>OX451740.1:338937038-340235491 GCA_948472305.1 Vicia faba
TTATATATATATATATATATATATATATATATATTAGTATATTTAGGTTAAAAATACAAAAATACCTATATTTTTTTATTTTATTAATATTTGACATAAAAAATACTTTTTATAAATATACTTCATTTTATTTTATTTTTGTACATAATAAACAAATACTTGTATAAATTAAATAATATATATATTACTTAATAAAAATTAGGGTTTTACCCTTAAAATACAAAAAAACTCCAAAATAATACTTTTTTTTATTTTTATTTATTTGACATAAATAATACTTTTTTTTCATACATATAAAAACCTTTTTTTTGCATTTTTGCATCTTTATTTTATTTTCCATTTAATTTATGCAATCAATTATCTTGTAAATATTCCAAAAATTGATGTAATAGCTAGGTTTTAAATTCTTGTCTAAATATCCCCCCATTTGAACATTTGTACCCCCCCTTCCCATATTGTGTTGTAATAGTGTAGGAATTTTACTTTTCGCACTTTAACGCTTTCTAAATATACCATGCTAGAATTAGGGTTTGTATGCAAAATAAAAAGAACAAAATAGTTTGACCTAATTTCAAGATAAACAAGCATGAAATATGGACAACACATATCACACTTGCACCCCTAGGGTATTCCACTTGTTGCCTTCAAATAATTGGGCCATATTGCATGTTAGGTTTCTTTGGGTAAAACAAACAATTCAAAAGATCATAGTCCCCTCGATGACGCTTTCGAAAAGTTGCCTAAAATGATCAAGTCCCTTTCGAAGAGAAATTGCCCAAAGATACTTAGCACCATTGCAATTACGGTCTAAACGATGACCCGCGCCCGTCCCTTTCACCTCCTAATACAAGATTGTCCACCAAATGCAATGGTGGAACAAAATTGTCAAAAGGGTTAAAACATAGTAAAAATCTTTGAGAACTTTAGGGTAGATAGCTCTTAAGTACTTGCCCACTTGCCAAAGAAAACTCTTGTCTATTTTTCAAACCGCACTTCACAAACACTTTCAAAAAAACCTTGGAATATCTTTTTTCAAAAAAGACAAGCACCTTTTGTAAAACATTCGAGTAAATAATTGTTACAAGGGTAGCCTATACAAGGCATCTTTTTTTTTTTTCAAAACATTTTTCAAAACCATACACAAAGCACCATTTCAAACAATTGAAAACCAAGGCAAGTTGATCTAAGCAAGTACCTAAGAGCCCATGGATAACCATGGATAGAAAGGGTGCTAATACCTTCCCTTTCTATAATCTACTCCCCGAACCCAAGAAAAATCTCAAAAGGTTTTTGCTGTGCTTTTTAAACCTTTCCTTAGGATAAAAATAAAAAGTCGGTGGCGACTCTTGCTCAACCGAAACATTTGCGAAAACAAACGCAAAACCATAGTCAGTTCTCCCACCGTATCACAGAACTGGCGACTCTGCTGGGGATATTTTTAAAAGTGGAGTAACCTTAGGGCTTAGATCACCCTCTTGCATGACTAATTGTTTGAATTGATTACTTTATATCTTGGCTTTATTGTTTGGGTTTGCAATCCTACACCCGGATTTTTGGAAACATTTCATAGATAGCAATACGTTATGGAAACTGTGCGGGGTTATACCGACACGGTCGAAGCAATAGCTATATTAGTGCGACATATTTGTGAGTACCGGTAACCCTTGAGTTCAATCAAGGAGAGTACGGGGCCGCTGAGTGATGTCACTAAGCACTAATGACCTAGAACCTTACTTGACCATCTTGGCCTTTTATTAGGGGTAGTGAGATGACCGGCTTTGCGTGCAGTCCGAAGTTGGTAGATACTCGATACTACACTCATTGAGGGTTGTTTTCTTGGAATATTTTGGTCGCTAGTTAAGTGGCTAAACTAAAACAATGAACAATGAAAACAATCCCGTGATATTGAGCTCCTTAGAACCCGGTTACTATTTATAGGACAGGTTTTTTAAGCCAACTACACTCAAGAGGGTACTTACCTATGAAAACCCCATGCAAGCCTGAAACTAGGGTTTGGTGTGATTTGCTTGTACATATGTTTTGTGCATACATCATAAACATCATAAAACATCATATGCATTCACTAACCATTTCAAGGGTTTGGATCTTCATCTTTGTTCTTGTTTTGTAGGACATGGAAATTCCTCGCAGAAACACCATTCAAGTCAACCTTGTGAGAATCTCTCCTCAACTCAAGGAGCTCACCTCAAGAATTCCGGAAAGCTCATCCTTCAGTGAAAGACATGGTAGACTGCTCAGCTTAGTCAACACCAACATTGAAGAAGACATGATGAAAGTGCTATTCCAGTTCTTTGACCCTCTTCACCACTGTTTCACTTTCCCTGATTATCAGTTGGTGCCCACTTTGGAGGAGTTTTCTCAACTCCTGAGAATTCCTATCCTTAATCAACTACCCTTCAACGGTACGGAAAAGGAACCAAAGCCGGAAGATGTTGCTCGAGCATTACATCTACAACCATCCGACATCAAGGGGCATTGGGAAACCAGAAGCGGCGTCAAAGGATTCTTAGCAAAATTCTTGTTTGAGAAGGCACAAGAATGTTGGAACTCATTGGACCTACAAGCCTTTGAAGAAATTGTGGCACTCCTTATCTATGGGTTGGTCTTGTTCCCAAATCCTGACCAATTGGTAGATGTCAACGCCGTCAAAATCTTCTTGTCCAGAAATCCAATACCAACATTGCTTGGGGACATTCTTCACTCATTTTACACACGAACAATGAGAAAGAGGGGTGTTCTCATGTGCTGTACTCCTCTCCTTGCAAGGTGGTTTATTTCGCACCTTCCACAATCTGTCCTGAAGAATGACCAAGGCTCAAGGTGGTCCCAACGGTTGATGACTCTTACTCACTCTGATGTACATTGGTGTTCTCGGTCCAGAGAAAATGTCATCATCGTCGATCATTGTGGAGAATTCCCTAATGTTCCTTTACTTGGAATTAGAGGAGGTATCACCTACAACCCTTGCCTAGCTTTGAGGCAATTTGGATATGCACGGAGGGATGGCCCTCATAACATGTTGATTCCTGACCTAGTTTTTGACTTCGACAACGATGCGCAAGGACTTCGCCAAAGATTCATCAGAGCTTGGGGAAGACCCAACAAGGTTGATAGCAAGACTCTGGGACACAAGAACTCCATCCCTCTTGAGCCTTATCTCAAGTGGGTACGAGCCCGAGCCCAAAGTCTGATGATGCCTTATCCTCATGTTCTCCCTGTGATTAAAGAGCCCGTCAAGGAAGGAGAGGTCCCCTACACCATCCTACATCCAGACATGCCTACATCGTGGGAGGAAATGCAGAAAAGTTGGATTCAGCTCAAGGAGGAACGAAATACTTTTGAAGCTAGCTTCTACGCCAGTGAGAAGAAGGTTCTAGAGCTTACCCGCCGACTCCATGAGCAAGAGGCCCTTAACACCTACATCGCACCAAAGAGGATGCGCAATGTCTTTTTGCCTTGAGAAGTTATTTTGTAATATTTGGCCCATGGGGCATTTATGTACTAACAAATTTCTTCTTATTAATATGACGTGCGTTCTTCTTTGTCTGAAACAATTTTGAATGTCCTAAATCCTTGAATGCATTGCATACATAAGCATACCATTCATCATGTGCATAAGCAGGTCTCACTCCAGGTTTCCTTATCTGTTTGCTGTTTATTACAGTAGGATGGATCTCGAGCAAACAGTCAAAGACCTGCAAGCTCAAAATGCACAGTTCCAGCAACTCCTGATGACCTTGGCTAAGGGTCAGGAGGATATCAAGACTCAATTGGGGAATAAAGACCCAGTGAAAAAGAAGAAAAGAGGCTCGGGGTGGCTACTTTTGGGAGAAGATTTGACAGAGAAGCTCGGAGAGTGCTTGAATTTCCTCCTATCTCTGATGAAGGAACCAGCAAAGGAGGTGGAGCTGCGGTACCTTCCGAGTCTGATGCGGAAGAAGAAGAGGTCGAAGAGGATGAAGATTATTCTGATCAGCAATACCCTCCAGCTGATGATAAATACAAAGGGCTAGAAGACAGGTTGGCCGCCATGGAGCTACAGAGAGTATCGGGTTTGGATTTTGAAGACTTGGGTTTGGTTGCCGGGATTGTGATTCCCCCAAAATTCAAAGTTCCAGTTTTTGTGAGGTATGATGGGCTGTCCTGTCCCAAAATGCATCTCAGGTCCTACGTAAGAAAGATTCAACCCTATACGGCAGATAAAAACCTTTGGATTCATTTCTTTCAAGACAGTCTTTCTGGAGCTCAGTTGGAGTGGTTTTATCAGCTAGAGGGAACCAGCGTCCGAAATTGGGAAGATTTGGCCACCGCTTTTTACAAACAATACCAGTACAATTCTGACCTTGCTCCTACTCGTACCCAACTTCAGGGTATGTCACTAGGAACAGGCGAGGGATTCAAAGAATATGCACAAAAATGGAGGGATTTGGCTGGCAGGGTGCAACCTCTTTTAACCGACCGTGAACTTGTTGATATGTTTCTAGGGACCCTATCTGGGCCATTTTTCAATCATCTGATTGGTAACTCTTCTACGGGGTTTACCGATTTGATCTTAACAGGCGAAAGAATAGAAGCTGGCATCAAGTCAGGAAAGATTCAGAAGGGTGTTGCTGCAAGTGTTGAGAAGAAGCCTTTTAAGAAGGAAACAACTGTGGTATATTCTCAGAGAAGAGCAGGGAAGACTGAACGCCGGCCAACTGTGGGGGCCATAATGATTCAAAATACTCCAAATGAGCAGCCTCGCTACAACCAGTCCAGACCAAATCAACAACGGGTGGAACGGCCACAACGGCAGTTCACCCGCATTAATATGACTCCAGCGCAAGTGCTTCCCCATCTGTTGAAGTTGAATCTCGCCACCATCAAGGAGGCACCAAAGAATGTGAATACGTCTTCCCCGCATTATCATGCTAATGCTAAATGCGCCTACCATTCTGACAGTGTCGGGCACGACACCAATGATTGTTGGGCACTCAAGCATAAAATCCAAGACCTGATAGAGGCGAAGGAGGTGGAGTTTGACGCTCCGGAGAAGCCTAATGTGATATCTGCTCCCATGCCGAAGCACGGCCGAAATGTCAATGCCATTGAAGAAGATTTGTATGTTGCTGATGTCAATGATCTGACTACTCCATTGCTAACCATTAAGTTGAATCTGTTAAGGGCCGGGATCTTCCCGGGATGTAAGGAAGACTGCTATTGTTGTTACTCTCTGCCGTTTGATTGTCCGTTACTGAAGAAAGGCATCCAGGGCCTTATGGATATTCGACAAATTTTGTTTGAAAAAGTTTCTGCTGTTCCAGTTCATACTGAAGATGTCTCAATCATAACCATTCACGCCAATCTTTCCAAGGCCGTCAAAAAGCCTGTTAAGATTACGCCAACTACGAAATCTGTTCCTTTGAAGATAACAATGCCAGGGCCTGTCCCTTATATTTCTGAGAAGTCCATACCATGGAACTATGGCGGTGACGTTTACTACCATGGTATCAAACAAATCGAAATAATTGAAGAAAGTTCGGATGATGAAGAAGCCAGCATTAGTAACATTGCGGGCACTAGCAAAATCACCAGGAGCGGGAGAATATTTTCTCCAGAGATTGCCCCTCCAAGAGCAATCTTTGGACCCTCGTCAGCTGACAAGGTCATCCCTGCACCAATAAAACTCTCTGCTAGAACCCCTTTGATTGAGGATGTTGTTGTTCCTAGTGCTGTCTCTCCTACCGCTGCTGATAAAGGTAAGGGAATCCAAGATGAGCTCGTCAGGACGAGGGCTCAGCCCTTGGTCATCCCTGAAACCTCCAAGAAGGAAATGGATGAGATCTTGAGGATAATCAAAAGAAGTGATTACGATGTAGTAGAACAGCTGGGGAAAACCCCCTCAAAGATCTCCATGCTGGCACTGCTACTTTGCTCGGAAGCACACGCTAAAGCTCTGATAAAATTCCTGAAGGCAGCCCATGTGCCCCAGGAAACCTCTGCAGATCAATTTCAAAATTGCGTGGCTAGCCTGACTGCGGATAATGGATTAGGGTTCTCTGATGCCGACTTAACTCCTAAAGGTAGAAACCATAATGATGCTTTGCACATTTCAGTCGAGTGTCGAGGAACCACCCTCGCACATGTCTTGGTCGACACTGGTTCGTCGCTGAATGTTTTACCTAAAAAGGCCTTGTACCGACTAGATTGTGAAGGGTTGGAATTGAAGCCGAGTGATATTGTTGTCAGAGCTTTCGATGGTTCGAAGAGAATGGTCCATGGAGAGGTTGAAATTCCCATCAAGATAGGCACCGAGGTGTTTAAATCTACTTTCTATGTGATGGACATCCGTCCGTCATACTCTTGCTTGCTGGGTAGGCCTTGGATACACCATGCTGGGGCAGTCACCTCCTCCTTACATCAGATGTTGAAGTATCCTGTCAAGGGAAAGATCATTACTGTCCACGGTGAAGAGGAGTACATGATTAGCCACTTGAACTCTTTCCGATATGTGGAGGTTGAAGGGGAATTCATTGAAACGCCTTTTCAGCATTTCGAAGAAGTCCTTCCTGAAATAACAGTAGCGAAGTTGACAGCTGAGACACCGAGGCAGATGGCCAGGATGGCATCTCTGGAGGACGCAAGGGCCACAATAAAGGAAGGGAAGAATTCAGCATGGGGGCAGTTACCTGACATTCCACATAAGACAGACAAATTTGGATTAGGGTTCACTACCGCAGGCCAGAAAGCGATGCACCGATCAAAGATTGAAAGAGCGCCAGTCAAAATTTCTCCCTACGGAATCAACGCCTTGGAGGATGAAGACAAGGAGAGCAACATCGAAGAATGGATTTACCCAACTGTCAAAGGAGGATTGAGCAACTGGGAGGCAAAAGACTTTGTCCCCATCACTTTTATTCATCAGTAATTTATCTGTTAAACATTTCCTATTTGGTCTGTAATATTTTCAAACAATCCGTACACTATCTTTTCACCTCATGCCTTGCCCGGGGTATGTAGGTCCATTTGTAAGGGTTTTGATTATTTTTCATATCCATATGCCATGTTTAATGATTCATTGGACGTTTTTCATTTGATAAACTGCTTGTGTTCATTTTCTTTCCTTTTGCATTTTTGTTTAAGGATGGCTATCCCTTACACACACCCACACTCACAAATGCAGGTACCCATCTACTCCGGATTCCATGGGTGACTATTCTGCTATATCTTTCAATAACTCTGAAGATCTGGTCAATCAAGCCGAGTATGAAGATGACGAAGGTTGTGAAGTACCCGGGGAACTAGCCAGACTTCTACAGCAAGAGGAAAGGGCCATCTTACTTCATGAAGAGTCATTGGAAACTATCAACTTAGGGACCGAGGAAGACCGGAAGGAGGTACAAGTGGGTGCCAATCTGGAACCAAGAGTCAAGGAGCGCCTGGTATAGTTGTTGAATGATTATGTTGAAATATTCGCTTGGTCTTATGAAGACATGCCGGGTTTAGACACAGACATCGTGGTTCACCGTCTCCCCACAAGAGAGGATTGTCCACCGATCAAGCAAAAAGTTCGCCGAATGAGGCCTGACATGTCTGAAAAGATCAAGGCAGAAGTAATGAAGCAATTTGACGCTGGCTTTCTGGCTGTTACGTCCTATCCTCAATGGGTCGCTAACATCGTGCCACTACCTAAGAAAGATGGCAAAGTCAGGATGTGTGTGGACTACCGGGATTTGAATAGGGCCAGCCCCAAAGATGATTTTCCGCTGCCACACATTGACATTTTGATCGACAATATAGCTCAGCATAAAGTGTTTTCCTTCATGGATGGATTCTCGGGCTACAATCAAATCAAAATGGCCCCCGAGGATATGGAGAAAACAACTTTTGTCACGCAATGGGGCATTTTCTGTTACAAGGTGATGCCGTTCGGGCTGAAGAACGCAGGGGCGACTTATCAACGCGCCATGGTAGCTTTGTTTCATGATATGATACATCATGAGATTGAAGTTTACGTAGACGATATGATAGCTCGGTCACAAACAGAGGAAGAGCACCTTGAACATCTAGAAAAGCTGTTTGCCAGGTTAAAAGAATACAAGCTCAGGCTGAATCCCAGTAAATTCACTTTTGGAGTTAGGTCTGGTAAACTCCTGGGATTCATTGTAAGCAACAAAGGCATTGAAGTCGATCCGGCAAAAGTAAAGGCAATACAAGAGATGCCTGCTCCCCGTACTGAAAAGGAGGTTAGAGGATTCTTGGGGCGCTTGAACTATATTGCCAGATTCATCTCGCATCTGACTTCTACCTGTGAGCCAATTTTCAAACTCTTGAAGAAAGATCAGGTAGTTGAATGGAACGACGATTGTCAAGCTGCTTTTGATAGAATCAAGGAGTATTTGCTAGAACCTCCTATTCTGATGCCACCCGTCGAAGGAAGACCATTGATCATGTATTTGACCGTTTTGGATAACTCAATGGGGTGTGTTTTGGGCCAGCATGACGAGTCTGGTCGAAAAGAGCATGCTATTTATTACCTTAGCAAAAAGTTTACCGACTGTGAGACTCGCTACTCACTACTCGAGAAAACTTGCCGCGCTTTGGTATGGGCTGCTCGCCGACTAAGACAGTATATGTTGACTCATACTACCTTGTTGATTTCCAAAATGGACCCTATCAAGTATATTTTCGAAAAGCCCGCTTCATCTGGAAGGATAGCTAGATGGCAAATGATCCTAACTGAGTATGACATTCAGTACACCACCCAAAAAGCTATAAAAGGGAGAGTACTAGCTGACCATCTGGCTCATCAGGCTATCGAAGATTATCAACCCATGAGATTTGACTTCCCGGAGGAGGACATCATGAATTTGGACAACATTGAAAGTAACGGACCGTATGACGGACCCGAAAAGGGATCCCGATGGACCCTGTACTTTGATGGTGCTTCAAATGCACTTGGAAACGGTATTGGCGCAGTACTTATTTCTCCGGAAGGTTTTCACACACCTTTCACGACCCGACTTTGCTTCAGCTGCACAAACAACATGGCTGAGTATGAAGCTTGCATCTTTGGTCTCAAGGCTGCTATAGACTTGGGGATCAAATCTTTGATCGTATTTGGGGATTCGGCTTTGGTTATCAGTCAAATCAAAGGAGAGTGGGATACCAAGCATCCTAATCTTATCCCATACAAGGAACATGTCCTGACATTGTTGCCTCATTTCGAGCAAATTACCTTCGAGCATTTCCCGCGAGAAGAGAACCAGCTAGCAGATGCTCTAGCCACAATGTCCTCCATGTTTAAACTCAACTGGGATAACGAGGCTCCCCAAATCACCATCGAGCGAATGGATGAACCTGCGCATTGCCACAAGATTAATACCGAAGAAGTAGTGGAACAACCTTGGTTCCATGAAATTAAAAGGTATCTCGAGACTAGAGATTATCTCGAAGGAGCTTCCGTAAATGACAAGAAGTTCTTAAGGAAATTCGCTGCTAAGTTCTTCCTGAGCAACGACATCCTTTACAAACGAAGCCATGATTGCGTGTTACTCCGATGCATATACAAAGCTGAAGCAGAGTTGATCATGACCGATATACACAGCGACACATTTGACACTCACTTGAGCGGGCATACAATGGCTAAGAAGATCCTAAGGGCAGGCTATTACTGGTCTACCATGGAAGCTGACTGCCATCAACACTCCCGTACTTGCCACAAATGTCAAGTCTACGCTGACAAAGTTCATATCCCTCCGGTTCCTCTCAACGTTCTGACTGCTCCTTGGCCATTTGCAATGTGGGGCATTGACATGATTGGAGAGATCAAGTCCACGGCTTCCAATGGACATCGCTTCATCCTGGTTGCCATTGACTATTTCACCAAATGGGTCGAAGCAGCTTCCTTCGCCTCTGTTACTAAAAATGTGGTTGCCCGCTTTATCAAGCAAAATCTCATATGTCGGTATGGTGTTCCAGACAGGATCATCACAGACAACGGTACAAATCTAAATAACACAATGATCACCGCATTGTGCGAACAGTTCAAGATTTATCATCACAATTCATCTCCCTATCGGCCGAAGATGAACGGTGCTGTTGAAGCTGCGAACAAAAACATTAAGAGGATCATTCAGAAAATGACAGTCACTTACAAAGACTGGCATGAGATATTACCGTTTGCTCTGCATGGATACCGTACGACGGCACGTACTTCAACTGGGGCAACCCCATTTTCTTTGGTTTATGGCATGGAAGCTGTTTTGCCTATGGAAGTTCAGATTCCTTCTCTAAGGATTATGAAGGATGCAGGTTTGAATGAAGATGATTGGATGCAGACCCGACTTGATCAACTCAATCTGATCGACGAAAAGCGACTTGCTGCTATATGCCATGGTCAGGTGTATCAAAAACGAATGATCAAGGCCTTCAATAAGAAAGTCAGACGACAAGTATATCAAGTCGGAGATCTCGTGATCAAGCGGATTATCTTGCCGCAAAGTGATCCCAGGGGCAAATGGACTCCTACATATGAAGGACCATTTGTGATCAAAAGCATATTTTCTGGTGGTGCAATGATTCTGACCACCATGGACGACGACGATTTGCCACACCCTGCGAACGCAGACATAGTCAAAAGATACTACGCATAAGATAACCTGACAAGTCGAAAACCCGAAAGGGCGGCTTGGGCAAAAATGGGCATCCCGGTGGATCGAAAACCCGAAAGGGCGGTTCAGGCAAAAGTTAGGGATAAAAATAAAAAAAATCTGTATACCCGGCAAGTTGAAAACCCGAAAGGGCGGCTTTGGCAAAAAGGGGTTTCCCGGTGGATCGAAAACCCGAAAGGGCGATTCAGGCAAAAGTTAGGGAATTAAAGCGTATGACTATGTCTCGTCGGATCACTTCAAAGACAATCTCTTCATCAACCAGTTCCAGGCTTCTGATCAATCCAGTCATCGGCAAACGGAGCATTGAATGGACAGATATTCAGAGTTGGGAAAGCAATAGCAGAATGGAATCCCATGGAATTATTTGACATAGCCATCTTTATTTTGTATAAATCTTTCAATATTTACGACAAAATCCTCTTACTAGGATGATTGTTTCCTTTGTACAAACATACTCAGAGAAAGTTAATACCAATACTTTTCCCAGAAATTTGTGTCATTTCCTTTTTCTTTTCTCTTGCACTATTTGTTTATTTTTGAGAAACGTCCAAAGTTTTGTTAAATAGGCATATGCATTTGAACATAATCATTTCCTTACGAATCCAGAAAGAGGATTACTGATAGGTCAAAAGTGCAGTCGGATATCTTGATGCCCTTCAAAGGAAACCCCTAGGAGATTTGGAATCCATATCCCCAGCAAACCCTGAAGCTTATCCCCCGCAGAGTACGGACGTCTCTCCCGAGTTTTATTCAAAGTTATTTCTCACAAGGGCTTATAACTGGGTTATCCTTAGCTTATTGCCACGGAAGATCGCACTCGGAAAAATTCTTCCCACCCTCAACGGAGTTCATCAGAATTCCCCAGCATAACTTATCAATACAATCCCCAGCCAGAGAATCCTCCGGAATTCAATTCCCCTCAGAGTTTAAGTTTCACTCCCCAGCGAAGCCGGACTAATGAACCTTCTCCCCACAGAGTTTTGAGGAGGGCAAATCTTGAGTTTCCCAGTGAAGTCGCCAGAAATACTGCCCACCAAACTGAAGATTCTCAGTCTTACATCCCCAGCATGAGTCTATTAGATTGGTACTCCCCAGTAGAAGTCATCAAGAATTCCCCAGAAGATTGGTATACAACCCAAGCTCCTTTTTCTCCAGCAGCGACCAGGAATTATTCTTCCCGGAAGCAGTCAAGATACTGTCATCTTCAGCCATCTCGGATTCATCTATCCTTTGCAAGACAGCTCTCCAGCTTACATGCGCATTCATTTACATTCATATTACATAACATACATTGTATCATGCATCATAGCATTGCATGTAACAACCCTTTGCCTTTCAGGTAAGATCAGTCGAAGGACTAAAATCATTATCTTCCGAGATTCTTTCTAGGAATAGTTCAGATGTGACCCAGACATGGCAACATTCTAATGCTTATTCCAGATTTATCCAGATGCAGTTTTACACGAGCTCATCATCAGGGAACCCTACACCGGTTCTTCTTCCAAATTCAAGATTTCTGAAAATAGTTTACGGGTTCTCCAAGTAACGGATGTTAACCTATCGCTTGTTCAGCTTCTTCTCAAGACTTCTGAAAACAGTTTATGGATTCTTCCCAACAACGGATGTTAATCTATCACTTGTTCAGATGCAACCTTTGAAAATAGTTTACGGATGCTTCCAAACAACGGATGCTGCTCTATTGCTTATTCAACTTCAAGATTTCTGAAAACAGTTTACGGGTTCTCCAAGTAACGGATGTTAACCTATCGCTTATTCAGATTCTTCTCAAGACTTCTGAAAACAGTTTATGGATTCTTCCCAACAACGGATGTTAATCTATCACTTGTTCAGATGCAATTTCTGAAAACAGTTTATGGATTCTTCCCAACAACGGATGTTAATCTATCACTTGTTCAGATGCAACTTTTGAAAACAGTTTACGGACGCTTCCCAACAACGGATGTTGCTCTATTGCTTATTCAACTTCAAGACTTCTGAAAATAGTTTACGGGTTCTCCAAGTAACGGATGTTAACCTATCGCTTGTTCAGTTTCTTCTCAAGACTTCTGAAAACAGCTTATGGATTCTTCCCAACGACAGATGTTAATCTATCAACTTGTTCAGATGCAACTTTTGAAAACAGTTTACGGACGCTTCCCAATAACAGATGCTACTCTATTGCTTATTCAATCTCAACTCCTGAAAACAGTTTACAGATGCCTCCAGATACGGATGTCAATCTATTGCTTGTTCAGACCCCCAGTTCAGATGTGGTTCAAAACATGGACACCTTTCTGGTACTTATTCAGATGGCATCTTTAAGCCCATCCCTGACAAGTTTCTGTCACTCCTCCCAATGGCATCGTTAAGCCCATCTCCAAATGGCATCTTTAAGCCCATTCCCACATCCATTACTTTGACGAGTGCAAATATCCGGGCACTCTAGTGTCCAATCTCCTTTTACCCTCGAGTCACGAAAGGCAAACTTGCCAATCTAACTCTTCGGATTCAAGAAGATTGAACAGGGGCAACTGTTGTACCCCAAAATTTGCCCTCCCATTTCTCATTGATTTCTCACCACAAAGCCCTTGAAGATCAAGATCCAGTTAGGGTTTCATCTGCTCAAGACTTCTCCTTGCACTGTTGACCCAAATTAGGGTTTGTGTTTGCACAAAGATGTTTTGACCTAAAATGCCTAAGATGACTTTCTTGCTTCATATTGGACTTCCAAGTTTATCCATATCAAGTTTCAAGTCTTGATTCCAAGTTTTGCCCAGTCAATTGGACAGTTGACCTAGAAATCAGCTGTATTGGGGAAAAAGTCAACTGTGACCAATTGACAGTAAAATCTCATGAAAATTGACCCACATCAACATTATGAACTCATATGAACCATTTGATCAAGTTTGGATCATAATTCCACAAGAAATTTGATCAGATCACCAAAAGGGCAAAATGGTCATTTTTAGGGTTTTTGACTGCACAAAGGCAATTTTTGACTGTTTGACCCAACCAATGGCAAACCAAGCTCACATATGGACTCAAGGACCCCATGGAATTATCTTGACATGCTCAACAATTTCAAAAGATCCCAAGTACACAAGATTGACAGTTGAATTTCCCAGTCAATTGATCAGTTTTGACTGTATACTGAAAAGTCAAACTTTGACTTTTTGGTCAAAATCAAGAGTCAAGATTCCTTTTTCATCAAAACATGCCAAATCATGAAACTTGTTCACCAAGAAATCAAAAATTGCAAATTAGGGTTTGAAATGAGAATTTTTCATAACTTAGAATTTTTCTAAGTTATGAAAAACCCTAATTTTTTCCCAACTTTGCCCCACTTTCTCACCAAGATTCATTTGGATTCAAGCAAAAGTCAAAACATGAAAGTTGTAGCTTGTTGCATAATCTACAACTTTGATTCACAAAGTTTTCCCAAATGAGGCTTGTATCTCAAGTTACAATTTTTGGAATAAGGGTACTAAACCATTCTTAACTTAGTGAAATTTTAACCTATTTTGGCAAGGTTTTCTACCTAACTTCAAGGCCATTTTCCATACACTTCCACTTGGAATTTAAATTTGCATTTCAAATATGGATTGTATTACACATTCCAAGCTTTCTAAAATGTCCAAGAACTCATCAAACAACCTCATAACTTGAGAGATTCGAATTTTGCAATATGGCAAAAACTCACTTTTGAATTGGTCATGTACATGTTCATAACTTATGCCATCTTCAAGTCAGCTTGGTTTATGCTACATTACAGGCCCTTAAACCATCATACACTCAATAATTTAATGCATGTTCATTGTGCTAAGGCTTTGTTTCATGAGTTTATGCATTACATTTTGAATTAAGCCATTTATGGAAAAAGCAAAATGACCATTTTTGCAAAAGCAAGCTTTATGTCATAATGCAAATCCAAGAGGTACAGATCAAATCCAATTGGCAAAAGATTATGAGAAAAACACTCTGATCAAGACAAGGTTAGTAGCATGTTTAGAGGGCCTCTACTTGCCTAGAACATCAACTTGGCTTTGCTTGCTTAAGTGTGAAGAAAAGTGGCATAACATACCATAACTCTCATCTCAGCATTAGAACACTTAAGCAATTGTTTTGTGCACCTTCTAATCATCCTAACTAAGTTAGCACACGACTCCAATACCTCTAATACCTCCACAAACTCAGAACCACCATCAAACTGCTCAAACAGAGTTCTCACTGCAGTTTGAGTGCCAACTCTCATCCCTTGCATGATTTCTTGCCCAAAGCTCATCAAACACATTCCCTAGCTTCAATGGAAGCTAACCAAAACCTAAAACACGACCTGTAATTCCTCTAACCAGTTCCACCATTTTCACTTTCTTATTTTGCAGTTGAAGGTCCATAGCTCGATTCAAGGTGTCTCAAGGCAAAGTAAGCATTGGAATAGCATCACCACACTTCAGGCAAGCTGTACAGATCATCATCTTGCTCTGAAAGCTCCCCCATTGCCAGATAGAACTTCAACTGAACAGGTATTTTCTTGAACTTCTAACTCTTAGTCTAGGCATCATTAGCTCTAAGTTTGTGAATAAGAAGTGTTCTACTCATGCCCCTGAATCTGTACATGCTTTTACTTTTCATTTATTTTGCTTGAGCTGTGAGAATTTAAGGTTTGAATATGGCAGTAAACTTAGGTCAGGATTTGGGAATGTCAAAATTCTCTCTCATTTCTGAGAGTTAGGATGAGTTTTTTATATATTTAGAATCGTGATTCAATGCTTAACATTTCTTATGTTGGAAGTTTGTGCAAAAGATCAAAGAATCCAGGTGTTTGAATTGGAAGTACAGGCGCGCGTTTTTTGAACGTTTTTGTTCAGAGGTTGAAGAAGAAGCTTCATGGGCTGGGCTTGCTTCTGATTTTCTTTTCACACCACATTTTTGGTTTCATACCCCCTGAGCCCATTATGTTTATTCTCATGATTTTTTGACTTTTCTTTTTTCATTTTGACTTATTTATTTTTGCTAATAATATTAAAAACATGAAAAATATTTTTTACACCATTTTTATATTTTTTAAGTATTTATTTGTTTATATGGACATTTGTATATAAATATATATATATATATATATATATATATATATATATATATATATATATATATATATATATATATATATATATATATATATATATATATATATATATATATATATATATATATATATATATATATATATATATATATATATATATATATATATATATATATATATATATATATATATATATATATATATATATATATATATATATATATATATATATATATATATATTATTTAGAATAGATAGGAAAAATAATGCAAATATACTTTATTTTCTGATTTTTTATTACATTTTCCTTTTTGAAAATATTTTATGCAAAATATACTTTATTTTCTGATTTTTTATTACATTTTCCTTTTTGAAAATATTTTATGCATTATTTTTCCTATCTATTCTAAATAATACATATATATATATATATATATATATATATATATATATATATATATATATATATATATATATATATATATATATATATATATATATATATATATATATTTATTAGTATATTTAGGTTAAAATACAAAAATACCTATATTTTTTATTTTATTAATATTTGACATAAAAAATACTTTTTATAAATATACTTCATTTTATTTTATTTTTGTACATAATAAACAAATACTTGTATAAATTAAATAATATATATATTACTTAATAAAAATTAGGGTTTTACCCTTAAAATACAAAAAAACTCCAAAATAATACTTTTTTTTATTTTTATTTATTTGACATAAATAATACTTTTTTTTCATACATATAAAAACCTTTTTTTGCATTTTTGCATCTTTATTTTATTTTCCATTTAATTTATGCAATCAATTATCTTGTAAATATTCCAAAAATTGATGTAATAGCTAGGTTTTAAATTCTTGTCTAAATATCCCCCCATTTGAACATTTGTACCCCCCTTCCCATATTGTGTTGTAATAGTGTAGGAATTTTACTTTTCGCACTTTAACGCTTTCTAAATATACCATGCTAGAATTAGGGTTTGTATGCAAATAAAAAGAACAAAATAGTTTGACCTAATTTCAAGATAAACAAGCATGAAATATGGACAACACATATCACACTTGCACCCCTAGGGTATTCCACTTGTTGCCTTCAAATAATTGGGCCATATTGCATGTTAGGTTTCTTTGGGTAAAACAAACAATTCAAAAGATCATAGTCCCTCGATGACGCTTTCGAAAAGTTGCCTAAAATGATCAAGTCCCTTTCGAAGAGAAATTTCCCAAAGATACTTAGCACCATTGCAATTACGGTCTAAACGATGACCCGCGCTCGTCCCTTTCACCTCCTAATACAAGATTGTCCACCAAATGCAATGGTGGAACAAAATTGTCAAAAGGGTTAAAACATAGTAAAAATCTTTGAGAACTTTAGGGTAGATAGCTCTTAAGTACTTGCCCACTTGCCAAAGAAAACTCTTGTCTATTTCTCAAACCGCACTTCACAAACACTTTCAAAAAAACCTTGGAATATCTTTTTTCAAAAAAGACAAGCACCTTTTGTAAAACATTCGAGTAAATAATTGTTACAAGGGTAGCCTATACAAGGCATCTTTTTTTTTTTCAAAACATTTTCAAAACCATACACAAAGCACCATTTCAAACAATTGAAAACCAAGGCAAGTTGATCTAAGCAAGTACCTAAGAGCCCATGGATAACCATGGATAGAAAGGGTGCTAATACCTTCCCTTTCTATAATCTACTCCCCGAACCCAAGAAAAATTTCAAAAGGTTTTTGCTGTGCTTTTTAAACCTTTCCTTAGGATAAAATAAAAAGTCGGTGGCGACTCTTGCTCAACCGAAACATTTGCGAAAACAAACGCAAAACCATAGTCAGTTCTCCCACCGTATCACAGAACTGGCGACTCTGCTGGGGATATTTTTAAAAGTGGAGTAACCTTAGGGCTTAGATCACCCTCTTGCATGACTAATTGTTTGAATTGATTGCTTTATATCTTGGCTTTATTGTTTGGGTTTGCAATCCTACACCCGGATTTTTGGAAACATTTCATAGATAGCAATACGTTATGGAAACTGTGCAGGGTATACCGACACGGTCGAAGCAATAGCTATATTAGTGCGACATATTTGTGAGTACCGGTAACCCTTGAGTTCAATCAAGGAGAGTACGGGGCCGCTGAGTGATGTCACTAAGCACTAATGACCTAGAACCTTACTTGACCATCTTGGCCTTTTATTAGGGGTAGTGAGATGACCGGCTTTGGTGCAGTCCGAAGTTGGTAGATACTCGATACTACACTCATTGAGGGTTGTTTTCTTGGAATATTTTGGTCGCTAGTTAAGTGGCTAAACTAAAACAATGAACAATGAAAACAATCCCGTGATATTGAGCTCCTTAGAACCCGGTTACTATTTATAGGACAGGTTTTTAAGCCAACTACACTCAAGAGGGTACTTACCTATGAAACCCCATGCAAGCCTGAAACTAGGGTTTGGTGTGATTTGCTTGTACATATGTTTTGTGCATACATCATAAACATCATAAAACATCATATGCATTCACTAACCATTTAAAGGGTTTGGATCTTCATCTTTGTTCTTGTTTTGTAGGACATGGAAATTCCTCGCAGAAACACCATTCAAGTCAACCTTGTGAGAATCTCTCCTCAACTCAAGGAGCTCACCTCAAGAATTCCGGAAAGCTCATCCTTCAGTGAAAGACATGGTAGACTGCTCAGCTTAGTCAACACCAACATTGAAGAAGACATGATGAAAGTGCTATTCCAGTTCTTTGACCCTCTTCACCACTGTTTCACTTTCCCTGATTATCAGTTGGTGCCCACTTTGGAGGAGTTTTCTCAACTCCTGAGAATTCCTATCCTTAATCAACTACCCTTCAACGGTACGGAAAAGGAACCAAAGCCGGAAGATGTTGCTCGAGCATTACATCTACAACCATCCGACATCAAGGGTCATTGGGAAACCAGAAGCGGCGTCAAAGGATTCTTAGCAAAATTCTTGTTTGAGAAGGCACAAGAATGTTGGAACTCATTGGACCTACAAGCCTTTGAAGAAATTGTGGCACTCCTTATCTATGGGTTGGTCTTGTTCCCAAATCCTGACCAATTGGTAGATGTCAACGCCGTCAAAATCTTCTTGTCCAGAAATCCAATACCAACATTGCTTGGGGACATTCTTCACTCATTTTACACACGAACAATGAGAAAGAGGGGTGTTCTCATGTGCTGTACTCCTCTCCTTGCAAGGTGGTTTATTTCGCACCTTCCACAATCTGTCCTGAAGAATGACCAAGGCTCAAGGTGGTCCCAACGGTTGATGACTCTTACTCACTCTGATGTACATTGGTGTTCTCGGTCCAGAGAAAATGTCATCATCGTCGATCGTTGTGGAGAATTCCCTAATGTTCCTTTACTTGGAATTAGAGGAGGTATCACCTACAACCCTTGCCTAGCTTTGAGGCAATTTGGATATGCACGGAGGGATGGCCCTCATAACATGTTGATTCCTGACCTAGTTTTTGACTTCGACAACGATGCGCAAGGACTTCGCCAAAGATTCATCAGAGCTTGGGGAAGACCCAACAAGGTTGATAGCAAGACTCTGGGACACAAGAACTCCATCCCTCTTGAGCCTTATCTCAAGTGGGTACGAGCCCGAGCCCAAAGTCTGATGATGCCTTATCCTCATGTTCTCCCTGTGATTAAAGAGCCCGTCAAGGAAGGAGAGGTCCCCTACACCATCCTACATCCAGACATGCCTACATCGTGGGAGGAAATGTAGAAAAGTTGGATTCAGCTCAAGGAGGAACGAAATACTTTTGAAGCTAGCTTCTACGCCAGTGAGAAGAAGGTTCTAGAGCTTACCCGCCGACTCCATGAGCAAGAGGCCCTCAACACCTACATCGCACCAAAGAGGATGCGCAATGTCTTTTTGCCTTGAGAAGTTATTTTGTAATATTTGGCCCATGGGGCATTTATGTACTAACAAATTTCTTCTTATTAATATGACGTGCGTTCTTCTTTGTCTGAAACAATTTTGAATGTCCTAAATACTTGAATGCATTGCATACATAAGCATACCATTCATCATGTGCATAAGCAGGTCTCACTCCAGGTTTCCTTATCTGTCTGCTGTTTATTACAGTAGGATGGATCTCGAGCAAACAGTCAAAGACCTGCAAGCTCAAAATGCACAGTTCCAGCAACTCCTGATGACCTTGGCTAAGGGTCAGGAGGATATCAAGACTCAATTGGGGAATAAATACCCAGTGAAAAAGAAGAAAAGAGGCTCGGGGTGGCTACTTTGGGGAGAAGATTTGACGGAGAAGCTCGGAGAGTGCTTGAATTTCCTCCTATCTCTGATGAAGGAACCAGCAAAGGAGGTGGAGTTACGGTACCTTCCGAGTCTGATGCGGAAGAAGAAGAGGTCGAAGAGGATGAAGATTATTCTGATCAGCAATACCCTCCAGCTGATGATAAATACAAAGGGCTAGAAGACAGGTTGGCCGCCATGGAGCTACAGAGAGTATCGGGTTTGGATTTTGAAGACTTGGGTTTGGTTGCCGGGATTGTGATTCCCCCAAAATTCAAAGTGCCAGTTTTTGTGAGGTATGATGGGCTGTCCTGTCCCAAAATGCATCTCAGGTCCTACGTAAGAAAGATTCAACCCTATACGGCAGATAAAAACCTTTGGATTCATTTCTTTCAAGACAGTCTTTCTGGAGCTCAGTTGGAGTGGTTTTATCAGCTAGAGGGAACCAGCGTCCGAAATTGGGAAGATTTGGCCACCGCTTTTTACAAACAATACCAGTACAATTCTGACCTTGCTCCTACTCGTACCCAACTTCAAGGTATGTCACTAGGAACAGGCGAGGGATTCAAAGAATATGCACAAAAATGGAGGGATTTGGCTGGCAGGGTGCAGCCTCCTTTAACCGACCGTGAACTCGTTGATATGTTTCTAGGGACCCTATCTGGGCCATTTTTCAATCATCTGATTGGTAACTCTTCTGCGGGGTTTACCGATTTGATCTTAACAAGCGAAAGAATAGAAGCTGGCATCAAGTCAGGAAAGATTCAGAAGGGTGTTGCTGCAAGTGTTGAGAAGAAGCCTTTTAAGAAGGAAACAACTGTGGTATATTCTCAGAGAAGAGCAGGGAAGACTGAACGCCGGCCAACTGTGGGGGCCATAATGATTTAAAATACTCCAAATGAGCAGCCTCGCTACAACCAGTCCAGACCAAATCAACAACGGGTGGAACGGCCACAACGGCAGTTCACCCGCATTAATATGACTTCAGCGCAAGTGCTTCCCCATCTGTTGAAGTTGAATCTCGCCACCATCAAGGAGGCACCAAAGAATGTGAATACGTCTTCCCCGCATTATCATGCTAATGCTAAATGCGCCTACCATTCTGACAGTGTCGGGCACGACACCAATGATTGTTGGGCACTCAAGCATAAAATCCAAGACCTGATAGAGGCGAAGGAGGTGGAGTTTGACGCTCCGGAGAAGCCTAATGTGATATCTGCTCCCATGCCGAAGCACGGCCGAAATGTCAATGCCATTGAAGAAGATTTGTATGTTGCTGATGTCAATGATCTGACTACTCCATTGCTAACCATTAAGTTTGCAACAAATTTGAATTTCTGAATCCTTGAATGCATTACATGAATAACATATCATTCATCATATGCATAAACAAGTCTTCACACCAGGTTTCCTTATCTTTCTGCTGTTTATTTCAGCAAGATGGATATAGAGCAGACGATCAAAGATCTGCAAGCACAGAATTCACAATTCCAACAACTCCTCATAACCTTGGCAAAGGGTCAAGAGGATCTTAAAGCACTATTAGAGAAAGAGAAGGAAAAGGAAAAGAAGAAAAAGAAAAGAATTGGTGTGGCCACTATGGGAAGAAGGTTTGAGAACCAGGCTAGAAGGGTTCTCGAGTTCCCCTCGACGTTTGACGAAGGGGTTGGTAAAGGTAAAGGAGTTACAATGCCCTCCGAGTCTGAAGCTGAAGAGGAAGAAGAAGAAGAGGAGGAAGATTACTCCGAACAGCAGTACCCTCCGGCGGACGATAAGTATAAGAATCTTGAAGATCGGTTGGCAGCCATGGAGGTACAAAGGGTACCAGGTATGGATTTCGAAGAACTAGGGTTGGTTGCTCGGATCGTCATTCCTCCCAAGTTCAAAGTGCCTACATTTTCTAAATACGACGGTTTGTCCTGTCCGAAGATGCATCTGCGGTCCTATGTCAGAAAGATCCAACCTCACTCTTCTGATAAGGATCTATGGGTCCAGATTTAGCGCCTACTCGTACTCAACTACAGAGTATGAGTATGGTCTCTAATGAAGGATTTAAGGAGTATGCCCAGAAGTGGCGGGATTTGGCTGGAAGGGTGCAGCTACCATTGTCTGAAAGGGAACTTGTTGATATGTTTTTGGGGACCCTGTCAAGTCTATTCTTTAATCACTTGATCGGGAGCTCATCTGCAGGGTTCACCGAATTAATTCTGACAGGTGAAAGGGTCGAAGCTGGCATTAAGAGTGGTAAAATTCAGAAGGATGCATCAGCTTCCACTGCTATCAAGAAGACCTTCCCAGCCAAGAAAGAAGCTTCTGCTGTTTACACCCAGAGAAATCAGGGAAGAGTGGAGCACCGACCAATGGTAGGGGCTGTGATGATCCAGAACTCCTCAGCCAATCAACCTCGAAGCAGTCAACCCAGAGCTAACCAAACCAGGGTGGAAAGGCCACAACGATAATTCACTCAGATCAATATGACGCCTTCCCAGGTCCTCCCTCATCTCTTGAAGTTGAACCTTACAACCTTGAAAGATCCGCCACAAAATCCGAATACAACTTCCCCTATTTATCGTGCCAATGCTAAGTGTGCCTATCATTCGGACAGTGTGGGGCACGACACTAACAACTGTTGGGCCCTTAAAAACAAGATCCAAGATTTAATAGATGCCAAGGAGGTAGAGTTCGACGCACCCGAAAAACCTAATGTGATATCCGCTCCTATGCCAAAACATGGTCATAATGTCCATGCTATTGTAGAAGATCTTAATGTTACCTCTGTTGATGACTTAATGACTCCGTTGCCAATGATCAAGATGAATCTGTTAAAAGCTGGGATTTTCCCAGGCTGTGAAAAAGATTGTCACCTTTGTTCGACCTTGCAATCCGACTGTCCGCTGTTGAAGTCAGGCATCCAACGCTTGATGGATACTCAAGAGATCCTCTTTCAGAAAAATCCTGTTACTCCTGTTACTCCAATCAATGATATTGCTATAATCACCATTTTCGACAATCTTTCCAAGACCTGCAAAAGGCATGTTAAGATTACACCTAAACCAAAGTCTGTACCACTGAAGATTACCATGCCGGGGCCTATCCCATATAAGTCCAACAAGACGATACCGTGGAATTATGAAGGAGAGATCTTCTATCACAGTGTGAAACAGATCGAATCAGTTGAAGAAAATTCCGATGAAGAAACTCCTGATATAGGAAATATTGCGGGGACAAGTAAGATCACTCGTAGCGGAAGAATCTTCTCTCCGGAGTTTGCTCTTCCAAGGTCAATCTTCGGACCCTCAAATGCTCCTGTGCCAGTCAAGATATCTGTGCGAAGTCCAGTGATTGAAGAAATTGTTACTCCCGAAGTTATACCCTCTGCTGTTACTGCTGATAAAGGTAAGGGGATCCAAGAAGTGCCCGTCAGGACGAGGGCTCAGACTTTGGTTATCCCCGAGACCACCCAAAAGGAGATGCAGGATATTTTAAAGATAATTAAGAAAAGTGACTACAATGTCGTAGAGCAGCTGGGGCAAACCCCTTCAAAAATCTCTATGCTGGCTCTATTTCTCTGCTCCGAGGCTCATGCCAAAGCCTTGATCAAATTCCTAAAGACGGCACACATGCCTCAAGAAACTTCTGTGGATCAGTTTCAAGAGTGTGTAGCCAGCCTTACAGCCGACAATGGTCTTGGCTTCTCTGATGCCGATTTTACGTCTAAGGGAAGAAATCATAATGATGCGCTGCATGTCTCGGTAGAGTGCAGAGGGACCACACTTGCTCATGTTCTGGTTGATACCGGTTCATCTTTAAATGTTCTACCCAAGAAAGCATTGGACATATTGGACTGTGAAGGTTTGACCCTAAAGCCCAGTAATATCATCGTTAGAGCCTTAGAAGGTTCTAAGCGGATGGTTCACGGAGAAGTGGACATCCCAATTAAAGTGGGTACGAAAATTTTCAACTCTACTTTTTATGTGATGGACATCCGTCCTTCATATTCATGCTTGTTGGGAAGGCCATGGATCCACAACGCTGGGGCAGTCACTTCTTCTCTACACCAGATGCTCAAATACCCATTCCAGGGTAAGATCATAACAGTTCATGGTGAGGAGGAGTATATGATAAGCCACCTTAACTCTTTCCGTTATGTGGAGTTAGATGGTGAATTCATAGAAACACCTTTCCAACACTTTGAAGAGGTTTCTCCTGAGGTTGCGGTAGCCAAGACAATGACTGATGTGGCCATCATTACCAAACCTGTGTCCCGGATGTCATCCCTTAAAGATGCAGAGGCTGTAGTCAAGGAAGGAGGAAGTACAATATGGGGTCAACTGCCAGATTTTCCTTACAAGACAGACAAGTTCGGATTGGGTTTCACTGTTGCTAGCCAGAAGGTTGTGCGTCGCTCTCAGGCTGGAGGACCACCCTTAAAGATCACTCATCATGGAGTTCATGCTTTAGAAGATGATGATGAAGAAAGCAATTTTGAAGACTGGATCTTTCCAACCATTGAAGGAGGACTGAACAACTGGGAGGTGAAAGACTTCATTCCCATTACTTTCATCAATCAGTAATTTATCTTTTGAACATTTCCTATTTGGTCTGTAATAACTTTCAAACAATTCGTACACTTTTTGCCTTATGCCTTACCCGGGGCATATAGGTCCATTTGTAAGGGCTTTGATTCTTCATTTTCATATGCCATTTTTAATGAATCATGGACGTTTTCACCTATAAACTTTTGTGTTCATTTTATTTCTTTTTACATTTCATTTTGTTCAAAGGTGGCTATCTCTTACACACACCCACACTCACAAAATGCAGGTACCCATCCACTCCGGATTCCATGGGTAACAATTCTGCTATGGCCTTCAGCGACTCAGAAGATCTGGTCAATCATGCCGAGTACGAAGGTGATAAAGACTGTGAAGTACCTGGAGAGTTGGCTAGACTTTTGCAACAAGAAGAAAGGGCTATTCTGCCCCATGAAGAGTTGTTAGAGACTATTAATTTGGGTACTGCCGAAGACAGAAAGGAGGTTAAAGTGGGTGCCAACCTGGAGCCAAGTGTCAAAGAGCGCTTAGTTCAGCTGTTGAATGAGTTTTTTGAGATCTTCGCCTGGTCCTATGAAGATATGCCGGGATTGGATACAAATATTGTGGTTCACCGTCTCCCTACAAGAGAAGACTGTCCATCAATCAAATAGAAAGTCCGCCGAATGAGGCCCGACATGTCCGAAAAGATCAAAGCTGAAGTGATGAAACAGTTCAATTTTGGCTTTCTGGCTGTTACTTCCTATCCATAATGGGTTGCTACATTGTGCCCGTGCCTAATAAGGATGGCAAAGTCAGAATGTGTGTGGACTACAGAGACTTAAATAGGGCTAGCCCTAAAGATGATTTTCCACTACCACACATTGACGTCTTGGTTGACAACACAACTCAACACAAGGTATTCTCTTTCATGGATGGATTTTCGGGATATAATCAGATCAAAATAGCCCCCGAAGACATGGAGAAGACTACTTCTATTACACAGTGGGGTACCTTCTGCTATAAAGTGATGCCATTCGGAATGAAGAATGCCGGGGCAACCTATCAGCGAGCCATGGTAGCTTTGTTTCATGACATGATACATCATGAGATTGAAGTCTACATAGACGACATGATAGCCCATTCATAGATAGAAGAAGAACACCTCGACCATCTTCAAAAGCTGTTTGTCAGGTTAAGAGAATATAAGCTCAGACTGAACCCTAGCAAATGCACTTTCGGAGTCAGGTCCGGCAAACTCTTGGGATTCATCGTTAGTAACAAAGGCATTAAGGTTGATCATGCTAAAGTCAAAGCTATACGAGAAATGCCTGCCCCCCGCACTGAAAAGGAGGTCAGAGGTTTCTTGGGACGCCTAAACTACATTGCAAGGTTCATTTCTCACCTAACATCTACCTGTGAACCAATCTTCAAGCTGTTGAAGAAAGATCATGTGGTTGAATGGAACGACGACTGTCAAGTTGCTTTCGATAAAATCAAGGAGTATTTTCTAGAACCTCCTATCTTGATGCCACCCGTCGAAGGAAGGCCGTTAATCATGTATCTGTCTGTTTTGGATAACTCAATGGGGTGCGTACTGGGCCAACATCACGAGTCTGGTCGAAAAGAGCATGCCATTTATTACCTTAGCAAAAAGTTTACCGACTTTGAGACTCGCTACTCACTGCTCGAGAAAACTTATTGCGCTTTGGTATGGGCTGTTCACCGACTAAGGCAGTATATGTTGACACATACCACTTTGCTGATTTCCAAAATGGATCCGATCAAGTACATCTTCGAGAAGCCTGCTTTATCCGGAAGAATCGCTAGATGGAAAATGATCCTGACTGAGTATGACATCCAATACACAACCCAAAAAGCTATAAAGGGGAGTGTACTAGCTGAACATCTAGCTCATCAAGCTGTCGAAGACTACCAATCCATGAAGTTCGACTTCCCTGACGAAGACATTATGACATTGGAAAACATTGAAGATAACGGACCGTATGACGGACCTGAACAAGGATCCCGATGGACCCTGTACTTTGATGGTGCTTCAAATGCACTTGGCAACGGTATCGGTGCGGTACTTATTTCCCCAGAAGGTTGCCACACACCTTCCACTGCTAGACTCTGCTTCAGTTGCACCAACAACATGGCCTAGTATGAAGCTTGTATCTTTGGTCTCAAGGCTGTGATTGACCTAGGAATCAAATATTTAGTTGTATTTGGGGACTCAACTTTGGTTATCAATCAAATCAAAGGAGAGTGGGACACTAAACATCCTAATCTCATCCCATACAAAGAACATGTCCTGACATTGCTGCCTCATTTCGAGCAGATTACCTTCGAGCACTTCCCGCGAGAAGAAAATCAGCTAGCGGATGCTCTAGCTACAATGTCTTCCATGTTTAAACTCAACTGGGATAATGAGGCTCCCCAAATCACCATCGAGCGAATGGACGAATCTGCACACTGTCATGAGATTAATACCGAAGAAGTAGTGTAACAACCTTGGTTTCATGAAATCAAAAGGTAGCTCAAGACTCGAGAATACCCTGAAGGAGCTTCAGTCAACGACAAGAAGTTCTTAAGGAGATTTGCTGCCAAATTCTTCCTAAGCAATGGTACTCTATACAAGCACATCCATGATTGTGTTCTGCTTCGTTGTGTGGATAAGGTTGAAGCTGAGCAGATCATGACTGAAATGCATAGTGGCACATTTGGCACCCATTTGAGCGGACATACGATCGCTAAGATGATTCTAAGGGCAGGCTACTACTGGTCTACCATGGAAGCTGACTGTCATCAATATTCCCGTACTTGTCACAAATGTCAAGTCTATGCTGACAAGGTACATATTCCTCCAGTTCCTCTCAATGTCCTAACAGCTCCTTGGCCATTCGCAATATGGGGAATCGACATGATTGGAGAGATCAAGCCTACGGCATCCAATGGACATCGCTTCATCCTGGTGGCTATTGATTACTTTACCAAATGGGTCGAAGCAGCTTCCTTCTCCTCCGTTACAAAGAATGTGGTTGCCCGCTTCATCAAGCAGAACCTCATATGCCGGTATGGTATCCCCGACATGATCATCACAGACAACGGTACAACCTGAATAACACTGTGATCACCGCTCTGTGGGAGCAGTTCAAAATTCAACATCACAATTCATCTCCCTATCGGTCAAAGATGAATGGTGTTGTTGAAGCTACGAACAAAAATATCAAGAAGATCATTCAAAAGATGACAGTCACCTACAAGGACTGGCATGAGATGTTACCGTTTTCTCTGCACGAATATCGTACCACGGCGCGTACTTCAACCGGGGCAACCCCTTTTCTTTGGTATATGGCATGGAAGTTATTTTACCTATGGAGGTTCAGATTCCCTTCTTGAGAATTATGAAGGATGTTGGTTTAAGTGAAGACGATTGGATTCAGACCCGGCTTGATCAACTCAATTTGATCGACGAGAAGCGACTTACTGCTGTTTGTCATGGTCAGACGTATCAAAAATGGATGATCAAGGCTTTCAACAAGAATGTCAGACGTCAGGTATATCAAATCGGAGATCTTGTAATCAAGCGGATCATCTTGCCGCAAATTGATCCCAGGGGCAAGTGGACTCCTACTTACGAAGGACCATTTGTGATCAAAAACATCTTTTTTGGTGGGGCAATAATCTTAACCACCATGGACGGCGACGACCTGCCGCACCCTACAAATGCAGACATAGTCAAAAGATACTACGCATAAACAACCCGACAAGTTGAAAACCCGAGAGGGCGACTTGGGCGAAAATGGGCATCCCGATGAATCGAAAACCCGAAAGGGCGGTTCAGGCAAAAATTAGGGATAAACAAAAAAAATCTGTACACCCGGAAAGTTGAAAACCCGAAAGGGCGACTTGGGAAAAAAAGGGTTTCCCAGTGGATCGAAAACCTAAAAGGGCGATCCAGGCAAAAGTTAGGGAATTAAAGCATATGACTATGTCTCGTCGGATCACTTTGAGGACAATCTCTTCACGGACAAGCTCTAGGTTTATGATCAATCAATCATCTGCGGACGAAGCGACGAATGGACAAGATACTCAGAGTTGTGAAGGCTATAACAGAATGGTAACCCCATGGAAATGTTACACATAGCCATCTTTCTTTGTATAAATTTTTCTCAATTTTATGATAACATTCTCTTACTAGGATGTCTGTTTCCTTTGTACAAAATACTTATACAAAGTTAATACAAAGATACTTCAAAGTGCAGAAAATTGTTTGCCTTTTCTTTCTCTTTACACTTGTGTTTTATTTGAAAACGTCCAATGATTTATTAAAATGAGCATATGCATTTGAATATAATCACTGCTCACAAATAAAACGAAATAAGAAAGGAGAATTACTGATAGGATGAAGGTATAGGAAGATGTCTTTAGGCTATTCCAGGAGAAATCCCCTACAATACATCATCCATGTCCTCAATAGAGTTGAAGTTCTGAAATGCATATCCCCAGCGTAGTTAAGTTTTAGGAATCCCCATCAGAGTTGAGTTTTCAAACTCCCGATCCCCAGCAGAGAAAAACTTTGAATTACAAACCCTCGGTGAAAATGAAACTTTCTTCCCCGAGCGGAGCCAAAACTTCAGCCTGTGAACACCAGTGGAGACCATCCAGTTTCCCCTTTATCCCTGAAGAGTCACTTTAAAACCAGATAATTCCCTAGAAAGTTATTCTTCCCCAGTGAAGTCACCACGATCAAATAAGCATGTCATGAAGAGCCCCAGCGGAGATGAAACTTTGATCTACTAATCCCCAGCGAAAACCATTCAGTTTTCACCTGATATTCCCAACAGAACAGAGATCCTCACTCTTGAAGTCCCCAGTAGATTGGCATACAACCCAAACTCCTGATCTCCCCAGCAGTTTCCCCATAAATGTTGTCAAAGATCTTGAATCTCCAACAAGTGGTCTTGGATTTATTTTCCCTGGCAGCAGTCAAAGATTTCATTATCTCCAGCTATCCAGGATTTATTTTCCTCAACAAAATAGCCAATCATCTTACATGCGCATACATTACATTCATATATCATAGGCAGTTGATAAAACACATCTTACAGCATCATACGACACAATCTCATTTGTTTCGAGAACCTCATCGCTTGATACATGTCATGCATTACATACAACTAACCTTTACCTTTCAGGAAAGATTCTCACAAATTCAAGCAACAAAGCTTTCTCTCAGTTGAATTACGGACGAGTTCCTAAATCTCAGCATAGATGTTTCCTCGGTTGAATTACGGGCAAGTTCCTAAATCTCAGCAGGGATGTTTTCTTCAGTCGAATTACGGACAAGTTCCTAAATCTCGACAAAGCTTTTCTTCAGTCGAATTACGGACAAGTTCCTAAATCTCGACAAAGTTGTTTTCTCAGTTGAATTACGGACGAGTTCCTAGATCTCAGCAGGGATGTTTTCTCAGTTGAATTACGGGCAAGTTCCTAGATCTCAGCAGGGATGTTTTCTCGGTTGAATTACGGGCAAGTTCCTAAATCTCAGCAGGGATGTTTTCTTCAGTAGAATTACGGACAAGTTTGTAAATCTCGACAAAGCTTTTCTTCAGTCGAATTACGGACAAGTTCCTAAATCTCGACAAAGTTGTTTTCTCAATTGAATTATGGACGAGTTCCTAGATCTCAGCAGGGATGTTTTCTCAGTTGAATTACGGGCAAGTTCCTAGATCTCAACAGGGATGTTTTCTCAGTTGAATTACGGGCAAGTTCCTAAATCTCAGCAGAGATGTTTTCTCATTCGAATTACGGACAAGTTCCTAAATCTTGACGAAGCTTTTCTTCAGTCGAATTATGGACAAGTTCCTAAATCTCGATAAAGCTTTTCTTCAGTCAAATTACGGACAAGTTCCTAAATCTCGACAAAGCTTTTACTTCAGTTGAATTATGGACAGGTTCCCAAAACTCATCATAGATGTTTCCTCAGTTGAATTACGGATGAGTTCCTAAATCTCAGCAGAAACGACCCACCAGCAGAATGACGGACGACGAAGCTCCTAAAATTCTATTACTCTCAACAAAGATCAGCTTTCTCCAGCGGGATCTTCCTCAACAACAGATATCCAAGCCCTCACAAAGGAATCTCCTATACGATCGAATTTTCTTGGATGACATCTTTAAGCCCATCTCCGACAAGATTCTGTCACATCTACAAATGGCATCTTTAAGCCCATTCCCTTAGCTATACTTCGACGAGTGCAAATTTACGGGCACTCTAGTGTCCAATCCTCTTTTACCTTCGAGTTACGAAAGGCCGAACTCGCCAATCTAACTCTTTAGGTTCAAGAAGATTGAACATGGGTAACTATTGTACCCTAAAATTTTCCCTCTCATTTTATCAAAATTTCTCATCACAAGACTCTTTGAACTCAAGATCAAGCTAGGGTTTGCTCTGCTCAAGACATCTCCTTGCACTGTTGACCTGAATTAGGGTTTGAGTTTGCACAAATATTTTTGGACTTACAATGCTCAAAATGACTTTCATACTTCATGTTGGACTTATAAGATTGTCCATACCAAGTTTCAAGCCTTGAATCAAATTTTTGCCCAGTCAATTGGACAGTTGACCTAGAAATCAACTGTATTGGGGAAAAAGTCAACTGTGGCCAATTTACAGTCAAACTTCATGAATTTTGACCCACATCAACCTTATGAACTCATATGAACCATTTTATAAGGTTTGGACCATAACTCCACAAGAAATTTGATCAGGTTTGGACCATAACTCCACAAGAAATTTGATCAGATCACCAAAAGGGCAAAATGGTCATTTTTAGGGTTTTGACTGCACAAGGGCAATTTCTGAATTTTGACCTAGCCAATGGCAAATTGGGCTCAAGCATGGATTCAAGGGCTTAATGGCATCATCTTGACATATTCACAAAGCTCAAAAGATCTCAATTGCATTGGATTGACAGATGAATTTTTCAGTCAACTGATCAAATTTTGACTGTACACTGAAAAGTCAAACTTTGACTTTTTGGTCAAAATCAAGTGCCAAGGGTCATTTTTCATCAAGATGTGTCAAAACATGAAACTTATTCATCAAGAAACCCATTTTTTCAAATTAGGGTTTAAAGTTGAAAAATTTCATAACTTAGAATTTTTCTAAGTTATGAAATTTTCTTAATTTTTCCTAACTTTGCCCAACATTTTCACCATGATGCAATTGGATTCAAACATAACTTTCAACATGAAAGTTGTAGTCATCCACAAAATATAAAACTTCGATTCACAAAGTTTTCTCAAAAGAAGCTTGGATCTCAAGTTATGATTTTTGGAACAAGGGTCCCTAAAACTTTTAACTTAGTGAAATTTTGCCCTAGTTTAGGCAGGATTTTGACCTATCTTCATGGCCATTTTTCTCATAGTCCCACTTGGAATCTCAAATTTCATTTCAAACATGGATTGTAGAGCATGTTTCAAGATTTCCAAAATGTCCAAGAACTCTCCAAACTCATTTGTGGTTAGGGAGAATCAAAGGCTTGAAGTTGGAAAAAACTCACTTTTCATCCATGGCATGTTCATAGTGATACAAGTTGCAATCTCTAATCAGCTTGCTTTGCACTAGATTACAGGCCTCAAAACCATTCCACACTCAATAATTAAATGCAAATCCATTGGTCTAAGGCATTGTTTTGGTCATTAGAGCATTGCACACAAGATTAATCCCTAAATGGTAAAAGGTACATTACCATTTTTGCCAAAGTTTGCTTTATGTCAAAACCACAATCCTTGAGCATAAATCCAAATCTTGTGCAGCAAAGCATATCCACCAACTTGAGGGGCCAAGATCAGAAGAAGCAGGCTGATAGATAGCCTGTACAAGCTTGTATTACATCATTGTTCATTTTGGCTTAAAATATAAGAAATATGTCCAAAACACTAGAACTTGAACATCAGCAAAAAACCAACTTGTGCAAGCTTTGGAGACAACTTTCTCACATCCCCTTGAGCCAGAAACACGATCCTTTGAGCCTTCAAACCTCCCATAGCACAAAATCACATCTCATTGGCAAAACAGGGCAACATCTGCAGTTTGATTTTCATAACACAATTTGCTCGTGCGTTTTGCCCCAAACCTGTTCAAACACCTTCCATACAACCTATCCAAGCTATCCCAACCCTTAAACACTGACTGTAACTTCATTTACAGGGTTTGCCATTTTTAATTTCAGCTTGTGCAGGTTGAGTTCTATAGGCTTGTTCAAGCACATACAAGGCAAGCTAGACATTGGAGAAGGTCAAGTGAAGTTCAAGCAAGCTCCCAAACATCTCAAGCCTTGTTGAAAAGCTCCACATTGCCATACACGAAGTCAGTTGAAACAGATTTTTATCAACTTCCTATCTCTCTATTTAGGAACATTTAGACTTAGGTTTGTGAATAAGAAATGTAGCATTCATAGCCAAGAAGCTGTACATATGCTCAATTTTCATTTTAATTAAGCATGCTAAGATAATTTGGTCCATGAACATCCTGAAAAAAATAGGTTAAGATTTAGGGCCAGAGAAATTCTCTCTGGTCTTTGAGAGTTAGGACAAGTTTTTTATATGGTTGAATTCGTCTTGGAAAGCTCTACAACTTTGATGTTATGTGTTTTTGTATTAGAGCATGTATACAGGTTGTTCGTGTTTGGAACCAGGCGCGCGCGCTTTGTGAAGACAAAGGTTGAAGATGAAGTGTGGTGGGCTGGGCTTGGTCCTGGCTCACTATTAACACCCCCTTTTGCTGAATACACCCTCTGGCCCAATTTCTTTACATTTTATATTTTTATATTTATTTTCATTTTCTGATTTTTATTTTATATTTTTCAAACATAAAAATACCCAAAAATATTTTCATAAATTTTCACATTTTATTTTTATTATTTTATTATCTTTTGTTAGACATGAAAATGATTATTTAATAATATATATTTTCATTTATTGAAAACTTGAAAATAATACATAATAACATTATACCTTTTATTTTTATTCTTTTCTTTACACTCAAAAATATTATTCTAAATATATTTTTATCTTGTATATATTTTGTTTTATTTTTTTTGTACATAATATAATATATATATATATATATATATATATATATATATATATATATATATATATATATATATATATATATATATATATATATATATATATATATATATATATATATATATATATATATATATATATATATATATATATATATATATATATATATATATATATATATATATATATATATATATATATATATATATATATATATATATATATATATATATATATATATATATATATATATATATATATACTTTTATTTTATAAATACTTGAGAATAAAAACATGAAAAATATACTTTTATTTATTATTATTATTATTATTTATAATTAAATAATACTTTTTCTAAATATATTTTATTTTTGTATACACATCATTTTATTTTATTGTATAAAAATAGTATACTTAATATATTTACCTTCTTAAAAAAAAATTAGGGTTTTACCCTTAATAAAATAATAATAATCTTTTTTTATTTTCTTTCTTTAAACATTTTACATACATAAAAGTAAACATAAACATTTTGCATATTCATAATATCTTGTATATTTATTTAATTTGTTTATTTAAATATTGTCCGTTTATTATTTATGTCATTGATTCAATATGGATGTAATAGTAAAATTTGGGTTTTAATTTCTTGTCAAATAATTCCTATTCAAAAATTGTATCCCCCTCCCTATAATCATATTGTAATAGTGGTAGATTTATTTTACGCATTTACGCTTTCAATTATGTCATGATTACAGATTAAGGTTTGTATGCAAAATCCACAATCAACAAGTAGCTTGACCTAATACAAGACCTAAATGCATGAAAATGACAAACACAGTGCACACTTGCACCCCTAGGGTTACATCCACTTGTTGCCTTAAAAATGGGCCATGTTACGCATGTTGATTACTTTGGCAAAACAAAAACAAAATAAAAGATCATAGTCCCTCGATGACGCTATCTTGGTTGCTTAAACAAAATGATCTAGTCCCTCGGAAAATGGTCTATACGATGACCCGCGCCTGTCCCGTTTAACATCCTAATACAAGGTTGTTTACCAAATGCAATGGTAAAGCAACACTGTCAAAAGGGTTAAAGATGTGTAGGAAATACCTTTGAGTAAAATAGGGTAGACAACTCTTAGTTACTTGATCAAAACTTGTAAAAACATCCTTGCTATTTTCAAACACACCTCACAACACAATTTCAAAACATTTCCAAATCAAAGTTTCAAATGCTGAAATCTTTTCAAAAGACAATACACCTTTGTATATATTCAAACAAGAATCATTACAAAGGTTTCCACAACGCTGACCTCTTTTCAAAACATTTTCAAAACCACACACAAAGCACCATTTCAAACAATTGGAAAAGAAAAGCAAGTGATCTAAACAATTAACTAAGATCCCATGGATAACTATGGATGAAAAGGGTGCTTGCACCTTCCCTTTTCATAATATACTCCCCGAACCCAAGAAAACATCTCAAAGGTCTTTCCTGTGCTTTTTGACCTTTCCTTAGGATAAAATAAAAAGTCGGTGGCGACTCTTGCTAAACTGAAACATTTGCGAACACAAACGCAAAACCTCAAGTCAGTTCTCCCACCGTATCACAACAGTCATGACATTCAAAGGAATTGGAGGCACATGAACCTTGTCGGCATATATTTGACATTTATGGCAAGTCCTCGAGTGATGGTGACAATTAATTTCCATAGTCGACCAATAGTAACCAGCCCTCAAAATGTTTTTGGCCATAGTGTGCCCTCTAGAGTGAGTCCCAAAGACACCTTCATGCATGTCTTCCATGATCTTTTTTGCCTCCTTCTTGTCCATACAACGGAGCAGAGTAGAATCATGGTTGCGTTTGTATAGAATCCCATTTCTTAGGAAGAATTTGGCTGAGAACCTCAACATGAATTTCTTGTCATTGATTGAGGCTCCTTCAGGATACTCTTATACTTCAAGATATCTCTTTACTTCATAATACCAAGGCTTCTCCTCATCCGTGTCAATCTCATAACCGTGTGCAGGTTCGTTAAATCTTTCGATAGTAGTTCTGGGAGCTTCGTTGTCTCAATTGACCTTGAATATGGATGACATTGTTGCTAAAGCATCCGCCAATTAATTTTCTTCTCTTGAAAAGTGTTCAAAGGTGACCTCTTCGAAGCGAGGGATCAAAGTCAACACAAGCTCTTTGTAGGGGATCAGATTTGGATGCTTAGTATCCAACTCTTCTTTTACTTAACTGGTTACTAGAGCTGAGTCCGTTTACGCTTAAGAATTTGATCCTTAGGTCAATGTCAGCCTTAAGACCCAAGGTGCATGCTTCATACTCAGCTATGTTGTTTGTACAGTCGAAGCATAGTCTGACAGTGAAAGGCATATGGCCACCTCTAGGGAAAATAATAACAGCACCAATTTTGTTACCTAAAACATTGAAAGCTCCATCAAAAACCATAGTCCATTGGGATCTTTGTCCAGGTCCGTCATACGGTCCAGGTTTTTCATAATCAGTTACTAGCATGATATTCTCGTCTGGGAATTCAAAGTTCGTGGATTGGTAATCATCAACAACTTGATGGGCCAAATGATCTACTAGCACGCTTCCTTTAATGGCCTTTTGTGTAGTGTATTGGATATCATATTCAGTCAAGATTATTTTCCATCTAGCTATTCGTTCGGAGAGGGTTGGCTTCTCAAAGATGTACTTAATAGGGTCCATCTTAGAAATCAACAAACTGGTATGAGTCAATGTGATACGGTGGTAGAACCGACTGTTTTTACTGGTTTGTGTTTTTGCGTTTTGTGTTTGCAAAATGTCGCGGTAAGCAAGAGTCACCACCGACTTTTATTTAATCCAATCATGGAAAGGTAGATTATAGAAAGGGAAGGTGTTAGCACCCTTTCTATCCATGGTTTTCCATTGGCTCTTAGGTACTTGCTCATCTTTTTAAATTGCTTGTGTGTGTGCTTTGTTTTTGAAAATGTTTTACTTCGTGATAACCCTTGTATCAGTCCTCAAGGATGTGACGAAGTTGTTTTGAAAATTTGTTTGGAAAGTGTAAGTGTCACAAGTTTTGATTTGAGCAAGTACCTACTAGAATTTACCTACTCGAAAAAAAGATTGTTTCTATTCTTGTTTCCTTTAGACAACACTATCCTACTATTGAGAATAGATAGCACCATTATTGGAGTTTGTAAGGGTCAATTCTAAAGGTACATACGATCACTAAAGCAATATTAGGATATCTTAGTAATAACCCTAGAGTCTTAAGATCTTTTCGAGGCAACATTTCCGAGGCAACATTTCCGAGGCAACATTCGAACGGGACATTAGATCTTTTAGACAGGAGGGTAACCACTAAGGTATCCTATACTTAAAGATCATTTACCAAAGGCAACCGAAGTGAGAGTATACCCTAAGAGTGATATGTGCAAGTGATCTGTTTTAAATTATTTAATCTTTGCACATTAGGGTTTTCTAACCGTATTAATTTGTCATGCATTCTTGCCATACAATCCTATTAGCATACATCTAGACAGTTAAATATTTGCGGGAATTAAAAATGTGAGAAATTAAACCTAGCTATTACAAGGCTTCAGGGAGGAGGATTAATTACATAGCCAAAAACCCGGGGATTTAACAGTAAATAAAAACCCTAAATTAACTATTACAAACCATGAACAGTTACAAAAATATTGTCAAAATAAATATCGAACGCGCAGCGAATTAAATGCGAGACGATTAGGGTTTTGACCCTTTGACTAATCCTACTTGCGATTGATTAAATAATGTTTTTTGTCATGTTTTGTTCATTTGAGAAAATAATGAAATAATTGAATTAAAAAGAAAATCCTAAGTTCTAATTAATTTTAATTAAGAAAAATAATTAAGTTAACCTATTTTTGTATTTTTATTTTATTTGAGAAAGAAAGAAAAATTAAATCAAGAGTTAGCCTAATTTGCTAATTAGTTTTAATTATAAAAAACAAGTTAAAATTGCCCTAAGTTAAATTAAATTAAATTAAATTAACAAAATTAATTTTGATAAAAAATCTAATTCTAATTTTTATGATTTCTTGAATTTATGATTTTATGAAAAAAAAGTAATTAATTTTGTGAATTGAAATGATTAAAGAAAAATATTAAAAGAATTAAAGAAAAGAAATAAAAACAAGTTAGAGATGGGCCTGATTGTTAGCAATTATGGGGGGTGCAGATCTGATTTTTATGGCCCAAATAACCCCAGCCTGTTTGACTAGGTCTTGTTTGGTGAGGTGTTGACTTGAGTACATATCATTATCCTTCAATGCTGGCACGTTAGATCTAGCTTGCTGATGAATCTGATGGTTGAATTTTGATGGCACATGGTGAACGTCATGATAAGCAACACGCTGGATCAGCTAGCTGAAAATAACACAAATAAAATGCTAGGACCTGGGGATCGAACCCAGGTCCTTATACTCGCTTCCAGTGCTTGCTTGCCAGCTGTCCTGTGTTGTTTGTTTATTCATATGATAGAAGGCAAATAATATATGCAAAACAAACATTATATTCAGAAAATGCGCAAAAATTCAAACCAACCAACCAATGATTGCCACGCCTCATCTTCTTCCCCAGACTATTGTTTTAGACAATGGCACTTTTACCTACGGACATCTTGTTGTAACTACAAACTTGTGAAATTCAAAAATCCTATACAAGCAATATAAATGAAAGGTGAGGGTACCAATCAACTCGTCTCATCCTCACGAGCATCATGGTACCAGAATCCAGGCCTAGTTTTGCCTATACTGAAAACCCCTAAAACGAGCAAAGGAACCCTAACAATGGCATATTGTGATTCCTGCACTGTAAATGCAATTAAGTGGTACCAATAGCTTGCAAACTCAATTATGAACAAGAATATATAATTAAAACATGCTTATGATGAGTAAATCAATGAAATCGAAATCAAGTTTTTAGGTAAACCGTGGTGCCTGTAGCTTACGATTCTGGACGTGAAAATGATTGCAATTGATTGAGATCCCTTTTGGAGATGTCCAGGAGTCTATTGGTAGCCTTAAAATGGCTTGAATCACTCTCTAAGTCCAAGAATGATCCCCCACTTTCTTGCAAATTTTTTAGTTTTCTTTTGGTGTTTTCACGACTGCTCACCTCTCTTTTTTGCTTTGTTCTTGTTCATTATATATCCCTCAATGAATTAGGGTTGCAAAACAGATTGAATCTTTAAGCTTTGATGATATTTGATTTGATTATTTAGCCATATGATATCTTTATTATTTTCATGCCAATCATGCTCTTTTTGTACCAATTGCCATTGATTCGAATTGATCTTGCAAGCTCAGCATATCTTGGTTGCTAACCTGTCAAAAAAATAAATCATATCATATCTTTGATAATTTTCATCATTTATTTGATTTAATTCACTTTTTAATTAATGAAAAATCAAAATAAATTGAAAAATGAAGCAAATAATTTATGGATAATTATTTGAGTCGTGGACCACATTATAATTGAGGTTCAAGCATAAAAGGTTTGGCCCATTTAGCAAAAAATGCAAATTTGAGCACATTTGACTTTTGGCAATTTTGCAAAAATGGTCAACTTGGACAATGCTTAAACCTCTCAATTTTGACCCTTGATAAGTGTTCTTGGACTTTTTAGAAATCTTAGGATGTCCTCTAAGCTACCCTTTTGGTCTCATCTCAATTTAGTCTTCCAGATTCATGTATGAAGCTTTGACCCAAAAGGTGTTTTTGTTGACTTTTCAAAAGGACCTATAATGTCAAATTTTATATCTTTTTGTGAGTGCATATTCTGAACTTGGGAGCTGAATATGAACTATAGGGAATTGCATCCTATTCAAAATGAGCTTTGGATGGGTCATTTCTAATAAAGCATGAGAAAGTTATGCTTGGTCAAAGTTGAGTTGACTTTTCCTACAAAACCCAAATTTAGCAACTTTTGGGTTTTGATGAATTGTGAGCAATCCTTGAAGAATCATGATCAACCCTTGATCCAAGGATGAATAACAGTTCAAAATAAGGATGTTGACCAAAAATCTTGAAGTTTGATTGTATGTGGGCCACAGTTGACTTTTGACCTAGTATAGTTGATTTTCAGGCATTTGAGCAATTGGCTGAGCAAACTTTTTCTGCAAGGCTTGAAACTTGGCATGGATGATCTTGAGAACACATTAGGACAATGGTGATAATTTGAGTCCTTTGTGGTTCACACATCCTGATTAAGATAGAAACCCTAATTTGAGATAAACTGCCTTAGGAGAGAATTTGTCTGGTCAACTCTTGGACTTCCTTGAGCCATTTGGAGACCTCACTTGACATTTGCTGAGAAATATGGGAGGGAAAATTTTGGGGTACAACAACTGCCCCTGTTCAATCTTCTTAAACCTGAAGATGTAGATTGGCTTGTCTGCCTTTCGTGATCTGAAGGTAGAAGATGATTAAACACTAGAGTGCTTAGAAATTTGCACTCACACGAAGTGGCACTTGATTTGTGATATTGGGAATGGGCTTAAAGATGCCATTCGGAGGTCGATGATGGAATATTGTCGGGGATGGGCTTAAAGATGCCATCCGAGGAGGTGTCGATCGCATAAGAGATTCCTTTGCGAGAACCCGTATACCTGTTGTTGAGGAGGACTTTGCTGGGGAATGCTGGTCTCTGTCTTGGGAGAAATAGAGTTTTAGGAGCTTTAGTTGTCCATTACTCTACTAGGGAATAATTCCGGTTTGGGAAGCAGAAGTGAACTGCGTATCTAATCGGGGTATTTGCTGCACCACGACTTTATGGGGAAATGTGAAATCAAATGTGTTTGATTGGGTCCCGGTCTTACAGTGTTGTGGACTGCTGTCTGGGGATAAGAGAGGAAGAACCCGGATAGTAAGGTTATGAGAAGGAACCTGGGTAATAGGGTTACCTTGATATGAAGCTCTAGATAGTAGGGCTGTAAGAAGGAACCTGGATGGTAGGGTTACTTCGATATGAAAGCCTGGATGGTAGGGTTGTGAGAAGGAACCTGGATGGTAGGGTTACTTCGATATGAAAGCCTGGATGGTAGGGCTGTGAGAAGGAACCTGGATAGTAGGGCTACTTCGAGATGAAAAGCCTGGATAGTAGGGCTTGAGAAGGAACCTGGATGGTAGGGTTACTTCGATATGAAAGCCTGGATGGTAGGGCTGTGAGAAGGAACCTGGATAGTAGAGTTACTTCGAGATGAAAGGTCTGGATAGTAGGGCTTGAGAAGGAACCTGGATGGTAGGGTTACTTCGATATGAAAGCCTGGATGGTAGGGCTGTGAGAAGGAACCTGGATAGTAGAGTTACTTCGAGATGAAAGCCTGGATAATAGGGCTGTGAGAAGGAACTTGGATAGTAGGGTTACTTCGATATGAAAGCCTGGATGGTAGGGCTGTAAGAAGGAACCTGGATAGTAGGGTTACTTCGAGATGAAAATCCTGGATAGTAGAGCTTGAGAAGGAACCTAGATGGTAGGGTTGTGAGAAGGAACCTGGATAGTAGAGTTACTTCGAGATGAAATCCTCGATAGTAGGGCTGCAAGAAGGAACCTGGATAGTAGGGTTACTTCGATATGAAATCCTAGATAGTAGGGCTGCTGTAAGGAACCTGCATAAGGTTGCATTTGTCACACCGATGATTACTCTGTTTAGCTCCGAGTGTGGATCATATACCTACTGGAAATTGTTGATAATAACTGTCTTTCTTGAAAGAAATACAAGGTTAGTTATATGCGATGCATGAGATGCATCGTGACGAGGTTCTTAAAATAAATGAGACTATGTTATATGTAATGTATGCGCATGTCATGATGTATGAATATGAAATGCCGACGTAATAATCTGAGTCGGGAAAATAAATCCCTGACTGCTACTTGGAGAGTATGGGAAATGGTATTCTTGACTGCTGTAAAAAAACATAGTTCCTCCACTTCTATTAGGGATGGTGAACAAAGATGACTATGGTGGAGATTTGCTCCTTGTTTATAGCTACTCTGCTGGGGGAGAGACTCTGTTTGAGAATAACTCTGCGGGAGAATAACTCTGTTGGAGAGGAGATACTCTATTGATAGATCGCTAATTTGGAGAAATAAACTCAGTTGGGGATGAATTTCTGTTGCTAGTGATAATGAATTCTGTTGGAGATTGAGTTTCTGCTTGTGAGAGAAATAAACTCTGCTTGGGGAAAATTTACTAACTCACTCGCGATTGTGAACCTCGGCTGGGGAGAGTTATATCCTGTTCGGGAAAGCTAACGTCGCTGTTTTTGGATACTTTTTACTTTGTGGGGAGTGTATGTACCACTACTCATGTTCTTAAGTTGGCTCTATCCTGGTACCTGATGGGCAGAGTAACTGTAAGGTTTGGGGAACTTCTTGTTTTTCCCTGTTCCTGGAATTACGAGTAATCGTCTTTTATTTCTTATGTAAATATTTATGAGCAACCGTTATTTTCAAACGCATATATCAAAAATGAATCATTGGACGTTCTTGCAAAATAAAACAGAAAAAGAAAAAGAAATTGAAATTTCTTGTGAAAATGAACTTGTATTGATTTTTTGGAGTTGGCCTGTAATAGGCGTTTTGTACAAGGAGGCTGACGTCCTAGTAAGAGAACACCGCCGAAAGACAGAAATTATAAAATTTGTGTAAGAAAGAAAACAGCTATGTGAAACAATCCCATCGGGTTCTAACTCTACTATTGCCTTTATATCTTCAAGCGTCTCATCACTTTGCTGCTTGGTCGAAGGTGGATCAGATTGATTGGCGCCGTTCGAGCTTGATAGTTGATACCGAAGTCTGGTTGTGAGATGATCCAATGAGACATAGTGTTACACTTCAATCCCTAATTTTTTCCCGGACCTCCCTTTCGGGTTTTCAGTCCACCGGGATACCCTTTTTTACCCAAGTCGCCTTTTCAGGTTTTCGACTTGTCGGGTGTACAATTTTTTTCATTTTCATCCCTTACTTTTGCCCGAACCCTTTTGGTTCACCGGGAAGCCCTTATTTTTGCTTAGGCCAGTCCACCTAGCGGGTCTTTGATTATGCGTAATATCTTTTCACTATGTCTGCATTGACGGGGTGAGGAAGGTCTTCACTATCCATAGTGGTTAGAATCATAGCTCCTCCCGAGAAAATGTTCTTAACCACAAATGGCCCTTTATATGTGGGAGTCCATTTGCCCCTGGGATCACCTTGAGGTAGTATGATGCGTTTTATCACTAGATCCCTGACTTGATATTCTTGACGTTTGACTTTCTTGTTAAAAGCCTTGATCATTCGCTTTTGGTACGTCTGACCATGACAGATAGCAGTAAGTCTTTTTTCATCGATTAGATTCAGCTGATCAAGTGGGTTTGGATCCAGTCGTCTTTGTTCAAACCCGCATCCTTCATAATCCTAAGAGAGGGTATCTGGACTTCGATGGGTAGGACTGCCTCCATGCCATACACCAAAGAGTAGGGTGTTGCGCCTGTCGATGTTCGTGCTGAGGTACGGTACCCATGAAGAGCGAATGGTAACATCTCGTTCCAGTCTTTGTATGTCACTGTCATCTTCTGCACACTCTTCTTGATGTTTTTGTTGGCTTCTTCAACAACCCCATTCATCTTCGGCCGGTAGGGAAAAGAGTTATGATGCTGAATCTTGAACTGTTTACAGAGCTTGGTGATCATTGTGTTGTTGAGATTTGTACCATTGTCAGTAATAATCCTTTCTGGTACGCCATATCGACAGATCAGATTGTGTTGGATAAACCGCACCACGACGTTCTTGGTTACTGTAGCAAAGGAAGCTGCCTCAACCCACTTTGTAAAGTAATCAATTGCTACCAGAATGAACCGATGTCCATTAGACGCAGTAGGTCTGATCTCGCTGATCATGTTGATGCCCCACATTGAAAAAGGACAAGGAGTTGTCAAAACATTCAGGGGAACCAGAGGTACATTCACTTTATCAGCATAAACATGGCACTTATGACAGGTTCGAGAATGCTGATAACAATCGGCTTCCATAGTGGACCAGTAATATCCGGCTCGTAGGATTTTCTTCGCCATGGTATGTCCACTGGAATGAGTTCCGAAGATACCTTCATGTAACTCTGTTATGATCCTTTCTGCCTCGCTCTTGTCTACACACCGCAGTAAGGTTGAATCATGGTTACGCTTAAAGATGATACCATTACTGATGAAGAACTTCACAGCGAACCTTCTCAAAAACTTCTTATCATTAACAGATGCCCCTTGGGGTATTCTTGAGCCTCAAGATACCTCTTTACCTCATGGAACCAGGGTTTGTCTGCCACCTCTTCAGTCTTAATGTTCCAGCAATGTGCGGGTTCATCCAACCTCTCAATGATAATATAGGGAGCTTCATTGTCCCACCTAACTTTGAACATAGAAGACATGGTAGCTAGCGCGTCCGCCAACTGGTTTTCTTCTCGTGGGAAATGTTCAAAGGTTATCTCCTCAAAGTATGGGAGCAATGTTAGTACATATTCTTTGTAAGGAATAAGATTCGGGTGCTTCGTATCCCACTCGCCTTTGATCTGACTTATTACCAGAACGGAATCTTTGAATACACTCAGGAACTTAATCCTCAGGTCAATAGCAGCTCGAAGACCCATGATACATGCTTCATACTCCGCCATATTGTTGGTGCAGTTAAAACATAATCGGGCGGTGAACGGAGTATGACAACCCTCAGGAGATATAATTACAGTGCCAATGCCGTTGCCCAATGCGTTTGAGGCTCCGTCAAAATACATAGACCATCAGGATCCTTCCTCAGGTCCTTCATCCGGTCCAGGTTCTTCGCAGTCGGTTACCAACATGATATTCTCATCTGGGAATTCAAAATTCATGTGCTGGTAGTCATCCGCGGCCTGATGCGCCAATTGATCTGCCAATACACTCCCCTTGATTGCTTTTTGGGTTGTGTATTGGATTTCGTACTCGGTTAAGATCATCTACCATCTTGCTATTCTTCCGGATAAGGCGAGCTTCTCGAAAATATACTTGATCGGATCCATCTTTGATATCAACAAAGTAGTGTGAGTCAGCATATACTTCCTAAGTCGGTGAGCAGCCCATGCCAAAGCACAACAAGTTTTCTCGAGCAATGAGTATCGGGTCTCACAGTCGGTAAACTTTTTGCTAAGGTAATAAATGGCGTGCTCTTTTCGACCAGACTCGTCATGCTGCCCCATCACACACCCCATTGGATTGTCTAGCACTGCCAAGTATAATATCAAAGGTCTTCCTTCAAATGGAGGCATCAAAATTGGTGGTTCATGAAGGTATTCCTTGATTCTTTCAAAAGCAATCTGGCATTCACCGTTCCACTTTACCTCTTGATCTTTCTTCAGCAGCTTGAAGACTGGCTCACAAGTAGCAGTCAGATGTGAAATGAACCTGGCGATGTAATTTAGACGTCCCAAGAAACCTCAAACTTCCTTTTTTGTGCGAGGAGCCGGCATCTCTTGTATGGCTTTTACCTTTGCAGGATCCACCTGAATACCTTTGTCACTGACAACGAAACCCATAAGCTTTCCAGACCTTACCCCGAAGGTACACTTGTTCGGATTCAATCGCAGCTTGTACGTCTTCAACCTGTCGAACAGTTTCTGGAGATGATCAAGGCGCTATTCCTCAGTCTGGGACCTGGATATCATGTCATCAACATACACCTCGATCTCGTGGTGAATCATATCATGGAACAAAGCGACCATGGTGCGCTGATAAGTTTCCCCAACATTCTTCAGCCTAAAAGGCATTACCTTGTAACAGAAGGTGCCCCACTGTGTAACGAAGGTTGTGTTCTCCATGTCCTCAGGAGCCATCTTGATCTGGTTGTAGCCATAAAAACCATCCATGAAAGAGAAAATCTTGTGTTGCGCGGTGTTGTCGACTAGAAGATCAATGTGAGGAAGTGGGAAGTCATCCTTGGGGCTTGCCCTGTTCAGATCTCTGTAGTGCACACACATCCGTACCTTACCGTCCTTCTTAGGTACTGGAACGATGTTGGCAACCCACTGCAGATAAGAAGTGACATCTAAGAATCCTGCGTCGAACTATTTCATGACCTCTGCTTTGATTTTCTCTGACATTTCAGGGTGCATACGGCAGACCTTCTGCTTTACCGAAGGGCAGTCTTCTTTAGTCGGCAGGCGATGTACCACAATATCAGTGTCTAAACCAGGCATGTGTTCATAGGACCAGGCGAAGATCTCAACATAGTCGTGTAGCATCCGTATTAACCGTTGTTTGACACTGGGCTCCAGATTCGCACCTATTTTGACTTCTTTCCTGTCTTCATCTGTACCCAAATTCACTGACTCAACTAGCTAATCATGAGGCTGTATGGCTCTTTCTTCCTGCTGTAGTAGTCTAGCAAGTTCTCCAGGCACCTCACAATCATCCTCACCTTCGTCCTCGGCTTGGTTGATCGAATTTTCGAAGTCATATCTGGCAGTAGCAGAGCTGTTATTAATGGGATCTAGAGTGGATATGGATCTGCAGTATGATACGTGAGTGTGTGTAAGAGAATAGTTGTTTTGATAAAGTGGGAGACAAAAAAGAAAAACCAGGACCGCAAAATTTGTAATGCAAGAAACTTCCAATGCTTTATTAATGATATATGAAACGACAAATAATAAGCCCTCACAAGCAAAGCTAAGGTGCCTCGGGCAAGGCACCGGGCCGTAAAGTTTCAAACTATTTATTACAAATCTTAAAACAAAAGTCAATTACTGCGGAATAAAAGAAACAGGTATGAAGTCCATAGTCGTCTAGTTATTCAGTCCACCGTTGGTTGTTGGGTAGATCCAGCTGTCAATGTCTGAATCCTCTTCACTGTCCTCAATTGCATTAACTCTCCGATTGCTGATGTGTAAAGGAGGTCTTCCAATCCGTGCACGCCTAACAGCCCTTTGAGCCCCTGTAGTAAAGCCCAAACCAAATTTGTCAGTTTTGTGAGTGAAATCAAGGAGCCGACCCCAATTGGTATACCCACCTTCTTCAACTACAACCCTGGCGTCCTTGAGGGAAGCCATATTTAGCGAAGGTTTGTTGGTAGTAACTTTAATTGACGCCAAAGTCTGAGGGACCTCTTCAAAGTTCTGACAAGGAGTTTCTATGAATTCCCCATCCATCTCTACACAGCGGAAGGAATTGAGGTGACTCGCCATATATTCTTCTTCACCTTGCATTGTGACAATCTTCCCCTTCACTGGATACTTCAGCATTTGATGGAGCATGGAAGTAACTGCCCCAGCCCTATGGATCCAAGGACGACCCATCAAGCAAGAATACGATGGCCTGATATCCATTACTTAGAAGGTGGACCCAAAGGTATGAGAACCCACTTTGATAGGGATGTCCACCTCCCGTGCACCATTCTCTTTGATCCGTCAAAAGCCCTTACCACAATGTTACTCGGCTTTAAAGTCAAATCCTCACAATCCAAACGGTCCAACACTTTCTTCGGCAGAACATTCAGCGAAGACACGGTATCTCCCAACAAGTGAGCCATAGTGGTGCCCCTACACTCAATCGAGACATGCAGATCATCATTATGATTCTTCCCCTTAGGGGTCAGATCCACATCTGAAAAACCTAGCCCATTGTCAGCAGTCAGGCTGGCCACACAATCTTTGAACTGATCTGCTGAAGTTTCCTACGGCACATGCGCAGTCTTGAGAAATGAAATCAAAGCCTTCGCATGGGCTTCAGAACACAACAACAGAGACAACATGGAGATCTTTGAAGGGGTCTGCCCCATCTGTTCGACCACATTGTAGTCGCTTTTCTTGATAATTTTCAGTATTTCCTCTATTTCTTGTTTAGAGGCTTCCACAATAATTTTTCTAGGCGCCTCCGTCCAGGAAGGCTCACCTATAATTTCTTTACCCTGAGTCCCAGATGGCTCGATGACAGGGGTGATAACTGGAGTAAGAACCGGACCAATAGTTGATGTACTAGCGGGAACAACAGATGGAATAACAATAGGTTTATTGACAGTCGGAGGGAAAATCTCGGGAGAGAAGATCCTTCCGCTTCTGGTAACCCTACTAGCCCCGACAATATTACTGACATTAGTATCAGCTTCTTCATTTTTTAAATCTTGCTTAATTCCATGATAATACACATCAGCACCATAATGCCATGGGACAACCTTGTCTGAGGTGTACGGTATGGGACCATGAACAATGATTATTAGCGGAGCAATTCTTTGAACATGTGTAATCCTAACAGGTCTTCTCGAGGAAACCTTGGAAGGATTGGCGGAAATGGTTATAATGGCAACGTCTTCATTTGGAAGAACAGAAATCATAGTCTTTTCAAACAAAATTTCTTTGTTATCCATCAGGCGCTGAACACCTGACTTTAATAAACGACAACCAGAAGGTAGAATCGAACACATGTGGCAACCTTCACCACAACCCAGAAATAAACCGACCAACAGCAAATTCTTCTTAACAGTCATAAGAGGAGTAGAGATTTCTTCAACAAAGGTCACAAAAAAATCAGTGTCAACAACATTAACTCCATGACTATGTTTGGGCATGGGAGCAGTTATAACATTCGGATTTTTTGGAGCATCGAACTCTATTTCCTTGGCTTCGAGCAGGTCTTGCACTTTGTTTCTCAAAGCCCAACAGTCATTGGTATCGTGGCCAGGAATCTCAGAATGGTAGGTACAATGCGCGTTGGGATTGTATCTGGGATAGGTAGTGTTTGGATTCTTGGGAGCCTCTCTCAGGGTCGCCAAGTTGGATCTCAGCAGGTGAGGTAGCACTTCAGCCAATGTCATGCTAATGTGGGTAAATTGCCGCTATGGTCTTTCTACCCTTTGTTGATTGTTGCATTGTGGAGCAACTGCGGGTCTTGGTATCACTACAGCATTTACTGTCTGACGATGTTCAGATCTGCTTTGGCCCCTCGGGCTATAAACTGCACTTGCTTCCTTCTTACTAATAAAAGGTTTCTTTACCGAACTCGAGGAGGCATCCTTCTGTATTTTACCACTCCGAATTCCAGCTTCTACTCTTTCTCTAGTTAAAATCAGCTCGGTGAAACCAGATGACGAGCTGCCAATTAAGTGATTGAAAAATGGACCAGATAGCGTCCTCAGAAACATATCAACCAACTCCCTATCAGACAAGGGGGTTGAACTCTTCCAGCCAAATCCCTCCATTTTGGGGCATAATCTTTAAAACCTTCGCTTGCACCCATGGACATACTCTGGAGCTGAGTACGAGTGGGAGCAAGGTCGGCATTATACTGATACTTCTTGTAGAAAGAAACAGCAAGATCTTCCAAGTTTCGGACACTGGATCCCTCTAACTGGTAGAACCATTCAAGATGAGTCCCTGACAGACTGTCTTGAAAGAAGTGCACCCATAGATTTCTATCAGCTGTGTGGGGTTGAATCTTTTTGACATACAAGCAGAGATGGATTTTTGGGAAGGACACCCCATCATACTTAGCAAAAACTGGAGCTTTGAACTTTTGAGGGATGACCACTCCCGGTACCAGTCCCAGTTCTCCGAAATCCAAACCAGGTATCTTCTGAACTTCCATAGCACTCAGACAGTCTTCTAACTGCTTGTATCTATCCTCAACAGGAGGATATTTATCATCATCAAGATTAGTATCATTGTCAGAGACTGCAGGACTAGGGTCCTTTTCACCTTCTTGGTTCTCCCCGTCTTTGGATGAAGAGGTCAGATCAGTTTGATGCTTCAACCTTTCTCCAAACCTTCTGCCCATATTCAGAATACCGACCTTCTTCTTTTTCTTCTTCTCTTTCAGAATGAGGGCTTTCAGATCCTCTTGCCCCTTTTCCAGACTGATGAACATCTGTTGGAACTGGGCTTATGTGCCTGAAGATCTTTGATGACTTGATTGGAAGACATTTCTGCTGAAATAAACATCGAAGAAGATGAGAAACCTGTACTGGTACCTGTAATGATGTGTATGATAATGGGATGCGCATGTAATGATTTCAAAGACTTTGGGATATTTAAATTTGCAAGCCAAAATAAACAAAACTTTATTAGCTTAAACTTGAAGGTTAAAAATGCCTTTAAGGTGTTACAAAGAAGTAAATAAAACAAATCTAAAACTAGAAAAGAAAAATCAAAAGTCCCATGGACGCTTTCTCTTTGTGCTGATGTAATCATTGAGCACTCTTTCTTCCTCGAGCTGCCTGGTGAGCTTCAAAACCTTCCTCTCTTGTTCATGGAACTGTTCCCTGTAAGTATCCCGCTCATTCTTCAGCTGAATCCAAGACCTCTGTAACTCCCCAATATCAATGGGCATGTAAGGATAGAGAACCGTGTAAGGAATGCCGTCTTCAGTAGTGGGTTCCACAATCACTGGTAATACTGCCGCATAAGGCATCATAAGCTTCTGGGCACGAGCTCGGACCCATTGGAGGTAAGGCTGCATAGGAAGGGAAGTCTTCGGTCCCAACTCTTTGGGGTCAGATCTGTTTACCATGCCCCAAGCTCGTATGAACCTCCGACGATGCCCCTTAACATCATCCTCATAGTCGAATACAATGTCCTCGAGAAGTAAATCATGGGGACCATCCCTTCGAGCACGACCAAATTGTCACAAAGCTAGACAAGGATTGTAAGTTATACCCCCTCTGATACCAAGTAATGGGACATTAGGGTACCCCCCACAGCGGTTAATAACAACAGTGTCTTCCATAGCTCGGGAACACCAAAGAATATCCGTATGAGCGAGTGACATTATTCTATGCGACCAACCCACACCTTCTTCGCTCTTCAGTATAGACCTAGGGAGGTGAGAAATAAACCACCTTGACAACAACGGCATGCAGCACATAAGAGTCCCTCTTCTCCTCGTGGTACGAGTATAGAGAGCGTGCAAAATATCTCCAAGCAAGGTAGGCACAGGGTTGCGAGAAAGGAAAATCTTGATAGCATTTACATCTACGAAAGAGTCCGGATTAGCCAAGATATCCTCAAAAGCCTGAAACTCCATATCATCCCAAAACAGTTGAGCCTGGTCTATCAGAAATTTGGCTAGAAAACCCTCAACTCCGCTTCGAGTTTCCCAATTGGATACCATATCGGACCGTTTCAAATGCAAAGCTGAGGCAATGACTTCTGGCTTAGGAACTTCTTCTATACATATGAAGGGTACCTGTTCAAGAATGGATATGCCCAATAGATGAGATAATTCTTCTAGGGTGGGTACCAACTGATAATCTGGAAAGGTGAAGTAGTGATGCTTGGGATCGAAGAACTGAAAAAGTACGCTCATCTTCTGTTCATCAGGGTTTGAAGTAACCATGCTGAGAAGTTGACCGTGTCTCTTAATGAACATAGAAGTTTCACAAATTCTTGATACCAGCTCTTTGAGTTGGGAAGGTATCTCCACAAAGTTGATTCGGATAGTATTTCTACGCACGAAAGCCATGATCTGCAAAACAGAACAAAGATAAATTCCCTTGGTCTTTGAAATAGTTAGTGTAATGAAGCATGAATGCTATGTTATAATGCATGATGTCATGATAAACCACATGTATAGCAAACAACAGGTATTGCAAACACAATCAAATCACATAAAGCCCTTAGGTTTAAGGCTTGCATGAGGTCAAAGGTAATACCCTCTTGAAGTTAAGTTGGTTTCAAACCTGTCCTAGAAAAGTAACCGGGTTCTAAAGGATCTCAATATCACTGACCATCCTCCATCGGTCATGGTTTCAGCTCACACAATCTTTTCTTGCGGCCGAAATTTTTCCGAGAGTATGGTCTCAATGAGTGTAGCATCGAGTATCAACCAGTTCTCAGCTCAACACCGAGGCCGGCTATCTCACTACTTTCTAATGGCCAAGTTGGGCGATTAAAGGTTCTAAGGTCAGTTGGTGCTTAACGATACCACGCAGCGGCCCCGTATTCTCCTCGTTTCTCCACAAGGGATACCGGTACCAACCAAAGTGCCACACCAACGCAGCTACTACTTCAACCGTATCGGTCTACACCGTACAGTTCCCTCACAATCTATTGCTACTTACCTAAAAGGTGTTCCCCAGATCCGGGTGTAGGATCTATAGTAGCCCCAAACAAAACCCTTAAAAGTAAAGCAAACAAAGCAATCAAAAGAAGCAATTATGATGACCTAGATCCTAAGGTATACCCCACTTATATTTCCCCAGCAGAGTCGCCCGTTCTGTGATATGGTGGTAGAACCGACTATTTTTACTGGTTTGCGTTTCTGCGTTTTGTGTTTGCAAAATGTCGCGGTAAGCAAGAGTCACCACCTACTTTTATTTAATCCAATCATGGAAAGGAAAAAAGTACAGAAAAAATCCTTTTTTTGAGATTTTGAGTACGGGGGGGGGGGGGGGGGGGGGTAGATTATAGAAAGGGAAGGTGTTAGCACCCTTTCTATCCATGGTTTTCCATGGGCTCTTAGGTACTTGATCATCTTTTTAAATTTCTTGTGTGTGTGTTTTGTTTTTGAAAATGTTTTACTTCGTGATAACCCTTGTATCGGTCCTCAAGGATGTGACGAAGTTGTTTTGAAAATTTGTTTGGAAAGTGTAAGTGTGACAAGTTTTGATTTGAGCAAGTACCTACTAGCATCGACCTACTAAAAAAAGATTGTTTCTATTCTTATTTCCTTTAGACAGCACTATCCTACTATTGAGAAATAGATAGCACCATTATTGGAGTTTGTAAGGGTCAATTCGAAAGGGACATACAATCACTAAAGCAATATTAGGATATCTTAGTAATAACCCTAGAGTCTTAAGATCTTTTCGAGACAACATTTCTGAGGCAACATTTCCGAGGAAACATTTCTGAGGAAACATTCGAATGGGACATTAGATCTTTTAGACAGGAGGGTAACCACTAAGGCATCCTATACTTAATGATCGTTTACCGAAGGCAACCGAAGTGAGAGTATACCCTACGAGTGATATGTGCGAGTGACCTGTTTTCAGTTATTTAATCCTTGCACATTAGGGTTTTCTAACCGTATTAATTTGTCATGCATTATTGCCATACAATCCTATTAGCATACATCTAGACAGTTAAATATTTGTAGGAATTAAAAATGCGAGAAATTAAACCTAGCTATTACAAGACTTCGGGGAGGGGGATTAATTACATAGCCAAAAACCCGGGGATTTAACAGTAAATAAAAACCCTAAATTAACTATTACAAACCATGAACAGTTACAAAAATATTGTCAAAATAAATATCGAACGTGCGGCGAATTAAATGCGAGACGATTAGGGTTTTGACCCTTTGACTAATCTACTTGCGATTGATTAAATAATGTTTTTTTGTCATGTTTTGTTCATTTGAGAAAATAATGAAATAATTGAATTAAAAAGAAAATCCTAAGGTCTAATTAATTTTAATTAAGAAAAATAATTAAGTTAACCTATTTTTGTATTTTTATTTTATTTGAGAAAGAAAGAAAAATTAAATCAAGAGTTAACCTAATTTGCTAATTAGTTTTAATTATAAAAAACAAGTTAAAATTGCCCTAAGTTAAATTAAATTAAATTAAATTAACAAGTTTAATTTTGATAAAAAATCTAATTCTAATTTTTATGATTTTATGATTTTATGATTTTATGAAAAAAAAGTAATTAATTTTGTGAATTAAAATGATTAAAGAAAAATATTAAAAGAATTAAAGAAAAGAAATAAAAACAAGTTAGAGATGGGCCTGATTGTTAGCAATTATGGGGGGTGCAGATCTGATTTTTATGGCCCAAATAACCCCAGCCTGTTTGACCATGCCTGGTTTGGTGAGGTGTTGACTTGAGTGCATATCATGGTCCTTTAATACTGGCATGTTAGATCTAGCTTGCTGATGAATCTGATGGTTGAATTTTGATGGCACATGGTGAACGTCATGATAAGCAACGCACTGGATCAGCTAGCTGAAAATAACACAAATAAAATGCTGGGACCTAGGGATCGAACCCAGGTCCTTATACCCGTTTCCAGTGGTTGCTTGCCAGCTGTGCTATGTTGTTTGTTTGTTCATATAATAGAAGGCAAATAATATAAGCAAAACAAACATTATATTCATAAAATGCGCGAAAATTCAAACCAACCAACCAATGATTGCCACGCCTCATCTTCTTCCCCAGACTGTCGTTTTAGACTATGGCACTTTTACCTACAGACATCTTGCTGTAACTACAAACCTGTATCATTCAAAAATCCTATACAATCAATATAAATGAAAGGTGAGGGTACCAATCAACTCGTCTCATCCTCACGAGCATCATGGTACCAGAATCCATGCCTAATTTCGCTTATACTGAAAACCCCTAAAACGAGCAAAGGAACCCTAACAATGGCATATTGTGATTCCTGCACTGTAAGTGCAATTAAGTGGTACCAATAGCTTGCAAACTCAATGATGAACAAGAATATATAATTAAAACATACTTATGATGAGTAAATCAATGAAATCGAAATCAAGTTTTTAGGCAAACCGTGGTGCCTGTAGCTTATGATCCCGGACGTGAAAATGCTTGCAATTGATTGAGATCCCTTTTGGAGATGTCCAGGAGTCTATTGGTAGCCTTAGAATGGCTTGAATCACTCTCTAAGTCCAAGAACAATTCCCCACTTTCTTGCAAATTTTTGAGTTTTCTTTTGGTGTTTTCACGACTGCTCACCTCTCTTTTTTGCTTTGTTCTTGTTCATTATATATCCCTCAATGAATTAGGGTTGCAAAATAGATTGAATCTTTAAGCTTTGATGATATTTGATTTAATTATTTAGCCATATGATATCTTTCTATTTTCATGCCAATCATGTTCTTTTTGTACCAATTGCCATTGATTCGAATTGATCTTGCAAGCTCAGCATATCTTGGTTGCTAACCTGTCAAAAAAACAAATCAAATCATATCTTTGATAATTTTCATCATTTATTTGATTTAATTCACTTTTTAATTAATGAAAAATCAAAATAAATTGAAAAATGAATCAAATAATTTGTGGATAAGTATTTGAGTCGTGGACCACATTATAATTGAGGTGCAAGCATAAAAAGTTGGGCCCATTTAGCAAAAAAATCAAATTTGACTTTTGACAATTTTGCAAAAATGGTCAACTTGACCAATGCATAACTCTCTCAATTTTGACCCTTGAGAAGTGTTCTTGGAATTTTTAGAAATCTTAAGATGTCCTATAAGCAACCCTTTTGGTGTCATCTTAATTGAGTCTTCCATGTTCATGTATAAAGCTTTGACCCAAAAGGTATTTTTGTTGACTTTTCAAAAGGACCTATAATGTCAAAATTTATATATTTTTGTGAGTGAATATTATGAACTTAGAAGATGAAGATGAATTGTAGGGAATTACATCATCTTCAAAATGAGCTTTGGATGGGTCATTTCTGATAAAGCATGAGAAAGTTATGCTTGGTCAAAGTTGAGTTGACTTTTCCTACAAAACCCTAATTTAGCAACTTTTGGGTTTTGATGAATTGTGAGAAATCCTTGAGGAATCATGATCAACCCTTGATCCAAGGATGAATAACACTTCAAAATGAGGATTTTACCAAAAATCTTGAAGCTTGATTGTATGTGGGCCACATTTGACTTTTGACCTAGTATGGTTGATTTTCAGGCATTTGAGCAATTGATTGAGCAAACTTTTTCTGCAAGGCTTGAAAATTGGCATGGATGATCTTAAGAACATATTAGGACAATGGTGAGAATTTGAGTCCTTTGTGGTTCACACATCCTGATGAAGATAGAAACTCTAATTTGAGATAGACTGCCTTAGGAGAGAATTTGTCTGGTCAACTCTTGGACTTCCTTGAGCCATTTGGAGACCTCACTTGACATTTGTTGAGAAATATGGGAGGGAAAATTTTGGGGTAAAATAGTCAACATATACGATCTTAGCTGCCGAGCAGCCCACGCCAGAGCGCAACAAGTTTTCTCGAGCTGTGAATATCTTGTTTCACAGTCGGTAAACTTTTTTCTCAGGTAATATATTACATGCTCTTTTCGGCCAGACTCATCATGTTGGCCTAACACACACCCCATTGAATTCTATAATACAGTCAAGTACATAATCAGAGGTCTTCCTTCAACTGGAGGCATCAAAATTGGAGGTTCTTGCAGATATTCTTTAATTTTGTTAAAGGCTACTTGGCATTCGTTGTTCCATCTGACTACTTGATATTTCTTCAACAGTTTGAAGATTGGCTCACAAGTAGCAGTTAGGTGAGATATCAACTGGGTAATATAGTTGAGTCGACATAAGAAACCCCTGACCTCCTTCTCAATAAATGGAGCTGTAATTTCTTGCATGTCTTTGACTTTTACAGGGTCGACCTAAATACCTTTTCCACTGGCGACAAACCCTAAGAGTTTCCCAGATCTTACCCCGAAGGTGCATTTGTTGTGATTCAGCCTTAGCTTGTATTTATTCGAACTCTCAAAAAACTTGTGAAGATGATCAAGGTGTTGTTCCTTATTTTGCAACCTTGAAATCATATCATCAGCGTACACTTCTATCTCATGATGGATCATATCATGAAATAGAGCTACCATAGCTCGTTGATAGGTTATCCCTACATTCTTCAAACCGAAAGGCATGACCTTATAGCAAAAAGTACCCCATTGTGTGACGAAGGTGGTCTTCTCCATGTCTTCGGGAGCCATTTTGATCTGGTTGTAACTGGAGAAGCCATCCATGAAGGAGAAGACTTTATGTTGAGCAGTGTTGTCAACCAAGACGTCAATATGCGGTAGTGGGAAATCATCCTTGGGACTGGCCCTATTCAAATCTCTGTAGTCTAAACACATATGGACTTTTCCATCTTTCTTCGGTACTGGGACCACATTTGCAACCCATTGGGGATATGAAGTTACTGCCAGGAAACTTGCATCGAATTGTTTCATTACCTCAGCTTTTATCTTTTCAGACATGTCTGTCCGCATACGACAAACTTTTTACTTGTCTGGAAGACAATCTTCCTTTGTTGGTAAATGATGGACCACAATGTTAGTATCAAGTCTCGACATATCTTGATATGACCAATAAAACACCTCAACATAGTCATGCAACATCTGAATCAATATGCTTTTGACGTTGTCTTCCAAACTGCTGCCGATCTTGACCTCTTTCTTGTCTGTCTCAGTACCTAGGTTGATCACCTCAATTGGTTCCTCGTGCATTTGAATGGCCTTTTCCTCTTGTATCATAAGTCTGGCTAGTTCCCTAGGTATTTCATAATCTTCTTCTCCTTCGTCTTTGGCTTGGTAGATTGGATGTTCAAAGTCATAGATGGCAATAGTAGAGTCGTTGTCAATGAGATCCGGAGTGGATGTGGATCTGCAAATGTGCGTGTGTGCAAGTAAGGTCACATGGCTATTTTGAAAATGTAATAAAGTGAAAGAAATACAATGAGCTCAAAATTTGAATGCAAAAGTGTCAAATGTTTTTCATTAAATGATCATATGGCGTATGAAAATGAACAAACCCTTAACAAATTGACCATGGTGCCCCGGGCATGTCACATGGCTTAAAGTCATTGTTTCAATAAAATTGCAAAAAGAGTTCTTAAATTAATAAAACAATAAATGGTAATTAATCCTTGTTGAAGGATATGGGAATGAAGTCCTTAGTACTCCAGTTGTTAGGTCCTTTCTCGGTAGTCGAGTAGATTCAATCATCAAAGTCACAATCATCTCCAAAGTCTTCAAGAGCATTCACTTCATGATTACTGATGCGAAGAGGTGGTTTCCCCGCACGAGCACGTCTAAACTCCTTTTGAGCTCTGACAGTGAAGCCCAAACCATATTTTTCTGACTTGTAGGGATGTCATGGAGTTGTCCACAAATGGTATAACCTCCATCTTCAATCACAGCGTGAGCATCTTTAAGGGAAGCCATCCTAGGCACATTCTTAACATCTTTTGGAACATCAGGAGTAGCCTTGGCAGCAACAACCATGGGAGAGACCACTTTGAAGGCTTGGCAAGGAGTTTCTATGAACTCACCATCCATATCAACATATTTAAATGAATTTAGATGGAAAACCATAAACTCCTCTTCACCATAGACGATAACAATCTCTCCCTTGACTAGATATTTTAACTTTTGATGAAGTGTACAGGTCACTGCTCCTTCCCCATGTATCCAGGGGCGTCTAAGTAGACAAGAGTAAGCAGGACAAATATCTATTACATAGAAATTTGATTTGAAAATTTGAGACTCAAATTTGATGGGGAGATCAACTTCCCCATGTGTGATACGATGGTAGAACCGGACTGTTTTAGGAAAATGCTGGTTTGTGTTTTGTGTTTATGTTTGCAAAATGTCTTGGTAAGCAAGAGTCGCCACTGACTTTTATTTTATCCAACTGGAAAGGAAAAAATCATAGAAAAATTCCTTCTTCGAGATTTTGAGTATCGGGGGTAGATTATAGAAAGGGAAGGTATTAGCACCCTTTCTATTCGTAGTTTTCTACGGGCTCTTAGGTACTTGCTCATCATTTTAAAAATTGCTTATGTGTTTGTGTGTTTTGAAAGGTTTTTGTTTTACTTCGATTTAACCCTTGCTTCTGTCTTCAAGAGTGTTACGAAGTCGTTTTGAAAACTTTGTTTGAAAAGAGTGTAAGTATGGAAAAAGTTTTGATTTTGAGCAAGTACTTACTAGCATCTGCCTACTCGAAAAAAGAATGTTTCTGTTTTTGTTTCCTTTAGACAGCGCTATCCCACTATTAGTGAGTAGGTAGCACCGTCGTTGGAGTTGTAAGGGTCAATTCGAAAGGGACGTACGATCACTAAAGCAATGCTAGGACGTCTTAGTAATAACCCTAATGTCTCAAGATCATATTCGAGGCAACATTTCCGAGGCAATGTTTCCGAGGCAACATTTTTGAACGGGACATTGGATCTTTGTTTAGACAAAAGAGCGACCACTAAAACACCCTATACTTAATGATCGTTTACCGAAGGTAACCGAAGTGAGAGTATACCCTAGGAGTGCGCATGTGCGAGTGATTTGATTTCAGATTATTATCTTTGCACATTTAGGGTTTGATAACCATTTTAAATTAACATACATTCTTGTCATGCAATCGTATTATCATACATCTAACAGTTAATACTTGCGAAAATTAAAATGCGAGAAATAAAGCTACGCTATTACAAGGCTTCAGTAGAGGGATTAATTTACATAGCCAAAAACCCATAAAACGATAAATAAAAGAAAAAGTCCTAATTAAACTATTACATACCATGAGCAGTTACATTAATATCGTAAAAAAAAAAATAAGCGCGCGATGAATCGAGAACGAGAAACGATTAGGGTTTTGACTCTGTCTAAACCTAATTAAAAGAAAAGTCACTTTTTTGGTTGTTTTTGATTATTTTAAGAAAATAAGGTTTTAAATTAAATATGATACAAACCTAATTAATAATTAATTTAAATCAAGAATTATAATTAATTTTATCCTATTTTTGTATTTTGGTTATTTTAAGAAAATAAAAATAAAAATTAAATTAAACAAAACCTAGTTTTCTAATTTATTTTAAATTATTTATAAAAGGTTAAAATTGCCCTATAATTAAATTAAACTAATTAAATTAATTTTGACAAAATATATTAAAAAACTAAATTTGATGAAATTGATTTTTATGAGGTTTTTTGTAAAAAAAAAGAATTAAATTTGTGTGAGGAAATAATTAATCAAAATAATAAAAAGGAAAAAGAAAAAAAATATAAAAGAGAAAGAACATGGGCCTGTTGCCAAAGTAGAATGGGGGTTTCCATAGCATGTTTCTGCCTAATAGCCTGGAACCATGTTGACTCCCATGATCCAATGCGTTGGCTTGACTAAGATGCATGGTAGACCTTCAAGGATGAGCGTTAGATCTGTTCTAGAGATCTAGTGGTTGAACGTTGAGGGTATATGGTGAGACGCTTGGGCCAAGGGTGCACTGAATCTGTAACAAGAAAATAAGAAAATAACATTTTGTTGGGACCTGGGATCGAACCCAGGCCCTCATGCTTCAAACCATCACCTTGTTACCATCTGTGCCACGCTGTTTATTTGTATAAGGAATAATAAACAAATATTATATTAGAAAACACAAAATGCCAATTGTACAGCGTGTGAATTTTTGAATGGACGAATGGTGTGTTGCCACGCCACCTTCTTCTCCCTTCTTCCGTTGGCAAAAGTCCAAGACTTTTACCTACGGACACAATCTGTAGCTATAGCCCTGCATTTTTTCCAGAATCTCACACACGCACCATAAATGAAAACTAATGCTACAGACCAAATCATCTTAGCCTTGTGAACATCATGGCATCCCTCTTTTGAGCCAATTTTACCTGCTATCAAAACCCCTAAAAACAAAACCTAAACCCTAACAATGGTGGATCTCGGTATGGTTAGCAAAAATGCAATTAATCATTACCAATAGCTTGCAAATGTTTCACTGACCAAGAATATATAAAGAATTCATGGTACAAATGCAAAAATAATGATATTGGATTTCAAGAAAATGCCAAAGTCGTGAGACACTTACAATGAGTTTTTGTGCATGAAAATGCTTGTTGGTTATTGTGATAGACTCCTTGAACACCCAGGAAGCGAATGAGATAGCTTGGAAGGCTTGAGATAGCCTGGAACTATGAAATCAGATTGCACTTTTTCTTGATTTTTTTGAAAGTTTGTTCTTCACTCTTCACGCCTCTAACCCTTATGCATTTGGTCTGGATTTGTTCTATATGTAGCCTTGAATGAATTAGGTTTACAAATTTGTTTCAAATCTTCTTTAATAATGATCTTTGATCAAGATTTGATTTTCATGTAAATCTTTCCAAAACAAGCCAAAAACCAATCTTTTTGTGTACAACCTAGCCTTGCACGATTTGATCTCATTGCCAGCTATTCATGGACCTGAAATATGCATAAAATCTCAAGGTTTAAATGATTTTGATATCTTCATGATTTTATTTTGATTTAATTTGATTTAAATGGAATAAAAATCAAAATAAATGGAAAAAATAAAATAAAGGCAATTGGGAAGGTTCATGGCTCGTGGACCATGTTAAAAACTCAATACAAGCACAAAAAGTTGGGCCCATTTGACAAAATTTGCAATTTGAGGCATATTTGACTTTTGGCAATTTTTCAAAAAAGGGAAACTTCACCAATGCATAACTCCTTCAATTTTGACTCTATGATGGTGTTCTTAGAGTTTTTAGAAATCTCAAGATGTCCTCTAAGCAACCCTTTTGGTCTCATATCAATTGAGTCTACCATGTTCATGTATGAATCTTTGACAAAAAAGGTGTTTTTGTTGACTTTTCAAAATGACCTATAATGTCCAAATTCATAACTTCTTGTGAGTGCATATTTTGAACTTGTGAGATGAAGATGAATTGTAGGGCATTGCATACTATTCAAAATGAGCTTTGGATTTGGTCGTTTCTAATAAAGTATTAGAAAGTTATGCTTGGTCAAAGTTGAGTTGACTTTTCCTACAAAACCCTAATTTAACAACTTTTGGGTTTTGATGAATTGTGAGCAATCCTTGATGAATCATGATCAAACCTTGATAAAATGATGAATAATACTTCAAAATGAGAATGTTGACCAAAAATCTTGAAGTTTGACTGTATGTGGGCCACAGTTGACTTTTGCCTTAGCACAATCGATTTTCAGGCGTTTGGGCAATTGACTGAGCAAACTTTCTCTACAAGGATTGAAACTTGACATGGATAATCTTGAGAACATATTAGGACAATAGTGAGCATTTGAGACCCTTTGGACTCAAGTATCTTGATGCAACATAAAACCCTAATTTGAGGTAGACTGCCTTAGGAGAGGGTTTGTCTGGTTAACCCTTGGACTTCCTTGAGCAATTTGAGGATCTCACTTGAAATGTGTTGAGAAATATGGGAGGGAAAATTTTGGGGTACAACAACTGCCCGTGTTCAATCTTCTTAAACCTGAGGATGTAGATTGGCTTGTCTGCCTTTCGTGATCCGAGGGTGGAAAATGATTGAACACTAGAGTGCCCAGAAATTTGCACTCGCATGAAGTGGTACTTGCCTTGTGATGTTGGGAATGGGCTTATAGATGCCATTTGTAGATGAATGACAAAAGATGGGCTTAAAGATGCCATCTGAAGGAGTGTCGATCGCATGAGAGATTCCTTAGCGAGAGCCTGTATACCTGTTGTTGAGGAAAACTACGCTGGGGAATGCTAGTCTCTGTCTTGGTAAAAGTAGAATTTTAGGAGCTTTAGTCGTCCGTTATTCTACTGGGAAATCATCTCTTAGTCGAAGAGGTCATAATGAACTACTATCTGGTCGTGATCCAAGCTTCATAGTGATAAGATTGACTGTTATCTGGTCGTGCTCCAGGCGTTACAGTGACCTAATAGGGAGATGAGATTAAACTTGCTATCCGATCGTAACCTAGGCTTCGTAATTTCTGAATTCTTATCTGGTCGTATTCCAGGCTTCATAAGGAATTAAGTTGTTATCCGGTCGCATCCGGGCTTCAACTTGAATTTAGGGCATAATAATATCCGGTCGACTCTGGGCTTCTTAGTAATTGTCCAGGTAAACTGCTATTTGGTTGAAATCCAAGCTTCGCAGTGTCTTGTACTATTATCTGGTCGTAATCCAGGTTTCAGTGTCTTTTATCGCTATCTGGTCGTAATCCAGGCTTCACGATGTCTCATACCATTATCTGGTCGAGTCTAAGCTTCCTGGTGTTCTTGTACTGCTATCTGGTCGATTTCCAGGCTTCACAATACCTTACTTCTTATCTGGTTGTAATCTAGGCATCGGAAGAAATCAAGTAGTTATTCGGTCGCATCCGGGCTTCCTATTTGACTTTTGGGCCTACTAATATCCGGTTGATTTCCGGGCTTCATAGTAATTGGCCGGGTAGACTGCTATTTGGTTGAAATTCAAGCTTCACACTGTCCCTCACTATTATCTGGTCGTAATCCAGGCTTCAGTGTCTTTTACCGCTATCTGGTCGTAATCTAGGCTTCACGATGTCTCATACCATTATCTGGTCGAATCCAGGCTTCATGGTGTTTGGAGAAATCAAGATACTATCCGGTTGAACCCGGACTTCATAACTTGTATTAAAGATGTACCACAATCTGGTCGAATCCAGATTTCATGGTGTCTTGCATTGCTATCTGGTCATAATCCAGGCTTCACAGTAACTTGTATTGCTATCTGGTCATAATCCAGGCTTCACAATAACTTGCATTGCTATCTGGTCGTAATCCAGGCTTCACAATAACTTGCTAGGGATTAAACTATTATCCGGTTGAATCCGGGCTTCATAGCTTGAAGATAAACCATTATCTGGTCGATTCCAGGCTTCGCGGTGTTTGATACTGTTATCCGGTCTTTCTCCTGGCTTCACAATATGATGGGAAAATCAAGGTACTATCCGGTCGGACCCGGGCTTCATAGCTTGAACTGGAATAGAAATCTTTAGCATCAATTTGATTGAACCAGAGAAATTTGTGAGAATTTGATTGTATCTTTCCCTGAAAGGTAAAGAGTTAGTCGTATGTAATGTCATGATGTATGAAACATATTGAGCAATGATGTTCTCAAAATAAATGAGATTGTGATGTATGATGCTTATGCACATGTCATGATGTATGGATATGCAATGTTTTTATGATATTCTCTAATTGGGGAAAATAAATCCGGGACTGCTGCTGGGGAATATAAAGAGTTAAATTCTTCGTTCTCGCTGGGGATAACGATCGAAGATGATTTGAGAATAAATTGGTGGGAGAATAACTCTGCTGGAGAATAAACTGGTGAGAGAATGACTCTGTAGGGAAGAGATACTCTGTCAGAAGATCTGCTGATTTGGAGAAATAACCTCGGTTGGGGATGAATTACCGCTGCTGGCAATAATGAACCTTTGGGGATTGAGTCTCTTCTTGTGGAAGAAATAAACTCTACTGGGGATAGTCTTCCATTGCTGGTGATAGATAAACTCTGCTTGGAGATAATTACCATCACTATCTTCAGACACTTCCTACCCTGCGGGGAGTGTATGTACCTTTAGTCATATTCTCTAGCTGGTTCTATCCCTGTACCTGGTGGGTGGAGCAACTGCACGGTTTGGACATTTCTTGTTTGCCCCTGTTCCTGGAATTACGAGCCATTGTCTTTTGTTTCGCATGTAAATATTTATGAGCAATAATTATTTTCAAATGCATATATCGAAAATGAATCATTGGACGTTCTTGCAAAACAAAACAGAAAAAGAAAAACAATTTTGAAGTTTCTTTGTGAAAATGAATTGTATTGATTTTTGAAGTTAGCCTGTAACAGGCGTTTTGTACAAGAGGCTGACGTCCTAGTAAGAGAACGCCGCCGAACGAACAGAATTTATACAATTTGTGTAAAAGAAAGAAAGAAAAACAACTATGTGAAACAATCCCACTGGGTTCCAACTCTGCTATTACCCTTATATCTTCGAGCGTCTCATCACTTTGCTACTTGGTTGAAGGTATATCAGATTGATCAGTGTCGTCCGAGCTTGATAGTCGATACCGAAGTCTGGTTGCAAGATGATCCAATGAGACATAGTGTTACGCTTTGATCCCTAATTTTTGCCTGGACCGCCCTTTTAGGTTTTCACTCCACCGGGATACCATTTTTTGCCCAAGCCGCCTTTTCAAATTTTCGACTTGCCGGGTGTACAATTTTTTCCCTTCATTTTCATCCCTTACTTTTGCCCGAACCCTTTTGGTTCGCCGGGAAGCCCTTATTTTTGCCTAGGCCAGTCAACCTAGCGGGTTCTTTTATCATGCGTAGTATTTTTTCACTATGTCTGCATTGACGGGGTGAGGAAGGTCGTCACCATCCATTGTGGTTAGAATCATAGCTTCTCCTGAGAAAATGTTCTTAACCACAAATGGCCCTTCATACGTAGGGGTCCATTTGCCCCTGGGATCACCTTACGGCAGTATGATGCGTTTGATCACCAGATCCCCAACTTGATACTCTTGTCGTCTGACTTTCTTGTTAAAAGCCTTGATCATTCACTTTTCATACGTCTGACCATGACAAATAGCAGTAAGTCTCTTTTCGTCGATTAGATTTAGCTGATCAAGCCGGGTCTGGATCCAGTCATCTTCGCTCAAACCCGCATCCTTCATAATCCGGAGAGAGGGTATCTGGACTTCAATGGGTAAGATTGCCTCCATGCCATACACCAAAGAGTAGGGTGTTGCCTCTATTGACGTCCATGATGAGGTACGGTACCCATGAAGAGCGAATGGTAACACCTCATGCCAGTCTTTATATGTCACTGTCGTCTTCTGCACAATCTTCTTGATGTTCTTATTAGCCGCTTCAACAACCCCATTCATCTTCAGCCGGTAGGGAGAAGAGTTGTGATGATGTATCTTAAACTGTTTGTAGAGCTCAGTGATCATCGTATTGTTGAGATTTGTACCATTGTCCGTAATGATTCTCTCTGGTACACCATATCGACAGATCAAGTTGTGTTGGATAAACCGCGCTATAACGTTCTTGGTTACTGTAGCAAAGGAAGCTTCCTCAACCCACTTCGTAAAATAATCAATAGCTACCAAGATAAAACGATGCCCGTTGGATACGGTAGGTCTGATCTCGCCGATCATATCGATGCCCCACATTGAAAAAGACCAAGGAGCTGTCAAGACATTTAGAGGAACTGGATGTACATGCACCTTATCAGCATAGACTTGGCACTTATGACAAGTCCGAGAATGCTGATAACAATTGGCTTCCATAGTAGACCAATAATATCCTTCCCTTAGGATCTTCTTCGCCATGGTATGTCCACTGGAATGAGTTCCGAAGGTACCTTCATGTAACTCTACCATAATCCTTTCTGCCTCGCTTTTGTCCACATATCGCAGTAAGGTCGAATCATGGTTACGCTTATACAGAACACCATTACTGATGAAGAAATTCGCAGCGAACCTCCTCAGAAACTTCTTGTCATTAACAGATGCACCCTCGGGGTACTCTTGAGCCTCAAGATACCTCTTTACCTTGTGAAACCAAGGTTTATCTGCTATCTCTTCAGTCTAGATGTCACAGCAATGTGCGGGTTTGTCCAACCTCTCAATGGTAATCTGGGGAGCTTCATTGTCCCACCTGACCTTGAACATAGAAGACATGGTAGCTAGCGCGTCCGCCAACTGATTCTCCTCTCTTGGGAAGCGTTCAAAGGTTATCTCCTCAAAATGTGGGAGCAGCGTCAATACATACTGTTTGTAAGGAATAATATTTGGGTGTTTCGTATCCCACTCGCCTTTGATCTGACTGATCACTAAAGCAGAATCTCCGAATACACTCAAGAACTTAATCCTTAGGTCAATAGCTGCTCGAAGACCCATGATGCATGCTTCATACTCCGCCATATTGTTGGTCCAGTTAAAACATAATCGGGCGGTGAATGGAGTATGACAGCCCTCAGGAGATATAATCACGGTGCCAATGCCATTACCCAACGCATTTGAAGCTCCATCAAAATACATAGACCATCGGGATCCTTCCTCAGGTCCTTCATCCGGTCCAGGTTTTTCACAGTCGGTCACCAACATGATGTTCTCATCTGGAAACTCGAAATTCATGGATTGGTAATCATCCACGGCCTGATGCACCAAATGATCTGCCAATACACTCCCCTTGATTGCTTTTTGGGTTGTGTATTGGATGTCATACTCCGTTAAGATCATCGGCCATCTTGCTATTCTTTCGGACAAGGCAGGCTTTTCGAAGATATACTTGATTGGGTCCATCTTTGATATCAATAAGGTGGTGTGAGTCAGCATATACTGTCTCAGTCGGCGAGCAGCCCATGCCAAAGCGCAACAAGTTTTCTCAAGCAGTGAGTATCGGGTCTCACAGTCGGTAAACTTTTTGCTAAGGTAGTAAATAGCATGCTCTTTTCGGCCAGACTCGTCATGCTGCCCCAGTACGCACCCCATTGAATTATCGAGTACTTTCAAGTATAAGATCAAAGGTCTTCCTTCAACTGGAGGCATCAGAATAGGTGGCTCTTGGAGATATTCCTTGATCCTTTTGAAAGCGGCCTGACATTCATCATTCCATTTTACCACTTGATATTTCTTCAGCAGCTTGAAGATTGGCTCACAAGTAGTAGTCAGATGTGAAATGAATTGGGCAATGTATTTCAGACGTCCCAAAAAACCACTGACTTCTTTTCTGTGAGGGGAGCTGGCATCTCCTGTATAGCCTTTACCTTGGCAGGATCCACTTGAATACCTTTATCATTGACGATGAAACCCATCAGCTTACCGGACCTTACCCCGAAGGTGCACTTGTTCGGGTTGAACCTCAGCTTGTACATCTTCAACCTGTCGAACAGTTTCTGGAGATGGTCAAGGTGTTCTTCTTCAGTCTGGGACCTTGCAATCATTTCATCAACGTAAACCTCAATCTCATGATGAATCATGTCGTGGAACAAAGCAACCATGGCACCCTGATACGTTGCCCCAACATTCTTCAACCTGAAAGACATTACTTTGTAACAGAAGGTTCCCCACTGCGTAACGAAAGTTGTTTTCTCCATGTCTTCAGGAGCCATTTTAATCTGATTGTAACCAGAAAAACCATCCATAAAGGAGAAGACCTTATGTTGTGCGGTGGTGTTGACCAGAACATCGATGTGAGGAAGTGGGAAATCATCCTTGGGGCTTGCCCTGTTCAGATCTCTATAGTCCACACACATCCGCACCTTACCATTCTTCTTGGGTACTGGAACAACGTTGGCGACCCACTGCGGGTAAGAAGTGACAGCTAGAAAACCAGCATCAAACTGTTTCATGACCTCAACTTTAATTTTCTCAGACATCTCAGGGCACATACGTCGAACTTTATGCTTTACCGGAGGGCAGTCTTCTTTCATTGGCAGGCGGTGTACCACAATATCAATGTCTAAACCGGGCATATCTTCATAAGACCAGGCGAAGATCTCAACATAGTCACGTAGCATCTGTATCAACCGTTGCTTAACACTAGGCTCCAAGTTTGCACCTATCTTGACCTCTTTCTTGTCTTCCTATATATCCAAGTTTACTGATTCCACTGGCTCTTCATGAGGCTGTATGGTCCTCTCTTCTTGTAGTAACAGTCTAGCAAGTTCCCCAGGCACTTCACAATCATCCTCACCTTCATCCTCGGCTTGGTTGATCGGATTTTCAAAGTCATAATTGGCAGTAGCAGAGTCGTTATCAATGGGATCCAGAGTGGATGTGGATCTGCATTATGATATGTGAGTGTGTGTAAGACAATAGCTGTTTTGATAGAGTGCGAGATAGAAAAGAAAAACAGGGAGCGTAAAATTTGTAATGCAAGAAAACATCCAATGCTTTATTTATGATATATGAAAATGACAAATAAGAAGCCCTCACAAACAAAGCCAAGGTGTCTCGGGAAAGGCACCGGGCCGTAAAGTTTCAAACTGTCTATTACAAATCTCAAAACAAAAGTTTATTATCGTGTAATAAAATAAACGGGCACAAAGTCTTTCGCCGTCCAGTTGTTCAATCCACCGTTGGTAGTCGGGTAAATCCAGCTGTCGATATCTGACTCGTCTTCATCATCCTCAATTGCATTCACTCCCTGGTCATGCTTGGGCATGGGAGTAGTTATGACGCTGGGCTTCTCCGGAGCGTCAAACTCAATTTCTTTAGCTTCAATCAAATCTTGCACCTTATTCTTCAAGGCCCAACAGTTTGTTCGTATCATGCCCTGGGCTATCAGAGTGATAGGCGCAGCGGGCGTTCGGGTTATATAGCGGAGATGTGGTGCTGGGATTATTTGGGGCTTCCCTCAGAGTTATCAGGTTGGTCTTCAACAATTGTGGTAGAATCTGAGACAAGGTCATATTAAGCCGAGTGTACTGTCTCTGCGGTCTCTCCATTCTCTGCTGACTGTTGCATTGTGGAGCAATGGTGGGTCTTGATATCACTACTGCATTCACTGCTTGACGGTGTTCAGGTCGGTTTTGGCTCCTCGAGTAGTAAACTGCACTAGCTTCTTTCTTACCGGTGAAAGGCTTCTTTACTGCACTTGATGACGTATCCTTTTGTATCTTACCACTTCGAATACCAGCTTCTACTCTTTCCCCAGTCAGGATCAATTCAGTAAACCCAGACGATGAACTTCCGATCAGATGATTGAAAAATGGACCAGACAACGTCCCCAGAAACATCTCCACCAACTCCCTATTGGACAGAGGGGGTTGGACACTTCCAGCCAAATCTCTCCACTTTTGAGCATAGTCCTTAAAACCTTTACTTGCACCAATAGACATACCCTAAAGCTGAGTACGAGTGGGAGCAAGGTCGGCGCTATATTGATACTGCTTATAAAAAGCAGCAACAAGGTCCTCCCAGTTTCGGACATTAGCTCCTTCCAATTGATAAAACCATTCAAGCTGAGTCCATGACAGACTATCTTGAAAGAAATGTACCCACAAATTTCTATCAGTAGTGTGGGGTTGAATTTTCCGGACATACGAGCGGAGATGGAGATTTGGACAGGATACTCCATCGTACTTAACAAAAACTAGAGCTTTAAACTTATGAGGGATCACCACCCCATATGCTAGTCCCAGATCTCCGAAGTCCAAACCAGGTACCTTCTGAATCTCCATAGCGCTCAGACGGTCTTCAAGTTATTTGTACCTATCCTCGGCAGGAGGATACTGCTCATCATCAAAATCAGTATCATTATCAGAGACCACAGGACTGGGACCCTTTTCTTCCTCTTGGTTCTCCTCTCCTTTGGATGAAAGAGACAGATCAGCTTCCTGTCGCAACCTATTCCCAAATCTGTTACCCATATTCAAAAGAACCACCTTCTTCTTCTTCTTCTTCTTCTTCTTCTTTTTCTTCTCCTTCAGGATAAGAGTTTTCAAATCCTCTTGCCCTTTAGCCAAGTTCAAGAACATCTCTTGGAATTGGGAATTTTGTGCCTGAAGAGCTTTGATGGCTTGATCAGTAGGCATTTCGGAAGACATTTCATGCTGAAATAAACATCGAAGAAGATGAGAAACCTGTAATGGTACCTGTAATGATGTGCATGATAATGGGATGCGTATGTAATGATTTCAAAGACTTTGGGAGATTTAAATTTGAAAAACAAGAAATGAGCAAACTTTATTAGATTAACTTGTAAAAATGTTTAACAATGCCTTTGAGGCATTACAAAAGAAATAAATCGAAAACAAATCTAAACTAAAAAAACAAAATCAGAAATCCCATGGACGCTTCCCCTTGGTGCTGACGTAGTCATTGATTGTCCTTTTATTCTCAAGTTGCCTCGTGAGCTTCAAGATCTTCCTCTCTTGCTCATGGTACTTCTCCCGGTAGGTATCCCTCTCCTCCTTTAGCTGAATCCAGGATCTCTTCAATGCCCCAAGATCAGTGAGCATGTAGGGATAAAAGACTGTATAAAGAACACCCTCTTCATTGGTAGGCTCCACAATTACTGGCAACATAGCTTCATAAGGCATCCCAAGCTTCTGGGCTTGAGCTCGGACCCATTGGAGATAAGGTTGCATGGGGAGAGAAGTCTTTGGTCCTAGTTCTTGAGGGTCAGACCTGTTCACCATGCCCCAGGCTCGTATAAACCTTTGGCGATGCTCGTCAACGTCCCCCTTATAGTCAAAGGAAATATCTGTAAGAAGTAGCTCATGAGGACCGTCTCTCTGAGCACGACCAAATTGTCGTAAAGCCAAGCAAGGACTGTAGGTTATTCCCCCTCATGAGGACCGTCTCTCCGAGCACGACCAAACTGTCATAAAGCCAAGCAAGGTGTGTAGGTTATTCCCCCTCTAATTCCAAGCAACAGGACATTAGGGTATCCCCCACATCGATCAATGACTGCAATTCTTTCCATAGCTTTAGAACTCCAAAGAATGTCTATATGAGCAAGGGACATTATTCTGTAAGACCATCCTAAACCTTCCTCATTCTTCAGCACAGACTTGGGGAGGTGCGAAATAAACCACCTCTCCAGCAACGACATTCAACACATGAGGTTTCCTCTTCTTCGCACAATACGAGTATAAAGGGCATGTAAGATATCACCTAGAAGAGTAGGCACTGGATTGCGAGACAGGAAGATCTTAACCGCATTCACATCTATGAAGGAATCTGGATTCGGGAAAAGAACCAAACCATCGATAAGGAGAGCCAAGATGTCTTCCAAATCTTAAAAGTCCAAGTTATTCCAGAATAGTTGAGCTTGATCTACCAGAAACTTGGCTAAGAAACCTTCAACCCCGCTTCGTGTCTCCCAATTAGATACTACACCAACCCTTTTCAAGTGTAAAGCTGAGCAATGTCCTCTGGTCTAGGAGCCTCTTCCAAATTTGTGAAAGGCATCTGCTCAAGGATGGATATGCCTAGTAAGTGAGAGAACTCCTCCAAAGTGGGAACTAGTTGATAATCTGGGAAAGTGAAGCAATGATGCACTGGATCGAAGAACTGGAAAAGCACACTCATCATCAGCTCATCAAATTTTGAGGTAACCAAGCTAAGAAGATGACCATGTCTTCTAATGAATAAAGAAGTATCATAAACTCTCGAGGCTAAATCTTTGAGTTGGGCAGGTAATTGCACAAAGTTAACTCGGATGGTGTTTCTGCGCAAGGAAGCCATAATCTGCAAAACAGAACAAAGATAAATCCCCTCGGTCTTTGAAATGGTTAGTATAATGAAGTATGCATGCTATGTTATGATGCATGATGTCATGGTAACACAAACAACAGGTATAGCAGATAACAGACATGGTAAAGGCAAACAAGTCACACAAGAGCCCTTAAGTTTCAGGCTTGCATGGGGTCTAGGTATTACCCTCTTGAAGTTCAGTTGGTTTCAACCTGTCCTAATAATAGTAACCGGGTTCTAGAGGTTCTCAATATCATTGACCATCCTCCATCGGTCATGGTTTCAGCTCACACAATCTTTTCTTGCAGCCGGAACTATCTCGAGAGTATGGTCTCAATTAGTGTAGCATCGAGTATCAACCAATTCCCAGCTTTATACCGAGATCGGCTATCTCACTACTTCCTATGGCCAAGTTGGTCAATTATAGGTTCTAAGGTCAGTTGATGCTTAACGACCCATATAGCAGCCCCGTATTCTCCTCGTTTCTCCATAAGGGATACCGATACCAACCAATGTGCCACATCAACGTAGCTACTGCTTCAACCATATCGGTCTACGCCGTACAGTTCCCTCATAGTTTATTTCTACTTACCTAACAGGTGTCCCCCAGATTCGGGTTAGGATCTATAGTAACTCCCAATACAAAAACCCTAAAAAATAAAGCAATCAAATCAAACAAGAGAAGCAATTTATCATGAACTAATCCTAAGGTATACCCCACTTATTTATTCCCCAGCAGAGTCGCCAGTTCTGTGATACGGTGGCAGAACCGGACTGTTTTAGGAAAATACTGGTTTTCGTTTTGCGTTTGTGTTTGCAAAATTTCGCGGTAAGCAAGAGTCACCAACGACTTTTATTTTATCCAACTGGAAAGGAAAAAAGCACAGAAAAATTCCTTCTTCGAGATTTTGAGTACGGGGGGTAGATTATAGAAAGGGAAGGTATTAGCACCCTTTCTATCTGTAGTTTTCTACGGGCTCTTAGGTACTTGCTCATCATTTTAAAAATTGCTTCTGTGTTTGTGTGTTTTGAAAAGTTTTTGTTTTATTTCTATTTAACCCTTGCTTCTGTCTTCAAGAATGTTACGAAGTCGTTTTGAAAACTTTGTTTGAAAAGAGTGTAAGTATGGAAAAAGTTTTGATTTTGAGCAAGTACTTACTAGCATCTACCTACTCAAAAAAAGAATGTTTCTGTTCTTGTTTCCTTTAGACATCGTTATCCCACTATTAGTGAGTAGGTAGCACCGTCGTTGGAGTTATAAGGGTCAATTCGAAAGGGACATACGATCACTAAAGCAATGCTAGGACGTCTTAGTAATAACCCTAATGTCTCAAGATCATATTCGAGGCAACATTTCCGAGGCAACGTTTCCGAGGCAACATTTCCGAACAGGACATTGGATCTTTGTTTAGACAAAAGAGCGACCACTAAAACACCCTATACTTAATGATCATTTACCGAAGGCAACCGAAGTGAGAGTATACCCTAGGAGTGCGCATGTGCGAGTGATTTGATTTCAGATTATTATCTTTTCACATTTAGGGTTTGCTAACCATTTTAAATTAACATACATTCTTGTCATGCAATCCTATTATCATACATCTAACAGTTAATACTTGCGAAAATTAAAACGCGAGAAATAAAGCTACGCTATTACAATGCTTCGAGAGGGGAATTAATTTACATAGCCAAAAACCCGTAAAATAATAAATAAAAGAAAAAGTCCTAATTAAACTATTACATACCATGAGCAGTTACATTAATATCGTAAAATAAATAAATAAGCGTGCGATGAATCAAGAACGAGAAACGATTAGGGTTTTGACGCCGTCTAAACCTAATTAAAAGAAAAGTCACTTTTTGGTTGTTTTTGATTATTTTAAGAAAATAAGGTTTTAAATTAAATATGATACAAACCTAATTACTAATTAATTTAAATCAAGAAAAATAATTAATTTTGTCCTATTTTTGTATTTTGGTTATTTTAAGAAAATAAAAATAAAAATAAAATTAAACAAAACCTAGTTTTCTAATTTATTTTAAATTATTTACAAAAGGTTAAAATTGTCCTAGAATTAAATTAAACTAATTAAATTAATTTTGACAATATATAAAAAAACTAAATTTGATGAAATTGATTGTTATGAGGTTTTTTGTAAAAAAAAAATAATTAAATTTGTGTGAGGAAATAATTAATCAAAATAATAAAAAGGAAAAAGAAAAAAAATAAAAGAGAAAGAACATGGGCCTGTTGCCAAAGTAGAATGGGGGGTGTCCATAGCATGTTTGAGCCCAATAGCCTGGATCCATGTTGACTCCCATGATCCAATGCGTTGGCTTGACTACGATGCATGGTAGACCTTCAAGGATGAGCGTTAGATCTGGCCTTTTGGAGATCTAGTGGTTGAACGTTGAGGGCATATGGTGAGACGCTTGGGCCAAGGGTGCACTGAATATGTAACAAGAAAATAAGAAAATAGCATTTTGTTGAGACCTGGGATCGAACCCAGGTCCTCATGATTCAAACCATCACCTTGTTGCCATCTGTGCCACGCTGTTTATTTGTATTAGGAATAATAAACAAATATTATATTAGAAAACACAAAATGCCAATTGTACAGCGCGCGAATTTTTGAATGGATGAATGGTGTGTTGCCACGCCACCTTCTTCTTCCTTCTTCCGTTGGCAAAAGTCCAAGACTTTTACCTACGGACGCAGTCTGTAGCTATAGCCCTGCGTTTTTTCCAGAATCTCACACACGCACCATAAATGAAAACTAATGCTACAGACCAAATCGTCTTGGCCTTGTGAACATCATGGCATCCCTCTTTTGGGTCAATTTTACATGCAATCAAAACCCCTAAAAAAAACCTAAACCCTAACAATGGTGGATCTCTGTATGGTTAGCAAAAATGCAATTAATCATTACCAATAGCTTGCAAATGTTTCACTGAGCAAGAATATATAAAGAATTCATGCTACAAATGCCAAAATAATGATATTGGAGTTCAATAAAATGCCAAAGTCGTGAGACACTTACAGTGAGTTTTCATGCACGAAAATGCTTGTTGGTGATTGGGATAGACTCCTTGAACACCCAGGAAGCGAATGAGATAACTTGGAAGGCTTGAGATAGCCTGGAACTATGAAATCAGATTGCACTTTTTCTTGATTTTTTTGAAAGTTTGTTCTTCACTCTTCACGCCTCTAACCCTTATGCATTTGGTCTGGATTTGTTCTATATGTAGCCTTGAGTGAATTAGATTTACAAATTTGTTTCAAATCTTCTTTAATAATCATCTTTGATCAAGATTTGATTTTCATGTAAATATTTCCAAAATAAGCCACAAACAAATCTTTTTGTGTACAACCTAGCCTTTCATGATTTTATCTCATTTCCAACTATTCATGGACCTGAAATATGCATAAAATCTCAAGGTTTAAATGATTTTGATATTTTCATGATTTTATTTTGATTTAATTTGATTTAAATGGAATAAAAATCAAAATAAATGGAAAAAATAAAATAAAGGAAAGTGGGAAGGGTCATGGCTCGTGGACCATGTTACAAACTCAATACAAGCACAAAAAGTTGGGCCCATTTGACAAAAATTGCAATTTGAGGCATATTTAACTTTTGGCAATTTTGCAAAAAAGGTCAACTTCACCAATATATAACTCCTTCAATTTTGACTCTATTAGGGTGTTCTTGGATTTTTTATAAAGCTAAAGATGTCCTCTAATCAACCCTTTTGGTCTCATCTCAATTTAGTCTTCCATGTTCATGTATGAAGCTTTGACAAAAAAGGTGTTTTTGTTGACTTTTCAAAATGACCTATAATGTCCAAATTCATAACTTCTTGTGAGTGCATATTTTGAACTTGGGAGCTGAAGATGAATTGTAGGGAATTGCATCCTCTTCAAAATGAGCTTTGGATGGGTCATTTCTAATAAAGTATGAGAAAGTTATGCTTGGTCAAAGTTGAGTTGACTTTTCCTACAAAACCCTAATTTAGCAACTTTTGGGTTTTGATGAATTGTGAGCAATCCTTGATGAATCATGATAAACCCTTGATAAAATGATGAATAATACTTCAAAATAAGAATGTTGACCAAAAATCTTGAAGTTTGACTGTATGTGGGCCACAGTTGACTTTTTCCCTAGCACAATCAATTTTCAGGCCTTTAGGCAATTGACTGAACAAACTTTCTCTACAAGGATTGAAACTTGACATGGATAATCTTGAGAACATATTAGGACAATAGTGATCATTTGAGACCCTTTGGACTCAAGTATCTTGATGCAACATAAAACCCTAATTTGAGGTAGACTGCCTTAGGAGAGGGTTTGTCTGGTCAACCCTTGGACTTCCTTGAGAAATTTGAGGATCTCACTTGAAATGTGTTGAGAAATATGGGAGGGAAAATTTTAGGGTACAATACCATGGACCATCCTTTTTGATTCGTCGAAAGCCCTTACCACAATGTCACTTGGCTTCAACACCAAACCTTCGCGGTCCAATCGTTCTAGGGCACCTTTGGGAAAGACATTCAGAGAGGAACCAATATCCACTAATACATGGGCTAGAGTGGTTCCTTTGCATTCAATGGATACATGAAAAGCTTTATTATGATTTCTTTCGGATGGAGTTAAATCAACATCCAAAAATCCCAACCCATTATCGGCAGTCAAACTCACTACACAATTTTCAAACTGATCGGCTGTAGTCTCTTTAGGAACATGAGCTTTCTTCAGAAATTTTATTAATGCTTGAGCATGCACATCAGAGAAAAGTAATAAAGATAGCATATAAATCTTAGCGGGGGTTTTCCACAACTGCTCTACTATCTTATAATCACTTTTCCTTATAATCTTCAAAATCTCTTCCATTTCTTAGGTATAGGGTTCCTCAGTAATAATGTCTATAACAGGCGACTCCATCCTGGAAGGCTCAATCATCTTTTCTTTGCCCCTAGAATCAGTAATAGGTTTGTCAACAATAATGCGGACATGTGTAGTTGTGGTGGTTGGAGGTGAAATATCAAGAGAGAAAATTCTCCCCGTTCTAGTCACCTTGCTAGACCCAGCAATGTTGGTAATATCAGCAGTCTTGTCTTCATCAATCCATGAGTCTTGTCTAATACCATGGTAGTATACTTCAGCGCCGTAATTCCAAGGTACCTCCTTATCGGAAGAATAAGGGACTGGCCCTGGTGTAGTAATCATCAATGGAGCTATCTTCGGTTCATTGGAAATCCTAATAGGACCTTTTGAGGTGATCCTAATAGGTTTGTTGGAGATAGTGATGATGGATATGTCTTCAACTTCTTGAGGCACAACTTCAGTAAAACTTTTTACGGATGGAGTTCTATCAAATAAGATCTCATGGCTATCCATTAGGTATTGGAAACCTCTTTTCAGCCATTCACAACAATTAATTTATACATCACAACAACAACAATCTTCAAGGCAATCAGGGAAAACCCCAACTTTCAAAAATTTGTTTTTAACAAACTTCAACGGAGTGGTCAAGTCATCAATAGAGGAAACAAAAGCAGTGTCTTTAATAATGTTGACACCTTTGCCATGGTTTGGCATAGGTGAGGTGATTACATTCGGAGTTGGAGGAGGATCAAATTCAATGGTCTTGTTGTCAATGAGTTCTTGGATCCTGCATTTTAATGCCCAACAATGATCAGTGTCATGTCTAGGACTATTGCAATGGTAAACACATTTGGTGCTCGAGTTATACTTTTGAGATGAAATATTGGGATTTGAAGGGGGATCACATAAATGTTACCAAATTAGCCTTCAACAGGTGTTGTAGGGCTTGAGATAGTGACATGTTGATCCTTGTAAATTGTCTCCTTGGAATATCAGGTCTTTAGTAGTTGGCTTGTTGTGGTCTTTGAGTAGAGGTTGGATTGGAGATTAAAACTGCATTTGCAGATTGAAGATGGTACTTCTTGATATGGCCCCTTGACCCATACACGACATTAGTCTCTTTTTTACTGGTAAAGGTTTCTTCGCAATATTTGATGTAGAGGCAGATGCCATGGGAATCTTTCCACTTTTAATGCCACTCTCAACCCTTTCACCAATCAAGATTAAATCAGTGAAACCAAATGATGAGCTCCCAATTAGTAAGTTGAAAAATGGTCCGGTCAATGTTCCCATGAACATATATACCAATTCCCTGTCAGTCAATGGTAGCTGCACCCTGCCAGCCAAGTCTCTCTACTTCTGTGTATATTCTTTAAAGCCTTCATTGGAACCCATGGTCATTCCTTGTAACTGCACTCTAGTTGGCGCCAGATCGACACTGTACTGATATTGATGGTAAAAAGCGGTGGCCAAGTCCTCCCAGCTATGGATGTTGGAACCTTCTAACTGGTAAAACTACTCCAATTGAGTCCCAGACAGACTCTCTTGAAATAAGTGCACCCGCAACTTCTTATCAGTGGTATGAGGTTGAATTTTACGAACGTTATTGGATTAAAATGTCCAGCGTCAACCTTAGGGATTCGAAAGGCTTAACATCCCACCCATGGGCGCTTAGTAAACTAGCTGCATCCCCTGAAAATGCTCATACTATATGGAAATAAAGTTGCACCTTGGCTACAAGAAATTGCTTTTAGCTCTGTGGTAAGCACTTGATCCTACAAGTGGTATCAGAGCATGGTCATAGGTTCGAATCCTCCCGGCTGACACTGGGGGGGATATTGTTGGATTAAAATATCCAGAGTCAACCTTAGGGATTCGAAGGGCTTAACATCCTATCCATGGGCGCTTAGTAAACTAGGTGCAACCCTTGAAAATGCTCGTACTATATGGAAATAAAGTTGCACCTTGGCTACAAGAAATTTCTTTTAGCTCAGTGGTAAGTGCTTGATCCTACAGATATAAGATCTCAATTGAAGCTTCAGGCACGAAATGCCATCGTACTTTGCAAAAACTAGAATCTTGAATTTGTGGAGGATTGCTACCCCAAGAACCAAACCCAAATCACCAAAATCTAGGCCAGGCACAACTTGAATTTCCATAGCCTTCAATATGTCCTCTAGTTTCTTATACTTGTCTTCAGCTGGTGTATATTGTTCATCAAAGTAGTCCTCATCCTCAAATATTGGATTGTTACCACCCTCAGCACGGGTGCTCCTTGCATCTTCATCCTGATTCTCATCCTCCTTGGAGGAGTCTTCTACCACTTGAACTTGTCGAACGGGGCCCTTGAACCTCTTCGCCATGTTGATCAAAGCCTTCTTCTTGGTCTTCTTATTTGTAATTAGAAGTGACGCCAGTTCTTGTTTCCCTTTGGCCAAGTTGAGCAAGGTTTCTTGAAATTGAGAATTTTTCGTCTGCAAGTCCTTTACAGTCTGCTCGAGATCCATCTTACTGAAATAAGCAGTAGGAAAATGAGGAAAACTGTGTCGGAAAACCTGCTTATAATATGATGCATGTAATGTGAATGCAAATGTTTTCAAGGACCTTTAAGATTTAAATTTGTCTAAGCAAAGAAAGAACAAATATTAATTGTAATAATAAGTTCAAATGGTTACAAAAAATACCTCTTGGGCTTACAATGAAAAACAAACAAAATGAACTAATACAAAAAGGCTCAGGTTTCCCATGGATGCTTCTTCTTCAGGGCAATGTAGGCATTCAAATTTCGCTCCTCCTAAAGTTTCCTTGTAAGCTCTAACACTATTTTCTCGCTTGAGTAGAATTATGCTTTAAAGGTGTCTCGCTCCCCCTTGAGTTGAATCCATGACCTTTGCAATTCCTCGAGGGTGGTAGGCATGTCAGGATGAAGAATAGTGTAAGGAACATCTCCTTTGGCAATATGCTTCATCATGATAGGTAAGATGGCAGGATACGACATCATGAGGCTTTGAGCACGAGCTCGCACCCATTTGAGATAAGGCTCTAATGGAATAGAGTTCTTATGCCCCAAAGTTTTGCTATCAACTATTTTCACCATGCCCCAAGCTTGTATAAATCTTTGACGATAACCTTGGACATTGTTCTCATAGTCAAATACAATTCCTTGGACAAGCGCGTCATGAGGGCCATCCCTCCGAGCATACCCAAACTGTCGTATAGCAAAACAAGGATTATAGGTTATGCCTCCCCTAATGCCAAAGAGAGGGACATTATGGAATTCCCCATAATGATCAATGATGGTCACATCCTCCAAAGATCAATAACACCAATGGATATCCGAATGCGAGAGTGACATCAACCTTTGAGACCAACTCATGCCTTGTTCGTTCTTCAAAACTGATCAAGGAAGGTGCTAAATAAACCACCTAGCCAACAAAGGAGTACAACACATAAGAATCCCCATTATCTTCATGGTGCTAGTATGAAAATAATGTAGAATATCTCCAAGTAAGGTAGGCACCAGGTTATGAGATAGAAAAACTTTGTCTGCATTCAGATCTAAGAGTTGGTCTGGGTTAGGAAATAGTACCACCCCATAGAGTAGAAGAGCCAAAATTTCTTCAAAAGCTTGAAAATACAAAGTATCCTAAAATTGTTGAGCCTTCTCAAACAGAAACTTGGCTAGAAAACCTTTAACACCACTTCTTGTTTCCCAATTTGCCATAACGTCAGACTGTTGCAAATGTAAAGCTAAATCAATCTCCTCAGGTCTTGGGTATTTCTCAATACTGGTGAAGGGTACTTGATCAAGAATAGGAACTCCCAAGAGTTGAGAAAACTGATCCATGGTGGGCACTAATTGATAATCAGGAAATGTAAAACAATGGTGCTTAGGGTCAAAGAACTAAAATGAGTACCACCATCATTTTTTCTTCAAAATTTGAGGTAGCCAAGTTGATGAGACTACCATACTTCTTGGTGAACGGAGAATCATGGGTAACCCTTGACGCTAACTTCTTGAGTTGAGGAGGAACTTTCACAAAGCCGATTCAGAAAGTCTTTCTACGAGTGGAATCCATGTCCTATAAAACAGACAAAGATAAATCCTAAGGTCCTTGAAATGGTTAGTGCAAATGCCATGGTATGATGTCATGATGTTATGTACAGATAAACATATACAAACAAAGAAACCAAGTCCTTAGGTTTAGGCTTACATGAGCGTAGTTTCGAGTATCAACCAATTTTCAATGAGCGTAGTTTCGAGTATCAACCAATTTTCAAATTTCCACCAAAATCGGCTATCTCACTACTTCCTAATGGCCAGGTTGTTCAATTAAAGGTTCTAAGGTCAGTTAGTGTTTCATGACACCACACAACGGCCCCATATTCTCCTTGATTTAACACAAAGGATACCGGTACCCACAAATGTGTCACACTAACGTAGCTATTGCTTGAACCATATCGGTCTATGCCATACAGTCTATACAACCTTTACTACTTACCTAATAATGTTCCCCGGTCTGGGTTGAGGATCAATACAAAACCCAAAAAAGGACCCAAAATGTAAAGCAAACAAGTCAAACAATGAAAGCATTTAAAGGTGATCTAGTCTCTAAGGTAATCCAACTTTTATGTATTCTCCCCAGCAGAGTCACCAGTTCTGTAATACGGTGGGAGAACTGACTTGGGTGTTTTGCGTTTTATCGCAATTTTTGCGGATAGCACGAGTCACCACCGAATTTTCTTTTATCCAATAAAGGAAAGGGTGAAAAGAATAGGAAAGACATTTTGAGAATTTTCTTGAGTTCGAGGGGTAGGTTATGAAAAAGGAAGGTGTTAGCACCCTTTTCATCCGTAGTTATCTACGGGCTCTTAGTTGCTAGCTCACTTTGAAATTCTTTGTTTGAAAATGTGTTTATGGTTTATTTGAAAGTATTTTTGAAGAGTGCCTTCATTTAGACGAACTTTGTAATGATTATCATCTCTATAAGAATGTATACAAAGTGTTGACTTTTGAAAATATTTCCTTTGAAAGTGTTGGTGTGTTTGAAATATGTTTTGAAAATGGTTGTGAGCAAGCAACTATGAATGTTCTACCTACTCAAAAAGTCTTAATTCTTTTCCTCCTCCTTTAGATATTGATATCTTACCATTGATTTGATAAGAAGCCTTATTATTGGATGTGCAAGGACGGGCGTGGGTCATCATATAGTCATAAAAAGCAACATTGTAGGATACCTTCAAATTTTTTGTAAGGGTCTAAGATCATTTATGAAGGCAACATTTGAAGGGTCATCAAGGGACTATGATCTTGTTTTTGATTATTTTTGCTAAAGTATGAAGGTAACATGAAGGTAACATGACTATTTTTATCTTAGGCAACAAGTGAGGTTAGCCCTAGAGGTGCAAGTGTGCAAAGTGTTTGTTTTCATTCTCTTTGTCTTTGAATTAGGGTTTTCTACTTGTTGATTTTATGTCTTGCCATGCAAATGCTAATTACTAGCATTCATATTGAAATTGATAAATTGCGAAAATGTAAAATTCTACGCTATTACATCATTTGGGGACGGGGGTACAAATTTACAAATGGGGGATGAAAGCAAATAAAACCTAATTACTATTACAATCAAATTGAATGATTCAAAATAAAATGTACAAGAATATAAAGATAATAAATCAAAAAGAAAGATTGTTTTTATGGTTTTTGTATGAAAAAGGTTTTAACCTAATTAAATTACTAAAAAATGGAAGAAATCAACTAATTAGTCTAAGTTAATTTGAAGAAAACTAAAACTAAATTAAATTAAGAAAAGAAATTAAATTAATTAAGGAAACAAATTTTTTAGGGTTTTATTTGAAAAGGTTTTTAACCTATTTAATTAAAACTAAAATGAATGGAAATAAATTACTTAATTAAATTCATAAATTCTAAATTAATTTAATTGAAATAAACTGGGTCTAATATTAACTTAATTAACAAAAGAAATTTGTTAAAGAAATATTTTTGGTCTTTTTGTCTAAAAGAAATAAAATAAAAATATACTAAATATCTCAATAATAAATATAAAATATTTTTGGTATTCTTTTGATTAATAAAATAACAATAATAATAATAATAATAATAATAATAAAGAAAAGAGAATAAAATGGAAATATAAAATTAAAGTCAGGGGAGTTTTAAAATAAAAGTGGGGTTTAAAAGTAAAACAGGTTTTGTTTTGTATTAGGCCCAATGGTATTTTTTTTTATAATAAGAAAATAAAACAAAAATAAGAAAGTAAAGCGTCTGCGTGTTATTCAGGAAATGGGGGGGGGGGGGTGAAAAGAAAGAAAATTTCCAGGCCCAAACAGGCTGGCCCAGCGCATGTGATGATCTAGTGGGGACAATTTGTTGGAGGCATATCATGGGGATGTCACCAGTAGTGTTGGATCTGAGGATGATGAGATCAACTAGTGATACTATGAGGTGTACCAAGTGTGCGTATGCATTGCCTGCATGGGATCTGTAAATAGAAAAAAAAACAAAAGGGTACCACTGGGGCTCGAACCTAGGTCCCAAAGGTTAACAGGCACGCGCTTTACCACTGAGGTGGCTATACATCCAATATTATAAACAAAATCATAAATATATATTTGAAACATGTTCTTGAAAATGACTTCATAAGCCAGCTGAAATTAGGGTTTTGGTTCCTTCAGTAAATTTTAGGTTTTCAATGGCCCAATCAAGTCCCATAGGCCTATACACATTGTCAAGCATCTACATGCCAAGTCTCAGGACTCACAGGGTCAAATTGCACAGTCAAAAAGCCCATTTGCTTCACAATCAACTGCAGGGGGTAAAATGGTCATTTTACAGTCAAAAGTGAAATTTTTTGGCCAACATCTTATTTTAAGCTCACAATCATCATTTGATCAATTCTTGATCATGATTCCACAAGCATGGCTCAAAAATCATCAAGATGCCAAAAGTTTCTATTTTTGGACAGTAGAAAAGTCAACTGTAACTTGACCAGGGCATAACTTTTTCATGGTTCATCAGAAAAATCCCATCCAATGCTCATTTTGAAGGGGATTACATTTCCTACAACTCATCTTCACATTCCAATTCCAAGAAATGCTCTCACAAAAAGTTATCAATTTCTACATTATAGGTCAATTTCAAAAGTCAACAAAAAGGAATTTTAAGTCAAAGACCATAACTTGAGATTGGTAAATACAATTGACATGGGACCAAAGGAATTGGTTAGAGGACTTCAAGACCTTTCCAAAATGTCCAAGAACATGTTCATAGGATCAAAATTGAGCAAGATATGCATTGGAGAAGTTGGGAAATTTTTGTGAATTTGCAAAAGTCAACTTTGCTTAAAACACATCATTTTTGCTAATGGGCCTCAAATTCCTTCTTGAAAAATTGTTCAAGGCCTATGCACGACCCATTGAGCTTAAATTGATTTATTTTCTTAATTCTAATTAATTAATTGAATTTTTTATTAATATTAATTCATTTAATTGATTTAAAATGTAGGAAATTCAAAGATATGGTTTTGCAATCTTTTCATGAAGCAAATAGGACCAATATGCGATGGAGATTTCATGTTCCAATCAAAGAGACAAGAATATCCAATTTTGGCAAGGTTTTTCAATCAAAAATATGCAAAAAGATTTGATTGAAAATCAAATATTGAAAACATGAATGCCATGGATTTTTGGAGCAAGATTTGACCTAAAACCATTCTATTATAAGTGCATAAGCTAAACCTAATTCCATTCACGTGAAAGCTGCTGCAAAAACACCATAACCAATTCCAAAAAATATCAAAGAAACTCAAAACTGTTTTCTCACTTCCAGGCCAATTCAAGGGCTTTTATGGATTCAAAGACATTGCTGGGAGTTTCCTGAACGATTTGCAATCAGTTTCCAGTTTCATAGCTCCAAGAATCGCCATAACAGTCATACGGTTTGATACTTTTATTCAAAATCGTAACATCCAATTCATGAGCATTTAACGTAATTTTTTGTTTGTTTTGTGTTGTTAGCAATCATAGGAAGCTTTTGGCATAAGTTAATTGGATTAAGATGTCTTAAATCAGAAGTTGCCATGAACACGTTCTAGGGTTTCCAAGCTCTGAATTTGGGGGTTTGCTCTATAGGGAAAATTGGACCTTCTTACGCATATGGTTGAATTCGTCAAGGCCAGACAAATCAAACCCAACCCTCGCGCCCTATTTATATAGCTCATACATCTAATCGCTATTTTTGGTCTTGCTAAGTTGTGGGGGTTAAAAACCCCCGCTATTTGATTTTATTTTACAGGGAAACAAGGAAGAAGACAATACGTGTGGAGGCGTGATTGGCTGGATTCAAAATAGCGCGCGTTTCATTTATTTTCCAGCATAATTATTGTTTTCATACATTCATTTCATTATCCATTATAATAACAAAGACAGGCGCTTGGCTTAGTGGAGGATGATGTGGCTGGGCACCATTAGGACCTGGGTTCGATTCCCAGGTCCCCCAAACCTTTGTTTCATATTTTTTCTTATATAATCTCATGCAGGCTTCAAAGAAGGGTTCTATCATGCATCCCACGTATAAGCCAGCCATGTGTCTCCTAACACAAATCCAATGGCTACAAGGGAAGGAACACCATGCTCCTTGTCAATCCACGCTCTAGGCTATCCAGAAAGTCAACGCAGGCTTGGCTTATTGGGCCTAAAATTTCCACCCAAACCTCCTAATTGGGTCCATCAACCCCCCTGGTTCTTTCACAATTTTCCTTTTATTTTCTTTTTACTAATTTTTATTAACTCTTATTAATTATTATTATTAATTCATAAATTAATTATTTTTCATATTAAATTCAGAAACTTAAAATATTAAATATTTTTATTATTTACTATTTTCACTATTAATTATTTTGTAAATAAACACTAACATTAATTAATTTAGTCTTTTTGTTAATTAAGTTTAATTTTAATCTTTTTCATAATAAATAAAATCAATCTAGAATTAGGGTTTTCTTGACTTTTAATTTCTTTTTATATTTTTTATTTTCATTAAGACTTAAAAAACATAAAAAACATTTTTTTCTTAAATTAATTAATTAATTAGTTATTAGGTTTAATATTTAATTTAATTACAAAAAAGGACAATTTTCTTTCTTTTTCTCAAAAAGGGTCAAAACCCTAAGGACGTCCTGATTCGATTCTTTTACGCGCGTTATCTTATTTTAATCATATTTATGTAACCGTTTCCGAGGATGTAATAGTTAATTAGGATTTTATCGCTTTCTTTAATTTTCCGCATTTATTTTCCAAACGGGTTTTATTTTTGGCGATGTATAGACCCGCGCCTTGTAATAGCGTAGATTTACTTTTCCACAATTTATTTTCCACACTCTTAACTGTTAATTATGCATGAAATACTTGTATGACAAATAAAATCAACCCGTAGCTCACAAATGCATGTTCAAAGATAAACATAAACTGAAACAACACACATGCACATGCCACTCCTAGGGTACGCCTCACTGGTTGCCTCGACGTGGTCGTCAAGTATAGGGTGTTTTAGAGGTCGCCCTCCTGTCTAAAGATCCAGTTGCCTCGAAACGGTTGCCTCGGATAAAAAAGGATCTAGGACATTAGGGTTACCGCTAAGGCGTCCTACCATTGCTTTGGTGACCACATTGTCCCTTATAATCGAATTGACCCGAACAACTCCAACGACGGTGCTACCTACTTCTCAATAGTGGGATAGTACTGTCTAAAGGACTCTTACACAACCTAATTCCTTAGAGTAGGTAGATTTCTCCTGGGTACTTTCTCTTTCAAAAAACAAAAAACAACTTTTCGCACTTACACACTTTCAAAAAGTTTTCAAACAAACACTTCATACACTCTTGAGGACTGATACAAGAGTTACCTAGAAGTTTTTCAAACAAACTTTTTCAAAACCCACATACACTTGAAAAGCAAACAATTTTTGAAAACATAAGAGCAAGTACCTAAGAGCCCGTGGATAACCACAGATAGAAAGGGTGCTAACACCTTCCCTTTCTATAAATCTACCTCCCGAACCGAGAGACATCTCGAAAAAGGAATTTTGCTGTGCTTTTGTCCTTTCCATGTTAGAGAATATAAAAGACGGCGGCGACTCTTGCTTACCGCGACATTTCACGAACCAGCTTAAAAAACAGTCAGTTCTATTTCCACCGATCACAGAACTGGCGACTCTGCTGGGGAGTACTTAATAAGTGAGGTGTACCTTAGGATTAGACCACTCTTATGTTTTCAATTGAATGCTTTGTTTGCTTTAATATTATGGGCTTGTCTTGGAGTTTCATAGATCCTAACTCGGATCTGGGGAATACCCTTTTAGGTAGCATAAGCTGTGAGGGACCTGTCCGGCGTAGACCGGCACGGGTGAAGCAGTGGCTACGTTGGTGTGACACCTTGGTCTGTACCGATATCCCTTGTGTTGCAACAGGGAGAATATGGGTCTTCTAAGGAGTCATTAAGCACCAACCGACCTTAGAACCCTAAATTGACCCAACTTGGCCATAGAACAGTAGCAGTATGCTACACTCATTGAGGCTAAACTCTCGCGATGGTTCTGGCCACAAGAAAAGATTGCGACGCTGGAGTTATGACCGATTGAGGGTAGTCGATGATATTGAGATCCTCTAGAACCCGGTTACTTTTGATAGGACAGTTCTTAACCAACGAAACTGTAAAAGGATAGTACCTAAACTTCATGCTGGCCTAAACTCTAAGGGCTGTCTTATGGGACTTGTGTGCCTTATTATGTTTGCCTCTGTGAATACTTGTGGTGTGCTTTATCATAACATCATACCATCATACCATTCCATGCATCCTGCATAAGGACTGACCCATTTCAAAGACAAGAGGGTTTTATCTTTGCTCTGTTTTGTAGGACATTATGATGCCCATGCGAAGGAATACTATCCGGCTCAACTTTGTTCACCCACCTGATTTGCTTAAAGAATTGGTTGACAGGATTCCAAACACTACTTCCTTCATCCAGAGGCATGGTTCTCTTCTCGGTTTAGTCACTTTAAAGTGGGACCAACAACTGATGAGTGTCCTGACACAGTTTTATGATCCCATGTACCATTGCTTCACCTTTCAAGACTTCCAGCTGGTCCCTACCCTGGAAGAATTCTCTGATTTGCTTGGTATCCCTGTTTTGGAATAGACTCCCTTCACGGGTTGGGAAAAGACTCTTAGACTTGAGGATATTGCTGCAGCCTTTCCTATGACCAACAAAGAGGTAATGGATAACTGGGTGACTAGGAGCGGAGTCAAGGGATTTTTGGCTAAGTTTTTGATTGGTAAGGCTAATAGTTTCTAGAATGATTTAGACTTCAGGGCGTACGAAGACATTCTGGCTCTCTTAATCTATGGTCTGGTATTGTTTCCAAATCCTGATAACTTTGTCAATGTCAATGCCATAAGGATCTTCATGTCTCGGAACCCTGTGCCCACTCTCTTGGGTGATATCCTGCAACAACTCTATGCTCGTACTGCCCGAAGACGGGGAACTCTGTGGTGTTGTGCTCCTTTGTTAGTGAGGTGGTTTATTTCGCACCTCTCTAAGTTCGTGCTGAAGAACAAAGAAGGAAGGGGTTGGGCTCATAGGTTAATGTCTCTCACTGATAATGACATCATTTGGACTCTCAGAGGTTTAGATGAGGCGGCTGTTATTGATCGTTGCGGAGAGTATCCTAATGTTCCATTGATCGGTACCCAGGGAGGAATCTCTTATAATCCATGTTTAGCTCTCCGTCAATTTGGAAGAGCCAGAAGAGCAGGGCCTCATGAGATGTTGGTGCCTCACATCAGTTTTGAGTTTAAGGTAGATAGTGACGAGCTACGTCGTAGATTCATCAAGGCTTGGGACAGAATTCATAAAGCTGACCCACATGAGTTGGGGCCAAAAACTTCTCTACCAATGGAACCCTACTACAGATGGGTCCGCATCCATGCTCAGAAGTTAGGTATGCCATACGAAGCTGTCAGGCCTATTATTCTTGAATTTCCTGATAGAGACGGGGTTCCTCCAACTGTCCTCCCTCCTCAGATACCCACTGATGTTGATACACTAAAAAGGTCTTGGGCGCAACTACAGGAAGAACGGGATTCTTATCGGGAAAGGTTCAATGAACAGGAACAGAAGATCCAGAAGCTGACTAAACAATTGGAGAGCGAGCGAGTCCTCAATGACTATATCCGTACTGAGAAGAGGAGGCCATGGGAGCACTGATGGACTTTGGATGTTTCTTTACAACTTTTATTTCCTTTTCAGTATTTTCATTTTTGTAACGCCTAAGGGCAATTTCTTGAACAATTTAAAGTTTGAATCTAATAAAGTGTGTTCCCTTTTTGTCTACAAAGTTGAATCCCGGTTGTCTTTGAAAACATAAATCATACGCATTCCATTCATCATATGCATCACAGGTACCCCTTTTTTCTACAGGTTGCTTAATCTTCTTCGCTGTTTATTTCAGCAATCATCATGAATCCTGAATCATCCAATGAACAAGCTATCAAGGCCCTCCAGGCCCAGAACGCCCAGTTTCAAGAGCTGGTCATGAGCTTAGCCCAGGGTCAACAGGAATTGAAGACTCTCCTTTTGAAGAAGAAGAAGAAGAGGACTGTGCTATTCAACACTGGACGGAGGTTTGGGAATACACTGCAAAATGAGGCTGATCAGGCTACTTCCTCTATAGGGAAAGACAGTCCCCAAGGGGGAAGGGTTCCTAGTCCTGTGGTCTCCGACAACGAGACATATTTCAATGATGAACAGTACCCTCCTGCTGAGGACAGGTACAAGCAACTAGAGGACCGTCTGAGTGCTATGGAGATTCAACATGTGCCCGAGTTGGATTTTGGAGATCTAGGTTTATCTTCTGGGGTGGTGATCCCACACAACTTCAAGGCACCTTCTTTTGCAAAGTATGACGGGGCTTCCTGCCCTAAGCTGCACCTCCGTTCTTATGTAAGGAAGATCCAACCGTATACTGCAGATAAGAACTTATGGATCCATTTCTTCCAGGATAGTCTTTCAGGGACTCAACTCGAATGGTTCTATCAGCTGGATGGAACCAGTATTCGTAACTGGGAGGACTTGGTAACTGCTTTTTATAAGCAGTATCAGTATAATTCCGACCTCGCTCCCACGCGTACCCAACTCCAGGGTATGTCACTGGGGACGGGTGAAGGTTTTAAGGAGTATGCACAAAAGTGGAGAGACCTGGCTGGCAGGGTGCATCCACCGCTGACTGACCGTGAACTCGTGGACATGTTCTTGGGGACCCTGTCTGGTCCGTTCTTCAACCATCTGATTGGTAATTCTTCTGCTGGGTTTACAGATCTAATCTTAACTGGTGAGAGGATCGAAGCTGGTATCAAGTCGGGGAAGATACAGAAAGGTGCATCCTCAAGTTCTGAAAAGAAACCATTCAAAAAGGAATCTAGTGCTGTTTATGGGCCGAGGAAACAGAATAAACCGGAACGCTGTCAAGCTGTCAACGCGGTGGTAATTTCTAAGCCTGCTGCTGCTCCTCGGCAATATAACCAACCAAGGGGTGAGAGACCCAGAAGGGAGTACACTCGGCTCAGTATGACCTTGTCTCAGATATTGCCGCAACTACTGTCAACCAATCTAGTAACTGTCAAAGAAGCTCTGAAGGTAGTGAATACAACTTCTCCAAAATATAATCCCAACGCTTGCTGCGCTTATCACTCTGACAACCCGGGGCATTCTACGGACGATTGTTGGGCTCTGAGGAATAAGGTTCAGGACCTTATTGATGCTAATGAAATACAGTTTGAGACGCCCGAAAGGCCCAATGTTGTGACTGCTCCCATGCCCCAGCATGGAGTGAATGATGTTGAGGAAGACCTGTATGTAGCCTCTGTGGATGATATTGTTACTCCGTTGTTGACTGTCAAAAGGAACCTGTTGCTAGCCGGTTTATTTCCGGGATGTAGTAAAGGTTGCCATCTATGTGCTGTTTCACTTGCTGGTTGTCCTTTGTTGAAGTCAGGTATCCAAAACCTGATGGATAACAAAGAGATCTTGTTCGAGAAGATTGATGTTCCTGTTGTCCCTACTGAAGAGGTGTCTATTGTTACTATTTTCAACAACCCTCCTAAGGCTACCTCAAAGAAGCCTGTCAAAATCATGTCTGCTCAGAAGATTGCTCCCATCATCATTACTGTTCCGGGGCCCATCCCTTATAAATCTGACAAAGTTGTCCCTTGGCACTATGGGGCAGATGTTTATGTGCTTGGAGTAAAACAAGAGTTTGATACTAGTACCAGCGTCAGTAACATCACCGGGCCTGCCAAAGTCACTCGCAGTGGTAGGCTGTTCTCACCAGATATTGGGCCACCAGTTATTCAGAGACCTATTATCATCACACCTGCAAGTGTGCCTACTTCCTTGCCTGACCAAGTTCCTAGTTCTACCCCTGCTGCCGAGTCATCTGACGCTCGGGGCAAAGGGATTGCTACTGATGTGCCTGCCCAGACGGAGGCACCGAAGACAACCAATGTTGAAGCTTCCAAGCAAGAGATGGAAGAGATTCTCAAGATCATTAAGAAGAGTGATTTCAATGTAGTTGAGCAGCTGGGGCACACCCCCTCTAAGATTTCTATGCTATCACTGTTGTTGTGTTCAGAGGCCCATGCCAAGGCCCTGATTTCCTTCCTGAAGACGGCCCACGTGCCACAAGAAACGTCTGCTGATCAATTTACTGATTGTGTGGCCAACTTGACTGCTGATAATGGGTTGGGTTTCTCTGACGCCGATCTGACTGCTAAGGGGAAAAACCATAACGACGCCCTGCATGTCTCCATTGAATGCAGGGGCACTACTCTTGCCCATGTGTTGGTAGACACCGGTTCTTCGTTGAACGTATTACCCAAGAAGGCCCTAGACAGGTTGGATTGTGAGGGTTTAGAGCTTAAGCCTAGTAACATTGTTGTTCGGGCCTTTGACGGGTCGAAGAGGATGGTACATGGTGAAGTTGACATTCCAATCAGGGTTGGCTCTCAGGTCTTTGATTCAACATTCTATGTGATGGACATCCGACCATCCTATTCTTGTTTGCTGGGTCGTCCTTGGATCCATAAGGCCGGAGCCGTGACCTCCACTCTACATCAGAAGCTCAAATATCCGGTCAGAGGGAAAATTGTAACAGTGCAGGGGGAGGAAGAGTACATGGTGTTGTACCCCAAAATTTGCCCTCCCATATTTCTCAAAACATTTCAAGAAAATTCACAAGTCCAACCCGGCGCGTTATATTCAGGTGTTCTTTCGCCAAGATATCTCTGATAACATATTCTCAATTTCAGGTTCGGCTCAAGAGTCAATTCTTTAAAGAAGGTATCCGAATGTGTGAGTTTTCTTGAAGAAATATAGTGAAAAAGTGTGCTGAAAGTGCAGTTTTTACGCGCTAAAAAATTCATAACTTGAAGATCGTGACTCGTTTTGAACCCGTTCCGGTGGCCAAAATTCCGTCTTGACATTATCTAAGTTTTCATCTCTCACGGCTGGAAGCCAATTTCGATCATAAGGTCTTCAAAAATGTGGATTTATCAAGTATTTTCATACAGAAAATTTGTGACAGAAGTTTATTTGCGTCATGTTCAGAAAATCATAACTTGGTCGATTTTCATCGTATCGAGCTGGTTCCGGTGCCAAAATTTCACAAATTGAGTTGGCTACATTTTTACAGAAGGTATTGAGTTCAAACGGTATTCAAAAGGCCTTCGTTTTTTGCTCAGAGTGCGTGACACGCTGAAAATCCTGAATGCTGAATATTATTTCATCTGAGCCGAAACTTCGAAAATTCATAACTCGGTCAATTTTTATCGGATTGGACTCATATTTTTACACAAGGTCACTGACTCATAGATCTACAACTTTGCTTCAAAAGTCGAGACCAAATTATACACCGATCAATACCAGTTTTTTATTGAAGAACGTGTCGGAGTCGACACTGGAGCCCAAAATAAGTTTGTCTGAGCTGAAACTTCAAAAATTCATAACTAATTCACCGTTTATCCGATTGAGTCGATTTTCGGACAGGAGTTAGTTCTCGATGTCAGATACATTTTGTTTTCACATTTCAACTTCAAAAAATGCACTTAAGTCGCTGCGATTTAGCCTGGAAAGTGACGAATTCAAGTGAATATTGGAGGCCCAATTGCACATTCAAAGCCCATTTGCTTTACCCTAATTTTCATTATATAATCACCTTCTTTTCACACAAACCAAAGAGGAGGAGAAGAAGAGAGAAAAAAAACCTTGCCACAACACTGTTAGAATATCAAACTCTTTCAAGAACCCTAAAACCTTGAAATCCTTATTACAAATCCCTCTCTCACTACAAACAAGCCATCACAGTTACAAACCAACACCTCACTACTTCTTCAGTAAGGGTAAGGCTGGCTTGATCCATATGATCCTAATTTTCCAGTAAGTCATAAAAGCATTCAGGCCACTGATTTTCCAGTAAGGGTAAGATTGATTTGATCTCCATGATCAAAAGGGTATAATCATTCATACATGTCATATTGTGCCTAAACATTAAATTTCTTCATATATTGGCTTTATTTGCATTTTATGATTTTATTTAATGTGTTCGTGAGATTCAACTGCAGATTTAGACAGGATCCCAGGTTCATTAAGGAACATTGAGGCCAAAAGCCAAATGGGCAAAAGCCAAAAGCCAAATGGCCAAAGTAGAAAAACTTATGCATGACACCAATACATGGCGAGACAGACATCCTGAGAAGATTAAGGAACGTTGAGGCCAAAAGCCAAATGGCCAAAAGCCAAAAGCCAAATGGCCAAAGTAGAAAAACTTATGCATGACACCAATACATGGCGAGACAAACATCCTGAGAAGATTAAGGAACGTTGAGGCCAAAACGCAAATGACCAAAAGCCAAAAGCCAAATGGCCAAAGTAGAACAACTTATGCATGATGAGGCCAGAACACAAATGGCCAAACCACTCCAATTCACCTCCAAAAAGGGGACAGAAACCCCCCAAGGTATTGTATTTTCTTTCTTTTCCTTATTTTATTTATTTCAATTATTTCTTTTTTTAATTAATTCCTTTAATTTAACTTATTTTCATAAAATATAAAAAATAGTAAAAAACAGAAAAGTCATAAAAATCAAAATATATTTATTTAATTAATATTTTTTGTAAATAAATTTCACTAATAATTAATTATTTATTTTTATAAATCAAAATTGCATGTAAATAATTAGATTAATTTTAGGTTTAATTTTAACATGTTTTTCTTAATAAATAAAAAAAATTAGAATTATGATTAATATTTTAATTTCATTTAATCTTTCTCATAAAAATACATAAAAAACATAAATACCAAAAACTCAAAAAAAATAATAATTTCTTTTTTCTCTTTAATTTCATTAGTTTAATCATTTAATTTAATTTCATTAAAAAGGGTCAAACGCCCTCGTTTCCAATTTTAATTCCTATTCGCGCATTTTTATTTATTTCCTTCTTTTAAATATTTATGTAACTCTCCCAAAGCCTTGTAAACTTAATTTCTCGCACTTTATTTTATTTCTTTATTTACTTTCCGTCAAATCGGGTCCTGGATTTTAATTTTGGCGATGTGGACCCGCGCCTTTGTAATAGTTTAGAACTTTCAATTTCTGCATTTTTTTTAACTGTTAAATATATGCATGCATGCAAGAATGAATGACAAAAAAATAAAAACAAACGCATAGATCACCCATAACCTGATAAGACAAAAATAAATGAATCTGACACACAAATCACACACCACCCCTAGGGTACGCCTCACTGTTGCCTTGCCTCGAAAGGTGATCGTCGAGTAGAGGATGTCTTAGTAAGTCCTCATGATCCGGGAACCTGGCATGAGGGTAGCTTCTAAGGTGTCTTCCCATTGCTCTGGTGATCACCATGTCCCGAACTTCGAATTGACCCGAACACCTCCAACGGTGGTGCTACCTACCTCTCAATGGTGGGATGGCACTACTTTGAAAGGACATTTACACAGACGAATTCCTTAGGGTAGGTAGACGACTCTAGATACTTGCTCTAATTTCAAAACAAATTCAAAAATACTTTTCACACCGACACATTTTCAAAAAGCTTTCGAAAGCAACTTTTCAAACACTCTTGAGGACCGATACAAGAGTCGAACTGGAATTTTCAAAGAAACTTTTTAAAACCCACAGTTGAAAAGCAAACAAACCATTTTTGAAAACACAAATGAGCAAGTATCTAAGAGCCCATGGATAACCATGGATAGAAAGGGTGCTAACACCTTCCCTTTCTATAATCTACCTCCCGAACCGAGAGCAATCTCTATAAGGAATTTTTCTGTGCTTTTGTCCTTTCCATTTGGAGAAAATAAAAGACGGTGGCGACTCTTGCTTCCGCGACATTTCGCGAACCAGCGTTAAACATCAGTTCCAGATCCACCGATCACAGAACTGGCGACTCTGCTGGGGATATCTTTTTAAAGTGAGGTGTACCTTAGGGCTAGTTCATAACTGTGTTTTCAATTGTTTTCCTTGTGTGCTTTAAATTGTGGGTTGCTTGGGAGTTCTATAGATCCTAACCTGGATCTAGGGGATACCTTCTTAGAAAGTAGCAACAAGACTGTGAGGGAACTGTGCGGGGTATACCGACATGGTTGAAACAGTCTGCTACGTTGATGTGGCACTTTGGTGTGTACCGGTAACCCTTGAGTTCAGTCAAGGAGAGTACGGGGCCTCCGCGTGGTGTCATGAAGCATCAACAGACCTTAGGAACCTTAATTGAACTATCTTGGCCTCTTTAGGGTAGTGAGATAACTGACTTTGGTGCAGTCCGAGGTTGGTTGATACTCGATACTACACTCAATTGAGGGTTGCTTTCCTGGAATATTTCGGTCGCCAGTTCAGTGGCTAAATCGAAACGATGAACAATGAAAGCAATCCCGTGATATTGGGACCCTTAGAACCCGGTTACTTCTAATAGGACAGGTTGAACCCACCAACTTCAAGAGGGTAATACCCAGACTCCATGCTGGCCTAAACTCTAAGGGTTTCTCTTGTGTGACTTGTGTGCCTTCCAACTTGACTACTTGCATGCTTGTTATCTGACACATGAACTACTTGCAGGTTTTGTTTATAGTCCTTAATTGGGACTCATAACAGGGTTTACCGAGTCTCTTGCAGGTTTTGTTTATAGTCCTTAATTGGGACCCCTAACAGAGTGTACTGAGTTTCTTGCAGGTTTTGGTTTGCAGTCCTTAATTGGGACTCGTAACAGGGTTTACCTACATTACCCCATGCATAGCATGATATCATACCATTGCATACATCTTAACCCATTTCAAGGATCTCAAGGGCTTGTGATGCAGGTCATGGTGAATCAAATATCCCAACAAGGGGCAAAGAGGATTTATTTTCCTCTAGACAAAGTTGTTAGGGGCTATGACCCACTTGATATGGTGAGCTTTGACTCCTGAAGAAGGTTCCCCTAGCCAAGGTTGTTTGGAAACCAAAACCAGACATGATGACTAAAGTCAGGGGCTATGACCCACTGGATATGGTGAGCCTTTGACCCTTGAAGAAGGACTCTCAACAACATGAAGTTCCTTCAATCAAGCTACAAATTCAAACTCTAACAAATTTCTTGTTTATCCCGCGAGGTCCTTGAAAACATTGCATGCATATCATACATATCATCGCATAACAGGTACCCTTTCTCTGCAGGTTGCTTACCTTCTTCGCTGTTTATTTCAGCCATGGCTTCCCAACAAGATAACCAAGACCTTCACACTCAAGAGACTCAGTTCAAAGAGATCTTCCTAAGCCTATCCAAGGGGCAGGAAGAGTTGAGGACACTCCTCGTGGGGAATCTGATCAGAAAGAGTCCTGAAGATGACAAGGACGAACAGCTGAAACGTCTACAAGCTGAGGTAGACACATTGAAAACCCAGATGCTGGGGCAAAGGGCCCTCATTCAAGGTTTAGCTCAGGAGCAAGGAGAGCTGAGAGCCATGATCAGCCAACTTCCTCAAGGCATGAAGCAACCAGCCCAAATCAGGGGCCAGGTCGTAGAACAGCTTCCAAAAAGGCAAAGGTCGGGTCCAATGAATAGACCTCTCCGAGTTGCTACTACTTCTCAGGTCCAACAACGACCTCGCCAAGAACAACGGGCTGGTCAGAGTAAACCAGACAAGCCTAAAAGGCAGTTTACCAAGATCAACATGTCGCTGGGTCAAGCACTACAACAAATGTTGAAGGCAGGGCTGATCACCTTAAGGGCTCCTCTCCGGAATCCAAACACTTCGGCTCCTAACTATCATCCCAACGATAGGTGCGCATACCATTCTGATAGCCCGGGGCATACTACGGACAACTGCTGGCCTCTCAAAAACAAGATTCAAGACATGATCGACGCTGGAGAGATTCAGTTTGAAGTACCTGAGACTCCGAACATAATCACTGCTCCCTTGCCAAATTATGGCTAGGATTGAGAAATTTTTGTTCATTCGAATGTTCAAGTTGCAATTTTCTTTTGTTCAAACATTTACTCATTGTTAAACATTGTTATTTCATTAATGCATCGCATATGTCCGTTTTGAAGCAATATATTCGTATTCACTATACGCAAATTATTTTCATATTTTTTCTGATGTCAGCTCGTGATCTAAAATTCTAAGCCTCATGAGGGAGGATGACGAAAACGATACCGCTATCTTTACAGTATGCTTTTGAACAGACCCCGCTGATGAAGTACATGCATTGTTTCAAATCCCTAAACACTGGAGTTATAAGGATGATAATCCCTCGTCAACCCATCTGAGCCAAAGAAGTAGGAGTTTTTCTTTTCGAAATTTAAAACCCTTAATCATAACCTGGGGCAGGGTAGTCTCTCAGTTGATCCAAGTGCATAACAAATGGCACCAAAGAGGTCCTTACAAAGCAAAGAAAAACAGTGATGGTTCCAAATAATCAATAAAGAAAGGCAGTCATTATCTCAAAAAATGAAAAACCCATTAAGTCAAAACCCACGAAGGAGACTTACAAAACTGGGGCATCCCGCTGACTATAATTCCAAAAAGGAAACAGCTCAGGAAAAAAATAGGGATAACGAAATCAAAAAGAAAGAGGTCCTACAAACCCTCAACAAAAAAGGAAATGACTGCCTAATCAAAATATACTGTCAATATCCGAACCATCGCTGGTATATCAAAGCAAAGACTCAACCAAGGTCTAATGCACGATTAGCTGAGTTTAGGATCGAAGAACATCACGAAGAACGGGTGGGTACAAATAATTTGAGCCTTTATCCTTTGTTTCTTAAATCGTGAACCAGGCCACGTTATAACCCTTAAAAGTCCTAGCTGAAGCATGGGTTAGTTCGAAAGCATACTGTTACGAAAGGTATCCTGACTCCTTAAGGCTTACTATAAAGAAGGAGTTGACATCACGTTTTACAAACATTCATTTGTTTTATGAAAAAAGAATGCATTTTCAAAATCTTCAAGACAGACATAGGCTTTGCATTTTTAACATAACTTTGTTTAGATATGACTTTTTGTTTGAACAACATAGAAGTTCGCACGACGAATGCCTAATGAACAGAGGTACCTCCAATCAAGGGGCATGGCATGAGCATGGTCCATCATCTGGGACAATCCAATCAAGATTCGGAGAATCTCTCAAAGGCCAAGTAGCCTGGGGCAAATCTCCGCCTAGGTCACTTGGGGCATTCTAACAACGAATCTTGCCTAATCAAACATCTTCTGGTGGCATGACAAAACACTGCTAACAGGGGCAACTCCCTACATTCTGAGAGCGTGGACATAGTCGAAAAGATACTACGCATAATCAAAGACCCGCTAGGTTGACACACCTAGGCAAAAATAAGGGCTTCCCGACGAACCAAAAGGGTTCGGGCAAAATGAAGGGATGAAATGAAAAAATCTGTACACCTGGCAAGTCGAAAACCTGAAAAGGCGGCTTGGGCAAAAATGGGTATCCCGGTGGACTGAAAACCCGAAAGGGCGGTCCAGGCAAAAGTTAGGGATTAAAGCGTACGACTATGTCCCGGCATCTTGTCACTTGCCTACCAGAAGAAGGTTTGTCCATCAACCACTATCAGCGCCTCACAGGTCTTCCTCTCCCACCTCAGAAACAGGGGCAATGATGAGTTGTCCAAACGATCTAATTGCTCTGTCCATAAGATATAAGGTAGGACATAACCAGTGCATCTTAATTCCCCAGAGAGTGAGCCAGCAAGTCAGTACACTCTCCCCAAGCGAAGCTATTATCCAACCTTAAAGAAGTTGGGTATCCTCCAGCAGATCTCAACATTCGCCAGCAGTATATGCATTCTTAACAAGCATCCCCGGCAGTCTTAGCCTAAAGATTGTTCCCCGGCGGCTTACCAACATTCAAAGGAATCACTTCCCCCGCAGTTCAAAACTTCCCCAAGAGAGCCCAGTCCAGTTTCCCCAGGAAAGTTGGGATCCATCTCCCCAAGTAGTAAGTTTATCCCCAGTAGATTCTGGAAGCTTATTCTCGCAGAGCACGAACGCGTCTCCCGGCTTTATTCAAAGAGTTATTTCCTTACCAGGATATAACTGGGTTATCCTCAGCCAAAAGCCACGGAAAGATCTTCGTCAACGCAGTTCTTTCTTATCCCCAGCGAAGTCTATTAACGCTTCCAACACAACAATGGTATCCCCAGCAAGTTATTATCAACAACTCAGCAAAGTATCTCTCTCCCCACAGAGTATTGCTTCCCAGCAAGATCATTAGAGTACTTCCCTCCCAGCAGAGTTATTCCGTTTGCTAAGTTTATTCCCCAACGGAGTCATCTTCTCCTACCAGTATTCTTGCAATTATCATCCCCAGCGGAAGCAAAATCTATTCTCCAGCATCAGCCCAGGAGTGACTTCCCGGCACCCGTCAAGGATTTACTTCCCTAGACGAAAACATTCCTAAACATCACATACATCAATATAGCATGCATAGACGCATCATATCTTACAAATCTCATTTATATTGAGAACATCATTGCTTGGTTCATATCATGCATTGCATATGACTGACCTTTACCTTTCAGGAAAGATTCAGCTAAATTCTCAATCATATTTCAAGACCTAGACCGGTTCAGTTAATCGACTCCAAAGATTTCTTATCCAGTCAAAGGCCTTCTCTAGACCAGCTAAATCGACCCCAAACAGATTTTTCTGATGAAGACTCAGTAGAAGTTATCCAGGTTTTTCTCAAACGTCCGCTTTTGAGATTATAATTTCCTATGGTTCTCTCCCCAATGCTGCGGAGATGATAATTCCATCCCAGATTTTTCTCAAACGTCCGCTTTTGAGATTATAATTTCCTATGGTTCTCTCCCCAATGCTGCGGAGATGATAATTCCATCCCAGGTTTTTCTCAAACCTCCACTTTTGAGATTATAATTTCCTATGGTTCTCTCCCCAATGCTGCGGAGATGATAATTCCATCCCAGGTTTTTCTCAAACGTCCGCTTTTGAGATTATAATTTCCTATGGTTCTCTCCCCAATGCTGCGGAGATGATAATTCCATCCTAGGTTTTTCTCAAACGTCCGCTTTTGAGATTATAATTTCCTATGGTTCTCTCCCCAATGCTGCGGAGATGATAATTCCATCCCAGGTTTTTCTCAAATGTCCGCTTTTGAGATTATAATTTCCTATGGTTCTCTCCCCAATGCTGCGGAGATGATAATTCCATCCCAGGTTTTTCTCAAACGTCCGCTTTTGAGATTATAATTTCCTATTGGTTCTCTCCCCAATGCTGCGGAGAAGATAATTCCATCCCAGGTTTTTCTCAAACGTCCGCTTTTGAGATTATAATTTCCTATGGTTCTCTCCCCAATGCTGCGGAGATGATAATTCCATCCCAGGTTTTTCTCAAACGTCCGCTTTTGAGATTATAATTTCCTATTGGTTCTCTCCCCAATGCTGCGGAGATGATAATTCCATCCCAGGTTTTTCTCAAACGTCCGCTTTTGAGATTATAATTTCCTATTGGTTCTCTCCCCAATACTGCGGAGATGATAATTCCATCCCAGGTTTTTCTCAAACGTCCGCTTTTGAGATTATAATTTCCTATGGTTCTCTCCCCAATGTTGCGGAGATGATAATTCCATTCCAGGTTTTTCTCAAACGTCCGCTTTTGAGATTATAATTTCCTATGGTTCTCTCCCCAATGTTGCGGAGATGATAATTCCATCCCAGGTTTTTCTCAAACGTCCGCTTTTGAGATTATAATTTCCTATGGTTCTCTCCCCGATGCTGCGGAGATGATAATTCCATTCCAGGTTTTTCTCAAACGTCCGCTTTTGAGATTATAATTTCCTATGGTTCTTTCCCCGATGCTGCGGAGATGATAATTCCATTCCAGGTTTTTCTCAAATGTCCGCTTTTGAGATTATAATTTCCTATGGTTCTCTCCCCAATGTTGCGGAGATGATAATTCCATTTCAGGTTTTTCTCAAACGTCCGCTTTTGAGATTAAGTTTCCTATGGTTCTCTCACCGTTCCTGCTGAGGTAGTAACCACCCCTGTTTCATTCATCATCTTCTGAAGCTCCAGATCCACCTCCTGTAACCAGTCAGGACACATCTACACAAAGAATTTGAAGACCAGCCCCCGAAACAGGTCAGGTAATCCTTTTCTTTTGCAGGTACGCAAGTTCTCTCTAAGGAATCTCTTATGCGATTGACATCCAGATGGCATCTATAAGCCCATCCACCTATCCATCATCTCTTAGCATGGCATCTATAAGCCCATCATCCTACTCATCAATCTCCAAATGGCATCTATAAGCCCATTCCCATCACACTACTATGTGAGCGCAAATTTCTGGGCACTCTAGTGTTCAATCATCTTCCACCTTCGGATTGCGAAAGGCACGTCAGCCAATCTGCATCCTCAGGTCTAAGAAGATTGAACAGGGGCAACTGTTGTACCCCAAAATTTGCCCTCCCATATTTCTCAAAACATTTCAAGAAAATTCACAAGTCCAACCCGGCGCGTTATATTCAGGTGTTCTTTCGCCAAGATATCTTTGATAACATATTCTCAATTTCAGGTTCGGCTCAAGAGTCAATTCTTTAAAGAAGGTATCCGAATGTGTGAGTTTTCTTGAAGAAATATAGTGAAAAAGTGTGCTGAAAGTGCAGTTTTTACGTGCTAAAAAATTCATAACTTGAAGATCGTGACTCGTTTTGAACCCGTTCCGGTGGCCAAAATTCCGTCTTGACATTATCTAAGTTTTCATCTCTCACGGCTGGAAGCCAATTTCGATTATAAGGTCTTCAAAAATGTGGATTTATCAAGTATTTTCATACAGAAAATTTGTGACAGAAGTTTATTTGCGTCATGTTCAGAAAATCATAACTTGGTCGATTTTCATCGTATCGAGCTGGTTCCGGTGCCAAAATTTCACAAATTGAGTTGGCTACATTTTCACAAAAGGTATTGAGTTCAAACGGTATTCAAAAGGCCTTCGTTTTTTGCTCAGAGTGCGTGACACGCTGAAAATCCTGAATGCTGAATATTATTTCATCTGAGCCGAAACTTCGAAAATTCATAACTCGGTCAATTTTTATCGGATTGGACTCATATTTTTACACAAGGTCACTGACTCATAGATCTACAACTTTGCTTCAAAAGTCGAGACCAAATTATACACCGATCAATACCAGTTTTTTATTGAAGAACGTGTCGGAGTCGACACTGGAGCCAAAAATAAGTTTGTCTGAGCTGAAATTTCAAAAATTCATAACTAATTCACCGTTTATCCGATTGAGTCGATTTTCGGACAGGAGTTAGTTCTCGATGTCGGCTACATTTTGTTTTCACATTTCAACTTCAAAAAATGCACTTAAGTCCCTGCAATTTAGCCTGGAAAGTGACGAATTCAAGTGAATATTGGAGGCCCAATTGCACATTCAAAGCCCATTTGCTTTACCCTAATTTTCATTATATAATCACCTTCTTTTCACACAAACCAAAGAGGAGGAGAAGAAGAGAGAAAAAAAACCTTGGCACAACACTGTTAGAATATCAAACTCTTTCAAGAACCCTAAAACCTTGAAATCCTTATTACAAATCCCTCTCTCACTACAAACAAGCCATCACAGTTACAAACCAACACCTCACTACTTCTTCAGTAAGGGTAAGGCTGGCTTGATCCATATGATCCTAATTTTCCAGTAAGGCATAAAAGCATTCAGGCCACTGATTTTCCAGTAAGGATAAGATTGATTTGATCTCCATGATCAAAAGGGTATAATCATTCATACATGCCATATTGTGCCTAAACATTAAATTTCTTCATATATTGGCTTTATTTGCATTTTATGATTTTATTTAATGTGTTCGTGAGATTCAACTGCAGATTTAGACAGGATCCCAGGTTCATTAAGGAACGTTGAGGCCAAAAGCCAAATGGGCAAAAGCCAAAAGCCAAAAGCCAAATGGCCAAAGTAGAAAAACTTATGCATGACACCAATACACAGCGAGACAGACATCCTGAGAAGATTAAGGAACGTTGAGGCCAAAAGCCAAATGGCCAAAAGCCAAAAGCCAAATGGCCAAAGTAGAAAAACTTATGCATGACACCAATACATGGCGAGACAGACATCCTGAGAAGATTAAGGAACGTTGAGGCCAAAACGCAAATGGCCAAAAGCCAAAAGCCAAATGGCCAAAGTAGAACAACTTATGCATGATGAGGCCAGAACACAAATGGCCAAACCACTCCAATTCACCTCCAAAAAGGGGACAGAAACCCCCCAAGGTATTGTATTTTCTTTCTTTTCCTTATTTTATTTATTTCAATTATTTCTTTTTTTAATTAATTCCTTTAATTTAACTTATTTTCATAAAATATAAAAAATAGTAAAAAACAGAAAAGTCATAAAAATCAAAATATATTTATTTAATTAATATTTTTTGTAAATAAATTTCACTAATAATTAATTATTTATTTTTATAAATCAAAATTGCATGTAAATAATTAGATTAATTTTAGGTTTAATTTTAACATGTTTTTCTTAATAAATAAAAAAAATTAGAATTAGGATTAATATTTTAATTTCATTTAATCTTTCTCATAAAAATACATAAAAAACATAAATACCAAAAACTCAAAAAAAAAATAATTTCTTTTTTCTCTTTAATTTCATTAGTTTAATCATTTAATTTAATTTCATTAAAAAGGGTCCAACGCCCTCGTTTCCAATTTTAATTCCTATTCGCGCATTTTTATTTATTTCCTTCTTTTAAATATTTATGTAACTCTCTCAAAGCCTTGTAAACTTAATTTCTTGCACTTTATTTTATTTCTTTATTTACTTTCCGTCAAATCGGATCCTGGATTTTAATTTTGGCGATGTGGACCCGCGCCTTTGTAATAGTTTAGAACTTTCAATTTCCGCATCTTTTTTAACTGTTAAATAAATGCATGCAAGAATGAATGACAAAAAAATAAAAACAAACGCATAGATCACCCATAACCTGACAAGACAAAAATAAATGAATCTGACACACAAATCACACACCACCCCTAGGGTACGCCTCACTGTTGCCTTGCCTCGAAAGGTGATCGTCGAGTAGAGGATGTCTTAGTAAGTCCTCATGATCCGGGAACCTGGCATGTGGGTAGCTTCTAAGGTGTCTTCCCATTGCTCTGGTGATCACCATGTCCCGAACTTCGAATTAACCCGAACACCTCCAACGGTGGTGCTACCTACCTCTCAATGGTGGGATGGCACTACTTTGAAAGGACATTTACACAGACGAATTCCTTAGGGTAGGTAGACGACTCTAGATACTTGCTCTAATTTCAAAACAAATTCAAAAATACTTTTCACACCGACACATTTTCAAAAAGCTTTCGAAAGCAACTTTTCAAACACTCTTGAGGACCGATACAAGAGTCGAACTGGAATTTTCAAAGAAACTTTTTAAAACCCACAGTTGAAAAGCAAACAAACCATTTTTGAAAACACAAATGAGCAAGTATCTAAGAGCCCATGGATAACCATGGATAGAAAGGGTGCTAACACCTTCCCTTTCTATAATCTACCTCCCGAACCGAGAGCAATCTCTATAAGGAATTTTTCTGTGCTTTTGTCCTTTCCATTTGGAGAAAATAAAAGACGGTGGCGACTCTTGCTTCCGCGACATTTCGCGAACCAGCGTTAAACAGTCAGTTCCAGATCCACCGATCACACATGGTCAGTCACCTTAACTCGTTCCGGTACATAGAGATGGATGGGGAGTTCATTGAGACCCCCTTTCAACACTTTGAAGAGGTGCCTCAGACATTGGCATCAGCAGAGACTGCGACTGAAGAAGATTCTCCTTTGAAGATGGCGTCCTTGAAGGATGCTCGGGCTGTGGTTGAGAAGGGTGAGTGTGCAAACTGGGGCCGACTTCCTGATTTCACTCTGAAGACTGACAAATTTGGTTTGGGTTTCACTGCAGAAGCTCAGAGGGCTGTTCGTAAGGCAAGGATTGGAAGACCTCCTGTGTTCATCACCAATCCGGGAGTAAATGCTATTGAAGACGACGTGGAGGAATCTGAATTCGATAGCTGGATCTACCCAACGACCAACGGTGGACCAAGCAACTGGACTGCGAAAGACTTCGTACCTGTTACTTTTGTTACTCGGTGTCTTACCCGGGGCACCGTGGCTTCATTTGTGAGGGCTTATTATTTGTCATTTCCATATATCATGAATAAAAGCATTGGACGTTTTTTGCATTTCAAATCTTGTGCTCCCTTTCTTTCTTTATATATTGCAAAACAACTATATTTACACACACTCACCCATACAGGTTCCAATCCACTATGGATCTCACTGATAACGACTCTGCTACTGTCAGTTATGACTTCGAAAATCCGATCAACTTAGCCGAATACGAAGGTGAAGATGATTGCAAAGTGCCCGACGAGCTCGCAAGACTACTACTCCAGGAAGAGAGGGCCATTCAGCCACATGAAGAGCCAGTGGAAACGGTAAATCTGGGTACTGAGACAGACAGAAAGGAAGTCAAGATTGGTTCCAATCTAGAGCTCAGTGTGAAACAACGATTGATTCAGATGCTACGTGACTATGTGGAAATCTTTGCCTGGTCTTACGAAGACATGCCTGGGTTGGATACCGATATTGTGGTCCATCATTTGCCTACCAAGGAAGACTGTCCTCCGGTAAAACAGAAGGTCCGCCGTATGCGTCCAGAGATGTCCGAGAAAATCAAAGCCGAGGTTATGAAACAATTCGATGTCGGGTTTCTAGCAGTGACTTCTTACCCTCAGTGGGTTGCCAACGTGGTTCCAGTGTCGAAGAAAGATGGTAAGGTCCGAATGTGTGTTGACTACAGGGATTTGAATAGGGCCAGCCCTAAGGATGATTTCCCTCTGCCTCATATAGACGTTCTGGTTGACAATACCGCTCAGCACAAGGTGTTCTCCTTCATGGATGGTTTTTCAGGTTATAATCAGATCAAGATGGCCCCCGAAGATATGGAAAAGACTACCTTTGTTACTCAGTGGGGCACCTATTGCTACAAGGTCATGCCTTTTGGGTTGAAGAATGCTGGGGCAACCTACCAACGTGCCATGGTTGCTTTATTTCATGACATGATCCATCATGAGATTGAGGTATACGTCGACGATATGATTGCAAGGTCCCAAATGGAGGAGGAACACCTGGACCATCTACAGAAGCTGTTTGACCGTCTGAAGTTGTACAAGCTGAGGTTGAACCCGAACAAGTGCACCTTCGGGGTGAGATCTGGAAAATTGCCAGGCTTCGTCGTGAGCGACAAGGGTATTCAAGTGGACCCTGCCAAGGTAAAAGCCATACAAGAGATGCCAGTTCCCAAGACAGAGAAAGAAGTCAGAGGCTTTCTAGGACGGCTGAACTACATTGCCTGATTCATCTTACATCTAACTGCTACCTGTGAACCAATCTTCAAGCTACTGAAGAAAGATCAAGTAGTACATTGGAACGATGAATGTCAGGCCGCTTTCGACAGAATCAAAGAGTATCTCCAAGAACCACCCATTCTTATGCCACCGGTTAAAGGGAGACCTCTAATCTTATACTTGACAGTACTGGACAGCTCAATAGGGTGTGTGTTGGGGCAGCATGACGAGTCTGGCCGAAAAGAGCACGCTATTTATTACCTTAGCAAAAAGTTTACCGACTGTGAGACCCGATACTCACTGCTCGAGAAAACTTGTTGTGCTTTGGTATGGGCTGCTCGCTGGCTGAGACAGTATATGTTGACTCACACTACTCTGTTGATTTCAAAAATGGATCCAATAAAGTACATCTTCGAAAATCCCGCCTTGTCCGGAAGAATAGCGAGATGGCAGATGATCTTGACCGAATACGACATCTAGTACACTACACAAAAAGCAATCAAGGGAAGTGTATTGGCAGACCATTTGGCACACCAGGCAGTGGACGATTACCAGTCGATGAACTTTGAATTTCCAGACGAGAATATCATGGTGGTAACTGATTGTGAAGTACCTGGACCGGATGAAGAACCTGAGGAAGGATCCCGATGGTCTATGCATTTTGACGAAGCCTAAAACGCTTTGGGTAACAGTATTGGCACTGTGATTATATCCCCTAAAGGCACTCATACTCCACTTACCGCCCGACTATGTTTCAATTGCACCAACAACAAGGCGGAGTATGAGGCATGCATCATGGGTCTTCAAGCTGCAATTGACTTAAGGATCAAGTTTTTGAGTGTCTTCAGAGATTCCGCTCTCGTGATCAGTCAGATCAAAGGCGAGTGGGATACGAAACACCCAAATCTTATTCCTTACAAAGAGTATGTATTGACGTTGATCCCCCACTTCGAAGAGATAACTTTTGAAAACTTCCTAAGAGAGGAGAATCAGTTGGCGGACGCGCTGGCTACGATGTCTTCCATGTTCAAAGTCAAATGGGACAACGAGGCTCCCCAGATCATTATCTGGAAATTGGATGAACCTGCATATTGCTGGGATCTTGAGGCTGAAGAGGTAACTGAAAAACCTTGGTATCATGAAGTGAAGAGGTACTTGGAAGCTCAAGAATACCCCGAGGGTGAATCCGTTAACGACAAGAAGTTTCTGAGAAGGTTCACAACAAAGTTCTTCCTCAGCAACGACATTCTGTACAAGCGAAACCATGATTCAACTTTACTGCGTTGTGTGGATAAGACGGAAGCAGATAGAATCATGGCAGAGCTGCATGAGGGTACCTTCAAAACCCACTCCAGTGGACATACTATGGCAAAGAAAATCCTTCGGGCAGGATATTTCTGGTCCACAATGGAAGGAGACTGTTACCAACATTCTCGGACGTGTCACAAATGCCAGATTTATGCAGATAAGGTGCACATTCCTCCAGTTCCTCTGAACGTCTTGACAGCACCTTGGCCTTCTGCAATGTGGGGTATTGATATGATCGGTGAAATCAGACCTACGGAATCCAATGGGCATCGCTTCATCCTGGTAGCGATTGATTACTTCACAAAGTGGGTTGAAGCAGCTTCCTATGCTACCGTAACCAAGAATGTCGTGGCACGGTTCATTCGGCACAACCTGATCTGTCGGTACGGCATCCCGGAAAGGATCATTACGGATAATGGTACCAATCTTAACAACAAGATGATCACTGAGCTCTGCGAGCAATTCAAGATACAGCACCACAACTCTTCTCCCTACCGGTCGAAGATGAATGGGGCTGTCGAAGCGGCAAATAAGAATATCAAGAAGATTGTGTAGAAGATGACAGTGACCTACAAAGTTTGGCACAAGATGTTACCGTTCTCTCTTCATGGGTACCGTACCTCAGCAAGGACGTCAACATGGGCAACTCCTTTTTCTTTGGTCTATGGCATGGAGGCAGTCTTGCCTATCAAAGTCCAGATACCCTCTCTCCGGATAATGAAGGATGCAGGTTTGAACGAAGATGACTGGATCTAGACTCGACTTGATCAATTAAACCTAATCGACGAAAAGAGACTCACCGCTATTTGTCATGGTCAAACGTACCAAAAACGGATGATCAGGGCATTTAACAAGAAAGTCAGACGACAAGAGTATCAAGTCAGAGACCTGGTAATCAAGCGCATCATTCTTCCTCAAAGTGATCCCAGGGGCAAATGGACCCCTACGTACGAAGGGCCATTTGTGGTTAAACATATCTTCTCAGGAGGAGCTATGGTTCTAACCACCATGGATGGTGACGACCTTCCTCACCCCGCCAATGCAGACATAGTAAAAAGATACTACGCATGACTAAAGACCCGCTAGGTTGACACACCTAAGCAAAAATAAGGGCTTCCCGGCAAACCAAAAGGGTTCGGGCAAAAATAAGGGATGAAATGAAAAAAATCTGTACACCCGGCAAGTCGAAAACCTGAAAAGGCGGCTTGGGCAAAAATGGGTATCCCGGTGGACTGAAAATCCGAAAGGGCAGTCCAGGAAAAAGTTAGGGATTAAAGCATAATACTATGTCTCATTGGATCACTTTGCATCCAGAATTCGACATCAACTATCAGGTTCAGACGGCATCAATCAATCAGCTTCATCTTCAACTAAGCAGCGAAGTCATGAGACGCTTGAAGACATAAAGGCGATAGCAGAGTTGAAACCCAATGGGATTTTTCACATAGCTGTTTTGTTTTCCCTTTCAAAATTGTATAAACTCTATGTTGTTCGGCGGCGTTCTCTTACTAGGACGTCAGCCTCTTGTACACAAAACGCCTATTTACAGGCAAATTCAAAAATCAATACAAATTCACTTTTCAAGACAAATTGCCAATTGTTTTTCCTTTATCTGTTTTGTCTTGCGAAGAACGTCCAATGTTTATTTTTGATATATGCATTTGACATTAATTGCTAATCATAAATATTTGCATACGAAACAAAGGACTAATTACAGGTGACATTAGAAACAGGGGCTATAATGAGTTGTCTAAGCGATCTAGTTGCTATGTCCACCAAGGTACCAAGGTAGGTTCGGCTGAAGAATCTGACTAAGACTTCTTCACTCCCCACAGAGTAAGACAGGTTTCAGCAATACTCTCCCCGAGCAGAGTTGGTCTCCCATCATCCCCGAAAGGCACAGTATCTCCAGCAAGTCAGCGATACTCTCCCCAAGCAGAGTTAACCTACTGTCAGCCTTAAGGAAGATGGGTATCCCCAGAAAATCTCAATATTCCCCAGTGGAGTACAGATGTTCCTAAGCAAGCATCCCCAGCAGTCTTAATATAAGATTGTTCCCCGGCGGAATACAGACACCCCAGTGGAATCACTTCCCTAGTGTAGTCAAAAGTTTCCCCAGAAGAGTTGAACCATCTCCCCAGTAGATGCTGGAAGCTTATCCCCAGTAGATTCTGGAAGCTTATCCCCAGTGGATTCTGGAAGCTTATCCCCTGCAGAGTACGAAAGCATCTCCCCGGTTTTATTCAAAGGTAATTCCCCACCAGAGTCTAACTGGGTTATCCTCAGCTAATTACCACGGAAAGATCGTCCTCGGCGAAGTTCTTCCTATCCCCCAGCGGAGTTCATCAAATTCCTCAACAAAACTTATCAACAGGAATCCCCAGCGGAGTTATCATCAAAACCTCAGCGAAGTATCTCTTCCCACAGAGTAATTCCCCGCAGAGTAATCTCTCCAACAAGTTTATTCCCCAACGGAGTCATCTTCTCCTACCGGTTTATTCTTGCAATTATCATCCCCAGCGGAAACGAAGAACTCTATTCTTCAACATCAGCCCAGGATTCAACAATTTCCCGGCATTCGTCAAGGATTTATTTTCCCCAGACGAAATACATTCATAAAAATTCACATTTCATACATCCTGCTTACGTACATGATAAAGTGCATACGACACTATCTCATTTTGAACATCATGACATCATACATTTCATACATCATGACATTGCATACAACTGATGTTTTGCCTTTTCAGGAAAAAGGTCAACCCAAAGATGATTACTATCAACTGTCGCAGTTCTAGATTCGATACCTGTATCTAGACAGGGCATATCTGTGAGCAATTAATTGTGGATTCGACACCTGTATCTAGCCAGGGCATATCTGCATGAAGAGTTTAGAGATTTGATACCTGTATCCAACCAGGGCATATCTGTAGACGACTAGTTCCAGATTCGATACCTGTATCTAGCCATGGCATATCTGTGAGCAATTAATTATGGATTCGACACCTGTATCTAGCCAGGGCATATCTGCATGAAGAGTTTAGAGTTCGATACCTGTATCCAGCCAGGGCATATCTGTAGACGACCAGTTCCAGATTCGATTCCTGTATCTAGCCAGGGCATATCTGTGAGTAATTGATTGTGGATTCGACACTTGTATCTAGCCAGGGCATATCTGCATGAAGAGTTTAGAGATTCGATACCTGTATCCAGCCAGGGCATATCTGTAGACGACCAATTCTAGATTCGATACCGGTATCTAGCCAGGGCATATCTGTGAGTGATTGATTGTAGATTCGATACCTGTATCCAGCCAAGGCATATCTGCATGAAGAGTTTAGAGATTCGATACCTGTATCCAGCCAGGACATATCTGTAGACGACTAATTCCAGATTCGATTCTTGTATCTAGCCAGGGCATATCTGTGAGTAATTAATTGTGGATTCGACACCTGTATCTAGCCAGGGCATATCTGCATGAAGAGTTTAGAGATTCGATACCTGTATCCAGCCAGGGCATATCTGTAGACGACCAATTCCAGATTCGATTCCTGTATCTAGCCAGGGCATATCTGTGAGTAATTGATTGTGGATTCGACACTTGTATCTAGCCAGGGCATATCTGCATGAAGAGTTTAGAGATTCGATACCTGTATCCAGCCAGGGCATATCTGTAGACGACCAATTCCAGATTCGATACCTATATCTAGCCAGGGCATATCTGTGAGTGATTTATTGTAGATTCGATACCTGTATCCAGCCAGGGCATATATGCATGAAGAGTTTAGAGATTCGATACCTGTATCCAGCTAGGGCATATCTGTAGACGACTAATTCCAGATTCGATACCTGTATCTAGCCAGGGCATATCTGTGAGTAATTGATTATGGATTCGATACCTGTATCCAGCCAGGGCATATCTGCATGAAGAGTTTAGAGATTCGATACCTGTATCTAGCCAGGGCATATCTGTAGACGACCAGTTCCAGATTCGATTCCTGTATCTAGCCAGGGCATATCTGTGAGCAATTAATTGTGGATTCGACACCTGTATCTAGCCAAGGCATATCTGCATGAAGAGTTTAGAGATTTGATACATGTATCCAGCCAGGGCATATCTGTAGACGACCAGTTCCAGATTCGATTCCTGTATCTAGCCAGGGCATATCTGTGAGTAATTGATTGTGGATTCGACACCTGTATCTAGCCAGAGCATATCTGCATGAAGAGTTTAGAGATTCGATACCTGTATCCAGCCAGGGAATATCTGTAGACGACCAATTCCAGATTCGATTCCTGTATCTAGCCAGGGCATATCTGTGAGTAATTGATTGTGGATTCGACACCTGTATCTAGCCAGGGCATATCTGCATGAAGAGTTTAGAGATTCGATACCTGTATCCAGCCAGGGCATATCTGTTGACGACCAATTCCAGATTCGATACCTGTATCTAGCTAGGGCATATCTGTGAGTGATTGATTGTAGATTCGATACCTGTATCCAGCCAGGGCATATCTGCATGAAGAGTTTAGAGATTCGATACCTGTATCCAGCCAGGGCATATCTGTAGACGACTAATTCCGAATTCGACACCTGTATCTAGCCAGGGCATATCTGCATGAAGAGTTTGAAGATCAACCCCTATAACACGCCAGGAAATTATCTTTCTTTCTCAGGTACGCAAGTTCTCACTAAGGAATCTCTTACGCGATCGACATCTCCAGATGGCATCTATAAGCCCATCCACCATCTCTCCAAATGGCATCTATAAGCCCATTCCCGACAAGGTTCTGTCACATCTCCAGATGACATCTATAAGCCCATCCACCATCTCTCCAAATGGCATCTATAAGCCCATTCCCGACAAGGTTCTGTCACATCTTTAGATGGCATCTATAAGCCCATTCCCCTATCCATCATATCTCCAAATGGCATTTGTAAGCCCATTACCGACATGACATTGCTGGTATTCTACTATGCGAGTGCAAATTTCTGGGCACTTTAGTGTTCAATCATCTTCCACCTTCGGATCACAAAAGGCACGCGAGCCAATCTACATCCTCAGGTCTAAGAAGATTGAACAGGGGCAACTGTTGTACCCCAAAATTTGCCCTCCCATATTCTTCAAAGTTTGTCAAGAATCATCTTCAATTGGTTCAAGATTTCTCAAGGGTCGCACAGTCCAAAATGCCTCCTAAGCCAGCTGAAATTAGGGTTTTGGTTCCTTCAGTGAATTTTAGATTTTCAATGGCCCAATAAAGTCCCATAGGCCTATACACATTGTCAAGCATCTACATGCCAAGTCTCAGGACTCACAGGGTCAAATTGCACAGTCAAAAAGCCCATTTGCTTCACAATCAACTGCAGGGGTAAAATGGTCATTTTACAGTCAAAAGTCAAAATTTTTGGTCAATATCTTATTTTGAGCTCACAATCATCATTTGATCAATTCTTGATCATGATTCCACAAGCATGGCTCAAAAATCATCAAGATGCCAAAAGTTTCTATTTTTGGACAGCAGAAAAGTCAATTGTAACTTGACTAGGGCATAACTTTTTCATGGTTCATCAGAAAAATCCCATCCAATGATAATTTTGAAGGGGATGACATTTCCTCCAACTCATCTTCACATTCCAAGTCCAAGAAATGCTATCACAAAAAGTTATCAATTTCTACATTATAGGTCAATTTCAAAAGTCAACAAAAAGGCATTTTAAGTCAAAGACCATAACTTGAGATTGGTAAATCCAAATGACATGGGACCAAAGGAATTGGTTAGAGGACTTCAAGACCTTTCCAAAATGTCCAAGAACATGTTCATAGGATCAAAATTGAGCAAGATATGCATTGGATAAGTTGGGAAAATTTTGTGAATTTGCAAAAGTCAACTTTGCTCAAAACACATCATTTTTGCTAATGGGCCTCAAATTCCTTCTTGAAACATTGTCCAAGGCCTATGCACGACCCATTGAGCTTAAATTGATTTATTTTCTTATTTTTAATTAATTGATTGAATTTTTTATTAAAATTAATTCATTTAATTGATTTAAAATGTAGGAAATTCAAAGATATGGTTTTGCAATCTTTTCATGAAGCAAATAGGACCAATATGAGCTGGAGATTTCGTGTGCCAATCAAAGAGACAAGAATATCCAATTTTGGCAAGGATTTTCAATCAAAAATATGCAAAAAGATTTGATTGAAAATCAAATATTGAAAACATGAATGCCATGGATTTTTGGAGCAAGATTTGACCAAAAAGCATTCTAATATAAGTGCATAAGCTAAACCTAATTCCATTCACGTGAAAGCTGCTGCAAAAACACCATAACCAATTCCAAAAAATATCAAAGAAACTCAAAACTGTTTTCTCACTTCCAGGCCAATTCAAGGGCTTTTGTGGATTCAAAGACATTGCTGGGAGTTTCCTGAACGATTTGCAATCGGTTTCCAGTTTCATAGCTCCAAGAATCGCCCATAACAGTTATACGGTTTGATACTTTTATTCAAAATCGTAACATCCAATTCATGAGCATTTAACGTAATTTTTTGTTTGTTTTGTGTTGTTAGCAATCATAGGAAGCTTTTGGCATAAGTCAATTGGATTAAGATGTCTTAAATCAGAAGTTGCCATGAACACGTTCTAGGGTTTCCAAGCTCTGAATTTGGGGGTTTGCTCTATAGGGAAAATTGGACCTTCTTACGCATATGGTTGAATTCGTCAAGGCCAGACGAATCAAACCCAACCCTCGTGCCCTATTTATATAGCTCGTACATCTAATCGCTATTTTTGGTCATGCTAAGTTGTGGGGGTTAAAAACCCCCGCTATTTGATTTTATTTTACAGGGAAACGAGGAAGAAGACAATACGTGTGGAGGCGTGATTGGCTGGATTCAAAATAGCGTGCGTTTCATTTATTTTCCAGCATAATTATTGTTTTCATACATTCATTTCATTATCCATTATAATAACAAAGACAGGCGCTTGGCTTAGTGGAGGATGATGTGGCTGGGCACCATTGGGACCTGGGTTCGATTCCCAGGTCCCCCAAACCTTTTTTTCATATTTTTTCTTATATAATCTCATGCAGGCTTCAAAGAAGGGTTCTATCATGCATCCCACGTATCAGCCATCCATGTGTCTCCTAACACAAATCCAATGGCTACAAGGGAAGGAACACCATGCTCCTGGTCAATCCACGCTCTAGGCTATCCAGAAAGTCAACGCAGGCTTGGCTTATTGGGCCTAAAATTTCCACCCAAACCTCCTAATTGGGTCCATCAACCCCCCTGGTTCTTTCACAATTTTCCTTTTATTTTCTTTTTACTAATTTTTATTAACTCTTATTAATTATTATTATTAATTCATAAATTAATTATTTTTCATATTAAATTCAGAAACTTAAAATATTAAATATTTTTATTATTTACTATTTTCACTATTAATTATTTTGTAAATAAACACTAACATTAATTAATTTAGTCTTTTTGTTAATTAGGTTTAATTTTAATCTTTTTCATAATAAATAAAATCAATCTAGAATTAGGATTTTCTTGACTTTTAATTTCTTTTTATATTTTTTATTTTCATTAAGACTTAAAAAACATAAAAAACATTTTTTTCTTTAATTAATTAATTAATTAGTTATTAGGTTTAATATTTAATTTAATTGCAAAAAAGGACAATTTTCTTTCTTTTTCTCAAAAAGGGTCAAAACCCTAAGGACGTCCTGATTCGATTCTTTTATGCGTGTTATCTTATTTTAATCATATTTATGTAACCGTTTCCGAGGATGTAATAGTTAATTAGGATTTTATCGCTTTCTTTAATTTTCCGCATTTATTTTCCAAACGGGTTTTGTTTTTGGCGATGTATAGACCCGCGCCTTGTAATAACATAGATTTACTTTTCCGCAATTTATTTTCCGCACTCTTAACTGTTAATTATGCATGAAAGACTTGTATGACAAATAAAATCAACCCGTAGCTCACAAATGCATGTTCAAAGATAAACATAAACTGAAACAACACACATGCACATGCCACTCCTAGGGTACGCCTCACTGGTTGCCTCGACGTGGTCGTCAAGTATAGGGTGTTTTAGAGGTCGCCCTCCTGTCTAAAGATCCAGTTGCCTCGAAACGGTTGCCTCGGATAAAAAAGGATCTAGGACATTAGGGTTACCGCTAAGGCGCCCTACCATTGCTTTGGTGACCATATTGTCCCTTATAATCGAATTGACCCGAACAGCTCCAACGACGGTGCTACCTACTTCTCAATAGTGGGATAGTACTGTCTAAAGGACTCTTACACAGCCTAATTCCTTAGAGTAGGTAGATTTCTCCTGGGTACTTGCTCTTTCAAAAACAAAAAACAACTTTTCGCACTTACACACTTTCAAAAAGTTTTCGAACAAACACTTCATACACTCTTGAGGACTGATACAAGAGTTACCTAGAAGTTTTTCAAACAAACTTTTTCAAAACCCACATACACTTGAAAAGCAAACAATATTTGAAAACATAAGAGCAAGTACCTAAGAGCCCGTGGATAACCACGGATAGAAACGGTGCTAACACCTTCCCTTTCTATAAATCTACCTCCCGAACCGAGAGACATCTCGAAAAAGGAATTTTGCTGTGCTTTTGTCCTTTCCATGTTGGAGAATATAAAAGACGGTGGCGACTCTTGCTTACCGCGACATTTCGCGAACCAGCTTAAAAAACAGTCAATTCTATTTCCACCGATCACAATATCTACATTTTATCTTCACAAATCAAAATCAAATGATGCTTGTATAAAGAGGTAGAAGTTTAGAAAACCCGCCTTGTAGATGGAGACCGTGTTTTGAGTTTGAGCAGCTTTCAAGGTGTTGCAATGATCTGGTTAGCTTCCTTGAACATCTAGGAAGCTAAAGCAATGCTTAGCTTGAGTTGTGGATGGTTGAATCGTGCTATATAAGTCAAAGTGCAACACTCTGTTTTTGGTTATGAAGGATGGTGATGGAGGTGTTATAGTTCTAAAACAGGGATAAGGATGAACTATATTTGATATATGGAGGCTTTGAAAACAATATTGAGGGGAAACACACGATGGAAATGAAAGATACAAGTTTTTGGGAAACATTGTGTACAAAGGGAGTTTGTATATAGAGGGAGTTTAAGGGAGTTACAAGACTTGTAATTTCGTGTCCCAAGTTACATAAGAGTGTCTTAATTTATAGGAAAAGGTTTGAGAGCTTGAGGTGGTCAGAATCACAAGATCATAAGTTATGGGATTTTGACTTGTTTTTGAAGCAAGCTTGACAAGTATGGTTTCAAGGCAAGGTACAATTCTATCTAGAGTGGTTACAAACTTCAAACATGCTTATCTGACATTGTAGAGGAAACTTGTGTAGAAGTAACAAGTGCAAAGCTCAATACAATTTGACATTGCATAAAGCTTCCTTTATGAGAATATAATGGTAACTTTCTTCCAAATATGGAAAATTGCTTTGGATAATGGTTTAATCATTTGGATCATACCTCAATAAATTGTATAAACAATTAATTATGGAGTTATTTACAAGTTAGAAGCCTGCAACAAAAAGATTGTGCAACATAGGCTTGAGATTTGAATTCTTGTTCATCACAAAGATGACCTATAATTCGAGTTTAAAACCCTAACTTTATCTCTTCGATTCTCTTAGTCCAAAAATGATCTTGTTGAGTTCTTGGAAATTTTTAAAATCTTGGAACATTATCTACAACTTTTATATTGTCCATTTTTGAAGAATTAATTTGGAACTATGTGAAAAATTGTCATGAAGCTAGGTCAAAAATCTGCCTAAACTAGGTCAATTTTTCACTAAGTGTTTTAAGAAGAAGTGTATGACTTTGTTAATCCATTACTCAAAATCCAAGAATTTTTAGGACTTGATCAGTAAAGCAAAGTTGTATATCTCATCAAGTTCTACAACTTTCACGTTGGAATTTTTCTTTGAATCATCTTGCATCTTGATGAAAAATTGGCATGAAGTTATGAAAAAATAAGACTTAAAAACACTTAGAAAAATTCTAAGTCTTGAAAAGTTTGACTTTTTAAGATGAATTTTGACTTTATTGATTTCTTGATGATCAAATTTCATATTTTTGGATGTCTTGATGAAATGTGATCTTTGAAACTCAATTATGATCAAAAAGTCAAAGTTTGACTTTTGGTGTATCAATTGACTTTTCATCAGTTTACTGAATTTCAATTATCAATCAATTGATCTTGAGAAATGTTTTGAGACATGCAATTAGGTCAAAACATTGTGTTTGAATCCTTAAGATCATGCTTCAAACCATTAGATCATGTGTTAGGCCAAAAACCCTTGATCAGTCAAATACAGTCAAAACCCTAATTTTGACCATTTTGCCCTTTTGATGATTTAAACATTTTTCTTGGGGAATTGTAGTAGTTCAAACTTGATCAATTGATACATATAACTTCAAAATGTTGATATTGGTAAAAAAATATTTAAGTTTGACTGTAGGTTGATCACAATTGACTTTTTATCCAATAAGGCTGAATTTAGGTCATCAGATCAATTGATTGAGCAATTTTGAGATGCAAGACTTGAGACTTGATATGAGGATTCTTGAAGGTCCATAATGATCCATGAAAGTCAATTGAAGTATTAGAAGTCCAATTGTCCTTGTGAAAATCCAAACCCTAATTTGAGACATTAGTGTTTAGGAGATGGCTTGACCTGGTCAATACTTGTGTAAGCTTGAACCATTGAAGATCTTTGTGAGAAATATCTTGAGAAAAGAGAGGGAAAATATTGGGGTACAACAACTATCATCATTGTATTCATATTCAGATCGAGGGACTAGATCATTTTCCGAAAGGTAACATCGAAAGAGTCATCGAGGGACTCTGATCTTTTTGTAAGATGACTTGATTGATGGTCTTTGCTAAGGCATCCCTACATTCGAGGGACATGACCATTTTATTTCGAAGGGGACAAGGGAGGTTACCTTAGAGGTGTGAGTGTGAAAAGTGTATTGATTCAGTTATTTTATCTTGGAATTAGGGTTGTCTACGTTTGATTTTAATTCTTGCAATACAAACCCTAATTACTAAGCAGTAGTATAGTAAATATAAAAAGCAATAAAGTGCAGAAAGTAAAGACCTAAGCTATTACAGGGCTTTGGTGTAGTTATTTAAGTAGGAAAGATGCGAGAAAGTAAACCATAAAACTATTTACAATTGAGAATGCAACCTATACACTTGATCTAGGAAATTAAATAGGAATAAGAAGAGAAAAAAAATAGAAAATAGAAAAGAAAATGTTTTTGTGTTTTTCTAGAAAATAGTTTAAATGATAATAATTAAAACCTAAAAATTATAATTAATTTTAAAATTAAGAAAAGGGTTAACTAATTAATTAATTAAAGGTTAATTAAAAAACCTAAGCCTAAGTAATTAGGGTTTTTAAAAAAAAGTTTTTTTGTTGTTTTATGGTTGAGTGAAAATGGGGTTAAGTTTGCCAAAAGAATTAGGGTTTAAGGGAAAATGACACACAAGGTTAGAAAATAGAAAAACATGAAATGCCAGGGGTGGGTGTTGAACCCACACCCTTATACTTTTCACCCATAAGCCTTACCACTGCGCCAGACGCGCGCCTGTGTTAGGGGAATAGAATCAACGCACTATGTAGTAAACCTACAAGAATTAGAAAATTATGAAAAATGAAATGCCCAAAGGAAGGATCGAACCCATGCCCTGGTACACGATTGCCTTAACGCGCGCTTCCTTGCCACTAGGGTGGCTGTTTAATTCGGTACCTAAGTGAAAACAAATAAACAAATAATAAACAAAAATTACTGGACCAGAGAAGCACTGAAGCCCTAGCTCCGGTCGTCTTCTCTGGCGACTCAATTCCTTCAACCTGCGAAATAGAGCATGTTCGTGATCCAAGTAGACCCTACCCCCTAAATCAAGATTTGTGATCTCAATAGAAGTGTTAGTTTTGGCTAAATCTCCCTGTAGAAAGAGATACGAAGCATACAACCTCAAACGTCTCAAGCATGGAAAAGTGTCATTCGATCATCATGAGGTGAATTTAGACCTTTGTGGGCTTAGACCTTTGTAAGGAAGCCTTTTATTTTATACAATTTATTTTAGATTTAAATAAATAAAATAAAAAAAATGGAATAAAAATCCAAGAGGTGAATGAATAATTTATGATATTCATATTGAGGACTTATGCACATTTGGATCTTGAAATATCAGCCCATTAGCCAAAAATTCCAAGTTTACTCACTTTTGGTTTCATGCATTTCTTCAAAATTTCCCAACTTGCACCAATCATAACTCTTACAATTTTTGTCATATGAAGGTGATGTTAGACTTTTTGGAAATCTAGAGATGTCCCCTACAACCTTCATTTTGGTGATTTTTCCATTTGAAGATTTTATCTTGATGTAAGTTTCCTTGACAAAAAAGTGTCTTTTTGTTGACTTTTGAAATGACCTATAATGTTTTTGCCCATATCTCTCAAATGAAGCATGTTTTTTGGACTTGAGCTTAGAGGGACAAAGTTGTAGAGAATTGAATTTACCTCAAGATAGGCTTTGGTTGAGGAATTTCAAATGAAGCATGTGAAATTTATGTTTGGTCAAAGTTCAGTTGACTTCTCCTTAAGAAAACCCTAATTTGATAACTTTTGACTTTTGATGAATCTTGAGTTTTCTTGATGAATCATGATTAACCCTTGATCAAATAATGAATATGACTTCAAAATATTGATGTTGACCAAAAATCTTGAAGTTTGACTGTATGTTGACCATAATTGACTTTTTGCCCAATATAGTTGATTTTCAATCATCTGAGCAATTGACTGAGCAAACTTGTGACACAAAGCTTGAAACTTAGCATGATCATTCTTAGGGACATAAGAAAAACAATTAAGTCCACTTAAGGCATTATAAACCCAAACTTCCTTGAGAAACACAAAACCCTAATTATAGGCCAATTGCTTAGGAGGAGAATTTTCCTGATCAAATCTTGAGTAACCTTGAGCAAATGAAAACCATAGGAGCATTAGAAGATATCCTTGAATAAAATGGGAGTGAAAGTTTTAGGGTACAAAATTTTCCCCTATTCAATATTCTTAAACCTGAGGAGTTAGATTGGCATGTACGTCATTCATGATATGAAGGTAGAAGAGGATTGAACACTTAAGTGCCCAGAAATTTGCACTCGCATGTGCATGAAATAACATTGTTGGTTGATGGTATTGCTTTAATATGCTTAAATATGCCATTCAGAGAGGTGATTGAGTGTCATCAAATATAGGCTTATGGATGCCATCCAAAGTATCTATTGATAGGAGTATCATAATGAGTTTACGTTCGACGGTGTCTGAGAACTAGCAGATGTGCTGGGGAGTTTCAGAATGAAACTTTGAAGGAACTATTTTTTCTCTAGAATTTAGTCTCTGAAGGAAATGCTTGTCAGATTAAGTTTTAGAGAGAAATTCTTTTTAGAATTCAGTCTCTAAGGAAATGCTTTTAAGAATTAAGTCTCTGAGGAAATGCTTTTCAGAATTTGGTCTTTGAGGAAACGCTTTTCAGAATTAGGTCTCTGAGGAGATGCTTTTTAGAATTTGGTCTCTGAGGAGATGATTTTTAGAATTCGGTCTCTGAGGAGATACTTTTCAGAACTCAGCCTCTGAGGAGACGCTTTTCAGATGTTGAGGGATTTGATCATGGCTAGGGATAAAAGTGATTGACATTCCTCCAGTGTGCTATCTGTCCAGGTTTCAGATACCGTAGCAACTCTTTTGTGGATGATAACTTTAATTAAACTTTGCTGGAGAAGAGAATTCTTGTCAGGGAATTCGCAATATTGGAGACATAACCTCTATTGGGGAAATACACCCTGCTAGGGAAAAGAATTCTGCGGGGAATTTTTCAGTGTAAACTCCGCTGGGGAATTGACTTCTTAGGAACCATGTTTTGAAAATAAACTCTGATGGGGACTAGAATTTTAAAGGTTACGCTGAGGAAATATCCACTGTATGTTGGGGAAATGTTCAAACCTCCTTATCTTCTAGGGGACCTACTGGGGAAGATGATCTTGTCAAGATATCCATCTGGGATATGGAGGTGAACTGTTGGAAGATGCCCCAATTTCTGCCTGAGGGTATATTAGACTTGCTGAGGAATATATCTCTATTAGAGACGAGCTTGCGAAGATAGATTTATAGAGATAGTTCCATAAAGATTGATTTGTGGGGATTTGTGGATGACTTGAACATTATCCCAACTCCTAGAATATTTAGTAAATGCTTATCAGAGTGATAAACCAATGATGAGATAATGGGACATAGTCGTACACTTTAATCCCTAACCTTTGCCTGGACCGTCTTTTCAGATTTTTAGTTCACCGGGATACCCTTTTTTTCCCAAGCCATCTTCTCAGGTTTTCGATTTGCCGGGTGTGCAATTTTATTTATATGTATATCCCTAATTTTTTCCTGAACCCATTTGGTTCGCCGGGATGCCCTTACTTTTGCCTAAGCCAATCAACCTAGTGGGTCTATTTTATGCGTAGTATTTTTTTTTGTTTTGACTATGTCCGCGTTCGTAGGGCGCGGGGAATTTTCATTGTCCATGGTAGTAAGTGTTGTAGCACTTCCAGATAATACTTTCTTGATCATACGTGGCCCTTCGCATGCGGAAGTCCATTTTCCCCCTGGGTATTCAAAAATTTTGAGAGATTCATTGAATCTTGACTTGACTACCATAGATGAGTTGGACAATAACATGTCATCCCCCTTTATTTATAACCAATTGTGTCCATGAAAGGCCTGTTGCTGGAAGTGCCATCTTCTGAAGTAATTCTGTCCATTGAGAGGATTTTCATTCATTGAATCTTCGTCACGTGAATTTCTCTATTGTCAAACACTTAGTATAATGCAAACAACGGTATTAAAATGCAAAGCTTATGTCTGTTTTGAAGTTTTGAAAAATGTATTTTTTAGTAAAACAAAATTTGTAAGAATGTGATATTAACTCAGGATTTATAGTAAGCCTTACAGGAGTCAGGATACCTTTTTGAAACAATATGCTTTTGAACTAACCCATGCATCAACTAGGACTTTGAAGGGTTGTAACGTGACCTAGTTTACGGTTTAAGAAACAAAAGATAAAGGCTCAAAGTTTATTTGTACCCAACCCGTTCTCCATGATGCCCTTCAGTCCTATGCTCAGTTAATTATACATTTAGATTCCAAAAGAGTCTGGCATTATAGCGCTGATACTTGGTGATGGTTCAGAAACTGAAAGTTTATACGAGAAGGCAGTTGTGATACGGTGGCAGAACCAGACTGTTTTATGAAAATGCTGGTTTGCGTTTTGCGTTTGTGTTTGCAAAATATCGCGGTAAGCAAGAGTCGCCACCGACTTTTATTTTATCCAACTGGAAAGGAAAAAAGCACAGAAAAATTCCTTTTTCAAGATTTTGAGTACGGGGGGTAGATTATAGAAAGGGAAGGTATTAGCACCCTTTCTATCCGTAGTTTTCCATGGGCTCTTAGGTACTTGCTCATCATTTTAAAAATTGCTTTCGTGTTTGTGTGTTTGAAAAGTTTTGTTTTTACTTCGATTTAACCCTTGCTTCTGTCTTCAAGGGTGTTACGAAGTCGTTTTGAAAACTTTTTTTGAAAATAGTGTAAGTATGGAAAAGTTTGTTTTTGAGCAAGTACCTACTAGCATCTACCTACTCGAAAAAAGGATTGTTTCTATTCCCGTTTCCTTTAGGCAATGCTATCCTACTATTAGTGAGTAGGTAGCACCGTCGTTGGAGTTGTAAGGGTCAATTCGAAAGAGACGTATGATCACTAAAGCAATGTTAGGACGTCTTAGTAATAACCCTAATGTCTTAAGATTATATTCGAGGCAACATTTCCGAGGCAATATTTCCGAACGAGACATTTGATCTTTGTTTAGACAAGAGGGCGATCACTAAAACACCCTATACTTAATGATCGTTTACCGAAGGCAACCAAAGTGAGAGTATACCCTAGGAGTGCGCATGTACGAGTGATTTGATTTCAGTTATTATCTTTGCACATTTAGGGTTTACTAACCATTTTAAAATTATCATACATTCTTGTCATGCAATCCTATTATCATACATCTAACAGTTAATATTTGCAGAAAATTAAAATGCGAGAGATAAAACTAAGTTATTATAAGGCTTCAGTGAGGGGATTAATTACATAACCAAAAACCCGTAAAAACGATAAATAAGCGGAAAATCCTTATTAAACTATTACATCCCATAATTAGTTACATCAATCTTGCAAAAAATAAATAAATGTGCGATGAATCAAGAACGAGAAAAGATTAGGGTTTTGACCCCGTCTAAACCTAATTGAAAGAAGAATTATTTTTTGGTTGTTTTTGATTATTTTTGGGAAAAAATAAGGTTTTAAATTAAATAAATACAAACCTAATTACTAATAAAATTAAATTAAGAAAATTAATTAGTTGACCTATTTTTGTATTTTGGTTATTTTAAGAAAAGAAAATGAAAATTAAATTGAGCAAAACCCTAATTTCTAATTTGTTTTAATTTATTTACAAAATGATTAAAATTGCCCTAAAATTAAATTAAACCAATTAAATTAATTTTGATAAAAATAAAAATAAAATGCCTAAATTCTAATTTGGTGAAAATTGATTTTTATGAGTTTTTGTTAAAAAAGAATTAATTTTTGTGTGAGAAATAATTAAAACAAAGTTAAATGAATAAAAGGAAAATATAAAAGAATAAAGAAAAAGGGCCTGGTATGCTAGCAATTGAGGGGTGTCCATAGCAAATTCTGAGCCCAATAGCCTGGATCCACGTTTGACTTCTCATGATTCCACGTTGCAAGTTGACTAGGGTCTTTGGTAGACCCTCACATGCCAAGCATTGGATTTGATTTGCTGGACATCTGGATGGCTGGTCATTGAGGACTTATGGTGGACCTCCTAGAAGCCTGCGCATGGAAACAGGTATAGAAAAATAATATTGAAGACCAAGGGGACCTGGGGATCGAACCCAGCCCCTTTGGCTTTTTCTCTCTCCCACTGACCAACCCTGCCAGCGTGCCTTGTTGTACATCAAATAACAAATAATCATTATATTAAAAAACACAAAATTCCAATTGTACATCGCGCGAATTTTTGAATGGACAAATGGTGTGTTGCCACGCCACCTTCTTCTTCATTCTTCCGTTGGAAAAAGTCCAAGACTTTTACCTACAGACACAGTCTGTAGCTATAGCCCCTGCAATTTTCCAAAATCTCATACAGGAATAATAAATCAAAACTAAGGGTGCAGATCAACTCGTCTTGACCTTGTGAACACCATAGCACACCTCTTTTGGGCCAATTTTACCTGCAATCAAAACCCCTAAAAATGAACCCTAAACCCTAACAATGGTGGATCTCTGCATGGCTAACAAAAACGCAATTGATCATTCCCATTAGCTTGCAAATATTTCAATGAACAAGAATATATAACTAATTCATGCTACAAATGCCAAATTCAAGAGATTCGATTTCAAGAAGGTAAGGGTATCGTGAGATGCTTACAGTGAGTTTTTGTGCACGAAAATGCTTGCTAAGGATTGGGATAGACTCCTTGAATGCCCAACAAGTGAAAGGAATGCTTGGAAAGGATTGAAAGCACCTGGAACTGTGAAAACAAATTGCTACTTTTTATTGATTTTTTTGAAAGTTGTTATTCACTCTTCACGCCTCTAACCCTTGTGCATTTGATCTGGATTTGTTCTATATGTAGTCTTGAGTGAATTAGGTTTACAAATTTGTTCTAAATCTTTCCCAATAATGATCATTGATTAAGATTTGATTCTCATGTAAATCTTTCCAAAAAAAGCCAAAAACCAATCTTTTTGTGTACAAACAAGCCTTGCACAATTTGATTCCATTTCCAGCTATTCATGGACCTGAAATATGCACAAAATCTCAAGGTTTAAATGATTTTGATATTTTCACGATTTAATTTTGATTTAATTTGATTTAATTGAAATAAAAATCAAAATAAAAGAAAAAAATAAAATAAAGGCAAGTGGGAAGGATCCTGGGTCATATTGCAAACTCAATACAAGCACAAAAAGTTGGGCCCATTTGACAAAAATTGCAATTTGAGGCATATTTGACTTTTGGCAATTTTGCAAAAAAGGCCAACTTCACCAATGCATAACTCTTTCAATTTTGACCCTAGAGATGTGTTTTTTGACTTTTAGAAAGCTCAAGACGTCCTCTAAGCAACCCTTTTGGTCTCATATCAATTGAGTCTTCCATGTTCATGTATGAAGCTTTGACAAAAAAGTTGTTTTTGTTGACTTTTCAAAACGACCTATAATATCCAAATTCATAACTTCTTGTGAGTGCATATTTTGAACTTGGAAGCTGAAGATGAGTTGTAGGGAATTGCATCCTCTTCAAAATAAGATTTGGATGGGTAATTTTTAATAAAGTATGAGAAATTTATGCTTGGTCAAAGTTGGGTTGACTTTTCCTACAAAACCCTAATTTAACAACTTTTGGGTTTTGATGAATTGTGAGCAATCCTTGATGAATCATGATCAACCCTTGATCAAATGATGAATAATGCTTTAAAATGAGGATGTTGACCAAAAATCTTGGGGTTTGACTGTATGAGGACCATAGTTGACTTTTGCCTTAGCATAACCGATTTTCAAGCCTTTGAGCAATTGACTGAGCAAATTTTCTCTGCAAGGCTTGAAACTTGACATGGATGATCTTGAGAACATATTAGGATAATAGTGATCATTTGAGACCCTTTGGATCCAAACATCTTGATGCAACATGAAACCTTCATTTGAGGTAGACTGCCTTAGGACAGAGTTTGTCTGGTCAACCCTTGGACTTCCTTGAGCACTTTGAGGATCTCACTTGAAATGTTTTGAGAAATATGGGAGGGAAAATTTTGGGGTACAACAGCTGCCCCTGTTCAATCTTCTTAAACCTGAGGATGTAGATTTGCTTGCTTGCCTTTTGATATCTGAAGGTGGAAGATGATTGAACACTAGAGTGCCCAGAAATTTGTACTCACATGAAGTAGTATTCGCCTTGCGATGTCGGGAATGGGCTTATAGATGCCATTTGGAGGTTGGTGTCGGATGATGGGCTTAAAGATGCCATCAGGAGAAGTGTCGATCGCATAAGAGATTCCTTTGTGAGAGCTCGTATACCTGTTGTCGAGGAGGACTATGCTGGGGGATGTTGATCTCTGTTTTGATAAAAGTTGAATTTTAAGAGCTTCGATCATCCGCTATTCTACTGGGAAATCGTCTCTTAGTCGAAGAGGTGAAAATGAACTACTATCTGGTTGTAATCCAGGCTTCATAGTGATAAGACTGACTGCTATCTGGTCGTGCTCCAGGCTTTACAGTGACTTACTGGAGAGATGAGATTAAACTTGCTATCCGGTCGTAATCCAGGCTTCGCAATTTCTCAATTCTTATCTGGTCGTAATCCAGGTTTCAGAAGGAATTAAGTTGTTATCCGGTCACATCCGGGCTTCAACTTGAGTTTAGGGATCACTAATATCCGGTCGACTCCGGGCTTTTTAGTAATTGTCCATGTAAACTGCTATTTGGTCGAAATCCAAGCTTCACAGTGTCTTATACTGTTATCTGGTCGATTCCAGGCTTCAGTCATTTACCGCTATCTGGTCGTAATCCAGGCTTAATGATGTTTTATACCATTATCTGGTTGAATCCAAGCTTCATGGTGTTCTGTACTGCTATCTGGTCGTTTCCAGGCTTCACAATACCTTACTTCTTATCTGGTCGTAATCCAGGCTTCAGAAGAAATCAAGTGGTTATCCGGTCGCATCCGGGTTTCCATTTGACTTTTGGGCCTACTAATATCCGGTCGATTTCTGGGCTTCATAGTAATTTGCCGGGTAGACTGCTATTTGGTCGAAATCCAAGCTTCATAGTGTCCCTCACTGTTATCTGGTCATAATCCAGGCTTCAGTGTCTTTTACCGCTATTTGGCCGTAATCTAGGCTTCACGATGTTTCATACCATTATCTGGTCAAATCCAGGCTTCATGGTGTTTGGAGAAATCAAGATACTATCCGGTTGAACCCGGGCTTCATAACTTGTATTAAAGATATACCACTATCTGGTCGAATCCAGGCTTCATGGTGTCTTTATACTGCTATCTGGTCGTAATCCAGGCTTCACAGTAACTTGTATTGCTATCTGGTCGTAATCCAGGATTCACAATAACTTGTTGAGCTGTTATCTGGTCGATTTCTGGGCTTCACAGCTTGTGTTTATGATATACCACTATATGGTCGAATCCAGGCTTCATGGTGTCTTGCACTGCTATCTGGTCGTAATCCAGGCTTCGCAGTAACTTGTATTGTTATCTAGTCGTAATCCAGGCTTCACAATAACTTGCTGGGGATTAAACTATTATCAGGTCGAATCCGGGCTTCATAGCTTGAATATAAACCACTATCTGGTTGATTCCAGGCTTCACGGTGTTTAATACTATTATCCGGTCGTTCTCTGGGCTTCACAATATGATGTAGAAATCAAGATACTATCCGGTCGGATCCGGGCTTCATAGCTTGAATTGTAATAGAAATCTTTAGCATTGATTTGACTGAACCAGAGAAAACTTGTGAGAATTTGGATTGTACCTTTCCCTGAAAGGTAAAGAGTTAGTCGTATGTAATGTCATGATATATGAAATGTATTGAGCAATGATGTTCTCAAACTAAATGAGATTGTGCTGTATGATGCTTATGCGCATGCCATGATGTATGAATATGCAATGTTCTTATGATGTTCTTTAGCTGGGGAAAATAGATCCCGGACTGCTGCTGGAGAATATAAAGAGCTGAATTCTTCGTTCCCGTTGGGGATGACGGTCGAAGATGATTTGAGAATAAATTGGTGGGAGAATAACTCTGCTGGAGAATAAACTGGAAAGGGAATGACTCTGTGGGGAAGAGAGACTCTGCTAGAAGATCTGCTGATTTGGAGAAATAACCTCGGTTGGGGATGAATTACCGTTGCTGGCAATAATGAACCCTTGTTGGGGATTGAGTCTCTGCTTGTGGAAGAAATAAACTCCACTGGGGATAGTCTTCCATTGTTGGTGATAAATGAACTCTTCTTGGGGAGAATTAACACCAATGTCTTCAGACACCTCTTACTCGGCGGGGAGTGTATGCACTTTTAGTCATATTCTTCAGCTGGGTCTATCCCCATACCTGGTGAATAGAGTAACTGTAAGGTTTGGACATTTCTTGTTTTCCCTTGTTCCTGGAATTACGAGTAATTGTCTTTTGTTTCGCATGTAAATATTTATGAGCAGCAATTATTTTCAAATGCATATATCAAAAATGAATCATTGGACGTTCTTGCAAAACAAAATAGAAAAAGAAAAACAATTTGAAATTTCTTTGTGAAAATGAATTGTTATTGACTTTTGAAGTTAGCCTGTAATAGGCGTTTTGTACATGAGGATGACGTCCTAGTAAGATAACGCCGCCAAAAGAACAGAGGTTATACAATTTGTGTAAAGAAAGAAAAACAGTTATGTGAAACAATCCCACTGGGTTCCAATTCTACTATTGCCTTTATATCTTCGAGCATCTAATCACTTTGCTACTTGGTTGAATGTAGATCAGATTGATTGGCACCGTCTGAGCTTGATAGTCAATACTAAAGTCTGATTGCAAGATGATCCAATGTGACATAGTGTTACGCTTTAATCCCTAATTTTTGCCTGGACCGCCCTTTCGGGTTTTCAGTCCACCGGGATACCCTTTTTTTCCCAAGCCGCCTTTTCAGGTTTTCGACTTGCCGGGTGTATAGATTTTTTTACATTTTCTTCCCTTATTTTTGCCCAAACCCTTTTGGTTCGCCGGGAAGCCCTTATTTTTGCCTAGGCCAGTCGACCTAGCGGGTCTTTGATTATGCGTAGTATTTTTTCACTATGTCTGCTTTGACGGGGTGAGGATGGTCGTCACCATCCATGGTGGTTAGAATCATAGCTCCTCCTGAGAAAATGTTCTTAACCACAAATTGCCCTTCATATGTAGGGGTCCATTTGCCCCTGGGATCACCTTGCGGCAGTATGATGCGTTTGATCACCAGATCCCCGACTTGATATTCTTGTCGTCTAACTTTCTTGTTAAATGCCTTGATCATCCGCTTTTGATATGTCTGACCATGACTATTGTACCCCAAAATTTTCCCTCCCATATTCTTCAAGAAATTGCCAAGTCATGCTTCAAAATTCCCCACGGGTTGCACAGTTCAAGGACCTCCTAACAGTCAAAATTAGGGTTTTGGTTCTGACAAAGAAAATGAAGTTTCCAAGGGTCCAATCAAGTCTCACATGCCTATAAACATGGTCAAGCATCCTCATACAAAGTTTCAAGACTTACAGCACAAAATTGCACAGTCAAAAACCCTAATTGCACTACAGTCAACTGTAGGGGCAAAATGGTCATTTGACAGTCAAAAGTTCAAATTTTTGGTCAACATCTCATTTTGAAGCCACAAACATCATTTGATCAATGCTTGATCATGATTCTCAAAGCTTGGTTCAAAAATCATCAAGATGCAAAAGTTTCCATATTTGGACAGTTGAAAAAGTCAACTGTAAATTGACCAGGGCATAACTTCCACATGGATTATCAGAAAAATTCCATCCAAAGCTCATTTTGAAGAGAAAGACATTTCCTACAACTCCTCTTCATACTTCAAGTCCAAGAAATGCTCTCACAAAAAGTTATCAATTTCAACATTATAGGTCATTTTCAAAAGTCAACAAAAAGGGACTTTAAGTCAAAGGCCATAACGTGAGATTGGTAAATCAAAATGACATGGGACCAAAGGCATTGGTTAGAGGACTCAAAGACCTTTCCAAAATGTCCAAGAACATGAGCAAAGCTTAAAAATTGAGCAAGTTATGCCTTGTGGAAATTGGGAAATATTTGGATATTTTGAAAAGTCAACATTGATTCAAATGACCTAAAAATGCTAATGGGCCTCTTTTTCTTTCACAATTCATCATCCAAGGCATGTGCACGACCATTTGGCCCAAAGGGAAGTTTTTCTTCATTTTTATTTATTTATTTGGATTTTTTATTATTAATAATTCATTTAATTAATTAAAATACATGAAAAATATCAAACCAATGCAATCAAATCTTTTTGTGCATGGAATAGGTTTAAAAATTCGTGCATGATCAGATATGGAAGGAATTGAAGTGATTGGATATGATTGAAGCCAAAATAGCATGAAAAAATATTTGAAAAGATCTTTGAAAATCAAATCTTGCAAATCATGAATGCAAAGGTTTTTGTGTGATTTCTTTGACCTAAAACCTTCACACATACATATATAGTGCAACCCTAATGCATAGAGACTGAAAGTTGCGCCATAGAGAAGAAACAAAACTTGAGTTTTGGCCAAGAAAGTTGAAAACTGAAAACTAGGTTTTAGGGCTTTTCAAGGTCAAAAAATCGCTCCATTAGCTTGCCAAGGTTGCCAGGAAACGATTCCAATCAAGAACTTTGTCCCATACTCGAGGAGGTGGTATATCTGAGTCCAGCTTTGCACGAAAAATTCCATGATCGAATCATGAATCTCATGCATTTTTCTTGCGTTTTCTTTATTGATTTATGTTCCTTGATTAATTCTAAAGCTAACCACATTATTTGATTGAGTTTTTATGTGCCATATACAAATCTGCCATTGTTATATTCTAGGGTTTTGCAAGCTTTGAATTTGGCGTTTTTAAACGCTGTAAAATTAGAACCTCACAGTACCATAACTGGATTCAGCGTGCTTGGACGAAGAGAACACGACCCTCGCGCCTAATTTATATGGCCGGACGGCCTAATCGTTATTTTCAGATATGGCATGTTTTGGGGGGGGTTAAAAACCCCCGCTAACCACTTTCTATTTTCAGGAAATAAACAAGCCAAGGAAGAAGAAGGGTGCGTGGCCATCAGTAATTGGTTGATTCAAATTTTTCGCGCGAAAGGAACACTAACTCGTGTTTTCTTTTATATTAATTGATTGTTATTCAATATACATCGCGTGTAGAGTGGCTCAGTGGCAAGCAGGCTTAGTGATAACCCCTGGGACCTGGGTTCGAATCCCAGGTCCCCCACCCCTTTCACATTATTTTTCTACTAATGCTTATGTGCAGCTTCAGTATTGAAGACCACCATACATCATCAAAATCAAGCCATCCACTTGGCCAATGGAAACGATCAGAAGGCCATGATCTGAAGGAGGATGGTAAACCCCAGTCAACGCACTTACACGCTATCCTGGAAAGTCAATCAGGCCTTGAAACCTTGGGCCAAAATTGCTACAACAAACCCTCCACTTGGGGACAGCACCCCCCTAGAGTTTGTTTCTTTTACTCTTTTTATATTTTTTTTTCTTTTCTTTATTTTAATTAATTTCTTTTAATTCTTTATAATAATTATTTTCACAATAATATAAAAAACAAAAAAAATCAGAAAAGACAAAATTTAAAATATATTTATTTAATTGATATTTTTGTAAATAAAACCTTTATTAATTAATTAGTTTTAATCTAGGGTTAATCTTAATATTTTTTTTAATAAACTTAAAACTTGGTAGAATTGGGGTTTGTAATAATTTTTATCCTTTTTTCTTTTCTTTTCTCTAAATAATTAAATATTTCCTATTATTTTTATAAATTAAAATTGCATGTAAATAATTAGGTTAATTTAGGTTTAACTTTAATACTTTCTTAATAAACTAAAAAAAAAACAATTAGAAGTAGGGTTAGTATTTTAATTTCAATTAATCTTTTTTCATTAAAATCATAAAATACAAAAATACCAAAAATAACTCCCTTTCATTTTAATTTTAATTAATTTAATCATTTAATTTAATTTCGTTAAAAGGGTTCAACGCCCTCGTTTCTAATTTAAATTTCAATTCGCGTATTTATTTCTTTTCCTTTTAATTTTTATGTACCTCTCCCAAAGCCATGTAAATATTTATCTTTCGCACTTTACCTTCTTTATTTTCTGTCAAATCGGGTCCTGGATTAAATTTGGCGATGTGGACCCGCGCCTTTGTAATAGTTTAGAATTTTACCTTTCTCGCACTTTTTAGCTATTAAATAAATGCATGCAAGAATGAATGGCCTTAAATAAAAACAAGCGTATAGATCACCAATAACATGACAAGATAAAATATCTGAATTCGACACACAAATCACACACCACCCCTAGGGTACGCCTCACTGTTGCCTTGCCTCGAAAGGTGATCGTCGAGTAGAGGATGTCTTAGTAAGTCCTCATGATCCGGGAACCTGGCATGAGGGTAGCTTCTAAGGTGTCTTCCCATTGCTCTGGTGATCACCATGTCCCGAACCTCGAATTGACCCGAACACCTCCAAAGGTGGTGCTACCTATCTCTCAATGGTGGGATGGCACTACTTTAAAGGACATTTACACAGACGAATTACTTAGGGTAGGTAGACAACTCTAGATACTTGCTCTAAATTTCAAAACAAATCAAAAATACTTTTCACACCGACAGCTTTTCAAAAAGCTTTCGAAAGCAATTTTTCAAACACTCTTGAGGACCGATACAAGAGTCGAACTGGAATTTTCAAAGAAACTTTTTTAAAACCCACAATTGAAAAGCAAACAAACCATTTTTGAAAACACAATGAGCAAGTATCTAAGAGCCCATGGATAACCATGGATAGAAAGGGTGCTAACACCTTCCCTTTCTATAATCTACCTCCCGAACCGAGAGCAATCTCTATAAGGAATTTTTCTGTGCTTTTGTCCTTTCCATTTGGAGAAAATAAAAGACGGTGGCGACTCTTGCTTCTGCGACATTTCGCGAACCAGCGTTAAACAGTCAGTTCCAGATCCACCGATCACAGAACTGGCGACTCTGCTGGGGACTAAAACTTAAAGTGAGGTGTACCTTAGGGTTAGTTCATAACTGTGTTTTCAATTGCTTTCTTTGCTTGCTTTAAATTGTGGGACTGTCTCGGGAGTTCTATAGATCCTAACCCGGATCTGGGGATACCTTCTTAGCAAGTAGCAATAAGGCTGTGAGGGAACTGTGCGGGGTATACCGACATGGTTAAAACAGTCTGCTACGTTGATGTGGTACTTTGGTGTGTACCGGTAACCCTTGAGTTCAGTCAAGGAGAGTACGGGGCCTCCGCGTGGTGTCGTGAAGCATCAACTGACCTTAGGAACCTTAATTGAACTATCTTGGCCTCTTTAGGGTAGTGAGATAACTGACTTTGGTGCAGTCCGAGGTTGGTTGATACTCGATACTACACTCAATTGAGGGTTGCTTTCCTGGAATATTTCGGTCGCCAGTTCAGTGGCTAAATCGAAACGATGAACAATGAAAGCAATCTCGTGATATTGGGATCCTCTAGAACCCGGTTACTTCTAATAGGACAGGTTGAACCCACCAACTTCAAGAGGGTAATACCTAGACCCCCTGCTGGCCCTAAACTCTAAGGGTTTCTCTTGTGTGACTTGTGTGCCTTCCAACTTGACTATTTGCATGCTTGTTGTCTGACACTTGAGTTTCTTGCAGGTTTGGTTTGTAGTCCTTAATTAGGACTCATAACAAGGTTTACCGAGTTTCTTGCAGGGTTTGTTTTAGTCCTTAACTGGGACTCATGACAGGTTTTACTTGAGTTTCTTGCAGGTTTTGGTTTGCAGTCCTTAATTGGGACTCATAACAGGGTTACTTACATTACCCCATGCACACCATAACATCATACCATTGCATACATCCTAACCCATTTCGAGGATCTCAAGGGCTTGTGATGCAGGTCATGGTGAATCAACTATCCCAGCAAGGGGCAAAGAGGATTTATTTTCCTCTAGACAAAGTTGTCAAGGGCTATGACCCACTTGATATGGTGAGCCTTTGACCCTTGGAAGAAAGACTCTCAACAAATATGAAGTTCTTTCAATCAAGCTACCGGATCCAAATGCTAACAAATTTTCTTGTTTACCCCGCGAGGTCCTTGAAAACATTACATGCATACATACACATCATTGCATAACAGGTACCCCTTTTACAGGTTGCTCACCCTCTGCGCTGTTTATTTCAGCATCATGAATCCAGACTCATCATCAACCGAGATGTCTATCAAGGCCCTCCAGGATCAGAATGCCCAGTTCCAAGAGCTGATCATGAATTTGGCCCAGGGGCAACAAGATCTGAAGACTCTGCTCCTGAAAAAGAAGAAGAAGAGGACTGTTTTGTTCAGCCCTAGACGTAGACCTGGGAATACACTGCAGATTGAAACTGAGAGGACTACTCCATCTGTGAGGGAAGGCAGTCACCATGAGAGAGAGGTGCCTAGTCCAGTGGTCTCCGACAACGAGACAGATTTCAACGATGAACAATACCCTCCTGTGGAAGACAAGTACAAACAGTTGGAAGACCGTCTGAATGCCATGGAAATTCAGCAAGTACCTGGTTTGGATTTCGGAGATTTGGGTCTAACTTCTGGCGTGGTGATCCCACACAAATTCAAAGCACCCTCTTTTGTTAAGTACGATGGGACATCCTGTCCCAGGCTGCATCTCAGGTCTTATGTGCGGAAGATTCAACCGTATACTGTGGACAAGAACTTGTGGATCCATTTCTTCCAGGAAAGTCTTTCAGGGACTCATCTCGAATGGTTCTATCAGCTGGACGAAACCAAGATTCGTAACTGGGAGGAGTTGGCTACTGCTTTTTACAAGCAGTATCAGTACAATGCCGACCTCGCTCCTACGCGTACCCAACTCCAGGGTATGTCGTTAGGATCGGGAGAAGGTTTTAAAGAATATGTGCAGAAGTGGAGGGACCTTGCTGGAAGGGTACAACCACCTCTGACTGACCGCGAGCTCGTCGACATGTTCTTAGGGACCCTGTCTGGTCCATTCTTCAACCATCTGATTGGGAACTCTTCTGCTGGGTTTACAGATCTGATCTTGACTGGGGAGAGGATCGAAGCTGGTATCAAGGCTGGGAAGATACAGAAGGATGCTTCATCGAGCACCGATAAAAAACCTTTTAAGAAGGAATCCAATGCCGTCTATGGTTCAAAGAGACAGAATAGACCAGAACGCCGCCAAGCTGCCAATGCAGTGGTGATCTCAAAACCTGCTGGTGTTCTTCAACATCATAACCAACAAAAGAGCGAGAGAAGGCAGTTCACTCGGCTCAGCATGACCTTATCCCAGATATTGCCACAGTTGCTGGAGACCAAGCTGGTAACTCTAAAAGAAGCTCCGAAGAATCAAAATACAACGTCACCGAAGTATAACCCCAACGCCCGCTGCGCTTATCACTCTGACAGCCCGGGGTATACTACAGATGATTGTTGGAGCTTGAAAAATAAGATCCAAGACTTGATTGACGCAAAGGAGATTGAGTTCGAGGCGCCCGAGGCTCCCAACGTGATCACTGCTCCCATGCCAAAACATGGCTAGGATAGAAAGCACTTTTTTGTTCATTTGAGTTCAAGTCGTATTTTTCTTTGTTTATTCAAACAATAATATTCATGTCAAACATTGTTATTTCATTAATGCATTACATATGTCCGTTTTGAAGTAATTATATCGTATTCACTATATGCAAACTGTTTTCATATTTTTGTGATGCTCAACTCTCGATTATTAATTCTAAGCCTCTTGAGGGAGGATGACGAAAACGATACCACGATCTTTACAGTATGCTTTTGAACAGACCCCGCTGATGAGGTACAGGCATTGCTTCAATCCCTAAACACTGGAGTTATAAGGATGATAATCCCTCGTCAACCCCTCTGAGCCAAAGAAGTAGGAGTTTTTATTTTCAAAAATCGGAACCCTTAATCATAACCTGGGGCAGGGTAGTTCTCTCAGTTGATCCAAGTGCACAACGAATGGCACCAAAAAGGTCCTTACAAAACAAAGAAAGACAGTGATGGTTCCGAATAATCAATAAAGAAAGGCAGTCATTACCTCAAAAAATAAAAAAAAACCATTAAGTCAAAACCCATGAAGGAGACTTACAAAACTGGGGCATCCCGCTGACTGTAATTCCAAAAAAAAGGAAACAGTTCAGGCAAAAAAAGAAAGGGATAACAAAAAATCAAAAAGAAAGAGGTCTTACAAACCCTCGACAAAAAAAGGAATGACTGCCTATTCAAAATAAGTTATCAACATCCGAATCATCACCGAAAAATCAGAGCAAAGACTCAAACAAGGTCTAACGTATGATCAGCTGAGTTTAGGTTCGGAGAACATCACGAAGAGTGGGTGGGTACAAATAATTTGAGCCTTTGTCCTTTGTTTCTTAAACCGTGAAACAGGCCACGTTATAACCCTTAAAAGTCCTAGCTGAAGCATGGGTTGGTTCGAAAGCATACTGTTACGAAAGGTATCCTGACTCCTTAAGGCTTACGGTAAAATACGGAGTTGACATCATGTTTTACAAACAATCACTTGTTTTATGAAAAGAATGCATTTTCAAAAATCTTCAAGACAGACATAAGCTTTGCATTTTTAACATAACTTTGTTTGCATATGACTTTTTGTTTGAACAGCAGGAAAATTCGCACGATGAATACCTAGTGAACAAAAGCATTTCCAATCAAGGGGCCTAGCATGATCAGTGTCCATCATCTAGGGGAAGTCCAGTCAAGATTCAGGGAATCTCTCAAGGCCAAATTGCCTGGTGCAAACCTCCGCCTGAGTCACTTGGGGCATTCCAACAACGAATCTTGCCTGATCAAACATCTTCTGGTGGCGTGGCAAAATATTTCCAACAGGGGCACCTCCCTACATCCTGAGAGCATGGACATAGTCGAAAAAATGCTACGCAAAATCAAAGACCCGCTAGGTTGACATGCCTAGGCAAAAATTAGGGCTTCCCGGCGAACCAAAAGGGTTCGGGCAAAATGAAGGGACGAAATGAAAAAAATATGTACACCTGGCAAGTCGAAAACCTGAAAAGGCGGCTTGGGCAAAAATGGGTATCCCGGTGGACTGAAAACCTGAAAGGGCGGTCCAGGCAAAAGTTAGGGATCAAAGCGTACGACTATGTCCTGTCATCTTGTCATCTGCTTACCAGAAGAAGGTTTGTCCATCAACAACTATCAGCGCCTCACAGGTCTTCCTCTCCCACCTCAGAGACAGGGGCAATAAAGAGTTGTCTAAGCAATCTAATTGTTCTGTCCTCCAAGGTATCAAGGCGAGTTCAGTTGAAGAACATAACCAGTATATCTTGATTCCCCAGAGAGTGAGCCAGCAAGTCAGTGCCCTCTCCCCGAGCAAAGCTATAGTATCAAACTTAAGGAAGGTGGGTGTCCTCCAGCAGATCTCAACATTCCCCAGCACATCATTCTTAAACAAGCATCCCCGGCAGTCTTGGTCTAAAGATTGTTCCCTGGTGGTATATCAAACATTCAGTGGAGTTACTTCCAATACATCTCAAAACTTCCCCCCAGAGAGTCCAATCTAGTTCCCCAGGAAAGTTGGAATCCATATCCCCAAGCAGTAAGCCTATCCCCAGTAGATTCTGGAAGCTTATCCTCGCAGAGCACGAACACGTCTCCCGGCTTTATTCAAAGAGTTACTTCTTTACCAGGATATAACTGGGTTATCCTCAGCCAAAAGCCACGGAAAGAGCGTCCTCGACGAAGTCTTCTTATCCCCAGCGAAGTCCATTAACGCTTCCAATACAACAAGGGTATCCCCAGCAATTTATTATCAACAACTCAACAAGGTATCCTTCTCCCCACAGAGTATTGTTTCTCAGCAAGATCACTAGAGTACTTTTATCCCCGCAGAGTAACCCATTCGCCAAGTTTATTCCCCAATGGAGTCATCTTCTCCTACCGGTATACTTGCAACTATCATCCAGCGGAAGCAAAATCTGTTCTCCAACATCAGCCCAGGATATGACTTCCCGGCACCCGTCAGGGATTTATTTTCCTAAGACAAAAACATACATTCATAAACGTCACACTTCCATACATTATAGCATGCATATACGCATCGTATCTTACAAATCTCATTTATGTTGAGAACATCATTGCTTGACCCATATCATGCATTGCATATGACTGACCTTTACCTTTCAGGAAAGATCCAGTTAAGTTCTCAAGCTACATTCCAAGACCTTGTCTGGTTCAGCTAAATCGACTCCCAAATATTTTCCTGGTTATTATCCAGTCAAAGGCCTTCTCTGGTCTAGTTAAACCGACTCCTAAAGGTTTCTCTTTTGAAGACTCAGTTGAAGACTCCAAGACCTTATCTGGTTCAGTTAAATCGACTCCCAAAGATTTTCCTGGTTATTATCCAGTCAAAGGCCTTCTCTGGTCTAGTTAAACCAACTCCTAAAGGTTTTTCTTTTGAAGACTCAGTTGAAGACTCCAAGACCTTGTCTGGTTCAGTTAAATCGACTCCCAAAGATTTTCCTGGTTATTATCCAGTCAAAGGCCTTCTCTGGTCTAGTTAAACCAACTCCTAAAGGTTTTTCTTTTGAAGACTCAGTTGAAGACTCCAAGACCTTGTCTGGTTCAGTTAAATCGACTCCCAAAGATTTCCCTGGTTATTACCCAGTCAAAGGCCTTCTCTGGTCTAGTTAAACCGACTCCTAAAGGTTTTTCTTTTGAAGACTCAGTTGAAGACTCCAAGACCTTGTCTGGTTCAGTTAAATCGACTCCCAAAGGTTTCCCTGGTTATTACCCAGTCAAAGGCCTTCTCTGGTCTAGTTAAACCGACTCCTAAAGGTTTTTCTTGTGAAGACTCAGTTGAAGACTCCAAGACCTTGTCTGGTTCAGTTAAATCGACTCCCAAAGATTTCCCTGGTTATTATCCAGTCAAAGGCCTTCTCTGGTCTAGTTAAACCGACTCCTAAAGGTTTTTCTTTTGAAGACTCAGTTGAAGACTCCAAGACCTTGTCTGGTTCAGTTAAATCGACTCCCAAAGATTTTCCTGGTTATTATCCAGTCAAAGGCCTTCTCTGGTCTAGTTAAACCGACTCCTAAAGGTTTTTCTTTTGAAGACTCAGTTGAAGACTCCAAGACCTTGTCTGGTTCAGTTAAATCGACTCCCAAAGATTTTCCTGGTTATTATCTAGTCAAAGGCCTTCTCTGGTCTAGTTAAACCGACTCCTAAAGGTTTTTCTTTTGAAGACTTAGTTGAAGACTCCAAGACCTTGTCTGGTTCAGTTAAATCGACTCCAAAGATTTCTCTGTTTCTTATCCAGTCAAAGGCCTTCTCTGGTTCAGTCAGATCGACCCTAAGATCTCCCTGTTTCTTATCCAGTTGAAGACATTTCAAGACCTAGACCGGTTCAGTTAATCGACCCTAAGATTCTCTGTTTCTTATCCAGTCCAAGGCCTTCTCTAGTCCAGTTAAATCGACCCCAAACAGATTTTCCTGATAAAGACTCAGTAGAAGTTATCCAAGATTCTCTCAATGATTGCTGTTGAGGTTGTAGTCGCCTATGGTTCTCTCCCCGATACTGCGGAGGTGGTAATCCCAGATTTCGCTCAATGATTGCTGTTGAGGTTGAAATTATCCAAGATTCTCTCAATGATTTCTATTGAGGTGGTAATCCCAAGATTCGCTCAACGATTGCTGTTGAAGTTAAAGTCATCCAAGGTTCTCTCACCGTTCCTGTTGAGGTAGTAACCATCCCTGGTTCATTCATCACCGTTTGAAGCTCCAGATCCAGCTCCTGTAACCAGTCGGGACACATCTACACAAGATTTTGAAGACCACTCCTGTAACAGGTCAGGTAATCATTTTTCTTTTGCAGGTACGCAAGTTCTCGCTAAGGAATCTCTTACGCGATCAACATCCAGATGGCATCTATAAGCACATCCACCTTCCATCATCTCTTAGCATGGCATCTATAAGCCCATCATCCTATCCATCAATCTCCAAATGGCATCTATAAGCCCATTCCACCCTCACACTGCTACTATGTGAGCACAAATTTCTGGGCACTCTAGTGTTCAATCATCTTCTACCTTCGGATTACGAAAGGCACGTCAGCCAATCTGCATCCTCAGGTCTAAGAAGATTGAACAGGGGCAACTGTTGTACCCCAAAATTTTCCCTCCCATATTCTTCAAGAAATTGCCAAGTCATGCTTCAAAATTCCCCAAGGGTTGCACAGTTCAAGGACCTCCTAACAGTCAAAATTAGGGTTTTGGTTCTGACAAAGAAAATGAAGTTTCCAAGGGTCCAATCAAGTCTCACATGCCTATAAACATGGTCAAGCATCCTCATACAAAGTTTCAAGACTTACAGCACAAAATTGCACAGTCAAAAACCCTAATTGCACTACAGTCAACTGTAGGGGCAAAATGGTCATTTGACAGTAAAAAGTTCAAATTTTTGGTCAACATCTCATTTTGAAGCCACAAACATCATTTGATCAATGCTTGATCATGATTCTCAAAGCTTGGCTCAAAAATCATCAAGATGCAAAAGTTTCCATATTTGGACAGTTGAAAAAGTCAACTGTAAATTGACCAGGGCATAACTTCCACATGGATTATCAGAAAAATTCCATCCAAATCTCATTTTGAAGAGAAAGACATTTCCTACAACTCCTCTTCATACTTCAAGTCCAAGAAATGCTCTCACAAAAAGTTATCAATTTCAACATTATAGGTCATTTTCAAAAGTCAACAAAAAGGGACTTTAAGTCAAAGGCCATAACTTGAGATTGGTAAATCAAAATGACATGGGACCAAAGGCATTGGTTAGAGGACTCAAAGTCCTTTCCAAAATGTCCAAGAACATGAGCAAAGCTTAAAAATTGAGCAAGTTATGCCTTGTGGAAATTGGGAAATATTTGGATATTTTGAAAAGTCAACATTGATTCAAATGACCTAAAAATGCTAATGGGCCTCTTTTTCTTTCACAATTCATCATCCAAGGCATGTGCACGACCATTTGGCCCAAAGGGAAGTTTTTCTTCATTTTTATTTATTTATTTGGATTTTTTATTATTAATAATTCATTTAATTAATTAAAATACATGAAAAATATCAAACCAATGCAATCAAATCTTTTTGTGCATGGAATAGGTTTAAAAATTCGTGCATGATCAGATATGGAAGGAATTGAAGTGATTGGATATGATTGAAGCCAAAATAGCATGAAAAAATATTTGAAAAGATCTTTGAAAATCAAATCTTGCAAATCATGAATGCAAAGGTTTTTGTGTGATTTCTTTGACCTAAAACCTTCACACATACATATATAGTGCAACCCTAATGCATAGAGACTGAAAGTTGCGCCATAGACAAGAAACAAAACTTGAGTTTTGGCCAAGAAAGTTGAAAACTGAAAACTAGGTTTTAGGGCTTTTCAAGGTCAAAAAATCGCTCCATTAGCTTGCCAAGGTTGTCAGGAAACGATTCCAATCAAGAACTTTGTCCCATACTCGAGGAGGTGGTATATCTGAGTCCAGCTTTGCACGAAAAATTCCATGATCGAATCATGAATCTCATGCATTTTTCTTGCGTTTTCTTTATTGATTTATGTTCCTTGATTAATTCTAAAGCTAACCACATTATTTGATTGAGTTTTTATGTGCCATATACAAATCTGCCATTGTTATATTCTAGGGTTTTGCAAGCTTTGAATTGGGCGTTTTTAAACGCTGTAAAATTAGAACCTCACAGTACCATAACTGGATTCAGCGTGCTTGGACGAAGAGAACACGACCCTCGCGCCTAATTTATATGGTCGGACGGCCTAATCGTTATTTTCAGATATGGCATGTTTTAGGGGGGTTAAAAACCCCCGCTAACCACTTTCTATTTTCAGGAAATAAACAAGCCAAGGAAGAAGAAGGGTGCGTGGCCATCAGTAATTGGTTGATTCAAATTTTTCGCGCGAAAGGAGCACTAACTCGTGTTTTCTTTTATATTAATTGATTGTTATTCAATATACAGCGCGTGTAGAGTGACTCAGTGGCAAGCAGGCTTAGTGGTAACCCCTGGGACCCGGGTTCGAATCCCAGGTCCCCCACCCCTTTCACATTATTTTTCTACTAATGCTTATGTGCAGCTTCAGTATTGAAGACCACCATACATCATCAAAATCAAGCCATCCACTTGGCCAATGGAAACGATCAGAAGGCCATGATCTGAAGGAGCATGGTAAACCCCAGTCAACGCACTTACACGCTATCCTGGAAAGTCAATCAGGCCTTGAAACCTTGGGCCAAAATTGCTACAACAAACCCTCCACTTGGGGACAGCACCCCCCTAGAGTTTGTTTCTTTTACTCTTTTTATATTTTTTTTTCTTTTCTTTATTTTAATTAATTTCTTTTAATTCTTTATAATAATTATTTTCACAATAATATAAAAAACACAAAAATCAGAAAAGACAAAATTTAAAATATATTTATTTAATTGATATTTTTGTAAATAAAACCTTTATTAATTAATTAGTTTTAATCTAGGGTTAATCTTAATATTTTTTTAATAAACTTAAAACTTGGTAGAATTGGGGTTTGTAATAATTTTTATCCTTTTTTCTTTTCTTTTCTCTAAATAATTAAATATTTTCTATTATTTTTATAAATTAAAATTGCATGTAAATAATTAGGTTAATTTAGGTTTAACTTTAATACTTTCTTAATAAACTAAAAAAAAACAATTAGAAGTAGGGTTAGTATTTTAATTTCAATTAATCTTTTTTCATTAAAATCATAAAATACAAAAATACCAAAAATAACTCCCTTTCATTTTAATTTTAATTAATTTAATCATTTAATTTAATTTCGTTAAAAGGGTTCAACGCCCTCGTTTCTAATTTAAATTTCAATTCGCGTATTTATTTCTTTTCCTTTTAATTTTTATGTACCTCTCCCAAAGCCATGTAAATATTTATCTTTCGCACTTTACCTTCTTTATTTTCTGTCAAATCGGGTCCTGGATTAAATTTGGCGATGTGGACCCGCGCCTTTGTAATAGTTTAGAATTTTACCTTTCTCGCACTTTTTAGCTATTAAATAAATGCATGCAAGAATGAATGGCCTTAAATAAAAACAAGCGTATAGATCACCAATAACATGACAAGATAAAATATCTGAATTCGACACACAAATCACACACCACCCCTAGGGTACGCCTCACTGTTGCCTTGCCTCGAAAGGTGATCGTCGAGTAGAGGATGTCTTAGTAAGTCCTCATGATCCGGGAACCTGGCATGAGGGTAGCTTCTAAGGTGTCTTCCTATTGCTCTGGTGATCACCATGTCCCGAACCTCGAATTGACCCGAACACCTCCAAAGGTGGTGCTACCTATCTCTCAATGGTGGGATGGCACTACTTTAAAGGACATTTACACAGACGAATTCCTTAGGGTAGGTAGACAACTCTAGATACTTGCTCTAAATTTCAAAACAAATCAAAAATACTTTTCACACCGACACCTTTTCAAAAAGATTTCGAAAGCAATTTTTCAAACACTCTTGAGGACCGATACAAGAGTCGAACTGGAATTTTCAAAGAAACTTTTTTAAAACCCACAATTGAAAAGCAAACAAACCATTTTTGAAAACACAATGAGCAAGTATCTAAGAGCCCATGGATAACCATGGATAGAAAGGGTGCTAACACCTTCCCTTTCTATAATCTACCTCCCGAACCGAGAGCAATCTCTATAAGGAATTTTTCTGTGCTTTTGTCCTTTCCATTTGGAGAAAATAAAAGACGGTGGCGACTCTTGCTTCCACGACATTTCGCGAACCAGCGTTAAACAGTCAGTTCCAGATCCACCGATCACAATGACAAATAGCAGTAAGTATCTTTTCATCGATTAAGTTCAGCTGATCAAGCCGGGTCTGGATCCAGTTGTCCTTGCTTAAACCCGCATCCTTCATAATCCGGAGAGAAGGTATCTGGACCTCAATGGGTAAGACCGCTTCCATGCCATACACCAAAGAGTAGGGTGTTGCCCCTGTTGAAGTCCGCGCTAAGGTAAGGTACCCATGAAGAGCGAATGGTATCATCTCGTGCCAGTCTTTGTATGTCACCGTCATCTTCTGCACAATCTTCTTGATGTTCTTATTTGCTGCTTCAACAACCCCATTCATCTTCGGCCGATAAGGAGAAGAGTTGTGATGTTGTATCTTAAACTGTTTGCAGAGCTCAGTGATCATTGTATTGTTGAGATTTGTACCATTGTCCATAATGATCCTCTCTAGTACACCGTATCGATAGATCAAATTGTGTCGGATAAACCGCGACACACCGTTCTTGGTTTCTGTAGCAAAGGAAGCCGCTTCAACCCATTTTGTGAAGTAATCAATAGCCACCAGAATGAAACGATGTCCGTTAGACACTGTAGGCCTGATATCACCAATCATGTCGATGCCCCACATTGAAAAAGGCCAAGGAGCTGTCAAGACGTTCAAAGGAACTAGAGGTACATGCACCTTATCAGCATAGACTTGGCACTTATGACAGGTCCGAGATTGCTGATAACAATCGGCTTCCATAGTAGACCAATAATATCCTGCCCGTAGGATTTTCTTCGCCATGGTATGTCCACTGGAGTGAGTTCCGAAGGTACCCTCATGTAACTCTGCCATGATCCTTTCTGCCTCATCCTTGTCCACACATCGCAATAAGGTTGAATCATGGTTACACTTGTAAAGGATACCATTGCTGATGAAGAACTTCGCAGCGAATCTCCTCAGAAACTTCTTATCATTAACAGATGCACCCTCTGGGTACTCCTGAGCCTTAATATACTTCTTTACCTCGTAGAAACAGGGTTTATCTGCTACCTTTTTAGTCTCAATGTCACAGCAATGTGCAGGTTCGTCCAACCTCTCAATGGTAATCTGGGGAGCCTCATTGTCCCACCTGACTGTGAACATAGAAGACATGGTAGCTAGCGCGTCCGCCAGCTGATTCTCCTCTCTTGGGAAGTGTTCAAAGGTTATCTCCTCGAAGTGCGGGAGAAATGTTAGTACATACTCTTTGTAAGGAATAAGATTTGGGTGCTTCGTATCCCACTCACCTTTGATCTGACTGATCACTAGAGCAAAATCTCCGAATACACTTAAGAACTTAATCCTCAAGTCAATAGCTGCTCGAAGACCCATGATGCATGCTTCATACTCCTCCATATTGTTGGTGCAGTTAAAACATAATCGGGTGGTAAACGGAGTATGACAGCCCTCAAGAGATATGATCACAGCGCCAATGCCATTACCGAATGCATTTGAGGCTCCATCAAAATACATAGACCATCAGGATCCTTCCTCAGGTCCTTCATCCAGTCCAGGTTTTTCACAGTCGGTCACCAACATGACGTTCTCATCCGGAAACTAGAAATTCATAGACTGGTAATCATTCATGGCCTGATGCGCCAAATGATCCGCCAACACACTCCCCTTGATTGCTTTTTGGATTGTGTATTGGATGTCATACTCAGTTAAGATCATCTGCCATCTTGCTATTCTTCCAGACAAGGCAGGCTTTTCGAAGATATACTTGATTGGTCCATCTTTGATATCAATAAGGTGGTGTGAGTCAGCATATACTGTCTCAGCCGGCGAGCAGCCCATGCCAAAGCGCATCAAGTTTTCTCAAGCAGTGAGTATCGGGTCTCACAGTCGGTAAACTTTTTGCTAAGGTAGTAAATAGCATGCTCTTTTCGGCCAGACTCGTCATGCTTCCCCAGCACACACCCTATTGAATTATCGAGTACTGTCAAGTATAAGATCAAAGGTATCCCTTCAACTGGAGGCATCAGAATAGGTGGCTCTTGGAGATATTCCTTGATCCTTTCGAAAGCGGCCTGACATTCATCATTCCATTTTACCACTTTATCTTTCTTCAGCAGCTTGAAGATTGGCTCACAAGTAACAGTCAGATGTGAAATGAATCGGACAATGTAATTCAGACGTCCCAAAAAGCCTCTGACTTCCTTTTCCGTTTGGGGAGCTGGCATTTCCTGTATAGCCTTCACCTTTGCAGGATCTACTTGAATACCTTTATCACTAACAACGAAACCCAACAGCTTACCAGACCTTATGCCGAAGGTGAATTTGTTCGGGTTCAAACTTAGATTATACATCTTCAACCTGTCAAATAGCTTCTGGAGATGGTCAAGGTGTTCTTCCTCAGTCTGGGACCTTGCGATCATGTCATCAACGCACACCTCAATCTCATGGTGAATCATGTCGTGGAACAAAGCGACCATGGCACACTGATACGTTGCCCCAACATTCTTCAATCCGAACGGCATGACTTTGTAGCAAAAAGGTTCCCCACTGTGTAACGAAGGTTGTCTTCTCCATGTCTTCGGGAGCCATCTTAATCTGATTGTAACCAGAAAAACCATCCATAAAGGAGAATATCTTATGCCGCGCGGTGTTGTCGACCAGAACATCGATGTGAGGCAGTGGGAAATCATCCTTGGGGCTCGCCCTATTCAGATCCTTATAGTCCACACACATTCGTACCTTACCATCCTTCTTCGGCACCGGAACAACGTTGGCAACCCACTGCAGATAAGAAGTAACAGCTAGAAATCCGGTGTCAAACTGTTTCATGACCTCAGCTTTGATTTTCTCAGACATCTCAGGGCGCATACGACGAACCTTCTGCTTTACCGGAGGGCAGTCTTCTTTAGTTGGCAAGCGGTGAACCATAATATCAGTGCCCAAACCAGGCATATCTTCATAAGACCAGGCAAAGATCTCAACATAGTCGTGTAGCATCTGTATCAACTATTGCTTAACACTAGGCTCCAGATTTGCACCTATCTTGGCCTTTTTCTTGTCTTCCTCTGTACCCAAATTCACTGATTCGACTGGCTCTTCATGAGGCTGTATGGCCCTCTCCTCCTGTAGTAACAGTCTAGCAAGTTCCCCAGGCACTTCACAATCATCCTCACCTTCGTCCTCGGCTTGGTTGATCGAATTCTCAAAGTCATAGCTGGCAGTAGCAGAGTTGTTATCAATGGGATCCACAGTGGATGTGGATCTGCATTATGATATGTGAGTGTGTGTAAGACAATAGCTGTTTTGATAAAGTGCGAGATAGAAAAGAAAAACAAGCAGCGTAAAATTTGTAATGCAAGAAACGTCCAATATTTTATTGATGATATATGAAATGACAAGTAATAAGCCCTCATTAACAAAGCCAAGGTGCCCCGGGCAAGGCACCAGGACATAAAGTTTCAAACTGTCTGTTACAAATCTCAAAACAAAATTTTATTATTGTGTAATAAAAGAAACGGGCACGAAGTCCTTCGTCGTCCAATTGTTCAATCCACCATTGGCGGTCGGGTAGATCCAACTGTCGATATCTGACTCTTCTTCATCATCCTCAATTGCATTCACTCCCTGATTACTGATGTGCAGAGGAGGTCTTCCAATCCGCGCGCGCCGAACAACCCTTTGAGCCTCTACAGTAAAGCCCAAACCAAACTTGTCAGTCTTATATGCAAAGTCAGGGAGCTGACCCCAATTTGCACACCCACCTTTTTCAATTACGGCCCTGGCATCCTTGAGGGAAGCCATCTTCATCAGAGGTTTATCAGTAGCAACTTCAGTTGACACCAAAGTCTTGGGGACTTCTTCAAAGTTCTGACACGGGGTTTCGATGAATTCTCCATCCATATCCACATACCGAAAGGAGTTAAGATGACTCACCATGTACTCCTCTTCTCCTCGAACCGTAACAATATTCCCTTTTACTGGATATTTCAACATCTGATGGAGCGTAGAAGTCACTGCCCCAAACTCATGAATCCACGGGCGACCCAACAAACACGAATATGATGGTCGGATATCCATCACATAAAAAGTAGACGCAAAAGTCTGAGAGCCAACTTTAACAGGGATGTCCACCTCCCCGTGCACATTCCTTTTTGACCCGTCGAATGCCCTGACCACAACATTACTCGGCTTTAGAACCAAACCTTCACAGTCCAGACGGTCTAATGCCTTCTTTGGCAAAACATTTAATGAGGACCCAATATCCACCAGTACATGGGCCAAAGTAGTGCCCCTGCACTCGATCGAGACATGCAGAGCATCATTGTGATTTCTTCCTTTAGCAGTCAGATCTGCGTCTGAGAAACCCAACGCGTTGTCGGCATTCAAACTAGCTACACAGTCTTTGAATTGATCGACATAAGTTTCCTGCGACACATGCGCAGTTTTAAGGAAAGCAATTAAAGCCTTTGCATGGGCTTCAGAACATAATAACAAGGACAACATGGAGATTTTCGACGGGGTCTTCCCCAGCTGCTCGACTATGTTGTAGTCGCTCTTCTTGATAATCTTCAGAATTTCCTCTATCTCTTGCTTAGAGGTCTCTGCAATGATCTTCTTAGGCGCCTCCATCCGGGCAGGCTCACCTGTGATTTCTTTGCCCCGAGTTTTAGATGGCTCGGCGACAGGGGTGATAAATGGAATATGAACTGGGACAGTAGCTGATGTACTAGCAGATGGAATGACAACAGGTTTGTAAACAGTCGGAGGGGAAATATCAGGAGAGAAGAGTCTTCCACTTCTGGTGACCTTGCTAGCCCCGACAATATTGCTGACATCAGCATCAGCTTCTTCAATCTTCAGGTCTTGTTTAACTCCATGGTAATACACATCGGCCCCATAATTCCAAGGGACAGCCTTATCCGAAGTGTATGGGATAGGACCAGGGATAGTAATGATTAACAGAGCAACTCTTGGAACAGATGTAATCCTAACAGGATTTCTCGAGGAAGCCTTGAAAGGATTGGCGGAAATGGTTATGATGGCAACATCTTCAACAGGAATTAACGGAATCATAGTCTTCTCGAACATGATCTCTTTGTTATCCATCAGGCATTGAACACCTGATTTTAATAAATGGCAACCAACAAGCAGGATTGAACATAGGTGACAACCTTTGCCATATCCCGTAAATAAACCGTCCAACAATAGATTCTTCTTAACTGTCATCAAAGGAATAGAAACTTCTTCCACGGAGGTCACAAATAAATTATCATCCACAACATTCACTCCATGACCATGTTTGGGCATAGGAGCAGTCATGACATTGGGCTTTTCTGGAGCGTCAAACTCGATTTCTTTAGCTTCAATCAAATCTTGCACTTTATTCCTCAAGGCCCAACAATTGTTTGTATCATGCCCTAGGCTATCAGAGTGATAGGCGCAGTGGGCGTTCGGGTTATATAGCGAAGATGTGGTGCTAGGATTCTTCGGGGCTTCCCTCAGAGTTACCAGGTTGGTCTTCAATAATTGTGGTAGAATTTGAGACAAGGTCATATTAAGCTGAGTGTACTGTCTTTGCGGTCTCTCCATTCTTTGATGATTATTGCATTGTGGGGCAACGGTGGGTCTTAATATCACTACCGCATTCACTGCTTGATGGCGTTCATGTCGGTTTTGGCTCCTCGAGTTGTAAACTGCACTAGCTTCTTTCTTACCGGTGAAAGGCTTCTTTTCTGCACTTGATGAAGTACCTTTCTGTATCTTACCACTTCAGATACCAGCTTCTACCCTCTCCCCAGTCAAAATCAATTCAGTAAACCCAGATGACAAACTGTCGATCAGATGATTGAAAAATGGACCAAACAACGTCCCTAGAAACATATCAACCAACTCCCTGTCAGACAAAGGGGGTTGGACTCTTCCAGCCAAATCTCTCCACTTTTGAGCATAGTCCTTAAAACCTTCACTTGCACCCATAGACATACCCTGAAGCTGAGTACGAGTGGGAGCAAGGTCGGTGTTATATTGATACTTCTTGTAAAAGGCAGCGGCAAGGTCCTCCCAGTTTCGGACATTAGCTCCTTCCAATTGATAAAACCATTCAAGCTGAGTCCCTGACAGACTATCTTGAAAGAAATGTACCCACCGATTTCTATCAGCAGTGTAAGGTTGGATTTTTTTGACGTACGAGCGGAGATGGAGTTTTGGACAGGATACTCCATCGTACTTTGCGAAAACTGGAGCTTTAAACTTATGAGGGATCACCACCCCAGATGCTAGTCCCAGATCTCTGAAGTCCAAACCAGGTATCTTCTGAATCTCCATAGCGCTCAGATGGTCTTCAAGTTGTTTGTACCTATCCTCAGCAGGAGGATACTGCTAATCATCAAAATCAATGTCATTATCAGAGACCACAGGATTAGGACCCTTTTCTTCCTCTTGGTCCTCCTCTCTTTTGGATAAAAGAGACAGATCAGCTTCCTGTCGCAACCTATTCCCAAATCTGTTACCCATATTCAAAAGAACCACCTTCTTCTTCTTCTTCTTCTTCTTCTTCTTCTTCTTCTTCTTCTTCTTCTTCTTCTTCTTCTTCTTCTCTTTCAGGATGAGAGTCTTCAAATGTTCTTGCCCTTTAGCCAAGTTCAAGAACATCTCCTGGAATTGGGAATTCTGTGCCTGAAGAGCTTTGATGGCTTGATCGGTAGGTATTTCAGAAGACATTTCGTGCTGAAATAAACAGCGAAGAAGATGAGAAACCTGTAATGGTACCTATAATGATGTGCATGATAATGGGATCGTATGTAATGATTTCAAAGACTTTGGGAGATTTAAGTTTGCAAACCAAGAAATAAACAAACTTTATTAGATTAACTTGTAAAAATGTTTTAACAATGCCTCTAAGGCGTTACAAAGGAAATAAACGAAAAACAAATTTAAACTAGAAAAAGCAAAAATCAGAAATCCCGTGGACGCTTCCCCTTGGTGCTGACGTAGTCATTGATCGTCCTTTCATTCTCAAGTTGCCTAGTGAGCTTTAAGATCTTCCTTTCTTGCTCATGATACTTCTCCTGGTAGGTATCCCATTCTTCTTTTAACTGAATCCAGGATCTCTTCAAAGCCCCAAGATCAGTGGGCATGTAGGGGTAAATAACTGTATAAGGAACACCCTCTTCATTGGTAGGCTCCACAATCACCGGCAACACAACTTCATAAGGCATCCCAAGCTTCTAGGCTCGAGCTCAGACCCACTGAAGATAAGGTTGCATAGGGAGAGAAGTCTTTGGTCCTAGTTCTTAGGGGTCAGACCTATTCACCATGCCCCAGACTCGTATAAACCTTCGACGATGCTCATCAACATCCCCCTTGTAATCAAAGGCAATATCTGTGAGAAGTAGCTCATGAGGACCGTCTCTCCGAGCGCGACCAAACTGTCGTAAAGCCAAGCAAGGACTGTAGGTTATTCCCCCTCTGATTCCCAGCAACGGGACATTAGGGTATCCCCCACATCGATCAATGACAGCAATGCTTTCCATAGCCTTAGAACTCCAAAGAATGTCTGTATGGGCAAGGGACATTACTCTGTAGGACCACCCTAAACCTTCCTCATTCTTCAGCACAAATTTGGGGAGGTGCAAAATAAACCACCTCGCCAGCAGCGGCATGAAACACATGAGATTCCCTCTTCTTCGCATAGTACAAGTTTAGAGGGCATGCAAGATATCACCCAGAAGAGTAGGTACAGGATTGCGAAACAGGAATATCTTAACCGCATTCACATCTATGAAGGAATCTGGATTCGGGAAAAGAACCAAACCGGAGATAAGGAGAGCCAAGATGTCTTCAAAATCTTGAAAGTCCAAGTTATCCCAGAATTGCTGAGCTTGATCTATCAAAAACTTGGCTAAGAAACCTTTAACCCCACTTCGTGTCTCCCAGTTGGATACTACATTAGCCCTTTTCAAATGTAGAGTTGAAGCAATGTCTTCTGGCCTAGGAGTCTCTTCCAAACCTGTGAAGGGAATTTTCTCGAGGATGGATATGCTAAATAAGTGAGAAAACTCTTCCATAGTGGGAACTAGTGATAATCCGGGAAAGTAAAACAATGATGCACTGGATTGAAGAATTGGAAAAGCACACTCATCATTTACTCATCAAACCTTGAGGTAACCAAGCTAAGAAGATGACCATGTCTTCTAATGAATGAAGAAGTATCATAAACTCTCGAGGCTAAATCCTTGAGTTGGGCAGGTATTTGCACAAAGTTAAATCGGATGGTGTTTCTGCGCATGGAAGTCATAATCTGCAAATCAGAACAAAGATAAATCCCCTCGGTCTTTGAAATGGTTAGTATAATAAAGTATGCATGCTATGTTATGATGCATGATGTCATGATAAAACACACTACATGTATAGCAAACAACAGACATGGTAAAGGCAAACAAGTCACACAATAGCCCTTAAGTTTCAGGCTTGCATGGGGTCTAGGTATTACCCTCTTGAAGTTCAGTTGGTTTCAACCTGTCCTAATAATAGTAACCGACTTCTAGAGGTTCTCAATATCATTGACCATCCTCCATCGGTCATGGTTTCAGCTCACACAATCTTTTCTTGCAGTCAGAACTATCTCGAGAGTATGGTCTCAATGAGTGTAGCATCGAGTATCAACCAATTCCCAGCTTTATACCGAGACCGGCTATCTCACTACTTCCTAATGGCCAAGTTGGTCAATTATAGGTTCTAAGGTCAGTTGATGCTTAACGACCCATATAACAGCCCCGTATTCTCCTCGTTTCTCCACAAGGGATACCGATACCAACCAATGTGCCACATCAATGTAGCTACCGCTTTAACCGTATTGGTCTACGCTGTACAGTTCCCTCATAGTTTATTTCTACTTACCTAACAGGTGTCCCCCAGATCCGGGTTAGGATCTATAGTAACTCCCAATACAAAAACCCTCAAAAGTAAAGCAATCAAATCAAACAAGAGAAGCAATTTATGATGAACTAATCCTAAGGTATACCCCACTTATTATTCCCCAGCAGAGTCGACAGTTATGTGATACGGTGGTAGAACCAGACTGTTTTATGAAAATGCTTGTTTACGTTTTGCGTTTGTGTTCGCAAAATGTCGTGGTAAGCAAGAGTCGCCACCGAATTTTATTTTATCCAACTGGAAAGGAAAAAAGCACAGAAAAATTCCTTTTTCGATATTTTGAGTACGGGGGGTAGATTATAGAAAGGGAAGGTATTAGCACCCTTTCTATCCGTAGTTTTCCACGGGCTCTTAGGTACTTGCTCATCATTTTAAAAATTGCTTTAGTGTTTGTGTGTTTGAAAAGTTTTATTTTTACTTTGATTTAACCCTTGCTTCTATCTTCAAGGGTGTTACAAAGTCGTTTTGAAAACTTTGTTTGAAAAGAGTGTAAGTGTGGAAAAAGTTTGTTTTTGAGCAAGTACCTACTAGCATCTACCTACTCGAAAAAAGGATTGTTTCTATTCCCGTTTCCTTTAGACAGTGTTATCCTACTATTAGTGAGTAGGTAGCACCGTCGTTGGAGTTGTAAGGGTAAATTCGAAAGGGATGTACGATCACTAAAGCAATGTTAGGACGTCTTAGTAATAACCTTAATGTCTTAAGATCATATTCGAGGAAACATTTCTGAGGCAACATTTCCGAACGGGACATTTGATCTTTGTTTAGACAAGATGGCAACCACTAAAACACCTTATACTTAATGATCATTTACCGAAGGCAACCGAAGTGAGAGTATACCCTAGGAGTGCGCATGTGCGAGTGATTTGATTTCAGTTATTATCTTTGCACATTTAGGGTTTTCTAACCATTTTAAAATTATCATACATTCTTGTCATGCAATCCTATTATCATACATCTAACAGTTAATATTTGCAGAAAATTAAAATGCGAGAGATAAAACTACGTTATTACAAGGCTTCGGGGAGGGAATTAATTACATAGCCAAAAACCCGTAAAAATGATAAATAAGCGAAAAAGCCTAATTAAACTATTACATCCCATAAGCAGTTACATCAATCTTGCAAAAAATAAATAAACGCGCGATGAATCGAGAACGAGAAAAGATTAGGGTTTTGACCCCGTCTAAACCTAATTGAAAGAAGAATTATTTTTTGGTTGTTTTTGATTATTTTTGAGAGAAAAATAAGCTTTTAAATTAAATAAATACAAACCTAATTACTAATTAAATTAAATTAAGAAAATTAATTAATTGACCTATTTTTGTATTTTGGTTATTTTAAGAAAAGAAAATTATAATTAAATTGAGCAAAACCCTAATTTCTAATTTGTTTTAATTTATTTACAAAATGATTAAAATTGCCCTAAAATTAAATTAAACCAATTAAATTAATTTTGATAAAAATAAAAATAAAATGCCTAAATTCTAATTTGGTGAAAATTGATTTTTATGAGTTTTTGTTAAAAAAGAATTAATTTTTGTGTGAGAAATAATTAAAAGAAAGTTAAATGAATAAAAGGAAAATATTAAAGAATAAAGAAAAAGGGCCTGGTATGCTAGCAATTGAGGGGTGTCCATAGCAAATTCTGAGCCCAATAGCCTGGATCCACGTTTGAATTCTCATGATTCCACGTTGCAAGTTGACTAGGGCCTTTGGTAGGCCCTCACATGCCAAGTGTTGGATTTGATTTGCTGGACATCTGGTTGGCTGATCATTGAGGACTTATGGTGGACCTCCTAGAAGCCTACGCATGGAAACATGTATAAAAAAATAATATTGAAGACCAAGGGGACCTGGGGATCGAACCCAGCCCCTTTGGCTTTTTCTCTCTCCCACTGACCAACCCTGCTAGCGTGCCTTGTTGTACATCAAATAACAAATAATCATTATATTAAAAAACACAAAATGCCAATTGTACAGCGCGCGAATTTTTGAATGGACAAATGGTGTGTTGCCACGCCACCTTCTTCTTCCTTCTTCAGTAGGAAAAAGTCCAAGACTTTTACCTACTGACACAGTCTGTAGTTATAGCCCCTACAATTTTCCAAAATCTCATACAGGCACAATAAATCAAAACAAAGGGTGCAAATCAACTCGTCTTGACCTTGTGAACACCATAGCACCCCTCTTTTGGGCCAATTTTACCTGTAATCAACATCCCTAAAAATGGACCCTAAACCCTAATAATGGTGGATCTCTGTATGGCTAACAAAAACGCAATTGATCATTACCATTAGCTTGCAAATGTTTCAATGAACAAGAATATATAACTAATTCATGCTACAAATTCCAAATTCAAGAGATTCGATTTCAAGAAGGTAAGGGTATCGTGAGATGCTTACAGTGAGTTTTTATGCACGAAAATGCTTTCTAAGGATTGGGATAGACTCCTTGAATGCCCAGCAAGTGAAAGGAATGCTTGGAAAGGCTTGAAAGCGCCTGGAACTGTGAAAACAGATTGCTACTTTTTCTTGATTTTTTTGAAAGTTGTTATTCACCCTTCACGCCTCTAACCCTTGTGCATTTGATATGGATTTGTTCTATATGTAGTCTTGAGTGAATTAGGTTTACAAATTTGTTCTAAATCTTTCCCAATAATGATCATTGATCAAGATTTGATTCTCATGTAAATCTTTCCAAAATAAGCCAAAAACCAATCTTTTTGTGTACAAACAAGCCTTGCAGGATTTGATTCCCTTGCCAGCTATTCATGGACCTGAAATATGCACAAAATCTCAAGGTTTAAATGATTTTGATATTTTCACGATTTTATTTTGATTTAATTTGATTTAATTTAAATAAAAATCAAAATAAATTACAAAAATAAAATAAAGGCAAGTGGGAAGGATCCTGGGTCGTGGGTCATATTGCAAACTCAATACAAGCACAAAAAGTTGGGCCCATTTGACAAAAATTGCAATTTGAGGCATATTTGACTTTTGGCAATTTTGCAAAAAAGGCCAACTTCACCAACGCATAACTTTTTCAATTTTGACCCTAGAGATGTGTTTTTGGACTTTTTAGAAATCTAAATATGTCTTCTAAGCAACCCTTTTGATCTCATATCAATTGAGTCTTCCATGTTCATGTATGAAGCTTTGACAAAAAAAGTGTTTTTGCTTACTTTTCAAAATGACCTATAATGTCCAAATTCATAACTTCTTGTGAGTGCATATTTTGAACTTGGGAGCTGAAGATGAATTTTAGGTCATTGTATCCTATTCAAAATAAGCTTTGTATGGGTCATTTTTAATAAAGTATGAGAAAGTTATGCTTGGTCAAAGTTGGGTTGCCTTTTCCTGCAAAACCCTAATTTAGCAACTTTTGGATTTTGATGAATTGTGAGAAATCCTTGATGAATCATGATCAACCCTTGATCAAATGATTAATAATGCTTCAAAATGAGGATGTTGACCAAAAATATTGAGGTTTGACTGTATGGGGACCACAGTTGACTTTTGCCCTAGCATAGTCGATTTTCAGGCCTTTGAGCAATTGACTGAGCAAATTTTCTCTTCAAGGCTTGAAACTTGACATGGATGATCTTGAGAACATATTAGGAAAATAGTGATCATTTTAGACCCTTTGGATCCAAACATCTTGATGCAACATGAAACCTTCATTTGAGGTAGACTGCCTTAGGAGAGAGTTTGTCTGGTCAACCCTTAGACTTCCTTGAGCACTTTGAGGATCTCACTTGAAATGTTTTGAGAAATATGGGAGGGAAAATTTTGGGGTACAACAACAGTCATTTTTTTTGTAACATCTTTCTTTTTGTTAAGGATTTTTAGCTACCTCTTTTTAACTTTGTTATCCCTAACTATTTCTGGAGCTGTTTTGTTTGAGAGTATAGTCAGCGAGATGACCTTATTTTTGCCTAAGTCTCCTTCATAGGTTTTGTCTTGGCGGACTTTTCTTTTGAAAGATAATGACTGCCTGATTTAATGATTACGGGTTACCATCACGGAATTTTGATTTGGAAGGATATCTTCAACACTACTCGTCGTGTACGAAAGAAAAGCTTGTAATTGAATGTACGATTGAATTAACTGAGAAACTACCCTGCCCCAGGTTACGATTAAGCGTTTTAATTTTGCATGAAAAAGAAAACTCCTACTTCTTAGGCTCAAGGGGGTTGACTAGGGATTAACTTCCTTATATCTCCATTATTTATAAATTGAAGCAACGCCTGTACATCGTCAGCAAGGTCTATTCAAAAGCATATTGTATGAGATTATGATATCGTTTTCATCATCCACCCTCTAAAGGCTTAGAGATTTTAACGAGAGTTAAGCATCACAAAAAGGGAAGTAAGAAGCACAGTTTAAGTATAGTGAAAACGAATGGATTACTTCATGACAAACTTATGTAATGCATTAATGGAAAAACACAAAGTTTGACATAAAAATAAGTGTTCGAACAAACAAAAGAAATTACAATTAAAAAATCAAATGAAATTGGACGCTCTCAATCTTAGTTTTTGTACCCCAAAATTTTGCCTCCCATTTTCTTCAAGGATATCTCCCCATGCTCTTAGGGTTCTAAATTGCTCAAAGTTGCTCAAAAATTGATCAGACAAATTCTTCTCCTAAGCAAGTGGCCTACAACTATGGTTTTTTGTTTCTCAAGGAATATTGGATTTCTAATGCCTCAAGTGGTTTTCATGGTTCCTCACATGTCTCAAGGGACCCTCATGACAAGTTTCAAGCCTTGCATCACATGTTTGCTTGATCAATTGCTCAGATGTTTGAAAATCAACTGTATTGGATAAAAAGTCAACTGTGGTCAACATATCGTCAAACTTCAAGATTTTTGGTCAACATCAATATTTTGAGGTCATATTCATAATTTGATCAAGGGTTGATCATGATTCATCAAGAAAACTCAAGATTCATCAAAAGTTAAAAGTTACCAAATTAGGGTTTTCTTAAGGAGAAGTCAACTGAACTTTGACCAAGCATAACTTTTACATGCTTCATCATATTTTCCTCAAACAAAGATAAATTTGAAGGAAATTCAATTCTATACAACTTTGTCTCTCTAAGCTCAAGTCCAAAAAATACTTCATTTGAGAGATATGAGCCAAAAAACTATAGGTCATTTTAAAAATCAACAAAAATACACTTTTTGTCAAGGAAACTTACATCAAGATAAATTCTTCAAATGCAAAAATTATAGAAATTGTATAATACATCTTGAGCTTTCCAAAAAGTCAAAGATCACCTTCAAATGACAAAAATTGAGAGAGTGATGACCAGTGCAAGTTGGGAAATTTCGAGCAAATGCATGAAACCTAAAGTGACAAAACATGGATTTTTGGGCTAATGGGATATTGTTTCAAAGTCCAAACGTGTTTTGCAGCTTATAATGAACCTTGCATCTTACTCATGCACCCCTTGACCTTCTTATTCTATTTATTTTTATTTTTTCATTATTAACTTAAAATAAATAAGATAAAGAACAAGGCTTATTACAAGAGTCCATGCCCATGTTGGGCTGACCTAATTTCAAGCACTATATAGTCTCCTTATTTCATACATGATTGTAATACGGTGGCAGAACCGACTGTTAATACTTATTTTATTTTTTTTTGCGTTTTATCGCAAATGTTGCGGTAAGCAAGAGTCGCCACCGACTTTTCTTTTATCCAACAAAGGAAAGGGTGAAAAGAACAGAAAAAGACATTTTTCGAAATTTTCTGAGTAAGGGGGGTAGATTATGGAAAGGAAAGGTGTTAGCATCCTTTCCATCAGAGGTTTTCCACGGGCTCTTAGGTACTTGCTCATTTTTGAAAACTTTGTTTTTGTGTGTTTTGAAAAGTTTTTTGTTTGCTCTATGGTAACTCTTATATCAGTCTTCAAGAGTGTGATGAAGCGTTTTTGAAAAGTTTTTTGAAAAGTGTGTAAGTGTGAAAATTTCAGGTTTAAGCATGTACCTAACATTTATCTACCTACTCGAAAAAGGATGTTCTTTTCCTCCTACCCTTTAGATAATGCTATCCTACTATTAGTGAGTAGGTAGCCTTATAGTTGGATATTGAGGGACTATCGAAAGAGACGTTATGGTCATCGAAGGCAACTTGTAAGGATATCTTAGCATTCGAAGGGACGGTCATCATATAAGCAACATCGAGGGACAAGATTATTTCTCGTAGGCAACTCGAGGGACGTTAGGGACCATAATCTTTTTGATGACTTTAGTACTGAGGGTCTTTGCTAAGATGTCCCTACGTTCGAGGGATGTGACCATTATTTTCCGAGGCAACCAAGTGAGAAGTACCCTAAGCGTGCAAGTGTGCAATAGTTCTTTTTTTAGATATTTGTCTTGAGATTAGTGATCTAATGGTTAATTGATTAATCTTGTCATGTACGCCTAAGTTACAAACAATTTATATACAGGTATATAATAAATATAAAGCGAGAAATAAAGTTCCTACAACTATTACAATGCTTCAGGAGAGTTAGAATTATATCCGACTTAAAATGTAAAGTGCGGAAAATGAAAATCCTAATTAGGGCTATTACAATCTATAGGCAGATACATAATAATAAAAAATGCACGCGCGATAAAAAAACGTCTAAAAACCTAGTAGAAAATTGTTAGTAAATAATTTTTTTTTGGTTTTTTTGGTTTTGTTAAAGAGAAATTAATTCTAAATTTAATTAAGAAAAATAAATACTAAATGGAAGAATTAATCTAGGTTATAAAAGAAAAACTAATCCTAATATATTTTTTTAATATTTTTTTATTAAGAAAATATTGAAACATAAATTAAATCTAATTAATTAATTAAAAGAAAGAGAAAATTATTAATTAAAAATTATTCTAAACTATCCTAATATTTTTTGCAATTTTTATTATGAAAGAAAATGATTAAATTAAATTCTAAGTTCTAGTTCATTTTAAATTAAAAAAAAGTTAAAATTCAATTAATTAATTAATTAAAGAAATTAAAAGTCTATGCCTAATTTTTTTGTGAGTTTTTAGATTATTTAGTTAATTAAATAAAAAAAAGACAAAATAAATAATAAAAACAAACAAAAAAAACAAAAAAAGGCCCAAATGGGCTGGGATGCTGAAAGAAAAATAGGGGGTGTTGTTGCTGAAACGTTAAGCCCAAATGCTGAAGCCTAGATTGCTTATTTGGATCCAGTGAGAACTATCCTTGAGGGTGCATGGTAGATCTCCTTTCAAGACTCTTGGATTCTAACTTGGTTGTGATATAATGGTCAGATCTGATGGTGCATGACACTCTTCTATGGTGCATGACACTCTTCTGGCCATGTAGAATACTAGATCCTGCATAAAATATCATGAAAATGGAAAATGTTGGACCTGAGATTCGAACCCAAGTCCTCTCCCTTGACACAAGCGCGCTTTGCCAACTGAGCCAACTGTCCATTCATTTATACATATCAAACGAAAATATTATAATTGAAAAACCACGCGAATATTTAAATTCAAAAAAAAAAAAACACGCTGGATTAGCCAATAATGAGTTGCCACACTTTGTCTTCTTTGTTCAGATTGAACCAGGCCTTTAGTGACAGCCACTTCTGTTGCTAAATCCTATAGTGACAGATTACATTTGTAGATATAGCCCTGTACAATTCAAAATCATTATACACGCGCAAAAAACATCAACCAAGGCCACGAATCGCTTGTAATCTTCCTCCTGAATTCATCGGTACTGTCAATTTCATCCAATTTGCCTTTAAGTCAGGTTCCCAAAATTGAGAACTCGGAACCCCAATAATGGTGGATCTGTATATCTGTACTCAAACTCAAAATAAAACATCCAGAAACGTTCCCATGATGATCACAAACATAAATGTGCAGTCAAATCATGTTTATAATGAATAAATGAATGAAAACGAAATTGACAAAAACAAGAGCAAACCGTGACTTGTAGGGAGTGTTTCGCGAGGCTATAGGACTCAAGAATGATCGTGAATCATTCAGTGGCATTCAAGGATGGTTGCTGAAGGTTCAAAAGCTTTTGAATTGCCCTGGAATTTGAGAATGAAGTTTGACTTTTTCTTGAGAATTTCAAGTTTGGAATATGGTCTCTATGCTGTTTTTTGTCCTCCATTTGGCTTGCTAGGCTTGGTATTTATAGAGAGTAGTGATGAGACAAAGAAACAAAGGCAATAACCACCATGATTATGTGGTTTCAAAACCATGAATGCAAAGTTGTAACCTTGGCCAAAAGCATGGTATTTTGTCTATTTTTTAATTTTTAATGAATTTAAACATGTTGGCCTTGCTGTACACGAAAATTGGGACCCCTCCATGCATTAAAACAAGCCTTAACCATATTGATCCATATAATTTGCAATAATTTTGATTTATTTGATTTATAATTAAATAAAATTAATATAAAATGAAAATAAAATCAAGAATATGAAAATATGGTTTTAAGAGTCCTCTATACTCTTAGGAAGATGTTTGAAGTCCAAAAAAATGAGCCATTTCCTTAAAAGCTCAAATTTGCTCAATGCATATTTCTTGAAATTTCCCAAATTTTCCCAACTTGGGCAAGCCATAATTTGCTCAATTTTCATCTCATGATTATGATCTTGGACTTTTTGGAAAGCCCAAGATGTCTAATTCAATCCCTCTTTTGATAAATTTTGCATTTGAAGATGTTGTCTTGATGTTAAAGGTCTTGGCAAAAAGTGGCTTTTATTGACTTTCTAAAAATGACCTGTAATGTATGAACTTGTATCTTTCAAATGGTGCATTTCTTGAACTTGAGGGATGAAGATAAGTTGTAGGGAATTGGATTATCTTCAAAATGAGCTTTGGTTGGAAAATTTCGGATAAAGTATGAGAAAGTTATGCTTGGTCAAAGTTTGGTTGACTTTTCCTATAGAAACCCTAATTTGCCATTTTTGACTTTTGATGGGTTAGAATCATTTCTCTAGGAATCATGATCAAACCTTGATCAAATGATGGATATCACTTCAAAATGTTGATGTTGACCAAAAATCTTGAAGTTTGACTGTACATGGGCCATAGTTGACTTTTGACCTAGCATAGTTGATTTTCCAAAACTTGAGCAATTGACTGAGCAAACTTATTGTGCATGGAATGACATTTGGCATGGATAATCTTGAAGACATATTAGGACCATGGGAAACATTTGATACCATTGGAGCTCAACCATCTTGATGAAAATTAAAACCCTAGTTGGGGGTTCAATGCCTTAGAAGGAGAATTGTCTGGTCAGTTCTTGGTCAACCTTGAGGAATTGAGGACTTCTAGGAATATATCTTGTGTGAAAATGGGAGCGCAAATTTTGGGGTACAACAACTTCCCCTGTTCAATCTTCTTAAACCTGAAGATTTAGATTAGCCTGTTTGCCTTTCGTGATTTGAAGGTGGAAGATGATTGAACACTAGAGTGCCCAGAAATTTGCACTCGTCTGAAGTGAGACGGTTGGTGAATAATATCGAGAATGGACTTACAGATGCTATTTGGAAAAGATGACAGAAGACTGTCAGAGATGAGCTTAAAGATTCCATCCAAGGAATATGTCGGAGAGTCGTCGGAGATGGGCTTAAAGATGCCATACAAAATAGATGCTGACTTCGTAATGAGTCTCTTTATGGGGATTCATGTTCCTGTTGTCCGAGGAGGAGTCTGTTGGGGAATGTTTTTTAGGGGAATAGAGTCTAGGAGCTTCAGTTGTCCATTACTCTACCGGGGAGTCATCCCTTGACTGAAGAGACGAAAGTGAACTGCTATTTGGCCAGCATCCAGGCTTCGCAGTGACTTGCTGAGGATGATAAGGCTAACTGCTACCTGGTTGTATTCCAGGCTTCACAACGACTTACTCGGGAAATGAGATTAAACTGTTGTCTGGTCATACTCTAGGCTTTGCAGTTTCTCAAACTAGAATAGAAATCAGAAAAATCTTAGTGTCGATTTAACAGAACCAGAGAAAGGATCTACCGGAAAAGAATCAATAATAAATCAATGGTCGATTCAAACTGAACCAGCAGAGGTCTTGATTTATCTTTGACTGGATAAGAATCAGAAAAATCTTAATATTTATTTAACTGAACCAGAGAAAGGATCTACCAGAAAAGAATCAGTAACAAATCAATGGTCGATTCGAACTGAACCAGCAGAGGTCTTGATTTATCTTTGACTGGATAAGAATCAGAAAAATCTTAGTGTCGATTTAACTGAACCAGAAAAAGGTCTTGGATTATCTTCACCTTGAATAGGAATCAGAGAGATCTTAGTATCGATCTAACTAAACCAGAGGAAAATATTGAATTAACTTTGACAAGAATGAAAATCAGAAGAATCTTAGTATCAATTCAACTAAACCAGACAAAAGTCTTGGAATATCTTCAACTGGAATAGAAATCAGAGAGATCTTAGTGTCGATCTGACTGAACCAGAGAAGGTCTTTAATTAACTTTGAATGGAATGGAAATCAGAAGAATCTTAGGGTCGATTCAACTGAACTAGACAAAATTCTTGGAATATCTTCAACTAGAATAGAAATCAGAGAGATCTTAGTGTCGATCTGACTAAACCAGAGAAGGTCTTTAATTAACTTTGATTGGAATGGAAATCAGAAGAATCTTAGGGTCGATTCAACTGAACCAGACAAAAGTCTTGGAATATCTTCAACTAGAATAGAAATCAGAGAGATCTTAGTGTCGATTTGACTGAACCAGAGAAGGTCTTGTGAGAGCATATTTCTGAGGAAGATCCTGAGATAACCCTTTGTTATACGTATCTTTTGAGAAGACTACCAGGTTACATAAGTAGTCAACGGTGTTTGTTGATTTGATCTTTTCCTAAAAAAGGTAAAGAATAAGTTATATGCAATGTCATGATGTATGAAATGCATTGTGATGATGTTCTCAAAATAAATGAGATTATACTGTATGCGATGTGTATGCACATGCCATGGTGTATGAATATGGGATGCTATTGCCATATTTTCCAGTATGGAAAAGTAAATCCCGGACTGCTGCTGAAGAGCGTTGGGATGCTGAATCCTTCGTTTCCGCTGGGGATGATGGATGGAGATGATTTGTCGGGGATTTACTCTTTCTGTTTGAGAATAATTTGTCGGGGGTTGACTCTGCTTGAGAATAAATCTACCAGGGATTGACTCTGCTTGAGAATAACTCTGCCAGAGATTGACTCTTCTTGAGAATAACTCTGCTGGGGATTGACTCTGCTTGAGAATAACTCTGCCAAGAGAAATTTATGGCATATCTAGAGGACATGAAATATTTCTCCATCATTAGGCATCTGTCGCATAAAAGTTTCTTGAAACATTTGAAATGACTAGTTGATAACTCTTTAAAGAGAATCATTTATTTGGAATCACTCAAAAATACCAAAATATGAGAAAGATATAGCCCTTAGAAGTTCAAAACCCTAGCTCCTAGAGCACCAAAATGACTTGGAAAACCCTTTCAATTTTGACAATCTTCCTTGCACAACAACTCTTTTCATGTGAGTAGAAGTTGTTGTGGATTATAATAAGAACTGATAGCAACAAAAACCACCTCCAAATATTAATAATTGAGAGAGTTATGCACTTGTGACCAAGTGATCAAGAACATGTCCAATTAAGTTCAGAAAATGTCAACAAATAGTTCAGAAAATGTCCAATACATGAGAATTCAAACTCCAGTCCTGCATACATCATTAAAAATTCACATGACCAGTTAACATCAACTCATCATCCATGTACTTTATCTCATTACTTGTGACATTTAAACATAACTTGCATAATTTACATCAGTTCACCTTAATAAACCATATCAGCATGTATCCAAAATAAACTAACCCAACGAAACTATTGAACCCTGCCACTAAACTGGTTCAACACAAAACCATAACTTGCTCCTTCAGAATCAGAATCGAATCAACTGTTACCTACATAAAGCATTATCTGCTAGTTCACAAAGACCCAATATTTTTATCAAACATACACGCATGATATAGATGCAAGACGAGTTTAGATGTGAGGCAGTTTCAAGGGATTAACAAGTGCCATGTTTGGTTCATAAACGATTCAACAGTACATAAAATTTATTTGCTTACATAAATGACCATATGAAAAAAGCCAATCTCGATCGACCTATAAACATGTTCTAAGACCAGTTCGAAATCCTTCCACAAGCCTATTGAAACACATCAAAACAAATCCATTTCAAAAAGACCAAATGTTCTTTAATATTTTTTCTATATAGCCAAGAGTGAACTTGTTACAAAATTGACAAACCAATGAACCATGAGCAGCCTTGCATGACTGATTCTATAGGCAAAAAGTCAGAGGAAAATAATCAATTAAAATAGGAAAACAAAACCCATAATGGTGCTCTTCTTGACCATCTATGTGACAGAAGGTAGTGTGCAATTGCACCAAATCATCATTCATATGATTCACGTCCAAAATTTGGAATTCTCGAGGACATCCAAAGACCATATTTACATCTTCTTTGTACTCTTCCCTAGGCCTAATTATATGAATGAGGCCCTCATCCATCCTTTCCTGAAGATCAACTTTTATCTTATCACATCCTTGGATTTCTGTACTGCAAATATTATAACCAGCATGGTCGTGCGTATAGTAACTAAACTCGCAGAGGACAACATGCATCTTTACCAAGTCTCCTCTAACCAGGTTAATATAAAAAATCCATAAGTCCCCTGGAAAACTAGCAACCATGTTTACAACATTTTCTCTTCCATGCTTAGGTAAGGGATTATCTTTCACGTTAGGGGCAACATCTTTAAAGGATAAAATACCAGATCTCACCATTTTTTGTACTTAATATTTCAAAGGATAACAGTTCTAAATATTGTTCCCTGGTGCTCCCTGATGAAAAGCACACGTCTGGTCCTCCTTATAATACCAAGGTAAAGGTGATGGTATAGGAGGGGGTGGCCTGGTCTGAATCAACTTCTTTTGAATTAAAGTCAAGAGTAACTCTACATAGCTCATTGGAATAGAGTCAAAAGCTTCTCTCTTCTAGCTTTGCTCTTGATTCCTATGAGGAGATGGTCTCTGATAGGAAACTATGGTTGGAGCTACATTGACGACTGAAGCCACAGAAGCAACTTGTTGCTGGTACCGTTGATGCCTTCTAGTTGGTCTAATCTTCCTTTCTCCAATAACAACATTTGTTTCACTTTCTTTCTTTCGAGAGAAATTGCACGACGACTTCTTTGTCCCTTCATATCTTATCAAACACCCCTGTCTGAAAGCCTCTTCAAAATGAACACTCATGCTTACCATTTTGGTAAAATCACTCATCGCACGGGCGACCATCCTTTCGTAATAAAATGATCCAAGGGTTTTCAAGAAGACCTTGGTCATTTATTGTTCTCCCATAGGTGGCACAACCTGGGCAGCTATCTCACGCCATCTCTCTGCATATTCTTTGAACAAACCCTTGTCTCTCTGAGCCATTGTCATTAACTGGTCACGGTGAGGCACCATGAACATATTGTACTTATACTGCTTGATAAAGGCATCTCCCTGATCATTGAAGGTACGGATACTACTACTGTCTATACTCATATGACACTTCAAAGCAGCACCAGTTAAACTATCTTGGAAGTAATGAATGAGCAAACATTGATCATCGGTATGGGTAGACATTTTCCTGATATACATCACAAGGTGGTCACGAGGACAAGAGTTGCCCTTGTACCTCTCAAATTCTGGCACTTTAATCTTCACTGGCACCTTTACATTGGGAACTAGGCATAGTTCACTGACATTCTATCCAAACAACTCTTTTACTCGAAGGGCCTTCATTTCCTTCTGCATCTCATTGAACTGGTCTTGAAAGTCATCTAAACGGCCATAGAAACCCACACATTCACTCGGTGGAGGAACGAGACGATAAACCTCATCATTAACAAATGGAATAGCATTCACCAAAGGAGGTACAATATAGTGGATCTCATTTCTAGAAGATAGATTAACATGCACCACATGAGGTACGAGAGTAGTTGCATCTTGCACAACTGGAGCATCATGAGTGTCAAGATTATAACCTTATGGCATGAAGATTTCAGGCATTCCTCACGAGTAAGCCTTAGGCATACGGTTATGAGCAACACTAATTACGGTAATAGAAACGGGAATTAATGGATCTTCACAAGAAATTTTTGTTTGTCGTGGTTGAACAAGTGGTGGCTAATTCTTAAGAGCCACCAATGATTCCATCAAAGAAGTCAGATAGGCCATATCGGCCTTCAAAGCAGTGACTTCTTCACGTAGCTCGCTATTCTCTTGTTCAAGATTATTCATTATCTTATTGGAATTAACTCGAGTATTGTACTGGTGAGACAACTTGCTGAACGAAGTAGAGAAATTTTGTAAGACACCTGGGTATGAACAGAAATGCAAGAAAAATGTACCATATGATGCGTGTTATGCGATGCACATGATTTATTAATTATTATTAATATTTCAAGGGACTCAAATAATTATAGACAATTTTGCAAATATTAAAGTACTAAAACATTTTGAAATACTGAAAATCTCAATATAATAACTTCAAAATGGATTACAACTTTTTAGTACAAGTTTCAATAATCCCAAGTACAAAAGAAGATAGAATCTAAAACCCTAAGAAAGAAAAGCTGATGAAAATTACTCCACACACTGATGCTTTCCTGCGAGTCTTGCAATCTGAGCCTTCAACTACTTGTTCTCTTCTGCATACCTGTCGGCGACCTATTTTCAATCACTAGAGTCAGGAAGTGAGCAACCATGTCCTGACTGAGCTCTAGAGGAAAATAAATTCTCTTGCCTCTCCATCATTTCTATAGCATGACTCTCGAGAATCTCAATTAGGTCATCTTTCTCCTCCAGGTCTTCTCGGTAGGACACCTCTAAAGTCTGACACTTATTCTTCCAAGCCCCATTTTCCTGCTACATCCTAACTAGGGAAAGATGAAGCTCTTCCAAATCATATAAAATGGTAGGAGTGGTCTTCACAAACATATCAAGCATAGTTGCTTCACGGGAATACGACATCTTCAACTGGATTGCCCTTGCTTGTACCCACCAGAGATAAGGCTCCAAAGAAACAGCTCCTCTAGGTCCCAATTCCTTTCTACCCTTCCCGTGAACATGGCGTCAATCCTTTGTAATATCCTCCTTAGATTTCTTATGATCCTCTCCCTGTTTGAGAAAGAAACCACTCATATGAATACTATTTGGCTTATCTCCCATTGGATATCCAAGTTGTCATCGTGCAAGAACGGGATTGTAAATAATTCCTCCGTTTGTACCAAGAAGAGGTACATTGGGGAAACTACCACAACTATCGATAATCTCTACGTCATGGTAAGCCTGATGATACCAAATAATATCTGAATGAGTGAGGGTCATAATCTTTGGAGCCCAACGAGGTTCCTTCTTTAAATCCAAGAAAGCATCGGACCGAGGTAAGTTAGAAATAAACCACTGATACAACAAAGGCGTGCAACAAATGACCATCCCTCCATGATAAGAATCCCAAATATGAATAGAGTAATAAGTATTTCCTAAAAATGTAGGGACTGGATTCCCTATCAAAAAGATACTGATGGAATTGATATCCACAAAGTTGTCGATGTTCGGAAATAAGAACAACCCATAAGCAAGGAGAGCAAAGATACCTTCAAAGGCAATCGTACTCTTCATCCTAGAAAAGTAGAGATATTTCTCCAATAAAAACTGAGCGGGTAATCCTATAATTCTTCCTTTGGTAGTCATGTGGGCCTCAATCTCAGACTTCCCCAAATGAACCATAACAACAATCTCATGAGATTTTGGCTCCCCCTCCAAACCGGTAAAAGGAACACGGTCGGTGATAGATAAACCCAATAGATAAGAATACTCATCCAATGTAGGCATCAACTGATAATCAAGAAAAGTGAAACATCGATACATCAGATCATAGAACTGGACAAAAGTCGAGAGAATACCCTCCTTAATCCTGAGCTTCATGAGAGACACAATGGATCCATACTTCTTCCGAAAATCTATAGAACTCTCAATCTCGGGAATTAGACTCATCAAATCATCTATCTTGGGATTCTTGAAACTGTACTTCCAAGTATTTCTTTTTCTAGAATCCATGGTCAAAAGTACCTGAGATATTCGTAAAAAGTCAACTTTAAGTCCCTTGAACCAAAATGTTTTAAAAGATGCTCATGGGTGCATGAATGCATGATGCAACAATCACACACAAGATTACAAACATGAGGGGTTCATAGGTTTGACGTCACAAGAATGAAGTTAAAGGTACTATCCATAAGGTATGTTCTGATAGTTTATCACCTACCAAAAAAGGTTCTAAGAGGTTCTAAGAGTGTAGTATCGCGTGACAACCATTTCCGAATTACTCCATCATAGTTTCCACATTACACCTAACAGGCCAAGATGGGTTAAATGTTCTACGGTCATCAGTTTTAGAAGGTCCCAGGTTGAAAGCAGCACGTCTTCCCAATTACCCGGTAAATGAAACTACGATCAAAGGGGCCTCCACTGAGTGAGGGATCTCATGCCTCCTTTTTTGGGATTACTCCCTCAAAGTTAACATGACTATACCTCCCGTCCTATCTTAAGTTTACCCAAGTCTGGGTACAGGACTTATGAGAAATCACCAAGCATCCTGAAAACCAGGAAAATACAGACGAACATATATACACATATAACATATAAATAACAATAGTACATACACAAATAAATAAATATATTCTCAACCCACATAGGGATGGACCAGCATTTGGTCAATCTATCCCCAGTGAAGTCGCCATTTTTTCTATAGCGGTAGAAATGTTGGACTAAGCCATTGGATTGACTTAACTCGCACAGGTCAAATAAAAATCGCCACCGCGCTTTATTGTTTCCAAAGGAATGGGAAAATAGTGAATAACCCAAAAGAAGGGGGAGAGAATCTAAATTCGGGGGTTGGTTATGCAAAGGGAAAGTATTAGCACCCTAAACATCTACAATACTCCGCAGGAACCTCTTTGAAAATTTGTGTATTTTGGCTATAATTGTTGTATACAAAAATAGATTGTGGGGATGAGAAAAGAAGTATTTTTTATAATTTTTGCACCCGCCGTGATTGCGAACCTTTAGTGCCACCTTCCGTGCAACAGGGGATCAGGGTACTCGTAGTTCACCTTTAGAAATTTTAAAATACAAGTGTATTGGTTAATTTTAAGAGACGAGACATCATTGTCTTATCCGAGTGGAAGAACATACTTACTACCCACTATTATGAGAAAGGAGAATTTGCATCATCTCAAAGTGGAGGATATAGCTTGGATTTTAAAATCAACAAAGCCTCCCTCAACACCCAAGTGTAAAATATCTCACTTCACTACATATCATAGAAGTATAGTAGTTTGCATCACTACAAAGATTTGACAAGAGTCAAATCTTTTGAAGAAAAGTTTTAAGGTAAAAATCCAAAGTGGAAAAATAGTTTGAATGAGATTGATTGACTTTTAGTCTTCTCACAAAAAAAAATGTTAAAGTATTATTAAGTTGGTTAAAATTTGATTAAGAATAGATTTTGAAAATGCATAGACCTAAGTCCAAATTTATTGTGAAATCAGTTAATGTTTAGAAAACAAGAATAGTTTTGAAAAGGAAGGAGAATATTTTTGAAATTAAAGAAGATGGGAGGATATGAAGGGACTATCCTAAAGCATAAGGTAAAATCTAGGGAAAAGAACCGTCTAACCAACAAGAAGCCAACACTTGACACAATGATTCAATGTAGAATTCCCATCCTTTGGAGTTGAAACCAATCAAGCAAAGGTAATAAAACCTCTTAAGAAAAACCAAGCTTTAAAGGCATTAAGTCTTCACAAAAATTGGGTAGAGTAACAGTTGTATACAGATGAATTCCCAATTGCAGACAAATCATATAATCATAATAACATGCATACAAAGAAAACAAGCAACCTAATGTCTTGGGGTAAACCCCAAGAACTCTAGACAAAATTGTAATAGAAGTCACAAGGTCTCAAGGTAGGTCAAGGTCTTAAATCCTAAGTCCAAGAAGTCCATAACTCCAAAATGCCAAGGATAGTAACCAAATAGTCCAAGTAACATTAAAGTTTTTTATGGTTCAAATTGATTATTAGGTATCTTCAAAAAGAAATGAAAAGCTAAGGTGAGCAAAATAAAAATGACATAAAGATAAATGCTCAAGTGAGAAAAGATGAAAAGAGCATGAAATAAAAATTCTAAAATAAATGTACTTAAAGTAAAAAGCATAAAATAAAGTCAATTGTTAGAAATTAGAGGTTGGTTGAATGACCATCTTGAAACTTACATTTGAAATCTCATTAGAAGATTGATAAAATAAAAGCCTCTCAACAATAAGTTTCATTTGCTTTTTTGTCAAGTATATCATTCATTTCAAAATCTCAAGGAAACAATAAATGATCAATGATGTTTAAATGATTCACTTAGTTCCAAAATTTATGAAGATTCATTAGAGGATTCATAAGACCAAAGCCTCCTAACAATGAACCTCAAGATTATTGAATCAAAGGTTTCAAATTAAACATACTTGGGCTTGCAAACATAGGTTTGGGCCACGAATGGTCATTTGAATCGGGACAAAATTTAGTGTTATGTTAAGCAATCGTAAGTGGACTTATATAGAAGTCGCACCTATTTTGAGGTCGGTCAAGAGCAATCTATGTGCCATATGTTTGGAGTGATGATATGTAGATCATCCTCTAACAACATGTAGCACAAAGAGAAGAGGATGAGATGAAGAGGGAGGGGATACATTTGAATTAAAGATTTTAATCAAACTATCATTAAAATTATTCATCCATTTTGGTGGAGTTAAACTCACAACCCAAGATCCAATGATGTTAATGAAGTTCATGATAAAAAAAAACAAATGGCCAGAATATATTCAAAAAGATAAATTGAAATTAATAAACAAAAATAATAAAAGAAAAATGATTTTTAAACTGTTTCTTAAATGAAAACAAAAGGAAAAATAGCAAATTATATTCAAAGTATTAGAGAAAAATTAAAAGATACAATAGAAAAGTCAGAAGTGATCTCAAATATTTTTATAAGTTTTTTTGGTAAATTTTTAAAACAGGAAAGTATTTTTAAACTAATTAAAATCACTGAAATAAGAGAAAAAAAGATCAAAAATAGTAGAAGTCAAAATGAAATTTTAGAAAAATTTCAGAAAGTCAGAAATGAGTAATATGATTTTTATAAAAAATTTTGGAATTTAAAAACATCGAAGAGTTTTTTTAAATGATTAAAAACAAGAATCAAGAAGAGAATATTTGAAAATATTTTTGTGAATTTTTTCATAATTTTTGAGTAAAAAATGAATTTTCTATGATTTTTTGAAGTTTAAATCAATTAAAATAAAAAAACCAGAAAATAAAATAGCAAATCAAAAAATATCGACCATTGGATGATAGTCAAACGTGCTAGTAATCAGATCCAAAGGATCAAGCACGTTGTTCATATCATGGTCAACTCCGAAAATTGCACCGGATCACCTTTTAATAATTTAAAACAACTAAAATTCGGGCGCGCTGGACGGAGTCTGACTAATGGAAGTAATCAGATCCAAGGGCTCTCAAAGCGTGCGTATGATAAAGTAAACACACTGGATTGACTTCAAAAAAAATTAAATTTCATCCCTTCATTGGTTGAAGTACGACACGTAGGTCATCTTCAATCTTTGGACGCCCTAGATTGGGGTTCCTCAAACTGTAAAATTAGAGGACCAGACTGGTACCATTAGATTGTCTCTTCAAGACGATTCTAATGGTTCCATCGCGCAAAATTTATATAAACTGGGAAAGGCTTAAATTGAGAAAATGCAGAAATAATAGCGAGCACGAAATTCTAGAATATCTCACTCAGTTCTCAATGAAATTGCAAATTATAAAAAGCACGAGAATCAGAAATATGGAGAGAGTAGATTATTCTTTTATTTGGATTGATATGGCTTCTAATCAGAAAACAAATACGTGTTTTTGATCTAGACGTGTTTAACAAACTTTCTTAGACTTGTTTAAGCTTTGAAACACATCATTTGGCTGATTTTTGAGGAATTGCACATCACACTTTCCATGCTTGCAACTTCACACAAATTCCAGCTATTTCTCATCATTTAACACATATGAGCTCACCAATCATTCTCCTAGAAATAAAGGATCATTCCTCATTCATTACCCAAACTTTAGAGAGCCAAAAGTACCATGCCACTTTCTCTCGATAACTCACTTTTATGAAAATTCGAATCCATTCTTTCCTTGATTTTCAATTCAATTTCTTGTTCTATTCTTGTTTAGGGAACTTAAGTGAAGCTTCTCAAACAAAAAGCAAGTCAAATCATGCCCTATTCTGCTCAGACCAAGTTCACTTTTAGAGCAAGCTTCTGCTACTTAATTCAGGTAGGTTAAAGCACCAAATCTTCTAACTCAAATTAGTGGAATGGTCTATGATATTCAATGATGCTTGCTATTAACTTAAATTTGGTGAGTCAATGCATTTGATGCTTCTGTTTTTTATTTCAAAGTTTTCAAGACCTTCTGGTTTTTTCCAAATCGAGTGAGCTATGCTTTAAATAAAATTTTACGAGCATATGGTTGAAATCATCTTGAAGAGACGCATCTGATGATACCAATGTGAATCTCTAATGTTACCGTTTGAAGGATTTGGCCTTCTCCCTATTTGCAGATGGATGAAGGTTGAAGACGGCCTACATGTCATTCTTCAACCAATGAAGGCACACCAATTGTTTTATTTTCAGTGGCCTGACTTTTGTGTGTTACATGCGCGCGTTTTGACTCAGATTCACTAAGATCCCGCACCTCTCATCAATCAGATGTGCCATTGTGTTTAAGTGAGATGGATCTGACGTCACTTGTTTTTTCTAATTTATATTCTTTTTCTATTTTAGTTTTAAACTTCAAAAAATCATAAAAAAACTCATTTCAAATTCAAAAATTATGGAAAAAATTACAAAAACATTTTTGAATATTCTCTTTTTGATTTTTATTTTTTCATAAATTTATTTTATAATTTGATATTTTTAATGATTTTTCTCTTTATTTGACTTGTTTAAAAATAGTTTTAAATCTTTAAAAATTTTGAGAAAATTATGTAATGATCCAATGACATCTTGACAATTATTGGTGACCTCATTTTATTTTTATTTTCAAGTTTGCTATATTTTGTGATTTTTGGTTTATTCTACTTAATTTTGCAATTTTTAAAAATAGTTTCTGACTTTTAAAACATATAAAAACATTTGTGAATATACTTTGGGGTATTTAAGATTTTTCTATGCCTCTGGATCCAATTCATTTTAATTTTTTATTTTGGTTTGATTTTCCCCCTTTTATTTTCAATTTAAAACCTTTTTTAAATCATTTTCTTATTATATTTTTGTTTTAATTGCAATTTTATTTTTGTATATATTCTAGCTGATCTTGGACTATGTGAATTTTAATCACAAGCTTCATTAACATCATTGGTTCTTGGGTGTTGACTTAAATTCTACCAAAATGGATAAATCATTTTAACGATAGCTTGATTAATTATTTAGTTCAAATGTGGGATTTAACTTTTGTCTATCTCTACTTCATTCCCTTTTCCCTCTTCATCTCATCCCCTTCTTATTTCCTTTTTAAGTGGTCATTTATGGCCCAAGATTTAGGCTTGAAATTGTCCAAGTATGATTTATTATTGAACCATGGTTCAAAACCTTTGAAGCTTGTTGTTATGAGGCTTTGATTTTATCAATCCTCTAATAAGTCTTCATCAAATTTGACCTAAGTTCAATCTTCAATCATCGTTGATCATTTATTATGAAATTCATTTCTTCTTCATCCTTTTTTCTTTATTTTTGTTTTTACTTGTCCAACATGTTTTAGGAGCTTGGTTTCTACCATGTCTCTAGCATGTATGGTATATACATTGCTATTGATCGGCCTCAAAATAGGTTCAAATTCTGTATAAGTCCACTTACGGTTGCTTAACATAGCGCAAAATTTGTCCTGATTCAGAAAATGATCATTCGTGGCCCAAACTTTATATTTGTAAGCCTAAGTATGGTTGATTTGTTAGCTTGGGTCTAATACCCTTTGAGACTTAATTTTAAGAGGATTTTATATTATCAATCTTCTACTAAGTTCTCATTACTTTTGGTCTAAGACTACCATTCAATCATCATTGATCATCTTTTGGCCATTAACCATTGACAATTAACTTCTAACTTCTAACTCACTAACTATTAATTCTCTATTATTTGGATTGGCATTATGTTTGGCAAAACTAAGATAGCAACAATAGGTTAGATAGGAGTTGTAACTTGTAGAAGAAAGCAGGTTGAAGTTTTATTTGATAATGAAACATGTTGAGATGAGATGTCTCATCATCTGGAGCAACATGTAGAAAAAGATATCCTATGCAGGTTGATACGATATCGTGACTGGTACAACTGGATCAAACGTTTTTGTTATGATTTAACAGATGCAAAATATTCTTGGAATATTATGAAATCATATGTGGAGCTGTCTTATAAGGCCTGGAAGATTCAAGTCAGAATCAGGAAGAATATTAACTTTCTAATTATGGAGATTAATCAGGAAGATTTGATTGAAGACCTATTTTATAGCAAAATCTTCTGCAAATTTGTAACAACATATTTTCTGTGATTAGAAGCCCAAATCTAGTTGAGTACTATGTTAAAAATAGAAGCATTGTAACCTAGGATTAAGGACCATCTGTGAATTATCAAGATGTAGTCTTTAGGGCCGAGTTTATAGCCACTCTCTAGGAGAGTTGGTGTAAGTGAACCACTCGGATTGTAAGATGGTCACTATGTTCTCCTTGAAGCTGTGAAGTAAGAGTGAGTATTGTTCTTAGAGGAAGCTTGTAACCAACTCCAAGTTGGTGTTCTTAGTCAAGAGTCTTGGCTAAGTTTAGAGGAAAGTGTGTCTTCCTGCTCGTCATAGAAGTGACTATTCTCATCATGGAAGTGTTTCTTCTTGTTTTTCTAAGTGTCTTAGAATTGTCCAATCGCTGTCTATGATTGATGAAGGATTGAGGAGGACCTCATATCTAGGTGAGTCTTAGATAGAAATCTAGTGAGGGTAGTATTAAGTGATAAGTTGTAAACGGGGGAGTTTAGCTTTTAATTGATACTACTATTAGTGGATTTGTCCCTGGCTTGCTATGCCCCCAGAGTACGAAGGTTGTTCTGAACTGGGTTAACGATTCTGTGTGCACTTTACTTTCCAGTATATATTTTTAACTATTTATTCCTTGTCGTGTTGTTTGTAACAGACCATATGTCTTGACATCTTATAGGACATCTGGTTTAGCTATAACATAATTTCAATAACAATTAACTTTACTTTATGCCTTTACATTTATGCACTTTTATCTTTAGCATTTACATTTCATGTAATTTGCCTTTTGCTCACCAGAGCATTTATTTCATGTTATTTTATTTTTTTCTCACTTGAGCTTTCTTTTTCTTTTTCTTTTTAAGACACTTAATAATAAACTTGAACATTAAAATACTTAAGGCTCTTTCTGAAGAATGGAAAAACACAAGAATGGGGGGTTTGAATTGGGGTTTTTAAAACTTAAAAACAAAAGACACGTTGGTTATCTTGGTTCGTTTGAACTCAAACTACTCCAGTCTACCCACCAAGGTGATTTCTCTTATCTCAATGAGGTCTTAATCCACTAATCAATCTTGATTACAAAGGTACAACGACAACTACCAAAGTCTTCTTGATTTTAAACCACATACCGATTTTCTCAAGGTATTACACAATACTATATTTGAAAGTGTGTACAAAATATGTTTTCTAACAAAAACAGTATCACAAAAGTGATGTATTACACAAATGAAAATAAATGGATTGAAGGTAGTGATATTTCTCGTTTGTTGTTCATAGCAAAATCATAAACGATTTCTTCTTCAAGTCTTGTTTATATAGGCAATGCATGACAGGTCCTTTTGGAATGTTGATAAATAGTAGTTAATGAACTTTCTAAACATAGAGATTCTTGTCCTCTTTCAGACATTACTTTTGAATAGCTATGAATTAAATCTGATGCTTAAGAACATGCTTGCTAAAAATTACATCAGAAGATGAATGTTACCGTTGGAACTCCTTTACTTCTTTCCAGAACTGTACGTAACAGAATAACGAAGTTCTTGTTTGCAATCTTTAGTGCACTCAGAAGTTGTAGCTTTAGAACTTCTTTATATGAGCGTGTTACGCGGATTTTTCTTTCTACGTAAGATATGTTGAATCATAGTTTAGACAACGATCTAACTCATCTTCTATGCTTCTTACATCAGAACTTCCCTGCAAAACAAAATACTTATTTAGGGATTATAATTGTTCTTTGAGTGTTTGTTATCATCAAAACTCTTACAAGGATTGTAGAATAAAACTATGTTCTAACAATCTCCCCCTTTTTGATGATGACAAAAACTTAGATATTTTGATCAAATACGTAAAGAACATAAAGCATTAAGGTCTCCCCCGAGTTAGATACTCAGATAACAGAAATACTTCCCTGAAAAATATTCTGATAAGAGTTTTTGAGAAGAAGATTTTTGATGCATACTTAACTGCCCTCAATAGAGGTTGTTTCTGTTTTGCTTTCAGATGAAAAATAATAGAAGTTATGATATTCAAAATGTTTGAGACTAAGTCTCGATATTGTTATATTCGAAATATCTTACGTTCTCCCCCTTTTTGTCAAGAGTCAAAAAGCAATAAAAACACTTTAGAAAATAAAATGCATTTTGTATTCAAAAATGATTCAAGGAAACAAATAAAAAACACAATGAAGAAAAAAAATTTCAGAACTAAGTTTGAGGAGGTGGAAGTCGTGTGAACAGGGCTTCCAATAAAATCTTAATCTGATTGTTTGATTCCTCTTGTTTTCCAAGCATCCCCTTAATTTCATTTCAAGTTTCATCCTATTTGTTTAGCATTTTCTTAAACACAACATTTTCTTTCTTCAGCTCCTCCAGAGTTTGCATCACAATAGAAGAAGAGGGTATTTCAGTAGAAGGGAACACTTTTTCAGAGCAAACTACAGCTGATTCTGACACAGGAGCTTCTTCAACTTTCTTTCCTTTATCTTGAAACATGACCAGAGGAAGAGGATCAGAGGATGGTTCATTACACTCTCATGTCTGATGATCTTCCCAAGGGGTATTGTCCAGCAGAAGGAGTGGCTTCTTTTCCTAGTGTCGCAGAACTTGATCCTTGAAGATATTCAAGCGATCACATAAGTTCTATTGAGCGATTTCATGATAAAACTCCTTTAGTTTCAGATATTTAGAGTTGAACTATTTTCTGAACTGGTTCAAATGAGAGTTATAAGAAGCTGGATTGAGATTCTCTATGCAAGCTAGCTTTAGAGAGTTAACCCATTCCTGTATTTCTGTTTCAAAAATCAGCAAGGATTACCAACATCCGCTTTGGAGATTTTTGGTTTTGGTTTTGGAACGAAAATTTTCTGAGAGCTTGTGACGAGATTGTCCAAAGCGTCTAAGTCTATAACAGTTCTAAGAGGATCTTTTGGGTAGTTATTTGGAGAGGGAGAGTCATAAAGGATAATGGGCGAATTTGTGAGTTTGGTGGAGTGGACTGATAAGGAGATGGAAGATCTGGAATAGAGAGGTTTTGTGAAGAAGTTGATGGAATTATTTGTGGTTGAGAGACAGAGGGCAGGTGATGCCAGGGATGGATGTTGTGGTATCGTAATCAAAGTTTAGATTTTCAGCTTGGGGAGCTTCAAACAGCGGATAAAATTGATCAACATCAGAGAGAACTTATGCAAGTTCTGGCTAATTTTAGTTAAGATGGGTAGAAGGTGGATTGTTCAGAAAGTTATCTAGAGGAAATGAGGTGTCAAATTCTAGGTCAAAGTCATCAAAAGTTTGAGGAGATGGATCTTCTGTGGGCTTTGTAGATGAAGGGTTTTCAGATGTTGATAACAATACTGATTCAATAACAAACAAAAGAAGGGTTACCTTTATTTTTGGCAGCTTTGGGAGTCTACTGAGAAGTTCCTTCTGCAGCTTCTTTACTTTTCCTTGATTTTCTGGGAGCAACATCCAGATGTTCTTGTCTTAGATCATGGATGTTCACATCTGGATTTGTTTTGTCCCTCTTGCAAGCATCCAGATACATGAGAACAATATCTAGAGAGGAGTCTGTTTGAGTGAAGAGAGGAAAATACTTCAGAGGTACTCTTCTAGTGGTAATGACTTCCTTGGTGGTGATTGTTTGATCCTTCTTAATAGTTTCAATAATCTCCATCTTCTTCAAATTTTTGGTGTTGAGGGGTTTACCAGAACAAGCTTCTAGAGTGCTAACTTGTTGAGCCTCAGTCAGATGTTCTATCAATTTGTTTTCTGTTAGAATATCTAAGATGAGTCTTCCCAGAGGGATCCAATCTCTCTTTGTTCTTTCTTCTTCTCTTGTTTCTTTGATGCTGGTCTTTAGATGATTGAACAGAATATGTGGAAGAATAACCTTTGCTTTGGTGGCGATGAAGTACAGAAGGTACTGCTGGTCAATGTCGATGTAATCTGGAGAACTTGTAGGCTTCCTGTGATTGATGCAACCCAAAATAATTTTAGACCAAATTTTGAGGTAATCCTTTAGGTCTTTGATTTTGTTGGACGGTTGACCAGAAGTAAAGATTTACTTCGATATATTGGTTAGGTCAGAACCTTTGCCAGCCATATCACTGCGTCGAATACCGCCATCATTGTGACCTATTAGTTGCCCAACGAGATCTTCAAAGATGATCATTTTCTTTCCCATAACGAGAGATGTAACCTGATGATTTGAAGCTGTAGCGTGAATCCAGAATTCTTTAACAAGTCTTGGAAAAACTGGACCTAGGAGGCGTTCAAAGTATTTATTCCATCCTTGGAACTTAACATCTGGGGTTAAATCGTATTCGTTTTCCTTCATGTTAACGAAATCTACAATGAGATCACACAGAACATCCAGCGAATCAATGGGTGTGAGGAGAGTTCTTAAGGGTTCTTCGTACCTTTCTACTGTTGAGGAAGAAGAACCAAGAATGCTTTGAGAACTTTGAGAAAGTTGTTGAGAGGAAGCCATTTGTTCACACAAACTCTTTTAGGGTTTTTGAAAGATTGAACAAATTTAAGAGAGAAAAAGGAATTGAGAGTGGAAATATGATAGTGAAGGTGAACGAAGTATATATATATATATATATATATATATATAAGAAAATAGAAGACTTAATTAACAACAAAAAGATTTAAAGAAAATGATTATGTGCTTTAATGATTCCTGAAAAGAGGGATATCATGAAGATATGAAATAGTTAACAATTTGACACGAGCCTCAATGCATCAACTCAACGTTTCGGTTTCTTCATAATTTGAACACGTGTTTAACCTTAGAGGAAGACCTTGCGTATAAAGTTGACAAATGTTGATATTGTAAACTGCATGGTTCTATCTTTGAAATGAACCATTTGGAGAACATTTATATCTTCTTAGATAGATCTTGATACAACTTTCCTTCTTACTTATGAAGAACTATTAATCATATGTTCACACATAAAGAAAAAATTAAAGCATAAAATTCTGAGGGTTAAGGTATACAGAAACAAAATTATCATTCTGGGCATAATTTCATGCTGAGATGTTTTAGAATGAAGTTAAATCTATCTTCAGAAATGGGTTTAGTGAAAACATCAGCCCATTGATGGTCTGTGTCTATAAATTCTAACGAACGAATTCCTTTATGAATATAGTCCCTCATAAAATGATGTTTAATTTCTATATGCTTAGCCATAGAATGTAAAATGTGATTTTTTTAAAGACAAATAGCAGAAGTATTGTCACAGAGGATAGGAATGTTACTCTCATATATGTTGAATTCTTGAAGTTGAATTTTCATTCAGAGCATATGAGTGATGAATCCAGCTGCTGCTATATATTAAGCTTCAACAGTTGACAATGCAATGGTGGATTTCCTTTTGCTGGACCATGATATTAGATTGTCTCCCAGAAAATGGCAGCTTCCAGTAGTGCTTTTTCTTTCTATTCTGTCTCCAGCGAAGTCAGCATCACAGTACCCTACTAATTTGTATTCTTTGGATTTTCTATAGCAAAGAGAAATATTAGTAGTACCTTTCAGATACTTAAAAAATCGCTTAACATTTGTTAGGTGATATTCTCTTGGATCTGATTGGAATCTAGCTCATAGACTGACACTATACAGAATATCAGGTCTTGAAGCTGTTAAGTATAAGAGAGAACCAATCATACCTCTATAGAGCTTCTGTTCTACCTTCTTACTTACCTCTTCCTTTTCCAGAATGCATGGGGGATGCATAGGAGTTTTGGCTGGCTTACATTCTGACAAGTCAAAATTCTTTAGAAATTCTTTGACATACTTGCTTTGATAAATGTAGGTTCCTTCTGGAGTTTGATTGAATTGGATACCCAGATAGAACTTGAGTTCGCCCATCAAGCTCATTTCAAACTCTACCTATATAGACTTAGAAAATTCTCTTCCCAAAGAGGCTTTAGTAGATAAAAAATAATATCATCTACATAAATTTGATAAACCAGAATGTCATTTTTAAATAGTTTACAGAATAAAGTAGTGTCCACCTTCCCTCTCGTAAAATCATTTTCTAACAGAAAATTACTTAGTGTTTCATACCAAGCTCTGGGAGCTTGTTTCAGAATATATAGTGATTTCTTAAGTTTATAAACATATTATGGATGTTTTGAATTTTCAAAACCAGGGGATTGATGCACATAAACTTCTTCATCAATGTAACCATTTAAAAATGCACTTTGAACATCCATCTGATAAAGAGTGATTCCATTGTTTACTGCAAAAGAAATTAAAAGTCTGATAGATTCTAACCTAGCGACTGAAGCAAAGGTTTTTGTATAGTCTATCCCTTCTTGCTGATTATAACCTTATGCCACCATTCGTGCTTTGTTTCTGACGACTTCTCCTTGTTCATTTAGCTTGTTCCGGAAGACCCATTTGGTTCCAATGATGTTAAAGCCTTTTGGTTTATGAACTAAATCCCACACATCGTTTCTGGTGAACTAATTTAGTTCTTCCTACATAGCGAGTATCCAGTCATTGTCCCAAAGGGATTCGTCAATGGAAGTTGGTTCAATCAAAGACACTAATCCCATGAGAGATTCCTCATAATTTCTGAATATAGATCTTGTTCTGATTGGGTCTTCTTTCTTTCCCAGAATCTTGTTTTCTGGATGAGCTAAACTGCTTCTAGATTGTCTTTTCTAGATGGGCTCTTCAGATGTTGCTGTAATGTTTGTGACATCATCTTCTGGATTTTATTTTGATGAACTTCTGATGCAGTGTCTTCAGTACTTGTAAATTGAACTTCTATATCTGCAAAAAATTTACCCTGCTTTGACTTTTGGGAGCCAAGCTTATCATCAAATATGACATTGATAGACTCTTCCACAATATGTGTTTCTGTGTTATATACTCTATAACCTTTTGAGCGTTCAGAGTATCCTAACATGAGAAACTTTAGTGTTTAGAATAAAACAAGTACATCCGAATGGATGGAAATAAGAAATGTTAGGATTTATGTTCTTCCACAGTTCATATGGAGTCTTATCCATAATAGGTCTTATGGAGATTCTATTCTGAATATAACACGTTGTGTTAATTGCTTTTGCCCATAAGTTCTTAGCAATGTTAGTCTTGTTGATCATGGTTCTGGCCATTTCTTGTAAAGTTCTATTCTTTTATTCTACAACTCCATTTTGTTGAGGAGTTCTAGGACAAGAGAAATCATGAGAGATGCCATTCTTGTTAAAAAATAATTCGAATTTTTTGTTTTCAAATTCCCCACCATGATCACTTTTGAATTTAACAATTGTAAGATCTTTTTCATTTTGGACTTGGTTACAGAAAGTAAAGAACACAGAGTGTGACTCGTCCTTGTGTCTTAATAACTTTACCCATGTCCATCTGATATAGTCATCTACGATCAATAATCCATACTTCTTGCCACTAATTGATGCAGTTTTCACTGGTCCAAATAGATCTATATGCAGAAGTTATAATGGTCTAGAGGTAGAAACAACATTTTTTACTTTGAAAGAGGGTTTTGCAATTTTTCCTTTTTGACATGTTTCACACAGAGCATCTGAGCTGAACTTCAGGATATGAAGTCCTTTGACCAGATTGAGTTTGTTAATTTTAGATATTCTTCTCATACTAACATGCCCCAATCTTCTATGCCAGGCCAATTGCTCATCGCTAATAGATAATAGGCATTTTACATTATGACTTTTTAGTTCAGAAAGTTTTATTTTGTAAATGTTGTTCTTTCTCTTTCAATTAAAGAGGATAAATCCATCTTTCTGACTAACCGCTTTACAGGACTTTTGATTGAAGATTATATCATAACCGTTATCACTTAATTGACTTATGGATAACAGGTTATGCATTAATTCATCTACTAACAGAACATTAGTTATATAAGGAAGTGTAATGTTACCAATAGTTCTGGAGCCAATAATATTTCCTTTGTGATTGCCTCTGAAACCTACGTAGCCTCCAGATTTAAGCTCCAGACTTTAGAACATACACTTTCTTCCCGTCATGTGTCGAGAGCATCCAGAGTTCAGGTACCAAGATTGGTGTTTCAATTTTGTTGTTAAAGACATCTGCAACATGGACAATTTTTTCCTTAGGTACCCATATCTTTTTGGGTCCTTGTTTGTTAGAGTTACCAAAATTACCTTTGAATTTTTGTTTGACAGAAAAAGCATTACTAGTATACTTTATCTCATGTGTATGCCCATAGGTGAAGTGAGAATAAAGGGGTGTATGCTTTATCACCATATCCTTAACTTTCTTAGGTTCAGATACTTTACCCTTATATCCTATCCCTTTTCTGCCATTTCTGCTAACTCCGTAGATCATTGAATCCATCTTGATCCTATCTATGTTACTAGAAACCTCTGAGACAATTTCTTTCTAATCCGTTTGTAATGTATTTTCGAGTTTATAAATTGTTTATTTAACCTCAGAGTTTTCTGTTCTCAGTTTCTTAGTTTCTTCAGAGTCAGAAACTAGATCCTTTTTCAGGTTCTTGTTTTTGACTCGAAGTTGCTGATATCTCTCAAGAATTTCTGACAGACTTTCTTCTAATTGAGATCTAGAAAAGTTAGAGAATACCTCTTCTGCCTCTGAGTCTAATTTTGATTTAGATGATCCAGAGTCATCTGTTACCTTGGCCATTAGGGCTATGTTGGCTCTTTCATCTTCTGATTTTGTTTCAGCTTCAGAAGATTATGAGTCATCCCATGTTGCCATGAGGATTTTCTTCTTTTCTTTAAGGAACTTCTTTTTAGCTTTCTCTTTTTGAAGATTTGGACAGTCGCTTTTGTAATTACCGTGTTCGTTGAATTGAAATCAAACAATGTCTCTGTTACTTGATTTTCTGTATCCAGAAGATGGTTCAGAATGATTCCCTGTTCTTCTGGAAGTTCTGAACTTCCTCTGCCTGTGCTTGCACAGCTGATTGACTCTTCTAGAGAGAAGTTAAAGTTTGTCTTCTTCTGATGAGGACCCACCAGAGTTTTATTATTTTTCCTGCAAAACTTTACGTTTATATTTTTTATTAGATTTAAGAGATAGAGACTTACCTTGCTTCTGGGGCTCATCTTCTTATAGTTCTATCTCATGACTTCTCAGCGAGCTGACAAGTTCTTCAAGAGAGATTTTGTTCAGATCTTTGGTCAGTTTTAGAGCTGTGACCATAAGTCTCCATTTCTTAGGTAAACTTTTGATGATTTTCTTTACATGATATGCAGTTGAGTACCGTTTATCCATAACTTTTAGTCCAACAACCAGAATTTGAAATCTTGAAACTATTGTTTCAATGGTTTCATCTTCTTCCATTTTAAAAGCTTCATACTTGTGAATGAGAGCAAGATCTTTGGTTTATTTGACTTGCATGTTTCCTTCATGCATCATTCTCAAGGAGTCAAACATGTGTTTTATGGATTCTCTGTTTGTGATCTTCTCATACTCTGTGTATGAGATAACACTCAAGAGAATTGTTCTAGCCTTGTGATGATTTCTGAATTCTCTCTTTTGATGATATGTCATTCTTTTTCTGTCAATCTTCTGACTTCTTTCGTCAACTGGATGTATGTACCCATCAGTCACCATATCCCAGAGATCAGCATCATGAGCTAGAAAGAAACTTTTGATTCTATCTTTCCAGTAATCGATGTTTTCACCACCAAATATTGGAGGTTTGGAACTGGTTCTGTCTTTCTCATCATGATAATCATTGTCGATGTTCTTACTTGGTCCCACCATAGTGTTTTTTCTTGTTTGGATCTTTTTTTGACACGGTTAAGTGTTTGCATTCAGAACCAGGCGCTCTGATACCAATTGAAGAATGGAAATACACAAGAAGGGGGGGGGGGGGGGTTGAATTGGGGTTTTTAAAACTTAAAAACAAAATACATGTTGGTTATCCTGGTTCATTTGAACTCAAACTACTCCAGTCCACCCGCCAAGATGATTTCGCCTTTCTCAATGAGGTCTTAATCCACTAATCAATCTTGATTTCAAAGGTACAATGACAACTACCAAAGTCTTCTTGAGATTAAACCACAACCCGATTTTCTCAAGGTATTACACAGTAGTATATTCGAAAGTGTGTACAAAATATGTTTTCTAACAAAAACAGTATCATAAAAGTGATATATTACACAAATGAAAATCAATGGATTGAAGGTAGTGATATTTCTCGTTTGTTGTGTAAAGCTAAATCATAAATGATTTCTTCTTCAAGTCTTATTTATATAGGCAATGCATGAGAGGTCCTTTTGGAATGTTGATAAATAGTAGTTAATGAACTTTCCAAACAAAGAGATTCTTGTCCTCTTTCAACCATTACTTTTGAATAGCCATGCATGAAATGTAACGCTTCAGAACATGCTTTCTAAAGATTACATTAAAATATGAATGTTACCGTTGGGACTCCTTTACTTATTTCCAGAACCGTACGTAACAGAATAACAGAGTTCTTGTTCGTAGTGTTTAGTGCACTCAAAAGTTGTAGCTTTAGAACTTATTTATATAAGCGTGTTATGCAAATTTTACTTTCTACGTAAGATGTGTTGAATCAGAGTTTAAACAATGATCTAACTCATCTTCTATGCTTCTTACATTAGAACTTCCCTGCAAAACAAAATACTTATTTAGGGAGCATAATTTTTCTTTGAGTGTTTGTTATCATCAAAACTCTTACAAGGATTGTAGAATCAAACTATGTTCTAACACTTTCTTGGACTATTAGTTACTATCCTTGATATATTGGAGTTGTGGACCTCTTGGACTGACGATTAGAAGCCTTGACACTTTTTAGACTTTAAGATCTTTGGCCTTCTTTCTTCAAGATATGACTTCTTTCTTTAATACTTAAAAAATGCAAAACAAATTTAAATATTTTAGCCACTTTGGCCTTTTCTCTTTAAAACCTTTTTCTTAAAATTAACCAACACACAACTTTCACAAATTTTGAGAAGAACTACGAGTGCCCCAATCCCCATTCCTTTGGATAAAATAAAAGTGTCGTGGCGACTTTCACTGATTTGCGAGTTAAGTCAATCCAATGGCTTTGTCTCAACATTTTTATGGCTACATCAAGGAAGCTTGAGAAGTATAAAATTTGGCTTGTGGGAGGGTGTGGATATGAAAATTAAGCTTACAAGTTTAGAGTTCGAATAAGATCTGAGTAGGGTTTTTTGGATATCAAGAGCTTGCAAAATAATGTGAATGAGGTCCCTATTTATAGCCGAGGGTGATGCAATGCTAAATTGTGGTGAATGATAAGAATTTGAGTGAAATCGTGTGCACCCTAATCATGAAGAAAGTGTGACTTATAAACAATCAAAACTCCATTAAACCTTGCATTTTGAGTGTTAATTAACTTCTAGAAACTTCTTTAAATATGTTTAAGTGAAAAACGAGCCTTGATTTGGTCATTAAAAAGAGTTTTGGTTGAGTGAAAATCTGACTTCATGTGCAAGTTTCAGTTTCAAGTGACCATCTTTGAATCCATGGGGCATCATCATAAACAAGAGGCTTTATGATCTCATTCATTTTGAAATTGGTATATTTCATCACAAATATTACAATGTGTAAAGAAAGGTTCCATTTGGATGCTTGAGCAAAAATTTATGTTCATTGAAAGTTGGTGAAAAATCCGACTTCTATACTTAGAAAAATTCTAAGTTAAGAGCCTTAAAATGACTTGTAATCTTTTGATTAATTTCATGTCTTTCCAAGTATAATTAAAACTTGATCATTGAAGAGGAATTGTAGAGGGAATAATGAAGATTATTGTGCAAAAATAATGAGCTCCATGTGATAATAATTTAGGAAGTTATGAATCTTGAAACTTTTGATGACTTTCTTCATATAATTAGTTGTTGAATTGTAAATATAAGTTGGAGAGGATTTCAATGAGATTCATATGCAAAAAAAACCATTCAAACATGTTTAATAATGAAGGAGTTGTGGGCTTATGCACTTTGACTTGAAAACTTGCCGAATTAGGTCAAACCACTCTGCATAATTTTGATATTCTTGATATTTTCTTAAAATCCAATGCATGGTGAAGCTAATATGAACATAGAATGATGAACCATTGATTGATATTTGATTAAACATGGAAATTTTTAAAGCTTGAGTTTACTTGAGGAAGAAGGCATGGAAATAAACACATGAACCTTTCACTTTCTTGAGGAACAAGCTACCAATCTTTAGGAATCTCTTGAACAATTGAGATTGAATGATACTTGAAAATGATATGACCATATATTATAGGCCAATCCATAACTCACAAGTCCTTGAAGATCAATATTGGCCACACTTTGACTTTGATCAGATGAAAACCCTAACTGAGAGAAATTGTTTGATCCACTTAGTTCAAACTTGTCCTTGCAAAAAAAACAAAGGGAAACAAATAAAATATTTTTGTATTTTGATTAGATGTTAGTAAAAAATGAATCATGTATAAACAAATGTACAAGGATCACAAATGGTTGATTGGTGATCCCTTAAAGGCAAACTTAAATAAGGGAGATAAAGCAAAGGTGAGAGGCAACCCAGAGTTGTGATCTTGGTTTATTGCAAAGATTCCAAATGATGAGGGATCTTAGGGGTGAAAATTAGAGTATAACACACACACATCAGTAGTAGTAGCAAAAAACTTTAGGCTATTCCCCCAAGCATCAGATCAAGCATTACAGATAATCATGCTCCCTCTAAACCGTTGCATACATAGCAAGCAGCAATAAAGACTACTATATCTAAGAAGTATTACAATCCTAACAAAATGTTAATACATTTTAAATAACATAAGGACAAAACACACCATTTAACACACTACAATTAACTCCCCATTTTTAGCCAAAAATTGACAAAAAATAGTAAAAATACACTCAAAATGGAAGCACACGACCATATGAAAACACAAAACTGAGATGGAAACATAGATCAGGTGGAAACACAAAATCATCAGTTCATCTTCATATGAACTTTCACCTTTTTCCCCTGTCAAAAATCCTTCTGCATTTCTTGCTGTTGTCACATGTTTTAGGAGTGTTGACACTGAACTCCCTTGCCACCACCTAAGAACATGTCTTCTTAAAACCAAACTTTTATTCTTGAAAAGATTTTTTGTTCCATCCTTTGATAGATTTAAAAATAGCAAATTTCTTAAACATATCATGCATTAGAAAATAGAGGAAAGATAAAGTATTTGTTGCATTCCTCCACACCTGTAATTGCTATAACTCCTTAAAAGTGCAAGTTCCTAGCTCACTTCTTATTTTCTCAAATTGATTTGCATGTGAGACTTTCGTAAACACTGTTATACGATAGAAACTAATCTAGAAGGGGGGGGTGAATATATACCCAATTAAAATTCCAAAAATTTATGGTTTTGAAAAAATAGTTTTCTGAGAGTTTGAGCGGAAGTGCTTTTCAAACTAAGTCGTCTTTACGAATGTTATTAGAAACTAGGATATGCAAATTAAGAACAAAAATAGAGTATGTAATAAGAACGATAATTGATTTAATACGCTTGAATCACTTTACAACTTATTTAATGTTTATAGCAAGTTACTAGTAAAACTATTTACAGTGGCAATGTTAAGGGAACAAATAAAATCAATTTGTTAAACACTTGGTGTGCAAGTGAATTTTCAGAATTTTCCTTCAAGTTATGTCGATAAACAAAAGCACTTATAATTAAAAGTGATTATAAGCAATATCAACATTTGATGTAAATAAAAAACAATTTCGTTCTCGCATGTGGGTACGTCTGCACCTAATTCCAATGGAATTAGGATAATTCTTCTTATGTAAAAAGTTGATACAAGAGAAGTATTCAAGAGAAACTCCACAAACCCTAAGCTTATTATTAATTCAACCCCTTCTTCTCTTTTGATCTTGAGAAAGACCAAGACATAAAAGATGCAAATTGACCATTTGGATCTTGCTACTCCTTTGCATTCTTTATGCCTAAAGCTTTTGTGCATCGCCAATTTCAACTATTGCAACACAAGACCTCAATTGTAATCCGGTGTTTTCTCGTTACTTCCTTTGTGTTATTTATCTCCAAAGGATCTCTTGCATTATTTATCTCCAAATGATTTCACTTGGCTGCAATTACCTTTTAATTGTCTTGCACAAAAACCTCAAAATTAATCAATGATCTTGGAGGACAAACTCGCGGTTTTTCCAGATGAAGACCCCTATAAATCTCAACCCAATATTCTTGGATACACAAGAACCTAATTGGACGTTATCAAACCTCGTCTAGATGGAACCCCAACAAAAAATTGTCACAATGGAATGTTAATGTGTATGAATAGATTGGAAGTTGAAGATGAAGAGCAAATGTAGGCTAATTTTATGGTATCATCAAGTTATGAATGATGCATGAATGATGTATTTATAGTTTTGGAAATTTAGGGAAAAGATGACATATTCAAAATTAAAAGAATTTACAAAATTGACCAAAACAATCAGTATGTGTCGACCTATATAGCATATGTGTTGATACATTTGTTAGATTTAGGTTGTATGTGTCGACCTGAAAGAAGGTATGTGTCGACCTAAACAAGTCAGAGGCTACATGCTTTAAAACAAAAGTTTGCTCAATCAATTGCTCAGATGATGGAAAATCAATTGTATTGGGTAAAAAGTCAATTGTGATCAACATACCATCAAACTTCAATATTTTTAGTCAAAATCAATATTTTGAAGTGATATCAATCATTTGATCAAGGGTTGATCATGATTCCTCAAGAAAAGCCCTCAAATCATCAAAAGTCAAAAGTTGCCAAATTAGGTTTTCCTTAGGAGAAATCAATTGAACTTTGACCAAGTTTAACTTTTGAATGCTTCATCAGCTTTTCCCCAACCAAAGCCCATTTTAAGGGAATTCAATTATCTACAACTTTGTCTCTATAAGATCAAGTCCAAAAAATGCATCATGTAAGAGATATAAGCCAATACATTACATGTCATTTCAAAAGTCAACAAAAAGACACTTTTTGTCAAGGAAACTTACATCAAGATGAATCTTCAAAAGCGAAAATGATCAATATAGATATTGTGGATGACATCTTGGGCTTTCTAAAAAGTCAAAGATCACCTTCAAAAGATAAAAATTGAGTGAGTTATGACCATTGCAAGTTGGGAAATTTTGAGCAAATGCATGAAGTTCAAAATGAGCAAGCTTGATATTTTGGGTAATTGGGTCATGGTTTAAGAGTCCAAACGTGTATTATGCTCTTTATACACCTCAAACCTTATCCTTACACCCCTTGACCTATTTTTATTTTTTTTTTATTTTTTTTATTTTTGGTTTAATAATATAAAATAAATAAGATAAGAATCATATCTTTTTACACAAGGTCCAAGCCCACACATTGTTGCCCTAATTTTTCCTATAAAATCTCAGTACTTCCCATACATCAAGACACGAAATGCCTGCCTCTCAAACTTGTACAAATTTCCAAATATTTTTTAAGAACCCTAAAAGTTTCAAACCCTTATTACACTACCCTTCACCACAATCTTACAATTATAATAAATTCCATTCCCTCCCAGGGTAAGATTGGATCATTTACAATGATCCAAGTGGCCAGAAAACACTCATGCAAACATCACGAGTTCATCCATTTTTGAAATTTTGTATTTTTTACTGCATTCTAACGTTTATTAATGTTTTCTATGTGTTCATAAGGTCTAATAATATAGAATAAAACAATCGCAGAGGTCTCATGCATGCTAGTTTGCAAAATACCATGCTTTGCTCCGATCGGTATCATTTGCACTGTAGCGGAAAAACCATGAATTTTTAGATCAAAATAACATTTCCATTGGATTCGCATCCCTTGATTTAGGGGGGTATGATGTTTTTGATTACTAACCTTGCGTATTTTGCAGATTGAACAAAAGAGGGTTATAGGAGAAGACGACTGGACCTAGGGCTATGGCGCCTCTCCAGTCAATACTTTCAGATTCATATTATATATTTATTTTTTTATTTATATAAACGGATGAAATAGTCACCCCAGTGACAAGCGCACGCGATAAAGCGTTAGTCTCAAAGGGCCTGAGTTCGATCTAGCCTTTTGACGTTTTGTTTCTTTAATTTCTCATATTTTTGCAGGTTGATTACAAAGCGTGTTAGAGGTGTGTCCTGGACACAAACACGCACTTGGCCTGGTGGTATGCATGCTGCATGAAGGTCTTGGGGGCATGAGTTCAACACTCATCTCCATCATTCTTTTTCTCTATTTTTTACTAACATTATTTTCTGTTTTTACTTTAACCCTATTTTTTTATAACCTTAATTACTTTTTAACCAACTTTAAAACAAATCATGTTTAGTTTCTTTCTCATAAATTAATTTTGATTTTTTATTTAATTAATTAGGATAATTAATCTTGATTAATTTAATTACCTAACTTTTTTGATTAAATTAAAATTCAGCCTAGACTTTAGGGTTTACTCAATTTAATCAATTAGGTTTTAGGTTAAATCATCAACTATTTTTCATCAAACAATTTCTCCGTTTCTTTTCCTTTTTACCGCTTCGCGCGCTTTATTATTTTTGCATTAGTTTTTCCAATTATGTAATTGCTACAGAATGTAATAACTTAAATTAGGTTTTTTTGCTTTCTTTCTTTCCCTCAAATCTGTGGTTTGTACCCCCTTTCCCAAAGCTTTGTAATAGCGTAAGACCTTTATTTTCTGTTTTACTACTTTCCTTATAACTGTCTAGTTTAATAGGGTATGTATGGCAAGATCTAAAATCATCCGTTAGATAACCCTAAATACAAGATTAAATAATTGAATTCAATACACTTTGAACACACTCACCTCAAGGGTATCCTTACTTGTTTCCTTCGAATAAAAACAGTCATGTCCATCGAACGTGGGGACGCTTTAGAAAGTCCCTCTGATACAAAAGATCGTAGTCCCTCGATGACCCTTATGATGCTGCCTTCGGTAAATGATCAAAGTCCCTTATGATAAATTGTTGAAGCGCCCCTACAAGTTTCCTTTATGACTGTATGATAACCCGCACTTGTCCCTTCACATCCAACGATAGGGCTTCCTACTAACTAATGGTAGGATATCACTATCTAAGGAGGAGGAAAATAATATGAAAGATCTTTGAGTAAGGGTAGAATAATGTTAATTGCTTTCCCACAAAAAACATCTATTTCACAAACACTTTTTTCCTAAATATTTTAAAAAATAAACACTTTGTATGCATTCTCAACTGATACGAGAATCATTATAAAGTTTTCGCACTTAGGCATTTTTCAAAATTTTTTCAAACATGTTCACAAAGAAATTTTCAAAAGTGAGCTTGCGATTAAGAGCCCGTAGATAACTACGGATGAAAAGGGTGCTAACACCTTCCCTTTTCATAACCTACCCCCCGAACTCAAAAAATTCTTGAAGGTCTTTCATGTTCTTTTAACCCTTTCATTATTGGATAAAAGTAAAGTCGGTGGCGACTCTTGCTATCCGCAACATTTATAATAAAATGCAAAACCAAGTCAGTTCTCCCACCGTATTACACACAACATCCCTTTTTTCAAAAAGATCACGAGGGAAGTGGTGCCATATCTCAATGTGTTTAGTGCGAGAATGTAATACATGATTTTTGGTTAGATTAATGGCAGTAGTGCTGCCGCACATGATAAGAATATGCAAAATTTTAATACCAAAATCAATCAATTATTGCTTAAGCCACAAAATTTGAGCACAAAAACTACCAGATGCCACATATTCTGCCCCAAACATTGACAAAGTTACAAAAACTTGATTTTTTGTTATGCCAACTAATCAAGGATTTTGGAAAAATGTGACAAGTCCCACTAGTACTTTTCCTATCTATTTTGTAACCAGCAAAATCGGAATCGAAATAACCAACCAAGCTATAATTGTTTCCCTTGGAATACCAAATACCAAACTTAGAAGTACCAATAAGGTATCTAAGAATTCTCTTAACCACTTTTAAGTGTGATTCCTTAGGAACTAATTGATATCGTGCATGCATATAAACACTAAACATTATATCGGGCATAGATACGGTAAGATAAAGAAGAGATCCAATTATACCACTATACCTTTTGACCTCTATATCCCCACCATTTTCATATCTATCCAAGTTATCATTTGATGCCATAGGTGTTTCAATTTCCTTTGCACCATCCATACCGAATTTTTTAAGTAATTCTAGATAATACGTGGTTTGACATACAAATGTTCCTTCATCGAGTTGCTTAATTTGTAATCTGAGAAAGTAGTTCAACTCTCCCATTAGACTCATTTTAAACTCTTCCTGCACAAGCTTAGAGAACTCTTTGACAAGATGCATGTTAGTTGATCGAAAAATAATATCATCAACATAAATTTGAACGAGTAAAAGATGTTTTCCTTGATGTTTAATAAACAATATAATATCTACATTCCCTCTAGAGTATCCTTGATATAATAAAAACTTGCTAAGTCGATCATACAATGCTCTAGGGGCTTGTTTAAGACCATACAAAGCACGTTTTAGTTTGAAAGCATGATTAGGAAACTCATAATTTTCAAAATCGGAAGGTTGTGAAACATACACTTTTTCACTTATTTATCTGTTAAGGAAATCACTTTTAACATCCATTTGATATAACTTGAAGTTCTTAGAGCATGCATATGCTAATAAAAGACGTATAGCCTCAAGAAGGGGGCGGGGGTTTAATTGGGGTTTTCAAAATTAAAGCAGTAGAAATGTTGGTTATCCTGGTTCATTTGAACTCAAACTACTATAGTCCACCCGCCAAGGTGATTTCGCATCTCTCAAATGAGGTCTTAATCCACTAATCAAATCTTGATTGCACAGATACAATGACTACTATCAATGTCTTTTTGAGTTTAAATCATTACTCGGTTTTCTCAAGGTATTACAAGATAAAACAATAATAATGTGTACAAAGATATTTTATAAACAAAACTATATCACAACAGTGATGTATACACAATTGAAAAGCACAGATAGAACAGGTTAATAATATTTTTCTTTTTCAGTGTGCAGTGGAGTTGTGTAAGAATTCTTCTTTAAGTATTCTTTATATAGATGATGCATGAGAGACATAAGAAGATGCTTTTGGAAGCATGATAAAGTGTAGTTAATGTACTTTTCAAAAATATAAATCTTGTTTTAGTTCATTCGTTACATTTGATTTGTAATGAATAAGTTGTATCACTTCAGAACATTGCTTTCTTGGGATCATATCAGAAGATGAATATTACTGTTGAGACTTGTTCTTCCAGAACTTTAATTATCAGAATATCAAAGTTTTGCTCGCATTGTTGGTGCATTAAGAAGTTATAACATTAAAACTTCTTCATTTAAGCGTGTTACACATATTTGCTTCTAAGTATGATGTGTCACAATAGAGCTTCAAAAAACGTAACTCTCTAATCTTCTATGCTTGTTACATCAAAATTTTCGTGCATATTAAAATACACTATTAGAGATCATATTTGTTATTTATATATATCATGTGTTTGTTATCATCAAAACTCTTACAAGGATGTAGAACCAAACTATGTTCTAACAATCTCCTCCTTTTTTATGATGACAAAAACTTGTATATTTTGAAAGATTACTTAAGAACATAAAGAATTAAAGTCTCCCCTTGAGTTGGATTCTCAGTTAAGGAAAAAATACTTCCCTAAAGATGTTCTAATCAGAGTTTTGTGATGAAAGTTTTGATACGCCCACGTGACTGAAGTTGATTTTCAAGATGTTTTTCCTGTTGCTTTCAAAGGATAAAAACAGTAGTTATAATATTCAAAATGTTTGAGACTGAGTCTTGGTACTGTTATACTCAAAATATCTTACGTTCTCCCCCTTTTTGTCAATCAAAAAGAAATAAAAACACGTAAATATAATAAAATGTGTTGTACCCTAAAATGTTTCCTCCCATTATCTTCAAGACACCTCATCATGCTCCTAAGGTTTTCAATTGTTCAAGGCTACTCAATATTTGATCATACAAATTCTCCTCCTAAGCAGTTGAACTACAACTAGGGTTTCACTTTTCTCAAGGAAGATTGGTTTTCTAAGGCCTCAAGTGGATGTCATGGTTTCTTATATGTCTCCACGAGTGCTCATGCCATGTTTCAAGCCTTGCATCACAAGTTTTCTCAATCAATCGCTCGGATGACTAAAAATTAATTATATTCGACAAAAAGTCAATTATGGTCAACATACAGTCAAACTTCAAGAGTTTTGGTCAATATCAATATTTTGAAGTCATATTCATCATTTGATCAAGGGTTGATCATGATTCATCAAGAAAACTCCATATTTATCAAAAGTCAAAAGTTACGAAATTAGGGTTTTCTTAAGGAGAAGTCAAATGAACTTTGACCAAGCATAAATTTCACATGCGTCATCAGATTTTCCTCAACCAAAGCTCATTTTGGAGGATATTCAATTATCTACAACTTGGTCGCTCTAAGCTCAAGTGCAAAAAATGCTTCATTTGAGAGATATGTGCCAAAACATTATAGGTCATTTCAAAAGTCAACAAAATAATACTTTTTATCGAGGCAACTTACATCTAGATAAAGTCTCCAAATGAAAAAATGATCAACATAGAGATTGTAGAGGATGTCTTGATATTTCCAAAAATTCCTAGATCACCTCCAAATAATAAAAATTGAGAGAGTTATGATTGGTGCAAGTTGGGAACTTTTGAGCAAAGACATGAAACCAAAAGTGACCAAACTTGAATTTTTGGGCTAGTGGGCTATTATTTCAAGGTCCATGTGTGTTATATACTTCATAGTGAACCTCTGAACTTATTCATGCACACCTTGGTTTTTTATTTTTTATTTTTATTAATTTAAAATTCAAAATTAAATAAGATAAAGTCAAAGCATTCTTACAAAGTCCAAGACCAAACCTTTTTGACCTAATTCATCATTATACATTCCATGTGTTTCAGACATCAAAGGCCACAAAACAATTGCAGAGAAAACTATTACAAAACTTACAAAAATTCAAGAAACTAGGGCAACACAAAACCATGTTTCAAGCCCTTCTCAATTGAAACAAAGAATTGCATTATCATCCTGAAGTTCCCAGGAATCTATCCCAATCCTCAAGCAGTCAAGATCGTGCCCAGAACATCACGTTCATCCTCATCGGTTTTGGTAGTTTTTCTTTTATATTCAAACCTTTGATTTATGCATTGTTAACTAATTTGATATGTTTACATGTGTTCATATACATCATTAGAGAAGGTTTGATGCATAATATTAGAGCTTTGGCGCAAGGATAAAGACTTGCCATGATTAGGGCTTGAACTGAGTTTTGCTTCAAAACACCTAAAACAACCACTTTTAAGCAAAAATGACATCACCATTGGATTCAAGCCCCTCGATTTAGGGGGGTAGGGTACCACTGAACCTCTAATATTTGCTATTTTGTAGCGACAAGAAACGAGCTCACCAGAGATTCCGACTTTAGCGGCAAATGATATTCCACAATATCAGTATCCAATCCCGGCATGTCTTGGTAAGACCAAGCAAAGATGTCTACATACTCTTTTAACAATTCAATCAACCTACTCTTCACGTCGGGATGAAGCAATGCTCCAATATTGACTTCTTTTGGATCTTCCTTTATACCCAAATTAATTGTCTCCAATGACTCTTTAGACAGCTGAATGGTACTTTCCTCGCGCTCATGCAACCGTGAAACCTCTTTTGGGATTTCATCATATTCTTCTTCTTTGGCCATATATGCAGGATATCCAAAGTTGGGAGAGGGTGAAGGGTGATTGTACTCAATGGGTTTTTTGATTAATCTGCACATATGATTTATGATTGCTTTTAGAAACTGACACACATAGCAAGTGATTATGCAGAATTAATTACAATTATTATTTATTTTAAAAGGATTTTTCTGATTACCATTTTTCAAGAAAAAGAAGAGAAAAGACACAATTTTAGAATCAAACACAACATTTATTATTGATTTTAAAGATCAAAACAAACAGATATGCCCATACAATATCAATACTTTCACCTTTGGCAGAGTGAAATGTTTTTGAAAAGATTAACAAAAAAAAATTACTATGAAATATGAATGCAAGAGGGAACATCAATTATGATCCAATTTTGGACTATGACTCCATACATCACGTAGTTCGACATCTCTTGCTCTGATTCACCTTCCAGAATAGCATTGATCCTAGGAACAGTTGGATGAAGATAACCTCCTCTACGAAAGATATCTTGATATTTGTCCAAAGCAGGCTTCGTCTTCATACTCTCACCTTTATTACTCTTCAAAGAGAATCCCAAGTCATCTCTATTCTTATTCACTTCCCCCACACCTTGTTAGGGCCATTATGCACTACCTGTTTAGCATCCTTAAATGAGGCTATAGAATCCTCATTTTTCCTCACATTATCAATGGATAAAGCTTTGAACTGAGTTCCAATAGAAGCTTTATCGGCTTCTACAACACTGAAAGAGGATAAATGAGATATTATAAGAAGCTTGCTCTCCATTTATTATGACTACCTTTCCTTCACGAACAAACTTTAGCTTCTGATGCAAAGTTGAAGTAACAGCCCCTGCCTCGTGGATCCATGGTCGCCCTACTAAACAGTTGTAAGCAGGAACTATATCCATAACCTAGAAAGTAATCTGAAATAAGTGTGGGCCTATGTGAATAGGAAAATCTACTTATCCGATGACAGACTTCCTCGATCCATCAATAGCTTTCACAATTATGCCACTCGGGCACAAGGGAGTTCGCTGGTACATCAGCTTTATAAGTGTGCTCCTTGGTATGACATTCAAAGCAGACCCGTTATCAATCAACTAGTTAGACAACAAGTTATTCTTACAATTCATGGAGATATGGAGAGCCAGGTTATGGTTCCTTCCTTCATTGGGCAATTCGTCATCACAGAAACTCAGATTATTACAGGATGTAATATTCTCTACAACACCACTGAATTGGTCCAGAGACATATCACTTTCCATGAAAGCTTGATCCAATACTCTCATCAAATATTCTCTGTGGGAAGAAGAGTTCATTAGCAAGGCTATAATAGATATCTTAGACGAAGTCCGTAATAATTGATCTACAATCTTGTAGTCACTCATCTTGATAATCTTCAATAGGTCATCCACATCTTTTTCTAGAGTAGTACCACTAGATTCCCCCACTTCTTTCTTAGGTTCAGTACTTTCAACAACCTTTTTAACAGCATTAACATTTCCTCAAATGATATGTGCAAAAACATGGCCACTGCGGGTCACTCGACTACCTTCGGCAATATTATTGACATCAGACAAAGGTTGGATAGGAATTTCCACACCATCCTCCAAGATTGTTGCATTGTATTTGTATGGCACATCTTTGTCTAATTCGTAAGGAACAGGACCCGACAAGCAAATAACCACTGGAGCAACAGCTAGATTGCTATGGTACTCAATCTCAATAGGGGCGGGAACACCAAAACAAGGCATAATAACATTCACCCCTTCTTCAGAATACTTAGTGTGATCGGTGGGAATGAGAACTGACTGTTTTTGGAATGCTGGTTCGCATTTGCGTTTGTTTTTGCAAAATGTCGCGGTAAGCAAGAGTCGCCACCGTCTTTTATTTTATCCAACAAGGAAAGGACAAAAGCACAAAAAAATTCCTTTTCGAGATGTTTCTTGGGTTCGGGAGGTAGATTATAGAAAGGGAAGGTGTTAGCACCCTTTCTATCCGTGGTTATCCACGGGCTCTTAGGTACTTGCTCACTATGTTTTCAAAAGTTTGCTTTTCTTTGTGATTGTGGGTTTTGAAAAGAGTTTTGTTTTTGAAGAGAGTGTAAGTGCGAAAAGTTTTGTTTTGTTTTAAAAGGAGCAAGTACTTAAGAACATCTACCTACTCAAAAAGGAACTAAACTATGCTAATGTCCTTTAGACAGTGCTATCCCACTATTGAGGAGTAGGGAGCACCGTCGTTGGAGTTTTCGGGTCAATTCGATTTAAGGGACGTGTGGTCACTAAAGCAATGTTAGGATGCTTTAGCGGTAACCCTAATATCTTAGATCATTTTTATCGAGGCAACCATTTCGAGGCAACTTTGATCTTTGGACAGGAGGGCGACCTCTAAGACTTCCTATACTCAATGACCACGTTCGAAGAAACCAAGTAAGGCATACCCTAAGAGTGGCATGTGCGAGTGTGTCAATTTTCAGTTTATATTATCTTTGTACATGTTATAGTGAGCTACGATTGATTTAAAGTTAAGAGTTAATCTTGTCATGCAATCCTAGTTAGCATACATCTCAACAATTGATATATGTACAGGAATTTAAAGTGCGGGAATTGTAAATCCTATGCTATTACAAGGATTCAGGGAGGGGGATTATTTACATGTCCAAAATTGGGGGAATAAAGCAGTAAAATGTAAAAGTCTTAGTTAAGCTATTACATCCCAGTAGGCAGTTATAATAAAATAAACCCGTGCGAATCTGAAAATAACCTCTAAAAATCCTAAGAATAAAATCTTTTTGTTATTTTATTTTATTTTGGGAGAATGATCTAAATCTACTTAATTTTAGTTTTGGAAAAATGTTAAGATAATTAAAAAGTTAATTAACAAAGTTAATTTAATAGAAAAAACTAGCCTAATGTTTTTTTGTGTTTTTGATTTTATGTTTTAATGTTAATTAAAAAGATAAAAAGATGTCAATGAAAACAAAAATAAAATACAAAGGGGGATCCTTCGATCCAGGGAAAAAAGGAGCTTAGAGCCAAGGAGGGAATGGAAGCTTCGATCCAGACAGGGTCATGGTTCTTTCGATTGGGCCAGGAAGTGGGCATGAACAACCTTCGATCCAAGGAAGGGGAGTTCCCTTCGATCCTGGGAAAAATGCCTTCTTCGATCCAGGAGGACTATGGGAAGCTTCGATCCAGAGAAGGTGTCTCCTTCGATCTGGGATGCTATACCTGCAAAAGTATGTTAGCAAAATAAAACTCAGGGCCTGGTATCGAACCCCAGGCCCTTCGATCCTGCGTGCGCTGAGTCTTTCCAGGCTAAATCTGCATCAAATGTTAGCAAACAAAGAACATGACCTGGGGCCAAACCCAGGCCCTTGAATTCTGTCTAGGATGGCAAATCGAATGGGAGAAAATATGGAGGTGTTATGCAAAATGAAATTTTTTGACAATTTACCCTCTCTTACCAGCAGATTGAATCTTCGATTTGGGTACTGGATGGATGGGAGCACTTTCAATCTGGGATTTCTGGGCGTGGATACTTTTGTTGAAGGATTGCTTTGTCCTGGATCACTTCTGAAAATGTTGACAACCTGTGGTGGGCAGCGTATCTCTAAATCTCTCCTGTTTCTTTTCTCTATTTTTTCCTCTGTGTTTTTTTTTCTGTCTGTGTTTTTCTGGATATCTAATAATTTTTGTAATGTTTTTTCTCTCCCCCTGTGTTTTTTCGTCTCTGTAATGTGCCACTGGCCTTTGTATTTATAGGAGTGTGGGGGTCTAGTAACGGCAAGAGACAGCCAATTAAACAGGCCATTAAAGCCATGAGACAAGAATCAGACACATTAAAATATTTCCTTTTTTGAAACATTCGTGTCCCTTGAATGAACCTGGACGCTTTTGACTTTCGAATGCCTTCAGGCCCTGCTCTTCGATTGGTCCTGATTTGAAAATAATCCCTCTGGTCGAATCAGCTCTTTAGGAACAGAAAAGGCAAGAATCTGGCCTTTAACTCAGGAATTAAATCCACAATCAGCATTTAATTATTTATATATTTGCAAGGGAAACATGCCATTTTCTCATGTTCAGTATACCTGGACGTGTTTTTTGAGTGCCCTCTTGATGGCTTTGTTAACATGCCAATCGAAAGGCTTTGTTAACAGGCCAATCGAAAGGTGCTGTTCATGCTAATCGAAGGACATGGTTAACATGCCTGTCGAAGCTGCCTTGACACAATGCTAAATCGAAGGATCCCTTGGCATGCCAATTGAAAGGCTTGGCCCAGGGTGCCAAACGAAAAGGTCTTTCAGAATTCCAATCGAAGGCCTTTGACATGATGCCAATCGAAGTGCTTGTCCATAATGCCAATCGAAATGCTCCTTCAGAATACCAATCGAAGGGTCTTTCAGAGTGCCAATCGAAGGGATCCTTCAGAATACCAATCTAAGTGCTTGTCCATGCCAATTGAAAGGCTCCTTCAGAATACCAATCGAAGGGTCTTTCAGAATGCCAATTGAAAGGTACTTAAAGCACCACTCAAAAATTTTCTTTTTCCTTAGGCAAGGGTTTGTGATCAACCATGAAGGGGGGAGACTTTGGAAACCATGAGAGGGAAAATTTTAGGGTGCAACACTTAGACATCACATAATCATTGTTGGAGAACATATCTTCATCAGAAGAAAATAACTCATCTGCAGAAGCATATTCATCATTTGACATAATCTCGGCTGAGCAATCTTCAATCACGTTAATTCCATTGTAATCGTCTCTATTGCCTGAGAATTTTATAGTACCCTTGTCCAACAATAACTGAATTCCCCTTTTCATAATGGAACAACCATGGGAATCTCTGCAGTAGACCTGGCAAGATGCATAATGGTGCTCTTCTTGTTCATCCATGTGACAGAAGGTAGCATGTAATTGCACCAAATCATCATTCATATGATTCACGTCAAAAATCTAGAATTCACCGAGACATCCATAGACCATATTCATATGTTCTTCGTACTCTTCCCTTATCCTAGTTATTTGAATGAGGCCTTTGTCCATCATTTCCTAAAGATCAGCTTTTATCTTATCACACCCCTGAATATCTGTACTGAAATACTACAACTAGCATGATCGTGCGTATAGTAGCTAAAATTGCAGAGATTCACATGCATTTTTACCAAATCCCCTCTAACCAGGTTAACATCAAAAATTCGGAAGTCTCCAAGACAACCAACAACCATTTTTACAGCATTCTCCCCTCCATGCTTAGGCAAAGGATTATCTTTCACATTAGGGCCAACATCTTTAAAGGATAGGAGGCCATATCTCACCATCTTTTGTTCTTCAGATTTTAAAGGATAAAAGTTCTCAATGATGTGCCCTGGGGCTCCTTGATGGAAAGTGCATACCTGATCTTCCTTATAATACCAGATTAAAGGTGAAGGCATAGCAGGGGGAGGCCTGGTTTGAACCAAATTCTTCTGAATCAAAGTCGGGAATAACTCTACATAGCTCATTGGAATAGAGTCAAAAGCTTCTCTCTTCTGAATTTGCCCTTGATTCCCTTGAGGAGGTGGTCTTAGATAAGCGACAGTGGTTGGAGCTATATTAGTGGCTGGAGCCACAGAAGCAACCTGTTACTGTTATCAATGATGTCTTCTAGGTAGCCTAATCTTGCTTTCCCCAATAACAACATTTGTTTCACTTTCTTTCTTTCAAGAGAGCCCGTATGACGACTTCTTTGTCCCTTCATCTTTCGTAAAACGCCCTTCTCTGACAACTTTTTCTAGTCTAACACTCATGCTCACCATCTCGGTGAAATCACTCGGAGCACTAGCGACCATCCTTTCATAATAAAATGACCCAAGGTGTTGTACCCCAAAATTTGCCCTCTCATTTCTCAAGGAATCACCTTGGATCCTCAAAGTTTGCTTTCATCCAATTCCAAGCCTGGAATTATCAATTTTTCCAAGAAAACCATTCACAAGGGCAAAATGGTCATTTGCACACTGAGAAGTCTAACTTTGACTTTTGAATCAAAATCAAATCTCAAAAATCATATTTCATCAAGACATGTTGGAATATGAAGTTTGTTTCATCAAGAATTTCAAAATTCAAATTTTACTTTGGAAAAGTCAAATTCTAAATACTTAGAAAATTTTCTAAGTGTTTAAGAAATATGACAATTTCAGAACTTCTGGGCCATTGTTCACATTAGGCAAATTCTGGATATTCTCAAGACAGAGTTTGGTCAGAACTTTTGGACCAGTTTTCACAAAGGTTCAGTCAGAGTTTGCAAGGTTAAATCAAAGAAGGTTACCAAGCGTGCTACAAGCTTACTGGAAAGTCTGAGGGATCTCTCAGAATATGCTAGAACCAGAAGATACAAGGATCAGAAGATTGGACGCTATGCTGAAGCAGAACTTATGATCCAGAATTAAGCAATGATGCATAGTTTCACATGGGAATTCATTTAATGCTCACAACCAATTATGAGTTATTATCCAAAGGATTTCCCCCACGTGTACCCCTACTTTCTTGGGAAGACAAACTTTTGTGCAAAAGAATGCTAGGCCCATGCGGTGCTTCTACTTTTCCTTAATTCATGCTGACAAATCCAGCTTAGGTGCTGCTAACCATCCCACTTGGTGCATTGAACCATACTTGTTTAAGCTTACTTCAAGAGTAAGTCAGTTTCTAGCATATGATGTTGACGCCACTTGACCCCTTCAAATTACAAAACCTTTGCCTATAAATAGAACACCATTGACCACTAAAAAGAAGTCGAGGAAAAATTTGTGAAAGAGGTGAAGAAAAATTGAGAAAGAAAAGTATTGAAACCCTGCAAAAATTCCAAGAATCCACAAAACTATAAACACAAAAATACAAAACCTTAACTTTTGATTCCTTGCATTCAAAATCCATTTTTTCTCAAGTGTTCTTGACTAGAACCATCCATACAGTTTCTGATTCACATATTAGAAATTTCCCTATCTTCTATATTCATACTGCCATACACTCTCCGTCCACCTCCACCTCAAAGAAAACAGAATATCACCCCTTGGCTGTTTCAGAAGTTGAAAACTTCCATCATGCTGAGTACGTGAAGAAGTTTCTCAGAACATCACCAGAGTTCAGGACCAACCTCCACTTCACAGAATATTTTCCAGTTGCAAGGTAAGTTTTTTGCTGGCTCTCATCATACTAATTAGGCATTGTCAGATTTTGCATATTTAACACAATGTAGATATTATGATCCTGATGATGTGCATATTCTGATATTTCATGCATCTGCCTGCCTAAGTAGAAGGAATCCCAGTTCAGATTTTCATAGAGAAATTAGGACTCAGAATTAGGATTAGAAAATTCATGTTGCTTCTAATTTGTGCTTCTGATATTTCATGAAACTTGTCATAACTGTTATATGTGCAACTTTTGTTCTGTTAAGAAATGACTAAGTTGCAGATGTTCTGACTAGCATAGAGAGAGGCAAAGTTTTGACAGCTGCATCAGAACTTCTGAAAACTTCCAAATTCTCAGAAGATCCAAAACTTCTGAACTTCCATATTTCTACTAACGTTGTTTCTGTTTATGCAGCAAGTCAGAGTCAGAGCTTCTGACTTCTTCTATTTTCAGCATTTGCGTTGATTTTGTTTTCTCTCTCTTTTATTATTTTTTGCCACCATCTTTGTTTCTCATTAATCAAAAAACACCAAAAATATTTCATATTCACATATTATATTTTCTTTTAACATAAAAAGACAAAAAATATTTTCTTAAACAAAACTTATTTCTTTTTTTTTAAAACAAGACAAATATTTTACATTTCCTGTACATTCTTATCCATTCAATATGGTTGTAATAGTAACATAGGATTTAATTTGCAATTCCCATTTGAAATTTGTACACCCCATCCCCCTAATGATTGTAGTAGCGTAGAATCTTTATTTTTCGTACTTTTATTGCTTTCATATATTGTTAGTAATTAGGGTGTGTATGACAAGACTAAAACTAATGTTTAGAAAACCCTAATTCAATACAAATTATGCATGCAATCAAATACACTCACACACTTACACCCTTAGGGTAATTCCACTTGTTGCCTTATAAAAATGGCCATGTTATGCATGTGGGATGTCTTAGCACAAACAAATCAAAAAATACAAGATCATAGTCCCTCGATGATGCTATCAAAGTTTCCTTTCAAAATGGTCTTAGTCCCTAAAGAAAAGTGCTAAGTCATCTCACAACATTTCTATCATGGTCATACGGTGACCCATGTTCGTCCCTTCACATCCAACGATGGGGCTTCTTACCAAATCAATGGTAAGATAGAAACATCTAAAGGAGGAGGAAAATCACATCTAAGACCTTTTGAGTAGGTAGATTACTTTTAGTTACTTGCTCACTCTCAAAACAAATATCCTTGCTATTTTTCAACACAGTCACAAACACTTTCAAAACACTTTCCAAACATGAAATATTTTCAAAAGCTCAACACCTTTGTATACATTCTTACGAACGAGAATCATTACAAAAGTTTGCCTAAACGATGGCGCCTTTTCAAAATACTTTCAAAAAACACACAAAGCACATTTTCAAACAAAAGCAAGTGATCTAGAAAGTAACTAAGAGCCCATGGAAAACCATGGATGAAAAGGGTGCTAACAGCTTCCCTTTTCATAATCTACCCTCCGAACTCAAGAAAACATCTCTAAAGGTCTTTCCTGTGCTTTTTCACCTTTCCTTTTTGGATAAAAGAAAAGTCGGTGGCGACTCTTGCTAGACCGCAACATTTGCAAACACAAACACAAACCTCAAGTCAGTTCTCCCACCGTATCATAGAACTGGCGACTCTGCTGGGGAATTACCTTAAAGTAGGGTTACCTTAAGGTTAGATCACATTTACTTGCTTACATTGTTTGATTTGTTTGCTTTACATTTTGGTTCCTTGTTTGGGTTTGTTTTAAATCCTACACCCGGATTTGGGGACACCTTTTAGGTAAGTAGAAATAAACTGTGAGGGAACTATGCGGGGTATACCGACACGGTTGAAGCAGTAGCTACGTTGATGTGGTACTTTGGTTGGTACCGGTAACCCTTGAGTCAGTCAAGGAGAGTACAGGGTCGCCGCGTGGTGTCGTGAAGCATCAACTGACCTTAGAACCTTACTTGACCAACTTGGCCATTAGGAAGTAGTGAGATAACCGGCTTCGGTATAGTCCGAAGTTGGTCGATACTCGATGCTACACTCATTGAGGTTTGACTCTTGAGTTTTGTTTGGTTGCGAGTCAATCGCTTATTGAATGAAACTTGGGGAAAGATCAGTGATATTGAGATCCCTTAGAACCCGGTTACTATTAACTAGGATAGGTTGAGCCAACTAAACTTCAAGAGGGTACTTACCTGCTGTTGTACCCCAAAATTTGCCCTCCCATATTCTTCAAGGTTTGCCAAGATCAAGATTCAAAACCTCTCAAGGGTTGCACAGTCCAATGGCCTCCTAACAGTCAAAAATTAGGGTTTTGGTTCTGGCAAAGAAATTGAAGTTTCCAAGGGTCCAAACAAGTCCCACATGCCTACAAACATGGTCAAGCATCCATATGCCAAGTTTCAAGACTCACAACACAAAATTGCACAGTCAAAAACCTTAATTGCTTCACAGCCAACTGCAGGGGAAAAATGGTCATTTGACAGTCAAAAGTCAAAAAATTTGGTCAACATCTTATTTTGAAGCCACAAACATCATTTGATCAATTCTTGATCATGATTCTCAAGGCATGGCTCAAAAAGTCTCAAGATGCAAAAGTTTCTATTTTTGGACAGTTGAAAAAGTCAACTGCAAATTGACCAGGGCATAACTTCCACATGGTTTATCATAAAAATTCCATCCAAAGCTCATTTTGAAGAGAATGACATTTCCTACAACTCCTCTTCACACTTCAAGTCCAAGAAATGCTCTCACAAAAAGTTATCAATCTCAACATTATGGGTCATTTTCAAAAGTCAACAAAAAGGCACTTTAAGTCAAAGACCATAACTTGAGATTGGTAAATCAAAATGACATGGGACCAAATACATTGGTTAGAGGACTTCAAGACCTTTCCAAAATGTCCAAGAACATGATCAAAGCTTAAAAATTGAGCAAGATATGCCTTGTGGAAGTTGGGAAATTTTTGGGAATTTTGAAAAGGTCAACTTTGCTTCAAATGCCTCAAAATTGCTAATGGGCCTCAATTTCTTCGATGAATCATCACCCAAAGGCTATGCACGACCCATTGACATCCAAGGGAGTTATTTTACCATTTTTTATTAATTATTTGAATTATTATTATTAATTCACTTAATTAAAATTAAATATGACAAAAATAGCAAATCATGTTTTCCAAATCTTTTTGTGCAGCATATTCTCTCATTAAGGCCTAAATATTTCGTGTACCACATTAAAGGGACCAAATCTTCCAAACAGGCAAGTTTTCATGGCAAAAAGGATTGAAAAAGATCATGGAAAATCACAAATTCAAAAGCATTGAATACATGGATCATGGGCTTGTTTTGCTTGACCTAATCATGCTACATACATATGCAAACATAACCTAGTGCATAAGAACAAGAAAGCTGCGCAAGAATTGGGAGAACAAAATTTGCATTTTTCACAAAAAACTTCAAAACTGTTTTCATAGCTAGAGCATAATTCAAGACTGCAAAACCATTCCATTACACTCCTGGCATTACTAGGAAGCTATTCCAACTGAAATCAAGTCTCCACGCACAAGGAATTGGTAGAACATATTCACTTTTCTTTCAAAATTATTCTTAATCGTGTTTTGATTTCTAGACATTTTCCATGCATTTTAATGATTGATTTATACTAATATGATCTCTCTGAAGCTATTGGTACCATCCAATTGAATTATAGGCGCCTGTATGCAAAGTTACCATGAGAGCTTTTTAGGGTTTCAGAGTTCCAAATTTGGGGGTTTACGCATATGGAAAAATCAGACCATAAAACCTATGCCAATGGACTCGTGACCTTCATACGAACACAATCATCACCTCGCGCCTTTTTTATATATGCTCAGGAGCTAATCACTATTATTCACTGTACTATTTAGTGGGGGTTTAAAACCCCCGCTACTTGTTTGATATTTTTGCAGAAAGAAGAAGACGAAGCTGGCGTGTCACCATGTGACTGGAGTATTTGAATCTGGCGCGTTTTTATTATTTTAAATCATTAGCTCTTATTCTCTTTCATAATAATTGTGTTCCATATTAACATCAGATAAACGCGTTTGGCTTGGTGGAAGATGTGTTGTCATGCAAGCATTGGGACCTGGGTTCGATTCCCAGGTCCCCCATATTTCCCTATATTTTTTCTTGTAACATGTTCAGGTACCCTTTCCCACCAGTGGTCCACCATGTACGCGCATATTTAAGCTTGCCACATGTCCAGCAACCTCAATCTGATGGCTAGCACAGGAATTCCGTCATGCACCTTAGTCAATGGATCTGCACGTGATCACTAGAAAGTCAAAAAGGCCCCATTCTAATGGGCCAAAATTCCTCAAATCACACCTCCAAAAGGGCCTGATACCCCTCCTATGGTTTGCATTATTTTGATTTTATTTTCTATTTGATTTCTTTTAATTCTTTTTAATGCTTAATTATTTCTTTTTATTTCTTAAAAATAATTCTCATAAAACATAAAAAAATCAGAAAAGACAATAATAAAAATATGTTTATTTAATTTTTAATTCATAAATAGTTTTGTAAATAAATCTTTTAATAAATCAATTTAGTAAAATTAGGTTTTACTTTAATGTTTTTTTCTTAAATAACCAAAACACATAAAAATTAGGTTTTTTAGCATTTTGCTCTTTTTCTCAATAATTAAGTTTTTTTTCTTATTATCATTAACTATTAATTTATCTTGTAAATAAATATGCAATTAATTAATTAGGGTAAATTAGGTTAAAACTTAAATATTTTCTTTAATAATTAAAAACAATTTAGAATTAGGGTTTTATTTAATTTCAAATTTTAATTAATTTTCTTTATTTTCATTAAATACCAAAAAACCAAAAAAATAACTTCTTTTCTCATTAAATAATTAATTGCCTCTTAATTTCAATTTAATCTCTTCAAAGGGTCCAACGCCCTCGCATATTCGTTTCGAATTTCTTTTCGCGCGTTTGTTTCTATTTTTCATTTTAAATATTATGTAATTGCCCCAAAGCTTTGTAATAGTAATTATGACATTTACTTTCCGCATCTTTTATTCAAAATCGGGTCTTTGTTAATTTGGCGATGTATAGACCCGCGCCTTGTAATACCGTAGGACTTTTATTTTCCGCACTTTAAATTCCGCACTTTTAAACTGCTAATCACATGAAAGAATGTATGCCCAAATAAAATCAAAGCGTAGCTCACCCAATGCATGACAAGACAAATAATAACTGAAAATGACACACAATTCACACACCACTCCTAGGGTACGCCTCACTGTTGCCTTACCCCTCGAAACGTGGTCGTCGAGTATAGGATGTCTTAGTGAGTCCTTATGTTCCATTGATCTAGTTGCCTCGAAACGGTTGCCTCGGAATAGTTGCCTCGGAATAGTTGCCTCAGAATAAAAAGATCAATGGCATAAGGTTAGCTTCTAAGGTGTCTTACCGTTGCTTGGTGACCACACTGTCCCTAACCCTCGAATTGACCCGAACACCTCCAACGGTGGTGCTACCTACCTCTCAATGGTGGGATGACACTACCTTAAGGACCTTTATACAACATAATTCCTTAGGGTAGGTAGATGACTCGTAGATACTTGCTCTAATTCAAAACAAATCAAAAACTTCTTTTCACACCGACACTTTGCAAAAAGCTTTCAAAAACAACTTTTTAAACACTCTTGAGGACTGATACAAGAGTCGAACTGAAATTTTAAACGAAACTTTTTCAACTCACTCACACTTTGAAAAGCAAACAAACATTTTGAAAACACAAATGAGCAAGTATCTAAGAGCCCATGGATAACCATGGATAGAAAGGGTGCTAACACCTTCCCTTTCTATAAATCTACCTCCCGAACCGAGAGCAATCTCATAAGGAATTTTTCTGTGCTTTTGTCCTTTCCTTGTTGGAGAAAATAAAAGATGGTGGCGACTCTTGCTTCCGTGACATTTCGCGAACCAGCGTTAAACAGTCAGTTCCAGATCCACCGATCACAGAACTGGCGACTCTGCTGGGGAAATCTTATAAAGTGAGGTGTACCTTAGGATAGTTCATAACTGTGTTTTCAATTGCCTTGACTTGTTTGCTTTATTATTGTGGGACTGTCTTGGGAGTTCTATAGATCCTAACCCGAATCTGGGGATACCTTCTTAGAAAGTAGCAACAAGGCTGTGAGGGAACTGTGCGGGGTATACCGACATGGTTGAAACAGTCTGCTACGTTGATGTGGCACTTTGGTGTGTACCGGTAACCCTTGAGTTCAGTCAAGGAGAGTACGGGGCCTCCGCGTGGTGTCGTGAAGCATCAACTGACCTTAGGGACCTTAATTGAACTATCTTGGCCTCTTTAGGGTAGTGAGATAACTGACTTTGGTGCAGTCCGAGGTTGGTTGATACTCGATACTACACCCAATTAAGGGTTGCTTTCCTGGAATATTTCAGTCGCCAGTTCAGTGGCTAAATCGAAACGATGAACAATGAAAGCAATCAAGTGATATTGGGACCCTTAGAACCCGGTTACTTTTAATAGGACAGGTTGAGCCCACCAACTTCAAGAGGGTAATACCCAGACCCCATGCAGGCCTAAACTCTAAGGGCTGTGGTGTGACTTGTGTGCCTTACTATGTTTGCTCCTTGTAAATATTTGTGGTGTGTTTAATCATAGCATCATGACATCATCCAGCATCATATGCATTGACTAACCATTTCAGGGGTTCGAATCTTCATCTTTGTTCTTGTTTTGTAGGACATGGAAACTGTTCGCAGAAAGACAATTCAGATCAGCCTTGTAAGGATCCCTCCTCAGCTTAAGGAGCTTATTTCCAGGATTCCCGAGAGCTCTTCATTCAGTGAGAGACATGGAAGACTCATCAGCTTGGTCAACACCAACATTGAGGAAGATATGATAAAGGTCCTGTTCCAGTTCTTTGACCCTTTGCATCACTGTTTCACTTTCCTGGATTATCAACTGGTACCTACATTGGAAGAGTTCTCCCGGCTTCTGAAGATCCCTATCCTTGATCAACTACCTTACAACGGTACGGAAAAGGAACCCAAGCTTGAGGAGATTGCTAAAGCCTTACACCTACAACCATCTGACCTCAAGGGATATTGGGAAGTTAGAAGTGGTATCAAAGGGTTCTTAGCCAGGTTTCTGTTTGAGAAGGCCCAAGAATGTTGGAACTCCCTTGACCTACAAGCTTTTGAAGAAGTTGTGGCCCTCCTTGTCTATGGTTTAGTGTTGTTCCCTAATCCAGATCAGCTTATAGATATCAGTGTTGTCCAGATCTTCATGTCCAGGAATCCTATACCTACGTTGCTTGGGGACATCCTTCACTCATGTTGCACTCGAACCATGAGAAAAAGAGGTGTCCTTATGTGCTGTACTCCTCTCCTGGGAAGGTGGTTTATTTCGCACCTTCCACAATCAGCCTTGAAGAATGAGCGGGGTTTGAGATGGTCACAACGATTGATGACTCTTACACATGCAGATATACATTGGTGCTCCCGGTCCAGAGAGGATGTCACTATCATTGATCGTTGCGGGGAGTACCCTAATGTTCCTTTACTTGGAATCAGAGGAGGTATTACTTACAACCCATGCTTGGCTTGGAGACAGTTTGGTTATGCTCGGAGGGACAGCCCTCATGACATGTTAATTCCTGACATAGTTTTTGACTTCGACAACGATGCACAAGGACTTCGCCAGAGATTTATCAGAGCTTGGAGGATGCCAAGTAAGATAGACAGCAAGACTCTGGGGCATAGGAATTCCATCCCGTTGGAGCCTTATCTCAAGTGGGTACGAGCCCGCTCCCAGAAGTTAGTGATGCCATATCCTCATGTTCTCCCTGTGATCAAAGAGCCAGTATTGGAAGGAGAGGTGTCCTATACCATTCAACATCCTGACATGCCTACATCCTGGGAAGAAATACAGAAGAGCTGGATCCAGCTTAAGGAAGAACGGAATTTTCTCGAGACCAGTCTACATGGTAGTGAAAAGAAGGTCTTGGAGCTCACCCGCCTACTGCACGAGGAGAGGAATCTCAACACTTACATAGCTCCGAAGAGGATGCGTAGTGTCTTTTGGGATTGATTTGCTTTTGTAATATTGTGCCTATGAGGCTTTGATGTACTGAACAACTATTTTCTTAATGATAACGTGTGTTCCTTTTTGTCTACAACAAATTTGAACTTTCGAACCCTTGAATGCATTGCATAAACACATATCATTCATCATGTGCATAGCAGGTACTCTTCTTTTCAGGTTTCTTACTGTTCTTCGTTGTTTATTTCAGCATCATGAACCCTGAATCATCAACCGAGCAGTCTATCAAGGCCCTTCAGGCGCAGAACGCACAATTTCAGGAGCTGATCATGGGTTTGGCTCAAGGTCAAGAAGAGCTGAAGGCTTTGCTCCTGAAGAAGGAGAAGAAGAAGAAGATAACTGTTCTATTCAACTCGGGCCGGAGGTTTGGTAACACTCTGCAGAATGAGGAAGCTGGTTCTTCTGTAGGCAAAGACAATCCCCAGAGGGGAAGGGTTCCAAGTCCGGTGGTCTCTGACAACGAGACTGATTTTAATGAGGAACAGTATCCTCCGGCTGAAGACCGGTACAAGCAATTGGAAGACCGTCTGAACGCCATGGAGATTCAACAAGTGCCTGGTTTGGATTTCGGAGACTTGGGTTTATCTACTGGTGTGATCATCCCTCACAAGTTTAAGGCACCATCTTTCACCAAGTACGACGGGGCGTCTTGCCCTAAGCTACACCTCAGATCCTATGTGCAGAAGATTCAGCCGTATACAGTGGACAAAAACTTGTGGATCCACTTCTTCCAGGAGAGTCTTTCAAGGACTCATCTCGAATGGTTCTATCAGCTGGATGGAACCAAGGTTCGTAACTGGGATGAGTTGGCTACTGCTTTTTACAAGCAGTATCAATATAATGCCGACCTTGCTCCTACACGTACCCAACTCCAGGGTATGTCGCTAGGATCAGGCGAAGGTTTTAAAGAGTATGCGTAGAAGTGGAGGGACCAGGCTGGCAGGGTGCAGCCTCCGTTAACAGACCGTGAATTGGTAGATATGTTCTTGGGGACCCTCTCTGGGCCATTCTTCAATCATCTTATCGGTAATTCGTCTGCAGGGTTTACTGACCTCATTCTGACTGGGGAAAGGATAGAGGCTGACATGAAGTCCGGTAAAATTCAGAAAAGTGCGTCTTCAAGTGCTGAGAAGAAACCCTTTAAGAAGGAGGCCAGTGCTGTGTATGGGCCTAGGAGGCAAGACAAACCAGAGCACCGCAAATCTGTCAACACGATGGTGATTGCTAAGCCTGCTGCCGCTCCTCGGCAAACTAATCAACAAAGAGCTGAAAGACCCAGAAGAGAATTTACCCGGCTGAGTATGACCTTGTCACAAATCTTGCCGCAACTGTTATCAACCAACTTAGTGACTGTCAGGGAGGCCTCAAAGGTTGTGAATACTGCCTCTCCTAAGTATAATCCAAATGTCCGCTGTGCTTATCACTCTGATAGCCCGAGGCATTCTACTGATGACTGTTGGGCCCTAAAGAACAAGGTGCAAGACCTTATTAATGCAAAGGAGGTACAATTTGAGGCACCTGAGAAACCCAATGTGGTGACTGCTCCCATGCCTAACCATGGAGTGAATGCTATCAGGGAGGATGATGAAGTGGAAGAATCTGAGTTCGACAGCTGGATTTATCCGACGGCCGACAGTGGACCTAGAAATTGGACTGCAAAGGACAACCTACCTGTTACTTTTGTTACGCAGTAATGAATTCCTTTGTTTTTGTTATTTGTAATAAACAATGAATTGAAACTTTATGGCCCGGTGTCTTACCCGGGGCACCGTTGGCTTCATTTGTGAGGGTATTAACTGTCATTTCCATATATCATGAATAAAGATCTTGGACGTTTTTTCGCATTTCAAATCTTGTGCTCCCTTTCTTTCTTTCTTTCTTTCTTTATATATTGCAAAACAGCTGTATTTACACACACTCACCTACACAGGTTTCAATCCACTCTGGATCTCACCGGTAACGACTCTGCTACTGCCAGTTATGACTTCGAAAATCCGATCAACTTAGCCGAAGACGAAGGTGAAGATGATTGCGAAGTGCCTGGCGAGCTTGCAAGACTGTTACTCCAGGAAGAGAGGGCAATTCAACCACATGAAGAGCCAGTGGAAACGATAAATCTGGGTACTGAGGCAGACAGAAAGGAGGTCAAGATTGGTGCCACCTAGAGCTCAGCGTGAAGCAACGGTTGACTCAGATGTTACAGGATTATGTGGAGATATTTGCCTGGTCCTACGAAGACATGCCTGGGTTGGATACTGATATTGTAGTCCATCACCTGCCTACCAAGGAAGACTGACCTCCGGTTAAGCAAAAGGTCCGCCGTATGCGTCCAGAGATGTCCGAGAAGATCAAAGATGAGGTTATGAAGCAATTTGATGTCGGGTTTCTTGCAGTGACTTCTTACCCTCAGTGGGTTGCTAATGTGGTGCCAGTACCAAAGAAAGATGGAAAGGTCAGAATGTGTGTCGACTACAGGGATCTGAACAGGGCAAGCCCCAAGGATGACTTCCCCTACCTCACATTGACGTTCTGGTTGACAATACTGCTCAGAACAAGGTGTTCTCCTTCATGGATGGTTTTTCAGGGTATAATCAGATCAAGATGGCTCCTGAAGACATGGAAAAGACTACCTTCGTTACTCAGTGGGGCACCTTCTGCTACAAGGTCATGCCATTCGGGTTGAAAAATGTTGGGGCAACTTACCAACGTGCCATGGTTGCTTTATTTCATGACATGATCCATCATGAGATAGAAGTGTATGTCGATGATATGATTGCAAGGTCTCAAACTGAGGAGGAACACCTTGACCATCTGCAGAAGTTGTTTGACCGTCTGAAGTTGTACAAGCTGAGGTTGAACCCGAACAAGTGCACCTTCGGGGTTAGATCTGGAAAGTTGCTAGGCTTCGTTGTAAGTGACAAGGGTATTCAAGTGGACCCTGCTAAGGTTAAATCCATTCAAGAGATGCCAGTTCCTAAGACAGAGAAAGAGGTCATAGGCTTTTTAGGACGCCTGAATTACATTGCCCGATTCATCTCGCACCTAACTGCTACCTGTGAACCAATCTTCAAGCTACTGAAGAAAGATCAGGTAGTACGTTGGAATGATGAATGCCAGGATGCTTTTGACAGAATCAAAGAGTATCTCCAAGAACCACCCATTCTTATGCCACCGGTTGAAGGGAGACCTCTGATATTATACCTGACAGTACTTGACAACTTAATGGGGTGTGTGCTGGGGCAGCATGACGAGTCTGGCCGAAAAGAGCATGCCATTTATTACCTTAGCAAAAAGTTTACCGACTGTGAGACCCGATACTCACTGCTCGAGAAAACTTGCTGCGCTTTGGTATGGGCTGCTCGCCGGCTGAGACAGTATATGCTGACTCACACTACCTTGTTGATCTCAAAGATGGATCCAATAAAGTACATATTTGAAAAGCCTGCTCTGTCTGGGAGAATAGCAAGATGGAAAATGATCTTGACAGAATACGACATCCAGTACACGACTCAGAAAGCCATCAAGGGAAGTGTATTGGCAGACCACTTGGCACACCAGGCAGTAGACGACTATCAGTCAATGAACTTCGAGTTTCCAGACGAGAGCATCATGATAGTGACTGATTGTGAAGTACCTGGACCGGATGAAGGACCTGAGGAAGGATCCCGATGGTCTATGCCCTTTGACGGGGCCTCCAACGCTTTGAGTAACGGCATCGGCGCTGTGATCATATCCCCTCAAGGCACTCATACTCCACTCACTACCCGGCTATGTTTCAACTGCACCAACAACATGGCGGAGTATGAGGCATGCATCATGGGTCTCCAAGCTACGATTGACTTAAGGATCAAGTTTCTGAGTGTCTTCGGAGATTCCGCTCTCGTGATCAATCAGATCAAAGGCGAGTGGGATACGAAACATCCGAATCTTATTCCTTACAGAGAATATGTATTGGCATTGATCCTCCATTTCACAGAGATAACCTTTGAACATTTCCCAAGAGAGGAGAATCAGTTGGCGGACGCGTTACCTACGATGTCTTCTATGTTCAAAGTCAAGTGGGACAATGAGGCTCCCCGGGTCATCATCTGGAAACTGGACGAACCGGCATACTATTGTGATCTTGAGACTGAATTGGTGACTGAGAAGCCTTGGTACCATGAGGTGAAGAGGTATTTGGAAGCTCAGGAATACCCTGAAGGTGCATCTGTCAATGACAAGAAGTTTCTGAGAAGGTTCGCAGCAAAGTTCTTTCTCAGCAACGGCATTCTGTACAAGCGAAACCATGATTCGACCTTACTGCGTTATGTGGATAAGACTGAAGCAGAAAGGATCATGGCGGAGCTACACGAAGGTACCTTCGGAACATATTCCAGTGGACACACTATGGCAAAGAAAATCCTTCGGGCATGATATTTCTGGTCCACCATGGAAGCCGACTGTTACCAACACTCTCGGACGTGCCATAAATGCCAGATATATGCAGACAAGGTGCATGTTCCTCCGGTTCCCCTGAATGTCCTGACAGCACCTTGGCCGTTAGCAATGTGGGGCATAGATATGATCGGTGAGATTAAACCTACGGCATCCAACGGGCATCGCTTCATCCTGGTAGCAATTGATTATTTCACAAAGTGGGTTGAAGCAGCTTCTTACGCCACTGTAACCAAGAATGTCGTGGCATGGTTCATTCGGCACAACCTGATCTGTCGGTACGGCGTCCCAAAAAGGATCATTACAGACAATGGTACCAATCTCAATAACAAGATGATCACTGAGCTCTGCGAGCAATTTAAGATACAGCACCACAACTCTTCTCCTTACCGGCCAAAGATGAATGGGGCTGTAGAAGCAGCAAATAAGAACATCAAGAAAATTGTGCAGAAGATAACAATGACCTATAAAGATTGGCACGAGATGTTACCGTTTGCTCTACATGGGTACCGTACCTCAGCAAGGACGTCAACCGGGGCAACTCCTTTTTCCTTGGTCTACGGCATGGAGGCAGTCTTACCGATCGAAGTGCAAATACCCTCTCTCCGGATAATGAAGGATGCAGATCTGAGCGGAGATGATTGGATCCAGATACGACTTGACCAGCTAAATTTAATTGACGAAAAGAGACTTGCTGCTATTTGTCATGGTCAGACGTACCAAAAACGGATGATCAGGGCATTTAACAAAAAGGTCAGACCACAAGAGTATCAAGTTGGGGATCTGGTAATCAAACGCATCATCCTTCCTCAGAGTGATCCAAGGGGCAAATGGACCCCTACGTACGAAGGGCCATTTGTGGTTAAACATGTGTTCTCAGGAGGAGCCATGATTCTAACCACCATGGATGGTGACGACCTTCCTCACCCCGCCAATGCAGACATAGTAAAAAGATACTACGCATGATAAAAGACCCACTAGGTTGACATACCTAGGCAAAAATTAGGGCTTCCCGGCGAACCAAAAGGGTTCGGGCAAAATGAAGGGATGAAATGAAAAAATATGTACACCCGGCAAGTCGAAAACCTGAAAAGGCGGCTTGGGCAAAAATGGGTATCCCGGTGGACTGAAAACCCGAAAGGGAGGTCCAGGCAAAAGTTAGGGATAAAGCATAATACTATGTCTCATTGGATCACGTTGCATCCAGAATCCGGTATCAACACCAAGTTCAGACGGCATCGATCAATCAGCTTCATCTTTAGCTAGGTCATCAAGTGATGAGACGCTCGAAGATATAAAGGCGATAGCAGGGTTGGAACCCAGTGGGATTATTCCTTTCACACAACTGTTTTGTTTTCCCTTTGTACAAATTGTATAAACTCTTTTATTCAGCGGCGTTCTCTTACTAGGACGTCAGCCTCTTGTACATAAAATGCCTATTTACAGGAAAATTCAAAAATCAATATAAAATCACTTTTCAGATTGCCAATTGTTTTTCCTTTTTCTGTTTTGTTTTGCGAAGAACGTCCAAGGTTCAATTTGTGATATATGCATTTGACAAATAATTGCTAACTCATGAATGTTTGCATACGAAACAAAGGATTAACCACAGGTAACATCAGAAACAGGGGCAATAAGGAGTGGTCTAAGCGATCTAATTGTTCTGTCCACCAAGGTACCAAGGTAAGTTCAGCCGAAGAACATAACCAATATACCTTAATCCCCCAGAGAGTGAACCAGCAAGTCAATGCACTCTCCCCAAGCAAAGATATACTGTTAACCTCAAGGAAGTTGGGTATCCTCCAGCAGATTTCAACACTCCTCAGCGCAATATACGAACATTCCTAACAAGCATCCCCGACAATCTTAGTCTAAGATTGTTCCCCGGCGGTCCACCAGATATTCAGTGGAGTCACTTCCAGTACATCTCAAAATTTCCCCAGGAGAGTCCAGTATAGTTCAAGATTTCCCCAGGAAAGTTTGAATCCATCTCCCCAGCAGTAAGCTTATCCCCAGTAGATTCTGGAAGCTTATCCCCTACAGAGCACGAACGCGTCTCCCAGCTTTATTCAAAGGTTATTTCCCTACCAAGATATAACTGGGTTATCCTCAGCCAAAAGCCACGGAAAGATCTTCCTCGAAAGAGTCTTCTTATCCCCAACAGAGTCTATCAAAACTCCCAACATAACAACGGTATCCCCAGCGGAGTTATCATCAACATCTCAACAGAGTACCTCTCCTCCCACAGAGTACTGTTCCCCAGCAAGGTAGCTGGAGTAGTTATTCCCCGCAGAGTAATCTCTTCATCAAGTTTCATCCCCAATGGAGTCATCTTCTCCTACCGGTTCATTCTTGCAATCACTCCCCAGTGGAAGCAAAAGCTCTACATCAGCCCAGGATTTAACTTCCCGGCATCCGTCAAGGATTTATTTTCCTAAGACGAAAACATACATTCATAAACATCACATCACATACATCATGATACATGCATAAACGCATCACACAATCTCATTTATGTTGAGAACATCATTGCTTGATCCATATCATGCATTGCATATGACTGACCTTTACCTTTCAGGAAAGATCCAGTCAAGTTCTCAGATATTCCAAGACTTTCGTCTGGTTCAGTTAAATCGATCCTAAGATTTTTTTGATTCTTATCCAGTCAAAGTTATTTCAAGACCTCCTCTGGTTCAGTTAAATCGACCCTAAGATTTTTCTGATTCTTATCCAGTTGAAGTTATTCCAAAACTTTAGTCTGGTTCAGTTAAATCGATTCTAAGATTTTTCTGATTCTTATCCAGTCAAAGTTAATCCAAGACCTTCTCTGGTTCAGTTAAATCGACCCTAAGATTTTTCTGATTCTTATCCAGTTGAAGTTATTTCAAGACCTTGCCTGGTTCAGTTAAATCGACTCCTAAAGATTTTTCTGATGCCGATCCAGTCAAAGGCCTTCTCTGATTCAGCCAGATCGACCCTAAGATCTCCCTGATTCTTATTCTAGTTGAAGATATTCCAAGATTTTAGTCTGGTTCAGTTAAATCGACCCTAAGATTTTTTCTGATTCTTATCCAGTCAAAGTTGTTCCAAGACTTTAGTCTGGTTCAGTTAAATCGATTCTAAGATTTTTCTGATTCTTATCCAGTCAAAGTTAATCCAATACCTTCTCTGGTTCAGTCAGATCGACCCTAAGATCTCCCTGATTCTTATTCCAGTTGAAGATTCCAAGACCTTGCCTGGTTCAGTTAAATCGACTCCTAAAGATTTTTCTGATGTCGATCCAGTCAAAGGCCTTCTCTGGTTCAGTCAGATCGACCCTAAGATCTCCCTGATTCTTATTCCAATTGAAGATTCCAAGACCTTGCCTGGTTCAGTTAAATCGACTCCTAAAGATTTTCCTGATGCCGATCCAGTCAAAGGCCTTCTCCGGTCCAGTTAAATCGATTCCTAAAGATTTTCCTGATGAAGACTCAGTAGAAGACATCCAAGATTCTCTCATCGTTACTGTTGAGGTAGTAATCGCCCAAGGTTCTCTCATCGTTACTGTTGAGGTAGTAATCGTCCAAGGTTCTCTCATCGTCCCATTGAGGTAGTAACCATACCTGATTCATTCATAACCTTTTGAAGCTCCAGACTCGATTCCTGTATCTCGCCAGGGCACGTCTGAAGAGGTTTAAAGATTCAATTCCTGTAACCAGTCAGGGCACATCTACACAAAGAGTTTGAAGACCAACTCCTGTAACAGGCCAGGTAATCATCTTTCTTTTTCAAGTACGCAAGTTCTCGCTAAGGAAACTCTTACGCGATCGACACCCAGATGGCATCTATAAGCCCATCCACCTATTCATCACCTCTCAACATGGCATCTGTAAGCCCATCTTCCTATCCATCAATCTCCAAATGGCATCTGTAAGCCCATTCCCACCATCACACTGCTAACATGTGAGCGCAAATTTCTAGGCACTCTAGTGTTCAATCATCTTCCACCTTCGGATTACGAAAGGCACGCCAGCCAATCTACATACTCAGGTCTAAGAAGATTGAACAGGGGCAACTGTTGTACCCCAAAATTTGCCCTCCCATATTCTTCAAGGTTTGCCAAGATCAAGGTTCAAAACCTCTCAAGGGTTGCACAGTCCAATGGCCTCCTAACAGTAAAAAATTAGGGTTTTGGTTCTGGCAAAGAAATTGAAGTTTCCAAGGGTCCAAACAAGTCCCACATGCCTACAAACATGGTCAAGCATCCATATGCCAAGTTTCAAGACTCACAACACAAAATTGCACAGTCAAAAACCCTAATTGCTTCACAGCCAACTGTAGGGGCAAAATGGTCATTTAACAGTCAAAAGTCAAAATTTTTGGTCAACATCTTATTTTGAAGCCACAAACATCATTTGATCAATTCTTGATCATGATTCTCAAGGCATGGCTCAAAAAGTCTCAAGATGCAAAAGTTTCTATTTTTGGACAGTTGAAAAAGTCAACTGCAAATTGACCAGGTCATAACTTCCACATGGTTTATCAGAAAAATTCCATCCAAAGCTCATTTTTAAGAGAATGACATTTACTACAACTCCTCTTAACACTTCAAGTCCAAGAAATGCTCTCACAAAAAGTTATCAATCTCAACATTATGGGTCATTTTCAAAAGTCAACAAAAAGGCACTTTAAGTAAAAGACCATAACTTGAGATTGGTAAATCAAAATGAAATGGGACCAAAGACATTGGTTAGAGTACTTCAAGACCTTTCCAAAATGTCCAAGAACATGATCAAAGCTTAAAAATTGAGCAAGATATGCCTTGTGGAAGTTGGGAAATTTTTGGGAATTTTGAAAAGGTCAACTTTGCTTCAAATGCCTCAAAATTGCTAATGGGCCTCAATTTCTTCCATGAATCATCACCCAAAGGCTATGCACGACCCATTGACATCCAAGGGAGTTATTTTACCATTTTTGATTAATTATTTGAATTATTATTATTATTAATTCACTTAATTAAAATTAAATATGACAAAAATAGCAAATCATGTTTTCCAAATCTTTTTGTGCAGCATATTCTCTCATTAAGGCCTAAATATTTCGTGTACCACATCAAAGGGACCAAATCTTCCAAACAGGCAAGTTTTCATGGCAAAAAGGATTGAAAAAGATCATGGAAAATCACAAATTCAAAAGCATTGAATACATGGATCATGGGCTTGTTTTGCTTGACCTAATCATGCTACACACATATGCAAACATAACCTAGTGCATAAGAACAAGAAAGCTGCGCAAGAATTGGAAGAACAAAATTTGCATTTTTCACAAAAAAACTTCAAAATTGTTTTCATAGCTAGAGCATAATTCAAGACTGCAAAACCATTCCATTACACTCCTGGCATTACTAGGAAGCTATTCCAACTGAAATCAAGTCTCCACGCACAAGGAATTGGTAGAACAGATTCACTTTTCTTTCAAAATTATTCTTAATCGTGTTTTGATTTCTAGACATTTTCCATGCATTTTAATGATTGATTTATACTAATATGATCTCTCTGAAGCTATTGGTACCATCCAATTGAATTATAGGCGCCTGTATGCAAAGTTACCATGAGAGCTTTTTAGGGTTTCAGAGTTCCAAATTTGGGGGTTTACGCATATGGAAAAATCAGACCATAAAACTTATGCCAATGGACTCGTGACCTTCATACGAACACAATCATCACCTCGCGCCTTTTTATATATGCCCAGGAGCTAATCGCTATTATTCACTGTACTATTTAGTGGGGGTTTAAAACCCCCGCTACTTGTTTGATATTTTTGCAGAAAGAAGAAGACGAAGCTGGCGTGTCACCATGTGACTGGAGTATTTGAATATGCGCGTTTTTATTGTTTTAAATCATTAGCTCTTATTCTCTTTCATAATAATTGTGTTCCATATTAACATCAGATAAACGCGTTTGGCTTGGTGGAAGATGTGTTGTCATGCAAGCATTAGGACCTGGGTTCGATTCCCAGGTCCCCCATATTTCCCTATATTTTTTCTTGTAACGTGTTCAGGTACCCTTTCCCACCAGTGGTCCACCATGTACGCGCATATTTAAGCTTGCCACATGTCCAGCAACCTCAATCTGATGGCCATCACAGGAATTCCATCATGCACCTTAGTCAATGGATCTGCACGTGATCACTAGAAAGTCAAAAAGGCCCCATTCTAATGGGCCAAAATTCCTCAAATCACACCTCCAAAAGGGCCAGATACCCCTCCTATGGTTTGCATTATTTTGATTTTATTTTCTATTTGATTTCTTTTAATTCTTTTTAATGCTTAATTATTTCCTTTTATTTCTTAAAAATAATTCTCATAAAACCAAAAAAATCAGAAAAGACAAAAATAAAAATATGTTTATTTAATTTTTAATTCATAAATAGTTTTGTAAATAAATCTTTTAATAAATCAATTTAGTAAAATTAGGTTTTACTTTAATGTTTTTTTCTTAAATAACCAAAACACATAAAAATTAGGTTTTTTTAGCATTTTGCTCTTTTTCTCAATAATTAAGTTTTTTTTCTTATTATCATTAACTATTAATTTATCTTGTAAATAAATATGCAATTAATTAATTAGGGTAAATTAGGTTAAAACTTAAATATTTTCTTTAATAATTAAAAACAATTTAGAATTAGGGTTTTATTTAATTTCAAATTTTAATTAATTTTCTTTATTTTCATTAAATACCAAAAAACCAAAAAAATAACTTCTTTTCTCATTAAATAATTAATTGCCTCTTAATTTCAATTTAATCTCTTCAAAGGGTCCAACGCCCTCGCATATTCGTTTCGAATTTCTTTTCGCGCGTTTGTTTTTATTTTTCATTTTAAATATTATGTAATTGCCCCAAAGCTTTGTAATAGTAATTAGGACATTTACTTTCCGCATCTTTTATTCAAAATCGGGTCTTTGTTAATTTGGCGATGTATAGACCCGCGCCTTGTAATAGCGTAGGACTTTTATTTTCCGCACTTTAAATTCCGCACTTTTAAACTGCTAATCACATGAAAGAATGTATGCCCAAATAAAATCAAAGCGTAGCTCACCCAATGCATGACAAGACAAATAATAACTGAAAATGACACACAATTCACACACCACTCCTAGGGTACGCCTCACTGTTGCCTTGCCCCTCGAAACGTGGTCGTCGAGTATAGGACGTCTTAGTGAGTCCTTATGTTCCATTGATCTAGTTGCCTCGAAACGGTTGCCTCGGAATAGTTGCCTCGGAATAAAAAGATCAATGGCATAAGGGTAGCTTCTAAGGTGTCTTACCGTTGCTCGGTGACCACACTGTCCCTAACCCTCGAATTGACCCGAACACCTCCAACGGTGGTGCTACCTACCTCTCAATGGTGGGATGGCACTACCTTAAGGAACTTTATACAGCATAATTCCTTAGGGTAGGTAGATGACTCGTAGATACTTGCTCTAATTCAAAACAAATCAAAAACTTCTTTTCACACCGACACTTTGCAAAAAGCTTTCAAGAACAACTTTCCAAACACTCTTGAGGACTGATACAAGAGTCGAACTGAAATTTTAAACGAAACTTTTTCAACTCACTCACACTTTGAAAAGCAAACAAACATTTTGAAAACACAAATGAGCAAGTACCTAAGAGCCCATGGATAACCATGGATAGAAAGGGTTCTAACACCTTCCCTTTCTATAAATCTACCTCCCGAACCGAGAGCAATCTCATAAGGAATTTTTATGTGCTTTTGTCCTTTCCTTGTTGGAGAAAATAAAAGACGATGGCGACTCTTACTTCCGCGACATTTCGTGAACCAGCGTTAAATAGTCAGTTCCAGATCCACCGATCACACCTGCAAACTCCATGGAAGCCTAAACCTAAGGACATTTCTACTTTGTGTGAATATGATTACTTGTATTTGATTACCTCGCATATTTTTACCTAGCATCATGACATTATACCATAACATTCTCACTAACCATTTCAAGGATTTTTGGAATTCATCTTTGTTCTGTTTTGTAGGACATGGCTTCCGCTCGTAGGAGCACTATCCAAGTCAGTCTCGTGAGGATACCTCCACAACTCAAGGATTTAGTATCAAGAGTCCCTGAAGATTCTCCATTAACCAAAAGACATGGTCGAATCCTTAGTTTGGTTACCTCAAGTATTGAAGAAGATATGGTAAAGATGCTTGTCCAATTCTTTGACCCTTTACATCATTGCTTCACTTTTCCCGATTACCAACTTGTGCCCACTTTAGAAGAATTTTCTCAACTCATAGGGACCCCTATTCTTGATCAGTTACCTTTCATCGGTATTGAAAGAGACCCTAAACCTGAGGAAATTACTCGAGCTATACATTTTCAACCATCTGACATAGTAGCAAATTAGGTAACAAGGAGTGGTGTCAAAGGGTTCCTAGAAAAGTTTTTGTTAGAGAAGGCTCAATAGTGTTGGAATACTTTGGATCTACAAGCCTTTGAGGAAATTTTGGCTCTTCTCATCTATGGGTTGGTACTATTTCCCAATCCTGACCAATTTATAGATGTAAATGCGATCAAAGTTTTCATATCTCGTAATCTGGTGCCTACATTGCTTGGAGACATCTTGCATTCTCTTCACTCTCTCACTTTGAAGAAAAGAGGGACTTTGATATGTTGCACTCCTCTTTTGGCTAGGTGGTTTATTTCGCATCTACCTCGATCTGTGTTGAAGAATGAACAAGGTATGAGGTGGTCTAAAAGATTGATGTCACTTTCACATGCTAATATTTGTTGGTATTATCGCTCTTTGGAAGACATTACCATCATTGATCGCTGTGGGGAATTCCCTAATGTCCCTCTACTTGGCATTGGGGGAGGAATTACTTACAACCCTTATTTAGCTTTGCGATAATTTGGATACGCTAGGAGATATGGCCCTCATGAGGTACTCATCCCAGGAATTACGTTTGACTACGAAAGCGATACCCAAGGTTACCATCAAAGATTTATACGAGCCTGGGGTATGGTTAACAAAGTTGATAGCAAGACGTTGGGGCATAAGGATTCCATTCCTTCGGAGCCTTATCTTAAATGGGTGAGGTCTCACGCTCAAAGTCTTAAGATGCCTTATGAAGCTGTCTTACCTGTTATCATGGAGCCAGTAGTTGAGGGAGACGTTCCACATACTATCCTCTATCCTGATATGCCTACTTCTCTTGAAGATTTGCAAAACGCTTGGATTCAGTTAAAAGGAGAGAGAGACACCTTTGAAGCTAAGTTCTATGAGGGCGAGAAGAAGATATTAGAGCTTACAAGGGAGATTCATGAAGAAAGGAGTTTTAACACCTACATTACGCCAAAGAGGATGCGCATAAATTTTCTGTCTTAGGAGTTTACTTTATGTTTATTTCTGTTGTTGTAAGCCCAAGAGGCGTGTTTATATTCAAATCAGAACTCTTTAATGCAAGTTAACGTTTGTTCACTCTTTGTCTATACAAATTTAAATTCTTTAAATCCTTGAAATCATTTGCATATTGCATATTCATGCATCATGACGTGACAGGTTTCCACATAACAGGGTTCCTTATCTCTCTGATGTTTATTTCAGCAAGATGGATCTAGAGAAAACTGTGATAGAACTCCAGGCCCAAAATTCCCAATTTCAGGAAGCTTTACTCGCCCAGGCCAAGGGGCAACAAGATATGATGGCTCTGTTGGCCGCTAAGAAGAAGCCAAAGAAGAAAGATCTACTCAACATGGATAAAAGGTTCAAGGAGACAATCCGTCAAATTCCAGTAGAGGAAGATTCATCCGAAGAGGATGAGAATCAGATTGGGGAGGTCAAGAGTATTAAGGCTGACTGTATCAATGACCAAGAATCTGATGATGTTTATTTCAATGAACAGTATCCACCCGCAGATATCAAATATAAGCAGCTAGAAGACAGGTTGAAAGCTGTTGAAATCCAAGCTGTACCCGGTTTAAATTTTGACGGTTTGGGCTTAATCTCAGGGGTAGTCATTCCTCACAAGTTCAAAATACCAACCTTCGCAAAATACGATGGGGTTTCTTGTCCAAAGCTCCATTTGAAGTCCTATGTATGCAAGATACAACCGCACACTGCTGATAAAAAACTCTGGGTTCCATTTTCCAAGAGAGTATGGATGAAACACAACTTGAATGGTTTTATCAGTTGGATGGCTCTCGCATCAATACTTGGGTGGGCCTAGATACTTCCTTCTACCATCAATATCAGTACAACACCGACTTGGCACCAACAAGGGTTCAATTGCAAGATATGACCATGGGGAAGAATGAAGGATTCAAGGAATATGCGCAGAAGTGGAGAGACCTTGCTAGTAGGGTCCAACCTTCCTTGACTGATAGGGAATACATTGACATGTTCATGGGCATATTATCTGGCCCTTTCTTTAATTTATTGGTTGGCTGCTCTTCTTCTGGATTTACCGAATTAATCTTAACCGATGAAAGAGTTGAAAGTGGCATTAAAAGTGGGAAGATCTCTGTGGCATCTACCTCCAATCCCAATCCTGTCAAGAAATCTTTTGCTGTGAAGAAAGAAGTTAATGTTGTGTATGGGGCAAAGGCCCATACCAAGAAGAATAATCATTCGTCTGTCAATGCTGTCTGAATCTCTAATCCAACTCCCACTCCAAGGACATTTGCAAATCATCAACGTTTTGAAGCTCCAAAAAGACAGTTTATGGGGTTAGGCATGTCACTATCTCAAGCCCTTCAACATCTGCTTAAGGCTAATTTAGTGACACTGCGTGATCCTCCCGCCAACCCTGACACCTAGTCACCAAAATATAATCTGAATGCAAAGTGTGCTTACCATTCAAACATCCCCGGGAATGAGACTGATCGGTGCTGGGCCTTGAAGAACAAAATCCAGGATTTAATTGACAACAAGACTATTGAATTTGATCCTCCTCCGACGCCAAATGTAATTACCGCTCCAATGCCAAAGCATGACAAAGGGGTTAATGTTGTCGAAGATACAATTTTCATTGCCTCTATTGAAGAATTAACTACTCCGTTGAATGTAATCAAGAATAATCTGTTGAAAGCTGGGACTTTCCCTGGCTGTGAAAAAGACTGTGTGTGATGTGCGAGACAACCCAATAGGTGTGAGGAACTGAAGAAAGGTATATAAAGCCTAATGGATAGCCACGAGATTCTATTCGAAAAGATTCCCACCATCAATAACTCAATCGACAAAGCTGAAGATTTGGCCATCATAACAATTTCAAACAAACCTCTTAGGATCTCATCCAAAGGTCCTATCAGGATTTCAAACGAACCAATCATTGCTCCTCTCATAATCACTGTTGCCGAACCTGTTCCATACACCTATGATAAAGCGGTACCATGGAATTATGGTGCCGAGGTTTATTACTATGGGGTAAAACAAGATTCTTGGATTGATGATAATGAAGTTGGTGTTATTAATATTACTGGTTCTAGTAAAGTCACAAGAACAGGAAGGGTATTTTCCCCTGTTATCTCACCACCAACTACTACCAGAGTTCCAGTCCATATAACCAATGGCAATTCTGGTGCCAGTACAAAAGGGAAAGGGAAAGAAGGTGAGCCTGCTAGGGAAGAGGCACCTGCTAAAAAGTTTGTTATGGAAGAACCATCCACTCAAGAGATGGAGGAGATTCTAAAGATCATCAAGAAAAGCGACTTCAAAATAGTAGAGCAATTAGGGAAAACCCCTTCTAAAATATCAATGTTGTCCTTATTGCTATGTTCCGACGCCCATGCACAAGCTTTGATTAAGTTCTTGAAAAAGGCTCATGTGCCTCAAGAAACCACAGCCGACCAATTTGAAAACTACGTAGCAAGTCTGACAGCTGATAATGGTCTGGAATTCTCCGACGCGGATTTAACTCCCATGGGAAAGAATCACAATAAAGCCTTGCATGTTTCTGTTGAATGTAAGGGGACCACTCTGGCACATGTTTTGGTTGACACATGCTCATCTTTAAATGTGTTACCGAAAGGCGCTTTAGATCGGCTAGACTGTGAAGGTTTGGTTTTAAAGCCAAGTGATATTGTAGTGAGGGCATTTGATGGGTCAAAAAGGATGGTTCATGGAGAGGCAGATCTCCTAATTAAGGTTGGTTCACAGATTTTCAACTCCACATTCTACATAATAGACATACGGCCTGCGTATTCTTGCTTTCTTGGGCGCCCATGGATCCATGGGGCAGGTGCGGTCACTTCTACTCTCCACCAGAAGTTAAAATATCCAATTCAAGGGAAGGTTGTCACTGTCTGCGGTGAGGAAGAATTTATGGTAAGCCATCTCAATTCTTTCAAGTACGTAGAAATGGATGGCGAATTCATAGAAACTCCTTGCCAGACGTTTGAAGTTGTGGACGCCACCAAAATTTCCTCCGACACTCCAAGAGCTGATAAAGTTATCCCCAAGATGGTTTCTCTTAAGGATGTTCGTGTTGTGGTAGAAGAAGGAAACAATGTGATGTGGGGTCAACTCCTCGATATTCGGTTCAAGGCAGACAAGTTTGGGTTAGGTTTTACCTCCAAAGCTCAGAAAGAGGTTAGAAGTGCTCGTGCTGGAAAGCCGCCTCTCCACCTCAAAAATCATGAAGTGAACATTGTAGAAGACTCCGACGATGAGTGTGCTTTTGAAGACTGGATCTACCCAACAACCAAAGGGAAGCTCAACAATTGGCATACAAAGGATTTCACTCCTGTTTCTTTCATTGAGGAGTAATTACTGTTTACTTTTTCTGTCAATTCAGGAACTCTATGTCTGTAATATTATTTCCAAACAACGACTTTTAAGCCATGCGCCTTGCCCGGGGCACTTTGGTCCTTTTGTCAAGGGTTTTATTTATGTTCATCTAACCATATGATCATTCAGTACATTGGACTCTTTTGCATTCAAATATTTGTGTTTATTGTCTTTCTTTTCTTTCAAATACATTTTCAAAAAAAAATAAATAGCCATGAATCTTACATGCACACACACACACACTCTTGCAGGTCTACATCCACTCTGGATCCTATTGCCAATGACTCTACTATTTCCAACTATGACTTTGAATATCCTATCAACCAAGCTGAAGACGAAAGTGAGGAAGATTGTGATATACTAGGAGAACTATCCAGACTTCTATTACAAGAAGAAAAATCTATTCAACCACATGAAGAGTCAGTTGAGATTATCAACTTGGGTACTGAGTCAGCTAAGAAGGAAATTAGGATCGACGCTAATTTGGAAAGCAATGTTAGGAGCCGTTTGGTTCAGATGTTGCGCGATTATGTGGAAGTATTTGCTTGGTCGTATGAAGATATGCCTGGGTTGGATACCGACATTGTGGTTCATCATTTTCCAAATAAAGAAGATTGTCCTCCTGTTAAACAAAAAGTTTGTCGCATGAGGCCTGACATGTCTGAAAAGATCAAAGCCGGAGTAATGAAATAGTTTGATGCAAGGTTCCTAGATGTAACATCCTATCCTCAATAGGTGGCCAATATAGTGCCAGTGCCAAAGAAAGACGGGAAAGTCCGCATGTGCGTAGACTATAGGGATCTGAATAGGGCAAGCCCCAAGGATGATTTCCCTCTACCACACATTGACGTCTTAGTCGATAATACTACTCAACATAAGGTATTCTCATTCATGGATGGCTTCTCAGGCTATTATCAAATAAAGATGGCTCCCGAAGATATGGAAAAAACTACTTTCGTTATGCAATGGGGCATCTTCTGCTACAAAGTCATGCCCTTCGGATTAAAAAATGCAGGGGCAACATATCAAAGGGCTATGGTGGCTTTATTCCATGACATGATTCATCATGAGATAGAGGTATATGTGGATGATATGATTTCCAGATCATAAATCAAAGAAGAACATCTCGATCACCTGCACAAACTATTTGAAAGACTGAAGAAGTACAAGCTGAGGTTAAACCCTAACAAGTGCATGTTTGGAGTACGCTCCAGAAAGCTTCTAGGTTTTGTTGTCAGCAATAAAGGCAATGAAGATGATCCTGCCAAGATAAAGGCCATCCAAGAAATGCCAATCCCCCATTCTGAAAAAGAAGTCAGAGGATTCTTGGGTCGTCTCAATTACATTGCCCGTTTCATATCACACTTAACTTCTACTTGTGAGACACTCTTCAAACTCTTGAAGAAAGATCAGGTAGTCAGGTGGAACGATGAATGCCAGATTGCTTTTGACAAAATCAAAGAATACCTACAAGAACCTCTTATTCTCATGCCTCCATTTGAAGGATGACCCTTGATCATGTACTTGACAGTACTAGAGAACTCTATGGGGTGTGTTTTGGGCAAACATGACGAGTCTGGCCGAAAAGAGCATGCTATTTATTACCTGAGCAAAAAGTTTACCGACTATGAAACCAGATATTCACTGCTCGAGAAAACTTGCTGCGCTCCGGCATGGGCTGCTCGCCGGCTAAGATAGTATATGTTGACTCATACCACTCTGTTGATTTCTAAGATGGACCCAATCAAGTACATATTTGAGAAACCTGCCCTTTCTAGATGAATAGCCATATGGAAAATGATCTTAACTGAGTACGACATTCAATACACAAATTAAAAAGCCATCAAAGGAAGTGTACTAGCAGATTATTTGGCCCATCAAGCTATGGATGATTATCAGTCAATGAACTTCGACTTCCCTGATGAGAATATTATGCTAGTAACCGACTGTGCGAAACTTTGGCTGTATGACGGACCTGAACAAGGATCTCGATGGACTATGGTATTCGATGGGGCTTCCAACGCCTTAGGTAATGGAATTGGTGTTATGATCATCTCTCCTGAAGGTTGCCGCACTCCTTTCACTGCCAGACTATGCTTCGATTGCACAAATAATATGGCTGAGTATGAAGCATGGATCTTAGGTCTGAAAGCTGCCATTGACTTAAGGATCAAGCATTTGGATGTGTTTGGAGACTCCGCCTTGGTGATCAGTCAAGTAAAAGGAGATTGGGACACTAAACAACCTAATTTTATCCCTTACAAGGAGCTTGTGTTATCCCTAATTCCTTACTTCGAAGAAATCACGTTCAAGCACTTCCCTAGAGAAGAAAACCAGTTGGCTGACGCTTTGGCAACCATGTCTTTAATGTTCAAAGTCAGAGGGGACAACGAAGCCCCTATGATAATAATTGAAAGATTCGATGAACCTCACATTGATATGAGCTCGACACCGATGCGGAAACGCCATGGTACCATGAGGTAATGAGATACCTTGAAGCACAAGAATATCCAGAGGGAGCATCTATCAATGACCGAAAGTTCTTACGAAGATTTGCAGCCAAATTCTTCCTAAGTAACGGGATATTGTACAAGCGCAACCATGATTCAACTCTAATCCGATCTATGGACAAGAAGGAGGCAGAGGAAATTATGGAAGACATGCACGATGGCCTTTTTGGTACTCACTCAAGTGGACATACGATGGCTAAGAAAATCTTAAGAGCGGGTTACTATTGGTCAACGATGGAGATCGATTGTCATCAACATTCAAGAACTTGTAACAAATGCCAAATATATGCTGACAAGGTCCATGTACCTCCAATCCCTCTGAATGTCATGACCACTCCGTGGACATTTGTAATGTGGGGAATTAACATGATCGGAGAAATCAAACCTACGGCTTCCAACGGACATCGCTTCATTCTTGTCGCCATCGATTATTTTACCAAATGGGTCAAAGCTGCCTCGTTTTCCTCAGTCACCAAGAATGTGGTAGCCAGATTCATCAGACACAACCTCATCTGTCGTTACGGTATCCCCAAAAGGATCATAACCGACAATGGGACTAACCTCAACAATGCCATGATCAGGGAGTTGTGCACTCAATATAAGATCAAGCATCACAATTCTTCTCCGTATAGACCGAAAATGAATGGCGTAGTCGAAGCGGCCAACAAAAATATCAAGAAGATTATGCAGAAAATGGTAGTGACCTATAAAGATTGGCATGAGATGCTACCATTTGCTCTACATGGCTACCTTACTTCAGCTAGAACATCAACTGGGTGAACTCCCTTCTCTCTAGTCTATGGCATGGAAGCTGTTTTGCCAGTGGAAGTTCAAATTCCCTCGCTGAGGATTATGATCGAGGAAGGCCTAGGCAAAGACGACTGGATTCAAATGAGATTGGATCAGCTGAACTTGATCAGTGAAAAACGATTAGCTGCTATTTGCCATGGTCAGACGTATCAAAAACAGATGATCAAGGCTTTCAACAAAAATGTCAAGCCTCAAGTATATCAAGTTGGTGACTTGGTGATAAAACACATCATTTTACCACAAGGTGACCCCAGAGGAAAATGGACTCCCACCTATGAAGGGACGTTTGTTGTCAAGAGAGTTTTTTCTGGCGGTGCCATGATGCTGACCACCATGGACGGTGATGATTTCCCACATCCTATAAACACGAACATAGTTAAAAAAATACTACGCATAAGAGACCCGTTAGGTTGACACACCTAAGAAAAATAAGGGAATCCCGGCAAGCCAAAAGGTTTGGGCAAAAATTAGGGATATATGCAAAAGATTGTACACCCGGCAAGTTGAAAACCCGAAAGGATGACTTGGGCAAAAAAGGGTATCCTGGTGGACCAAAAACCCGAAAGGGAGTTTCAGGAAAAAATTAAGGATTTAAAGCGTACGACTATGTCCCATGGAGTCAACACAGTCAATGCTATCACCAAGGTCCAAGTTCAAATGGTCCAGGATCAATCCAATCGATTTCGATCAATGGCAAGAGACATTCGAAGACATTGGGGCAATAGTAGAGCTGGAAGGCAATGAGATCATTTCACATGGCTATTTGTTTTCATTCTCAATTTTGTTTTCCTTTTTGGAAATTTCCTCTTACTAGGATCTCCGTCTCTATGTACAAAAGCGCCTATTGATGGGCAAAATATCAATACAAAATACACTTTGAAGTGCAAAAATTTTCTGTCTCTGTTTTGATTGCAAATTTGTCCAATGAATAAAATTGAATGAACGTATGCATATGAACATAATTAAAACTATTTGGCACATGTGTCCTGCTAAGCAGCAACATCAACAACAGAGCATCAACGCACATCAGCCGTAAGCAGCTCTTTAATGTATATGAAATAGCCCCACAGAGTTATCTCAGCATCATTATCCCCACCAGGACAGCGACAATAAACCTTTCCCCAGCGGAGTTGCCCACAAAATATCTTCACATGGGATAATCCCTGGCCAGAGTCTCAATCTCTTGGCAACTTTCTCCCCAGCTAAGTCAATTTTTACAAGATTGAAGCCTATGAGATCTCTTCCTAAAGGAAATTCACCTCCTTAATAGGGTTTATTTCCCCAACAAGAGTTATTTCCCCATCCAAGTGCAACTTTCTCAACATACAACAATCAAGACACCACGAATTGCCCAGCTGAGTCAATTTTCCCCAGCTAAGTATATCTTCTTCAGCTGGGCCCAAATTCCCCACTTGAGTCTAAATTGCCCAGCTGAGTATATCTTCTCCAACCAAGGCTATCATCTCTAAACAGAGTCTATCCTCCCCAGCCAAGTGCAACTTTCTCAACATACAACAATCAAGACACCATGAATTGCCCAGCTGAGTCAATCTTCCCCAGCTAAGTATATCTTCTTCAGCTGGGCCCAAATTCCCCACTTGAGTCTAAATTGCCCAACTGAGTATATCTTCTCCAACCAAGGCTATTATCTCCAAACAGAGTCTATCCTCCCCAGATGAGCCCATCATCCCCGGCTGAGCCCATCATCCCCAGTTGGGTGTATCCTCCCCAAGCTGAGTCTGCCTTACCCGACTGAGTCTATACTCTCGAGTTTGAATTTCCCTTTCAAATTACTGCAAATCACAGGGCCACAACCCCTAATCCCCAGTAAAGCTGTCAGCGAAGCCTTTACTATTTACAAGAGATGTTATGAAGCCTAGATCCGACCAGATAGTAGCATAATTTTCAAGTTACTGAATCCTGGACCCGACCAGATAACAATTTGACTTCTTCAATTACTGAAACCTGGACCCGACCAGATAATAGTTTGAGTATCTAAAACCTGGATCTGACCAGATAATAGATGATATCAATTTCATAATTCTTTGAAACCTGAACCCGACCAGATAATAGCCTAACTTTTCAAGTATACAGAAGAACCTGAACTCAATATGACCAAAGTTTAACTTCTTTTCCCCAGTAGAGTTGCCTCTGTGTCCCCAACAAAATGGCTGAGAAACCTGGACCCAACCAGATATCAGTCCTCATTTCCATCCTTTCAAGAAAGCTGTTGTGAAGCCTGGATCCGACCAGATAGCAATCATCCTCAGAGATTCATTGTGAAACCTGGAAACCGACCAGATAACAACTTAATCCCCAAAACAGTTTATTGTGAAGCCTGGACCCGACCAGATAACAATTGACCTCATCAAAGAAATTTGCAAAGCCTGGACCCGACCAGATAACAGTTTTCAAACAGTTTATTGTGAAGCCTGGACCCGACCGGACAACAATTGACCTCATCAAAGAAATCTGTAAAGCCTAGACCCGACTAGATAACAGTTTTCAACCAGTTTATTGTGAAACCTGGACCCGACCAGATAACAATTAACCTCATCAAGAAATCTGCAAAGCCTGGACCCGACTAGATAACAGTTTTCAACCAATTTATTGTGAAGCCTGGACCCGACCAGATAACAATTGACCTTATCAAAGAAATCTGCAAAGCCTGGACCCGACTAGATAACAGTTTTCAAACAGTATATTGTGAAACCTGGAGCCCGACCAAATAACAATTAGTTATGATCCCCAGAAAGACACTATGAAGCTTGGATTCGACCAGATAATAGTACAACTTTCCAAAATACCATGAAGCCTGGACCCGACTAGATGACTATTCAATTTCAAAGAATTTTCTACAAAGCCTGGATCCGACCAGATAACAGTTAATTCATCCTTTACTCCGGTAAGTTACTGTGAAGCCTGGATCCGACCAGATAGTAGTTAACCTCCGCATCCCCAGCAAGTTGTTGTGAAGCTTGGACCCGACCAGACAACTATTCAATTTCAAGGAATTTTCTGCAAAGCCTGGATCCGACCAGATAATAGTTAATTCATCTCTTCTTCTAGTAAGTTGCCATGAAGCCTAGATCCGACCAGATAGAAGCCGACTACTTCATCCTCAGAAACTGCGAAGCTTGGATCTGACCAGATAACAACTGACATTTGAGTGATGTCCCAGAAAAAGCATCTTTTCAACAAAATTTGAAGATATGCATGTTCTTCGTTTCCAACAGGCAATCAGGGATTCGACCTCCCAGGATTTCCTCAGCAGTAGTCAAGGATTTATTTTCCGAACAAAAACATACATTTCACATTCATACATCATAGCATGTGCATACCATATGCATTTAGCATGATAGCACATCTAGTGAACATCGTGCAAGCATCTGCATTTTACTAACCCCTTTTCTCCAAGCTAAAACATCAAGTTTAATATAAATCAACAAGAGATTTATGCTAATACTTCTTCCAGAGTTTACCAACATTCCTCCAAATGGCATCTATAAGCCCATTCACCATCCATCTTCGAGTGCAAATTTCTGGGCACTCTAGTGTTCAATCATCTTTCACCTTCAAGTCACGAATGATGGATCCGCCAATCTAACTCTTCAGGTTTAAGAAGATTGAACAGGGGCAGCTGTTGTACCCCTAAATTTTCCCTCTCATTTCTCAAGGAATCACCCTGAATCCTCAAAGTTTTCTTTCATCCAATTCCAAGCCTGGAATTATCAATTTTTCCAAGCAAACCATTCGCAAGGGAAAAATGGTCATTTGCACAGTGAGAAGTCTAACTTTGACTTTTGAATCAAAATCAAATCTCAAAAATCATATTTCATCAAGACATGTTGGAATATGAAGTTTGTTTCATCAAGAATTTCAAAATTCAAATTTTACTTTGGAAAAGTCAAAAGTCTAAATACTTAGAAAATTTTCTAAGTGTTTAAGAAATATGACAATTTCAGAACTTTTGGGCCAGTGTTCACATTCAGCAAATTCTGGATATTCTCAAGACAGAGTTTGGTCAGAACTTCTGGACCAGTTTTCACAAAGGTTCAGTCAGAGTTTGCAAGGTTAAATCAAAGAAGGTTACCAAGCGTGCTGCAAGCTTACTGGAAAGTCTGAGGGATCTTTCAGAATATGCTGGAACCAGAAGATACAAGGATCAGAAGATTGGACGCTACGCTGAAGCAGAACTTCTGGTCCAGAATTAAGCAATGATGCATAGTTTCATATGGGAACTCATTTAATGCTCACAACCACTTGTGAGTTTCTATCCAAAGGATTTCCCCCACGTGTACCCCTACTGTCTTAGGAAGACAAACTTTTGTGCAAAAGTATGCTAGGCCCATGCGCTGCTTCTACTTTTCCTTAATTCATGCTGATAAATCCATCTTAGGTGCTGCTAACCATCCCACTTGGTGCATTGAACCATACTTGTTTAAGCTTGCTTCAAGAGTAAGTCAGCTTCTAGCATATGATGTTGACGCCACTTGACCCCTTCAAATTACAAAACCTTTGCCTATAAATAGAACACCATTGGCCACTAAAAGGAGGTCGACGAAAAATTTGTGAAAGAGGTGAAGAAAAATTGAGAAAGAAAAGTCTTGAACCCTGCAAAAATTCCAAGAGTCCACAAAAATATAAACACAAAAATACAAAACCTAAACTTTTGATTCCTTGCATTCAAACTCCATTTGTTCTCAAGTGTTCTTGACTAGAACCATCCACACAGTTTCTAATTCACATATTATAAATTGCCCTAACTTCTGTATTCATACTGCCATACACTCTCCATCCACCTCCACCTCAAAAAAGTCAGAATATCACCCCTTGGCTGTTCCAGAAGTTAAAAACATCCATCATGCTGAGTACGTGAAGAAGTTGCTCAGAATATCACTAGAGTTCAGGACCAACCTCCAGTTCACAGAATCTTTTCCAGCTGTAAAGTAAGTTTTCTGCTGGCTCTCATCATACTAATTAGGCATTGTCAGATTTTGCATATTTAAGACAATGTAGATATTCTGATCCTGATGATGTACATATTCTGATATTTCATGCATCTGCCTGCCTAAGTAGAAGGAATCCCAGTTCAGAGTTTCATAAAGAAATTAGGGCTCAGAATTAGGATTAGAAAATTCATGTTGCTTCTGATTTGTGCTTCTGATATTTCATGAAACTTGTCATAACTGTTATATGTGCAACTTCTATTCTGTTAAGAAATGACTAAGTTGCAGATGTTCTGACTAGCATAGAGAGAGGCAAAGTTCTGACAGTTGCATCAGAACTTCTGAAAACTTCCAAATTCTCAGAAGATCCAGAACTTCTGAACTTCCATATTTCTACTAACGTTGTTTCTGTTTATGCAGCAAGTCAAAGTCGGGGCTTCTAACCTCTTTTATTTTCAGCATTTGCGCTGATTTTGTTTTCTCTCTCTTTTATTATTTTTTGCCACCATCTTTGTTTCTCATTAATCAAAAAACACCAAAAATATTTCATATTCATATATTATATTTTCTTTTAACATAAAAAGACAAAAAATATTTTCATAAACAAAACTTATTTCTTTTAAAATAAAAAACAAGACAAATATTTTACATTTCCTATACATTCTTATCCATTCAATATGGTTGTAATAGTAACATAGGATTTAATTTGCAATCCCCATTTGAAATTTGTACACCTCATCCCCCTAATGATTGTAATAACGTAGAATCTTTATTTTCCGTACTTTTATTTCTTTCATATATTGTTAGTAATTAGGGTGTGTATGACAAGACTAAAACTAATGTTTAGAAAACCCTAATTCAAGACAAATTATGAATGCAATCAAATATACTCGCACACTTACACCCTTAGGATAATTCCACTTGTTGTCTTATAAAAATGGCCATGTTATGCATGTGGGATGTCTTAGCACAAACAAATCGAAAAATACAAGATCATAGTCCCTCGATGACGCTATCAAAGTTGCCTTTCAAAATGATCTTAGTCCCTAAAGAAAAGTGCTAAGTCATCTCACAACATTGCTATCATGGTCATACGATGACCCATGCCCGTCCCTTCACATCCAACGATGGGGTTTCTTACCAAATCAATGGTAAGATAACAACATCTAAAGGAGGAGGAAAAGTACATCTAAGACCTTTTGAGTAGGTAGATTACTTTTAGTTACTTGCTCACTTTCAAAACAAATATCATTGTTATTTTTCAACACAATCACAAACACTTTCCAAACATGAAATATTTTCAAAAGCTCAACACCTCTGTATACATTCTTACGAACGAGAATCATTAAAAAAGTTTACCTAAACGATGGCGCCTTTTCAAAATACTTTTAAGAAAACACACAAAGCACATTTTCAAACAAAAGCAAGTGATCTATAAAGTAACTAAGAGCCCATGGAAAACCGTGGATGAAAAGGGTGCTAACACCTTCCCTTTTCATAATCTACCCCCCAAACTCAAGAAAACATCTATAAAGGTCTTTCCTGTGCTTTTTCACCTTTCCTTTTTGGATAAAAGAAAAGTCGGTGGTGACTCTTGCTAAACCGTAACATTTGCAAACACAAACGCAAACCTCAAGTCAGTTCTCCCACCGTATCACACAAGGGTTTTCAGGAAGACCTTGGTCATTTCTTGTTCTCCCATGGGTGGCACCACCTGGACAGTTATCTCACGCCAATGCTGCACATATTCTTTGAACGAATCCTTGTCTCTCTGAGCCATTGCCCTGAACTGGTCATGGTCAGACGCCATGAACATATTGTACTTATACTGCTTGATAAAGGCTTCCCCAAGATCATTGAAGGTGTGGATATTTCTACTGTCCAAACTCATGTACCACTTCAGAGCATCACAAATTAAACTATCCTGGAAGAAATGAATAATCAAACTATGATCATCAGTATGGGTGGACATTTTTCTGATATACATCACCAGGTGCTCACGAGGACAAAGTTACCATTCTACCTCTCAAATTTCAGCACTTTAAAGTTCACTGACATTTTGTCCAAATAATTCTTTTTTTCTCGAAGAGCCTTCACTTCCTTCTGAATCTCATTGAACTGGTCTTAAAAGTCATCCAATCGGTCATAGAAACCCATAATTTTACTCGATGGAGGAACAAGACGATAAACTTCATCGTTAACAAACGTCATAGCATTCACCGAAGGAGGTTTAGTATAATGGATCTCGTTTCTAGCCATAGGAGAAACATGCACCACAGGAGGTGCGGTAGTACCAGTAGCTTGAGCAACTAGAGCAACTTGAGCATCAAGGTTGTAACCTTCTAGCATTCCCCATGGGTAACCCTGAGGCATACGATTCTGTGCAGCAGTAACTGGAGTAACAGAAACGGGGACTGATGGACCTTAAGAAGAAACCATTCTTTGTTGTGGTTGAGTAGAAGAAGGAGCAAGTGGTGGCTGATTCTGAGCAGCCACCAACGATTCCATCAAAGTAGTCAGATTGGCCATACAAGCCTTCAAAGCAGTAACCTCTTTGTGCAACTCATGATTCTCTTGTTCAAGATTCTCCATTTTCTTCCTGGAATTAGCCCGAGTATTATACCAGTGAGACAGCTTGCTGAACGAGGTAGAGAAACACAGTAAGACACCGGGTATGAACAAAAATGCAAGAAATATCTGCAAAATAATGCATGATATGCAACACACATGATTTATTTATCTTTATTAATATTTCAAGGGACTCAAAGATTTATAGACAATTTGCAAATACTTAAGTACTAACACATTTTAAAATACTAAAAATCTCATTATAATAATTTCAAAATAGTACAAGTTTCAACAATCCCAAGTTCTAGAGAAGATAGAACCTAAAATCCTAAGAAGGAAAAGCTGATGAAGATATCTCCACACATTGATTCTTTCCAGTGAGTCTTGGAATTTGAGCCTTCAACTGCTTGTTTTCTCCTGCATATCTATCGGCGACCTCTTTCCAATCACCAAAGTTAGGAAGTGAATGACTAAGTTCTGATCAAGATCTAGAGGAAAATAATTGCTCTTGCATCTCCATCATATCTATAGCACGGCTCTCAAGAATCTCAATCAGGTCATCCCTCTCTTTCAAGTCTGCCTGGTATGACATCTCCAAAGTCTGACACTTGTTCTTCTAGGCCTCGTTCTCCTGCTGCATCCTGACTAGGGCAAGCTGAAGCTCTTCCACATCATCTAAAAGGGGAGGAGTGGTCTTCACAAACATATCAAGCATAGGTTCTTCACAGGAATATGGCATCTTCAACTGAATTTCACTTTCTTATACCCACCAAAGATGAGGTTCCAAAGAAATAACTCCTCTTGGTCCCAAGTCTTTTCTACTCTTCCTGTTAATATGGTGCCAAGCCATTGCAATCCCCTCCTTAGCTTCCTTATGATTCTCTCCTTCTTTGAGAAAGAAACCACTCAGATGAATACTATTTGGCGTGTCTCTCATCGGATATCCAAGCTGACATCGTGCAAGAACGAGATTATAGTTAATTCCTCCCTTTATACCGAGTAGAGGTACATTGGGGAAACTACCACAAATATCGACAATCTCCACATCATAGTAATCCTGATGATACCAAACAATGTCAGAATGTTTGAGGGCCATAATCTTTGGATCCCAACGAGGTTCCTTTTTTATATCCCAGAAGGCATCAGACCGAGGTAAGTTAGAAATAAACCACTGATACAACAAAGGCGTGGAACAAATGATCATCCCTCCATGATAAGAATCCCGAAGATGAATGGAGTGATAAGCATCTCCTAATAATGTAGGAACTGGATTCCCGACCAGAAATATCCTGATGGCATTAACATCCAAAAATTTGTCGATGTTAGGGAATAAGAACAACCCACGGGCAAGTAGAGAAAATATGTCCTCAAAAGTAACCGTACTCTTCATCCTAGAAAAGTAGAGAGATTTATCTTATAAGAACTGAGCGGATAATCCTCTGATTCCTTCTTTGGTAGTCATGTGGGCCTCAATCTCAGACTTTCCCAAATGAACCATAGCAGCAATCTCATGAGACTTGGGCTCCCTCTTTAAATCGATAAAAGGAACACGATCAATAACAGGTAAACCCAGTAGGTAAGAATACTCCTCCAATGTAGGCATCAACTGATAATCAGGGAAAGTAAAACACCGATACATCGGATCAGAGAACTGGGCCAAAGTCGAGAGAATACCCTCCTTCATCCCGAGCTTCATAAGAAATACGATGGATCCCTATTTCTTCCAAAAATCTGTAGAACTCTCGATCTCGGGAATCAGACTCATTAAATCATCTACCTTAGGATCATTAAAATTGTACTTCCGAGTCTTTCTTTTTCGAGAATCCATGATTATAAGTACCTGAGATATTCGCAAAAAGTAAACTATAAGTCCCTTGAACCAGATGTTTTTAAATGATGTTCATGGGTGCATGAATGCATGATGCAATAATCACACATAAGATCACAAACATGAGGGGTTAATAGGCTTGATGTCACGAGCATGAGGTCAAAGGTACTACCCACAAGGTATGGTCTAATAGTTTATCACCTGTCGGACAAGGTTCTAAAAGGTTCCCAGAGTCTACATCCTTCCTTCAGATATTACCAACGTCCTGATTGACTCAGTAGTTAGTAATATTCTTAGGAAAAATCATCTGAGTGTAGTATCGCGTGACAACCATTTCAGGATTACTCCATCATAGTTTTCGCACTACACCTAAAAGGCCAAAATTGGTTAAGGGTTCTACGGTCCTTAGTTTTAGCAGGCTCCCATGTCGAAAGCAGCACGTCTTCCTAATTACTCGGTAAACGATACTATAGTCAAAGGGGCCTCCACTAAGTGGAGGATCTCATGCCTTCTTTTTTGGGATTACTCCCTCAAAGTTAACATGACTATACCGCCCATCCTATCTTAAGTTTTCCCAAGTCCACATATAGGACTTATGAGAAATCACCAAGCACCCTGAAAACCAGGAAAATCCAGACAAACATATATACAATAAATAATATACAACAAATAATAGAACATACACAGATAAACAAAGATAGGCTCAAGCCTCTTAGGGATGGACCAGTAATTGGTCGATTTGTCCCCAGTGAAGTCGCCATTTTTTCTGTAGTGGTAGAAATGTTGAGACTAAGCCATTGGATTGACTTAACTCACACATATCAAATAAAAAATCACCACTGCACTTTATTGTTTCCAGAGGAATGAGAAAAGAGAGAATAACCCAAAAAGAGGGGGAGAGAATCTAAGTTCAGGGGTTGGTTATGCAAAGGGAAGGTATTAGAACTCTAAACATCTACGGTACTCTGCTAGAACCTCCTTGTAAATTTATGTATTTTTTCTATAAGTGTTGTATACAAAAATAGATTATGGAGATGAGAAAAGAAATATTTTTTACAATTTTTACACCCACTGCGGTTGTGAACCTTCAGTGCCTACATACCACCTTCCGTGCAATAGGGGATCAGGGTACTCGTTTCACCTTTAAAAAATTTAAAACACAAGTGTGTTGGTTATTTTTAAGAGATAAGACATCATCTTCATATCCGAGTGGAAAACGTACTTACTACCCACGACTATGAGAATGGAGAATTTGCATCATCTCAAAATGGAGGATATGGCTTGGATTTTTAAATCAACAAAGCCTCACTCAACACCCAAGTGGAAAATATCTCACTTCACTATATAACGTAGAAGTATAGTAGCTCGCACCACTAGAAAAATTGACAAGAGTCTAATATTTTGAGAAAATTTTGAAATAAAAAGCCAAAGTGGCAAAATGATTTGAATGAGATTGATTAAATTTTAGTCTTCTCACAAAAAATGTAAAAGTATGATTAAGTTGGTTAAATTTTAATTAAGAAAATATTTTTGAAAATGCATGAACCTAAGTCCAAGTTTATTGTGAAAGCGGTTCAAGTTTAGAAAACAATAATAGTTTTGAAAAGAAGGGGTAAGATTTTTGAAATTTAAGAAGATGGGAGGAGATGAAGGGACTATCCTAAAGCATAAGGTAAAAGCTAGCAAAAAGAACCGTCTAACCAATAAGAAGCCAACACTTGACACAATGAGTCAATGTAGAATTCCCATCCTTTAGATTCGAAACCAGACAAGCACAAATATTAAACCTCTTAAGAATACCAAACTTTAAATGAATTATGTCTTCACAAAAATTGGGTAGAGTAACGGTTGTATACAGATGAATTCCCAATCACAGACAAAGCATATAATCAGAATAACCTGACACAAAGAAAACAAACAACCCAATGTATCAGAGTAAACCCCAAGAACTCCAGACAAAACAATAATAGAAGTCACAAGGTCTCAAGGTAGGTCAAGGTCTCTACTCCTAAGTCCAAGAAGTCGATAACTCCAAAGTGCCAAGGATATTAACCAAATAGTCCAAGTAACCTTAAATTTTTTTAATGTTCAAGTTGGTTATTAGGCATCTTCAAAAAGAAAATGAAAAGCTCAAGTGAGAAAAATAAAAATGACATAAAGATAAATGCTCAAGTGAGCAAAGATGAAAATAGCATGAAATGTAAATGCTAAAATAAATGGTCATAATAGTAAAGGTGTAAAGTAAAAGCATAAAAATAAAAGTCAATTGTTAATGAGTTAGAAATTAGAGGTTAGCTGAATGACCATCTTGAAACTTGCATTTAAAAACTCATTAGAAGATTGTTAAAATCAAATCGTCTTAACAACAAGTTTCATTTTCTTTTTGTCAAGTATATCATTCATTTCAAATTCTCAAGGAAACAACAAATGATCAACGATGTTTAAATGATTCACTTAGACCAAATTTTATGAAAGTCCATTAGAGGATTGATAAGACCGAAGCCTCCTAACAATGAACCTGGAGGTTCTTGGATCAACAGTTTCAAATTAAACATATTTGGGCTTGCAAACATAGGTTTGGGCCACGAATGATCATTTCTCGAATTGGGACAAAATTTAGCGTTGTGTTAAGGAATTATAAGTATATATATATATATATATATATATATATATATATATATATATATATATATATATATATAGAGAGAGAGAGAGAGAGAGAGAAGTCGCACCTATTTTGAGACTGGTAAATAGCAATCTATGTGCCATATGTTTGGAGAGATAATATGTAGATCATCCTCATGTAGCACAAATGAGAAAGGAATAAGAAGAAGAGGAAGGGGATGCAATGTATGGAATTAGGGTTTCAAATATCATCAACATCATTCATCCATTTTGGTGGATTTGGTTTCTCAACCTATCAATACCCAAGATCCAATGAGGTTGAGGAATTTGTCACCAAATGGGAGTCCAAGTCAGAACCAAATAAAGAAAATAATAAAATAATATTTAACAAAACAAATTAAAATGGTTAATAAAAGGAAAATAATTAATAAAATACACAAAATATATTAGAACAACTAATAAAAATCCTAAAAATAGTCAGAGGTCAAGCATGATTTAATAAATGTTGACCAAAATTTTCATAATTTTTTAAAGTCAGAAACTAATTTTAAAAATTGAAGAAAATAAGCAAAATAAACCAAAACTTGTGAAAAATAGTAAAATCAGAAATAAAAATAAAATGAGGTCACCAATAATTGTCCATAGGCCATTGGATCCCTCCATAATTTTTTCAGAATTTAAAAAGGTCAGAAAGTATTTTTAAAATAATTAAAATAAGGGAAACAATGCAAAAATTATGAAAAATATCAAACATCAAAATATAAATATGAAAAAATATTCACAAAGTCAGAAATAATTCAAAGTATTTTTATATATATTTTTCATAATTTTTGGATAAAAAGTAAAAAAGTTATGCATTTTTAAAGATAAAGGAAATTTTAAAATAATTTTGTAAAAATAAAATAAATCAGAAAAATCATACGCGTTGGATCTTTTTCACTTATACACGCTGGAAGATCTAACGGATCTTAGGTGAGGGAGCATCATGAACCCAAGTCAAGGCGCGCGCATGCAATACAAGAAAGTCTAACCAATCAAAATAAAACTATTGGTTGAGCGTCATTGGTTAAAGAACGACACGTAGGTCATCTTCAACCTCCAGCCCCCCTGCAATTAGGGCAATTCCAAGATCCTTGAATCTGTAAATTTACGTGTTTATAGTGGTACCAATAGATGTGTCTAATTGAGATGATCACCACCATATGCTCGCGAAAAATTTATATGAAGCACAACATAGTCGATTTGGAAAAAACCAGAGATGTTTGAAAATGTAAAAATCAAAAATCAAAAGAATCAAATGAATTGTATCACCAGCATTGAGTTAAGAGCAAGCATTAGTGAATATCATAGATTATCCCAGTAATTTGAGTTAGAAAATTTGGTGTCTTAAACTGCCTGAACGAAGTCAGATGAACTTGCTCTGTAAATGAACTTGGCTAGCAAGATTCAGGGCACCTCAAGGCTTGATTCTTCTTTTGTTAGCTTCAGGGAAGTTCAAGGATGAAGGATCAATGAAGAAATTGGATTGAAAAATGGAGAAAAGAGGAATTCGAAATCTCAGAAAACTGAGTTATGGAGGAAGTTTGACAGAGTGATTTTGGCTGTTCAAGCTTGAGAAAATGAGAGGAGTGAGGTCCTATATTTATAGGGAAGCAAATGGTGCAAAGAATTAATAGGAAATTTGAAGTTTGGAGGGAAATTGGATGGAGCTCGAAAGTGAAAAAAGTGTGACTCCATGTACATCAAAACTCAGTCAATTCCTGCATGTTGATCCTTAATTCAACTTTGGGAACTTTGTGAAACATGTTTAAATCAAAAACTCGTGCTAATTTGCTTGAAAATTTTGAAGTGATTGGTTGATAACCATTTAAAGAGAAGCATATCTTTGGAATCACTCAAAAATCTCAAAATATGAACAAGACATAGCCCTTAGAAGTTCAAAACCCTAGCTCCTCAAGCACCAAAATTACTTGGAAACCCCTTTCAATTTTGACAATCTTTCTTGCACAATCACTTTTTCCATGAAAATAGAAGTTATTATGGATGATAATAAGAAACCATAGAAACAAAAACCACTTCCAAATATTAAGAATTAAGAGAGTTATGCACTTGTGATCAAGGAATCAAGAACTTGTCCAATTTGGTCAAACTTCTTCAATCAACCCTTGTATCTATTGACTTTATTTGAAAAATTGAGGCATGATAAATCATATTATACCTTGTCATAATATTACTCTAAAGCACTATCAATGATGAAACTTGAATCTCAATGAAGCTTTGTTAAAGGAGGCATGGAAATAAACTCATGAACCTATGAATCAACCTGATGAAATGTGTTGTGCCCTCACCTATAGTATCATCAATTAGAGAAAACATGCATTGTATTTTTTAGGTAAAAGTTAATCAATATAAAACATATATGATCATAATATACAAAATCAAGGTGTTTGGTGATCCCTCATGAGAAAACCTAAAGATAGGGAGACGAGCCAAACCCTAGTGTGATCTTGTTGTGATTGAGTTGACATGAGATGATAGAGGAATCTTAGGGGAAAAATTAAGGTACAACACTACGCCTGTGTAACAATAACAATAGGGAAATCAACATAGGCCAGACACACCAAATAGACAATTTACAAAGATCAACATGCCATTGTCTCAGGCATTACAACACTTACTGAAAGCAGAGTTGATTACACTGAGGGATCCTCCTAAAAATCCCAACACCTCCTCTCCTCGGTACCATCCAAATTTAAGATGTGCTTACCATTTAAATAGTCCCGGGCATCACACCAATAGTTGATGGGCATTGAAAAATAAAATTTAGGATATGATTGACAACAAAGAGATTGAGTTTGATCCTCCCAAGACCCCCAATGTGATTACTGCACCTATTCCTAAACACAACAAAGGCATTAGTGGTATTGATGATGTTATTTATGTTTCTACTATAAATGACTTGATTACTCCCCTCCTAATTATCAAGAATAATCTATTGCGAGCCAGTTTATTTCCGGGTTGTATTGAAAGATGTTACTACTGCGCAGCCCAACCCAATGGTTGCAAACTGCTGAAAGAAGGTATTCATCATCTGATGGACAACCATATAATACTAATTGATAATACTCCCTCTATGAGAATTTGTTTCAAGACTTGGAGCTAGAAGAGGTATATGTAATCTATGGTACTCCTATCAAGAAAACTTCAAAAGGCCCTATGAAGATTAAGGATGAACCTAGAATCGCTCCTCTGATAATCACCGCACCCGGACCTATCCCATATTCCTCGGACAAAGCTATCCCTTGGAATTATGGGGCCAACGTCTACTACCACAATATCAAGCAAGAATTATCGACTACTGAGAAGGAAGGTATTGAAGTTACTGATCCACCTCTTGACAATATTATTGGGGCCAGTAAAGTCACTAGAAATGGAAGGGTTTTCTCTCCTGAAATCTCTCCGAGGAATGTTGCCACACCAGTTCGTGTTACTTCCACCAAGTCAACTACTGAGACTCAGGGCAAAGGACAAATGATGGAGCCTGCCCCGATGGAGGCACCCAAAGAAGATACAGTTGAAGATCCCTCCAGGAAAAAGTTGGAGGAGGTATTAAAAATCATCCGAAAAAGTGATTACAAGATTGTTGAACAGTTGGGACAAACTCCCTCCAAGATATCAATGTTATCCCTTTTGTTATGTTCAGAATCCCATGCACAAGCTTTGGTGAAATTCTTAAAATTTGCGCATGTGCCACGAGAATTCTTTGCTGATAAATTTGAGAGTTATGTTGCTAGCCTGACGACTGATAATGGGGTAGGTTTTTCTGATGCTGATTTGACTCCTGAAGGAAGAAACAACAAGGCCCTATATTTCTCTATTGAGTGAAGGGGCACTACTCTAGCTCATGTATTGGTTGATATGGGTTCCTTGCTGAATGTCTTTCCGAAGGGTGCTCTCGTCAGGCTTGATTGTGAAGGGGTTGTGCTGAAACCCAGTGATATTATAATCCGAGCCATTAACGGTTCAAAAAGGATGGTGCACAGAGAAGTAGATCTTCTGATTACCGTAGGTTCGCAAGTATTCGAATCCACCTTCTATGTAATGGATATTCAACCAGCTTATTCTTGTTTACTTGGACGCCCCTGGATTCATGGGGCAGGCGTTGGTACCTCTACTCTACATCAAAAGCTGAAATATCCCGTGAAAGGAAAGGTTGTCATGGTTTGTGGTAAAGAAGAGTACATGGTGAGTCACTTGAACTCTTTCAAGTATGTGGAGATGGACGGCAAATTCATCGAAACTCCCTTCCAGAATTTTGAAGTTATTCCTCAAGAATTTAATGAAGACGTTTATGTTATCCCTAAGGTTACCAGGATCCCTCAAATAATGGCTTCTTTGAAGGATGTTAGAGTTGTAGTAGAAGAAGGTGGTTGTACTACTTAGGGTCAGTTTCCTGACATTCTGTACAAAGCTGAAAAATTCGGCTTGGGTTTCACTGCAGGGGCTCAGAGGGCTATTCGGCGTGTTCGGCCTGGAAGACCACCTTTCCGCGTCAGCAACAATGGAGTCAACACTATAGAAGATGTTGATAATGACTACGACCTAGACAATTGGATTTTTGCCACCACCGACAACATGCTTAGAAACTAGAAGACTGAAGACCTTATCTCAATCTCCTTTATTCATGAGTAAATTATACTTTCTGTTTTATTGCTTTCAAGTTTGGTTATGTAATTTCAAAACAATAACTTTAAACCTTGTGCCTTACTTGGGGCACAATGGTCCATTTTGTTAGGGTTTTCATTTCATTAACATTTTTCACTCAATAAATCATTGGACATGTTGCATTCAAATTTTGCGCTCTTTGTCTTTTTTTTATCTTATCACTTTCAAAATAGCTATGCGTTCTTACACACATCCACACAATAAATTACAGATCCATGATAAGTGCAAATTGTAGCTTTTTTGTATATATTTTTTGTTGCATTTATCGACTCTTTGTTGTTAATATCGTTGAATAAACCTGACATTTGTGTAAATACATTTAGTTTATGTTTATTTGTATTTTTGGGTAAATAGTTTACCAATTGATGTTTTTATAATCATTTTATATGTATTATTGCGTATTTGGAGCATGAGTAATAAAGTATTGGACACACGATTTGAAACGCGTGATTTTGAGCAACGTCAACGAATAAGGCTCAAAATCAAAGAATAGTAAATATTTAATTTGATTGATATTTAGTAATTGTTAGATAGCTAATTGAATAAGTTTCCAACACTTCGAACCAGGCGTAAATCGGAGTTACTGTTCTCAAGTTATGGCGAAAACAAAAAGTTGATTTTTTTCTCATGACAGTACAACGCGCTTAGCGGGACTTTGCTGCTTAATGCGGTCCCCTAGACAGAGTTACGTTAAAAGGTGCAAAAAACATATTTTTAGGTTATGTTTTTGGTATTTTTGGTCACAATCCACCAAACCTTCATTTTTTAGTAGAGAGAGCTTAGAAAACAATTTCGGAGCTTGCGTACGGGTGATCCGGTGGATTGATCATCAATCGGCACTGACAAACCAGGAGATTTTTTGTTCATTTATCTTCCTCTTTGTGTATTTCTCTTTGGTTGGGTTTTGTATATGATTTTACTTTGAACTCATGTATATTTGTCGCCCATGGCGTTATATTTAATTTGCTTTACAATTTCATGTCGATTGTTATCTTAGATTTTTGCTCCGTGCTCGGGGTTTGGGTTGTTATAGATATATACTGCTTAAATCCTTATCTAGGATAATTATCTATTAGTTTCTGTGTTCTAGAGATAGATTTAGAGCTAACAATCTTTATGGGTGTTGAAGCTTAATGCATCCGTGTTGGTTGTGTCAGTTGAGAGATCATCGATACGAGTAATATGGATGTTTGTTGTGTTGTTGAGGTTGGCTGAGAGATCATGACTGAGATGATATAGTAGTTCTCTCTACTTTGGGTTAGAAATAACTTAGATAGTGAGGGATTCTAGATGACTCTGAGGAGTATTGTATGTTAAGTGTAACTGGTTGATAAGTTCAAGTTTGTGAGAAGTAGATTATATGCATGCTTGATAAGTTTCTTCTCTCTAGAGAATGAATTCTTTCATGTTCATATTTACTTTTATGTTTTTATGTTTTTCCAATTCAAATCAAACTCATTAACGAAAGAATTGTCGAACGACATTTCAATACACCAATTTTTGTGGATAGATATGATATAACCTATATCACCCGGTAAATTAATAACTTATTTTTTCCTTGCTGCTCTACTACAACAACAAAATGGCACCGTTGTCGGGGATTGGTGTTTATTGTGTTGTATTGCGATAGTTTCTTTGTTTTTGAGTTTTGTAATTAATGTATATGTTGTATATAAATTGTACATTAACTTGTATATGATATTTGTGCATATATGTGTTTTCACGTATTGTTGTGAATTGTCTCATTTTCGTAACGTTTGTTGTGTGATTGTTAGGACACTTTCTTTAGGTTTGCACGGTGTTACAATACCATGTCATGATGAGAGGAGGTTACTAGCTCGCACAATAAAGGCGTCGAGCTTACGACATAAAACAAGCATGATTTGTTTGAATTCGTTTATGTATGTGTTGACTTGTGTTTTAACAAGTTGAAATTGGACTTGTTTTAAATTCTCAAATTTTCACTTTTCAACTTGTTAATTCACTTTCACCCATTTGTTTCGTTATTTCAAATTGTGTTTTTCCGTAAGCTTGTCATTTTTAGCTTGTGGAAGTGTGTTTGTATATAGTAAATATTGTGTAGTTGAGATTGTATAGGTGAATGTGGAGGTTGCACCAATTGTTGTCATGTTTTTGTTGTTCTGGTGTAGCACGTTTGACTGCGCTTAGCGCGCCTTGCTGTGCAGAGCCAATAAATTCTTTTTAATTTTTCGCGTGTTTTCTTTTTTTCCTACTTCCACCTAAGCTTTAAATAGTAAATAATATTAATATAATTAATTCTTTTATTTTTGTTTGAACTCAACTTTTGTTAGATAGCTTGAAGTCGCTTTTGGTGATTTTTCAAGTTTGAGTGTTTCAATTTGAGAATGCGTGGTAATGATTTTGTTAAAGTTTTGTACACGTTCGAGGTATGCGCTTATCGCTTTCTATAATTTAACATATTCATCATACTTAGACTTTTTACAATTTTTATGCCATTCATTCTTTTGTATACTTGTTCATTTGTGAATCACTTTAGTTCCTACCCTTTTTGTGAGGTAGCTTTCCATTGTTCACATATGCTGGAGACCACAACTCTTGTTTTAACTGGATTTTATTATGTTTAATCTTTTGTTTGTATTGATTGTGTGAAAGCATGAACATGTTCAAGGCATTTTTTTTCCATTTTGAGCATAACTACCTTGGCCAAATAGTCAGTTCACCGTGTGAGTGTGTGATCATTAGTAACCCCTTTTGACCCTTTTTGTCGATATCCATGTTATTTTTGCTAAATGATTGTCTATGAGTGTTTAGTTCATATTTTTGTATGGATGTTGATTCTTTTGTTTTCTTGAACCCTCAACTATGATTTTTAGTTAAATTTTTACCTTGCCTTAGAAAGTAGGGAGTATTCACATTATGATGATGGTTGAATTCAAGTTGGGGAGAGATTTGTTTGCTCACTTATGTTATTGATTTCTACGAGGTTATAAAAGAAAGAAAAAGAAAAAAATGTGAAAAATAATTGAAAATAAATAGAAAGAAAAAATGAAGGAAAAATTGAAAAAAGCTTTAAAAAACAAAAACAAAAAGAGTATGGAATAATTGTGCTAATAAGTGATGTGTGTTGGTTTAAAATTTGGGGTAAAGAAGAAGTTTGATTGGAATGCTATTGTTTGAAACTTTGTGGAAGTAATTACTCCCTTAGATTTAAGCATGTCTTTGTTTCGATTAGCTTTAGGACGTATCCCTTGTTTGTTAACCAAGCCACATTACAACCTTGAAAAGCCCTTGAGATCCTTGCCTTTGTATGTTCAATGTGAATTTTTAGGTGAATGCATAATTTAGTATTTTTTTGCAAGATTGTGGATGAGTTAAAATACCCTACTTTGTATGTTTTTCATCTACGGATGATTGTTTTTGCTAGGTGTGATTCATTTGTGAACTAGTGTTGTTTTACAATGTTTGGCATGTTCTTTGTATTTAACATTCGTTTCATGTTTATGTTATCGTCGTAGCATATTGGTAAGTATGTTTCATCCTGTGTATCGTTTTTCATTTGAACCATTGCATTTGTTTTCCGTTTTCAAAACATGGTAATTCATGAGATTTTGGTTGATTACTTTTGGTTGTCTGAGTTATTTGGCTTTGTTTGAGGACAAACAAATTCAAGTTGGGGAGAGTTTGGTAAATGCAAATTGTAGGTATTTTTGTATATACTTTTTGTTGCACTTATCGACTCTTTATTGTTAATATCGTTGAATAAATCCGACTTTTGTGTAAATACGTTTGGTTTCTGTTTATTTTTGTTTTTGTGTACATAGTTTACCGTTTGATATTTTTATATTCATTTTATAGGTATTGATGCATATTTGGAGCATGAGCAATAAAGTGTCAAAGACACGACTTCAAACGCGAGATTTATGGTTCATTTCTCTTCCTCTTTGTGTATTTCTCTTTGGTTTGGTTTTGTATATAATTTTACTTTGAACTCATGTATATTTGTCGGCCGTGGCGTTATATTTAATTTGCTTTACAAATTTGTGTCTATTGTTATCTTAGATTTTTGTTTGTGCTCGGGGTTTGGGTTGTTATAGATATATACTGCTCAAATCTTTATCTAGGATGATTATATGTTAGTTTCTGGATTCTAGAGATAGTTTTAGAGATAACAATCTTTATGGGTGTCGAAGTTTAATGCTTTAGTATTGGTTGTGTCGGTTGAGATATCATCGATATGAGTAGTATAGATGTCTGGTGTGTTGTTGAGGTTGGCCGAGAGATCATCGCCGGATGATATAGCAGTTCTCTCTACTTTGGGTTAGAAATAACTTAGAGAGTGAGTGATGCTAGATGACTTTAAGGAGTATTGTAGGTTAAGTGTAATTAGTCGATAAGTTTAAGTTTGTGAGAAGTAGATTATATGCATGCTTGATAAGTTTCTTCTCTCTAGAGAATGAATTATTTCCAGTTCATATTTACTTTTATGTTTTACCAATTCAAACCAAACTCATTCACGAGATAATTGTCGAACGGAATTTCAATACACCAATCTATATGGACATGATACGATATAACCTATATTACCCGGTAAATTAATAACTTACTTTTTTCTTTCCGTTATACCACAGCAACAATCCACATCCACTCTGGATCCCATTGATAAAAATTATGCTATTGCCACTTATGAATTTGAAAATCTGATCTACCGAGCCGAGGACGAAGGTGAAGAAGATTGCAATGTACCTAGAGAACTTGCTAGGCTGTTAATGCAAGAAGAAAGAGCCATACAACCACATGAAGAGCCAATCGAGGTTGTGAAATTGAGTACTGAAAAGGACAAGAAAGAGGTCAAGATAGGTGCCAATCTAGAAGACAGTGTCAAGAACAGATTAACCCAGATGTTGCGCATCTATGTTGAGATCTTTGCTTGGTCATACAAAGACATTCTAGGGCTTGATACTGATATTTTGGTTCACCATCTTCCAATAAAAGAGGGTTTCTCTCTGATAAAGAAAAAGGTTCGTCATATGCGTCCCGAGATGTCTGAAAAGGTCAAAGATAAGGTTATGAAGCAGTTCAACGCAGGTTTCTTGGCTATTACGTCTTATCCTTAGTGGGTTACCAATGTTGTGTCAGTACCTAAGAAAGACGGTAAAGTGTGTATGTGTGTGGACTATATGGATTTGAACAGCGCAAGCCCCAAAGATGACTTTTCGCTTCCACATATTGATGCTCTGGTTGACAACACTGCTCAGCATAAATTATTCTCCTTTATGGATCATTTCTTAGGTTATAATCAGATCAAGATGTCACCTGAAGACTTAGAGAAAACTACCTTCGTCACACAGGGGTACATTTTCTGTTACAAGGTTATGCCTTTCGGTTTGAAGAACGCATGTGCAACATATCAGTGTGCTATGGTAGATATGTTCCATGACATGATCCATCACGAGATAGACGTTTATGTTGATGACATGATATCTAGATCTCAGACTGAAGAAGAACATCACGACCACCTGCACAAGCTGTTTGAGAGACTGGAGAAGTACAAGCTGAGGTTGAATCCGAACAAATGCACATTTGTGGTGAGATTCGGAAAACTCATGTGTTTCATCGTCAGTGGTAAGGCTATTGAAGTCGATCCCTCCAAGATCAAAGCCATTCAAGAAATGCCTGCTCCCCGTATTGAGAAGGAAGTCAGAGGTTTCTTGGGACGACTAAATTATATTTCCAGATTCATTTCCCATCTGACCGCTACTTGTGAGCCAATCTTTATGTTATTGAAGAAAGATCAAGTGTTGAAATGGAACGACGATTTCCAGGTAGCTTTTGACAAAATCAAGGAGTACCTCAAAGAACCTTCGCTTCCGATGCCACCAGTTGAATGAAGACCTTTGATCATGTACCTAACAGTATTAGAGAACTTAATGGGGTGTGTACTGGGGCAACATGACGAGTCTGGTCGAAAAGAGCATATAATATATTACCTTAGAAAAAAGTTTACCTACTGTGAAACAAGATACTCACTATTAGAGAAAACTTATTGCGCTTTGGCATGAGCTGCTCGCCGACTAAGACAGTATATGTTGACTCATACCACTTTGTTACTCTAAAATGGATCCCACAAAATATATATTCGAGAAACTCGCTCTCTCTGGAAGAATAGCCCAATGACAAATGGTCTTAACAAAATACGAAATTCAATACACCAATTAGAAGGCAATCAAAGAAAGTGTACTAGCAGATCATTTGGATCATCAAGCCATAGACGACTACCAGTCTATGAATTTCGAGTTCCCGGATAAGAACATTATGCTAGTTACAGATTATGAAGAACCTGGACCGTATGAAGGACCTGACCCAGGATCCCGATGGATTATGGTTTTTGATGGAGCTTCCAATGCACTTGGTAATGGAATTGGTTCTTTGATTATCTCTCCCAAGGGTTTCCATATGTTGTTTACCGCTAGACTATGCTTTGACTGTACCAATAACATGGCCGAATACGAGGCGTGCATCATGGGTATTAAAGATAATATTGATCTAAGAATCATGTTCTTGAATGTATATGGGGACTCAGCCCTAGTGATAAGTCAGATTAAAGGAAAATGGGATACAAAGTATCCAAATCTCATTCATTGTCGGGAGCATGTATTGGAATTAATTTCGTACTTCGAGGAAATCACTTTTGAACATATCCCACAAGAAGAGAATTATTTGGCAGACGCATTGGAAACCATTTCATCTATGTTCAAATTCAGAAGGGACAACGAGGCTCCTCGAATTACTATTGAGAGATTGGATGAACCGACACATTGCTACAAAGTTGACACTGATGGAGTGAGGAAAAGCCTTGGTTCCACGAAGTGAAAAATACCTCGAGGCTTAAGAGTATCCCGAGGGGGGATCAATTAACGACAATAAATTTTTACGGAGGTTCTCTACCAAGTTTTTCTGAGCAACAAAATTTTATACAAGCGTAAACACGATTCGACGCTGCTTCGTTGCATAGACAAGAAGGAAGCCGAGAAGATTATGGAAGATATGGATGAATGTATCTTTAGCACTCATTCCAGTGGGCACACAATGGCTAAGAAGATTCTGAGAGAAGGTTATTAATGGTAGACCATGGAAACTGATTGCCATCATCATTCCAAAACTTGTCACAAATGCCAGATTTAGGCTGATGAAGTACACGTGCCTCCGATTCCTTTGAATATCTTGACTGCTCCTTGGCCATTTGCAATATGGGGCATTGATATGATTAGAGGGATTAAGCCTACTGCATCATGGGCACCATTTCATCCTGGTCGCTATTGATTACTTCACGAAGTGGGTCAAAGCAGCCTCGTTTGCCTCCGTTACCAAGAATATTATGGCCCAATTCATTAAGAATAACCTCATCTTTCGGTATGGCATCCCCGAAAGGATTTTCACAGACAACGTTACCAATCTTAACAACACTATGATCACGAAACTCTGCATGCAGTTCAAAATTAAGTAGAATAATTCTTCTTTGTATCGACGGAAGATGAATGGCGCAGTGGAAGCCGTCAATAAGAACATCAAGAAGATTATATAAAAGATGACGGTGACATATAAAGATTGGCATGAGATGTTACCATTAGCTCTTCATGGATATCTCACTTCAGTACGGACATAAACTGGGGCAACCCCATTCTCCCTAATCTACGGTATGGAGTTGTCCTACATGTCGAAGTCCAGATTCCTTCTTTAAGGATTATTAAAGATGCAGATTTAGACGAAGACGAGTGGATTCAGTCCAGGCTGGACTAGATAAATCTGATTGACGAGAAGAGGCTTGCGGATGTTTGTCATGGTCAGATGTATCAGAAGCGTATGATCAAAGCCTTCAACAAGAAAGTCAAACATCAAATATACCAGGTCAGCGAGTTGGTAATATAGCGTATCATCTTAACACAAGGTGATCCCAGAGGAAAGTTGACTCCCACATACGAAGGGCCATTTGTGATTAAGAGGATATTTTTCGGCGGTGCTATGGTACTTACCACCATGGGCGGTGAAGATCTTCCACACCCTGTGTATGTGGACATAGTTAAAAAAACATTATGCATAAAAGTGACCCACTTGGTTGACTGGCCTAGGAAAAAATACGGGCATCCCGGTGAACCAAAAGGGTTTGAGAAAAAATTAGGGATATATATAAAGATTGTACACCCGGTAAGTCGAAAACTTGAAAATTCGGCTTGGGAAAAAAGAGTATCCCGATGGACTGAAAACCCGAAAAGGTGGTCCAGGCAAAAGTTAGGGATTAAAGCATACGACTATGTCCCATTAGATCAGCTACCTACAACAAGCTTAGTTACCAACGTCAAGTTTGAATGGTACAGATCAATTCAGTCAACTTTTCCCAACAGCAATGGATAAGATGCTTGAAGATATATGGGAAATAGCATAGTCAAAACTTGATGGGATCGTTTCTTCATAGTTGTGTTTTCTTTATTTTACTTTGTACTCTTTTCATTTTACGATGATTTCTTCTTACTAGGATTTCTGTCACTTTGTACAAAACTTCCTGTTTATGGAAAACTTTCAATACAAAGTAAATTTCAAATTTCAAATTTGTTTTACTTTCTCTGTTTTGTTTGCAAAAAAAGTCCAATGAATAACTTGAATGAACATATCCATATGAATATGATTACTGTTAACAAACATGTGCATAAGAATAGGGGTCAGCATTTGCTAAAGACTCTACGAGTTGGAATAATGTTCAAGTTGTCCATAAATCCCCACAGAGCAATCTCCATGGAAAAATACTCGTAGAGTCTGTCTTCACAAGCTCATTCCCGAAAGAGATATATTACTCAACAAGTCTAATACGCCTTCAGACAGGAATTGGGACATCGTCCAGCAGTTCACATGATCATCTCCCCCAATAGGCCCCCTAGCGTACAAATAAGTTTGACCATTTCCTCAACATATAGTGGAAACTTCCTCCGTACAGCCTATGAATTCAGAAATGATTCCTCAGCACAGTTCACAAGAATGTAATTCTCCAGGGGAGTTTATTTCTCCAGCACTGAAAAATCCCCTGAAAAATTCTCTTCCCCAACAGGGTTTATTTCCCCAGCAGTGTTTACTTCCCCAACCAAGTTCATTTCTCATATTACTGCAAATCCCCGACAATATTCTCTGCTCCAACAAAGTATATCCAAAGTTGTTATCCCCAAAGAGTTGCTACAGTATCTGAAACCAGGCTAGATATCATTTAACTTTGTCCTCCCCAGAGGAGTGGATGTCCATTTCTAAAACTCGGCCAGACAACGCCTCAGAAGGTTATCCATCTTTTTTATTCCTAGTCAAGGTATATAAGAACTAAATTCCCAATAGAGCGATGAACGACCAGTGTTCCTGAACTCTTCCATCTCCAAGCAGAAGCCAAACATTCCTAGTGGAGTATCCCTAAAATAGAAAGCAGGAATCCCCAGTGTAACATTCTAAACAAGATTCCTCATCCCCAACAACTGTCAAGGATTTATTTTTCCCAGCCAAGGATGTTATATGAAGCTACCGTTATCGTCAACAACATCTTACATCCATACATCATTTACAAAATATCATAACATATGAATACAAAATGTATACAACATTATCATTTACTTTGAAAGCATCATTATGAAATGCATGCATCATGACAGTGCATAAAACTAACTTTAATATTTTCAAGTAATGTCTGCAAACAGAGAAAAATCACCAGCAAATTTCAAATAGGTCAAAGATTAATTCCCAAAACAGGACGGGGAAACTATCTATACGATCATGCGGTATATATTCTTGGAACAGGACGAGTTTACAAACAAGAGAAGAAGTCTGAGATTAATCCCAGAAATAGGACGGGGAAACTATCTATATGACCAAGCAGCATCAATTCCCGAAACAGAACGAGTTTACCAACAAAAAATAGGTCCTAGATTAACTCCCGAAACAAGACGGGGAAACTATTTATAGGACTAGACAAGGATTAATTCCCAAAACAGGACAGGGCAACTATCTGTATAACTAGGAAAAGATTAATTCCCAAAATGGGACGGGGAAACTATCGACATGGCCCGGTGGTATGAATTCCTGAAATAAGACAAATTTACCAATAAAAACAGATTGTGGATCAACTCCCGAAATAGGACGGGGTGACTATCTACATGACAAGAATTTCTATTAGAGACTAAGTCTGATAAGCATTTCCATCAAAGACTAAATTTGACAAGCCTTTCCCTCTGACTAAATCTGACAGGCAACTACTTAAGCACTTTCCCCATAGAATTATCCTGAAAGTCATTCTTCAGATATAGTCAAGCGTGGACTTATTCTAATACTCCTATCAACTATCACTTTGATAACATCTATAAGCCCATCTCTGACGACACTCTGTCATCTCTTTGAATGGCATCTTTAATCCCATTCAAGCAATGTTATCAACAACCAACGTTACCTCCTGCACATGCGAGTGCAAATTTCTGGGCACTTAAGTATTTGATCCTCTTCTATCTTCAGGTTTAATAAGATTGAACAAGGGAAGCTGTTGTACACAAAAATTTTCCCTCCCATTTTCTTCAAGACACCTTTTCATGCTCCTAGGGTTTTCAATTGCTCAAGGCTACTCAATGTTTGATCAGGAAAATTCTCATCCTAAGCAGTTGACCTACAACTAGGGTTTCACTTTTCTCAAGGAAGATTGGGTTTCTAAGGCCTCAAGTGGATGTCATGGTTTCTTATGTGTCTCTAAGAATTCTCATGCCAAGTTTCAAGCCTTCCATCACAAGTTTGCTCAGTCAATTTCTCAGATGACTAAAAATCAATTGTATTGGACAAAAAGTCAAATTTGGTCAACATATAGTCAAACTTCAAGATTTTTGGTCAACATCAATATTTTGAAGTCATATTTATCATTTTATCAAGGTTTCATCATGATTCATCAAGAAAACTCCATATTCATCAAAAGTTAAAAGTTACCAAATTAGGGTTTTCTTAAGGATAAGTCAATTAAACTTTGACCAAGCATAACTTTCACACGCTTCATCATATTTTCCTCAACCAAAACTCATTTTGAAGGAAATTCAATTATCTAAAACTTTGTCTCTCTAAGCTTAAGTTCAAAAAATGCTTCATTTGAGAGATATGGGCCAAAACATTATAGGTCATTTCAAAAGTCAACAAAAAGACACTTTTTATCAAGGCAACTTATATCAAGATAAATCTCCAAATGAAAAACTGATCAACATAGATATTTTAGATGATATCTTAAGCTTTCCAAAAATTCCTAGATCACATTCAAATGACAAAAATTGAGAGAGTTATAATTGGTGCAAGTTGGGAAATTTTGAGCAAAGGCATGAAACTAAAAGTGACCAAACTTAAATTTTTGGCTAGTGGGATATTGTTTCAAGGTCCATGCGTGTTATATACTTCATAGTGAACCTCAGAACTTATTCATGCACCCCCTTGGTTTTTTATTTATTTATTTATTTATTAATTTAAAATTCAAAATTAGATAAGATAAAGTCAAGGCTTTCTTACAAAGCCCATGCCCAGACCTTTTTGACCTAATTCATCACTATATATTCCATATGTTTCAAACATCAAAGTCCACTAAACCCTTACAGAGAAAACTATTCCAAAACATAAATAAACTAGGGAAACCCAAAATCCTTGTTTCCATCCCTTCTCAATTAAAACCAAGCATTGCATTATCATCCTGAAGTTCCCAGGAATCCATCCTAATCCTTAAGTTGTCAAGATCGTGCCCAAAATGTCACATTCATCCTCACCGGTTTTGGTAGTTTTTCTTTAAAATTCATACCCCTGATTTATGTATTGTTAACTAATTTGATGCGTTTACATGTGTTCATATACATCATTAGAGCAAGTTTGATGCATAATATGTGAGCTTTGGTGCAGGGACGAAGACTTGTCATGATTAGGGCGTGAATTAAGTTTTGCTTCGAAACTCCTAAAACAACCACTTTTAAGCCAAAACGACCTCACCATTGGATTCAAGGCCCTCGATTTATGGGGGTAGGGTACCATTGAACCTCTAATATTTCCTATTTTACAGGGACAAGAAACGAGCTCGCCGGAGAAGATGACTGGAGCTAGGGCTCCGGCGCTTCGCTGGTCCAATCATGCTATTTTATTATTTAATTATTTTGTTTCAGTTATATCATTAGATGTATCACCACCCCAGTGGTAGAAGCGCACGTGATAAGGCCTTATTATTCCATGGCGTGGGTTTGATCCGTGTCTTTTGGTGTTTTGGGGATTTTATTTCATTTTTTCCATATTTTCTTGGAGGTGTAACACATAGCATGTTGGTTCTGTCTTGCTAACACCAAAGCGTGATGGGCGCAGTGGTGAACTTGCTGGGTGGAAAGGCTAAGGGCATGGGTTCAACATCCACCCCTGGAAGTTTGGGTTTATTTTGCTTCTAATTTCCTCTTAACGCTATTTTCCTTAATTCTTGTCCTCTTAACCCTAATTTCACTTAACCATAAATAACAAAACCTTTTTTACAAACCTTAAAATAATTGTTTCTTTTTTAAAACCCTGAAAAATAATTAGGATTTAGGTTTTTTATCATTATCCTTTTTTTAATTAAAATTAATTAACTTTTTTTAATTAAAATTAATTAGTTTTTTAGGTTTATTAATTAATTATCATAAACCTTTTTCATAAAAAAATCATAAAAAACATTTATTTTTCCTTCAATTTTAATTTTAAGTTTTAGATCGACTGTATAGGTTTACGAATGTAATAGTGTAGCCTTATTTTCCGTTTTTTTTCATTATTATGTATCTGCTTATAGTATGTAATATATTAGGATTTTCTTTTCTACTTTCACTATTATGTATTTGCCCCGAAGCGGTGTAATAGTTTAGGTTTATATTTTCCGCCTTTACTTTTTGCACTTTTACTGTTTTTTATATTTGCTATTACTTCTTAGTAATTAGGGTTTGAATGGAAAGACTAAAAACATACGATAGAAAACCCTAATCTCAAAGGTAAAATAACTGAACATAACACACTCACACACTTTTACCTCTAGAGTAACCTCCCTTGTTGCCTTTGGAAAATAGTCATGTCCCTCGAAAGTGGGGACGCTTTAGCAAACTCCATCGATTAAAAAGGTCATAGTCCCTCAATGACAGTTCGATGTTGCCTTTCCGTAAATGATCTAGTCCCTTACGAAAATTGCTAAAGCGTCCTTACCAGTTGCCTTCGATGATTGTACGATGAACCTTGCTTGTCCCTTCACATCCAATGATAGGGATTCCTACTAACTAATGGTACGCATAGTACTATCTAAAGGAGGAGGAAGAATACAAGAACGACCTTGAGTGGGTAGATACTCATAATCGCTTGCTCACAAATCTCTTCAAAACAAAAACATTTCACTCAAACACTTTCAAAATATTTTCAAAACACTTTGTACACATTCTCGAGGACAGATATCATAATCATTACAAAGTTTCACCTTACATTGGCAACTTTTCAGAATATTTTCAAACACACAAAGAAATTTTCAAAAAGTAAGCTAAGCGATTAAGAGCCCATAGATAACTACGGATGAAAATGATGCTAACACCTTCCCTTTTCATAACCTACCCCCCGAAATAAAAATCTTAAAAGGTCTTTCCTGTTCTTTTCACCCTTTCCTTATTGTATAAAAGAAAAGTCAGTGGCGACTCTAGCTATCCGTAACATTTGCGATAAAACGCAAAACAAGTCAGTTCTCCCACCGTATTATAAAATATATTTTGTATTCAAAGTGGATTAAGATAAAGAGAAGGAGGTAGATAAACAAAAGATTTAAGTATGGAACAAATAGCAAAAATAAAACAATTTTTCATAGCTATGTCTGAGGAGGTGGAAGTCGTGTGAATAAGGCTTCCAATAAACTCTTGATATATTTGTTTGAGTTTCCAAAGAATACCCTTAATTTATTTGCTCATTTAATCCTGCTTGTCTAACCTTTCCTTAACACACAACATTTTCTTTCTTCAACTCCTCCAGAGTTTTCAACACAAGAGATAAGGAGGTTGGTTCAGTAGAAGAGACCACATTCTCAAAATTTACTGCAACTGATTCTTGCTCGGGAGAATCTTCGACTGCCTTGCTATTATCTTGAAACATGACCAGAGGAAGAGGTTCAAGAGACGGTTCATTATACTCTGATGTCTGAGGAGCTTCCCAAGGGGTGTTGTCTAGAAGAAGGAGGGGTTTCTTTACCCAATGTCATATAACTTGATCCTTGAAGATTTTCAGGCGATCGTAGAAGTTCAGTGGAGCGATTTCATAGCTAAGCTCCTTTAGCTTCAGAGATTCATAGTTAAACCATCTTCTAAACTGATTCCAGTGAGAGTCAGAAGCAGCTGGGTTATAGTTTTCCATGCAAGCTAGCTTTAAGGAGTTAACCCATTCCTGTTTTTCTGTTTCAAAAATCAGCAAAGATTTTCCAACATCTGAATTGGATATTTTTGGTGTTAGTTTAGGAATAACTATTTTCTGGGAACTTGTGACAAGATTGTCCCAAGCTTCTAAATCAATGATTATTCTGAGGGGATCTTCTGGGTAGTTATTGGGAGAGAGAGAGAGAGAGAGAGTTGGAAATAATTATAGGTGAGTTAGGTGGTGTTAAAAGATAAGGAGATGGAAGATTTAGAATGGAGAAAGTTTGTGATGTAGTTGTGGGGATTATTGGTGGTTGAGAGATCATAAGAGGGAAAGTGATGCCTGGGATGGATGTCGAGGTATCAGAGTCAAAATTTGGATTTTCAGGTTTGGGGAGCTTTAAACAGTGGATTAAATTGATCAATATCAGAGAGAACTTGTGCAAGTTCTGGTTGGGTCTGATCAAAGTGGGTAGAAGGTAGGCTAATTAGAGAATTATTTGGAGGTATTGAGGTGTCAATTTCTAGGTCAAAATCATAAAGAGTTTGAGGAGATATATCTTCAGCGGGTTTTGGAGAAGAGGGGGTTTCATATGTTGATAAAAATACTAATTTAATAATAGAAACAAAAAATGAGTTACCTTTCTTTTTAACAGCTTTAGGGGTTTTCTGAGAAGTTCCTTCTCCAGTTGCTTTCCTTTTTATTGATTTTGTGAGAGAAACTTCCATAGGTTGTTGTCTTAGATCAAGAATGTTCACATTTGGAATCTTACCATCACTCTTGCAGGCTTCCAGATACCTGAGAACAATTTTTGGAGATGAGTCTACTTGAGTGAAGAGAGGAAAATCCTTTAGAGGAACTCTTCGGGTTGTGATGACTTCCTTAGTGGTGATTTTTTTATCCTTCTTAATAGTTTCAATAATCTTTATCTTCTTCAGATTCTTGGCGTATAGAGGCTTTCCATCACAAGCTTCCAGAACATTTGCTTGTTGAGCCTCAGTCAGATGTTCTATCAGTCTGTTTTTTTTTTCAGAATATTTAAAATGAGTCTTCCTAGAGGAACCCAATCTCTCTTTGTTATTTCTTCTTCTCTTGTTTCTTTCACACTAGTCTTCAAATGGTTGAACAGTAGATGTAGAAGATGAACTTTTGTTTTTGTGGCTATGAAGTACAAAAGTTACTGTTGATCAATGTTGATGTAATCTGGAGAGCTGGTTGGTTTTATGTGATTGATGCACCCCAAAATTATTTTGGACCAAATTGTGAGATAATCCTTCAGATCTTTGATTTTGTTGGATGGTTGGCTAGAAGAAAAAATTCTTTTGAGATAATGGTTAATTCAGAAAAAAGGTCTTAATTCCTCCACCCTCGTGACCTATGAGCTTCCCAATAAGATCTTTAGTGATGATGATCTTCTTTCCTATAACGTAGGATGTTACCTGGTGATTTGAAGTTGTGGCATGGATCCATAATTCTTTCATAAGTTTTGGATAAACTGGACCTATGAGGCGATCAAAATACTTCGTCCATCCCTGGAACTCAACATCAGGGGTTAAGTCATACCCATTTTCTCTCAGGCTTCCAAAATAAACAATAACCCCATATAAAACTTCCATAGAATCAATGGGTGTGAGATGGGTTCTTGATGGTTCGACGTACCTTTCTTCATTTGCGGAGGAAAAACCAGGGATGATTTGAGAAACTTGAGAAATTTGTTGAGAGGAAGCCATTTGTTCACAGACTCTTTTAGGATTTTGAAAGATAAACAGATGAAGAGAGAAAAGTGAGTGAGATTGAATATGTGATAGTGTTTGTGAATAAGTGAAGTATAAATAGCCAACGGAAGAGAAAATAGGAGATTTAATTTTAATGAAAAAGAATTTAAAAAAAGGATTGCGAGTATTTAATGATTCTTGAAAAAAGGGATAACGTGAAGATATGGAATAGTTACCAATTTGACTCGTGCCTCAATTCATCAACTAAAAAGTTTCAGTCCCTTCAGATTTTGAACATGTGTTCAACCTTAGAGGGTGTCCTTGCGTTTAGAGTTGACAGATGTTGATATTGTGAACTGCTTTCTTCTATCTTAGAAATGAAACATTTTGGGAGAATGTTCAAATCTTCTGGATAGTTCAAATTACAACTTTCCTTCTCACTTCTGAAGAACTATTGTAAAGATGTTCACACAACTAAAAAATTAAAGCATAAAGTTATGAGGGTTAAATATACAGAAACTACATTATCATTTTGGGCATAATTCCATACTGAGATGGATCAGAATGAAATTAAATCTATCTTCCGAAAGGGGTTTATTGAAGACGTCAACCCATTGATGGTCTATATCTATAAATTTTAAAGAAAGAATTCCCTTATGAATATATTCCCTAATAAAATGGTGTTTAATTTCTATATGTTTATCCCTAGAATGTAAAATTGGATTTTTTGAAAGACAAATAGTAGAAGTATTATCACAGAGGATATGAATATTACTCTTATATATGTTAAAGTCTTCAAGCTAACACTTCGTCCAGATCATATGTGTACTGCATCCAACTGCAGCTATATATCCAACTCAAGCAGTTGATAGTGCAATAGTGGATTGTCTTTTGCTGGACCACGAGATTAGATTGTCTCCCAGAAACTGGCAGCTTCCAGAAGTATTTTTTCTTTCTATTCTGTCTCCGAAAAAGTCAGCATCACATTACTCTACTAATTTATATTCTCTGGATTTTCAATACCAAAGACCAAGATTAGTAGTACCTTTCAGATACATGAAAATTCACTTAACTGCTGTTAAGTGAGATTCTCCAGGATCTGATTTAAATCTAGCATAAACACAAACTCTATATAAAATATTAGGTCTTCAAGTTGTTTAATATCAGGTCTTGAAGCTGTTAAGTATAAGAGAGAACCAATCATACCTCTGTAGAGCTTTTGTTCTACTTCTTACTTACCTCTTCCCTTTCCATAATACATGTAGGATGCATATGAGTTTTGGATGGCTTACATTCTGAAAAATCAAATTTCTTCAGAAGTACTTTGACATACTTGCTTTGATGAATGTAGGTTCCTTCTTGAGTGTGATACGGTGGCAGAACCGACTGTTTTGAAATGCTGGTATGCATTTTGCGTTTTGTGTTCGCAAAATGTCGCGGTAAGCAAGAGTCGCCACCGAATTTTATTTCATCCAACCGGAAAGGAAAAAAGTACAGAAAAAAATCCTTTTTCGAGATTTTGAGTATGGGGGGGTAGATTATAGAAAGGGAAGGTGTTAGCACCCTTTCTATCTATGGTTTTCCATGGGCTCTTAGGTACTTGCTCATCTTTTAAAATTGCTTGTATATGTGTTTTGTTTTGAAACGTTTGACTCCGTGATAACCCTTGTATCAGTCCTCAAAGGTGTGACGAAGTTGTTTTGAAGGTTTGTTTGAAAAGTGTAAGTGTGAAAAGTTTTGATTTGAACAAGTACCTACTAGCATCTACCTACTCGAAAAAAGATCGTTTCTATTCTTGTTTCCTTTAGACAGCGCTATCATGCTATTGAGAAATAGGTAGCACCGTCGTTGGAGTTGTAAAGGGTCAATTCGAAAGGGACATACGATCATTAAAGCAATGTTAGGACATCTTAGTAATAACCCTTGAGTCTTAAGATCATATTCGAGGCAACATTCCGAACGGGACACTTGATCTTTTGACAGAAGGGTAACCACTAAGACACCCTATGCTTAATGATCGTTTACCGAAGGCAACCGAAGTGAGAGTATACCCTAAGAGTGATATGTGCAAGTGATTAGTTTCAGTTATTTATCTTTTCACATTAGGGTTTTCTAACAGTATTAAATTTTTCATGCAATCTTGTCATACAATCCTATTAACATACATCTAGACAGTTAAATATTTGCGAGAATTAAAATGCGAGAAATTAAATCTACGCTATTACAAGGCTTCGGGGGGGGGGGGTGGTGGTGGATTAATTACATAGCCAAAAAAACCCGCAAAAGACGATAAATAAAATAAAGTCCTAGATTAAACTATTACAAACCATGAACAGTTACATTAATATTGTAAAAATAATAAACACGCGCGATGAATCGAATACGAGATGAATAGGGTTTTGACCCTAACTTAAACCTAATTACGATTAGTTAAAAAAATGTTTTTTTGTTTTTTTTTGTTTATTTAGGAAAATAGAGAAATTATTACATTAAATTAAAAAAAGAAGAAAAGCCTAATTCTAATTAATTTTAATTTTAAGAAAAATGAATTAATTTATTCTAAAACCTATTTTTTTTTTATTTGAGAAAAATAGAAAATAAAAAATAGAACTTAACCTAATTCTCTAATTTAATTTTAATTGTGAAAATAAATTAAGGTCTCCCTAGGTTAAACTAAATTACATCAAACAAACTAAAATAAAAATGTTTAATTATAATTTTTTATTATTATTGATTTTATGATTTTTTTATGAAAAATGAATTAATTTGTGAATTAAAATAAATAATGAAAATTAAAAGGATAAAAATAAAGAAAAGAAATAATAAAAGAAAAGTAAATGGGCATGGATGTTGTTGCTGAAAAGGGGGTGAAAACTGAATTTCTGGGCCCAAAAAGGCTAAGGCATGTTTGACTTTGCCCTAATCCAGTATGCATGCTTGACTCGGGCGCATGGTGGTCCTTCCAAGGTGGCATATTGATCTGGGGAGGTTGATGGATCAGAGGGCCAGATCTTGATGGTGCACGGCGAGCACCTTGTCCTGCAAAGCGTTAGATTGCATGTGGAAAAATATTAAGAACAAAGTTTGGGACCTGGGAATTGAACCCAGGTCCTTATGCATATTTCCATCCCCACGCTACCATCTGAGCTACGTGCTTCTATTTTATATATAATAATAATAATACACAAAATGTCAAACACTATGGTTAAGTATGAAAAACGCGCGGAATTTCAAACTGCCCAACCAGGGGGTGCCACACCTCCATCTTCTTCCTCCCCACCGTCGCTTTAGGCTATACACCTTTACCTACAGACATGTCATTGTAGCTACAAACCTGTGTATTTCAAAAATGGTCCATAGGCAATATAAATGATCATGGCTGGTACCAATCAACTCGTCTCACCCACACGAGTCTCATGGTACCAAAATTAATGTCAAATTTTTCCTATCCTGCAAAGCCCTAATCAAGAAGACGAAACCCTAGCTATGGCAACTTCATGTACAGGCGTTAGAAATTCAATTAAATGATACCAAAAGTTTGCAAACTTAGTGACAAACACAAATATATCATCAAAATATGCAATGGATGAGTAAATTAATGAAAACGAATTTGAGTTTGGGAGCGAGTCATGATACCTATATCTCACAATTCTAGGTGTGAGAGAGCTTGCAAATGGGTGGGATTCCTTCTAGAGATGTCTAGCAATCCATTGGCAACCTGAGAATGGCACGAATTGACCTCTAACACATAAATTGGATCACCACTTTTCTTGCAATTTTTTTAGTTTTGTTTCACCTCTGCACGGCTACTTAACCCCTATGCTTGCTTTGGGAATGTACAATATATATTAGAGAATGCATTAGGGTTGTAAAACTGATCACATCTTTGGAAGTTTTTCAAGATTTGATTTTGTTTTCATGGCATATGTAAACCTTCCAAATTTGGCCTAATCATGCTCTTTTTGTCCCAATTATCATTGATTCTATTTGATCTCGCAAGCTCATCAAATCTTGGTTGCTAACCTGTCATAAAAACCAATTAAATCCAATCTTTGATAATTTTCATCATTTATTTGATTTTATTCAATTTTTATTTAATAAAAAATCAAAATAAATTTAAAAATGAAGCAAACAAATGATGGGTCAACATATGAGTCGTGGACCACATTATAAATGAGGTGCAAGCATAAAAATTTGGGCCCATTTAGAAAAAAATGCAAATTTGAGCATATTTGACTTTTGGCAATTTTGCAAAAAAGGTCAACTTTGAAAACGCATAACTCTCTCAATTTTGACCCTAGAGAGGTGTTCTTGGACTTTTTAGAAAGATTAGGTTGTCTTATAAGCAACCCTTTTGGTCTCATCTCAATTTAGTCTTCCATGTTCATGTATGAAGCCTTGTCCCAAAATGTGTTTTTGTTGACTTTTCAAAATGACCTATAATGTCAAAATTGATATCTTTTTGTGAGTGCATATTTTGAACTTGGGCGCTGAAGATGAATTGTAGGGAATTGCATCCTCTTCAAAATGAGCTTTAGATGGTTCATTTTTGATAAAGTATGAGAAAGTATTGCTTGGTCAAAGTTGAGTTGACTTTTTCTACAAAACCCTAATTTAGCAACTTTTGGGTTTTGATGAATTGTGAGCAATCCTTGATGAATCATGGTCAACCCTTGATCAAATGATGAATTATACTTCAAAATGAGGATGTTGACCAAAAATCTTGAAGTTTGACTGTATGTGGGCTCCAGTTGACTTTTGACCTAGCATAGTCGATTTCTAGGTATTTGAGCAATTGACTGAGCAAACTTCCTCTACAAGGCTTGAAACTTGACATGGATGATCTTGAGAACATATTAGGACAATGGTGAGCATTTGGTATCCTTTGTACTCAAGCATCTTTATGTATAATGAAACCCTGATTTGAGGTAGACTGCCTTAGGAGAGAGTTTGTCTGGTCAACTCTTGGACCTCCTTGAGCAATTTGAGGAATATGAGAGGGCAAATTTTGGGGTACAACAACTGCCCTTGTTCAATCTTCTTAAACCTGAGGATGTAGATTGGCTTTTCTACCTTTCGTGATCTGAAGGTGGAACATGATTGAACACTAGAGTGCCCAGAAATTTGTACTCGCATGAAGTGATACTTGACTTATGCTATCGGGAATGGGCTTATAGATGCCATTTGGTAGTTGCTAGAGAATTGTTGGAAATGGGCTTAAAGATGCCATCTAAAGAGATGTCGATCGCATAAGAGATTCCCTTGCGAGAACCCGTATACCTGTTGTTGGGGAGGACTCCGCTGGGGAATGCTGGACTCTTGGGAAAAAACAGAGTTTTAGGAGCTTCAGTTGTCTGTTACTCTACTGGGGAATAATTCTGGTTTTAGAAAGCGGAAGTGAACTGTGCGTTTGGTCGGGGTATATGTTGCACCACAAATTACTAGGGAAATGTGAAGTCAATTATGCTTGGTCGGGTCTAGGTCTTACAGTATTGTGGACTGCTGTCTGGAGATAAGGGTTGCTTCGATATGAAAGCCTAGATAGTAGGGTTGTGAGAAGTAACCTGGATAGTAGGGTTACTTCGATATGAAAGCCTGGATAGTAGGGCTATGAGAAGGAACCTGGATAGTAGGGTTACTTCGATATGAAAGCCTGGATAGTAGGGATGTGAGAAGGAACCTGGATAGTAAGGTTACTTCGATATGAAAGCCTGGATAGTAGGGCTGTGAGAAGGAACCTGGATAGTAGGGTTACTTCGATATGAAATCCTGGATAGTAGGGCTGTGAGAAGGAACCTGGATAGTAGGGTTACTTCGATATGAAAGCCTGGATAGTAGGGTTGTGAGAAGGAACCTGGATAGTAGGGTTACTTCGATATGAAAGCCTGGATAGTAGTGCTGCAAGAAGGAACCTGGATAGTATGGTTACTTAGATATGAAAGCCTGAATAGTAGGGCTGCGAGAAGGAACCTGGATAGTAGGGCTACTTCGATATGAAAGCCTGGATAGTAGGGCTGTGAGAAGGAACCTGGATAGTAGGGTTACTTCGATATGAAAGCCTGGATAGTAGGGTTGTGAGAAGGAACCTGGATAGTAGGGTTACTTCGATATGAAAGCCTGGATAGTAGGGTTGTGAGAAGGAACCTGGATAGTAGGGTTACTTCGATATGAAAGCCTGGATAGTAGGGCTGTGAGAAGGAACCTGGATAGTAGGGTTACTTCGATATGAAAGCCTGGATAGTAGGGTTGTGAGAAAGAACCTGGATATTAGGGTTACTTCGATATGAAAGCCTGGATAGTAGGGCTGTTAGAAGGAACCTGGATAGTAGGGTTACTTCGATATGAAAGCCTGGATAGTAGGGCTGCGAGAAGGAACCTGGATAGTAGGGTTACTTCGATATGATAGCCTGGATAGTAGGGCTGCAAGAAGGAACCTGGATGGTTGCTTTTGTCGTGCCGATGATTACTCGGTTTAGCTTCGAGTGTTGATCATGGACCTGCTGGAAATTGTTGATAATAACTGTCTTTCCTGAAAGAAACACATGGTTAGTTATATGTGATGCATGAGATGCATTGTATAATGACTGTGATACGGTGGGAGAACTGACTTGAGGTTTTGCGTTTGCTTTCGCAAATGTTTCAGTTGAGCAAGAGTCGCCACCGACTTTTTATTTTATCCTAAGGAAAGGTTAAAAAGCACAGCAAAAACCTTTGAGATGTTTTCTTTGGTTCGGGGAGTAGATTATAGAAAGGGAAGGTATTAGCACCCTTTCTATCCATGGTTATCCATGGGCTCTTAGTTACTTGCTTAGATCAACTTGCCTTAATTTTCAATTGTTTGAAATGGTGCTTTGTGTGTGGGTTTGAAAAAATGTTTTGAAAAAAGGCCAATGTGGTGGCAACCTTTGTAATGATCCATGTTGGGATGTATACAAAGATGTATGTCTTTTGAAAAGGTTTTCATTTGTTTTTGAAGGTTGTTTTTGAAAGTGTAGTGATGTGTGGTTTGGAAATAGGCAAGTGTTTTGTTTTGCAAGTTTGATTCAAGTAACGAAGAGCTTGTCTACTCCTAAATTTCTCAAAGATTTCTCCTATGTTTTTAACCCTTTTAACAATTTTGTTCCACCATTGCATTTGGTGGACAATCTTGTGTTAGGATGTGAAAGGGACGGGCTCGGGTCATCGTTTAGACCATAATTGTAATGGTGCCAAGTATCTTTGGGCAATTTTCCTTTAAGGGACTTGATCATTTTTTAGGCAACTTTCGAAAGCGTCATCAAGGGACTATGATCATTTGAATTGTTTTGTTTTTGCCCAAAGAGACCTAACATGCAATATGGCCCATTATTGAAGGCAACAAGTGGAATACCCTAGGGGTGCAAGTGTGATTAGTGTTGTCCATTTTCATGCTTGATTATCTTTGAAATTAGGTCAAACTATTTTGGTTAATTGATTTGCATACAAACCCTAATTCTAGCATGGTATAATTAGAAAGCATTAAAGTGCGAAAAATAAAGTTCCTAAGTTATTACAACACAATATATGGGAAGGGGGGTACAAATGTTCAAATGGGGGTATTTTGACAAGGAATTTAAACCTAGACTATTACATCAAATTGGGAGTTATACAAATTATTTAATATACAACAATTAAATAAAAATGGAATAAATATGCAAGATGCAAAAAATGTTTTTATATGTATGAAAAAAGTGTTTTTTTTTATATGTCAAATAAACAAAATGAAAAGTATTATTTTTTTAGAGTTTTTATATATTTAGGGCAAAACCCTAATTTCATTAAATAAAGAGTATTAATTATTTAATATGTACAATGTTTAATAATTATGTACAAAAGTAAAATAAAAATGAAGTATATTTGTCAAAAAGGTATTTTTAATATTAAATATTAATAAAAATAAAAATGTATATATTTTGTATTTTTGTCCTAAATATTCTAATAATATATATGTATTTGTATTATTTAAATATATAGAATATATACAAAAATAATAATATTTAATATTTATAAAAAAAATATATTTTATATAAAATATTTTCAGAAGATAAAATAAAATAAAAATCAGAAAATAAATGTGTTTGCCTTATTTTTTAGTATTTTGAATAAAAGTATATTTATATATTTATTTATGTATAAACATTATTCTAAACAAATAAATGCCTAATAAATTCAAAAATGGTGTGAAAAATATTTTTTATATTTTTAATATTATGAGGAAAAATAAATAAGTCAGAAATAAAAAACAAAAGTCAAAAAATGATCAAAATGAGCACAATGGGCCAAGGGGGTTCAAAAGTAACAAAAGGGTGCAAATAGGAAACTGAAACAAAGCCCAGCCCAAAAAGACCTTCTTCAACCTCTGAACCTGTATGAACAACAATCAACACGCGTTTTCTATCTCCCAATTCCTGGACTTTCAAGCAAAACTCACAACATGAAAAATGTAGAGCATTAAAAGACGAATCCAGACATATAAAGAACTTGACTTAACTCTCTAAGATGAGAGAGAATTTCTCCATCCCTAATTCTTGACCTAGTTTTTGTTCCATGTTCAGACATCAAATTCTCATAGCACACGTAACATAAATGAAAACTAATTATATGGGCATGTTCAGGGCTATGAATGTGACATATTTTCTTCACAAACCTAAAGCTAACAATGCCTGGATAGAGAGATACGAGTTCATGAACTTACCTGTTCAGTTGGAGTTGTATCTGGTGATGGAGGTGTCTTCAATGCAAGGTGATGATTGGTACAACTTCCTTGATGTCCAGGGATGCTATTCCAAGCTTTACTTTGCTTTGAAACCTAGTGAGTCGTGTTATGGAACTTCAACTGCAAAACAAGAAAGTGAAAATGGTGATGTTGCTTGGGAGTGTTACAGGTCGTGTTTGAGGCTTGGAATAGTTTCAAGGGATGATGTGGGATATGTTTGAAGTGATTTTAGCAAGAATGCATGAAGGAAATGAACTATGCCACTCAAACTGCAGGGATGCCCTGTTTTTGTGCAGTTCAATGGTGATTCTGTGAATGGGGAGGTATTGGAGGTGATAGGCTCGTGTCTCAGGTTAGGATGGATGTTTAGAATGTGTTTGACAAGTTTGCTTAAGCCTGTGTTAGCTGAGATGAGAGTTGTTAGATGTTATGCTAGCTTTCTTCAACTTTAAGCAACAAATGTCCAAGTTGTGTTCTAGACTGAAAGAGGCCCCCCTAATGTGCTGCATACCTTGGCCTTGATCAGTGTAATTAGTTCCTAAACTTGTTCCAAAAGGATTTTCATTGTACTTGCTTGGATTGCTAATTGACATAAAGTTTACTTTTGCAAAAATGGACATTATGCTTTTTCTTTTTTGGGACTAAACCTTTATGTAATGCTTGAACACATAAAATATGGTCTTGGCACAATGAGTTTGAATTAAATTTATGAGTGCAAAAGGGATATAGGACCTGTAATCAAGGAATGCAAGCTGATTTCAAAATGGCCTAAGTGTATGAACATGTAAATTGGCCAAATCAAAAGTGAGTTTTTCCCAACTTGCCAAATTCGATTCTCCCTAACCATGAGGTTGTTTGATGAGTTCTTGGACATTTTGGAAAGCTTGGAATGTGTACTACAATCCATCTTTGAAATTCAAATTGAAATTCCAAGTGGAAGTATGTGAAAAATGGTCTTGAAGTTGGGAAAAAATCCTGCCTAAAATGGTTCAAATCTTGAAGTTGGCATGTTTTGATGAAAAATGAATCTTGACACCTGATTTTGACCAAAAAGTCAAAGTTTGACTTTTCAGTATACAGTCAAAATTGATCAATTGACTGGGAAATTCAACTGTCAATCTTGTGCATTTGGGATCTTTTGAACTTGTTGAGCATGTCAAGACAATTCCATTGGGTCCTTGAGTCCATATGTGAGCTTGGTTTGCCATTGGCTAGGTCAAACAGTCAAAAATTGCCTTTGTGCAGTCAAAAAACCCTAAAAATGACCATTTTGCCCTTTTGGTGATCTGATCAAATTTCTTGTGGAATTGTGATCCAAACTTGATCAAATGGTCAATGTGAGTTCATAATGTTGATGTGGGTCCATTTTCATGAGATTTGACTGTCAATTGGCCACATTTGACTTTTTCCCCAATACAGTTGATTTCTAGGTCAACTGTCCAATTGACTGGGCAAAATTTGGAATCAAGACTTGAAACTTGGTATGGATAAACTTGGGAGTCTAACATGAAGCATGAAAGTCATCTTAGGTATTTTAGGTCAAAATATCTTTGTGCAAACACAAACCCTAATTTGGGTCAACAGTGCAAGGAGAAGTCTTGAGCAGAGGAAACCCTAACTGGATCTTGAGCTCCAAGGGTCTTGTGATGAGAAAATGTTGAGGAAATGGGAGGGCAAATTTTGGGGTACAAAAGTTGCCCCTGTTCAATCTTCTTGGACCTGAAGAGTTAGATTGGCAAGTTTGCCTTTCGTGACTCGAGGGTAAAAGGAGATTGGACACTAGAGTGCCCGGAAATTTGCACTCGCATGTTGGAGTATTAGCAATGTGATATCGGGAATGGGCTTATAGATGCCATTTGGAGAGATGGTGGATAGGGAGATGGGCTTATAGATGCCATCTGAAGGCTTGACAGAAACTTGTCGGGAATGGGCTTATAGATGCCATTTGGAAGTGTTGATCGCGTAAGAGATTCCTTAGCGAGAACTTGTGTATTTTGAGAAAGACAGATGTTTTCCTGGTTTGTTACAGGTGTTGATCTTCAATCTCTTCATGCAGATATGCCCTGGCTAGATACAGGTGTCGAGTCTACAATCAGTTGCTCACAGATGTGCCCTGGCTGGATACAGGTATCGAATTTGGAAATAGTTGTCAACAGATATGCCCTGGCTGGATACAGGAATCGAATCTGGAAATAGTCGTCAACAGATATGCCCTGGCTGGATACAGGAATCGAATCTTCAAACTCTTCAGATGTGCCCTGGCTAGATACATGAATCGAATCCGGAATTGTGACAGTTGATAGATATGCCCTGGCTGGATACAGGAATCGAATCTTCAAACTCTTCAGATGTGCCCTGGCTAGATACAGGAATCGAATCTGGAAAAGTCGTCAATAGATATGCCCTGGCTGGATACAGGAATCGAATCTTCAAACTCTTCAGACGTGCCCTGGCTAGATACAGGAATCGAGTCTGGAAACTGATCACTCACAGATGTGCCCTGGCTAGATACAGGAATCGAATCTGGAATTGTGACAGTTGAAGGTAGTTGTCTTTTGGGTTGTCTTTTTCCCTGAAAAGGTAAAACATCAGTTGTATGCAATGTCATGATGTATGAACTGCATGATGTCATGATGTTCAACATGAGATAGTATTGTATGCACTTTATCAAGATGTAAACAAGATGTATGAAATGTGAAATGTTTATGAATGTATTTTCGTTTAGGAAAATAAATCCTTGACGACCGGCCGGGGAATTGAATCCTGGGCTGACGTTGAAGAGTAGAGCTCTTTGCTTCCGCTGGGGGATGATGGTTGCAAGAATACACCGGTAGGAGAAGATGACTCCGTTGGGGAATAAACTTGTTGGAGAGATTACTCTAAGGGGAATTACTCTGTGGGAAGAGATACTTCGCTGAAGTTTCGACGAGAGCTTCACTGAGGATTTCCATGATGGATTCCGCTGGGGATGATAATGATAAACTCCGCTGGGGATTGTGTTGATAAGTTATGCTGGGGAACTTTGATGAACTCCGCTGGGGGTAGGAAGAACTTCGCCGAGGGCGATCTTCCGTGGCAATTAGCTGAGGATAACCGAGTTATAAGCCCTTGTGAGGAATAACTTTGAATAAAGCCCGGGAGAGACGTCTGTATTCGGTAGGGGATAAGCTTCCAGAATCTACTGGGGATAAGCTTCAAGACCTGCTGGGGATACTTGCTGATGAATGCCCAAACTCTTTTGGGAAATTGAGGTAACTTGGTCACATTCTTCAGCTGGACCTACCTTGGTACCTTGGCGGACAGAGCAACTGGACTGCCTGGACAACTCTATATTGCCCCTGTTTCTGATGTCACTTGTAATTAGTCTTTTGTTTCGTATGCAAGTATTTGTGAATTAGCAATTTAATGTCAAATGCATATATCAAAAATGAACGTTGGACATTCTTCGCATGACAAAACAGAAAAAGGAAAAAAGCAATTGGCAATTCGTTTGGAAAAGTGAATTTGTATTGATTTTGAAATTTGCCTGTAAATAGGCGTTTTTTATACAAGAGGCCGACGTCCTAGTAAGAGAACGCTGCCGAATAATATAAAGTTTATACAATTTTGAAAAGGAAACAAAACAGCTATGTGTACAATATTCCCACTGGGTTCCAACTCTGCTATCGCCTTTATGTCTTCAAGCGTCTCATCACTTTGCTGCTTAGTTGAAGATGAAGTTGATTGATCGATGCCGAAATCTGAGCCAGATAGTTGATGTCGAATTCTGGATGCAAGGTGATCCAATGAGACATAGTGTTACGCTTTATCCCTAACTTTTTCCTGGACCACCCTTTCGGGTTTTCAGTCCACCGGGATACCCGTTTTTGCCCAAGCCGCCTTTTCAGGTTTTCGACTTGCCGGGTGTATAGATTTGTTTTCATTTCATCCCTTATTTTTGCCTAGGTATGTCAACCTAGCGGGTCTTTGATTCATGCGTAGTATCTTTTTACTATGTCTGCATTGGCGGGGTGAGGAAGGTCGTCACCATCCATGGTGGTCAGAATCATGGCTCCTCCTGAGAACACATGCTTAACCACAAATGGCCCTTCGTACGTAGGGGTCCATTTGCCCCTGGGATCACTTTGAGGAAGGATGATGCGCTTGATTACCAGGTCCCCAACTTGATACTCTTGTGGTCTGACTTTCTTGTTAAATGCCCTGATCATTCGTTTTTGGTACGTCTGACCATGACAGATAGCGGTGAGTCTCTTTTCGTCAATTAGGTTTAATTGATCAAGTCGAGTCTGGATCCAGTCATCTTCACTCAAGTATGCATCCTTCATTATCCGGAGAGAGGGTATCTGGACTTCAATTGGCAAGACTGCCTCCATGCCATAGACCAAGGAAAAGGGTGTTGCCCTGGTTGACGTCCTTGCTGAGGTACGGTACCCATGAAGAGAAAATGGTAACATTTCGTGCCAATCTTTATAGGTCACTGTCATCTTCTGCACAATCTTTTTGATATTCTTATTAGCTGCTTCTACAGCCCCATTCATCTTCGGCCGGTAAGGAGAAGAGTTGTGGTGTTGTATCTTGAATTGCTCACAGAGCTCAGTGATCATCTTGTTGTTAGGATTGGTACCATTGTCCGTAATGATCCTTTCCGTGACGCCGTACTGACAGATCAAGTTATGCCGAATGAAACGTGCCACGACGCTCTTGGTTACGGTGGCGTAGGAAGCTGCCTCAACCCACTTCATGAAGTAATTAATTGCTACCAAGATGAAGCGATGCCCGTTGGATGCCGTTGGTCGGATCTCGCCGATCATATCAATGCCCCACATTGCAAAAGGCCAAGGTGTCGTCAGGACGTTCAGAGGAACCGGAGGGATATGCACCTTATCAGCATAGATCTGGCATTTATGACAAGTTCGAGAATGTTGGTAACAACCGGCTTCCATTGTGGACCAGAAATATCCTGCCTGAAGGATTTTCTTTCCCATGGTGTGTCCACTGGAATGCGTTCCGAATGTACCTTCATGTAGTTCTACCATGATCTTTTCTGCTTCAGCTTTATCCACACAACGCAGTAGAGTTGAATCATGATTTCGTTTGTAGAGAATGCCGTTGATGAGGAAGAATTTTGCTGCAAACCTTCTCATGAACTTCTTATCGTTGACAGACGCACCTTCAGGGTATTCCTGAGCTTCCAAGTATCTCTTCACCTCATGATACCAGGGTTTTTCGGTCACCTCTTCGGCCTCAAGATTGCAGCAGTAGGCAGGTTCGTCCAACTTCCAGATAAGGATCCGGGGAGCCTCATTGTCCCATTTGACTTTGAACATTGAAGACATCGTAGCTAGTGCGTCCGCTAACTGATTCTCCTCTCTTGGGAAGTGTTCAAAAGTTATCTCTTCAAAGTGGGGAAGCAAAGTCAACACATACTCCTTGTAAGGAATAAGATTTGGGTGTTTCGTATCCCACTCGCCTTTGATCTGATTGATCACGAGAGCGGAATCTCCGAAGACACTCAGAAACTTGATCCTTAAGTCGATTGCAGCTTGAAGACCCATGATACATGCCTCATATTCTGCCATGTTGTTGGTGCAGTTGAAACACAGTCGGGCGGTGAGTGGAGTATGAGTACCTTTGGGGGATATGATTACAGTGCCGATTCCGTTACCCAAAGCGTTCGAGGCTCCGTCAAAATGCATAGACCATTGGGATCCTTCCCCAGGTCCTTCATCCGGTCCAGGTACTTCACAATCAGTTACTACCATGATATCTTCGTCCGGAAATTCAAAGTTCAATGACTGGTAATCGTCCATAGGTTGGTGTGCCAAATGATCTGCCAATACACTTCCTTTGATTGCTTTTTGAGTCGTGTACTGGATATCATATTCCGTCAAGATCATTTGCCATCTTGCTATTCTTCCAGACAGAGCAGGCTTTTCGAATATGTACTTGATTGGATCCATTTTTGAAATCAACAGAGTAGTGTGAGTCAGCATATACTGTCTCAGCCGGCGAGCAGCCCATACCAGAGCGCAGCAAGTTTTCTCGAGCAGTGAGTACCGAGACTCCCAGTCAGTAAAATTTTTGCTCAGGTAATAAATAGCATGCTCTTTTCGACCAGACTCGTCATGCTGCCTCAGCACACACCCCATTGAATTGTCAAGCACTGTCAAGTATAGTATTAGAGGTCTCCCTTCCACTGGTGGCATAAGAATGGGTGGCTCTTGGAGATATTCCTTTATCTTTTCGAAAGCGGCCTGACATTCATCGTTCCAACGTACTACTTGATCTTTCTTCAGCAATTTGAAGATTGGCTCACAGGTAGCAGTTAGATGTGAGATGAATCGGGCAATATAATTTAGTCGTCCCAGAAAGCCTCGGACTTCTTTCTCTGTCTTGGGAGTCGGCATCTCTTGTATGGCTTTCACCTTGGCTGGGTCCACCTGAATACCTTTATCGCTTACAATGAAACCTAGCAACTTCCCGGACCTCACCCCAAAGGTGCATTTGTTTGGGTTCAACCTCAGCTTGTATAACTTCAGTCGATCAAACAGCTTCCGTAGATGGTCAAGGTGCTCCTCCTCAGTTTGGGGCCTTGCAATCATATCATCGACATACACTTCAATCTCATGATGGATCATATCATGAAATAAAGCAACCATGGCACGTTGGTAGGTTGCCCCAGCATTCTTCAACCCGAATGGCATGACCTTGTAGCAGAAGGTGCCCCACTGAGTCACAAAGGTAGTCTTTTCCATATCTTTAGGAGCCATCTTGATCTGATTATACCCTGAAAAACCATCCATGAAGGAGAACACCTTGTGTTGAGCAGTATTGTCAACAAGAACGTCGATGTGAGGTAGGGGGAAGTCGTCCTTGGGGCTTGCCCTGTTTAGATCTCTGTAGTCAACACACATTCTGACTTTACCGTCCTTCTTCGGCACTGGCACCACGTTGGCAACCCACTGAGGGTAAGAAGTCACTGCTAGAAACCCGGCATCAAATTGCTTCATAACCTCAGCCTTGATCTTTTCGGACATCTCTGGACGCATACGGCGAACCTTTTGCTTTACCGGAGGGAAGCCTTCCTTGGTAGGCAGGTGATGAACCACAATGTCGGCATCCAAACCAGGCATGTCTTCGTAAGACCAAGCGAAGATTTCCATGTAATCATGTAGCATCTGGATCAATCGTTGCTTCACGCTGAGCTCTAGATTGGCACCAATCTTGACTTCTTTTCTATCTGTCTCAGTACCCAGGTTCACTGTTTCCACCGGCTCTTCATGCGGATGAATGGCCCTCTCTTCCTGAAGTAGCAGTCTTGCGAGCTCACCAGGCACTTCGCAATCATCTTCACCTTCGTCTTCGGCCAAGTTGATCGGATTTTCGAAGTCATAACTGGCAGTAGCAGAGCTGTTACCAGTGAGATCCAGAGTGGATTGAAACCTGTATAAGTGAGTGTGTGTAAATATAGATGTTTTGCAATATATAACATAGAAAGAAAAAAGAGCACAAGATTTGAAATGCAACAAACGTCCAATGTTTTGATTAATGATATATGGAAATGTCATACAAAAAGCCCTCACAAATGGAGCTACGGTGCCCCGGGTAGGACACCGAGCCAATAAAAGTTTCAACATATTGTTTGTTACAAATTGAAAATCAAAAGAGTTAATTACTGCGTGACAAATGTGATAGGTGTAAAATCCTTTTCCGTCCAGTTGCTTGGTCCGTTGCTGGTTGTCGGATAGATCCAACTGTCAAATTCTGCTTCCTCTACGTCCTCCTCGATAGCATTCACCCTTGGGTTGGTGATGAACACCGGAGCCTTTCTGATCCTTTCTTTGCGAACAGCCCTCTGAGCCTCTGCAGTGAAGCCCAGCCCAAACTTGTCGGTCTTTTGAGTGAAGTCAGGAAGCTGACCCCAGTTTGCGCATTTTCCTTTCTCGATTACTGCCCGAGCATCTTTCAGGGAAGCCATCTTCAAAGGAAAGTCTTCTTCAACCACTGTCTCAGCCGACGCCAATGTTGGAGGTACCTCCTCAAAATGTTGAAAGGGGGTTTCAATAAACTCCCCGTCCATCTCGATATACCGGAATGAATTCAAGTGACTAACCATGTATTCCTCCTCGCCCTGCACAGTAACAATCTTCCCTTTGACAGGGTATTTGAGCTTTTGGTGTAGAGTGGATGTTACCGCCTCAGCCTTGTGAATCCAGGGTCGACCCAGCAAACAGGAATAAGATGGATGAATATCCATTACGTAGAACGTTGATTCGAAGACTTGGGAACCCACACGAATAGGAATGTCTACCTCACCGTGCACCATCCTCTTAGAACCGTCGAAGGCTCTAACAATGATGCTACTAGGTTTCAATTCTAGGCCTTCACAGTCCAACCGATCTAAGGCCTTCTTGGGCAAAACATTCGGGGAAGAACCGGTATCCACCAACACGTGTGCGAGAGTAGTGCCCATGCATTCTATAGAGACATGCAGGGCATCATTGTGGTTTTTTCCTTTAGCGGTAAGGTCGGCATCTGAGAACCCCAAACCATTGTCAGCTGTCAAATTAGCCACACAGTCAGTAAACTGATCTGCAGAGGTCTCTTGCGGCACATGGGCCGTTTTCAGAAATGAAATCAGGGCCTTGGCGTGGGCCTCTGAGCACAGCAGCAATGATAGCATAGAGATTTTGGAGGGGGTATGCCCTAGCTGTTCAACGACATTGAAGTCACTCTTTTTAATGATTTTAAGGATTTCCTCCATCTCTTGTTGGGAGGCTTCAACAGCATTCTTTTTTGGTGCCTCCGTCCAGGCAGGCAAATCGGTAGCAACTTCTTTGCCCCGAGCATCAGAGGACTCGGCGGCAGTAGTAGACACAGGAACTTGATTCGGAACGTGCACACTTGCGGGTGTGATGATAAGAGGTTTTCGGATAACTGGTGGTGCAATGTCAGGCGAGAAGAGCCTGCCACTGCAAGTAATCTTGGCGGGACCAGTGATGTTACTGATACTGGTACCGGTGTTGAACTCCTGCTTCACTCCAAGCACATACACGTCTGCCCCATAGTGCCATGGGACAGCCTTGTCAGATTCATAGGGGAGGGGCCCCGGAACAGTAATGGTAATGGGTGCAACAGACATAATTTTGACTGGCTTCCTCGGAGGAGCCTTGGTAGGATTGTTGAAAATTGTGACGACAGATACTTCTTCAACGAAAACAAACGGAACAGCAGTTTTCTTGAACAGAAATTCTTTGCTATCCATCAGGCTTTGGATGCCTGATTTCAGCAGCGGACAACCGGTAGGGATAACAGCACACAAGAGGTAACCCTTGCTACAACCTGGAAATAAACCGGCTAGTAGTAGGTTCCTCTTAACAGTCAATAGAGGGGTAGCAACATCATTCACCGAAACAGCATATAGATCTTCCTCGACGGCATTTACTCTATGCTGGGGCATAGGAGCAGTTACAACATTTGGCCTCTCAGGCGCCTCAAACTGAATTTCCTTCGCATCGATAAGGTCTTGAACCTTATTTCTCAGGGCCCAGCAATCATCAGTAGTATGCCCGGGGCTATCAGAATGATAAGCACAACGGGCATTTGGGTTATACTTAGGAGATGCAGTATTCACGACCTTTGGAGCCTCTTTGATGGTCACCAAATTGGTTGATAACAGTTGCGGTAAGATTTGTGACAAGGTCATACTCAGCCGAGTATACTGCCTCTTGGGCCTTTCACCTCTTTGTTGATTGTACTGTTGTGGAGCAGCAACAGGTTTTGAAATTACCAAGGCATTAACGGCTTGGCGGCTTTTTGGTTTGACTTGTCTTCTAGGACCATAGACGACACTAGCTTCCTTCTTGAAAGGCCTCTTCTCAGTACTTGCGGAGGCAGCTTTCTGTATCTTTCCTGACCTGATGCCAGCTTCTATCCTTTCACCTGTCAGGATCAAATCCGTAAACCCAGCGGAGGAATTACCGACCAGATGATTGAAGAATGGACCCGACAAGGTCCCTAGAAACATGTCAACCAGCTCACGATCAGTCAATGGAGGCTGCACCCTGCCAGCCAAATCTCTCCATTTTTGCGCATATTCTTTGAACCCTTCGCCCGTTCCTAGAGACATACCCTGAAGTTGGGTACGCGTAGGAGCGAGGTCAGAATTGTATTGATATTGTCTATAAAATGCGGTTGCCAAATCTTCCCAATGTCGGATACTGGTTCCATCTAGCTGATAGAACCACTCAAGCTGTGACCCCGAAAGGATATCTTGGAAGAAGTGGATCCAAAGATTCTTATCTGCCGTGTAAGGTTGAATTTTCCTTACGTACGACCTGAGATGCAACTTTGGACAGGAAGCTCCGTCATATTTGGCAAAGGCAGGCGCCTTAAACTTGTGTGGGATTACCACCCCAGAAGATAACCCCAAATCTCCGAAATCCAGCCCCGGCACATTTTGAATCTCCATGGCACTCAAGCGGTCTTCTAATTGCTTGTATCTGTCAGCAGCGGGAGGGTATTGTTCGTCATTGTAATCCGTCTCGTTGTCAGAGACTGCAGGACTAGGAGCTCCTCCCCCTTGGGGACTGTCTTTCTCTGTAGAGGAAGTAGTTGGATCAGCCTCATTATGGAGTGTGTTCCCAAACCTGCGTCCAGTATTGAACAACGCAGTCCTCTTCTTCTTCTTCTTCTTTAGGAGCAGAGCCTTCAACTCTTGCTGACCTTGGGCCATGCTCATGACCATTTCTTGAAACTGGGTACTTTTGGCCTGAAGGGCCTTGATTGCTTGCTCACTGGATGATTCTGGATTCATGATGACTGTTCAAAATAAACAGCGAAGAAGATTAAGCAACCTGTAGAAAAACGGGTACCTGTTATGCACATGATGCATGAGATGCTATCTATGCAATGCATTCAAGGATTTTAGAAATTCACAATTGTTGCAGACAAAAAAGAACGCACGTCATATTAATAAGAAGAAATTTGTTAGTACATAAGTTCCCCATGGGCCAAATATTACAAAAACAACTTCTCAAGGTAAAAAGACGTTGCGCATCCTCTTTGGCGCAATGTAGGTGTTGAGGGCCTCTTGCTCATGGAGTCGGCGGGTGAGCTCTAGAACCTTCTTCTCGCTGGCGTAAAAGTTGGCTTCAAAAGTGTTATGTTCCTCCTTGAGTTGGATCCAACTCTTCTGCATCTCCTCCCACGATGTAGGCATGTCAGGATGTAGGATGGTGTAGGGAACCTCTCCTTCCTTGACGGGCTCTTTAATCACAGGGAGAACATGAGGATAAGGCATCATTAGACTCTGGGCTCGGGCTCGTACCCACTTGAGGTAAGGTTCAAGAGGGATGGAGTTCTTGTGCCCCAGTGTCTTTCTATCAACCTTGTTGGGCATCCTCCAAGCTCTGATGAATCTTTGGCGAAGTCCTTGCACATCGTTGTCGAAGTCAAAAACTAGGTCAGGAATCAACATGTCATGAGGGCCATCCCTCCGTGCATATCCAAATTGCCTCAAAGCTAGGCAAGGGTTGTAGGTGATACCTCCTCGGATTCCAAGTAAAGGAACATTAGGAAACTCTCCACAACGATCGAAGATGATGACATTTTCTCTGGACCGAGAACACCAATGTACATCATAGTGAGTAAGAGTCATCAACCGTTGGGACCACCTTGAGCCTTGGTCATTCTTCAAGACAGATTGTGGAAGGTGCGAAATAAACCACCTTGCAAGGAGAGGAGTACAACACATGAGAACACCCCTCTTTCTCATTGTTCGTGTGTAAAATGAGTGAAGAATGTCCCCAAGCAATGTTGGTATTGGATTTATGGACAAGAAGATTTTGACGGTGTTGACCTCTACAAGCTGGTCAGGATTTGGGAACAAGACCAACCCATAGATAAGGAGTGCCACAATTTCTTCAAAGGCTTGTAGGTCCAATGAATTCCAACATTCTTGTGCCTTCTCAAACAAGAATTTTGCTAAGAAACCTTTGACGCCGCTTCTAGTTTCCCAATTCCCCTTGATGTCAGAAGGCTGTAGATGTAATGCTTGAGCAACATCTTCCGGCTTTGGTTCCTTTTCCATACCGTTGAAAGGTAGTTGATTGAGGATAGGAATTCTCAGGAGTTGAGAAAATTCCTCCAAAGTGGGCACTAACTGGTAGTCGGAGAAAGTGAAACAGTGATGAAGAGGGTCAAAGAACTGGAATAGCACTTTCATCATGTCCTTTTCAATGTTGGTGTTGACTAAGCTGAGCAGTCTACCATGTCTTTCACTGAAGGATGAGCTTTCCGGAATCCTTGATGTGAGCTCCTTGAGTTGAGGAGAGATTCTCACAAGGTTGACTTGGATGGTTTTTCTGCGAGGAATTTCCATGACCTACAAAACAAGAACAAAGATGAAGATCTAAACCTTTGAAGTGGTTAGTAAATGCGTATGATGCTTTATGATGTTTATGATGTATGCACAAAACATATGTACAAGCAATTCACACTAAACCCTAGTTTCAGGCTTGCATGGGGTTTCATAGGTAAGTACCCTCTTGAGTGTAGTTGGCTTAAAAACCTGTCCTATAAATAGTAACTGGGTTCTAAGGAGCTCAATATCATTGGATTGTTTTCATTGTTCATTGTTTTGGTTTAGCCACTTAACTAGCGACCAAAATATTCCAAGAAAACAACCCTCAATGAGTGTAGTATCGAGTATCTACCAACTTCGGACTGCACCAAATCCGGTCATCTCACTACCCCTAATAAAAGGCCAAGATGGTCAAGTAAGGTTCTAGGTCATTAGTGCTTAGTGACATCACTCAGCGGCCCCGTACTCTCCTTGATTGAACTCAAGGGTTACCGGTACTCACAAATATGTCGCACTAATATAGCTATTGCTTTGACCGCGTCGGTATACCCCGCACAGTTTCCACAACGTATTGCTATCTATGAATGTTTCCCAAAATCCGGGTGTAGGATTGTAAACCCAAACAAGAGAGCCAAGATATAAAGCAATCAAGACAAACAATTAGTCATGCAAGAGGGTGATCTAAGCCCTAAGGTTACTCCACTTTTAAATTATTCCCCAGCAGAGTCGCCAGTTCTGTGATACGGTGGGAGAACTGACTTGAGGTTTTGCGTTTGCTTTCGCAAATGTTTCGGTTGAGCAAGAGTCGCCACCGACTTTTTATTTTATCCTAAGGAAAGGTTAAAAAGCACAGCAAAAACCTTTGAGATGTTTTCTTGGGTTCGGGGAGTAGATTATAGAAAGGGAAGGTATTAGCACCCTTTCTATCCATGGTTATCCATGGGCTCTTAGTTACTTGCTTAGATCAACTTGCCTTAATTTTCAATTGTTTGAAATGGTGCTTTGTGTGTGGGTTTGAAAAAATGTTTTGAAAAAAGGCCAATGTGGTGGCAACCTTTGTAATGATCCATGTTGGGATGTATACAAAGATGTATGTCTTTTGAAAAGGTTTTCATTTGTTTTTGAAGGTTGTTTTTGAAAGTGTAGTGATGTGTGGTTTGGAAATAGGCAAGTGTTTTGTTTTGCAAGTTTGATTCAAGTAACTAAGAGCTTGTCTACTCCTAAATTTCTCAAAGATTTCTCCTATGTTTTTAACCCTTTTAACAATTTTGTTCCACCATTGCATTTGGTGGACAATCTTGTGTTAGGATGTGAAAGGGACGGTCGCAGGTCATCGTTTAGACCATAATTGCAATGGTGCCAAGTATCTTTGGGCAATTTTCCTTTAAGGGACTTGATCATTTTTTAGGCAACTTTCGAAAGCGTCATCGAGGGACTATGATCATTTGAATTGTTTTGTTTTTGCCCAAAGAGACCTAACATGCAATATGGCTCATTATTGAAGGCAACAAGTGGAATACCCTAGGGGTGCAAGTGTGATTAGTGTTGTCCATTTTCATGCTTGATTATCTTTGAAATTAGGTCAAACTATTTTGGTTAATTGATTTGCATACAAACCCTAATTCTAGCATGGTATAATTAGAAAGCATTAAAGTGCGAAAAATAAAGTTCCTAAGTTATTACAACACAATATATGGGAAGGGGGGTACAAATGTTCAAATGGGGGTATTTTGACAAGGAATTTAAACCTAGACTATTACATCAAATTGGGAGTTATACAAATTATTTAATATACAACAATTAAATAAAAATGGAATAAATATGCAAGATGCAAAAAATGTTTTTATATGTATGAAAAAAGTGTTTTTTTTTATATGTCAAATAAACAAAATGAAAAGTATTATTTTTTTAGAGTTTTTATGTATTTAGGGCAAAACCCTAATTTCATTAAATAAAGAGTATTAATTATTTAATATGTACAATGTTTAATAATTATGTACAAAAGTAAAATAAAAATGAAGTATATTTGTCAAAAAAGGTATTTTTAATATTAAATATTAATAAAAATAAAAATGTATATATTTTTTATTTTTGTCCTAAATATTCTAATAAAATATATGTATTTGTATTATTTAAATATATAGAATATATACAAAAATAATAATATTTAATATTTATAAAAAAAATATATTTTATATAAAATATTTTCAGAAGATAAAATAAAATAAAAATCAGAAAATAAATGTGTTTGCCTTATTTTTTTAGTATTTTGAATAAAAGTATATTTATATATTTATTTATGTATAAACATTATTCTAAACAAATAAATGCCTAATAAATTCAAAAATGGTGTGAAAAATATTTTTTATATTTTTAATATTATGAGGAAAAATAAATAAGTCAGAAATAAAAAACAAAAGTCAAAAAATGATCAAAATGAGCACAATGGGCCAAGGGGGTTCAAAAGTAACAAAAGGGTGCAAATAGGAAACTGAAACAAAGCCCAGCCCAAAAAGACCTTCTTCAACCTCTGAACCTGTATGAACAACAATCAACACGCGTTTTCTATCTCCCAATTCCTGGACTTTCAAGCAAAACTCACAACATGAAAAATGTAGAGCATTAAAAGACGAATCCAGACATATAAAGAACTTGACTTAACTCTCTAAGATGAGAGAGAATTTCTCCATCCCTAATTCTTGACCTAGTTTTTGTTCCATGTTCAGACATCAAATTCTCATAGCACACGTAACATAAATGAAAACTAATTATATGGGCATGTTCAGGGCTATGAATGTGACATATTTTCTTCACAAACCTAAAGCTAACAATGCCTGGATAGAGAGATACGAGTTCATGAACTTACCTGTTCAGTTGGAGTTGTATCTGGTGATGGAGGTGTCTTCAATGCAAGGTGATGATTGGTACAACTTCCTTGATGTCCAGGGATGCTATTCCAAGCTTTACTTTGCTTTGAAACCTAGTGAGTCGTGTTATGGAACTTCAACTGCAAAACAAGAAAGTGAAAATGGTGATGTTGCTTGGGAGTGTTACAGGTCGTGTTTGAGGCTTGGAATAGTTTCAAGGGATGATGTGGGATGTGTTTGAAGTGATTTTAGCAAGAATGCATAAAGGAAATGAACTATGCCACTCAAACTGCAGGGATGCCCTGTTTTTGTGCAGTTCAATGGTGATTCTGTGAATGGGGAGGTATTGGAGGTGATAGGCTCGTGTCTCAGGTTAGGATGGATGTTTAGAATGTGTTTGACAAGTTTGCTTAAGCCTGTGTTAGCTGAGATGAGAGTTGTTAGATGTTATGCTAGCTTTCTTCAACTTTAAGCAACAAATGTCCAAGTTGTGTTCTAGACTGATAGAGGCCCCCCTAATGTGCTGCATACCTTGGCCTTGATCAGTGTAATTAGTTCCTAAACTTGTGCCAAAAGGATTTGCATTGTACTTGCTTGGATTGCTAATTGACATAAAGTTTACTTTTGCAAAAATAGACATTATGCTTTTTCTTTTTTGGGACTAAACCTTTATGTAATGCTTGAACACATAAAATATGGTCTTGGCACAATGAGTTTGCATTAAATTTATGAGTGCAAAAGGGATATAGGACCTGTAATCAAGGAATTCAAGCTGATTTCAAAATGGCCTAAGTGTATGAACATGTAAATTGGCCAAATCAAAAGTGAGTTTTTCCCAACTTGCCAAATTCGATTCTCCCTAACCATGAGGTTGTTTGATGAGTTCTTGGACATTTTGGAAAGCTTGGAATGTGTACTACAATCCATCTTTGAAATGAAAATTGAAATTCCAAGTGGAAGTATGTGAAAAATGGTCTTGAAGTTGGGCAAAAATCATGCCTAAAGTGGTTCAAAATTTCTCTAAGTTAAGAATGGTTTGGTACCCTTGTTCCAAAAATTGTAACTTGAGCTACAAGCTTCTTTTGAGGAAACTTTGTGAATCAAAGTTGTAGATTTTGCAATAGGCTACAACTTTCATGTTTTTACTTTTGCTTGAATCCAAATGAATCTTGGTGAGAAAGTGGGACAAAGTTAGGAAAAAATTAGGGTTTTTCATAACTTAGAAAAATTCTAAGTTATGAAAAATCTTCATTTCAAACCCTAATTTGCAATTCTTGATTTCTTGATGAACAAGTTTCATGATTTGGCATGTTTTGATGAAAAATGAATCTTGACACCTGATTTTGACCAAAAAGTCAAAGTTTGACTTTTCAGTATACAGTCAAAATTGATCAATTGACTGGGAAATTCAACTGTCAATCTTGTGCATTTGGGATCTTTTGAACTTGTTGAGCATGTCAAGACAATTACATTGGGTCATTGAGTCCATATGTGAGATTGGTTTGCCATTGGCTAGGTCAAACAGTCAAAAATTGCCTTTGTGCAGTCAAAAAACCCTAAAAATGACCATTTTGCCCTTTTGGTGATCTGATCAAATTTCTTGTGGAATTGTGATCCAAACTTGATCAAATGGTCCATATGGGTTCATAATGTTGATGTGGGTCCATTTTCATGAGATTTGACTGTCAATTGGCCACAGTTGACTTTTTCCCCAATACAGTTGATTTATAGGTCAACTGTCCAATTGACTGGGCAAAATTTGGAATCAAGACTTGAAACTTGGTATGGATAAACTTGGGAGTCTAACATGAAGCATGAAAGTCATCTTAGGCATTTTAGGTCAAAATATCTTTGTGCAAACACAAACCCTAATTTGGGTCAACAGTGCAAGGAGAAGTCTTGAGCAGAGGAAACCCTAACTGGATCTTGAGCTCCAAGGGTCTTGTGATGAGAAAATGTTGAGGAAATGGGAGGGCAAATTTTGGGGTACAACAATGACATTATCAAAATAGATGAGACTATGTTATATGTGATGTATGCACATGACATGATGTATGAACATGAAATGCTGACATAACAATCTGAATCTGGGAAAATAAATCCCTGATTGTTATAAAAACCATAGTTCCTCCACTTCTGTGAGGGATGGTGAACTAAGATGACCGTGCTAGGGATTTTCCCCTTGGCTAGTAAATGTTCTACCGGAAGAGACTCCGTCTGAGGATAACTCTGCAGGTAATAACTCTGTTGGAGAGGAAATACTCTGTTGATAGATCTGCCGTCTTAGAGAAATAACTCAGCTGGGGATGAATTTCCGTTGCTGGTGATGGACAAACTCTGCTTGGGGAAAATTTTGCTGACTTGCTCGCGATTGTGATCCTTGGCTGGGGAGAGTTGTGTCCTATTTGGGAAAGCTAAAACCAGTGTCTTTGGACACTTTTTACTCTGTGGGGAGTGTATGTATCACTTCTCATGCTCTCCGGCTGGTTCTGTACCTGTACCTGATGGGCAGAGTAACCATAAGGCTTGGACACTTCTTGTTTGTCCTTGTTCCTGAAATTACGAGTAATTGTCTTTCGTTTTTATGTAAATATTTATGAGCAACAATTGTTTTCAAATGCATATATAAAAAATGAATCACTGGACATTCTTGCAAAATAAAGCAGAAAAAGAAAATAAATCGAAGCTTTATGAAAATGACTTGAATTGATTTTGAAGTTGGCCTGTAATAGGCGTTTTGCACAAGAGGTTGATGTCCTAGTAAGAGAACGCCGACGAAAGATAGAAATTACAATTTGTGTAAAAGGAAGAAAAACAGCTATGTGAAACGACCCAATTTGGTTTCAACTCTGCTATTGCCTTTATATCTTCAAGCATCTCATCACCCTACTGCTTGGCCGAAGGTGGATCAGATTGATTGGCGCCGTCCGAGCTTGATAGTCGAAACCGAGGTCTGGCTGCAAGATGATCCAATGAGACATAGTGTTACGCTTTGATCCCTAACTTTTCCTGGACCGCCCTTTCGGGTTTTCTGTCCACCGGGATACCCTTTTTTTGCCCAAGTCGCCTTTTCAAGTTTTCGACTTGCCGGGTGTACAGTTTTTTTCATTTTCATCCCTTACTTTTGCCCAAACCTTTTTGGTTCGCCGGGAAGCCCTTATTTTTTTCTAGGCCTGTCAACCTAGCGGGTCTTTGATTATACGTAGTATCTTTTCACTATGTCCGCATTGACAGGGTGGGGAAGGTCGTCACATCCATGGTGGTTAGAATCATAGCTCCTCCCGAGAAAATGTTCTTAACCACAAATGGCCCTTCGTATGTGGGGGTCCTTTTGCCCCTGGGATCACCTTGTGGTAGTATGATGCATTTGATCACTAGATCCCCGACTTGATATTCCTGACTTCTGACATTCTTGTTAAAAGCCTTGATCATTTTCTTTTGATACGTCTGGCCATGACAGATAGCAGTAAGTCTCTTTTCGTCGATTAGATTCAACTGATCAAGTCGGGTTTGGATCCATTCGTCTTCTTTTAAACCCACATCCTTCATAATCCTGAGAGAGGGTATCTGGACCTCGAGGGGTAGGACTGCCTCCATGCCATACACCAAAGAGTAGGGTGTTTCCCCTGTCGATGTTCGTGCCGAGGTACGGTACCTATGAAGAGCGAATGGTAACATCTCGTGCCAGTCTCTATATGTCACTATCATCTTTTGCACAATCTTCTTGATGTTCTTGTTCGCTGCTTCGACAACCCCATTCATCTTCGGTTGGTATGGAGAAGAGTTGTGATGCTAAATCTTGAACTGTTTGCAGAGCTCGGTGATTATTGTGTTATTGAGATTTGTACCATTGTCTGTAATAATCCTCTCTGGTACACCATATCGACAAATCAGATTGTGTCGGATGAATCACGCTACGAGATTCTTGGTTACTGTAGCAAACGAAGCTGCCTCAACCCACTTCGTAATGTAATCAATTGCTACCAGAATGAAAAGATGGCCGCTAGACGCAGTAGGTCTGATCTCGCCAACCATGTTGATTCCCTACATCGCAAAGGGCCAAGGAGCCGTCAAAACATTTAGGGGAACCGAAGGTACATGCACCTTGTCATCATAGACTTGGCACTTATGACAGGTTTGAGAGTGTAGATAACAATCAGATTCCATAGTGGACCAATAATATCCTGCCCGTAGGATTTTCTTTGCCATGGTATGTCCACTGGAATGAGTTCTGAAGGTACCTTCATATAACTCTGCAATGATCCTTTCTGCCTCGCTCTTGTTTACACACCGCAGTAAGATTGAATCATGGTTACGCTTATAGAGGATACTATTACTGGTGACGAACTTCACAGCGAATCTTCTCAGAAACTTCTTATCATTAACAGATGCCCCTTCGGGGTATTCTTGAGCCTCAAGATACTTCTTTACCTCGTGAAACCAGGGTTTATCTGCTACCTCTTCAGTCTCAATGTCACAGCAGTGTGCGGGTTCGTCCAACCTATCAATGGTGATCTGGGGAGCTTCACTGTCCCACCTGACTTTGAACATAGAAGACATGGTAGCTAGCGCGTCCGCCAACTAGTTTTCTTCTCGTGGGAAATGTTCAAAAGTTATCTCCTCAAAGTGTGGGAGGAATGTCAGTACATACTCTTTGTAAGGAATAAGGTTTGGGTGCTTCGTGTCCCACTTGCCTTTGATATGACTGATCACTAGAGCAGAATCTCCGAATACACTCAAGAACTTAATCCTCAGGTCAATAGCAGCTCGAAGACCCATGATACATGCTTCATACTCCGCCATATTGTTGGTGCAGTTAAAACATAATCGGGCGGTGAACGGAGTATGACAACCCTCAGGAGATATAACTACAGCCCCAATGCCGTTACCCAATGCGTTCGAGGCTCCATCAAAATACATAGACCATCGGGATCCCTCATCGGGTCCTTCATCCGGTCCATGTTCTTCGCAGTCGGTTACCAACATGATGTTCTCATCCGGGAACTCGAAATTCATGGACTGGTAGTCATTCATGGCCTGGTGCACCAAATGATCTGCCACCACACTCCTGTTGATTGCTTTTTGGGTTGTGTATTGGATGTCGTATTCAGTTAAGATCATCTGCCATCTTGCTATCCTCCCGGAGAGAGTGGGCTTCTCGAAAATATACTTGATTGGATCCATCTTTGATATCAACAAGGTAGTGTGAGTCAGCATATACTGTCTCAGCCGGTGAGCCGCCCATGCCAAAGCGTGGCAAGTTTTCTCGAGCAATGAGTATCGGGTCTCACAGTCAGTAAACTTTTTGCTAAGGTAGTAAATATCGTGCTTTTTTCAGCCAGACTCATCATGTTGCCCCAGCACACACACCATTGAATTGTCCAGCACTGTGAAGTATAATATCAAAGTTCTTTCTTCAACTGGAGGCATCAGAATTTGTGGTTCTTGAAGGTATTCCATGATTCTTTCGAAGGCAGTCTGGCATTCATCATTCCATTTTACCACTTGATCTTTCTTCAGCAGCTTGAAGATTGGCTCACAAGTAGCAGTCAGATGTGAAATGAACCTGGAAATGTAATTCAGACGTCCTAAGAAACCTCTGACTTATTTTTCTGTGCGGGGATCCGACATCTCTTGTGTGGCTTTTACCTTTGCAGGGTCCACCTGAATACCTTTATCACTGACGATGAAGCCTAGGAGTTTACCAGACCTTACCCCGAAGGTACACTTGTTCAGATTCAATATCAGCTTGTACTTCTTCAACCTGTCAAACAGTTTCTGGAGATGATCAAGGTGCTCTCCCTTAGTCTAGGACCTGGCTATAATGTCATCAACGTAAAACTCGATATCATGGTAAATCATATCGTGGAACAATGCGACCATGGCGCGCTGATAAGTGGCCCCAACATTCTTCAACCCAAAAGGTATTACCTTGTAACAGAAGGTGCCCCACTGTGTAACGAAGGTTGTCTTCTCCATGTCCTCATGAGCCATCTTGATCTGGTTGTAGCCAGAAAAACCATCCATGAAGGAGAAGATTTTATGATGCGCGGTGTTGTCGACAAAAACATCGATGTGAGGAAGGGGAAATCATCCTTGGGGCTTGCCCTGTACAAATCTTTGTAGTCCACACACATCTGTACCTTACCATCCTTCTTAGGCACCGGAACAACGTTTGCAACCCATTGCAGATAAAAAGTGATAGCTAAGAACCCTGCATCGAATTGTTTCATGAACTCTTCTTTGATTTTCTCTGACATTTCAGGGCGCATACGGAGGACGTTCTGTTTTACCAGAGGACAATCTTCTTTAGTCGGCAAGCGATGAACCATAATATCAGTGTCCAAACCAGGCATGTCTTCATAGGACCAGGCGAAAATATCAACATAGTCGTGTAGCATTTGTATTAACCGTTGTTTGACACTAGGATCCAAATTCAAACCTATTTTAACCTCTTTCTTGTCTTCCCCTGTACCCAAATTCACTGACTTAACTGGCTCTTCATGAGGCTGTATTGCCCTTTCTTCCTGCTATAATAGTCTAACAAGTTCTCCAGGCACCTCACAATCATCCTCACCTTCGTCCTCGGCTTGGTTGATCGGATCTTCAAAGTCATAGCTGACAGTGTTATCAATGGGATCCAGAGTGGATATGAATCTGCATTATGATACGTGAGTGTGTGTAAGAGAATAACTGTTTTGATAAGGTGAGAGACAGGAAAGAAAAACAAGGAGCACAAAATTTGTAATGTAAGAAACGTCCAATGTTTTATTAATGATATATGAAAATGACAAGTAATAAGCCCTTACAAGCAAAGCCAAGGTGCCTCGGGTAAGGCACCGGGCCACAAAGTTTCAAACTGTTTATTACAAATCTTAAAACAAAAAGTCAATTACTGCAGAATAAAAGAAACAGGTATGAAGTCCTTTGCCGTCCAGTTGTTTAGTCCACCATTAGTTGTAGGGTAGATCCAGCTGTCGATGTCTGAATCCTCTTCACCGTCTTCAATTGCATTAACTCCCCGATTGCTGATATGTAGAGGAGGTCTTTCGATCCGTGCACGCCTAACAGCCCTTTGAGCCCCTGTAGTAAAGCCCAAACCAAATTTTTTAGTTTTGTGAGTGAAATCAGGGAGCTGACCCCAATTGGTACACCCACCTTCTTCAATCACAGCCCTGGCGTCTTTGAGATAAATCATCTTCAACAGAGGTTTGTTGGTAGCAACTTTAGTTGATGCCGAGAACTGAGGAACCTCTTCGAAATTTTGACACGGCATTTCTATGAATTCCCCGTCTATCTCCACATAGAAGAAGGAATTGAGATGACTCACCATATAATCCTCTTCACCTCGTATCGTGACAATCTTTCCCTTCACCGGATATTTCAGCATTTGATGGAGCGTGGAAGTAACTGCCCCAACCCTATGGATCCAAGGACAACCCAGTAAGAGAGAATACGATGGTCTGATATCCATCACGTAGAAGGTGGACCCAAAGGTCTGAGAACCCACTCTGACAGGGATGTCCACCTCCCCGTGCACCATTCTTTTTGACCCATCAAAAGCCCTTACCATAATGTTACTTGGCTTTAGAATCAAACCTTCATAATCTAGACGGTCTAGCGCTTTCTTCGACAAAACATTCAGTGAGAACCCGGTATCAACTAGTACATTGGCCAAAGTGGTGCCCCTGCACTCGATCGAGACATGCAGAGCATCATTATAATTTCTACCTTTAGTAGTCAAATCCGCATCTGAAAACCCTAGCCCGTTGTCAGCAGTCAGGCTAGCCATACAATCTTTAAACTGACCTGCAGAAGTCTACTGCGGCACATGCGCAGTATTGAGAAACACAATCAAAGCCTTCGCATGGGCTTCAGAACATAATAAAAGGGACAACATGGAGATTTTTGACGGGGTCTGCCCCAGCTGCTTGACCACGTTATAGTCGCTCTTCTTGATAATTTTTAAAATTTCCTCTATCTCTTGTTTCGAGGTTTCTACACTGATCTTTTTAGGTGCCTCTATCCGGGCAGGCTCACCTTTGATTTCTTTGCCTCGAGTTCCAGATGGTTCGATGATAGGGGTGGTAACTGGAGTAGAAACTGGGACAGTAGTCTATGTACTAGCGGATGAAGCGGTAACAGGTTTGTGGACAGTCGGAGGGGAAATCTCAGGAGAAAAGATTCTTCCACTTCTGGTGACCTTGCTAGCCCCAATAATATTACTGATATCCATATCAGCTTCTTCAGTCCTAAGATCTTGTTTAACACCATGGTAATATACATCAACACCATAATGCCATGGGATAGCCTTATCTGAGGTATATGGGATGGGACCCAGAGCGGTGATTATTAACGGAGCAATTCTTGGAATGGGTGTAACCCTAACAGGTTTTCTCGAGGAAACCTTGGAAGGATTGGCGGAAATAGTAATAATGGAAACGTCTTTAAAAGGAATCATAGTCTTCTCAAACAAAATTTCTTTATTATCCATCAGGCGCTGAACACCTGACTTCAATAAACAGAAACTGAAAGGCAGAATTGAACACATGTGGCAACCTTCACCACAACCCAGAAATAAACTGGCCAACAACAAATTCTTCTTAACCGTTATCAAAGGAGTAGTGATTTCTTCCAGAGGTTACAAACGAATCGGTGTCCACAGCATTGACTCCACGACCATGTTTGGGCATAGGAGCAGTTATAACGTTTGGCTTCTCTGGAGCATCAAACTTAATCTCTTTAGCTTCCAGCAAATCTTGCACTTTATTCCTCAGAGCCCAACAATCATTTGTGTCATGACCAGGATTCTCTGAATGGTAGGCGCACCGCGCGTTGGGATTGTATCTGGGAGAAGCAGCATTTGGATTCTTGGGAGCCTCTTTCAAGGTTGCCAAGTTGGATTTTAATAGATGAGACAGAACTTCAACTAAAGTCATATTGATACGGGTAAACTGTCATTATGGTCTTTCCACCCTTTGCTGATTGTTGCATTATGGAGCAACTGTGGGTCTTGATATCACTATCGCATTTACTGCTTGACGATGTCCAGGTCTGTGTTGGCCCCTCAGGCTGTAGACTGCACTAGCTTCCTTCTTACCGGTGAAAGGCTTCTTTACTGCACTTCATGAAGCATCCTTTTGTATTTTACCACTTCGGATACCAACTTCCACTCTCTCTCCAGTCAAAATCAACTCAGTAAACCCAGATGACGAATTACTGATAAAGTGATTGAAAAATGGACCAGATAGCGTCCCTAGAAACATTTCGACCAGCTCCCTATCAGACAAAGGGGTTGGAATCTTCTATCTAAGTCTCTCAACTTTTGAGCGTAATCCTTAAAACCTTCACTTGCACCCATGAACATACCCTGGAGCTGAGTACGAGTGGGAGCAAGGTCGGCGTTATACTGATACTGCTTGTAAAAAGCAGCAGCAAGGTCTTCCCAGTTTCGGACACTGGCTCCTTCCAACTGATAAAACCATTGAAGTTGAGTCACTGACAGACTATCTTAAAAGAAATGTACCCACAAATTTCTGTCAGCAGTGTGGGGTTGGATTTTTCATACGTAAGAGAGGAGCTAGAGTTTTGGACAAGATACTCCATCATACTTGGCAAAAACCAGAGCTTTCAACTTATGAGGGATGACCACTCCCGATACCAGTCCCAATTCTCCAAAATCCAAACCAGGGATTTTCTGAATCTCCATAGCACTCAGACGGTCTTCTAGCTGCTTGTACCTATCCTCGGCAGGAGGATATTGCTCATCATCAAAATCAGTGTCATTATCAAAGACCGCAGGACTAGGGCCCTTTTCTTCTTCTTAGTTCTCCCCTTCTTTAGATGAAGAGGTCAGATCAGTTTGATGCTTCAACCTTTCTCCAAACCTTCTGCCCATGTTCAGAAGCCCAACCTTCTTCTTCTTCTTCTTCTTTTCTTTCAGAATGAGAGTTTTCAGATCCTGTTGCCCCTTAGCCAAACTTAAGAACATCTGTTGGAATTGGGCATTCTGTACCTGGAGATCTTTGATGGCTTGATCGGAAGACATTTCTGCTGAAATAAACAACGAAGAAGATGAGAAACTTGTAAGGGTACATGTAATGATGTGCATGATAATGGGATGCACATGTAATGATTTCAAAGACTTTGGGAGATTTAAATTTGCAAACCAAAAAAATGAACAAACTTTATAAGATTAACTTTGGAAGGTTTAACAATGCCTTTAAGGCGTTACAAAGAAGTAAATAAAACAAACTCTAAAAACTAGAAAAAGAAAAATCAAAAGTCCCATGGACGCTTCCTCTTTGTGCCGATGTAGTCATTGATCACTCTTTCTTCCTCGAGCTTCCTGGTGAGCTTCAAAATCTTCCTTTCTTGCTCATGGTACTTTTCCCGGTAAGCATCCCGCTCATTTCTCAGCTGAATCCAAGACCTCTGCAACTCCCCCGGATCGGTGGTCATGTAAGGATAGAGAACCGTGTAAGGAATGCCTTCTTCATTAGTGGGCTCCACAATCACTGGTAATACAGCTTCATAGGGCATCCCAAGCTTATGGGCACGAGCTCGGACCCATTGGAGGTAAGGCTGCATAGGAAGGGAAGTCTTTGGTCCTAACTCTTGGGGGTCAGATCTGTTCACCATGCCCCAAGCCCGTATAAACCTCTGTCGGTGCTCCTTAACGTTCTCCTTATAGTCAAACACAATGTCCTCAAGAAGTAACTCATGGGGACCATCTCTCCGAGCACGACCAAATTGTCGTAAAGCTAGGCAAGGATTATAAGTTATACCCCCTCTGACTCCAAGCAATGGGACATTAGGGTATCCCCAACAATGATCAATAACAACGGTGTCTTCCATAGCCCGGGAACTCCAAAGAATATATGTATGGGCAAGTGACATTATTTTGTAGGACCAACCCAAACCTTCTTCATTCTTCAGCACAGACTTAGGGAGGTGTGAAATAAACCACCTCTATAGCAACGACATGCAACACATAAGAGTCCCTCTTCTTCGCACGGTACGAGTATAGAGGGCATGCAAGATATCACCCAGCAGGGTAGGCACAGGATTGCGAGAAAGGAAAATCTTGACAGCATTTACATCTACAAAGGAATCCGAATTCGGGAAGAGAACCAACCCATAGATAAGGAGAGCCAAGATATCTTCGAAAGCCTAAAAATCTAAATTATCCCAGAATAGCTGAGCCTGGTCTATCAGAAATTTGGCTAGAAAACCTTCAACCCCACTTCATTTTTCCCAATTGGATACTACATCAGCCCTTTTCAAATGCAGAGTTGAGGCAATGTCTTCTGGTCTAGGAGCTTCTTCCATACCTGTGAAGGGTACCTATTCAAGAATGGATATTCCGAATAGGTGAGAGAACTCTTCAAAGGTTGGAACCAACTAGTAATCTGGAAAGGTGAAGCAATGATGCGCAGGATCGAAGAACTGGAAAGGTACACTCATCATCTGCTCATCAAGATTTGAAGTGACCAGGCTGAGAAGCTGACCATGTCTCTTAACGAACATAGAAGTCTCAGAAACTCTTGAGGCTAACTATTTAAGTTAGGCAGGTATTTGCACAAAGTTGACTCGGATGGTATTTTTGCGCACGGAAGCCATAATCTGCAAAACAGAACAAAGATAAATTCCCTTGGTATTTAAAGTGGTTAGTGTAATGAAACATGAATTCGATGTAATGATGCATGATGTCATGATAAACCACAGGTATAGCAAACACAGATATTGCAAACACAGTCAAATATCACACAAAGCCTTTAGGTTTAAGGCTTGCATGAGGTCCAAGGCAGTACCCTCTTGAAGTTAAGTTGGTTTCAACCTGTCCTAGAAAAAGTAACTGGGTTCTAGAGGATCTCAATAACACTGACCATCCTCCATCGATCATTGTTTTAGCTCACACAATCTTTTCTTGCGGCCGGAACTATCTCGAGAGTATGGTCTCAATGAGTGTAGCATCGAGTATCAACCAGTTCTCAGCTTTACACCGAGGCCGGCTATCTCACTACTTTCTAATGGCCAAGTTGGTCGATTAAAGGTTCTAAGGTCAGTTGATGCTTAACGACACCACGTAGTGGCCCCGTATTCTCCTCTTTTCTCCACAAGGGATACCGGTACCAACCAATTTCCACATCAACGTAGCTACTGCTTCAATCATATCTGTCTACGTCGTACAGTTCCCTCACAGTCTATTGCTACTTACCTAAAAGGTGTCCCCAGATCCGGGTTAGGATCTATAGTAACCCCAAATAAAAACCCTTAAAAATAAAGCAATCAAAGCAATCAAGAGAAGAAATTATGATGAACTAGATCCTAAGGTATACCCCACTTATTAGTCCCCAGCAGAGTCGTCAGTTCTGTGATACAGTGGCAGAACCGACTGTTTTGAAATGCTGGTTTGCATTTTGCGTTTTCTGTTTGCAAAATGTCGCGGTAAGCAAGAGTCGCCACCGACTTTTATAGAAAGGGAAGGTGTTAGCACCCTTTTTATCCATGGTTTTCCATGGGCTCTTAGGTACTTGCTCATCTTTTAAAATTTCTTGTATATGTGCTTTGTTTTGAAAAGTTTGACTTTGTGATAACCCTTGTATCAGTCCTCAAAGGTGTGACAAAGTTGTTTTGAAAGTTTGTTTGAAAAGTGTAAGTGTGAAAAGTTTTGAATTAAGCAAGTACCTACTAGCATCTACCTACTCGAAAAAAGATCGTTTCTATTCTCGTTTCCTTTAGACAGCGCTATCCTACTATTGAGAAATAGGTAGCACCGTCGTTGGAGTTGTAAAGGGTCAATTAGAAAGGGACGTACGATCATTAAAGCAATGTTAGGACATCTTAGTAATAACCCTTGAGTCTTAAGATCATATTCGAGGCAACTTTTCCGAGGCAACATTCCGAACGGGACACTTGATATTTTGACAGAAGGGTAACCACTAAGACACCCTATGCTTAATTATCATTTATCGAAGGCAACCGAAGTGAGAGTATACCCTAAGAGTGATATGTGCAAGTGATTAGTTTCAGTTATTTATCTTTGCACATTAGGGTTTTCTAACCGTATTAAATTTTCATGCAATCTTGTCATACAATCCTATTAACATACATCTAGACAGTTAAATATTTGCGAGAATTAAAATGCGAGAAAGAAAATCTACGCTATTACAAGGCTTCGGGGGGGGGGGGGATTAATTACATAGCCAAAGAGCTCGCAAAAGACGATAAATAAAAGAAAGTCCTAGACTAAACTATTACAAACCATGAACAGTTATATCAATATTGTAAAAATGATAAACACGCGCGATGAATCCAATACGAGATGAATAGGGTTTTGATCCTAACTTAAACCTAATTGAGATTAGTTAAAAAATATTTTTTTGTTTTGTTTTGTTTATATAGGAAAATAGAGAAATTATTACATGAAATTAAAAAAAAGAAGAAAAGCCTAATTCTAATTAATTTTAATTTTAAGAAAAATGAATTAATTTATTCTAAAACCTATTTTTTGTATTTTTATTTATTTGAGAAAAATAGAAAATAAAAAATAGAAGTTAACCTAATTCTCTAATTTAATTTTAATTGTGAAAATAAATTAAGGTCTCCCTAGGTTAAACTAAATTACATCAAACAAACTAAAATAAAAATGTTTAATTCTAATTTTTTATTATTATTGATTTTATGATTTTTTTTATGAAAAATGAATTAATTTGTGAATTAAAATAAATAATGAAAATTAAAAGAATAAAAATAAAGAAAAGAAATAATAAAAGAAAAGTAAATGGGCCTGGATGTTGTTGCTGAAAAGGGGGTGAAAATTGAATTTCTGGGCCCAAAAAGGCTAAGGCATATTTGACGTTGCCCTAATCCAGTATGCATGCTTGACTCAGGCGCATGGTGGTCCTTCCAAGGTGGCATATTGATCTGGGGAGGTTGATGGATCAGAGGGCCAGATCTTGATGGTGCACGGTGAGCACCTTGTCCTGGAAAGCGTTAGATTGCATGTGGAAAAATATTAAGAACAAAGTTTGGGACCTGGGAATTGAACCCAGGTCCTTATGCATATTTCCATCCCCACGCTACCATCTGAGCTACGTGCTTCTGTTTTATATATAATAATAATAATACACAAAATGTCAAACACTATGGTTAAGTATGAAAAACGCGCGGAATTTCAAACTGCCCAACCAGGGGGTGCCACGCCTCCATCTTCTTCCTCCCCACCGTCGCTTTAGGCTATACACCTTTACCTACAGACATGTCACTGTAGATACAAACCTGTGTATTTAAAAAATGGTCCATAGGGAATATAAATGACCATGGCTGGTACCAATCAACTCGTCTCACCCACACGAGTCTCATGGTACCAGAATTAATGTCCAATTTTTCCTATCCTGCAAAGCCCTAATCAAGAAGACGAAACCCTAGCTATGGCAACTTCATGTACAGGCGTTAGAAATTCAATTAAATGATACCAAAAGTTTACAAACTTAGTGACAAACACGAATATATCATCAAAATATGCAATGGATGAGTAAATTAATGAAAATGAATTTGAGTTTGGGAGCGAGTCGTGATACCTATATCTCACAATTCCAGGCGTGAGAGAGCTTGCAAATGGGTGGGATTCCTTCTGGAGATGTCTAGCAATCTATTAGCAACCTGAGAATGGCATGAATTGACCTCTAACACAGAAATTGGATCACCACTTTTCGTGCAATTTTATGAGTTTTGTTTCACCTCTGCACGGCTGCTTAACCCTTATGCTTGCTTTGGGAATGTTCAATATATATTAGAGAATGCATTAGGGTTGTAAAACTGGTCACATCTTTGGAAGTTTTTCAAGATTTGATTTTGTTTTCATGGCATATGTAAACCTTCCAAATTTGGCCTAATCATGCTCTTTTTGTCCCAATTATCATTGATTCTATTTGATCTTTCAAGCTCATCAAATCTTGGTTGCTAACCTGTCATAAAAACCAATTAAATCCAATCTTTGATAATTTTCATCATTTATTTGATTTTATTCAATTTTTATTTAATAAAAAATCAAAATAAATTGAAAAATGAAGCAAACAAATCATGGGTCAGTATATGAGTCGTGGACCACATTATAAATGAGGTGCAAGCATAAAAAGTCGGGCCCGTTTAGCAAAAAATGCAAATTTGAGCATATTTGACTTTTGGCAATTTTGCAAAAAAGGTCAACTTTGACAATGCATAACTCTCTCAATTTTGACCCTAGAGAGGTGTTCTTGGACTTTTTAGAAAGATTAAGATGTCCTATAAGAAACCCTTTTTGTCTCATCTCAATTTAGTCTTCCATGTTCAAGTATGAAGCCTTGACCCAAAAGGTGTTTTTGTTGACTTTTCAAAATGACCTATAATGTCAGAATTCATATCTTTTTGTGAGTGCATATTTTGAACTTGGGAGATGAAGATGAATTGTATGGAATTACATCCTCTTCAAAATGATATTTGGATGGGTCATTTCTGATAAAGTATGAGAAAGTTATACTTGGTCAAAGTTGAGTTGACTTTTTCTACAAAACCCTAATTTAGCAACTTTTGGGTGTTGATGAATTGTGAGCAATCCTGGATGAATCATGACCAAACCTTGATCAAATTATGAATGATACTTCAAAATGAGGATGTTGACCAAAAATCTTGAAGTTTGACTGTATTTGGGCCCAAGTTGACTTTTGACCTAGCACAGTCGATTTCTAGGTATTTGAGCAATTGACTGAGCAAACTTCCTCTACAAGGCTTGAAACTTGACATGGATGATATTGAGAACATATTAGTATAATGGTGAGAATTTGGGATCCTTTGGACTCAAGCATCTTGATGTAAAATGAAACCATGATTTGAGGTAGACTGCCTTAGGAGAGAGTTTGTCTGGTCAACTCTTGGACCTTCTTGAGCAATTTGAGGAATATGAGAGGGCAATTTTTGGGGTATAACAGCCGCCCCTATTCAATCTTCTTAAACCTAAGGATGTAGATTGGCTTGTCTGCCTTTCATGATCTGAAGGTGGAAGATGATTGAACACTAGAGTGCCCAGAAATTTGTACTCGCAGGAAGTGATACTTGACTTATGCTATCGGGAATGGGCTTATAGATGCCATTTGGTAGTTGCTAGAGAATTTTCAGAAATGGGCTTAAAGATGCCATCTGAAGAGATGTCGATCGCATAAGAGATTCCCTTGCGAGAACTCGTATACCTGTTGTTAGGGAGGACTCCGCTGGGGAATGCTGGACTCTTGGGAAAAAACAGAGTTTTAGGAGCTTCAGTTGTCCGTTACTCTACTGTGGAATAAATGTGGTTTTAGAAAGTGGCAGTGAACTGTGCGTTTGGTTGGGGTATATGTTGCACCGCGACTTACTGGGGAAAAGTGAAGTCAATTGTGCTTGATCGGGTCCAGGTCTTATAGTATTGTGGACTGCTGTTTGGAGATAAGGGTTGCTTTGATATGAAAGCCTGGATAGTAGGGTTGTGAGAAGGAACCTGGATAATAGGGTTACTTCGATATGAAAGCCTGGATAGTAGGGCTGTGAGAAGGAACCTGGATAGTAGGGTTACTTCGATATGAAACCAGGATATTAGGGTTGTGAGAAGGAACCTGGATAGTAGGGTTACTTCGATATGAAAGCCTGGATAGTAGGATTGTGAGAAGGAACCTGGATAGTAGGGTTACTTCGATATGAAAGCCTGGATAGTAGGGTTGTGAGAAGGAACCTGGATAGTAGGGTTACTTCGATATGAAAGCCTGGATAGTAGGGATGTGAGAAGGAACCTGGATAGTAGGGTTACTTCGATATGAAAGCCTGGATAGTAGGGCTGCGAGAAGGAACCTGGATAATAGGGTTACTTCGAAATGAAAGCCTGGATAGTAGAGCTGCGAGAAGGAACCTGGATGGTTGCTTTTGTCGTGCTGATGATTACTCGGTTTAGCTTTGAGTGTTGATCATGGACCTGCTGGAAATTGTTGATAATAACTATCTTTCCTTAAAGAAAAACAGGGTTAGTTATATGTGATGCATGAGATGCATTATATAATGACGTTCTCAAAATAGATGAGACTATGTTATATGTGATGTATGCACATGTCATGATGTATGAACATGAAATGTTGACATAACAATCTGAATCTGGGAAAATAAATCCCTGATTGCTATAAAAACCATAGTTCCTCCACTTCTGTGAGGGATGGTGAACAAAGATGACCGTGCTGGGGATTTTCCCCTTGGCTAGTAAATGTTCTATCGGAAGAGACTCCGTCTGAGGATAACTCTGCGGGGAATAACTCTGTTGGAGAGGAAATACTCTGTTGATAGATCTGCCGTCTTAGAGAAATAACTTAGCTGGGGATGCATTTCTATTGCTGGTGATGGATAAACTCTGCTTGGGGAAAATTTTGCCGACTTGCTCGCGATTATGATCCTTGGCTTGGGAGAGTTGTGTCCTTTTCGGGAAAGCTAACACCAGTGTCTTTGGACACTTTTTACTCTGTGGGGAGTGTATGTATCAGTTCTCATGCTCTCTGGCTGGTTTTGTCCCTGTACCTGATGGGAAGAGTAACCGTAAGGCTTAGACACTTCTTGTTTGTCCCTATTCCTAGAATTACGAGTAATTGTCTTTCGTTTTTTATGTAAATATTTATGAGCAACAATTATTTTCAAATGCATATATCAAAAATGAATCATTGGATGTTCTTGCAAAAGAAAGCAGAAAAAGAAAATAAATTGAAGCTTTGTGAAAATGACTTGCATTGATTTTGAAGTTGGCCTGTAATAGGCATTTTATACAAGAGGCTGACGTCCTAGTAAGAGAACACCGTCGAAAGATAGAAATTATAATTTGTGTAAAAGGAAAAAAACAGCTATGTGAAAGGACCCAATTGGGTTCCAACTCTGCTATTGCCTTTATATCTTCAAGCGTCTCATCACCCTGCTGCTTGGCCGAAGGTGGATCAGATTGATTGGCGTCGCCCGAGCTTGATAGTTGATACTGAGGTCTGGCTGCAAGATGATCCAATGAGACATAGTGTTACACTTTGATCCCTAATTTTTCCTGGACCGCCCTTTCGGGTTCTCAGTCCACCGGGATAACCTTTTTTGCCCAAGTCACCTTTTCATGTTTTCGACTTGCCGGGTGTACAGTTTTTTTTTCATTTTCATCCCTTACTTTTGCCCAAACTCTTTTGGTTCGCCGGGAAGCCCTTATTTTTGCCTAGGCCAGTCAACCTAGCGGGTCTTTGATTATGCTTAGGATATTTTCACTATGTCCGCATTGACGGGGTGAGGAAGGTCGTCACCATCCATGGTGGTTAGAATCATAGCTCCTCCCGAAAAAATGTTCTTAACCACAAATGGCCCTTCGTATATGTGGTTCCATTTGCCCCTGGGATCACCTTGCGGTAGTATGATGCGTTTGATCACTAGATCCCCGACTTGATATTCCTGACGTCTGTCTTTCTTGTTAAAAGCCTTGATCATTCGCTTTTGATACGTCTGACCATGACAAATAGTAGTAAGTCTCTTTTCGTCGATTAGATTCAACTGATCAAGTCGGGTTTGGATCCAATCGTCTTCATTCAAACCCACATCCTTCATAATCCTGAGAGAGGGTATCTGGACCTCGATGGGTAGGACTGCCTCCATGCCATACACCAAAGAGTAGGGTGTTTCCCCTGTCGACGTTCGTGCCGAGGTACGGTACCCATGAAGAGCGAATGGTAGCATCTCGTGCCAGTCTTTATATGTCACTTTCATCTTCTTGCACAATCTTCTTGATGTTCTTGTTAGCTGCTTCGACAGCCCCATTCATCTTTGGCCGGTATGGAGTAGAGTTGTGATGCTAAATCTTGAAGTGTTTGCAGAGCTCGGTGATCATTGTGTTATTGAGATTTGTACCATTGTCTGTAATAATCCTCTCTGGTACACCATATCGACAAATTAGATTGTGTCGGGTGAACCGCGCTACGACATTCTTGGTTACTGTAGCAAATGAAGCTTCCTCAACCCACTTCGTAAAGTAATCAATTGCTACCAAAAATGAAACGATGCACGCTAGACGCAATAGGTCTGATCTCGCCAATCATGTCGATGCCCCACATCACAAAGGGCCAAGGAGCCGTCAAATGATTCAGGGGAACCGGAGGTACATGCACCTTGTCAGCATAGACTTGGCACTTATGACAGGTTGGAGAGTGTAGATAACAATCGGATTCCATAGTGGACCGATAATATCCTGCCCGTAGGATTTTCTTTGCCATGGTATGTCCACTGGAATGAGTTCCGAAGGTACCTTCATGTAACTCTGCCATGATCCTTTCTACCTCGCTCTTGTTTACACACCGCAGTAAGGTTGAATCATGGTTACGCTTATAGAGGATACTATTACTGATGAAGAACTTTTCAGCGAATCTTCTCAGAAACTTCTTATCATTAACAGATGCCCCTTCGGGGTATTCTTGAGCCTCAAGATACCTCTTTACCTCGTGAAACCAGGGTTTATCTGCTACCTCTTCAATCTCAATGTCACAGCAGTGTGCGGGTTCGTCCAACCTCTCAATGGTGATCTGGGGAGCTTCATTGTCCCACCTAACTTTGAACATAGAAAACATGGTAGCTAGCGCGTCCGCCAACTGGTTTTCTTCTCGTGGGAAATGTTTTAAAGTTATCTCCTCAAAGTTTGGGAGAAATGTCAGTACATACTCTTTGTAAGGAATAAGGTTTGGGTGCTTCGCATCCCACTCACCTTTGATCTGACTGATCATCAGAGCAGAATCCCCGAATACACTCAAGAACTTAATCCTCAGGTCAATAGCAGCTCGAAGACCCATGATACATGATTCATACTCCACCATAGTATTGGTGCAATTAAAACATAATCGGGCGGTGAATGGAGTATGACAACTGTGCTCGGTGGATCTGGAACTGACTGTTTAACGCTGGTTCGCGAAATGTCGCGGAAGCAAGAGTCGCCACCGTCTTTTATTTTCTCCAAATGGAAAGGACAAAAGCACAGAAAAATTCCTTAAAGAGATTGCTCTCGGTTCGGGAGGTAGATTATAGAAAGGGAAGGTGTTAGCACCCTTTCTATCCATGGTTATCCATGGGCTCTTAGATACTTGCTCATTTGTGTTTTCAAAAATGGTTTGTTTGCTTTTCAATGTGGGTTTTAAAAAGTTTCTTTGAAAATTCCAGTTCGACTCTTGTATCGGTCCTCAAGAGTGTTTGAAAAATTGCTTTCGAAAGCTTTTTGAAAATGTGTTGGTGTGAAAAGTATTTTTGATTTGTTTTGAAATTAGAGCAAGTATCTAGAGTCGTCTACCTACCCTAAGGAATTCGTCTGTGTAGATGTCCTTAAAGTAGTGCCATCCCACCATTGAGAGGTAGGTAGCACCACCGTTGGAGGTGTTCGGGTCAATTCGAGGTTCGGGACGTGGTGATCACCAGAGCAATGGGAAGACACCTTAGAAGCTACCCTCATGCCAGGTTCCCGGATCATGAGGACTTACTAAGACATCCTCTACTCGACGATCACCTTTCGAGGCAAGGCAACAGTGAGGCGTACCCTAGGGGTGGTGTGTGATTTCGTGTGTCATGTTCGTTGCATTTATCTTGTTCATGTCAAAGTGATCTACGCGTTATTTTTATTTTAGGCCATACATTCTTTCATGCCATTGTTTAACAGTTAAAAATTGCGAGAAGGTAAACATTCTAAGCTTTTACAAAAGGCGCAGGTCCACATCGCCAAAATTAAACCAGGACCCGATTTGACAGAAAAATAAATAAGGAAATAAAGATAAAGTGCGACAAATAATTTACAAGGCCTTGGGAGAGATACAGAAATATTAAACGAGAAAGAAATAAACGCGCGAATTTAATAATAATTAAAACGAGGGCGTTGGACCCTTTTTTACAAAATTAAATTAATGATGGAATTAATTAATTAAAAAAAAAGAAATTGTTTTTTGTACTTTTGGTATTTTATGATTTTAATGGGGAAAGAATTAATTAAAATTAAACCTAGTTCTAGTTGTTTTTAATTTATTAAGAAAAGATTGAATTTTAACCTAGAGTTAACCCTAATTAATTTACATGCAATTTTAATTACAAAAATAAATATTTAATTATTTAATTATTTATGAAAGAAAAATAAAAAGGAATAAAAAATTAATTAAACCCTAATTCTACCATTTTTTAGATTTTTATTATGAAAAGATTATAATTAACCCTAATTAATTTACTAAATGAATTAATATAATTTATTTATGAAAATACTAAAAATAAAAATGTTTATTATTTTCTAGCTTTTTCTGATTTTTGTGTTTTATGTATTACTGTAAAAAATAATTAAATTAAAAGAATTAATTGAAATAAAAAAATATAAAAAAAGAAAAGAGATGCAAACCTAAGGGGGTCTGCCCCTGATTTGGAGGTGTGTTGTTTAGCAATTTGAAGATTCTAAGGCCTCATTTGACTTTTCCTGGGAGCATGCTGGCGTGTTGACTGGGGCTCACCATAGTCTTCAACTCATGGCCTTCTGATCATTCCCTTGGGCACGTGGAGGGTTTGATTTTTGAGGATGTATGATAGTCTTCAGCGTTGACACTGCATAGGAAGATTGATTGAAAAATAATATGGACAAAGGTGAGGACCTGGGGCTCGAACCCAGGTCATGTACGTTACCAGCACACACGTATGCCACTAAGCCATCCCAAGCGCGTTTAACCTATAATAACTAACAAACATTATAAAAGAAAAAATAGTCAGTGGTTCAAAACGCGCGAAAAATTTGAATCTTCCAATCAGCGCCTTCCACCTAATCATCTTCCTCGTTGGTGTTTTCTTTTTCTGAAATACAAAAACAATAAGCAACGGTTTTCAAACGTTGCTATAGATAACATTACAGAAAATAACGATTAGCCCCTGGGGCTTCATAAATTGAGCGCGGTGATGCCATTGTTTTCCTCCAAACTCCCTGAATCCATTCCTGGCATCGTGGTGGTCTAATTTTACTGTATTCAAAAACCCCCAATTTGAAGGTTGAAGAACCCTAAAAAAGAAACATGGTAGATTCGCGTACGATGCCCAAAACTTCAATCAAGTTATGTAGTTAGCTTCAGAACAAAGTAATTAGTACAAATCCATGAATAAAATGCAATGATATGGTCTCAATAATAGAATACGATTATGCAAAAAGAGTGATACAGTTCACCCTCGAATTACCAATTCTTTGAGTATGGGGTTAAGTTTTTGACTGGAATCGTTTACTGGCAACCCTGGCAAGCTAATGGAATAAGTTTTGAGGCTTGAATCGACCTGCAAGTAGGTTTTCAGAATTTTAGTTTTCAAAGAAAATTTCAAGTTTGGTTTTCTATGTTCTTGCGCAGCTTAGTGGTTTTTTGCATTAGGTTTGTGTTCAGGCTTAAGTATAGAGTGAATTAGGTCAAATAAAACAATCCAAATCCTTGGCATTCATGGTTTGAGAGATTTGATTTTCAAAGATCTTTTTTTTCAATATTTTCCATGCTATTTTGTACCAATCATGATCAATTCTCTTCAAATCTTTCCATATTTGATTATGCACGAATTATTGAGTATATTTCATGCACAAAAAGATTGAAAAACTTAGGTTAAATATTTTTCATGTATTTAATTGATTTAAATGAATTATTATTAATAAAAATTCAAATAAATAAATAAAAAATGAAGGAATACTTCCCTTTGGGCCAAGTGGTCGTGCACATGCCTTGGATGATGAATTGTGGAAGAAAAATAGGCCCATTAGCAATTTTAGGTCATTTGAATCAATGTTGACTTTTCAAAATATCCAAAAATTTCCCAACTTTCACAAGGCATAACTTGCTCAATTTTTAAGCTTTGCTCATGTTCTTGGACATTTTGGAAAGGTCTTTGAGTCCTCTAACCAATGCCTTTGGTCCCATGTCATTTTGATTTACCAATCTCAAGTTATGGCCTTTGACTTAAAGTCCCTCTTTGTTGACTTTTGAAAATGACCTATAATGTTGAAATTGATAACTTTTTGTGAGAGCATTTCTTGGACTTGAAGTATGAAGATGAGTTGTAGGAAATGTCTTTCTCTTCAAAATGAGCTTTGGATGGAATTTTTCTGATAATCCATGTGAAAGGTATGCCTTGGTCAATTTACAGTTGACTTTTTCAGCTGTCCAAATAAGGAAACTTTTGCATCTTGATGATTTTTGAGCCAAGCTTTGAGAATCATGATCAAGCATTGATCAAATGATGTTTGTGGCTTAAAAATGAGATGTTGATCAAAAATTTGAACTTTTGACTGTCAAATGACCATTTTGCCCCTGCAGTTGACTGTAGGGCAATTAGGGTTTTTGACTGTGCAATTTTGAGCTGAAAGTCTTGAAACTTGATATGAGGATGCTTGACCATATTTGTAGGCATGTGAGACTTGATTGGACTCTTTGAAACTTCATTTTCTTGACCAGAACCAAAACCCTAATCTTGACTGTTTAGGAGGCCCTTATACTGTGCAACCCTTGGGGGAATTTTGAAGCATGGCTTGGCAATTTCTTGAAGAGTATGGGAGGGCAAATTTTGGGGTACAACAGTTGCCCCTGTTCAATCTTCTTAGACCTGAGGATGCAGATTGGCTGACGTGCCTTTCGTAATCCGAGGGTAGAAGATGATTGAACACTAGAGTACCCAGAAATTTGCGCTCACATAGTAGCAATGCGATGATGGGAATGGGCTTATAGATGCCATTTGGAGATTGATGGATAGGATGATGGGCTTATAGATGCCATCTAGATGTTGATCGCGTAAGATATTCCTTAGCGAGAACTTGCGTACCTGCAAAAGAAAAAGGAGTACCTGACATGTTGCAGGAGTTGGTTTCAGATGCTTTGTGTAGATATGTCCTGACTGGTTATAGGAACTGAATCTGGAGCTTCAAAAGGTGATGAATAAACCAGGGGTAGTTACTACCTCAATAGGAACGGTGAGAGAACCTTGGATGACCTTAACCTCAACAGCAAACGTTGAGAAAATCTTGGGATTACCACCTCCGCAGGATCGGGAAGAGAACCATAGGAAATTATAATCTCAACAGCGGACGTTTGAGAAAAACCTGAAATGGAATTATCATCTCCGCACCGTTGGGGAGAGAACTATAGGAAATTATAATCTCAAAAGCGGACGTTTGAGAAAAACCTGGAGTGGAATTATCATCTCCGCACCGTTGGGGAGAGAACCATAGGAAATTATAATCTCAAAAGCGGACGTTTGAGAAAAACCTGGGATGGAACTATCATCTCCGCACCGTTGGGGAGAGAACCATAGGAAATTATAATCTCAAAAGCGGACGTTTGAGAAAAACCTTTGATAACTTCTACTGAGTCTTCATCAGAAAAATCTGTTTGGGGTCGATTTAGCTGGACTAGAGAAGGCCTATGACTGGATAAGAGACAGAAAATCTGAGGGTCGATTAACTGAACCGGTCTAGGTCTTGAAATGTCTTCAACAGATACACCCTGGCAAGATACATGAATCGAGTCTGGAATTAGTAAGGTTGGTGAGTTGTCTCTACTGACAGGTTATCCTCATGGACGAGTGGTCTTTAACGACGAGTGTCTATAACGACGAGTGTCTATAACGACGAGTGTCTATGACGACGAGTGTCTATAATGACGAGTGTCTATAATGACGAGTGTTTATAACGACGAGTGTCTATAACGACGAGTGTCTATAACGACGAGTGTCTATAACGACGAGTGTCTATAATGACGAGTGTCTATAACAACGAGTGTCTATAACGACAAGTGTCTATAACGACGAGTGTCTATAACGACAAGTGTCTATAACGACGAGTGTCTATAACGACGAGTGTCTATAACAACAAGTGTCTATAACGACAAGTGTCTATAACGACGAGTGTCTATAACGACGAGTGTCTATAACGACGAGTGTCTATAACGACGAGTGTCTATGACGACGAGTGTCTATAACGACTAGTGTCTATAACGACGAGTGTCTATAATGACGAGTGTCTATAACGACGGGTGTCTATAACGACGAGTGTCTATAATGACGAGTGTCTATAACGACGGGTGTCTATAATGACGAGTGTCTATAACGACGAGTGTCTATAACGACGGGTGTCTATAACGACGGGTTGTATCAGAGAAATCTTTAGGCATTGATTTAACTAGATTTGTATTCTTTGACTGGGTTGGTCTCTTTTGACTGTATTCGTCTACATAGCTGATCATTTAACTGTATCCTTCCTGAAAGGTAAAGGTCAGTCATATGCAATGCATGATATGAATCAAGCAATGATGTTCTCAACACATGAGATTGTATGATATGATGCGTATATGCATGTATCATGATGTATAACAATGTGATGTTTATGAATGTATTTTCGTCTGGGAAAATAGATCCTTGACGGATGCCGGGAAGTCAAATCCTGGGCTGATGTTGAAGAGTGAGATTCTTTGTTTTCATTGGGGATGATGATTGCAAGAATACCGGTAGGAGAAGATGACTCCGTTGGGGAATAAACTTGGCGAATAGATTACTCTGCGGGGAGGTAACTCAGTGGGGAAAGAGAGGTACTTTGCTGATGATAACTCCGCTGGGGATACCATTGTCGTGTTGGAAGTGTTGACAGACTTTGCTGGGGATAAGAGGATTTCGTCGAGGACGCTCTTTCCGTGGCTTTTGGCTGAGGATAACCCAGTTATATCCTGTTAAGGGAATAACTCTTTGAATAAAGCCAGGGACGCGCTCGTGCTCTGCGAGGGATAAGCTTCCAGAATCTACTGGGGATAAGCTTACTGCTTGGGGAGATGATTCCAACTTTCCTGGGGAAACTAGATTGGACTCTCTTGGGGAAGTATTGAACTGTATTGGTTATGTTCTTCCACAGAACATACCTTGATACCTTGGAGGACAGAACAATCAGATTGCTTGGGCAGCTCATCATTGCCCCTGTTTCTGAGGTGGGAGAGGAAGACCTGTGAGGTGCTGATAGTTGTTGATGGACAAACTCTTCTTCTGATAGGCCAGTGACAAGATAACAGGACATAGTCGTACTCTTTGATCCCTAACTTTTGCCTGGGCCGCCTTTTCGGGTTTTCGGTCCACCGGGATACCCATTTTTGCCCAAGCCGCCTTTTCAGGTTTTCGACTTGCCGGGTGTACAGATTTTTCATTTCATCCCTCATTTTTGCCCGAACCCTTTTGGTTCGCCGGGAAGCCCTTATTTTTGCATAGGTGTGTCAACCTAGCGGGTCTTTGATTACGCGTAGTATTTTTTTCCGACTATGTCCGTGCTCTCAGGATGTAGGGAGGTGCCCCTGTTATTGTGTTGCCACGCTACCAGAAGATGTTTGGTCATGCAAGATTTATTGCTGGGAATTCATGTCCAATGCCCCAAGTGGCTCAGGCGGAGATTTGCCCCAGGCTGTTTGGCCTTTGAGAGATTCTCCGAATCTTGACTGGACTGCCCCTAGATGATGGACACTGATCATGCTATGCCCCTCGATTGGAAATGCTTTTGTTCATCAGGCATTCGTCGTGCGAATTTCCCTGTTATTCAAACAAATAGTCACATGCAAACAAAGTTATGTTAGAAATGCAAAGCCTATGTCTGTCTTGGAGATTTTAAAAATGCATTTTGTCGTAAAACAATGTGATGTCAACTCAAGATTTTACAGCGAGCCTTCAGGAGTCAGGATACCTTTCGTAACAGTATGCTTTCGAGCTAACCCATGCTTCAGCTAGGACTTTTAAGGGTTATAATGTGGCCTGGTTCACGGTTTAAGAAACAAAGGATAAAGGCTCAAATTTTATTTGTACCCACCCGCTCTTCGTGATGTTCTCCAAACCTAAACTCAGTTGATCATTCGTTAGACCTTGTTTGAGTCTTTGCTCTGAAATTCCAGTGATGGTTCGGATGTTGAACGTTTATTTGAATAGGCAGTTGTTTTTGTTGAGGATTTGTATGACCTCTTTCTTTTTCTGATTTTTGTTATCCCTTTCTTTTTTGCCTGAACTGTTTCCTTTTTGGAATTACAGTCAGCGGGATGCCCCAGTTTTGTAAGTCTCCTTCATGGGTTTTGACTTAATGGGTTTTTTATTTTTTTGAGATAATGACTGCCTTTCTTTATTGATTATTCGGAACCATCACTGCCTTTTGTTTTGTAAGGACCTCTTCGGTGCCATTCGTTATGCACTTGGATCAACTGAGAGACTACCCTGCCCCAGGTTATGATTAAGGGTTTTAAATTTCGAAAAGAAAAACTCCTACTTCTTTGGCTCAGAGGGGTTGACGAGGGATTATCATCCTTATAACTCCAGTGTTTAGGGACTTGAAACAATGCATGTACCTCATCAGCGGGGTCTGTTCAAAAGCATACTGTAAAGATCACGGTATCGTTTTCGTCATCCTCCCTCAAGAGGCTTTAGAATTTTAGATCAAGAGTTGACATCAGAAAAATATGAAAATAATTTGCATTTAGTGAATACGAATATATTGTTTCAAAACAGACATATGCGATGCATTAAAGAAATAACAATGTTTGCCATGAGTAAATGTTTGAACAATCAAAAGAAAATTACAACTTGAATTCAAATGAACAAAAAAGTGCTTTCTATCCTAGCCATGTTTTGGCATGGAAGCAGTGATCACGTTGGGAGCCTCTGGAGAGTCGAGCTGGACTTCCCTTGCGTCAATCAGATCTTGAACCCTATTTCTCAAAGTCCAACAGTCATCTGTAGCATGCCCCGGGCTGTCAGAATGATAGGCGCAGCGAGCATTGGGATTGTACCTTGAAGGTGTCCTGTTAGGATTCTTCGGGGGATCCATGAGAGTTACCAACTTGGTTTCCAGCAGCTGTGGCAATATCTGTGACAAGGTCATGCTGAGGGGAGTAAATTGCCTCTTAGGTCTTTCTTCCCTTTGTTGACGGTGACGCTGAGGAGCACCGGCCGGCTTTACAATAGCTACTGCGTTGACCGTACTAGATTCTCTCTTGGATGGTTTCTTCTCAGTGTTCGAGGAGTCACCATTCCGTATTTTCCCTGACTTGATGCCAGCTTCTATTCTTTCCCCAGTCAAGACTAAATCTGTAAATCCAACAGCAGAATTCCCAATCAGGTGGTTGAAGAATGGACCAGACAGGGTCCCTAAGAACATGTCGACGAGCTCGCGGTCGGTTAGAGGTGGTTGTACCCTTCCAGCAAGGTCCCTCCACTTTTGAGCATATTCTTTGAAACCTTCGCCTGCACCCATAGACATTCCTTGAAGTTGAGTGCGCGTGGGAGCAAGGTCGGCGTTGTACTGGTACTGCTTGTAGAAAGAAGTGGCCAAGTCCTCCCAGCTGCGAATGTTGGCTCCATTCAGTTGATAGAACCAGTCAAGCTGAGTCCCTGAAAGACTCTCCTGGAAAAAGTGGATCCATAAGTTCCTGTCGGCCGTGTAGGGCTGGATCCTCCTCATGTATGACCTGAGATGCAGCTTTGGACAGGATGCCCCGTCGTACTTTGCAAAGGCAGGTGCCTTGAATTTGTTCGGGATCACTACCCCAGAAGACAGACCTAGATCCTCGAAGTCCAGGCCAGGCACTTTTTGTATCTCCATAGCACTTAGTCGGTCCTCCAACTGTTTGTACCTATCCTCAGCCGGAGGGTACTGTTCGTCGTTGAAATCTGTCTCATTGTCGGAGACCACTGGACTGGGAACCCTTTCCTCTTGATGACTGCCTTTCCCCACAGATGGAGTTGTCCTCTCAGCTTCATCCTGCAGTGTGTTCCCAGATCTGCGTCTAGGGCTGAATAAAACAGTCCTCTTCTTCTTCTTTTTCGAGAGCAGGGTCTTCAGATCTTGTTGCCCCTGGGTCAAATTCATGATCAGCTCTTGGAACTGGGCGTTCTGAGCCTGGAGGGCCTTGATAGTGTGCTCGGTTGAGGATTCAGGATTCATGACGAGACTGCTAAAATAAACAGCGAAGAAGGTAAGCAACCTGCAGAGAATGGGTACCTGTTATGCAATGATATGTATGATATGCATGCAATGTTTTCAAGGACCTCGCGGGGTAACCAAGAAAATTTGTTAGCGTCTGGGATCCGGTAGCTTGATTGAAGGAAACCCATGTTATTGAGCACTCCTTCAAGGGTCAAAGGCTCACCATATCCAGTGGGTCATAGCCCCTGACTTTGGTCATCATGGCTGGTTTTAGTTTCTAAACAACCTTGGTTAGGGGAACCTTCTTCAAGTGTCAAAGCTCACCATATCAAGTGGGTCATAGCCCCTGACAACCTTGGCTAGAGGAAAATAAATCCTCTTTGCCCCTTGCTGGACAGTTTGATTCATCATGACCTGCATCATAAGCCCTAGAGATCCTTGAAATGGGTTAGGATGTATGCAATGGTATGATGTCATGCTATGCATGGGGTAATGTAGGTAAACTCTGTTATGAGTCCCAACTAAGGACTGTAAACAAAACCTGCAAGCAAACTCAGTAAACCTGCCATGAGTCCTAATTAAGGACTATAAACAAACCCTGCAAGAAACTCGGCAAACCTTGTTAAGAGGCATAGTTAAGGACCAAAACAAAAACCTGCAAGAAACTTAGCAAGCCTTGTTAAGAGTCCTAGTTAAGGACTATGAACAAAACCTGCAGGAAATTCAGTAAACCCTGTTATGAGTCCTAGTTAAGGACTATAAACAAAACCTGCAAGAAGTTCAGATGTCAGATAACAAGCATGCAAGTAATCTAAGTTTGAAGGCACACAAGTCACACAAGAGAAGCCCTTAGAGTTTAGGCCAGCATGAGGTCTAGGTAGTACCCTCTTTCAGTTTGTTGGTTCATACCTGTCCTATCAAAGTAAACGGGTTCTTAGAGGATCCCAATATCATTGACTACCCTCAATCGCTCATAACTCCAGCATCGCAATCTTTTCTTGCGGCCAGAACCATCACGAGAGTTTAGCCTCAATGGGCGTAGCATACTGCTACTATTCTAATGGCTAAGTTGGGTCATTTAAGGTTCTAAGGTCTGTTGGTGCTTGATGACTCCTTGAAAGACCCATATTCTCCCCGTTTCAACACGAGGGATATCGGTACAGACCAAGGCGCCACACCAACGTAGCCACTGCTTCACCCATGTCGGTATACGCCGGACAGGTCCCTCACAGCTTATGCTACCTAAACAGGGTATCCCCAGATCTGGGTTAGGATCTATGTAACTCCCATGCAACCCACAAATTTAAAGCAGACAAGTCAATACAATTGAAAACACAGTTATGAACTAACCCTAAGGTACACCTCACTTTAAGTTTAAGTCCCCAGCAGAGTCGCCAGTTCTGTGCTTGGTGGATCTGGAACTGACTGTTTAACGCTGGTTCGCGAAATGTCGCGGAAGCAAGAGTCGCCACCGTCTTTTATTTTCTCCAAATGGAAAGGACAAAAGCACAGAAAAATTCCTTAAAGAGATTGCTCTCGGTTCGGGAGGTAGATTATAGAAAGGGAAGGTGTTAGCACCCTTTCTATCCATGGTTATCCATGGGCTCTTAGATACTTGCTCATTTGTGTTTTCAAAAATGGTTTGTTTGCTTTTCAATGTGGGTTTTAAAAAGTTTCTTTGAAAATTCCAGTTCGACTCTTGTATCGGTCCTCAAGAGTGTTTGAAAAATTGCTTTCGAAAGCTTTTTGAAAATGTGTTGGTGTGAAAAGTATTTTTGATTTGTTTTGAAATTAGAGCAAGTATCTAGAGTCGTCTACCTACCCTAAGGAATTCGTCTGTGTAGATGTCCTTAAAGTAGTGCCATCCCACCATTGAGAGGTAGGTAGCACCACCGTTGGAGGTGTTCGGGTCAATTCGAGGTTCGGGACGTGGTGATCACCAGAGCAATGGGAAGACACCTTAGAAGCTACCCTCATGCCAGGTTCCCGGATCATGAGGACTTACTAAGACATCCTCTACTCGACGATCACCTTTCGAGGCAAGGCAACAGTGAGGCGTACCCTAGGGGTGGTGTGTGATTTCGTGTGTCATGTTCGTTGCATTTATCTTGTTCATGTCAAAGTGATCTACGCGTTATTTTTATTTTAGGCCATACATTCTTTCATACCATTGTTTAACAGTTAAAAATTGCGAGAAGGTAAACATTCTAAGCTTTTACAAAAGGCGCGGGTCCACATCGCCAAAATTAAACGAGGACCCGATTTGATAGAAAAATAAATAAGGAAATAAAGATAAAGTGCGACAAATAATTTACAAGGCCTTGGGAGAGATACAGAAATATTGAACGAGAAAGAAATAAACGCGCGAATTTAATAATAATTAAAACGAGGGCGTTGGACCCTTTTTTACAAAATTAAATTAATGATGGAATTAATTAATTAAAAAAAAGAAATTGTTTTTTGTACTTTTGGTATTTTATGATTTTAATGGGGAAAGAATTAATTAAAATTAAACCTAGTTCTAGTTGTTTTTAATTTATTAAGAAAAGATTGAATTTTAACCTAGAGTTAACCCTAATTAATTTACATGCAATTTTAATTACAAAAATAAATATTTAATTATTTAATTATTTATGAAAGAAAAATAAAAAGGAATAAAAAATTAATTAAACCCTAATTCTACCATTTTTTAGATTTTTATTATGAAAAGATTATAATTAACCCTAATTAATTTACTAAATGAATTAATATAATTTATTTATGAAAATACTAAAAATAAAAATGTTTATTATTTTCTAGCTTTTTCTGATTTTTGTGTTTTATGTATTACTGTAAAAAATAATTAAATTAAAAGAATTAATTGAAATAAAAAAATATAAAAAAAGAAAAGAGATGCAAACCTAAGGGGGTCTGCCCCTGATTTGGAGGTGTGTTGTTTAGCAATTTGGCCCAAGATTCTAAGGCCTCATTTGACTTTTCCTGGGAGCATGCTGGCGTGTTGACTGGGGCTCACCATAGTCTTCAACTCATGGCCTTCTGATCATTCCCTTGGGCACGTGGAGGGTTTGATTTTTGAGGATGTATGATAGTCTTCAGCGTTGACACTGCATAGGAAGATTGATTGAAAAATAATATGGACAAAGGTGAGGACCTGGGGCTCGAACCCAGGTCATGTACGTTACCAGCACACACGTATGCCACTAAGCCATCCCAAGCGCGTTTAACCTATAATAACTAACAAACATTATAAAAGAAAAAATAGTCAGTGGTTCAAAACGCGCGAAAAATTTGAATCTTCCAATCAGCGCCTTCCACCTAATCATCTTCCTCGTTGGTGTTTTCTTTTTCTGAAATACAAAAACAATAAGCAACGGTTTTCAAACGTTGCTATAGATAACATTACAGAAAATAACGATTAGCCCCTGGGGCTTCATAAATTGAGCGCGATGATGCCATTGTTTTCGTCCAAACCCCCTGAATCCATTCCTGGCATCATGGTGGTCTAATTTTACTGTATTCAAAAACCCCCAATTTGAAGGTTGAAGAACCCTAAAAAAGAAACATGGTAGATTCGCGTACGATGCCCAAAACTTCAATCAAGTTATGTAGTTAGCTTCAGAACAAAGTAATTAGTACAAATCCATGAATAAAATGCAATGATATGGTCTCAATAATAGAATACGATTATGCAAAAAGAGTGATACAGTTCACCCTCGAATTACCAATTCTTTGAGTATGGGGTTAAGTTTTTGACTGGAATCGTTTACTGGCAACACTGGCAAGCTAATGGAATAAGTTTTGAGGCTTGAATCGACCTGCAAGTAGGTTTTCAGAATTTTAGTTTTCAAAGAAAATTTCAAGTTTGGTTTTCTATGTTCTTGCGCAGCTTAGTGGTTTTTTGCATTAGGTTTGTGTTCAGGCTTAAGTATAGAGTGAATTAGGTCAAATAAAACAATCCAAATCCTTGGCATTCATGGTTTGAGAGATTTGATTTTCAAAGATCTTTTTTTTCAATATTTTCCATGCTATTTTGTACCAATCATGATCAATTCTCTTCAAATCTTTCCATATTTGATTATGCACGAATTATTGAGTATATTTCATGCACAAAAAGATTGAAAAACTTAGGTTAAATATTTTTCATGTATTTAATTGATTTAAATGAATTATTATTAATAAAAATTCAAATAAATAAATAAAAAATGAAGGAATACTTCCCTTTGGGCCAAGTGGTCGTGCACATGCCTTGGATGATGAATTGTGGAAGAAAAATAGGCCCATTAGCAATTTTAGGTCATTTGAATCAATGTTGACTTTTCAAAATATCCAAAAATTTCCCAACTTTCACAAGGCATAACTTGCTCAATTTTTAAGCTTTGCTCATGTTCTTGGACATTTTGGAAAGGTCTTTGAGTCCTCTAACCAATGCCTTTGGTCCCATGTCATTTTGATTTACCAATCACAAGTTATGGCCTTTGACTTAAATTCCCTCTTTGTTGACTTTTGAAAATGACCTATAATGTTGAAATTGATAACTTTTTGTGAGAGCATTTCTTGGACTTTAAGTATGAAGATGAGTTGTAGGAAATGTCTTTCTCTTCAAAATGAGCTTTGGATGGAATTTTTCTGATAATCCATGTGAAAGTTATGCCCTGGTCAATTTACAGTTGACTTTTTCAACTGTCCAAATAAGGAAACTTTTGCATCTTGATGATTTTTGAGCCAAGCTTTGAGAATCATGATCAAGCATTGATAAAATGATGTTTGTGGCTTCAAAATGATATTTTGATCAAAAATTTGAACTTTTGACTGTCAAATGACCATTTTGCCCCTGCAGTTGACTGTAGGGCAATTAGGGTTTTTGACTGTGCAATTTTGAGCTGAAAGTCTTGAAACTTGCTATGAGGATGCTTGACCATATTTGTAGGCATGTGAGACTTGATTGGACTCTTTGAAACTTCATTTTCTTGACCAGAACCAAAACCCTAATCTTGACTGTTTAGGAGGCCCTTATACTGTGCAACCCTTGGGGGAATTTTGAAGCATGGCTTGGCAATTTCTTGAAGAGTATGGGAGGGAAAATTTTGGGGTACAACAACAACCCATCAGGAGATATAACTAAAACGCCAATTCCATTACCCAACGCATTCGAGGCGCCATCAAAATACATAGACCATCGGGATCCCTCCTCGGGTCCTTCACCCGGTCCAGGTTCTTCGCAGTCGGTTACCAACATGATGTTCTCATCTGGGAACTCAAAATTCATGGACTGGTAGTCATTCATGGCCTGATGCACCAAATGATCCTCCACCACACTCCCCTTGATTGCTTTTTGGGTTGTGTATTAGATGTCGTATTCGGTTAAGATCATCTGCCATCTTGCTATCCTCCCGAAGAGAGCGGGCTTCTCGAAAATATACTTGATTGGATCCATTTTTGATATCAACAAGGTAGTGTGAGTTAGCATATACTGTCTCATCCGACGAGCCGCCCATGCCAAAGCGCGGCAAGTTTTCTCGAGCAATGAGTATCGGGTCTCACAGTTGGTAAACTTTTTGCTAAGGTAGTAAATAACGTGCTCTTTTCGGTCAGACTCGTCATGCTGCCCCAACACTCACCCCATTGAATTGTCCAGCATTGTGAAGTATAATATCAAAGTTCTTCCTTCAACTGGAGGCATCAGAATTGGTGGTTCTTGAATGTATTCCATGATTCTTACGAAGGCAGTCTGGCATTTTTCATTCCATTTTACCACTTGATCTTTCTTCAGCAGCTTGAAGATTGGCTCACAAGTAGCAGCCAGATGTGAAATGAACCTGGCGATGTAATTCAGACGTCCTAAGAAACCTCTGACTTATTTTTCTATGAGGGGAGCCGGCATCTCTTATATGGATTTTACCTTTGCAGGGTCCACCTGAATACCTTTATCATTGACGATGAAGCCTAGGAGTTTACCAGAACTTACCTTGAAGGTACACTTGCTCGGATTCAATATCATCTTGTACGTCTTCAACCTGTCAAACAGTTTCTGGAGATGATCAAGGTGCTCTCCCTCAGTCTGGGACCTGATTATAATGTCATCAACGTAAACCTCGATCTCGTGGTGAATCATATCGTGGAACAATGCGACCATGGCGCGCTGATAAGTGGCCCCAACATTCTTCAACCCAAAAGGCATTACCTTGTAACAGAAGGTTCCCCACTGTGTAACGAAGGTTTTCTTCTCCACGTCCTCAGGAGCCATCTTGATCTGGTTGTAGCCAGAAAAACCATCCATGAAGGAGAAGATTTTATGCTGCAGGGTGTTGTCGACCAAAACATCAATGTGAGGAAGGGGGAAATCATCCTTGGGGCTTGCCCTGTTTAAATCTCTATAGTCCATACACATCCGTACCTTACCATCCTTCTTATGCACCAGAACAACTTTGGCAACCCATTGCAGATAAGAAGTGACAACTAAGAACCCTGCATCGAATTGTTTCATGAACTCTGCTTTGATTTTCTCTGACATTTCAGGGCGCATACGGTGGACCTTCTGTTTTATCGGAGGGCAGTCTTCTTTAGTCGGCAAGCGATGAACCACAATATCAGTGTCCAAACCAGGCATGTCTTCATAGGACCAAGCGAAGATCTCAACATAGTCGTGTAGCATCTGTATTAACCGTTGTTTGACACTAGGCTCCAAATTTGAACCTATTTTAACCTATTTCCTGTCTTCCCCTGTACCCAAATTCACTAACTCAACTGGCTCTTCATGAGGTTGTATGGCCCTTTCTTCCTACTGTAATAGTCTAGCAAGTTCTCCAGGCACCTCACAATCATCCTCACCTTCGTCCTCGAATTGGTTGATCGGATCTTCGAAGTCATAACTGGCAGTAGCAAATTTGTTATCAATGGGATCCAGAGTGGATATGGATCTACATTATGATACGTGAGTGTGTGTAAGAGAATAGCTATTTTGATAAAGTGAGAGACAGGAAAGAAAAACAAGGAGCGCAAAATTTGTAATGCAAGAAATGTCCAATGTTTTATTAATGATATATGAAAATGACAAGTAATAAGCCCTCACAAGCAAAGCCAAGGTGCCTCGGGTAAGGCACCGGGCCACAAAGTTTCAAACTGTTTATTACAAATCTTAAAACAAAAAGTCAATTACTGTAGAATAAAAGAAACAGGTATGAAATCCTTCGTCGTCCAGTTGTTTAGTCCACCATTAGTTGTAGGGTAGATCTAGCTGTCGATTTCTGAATCCTCTTCACCGTCTTCAATTGCATTAACTCCCCGATTACAGATATGTAGAGGAGGTCTTCCGATCCGTGTGAGCCTAATAACCCTTTGAGCCCCTGTAGTAAATCCCAAACCAAATTTGTCAGTTTTGTGAGTGAAATCAGGGAGCTGACCCCAATTGGTACACCCACCTTCTTCAATCACAACCCTGGCGTCTTTGAGAGAAATCATCTTCAACAGAGGTTTGTTGGTAGCAACTTCAGTTGATGCCGAGAACTGAGGGACCACTTCAAAATTTTGACAAGGCGTTTCTATGAATTCCCTGTCCATCTCCACGTAGAGGAAGGAATTGAGATGACTCACCATATACTCCTCTTCACCTCGTACCATGACAATCTTCCCCTTCACCGAATATTTCAGCATTTGACGGAGCGTGGAAGTAACTGCCCCAACCCTATGGATCAAAGGACGACCCAGTAAGCAAGAATACGATGGTCTGATATCCATCACGTAGAAGGTGGACCCAAAGGTTTGAGAACCCACTTTGACAGGGATGTCCACCTCCCCGTGCACCATTCTTTTTGACCCCATCAAAAGCCCTTACCACAATGTTACTTGGCTTTAGAATCAAAACTTCACAATCCAGACGGTCTAGCGCTTTCTTCGGCAAAACATTCAGTGAGGACCCGGTATCGACTAGCACATTGGCCAAAGTGGTGCCCCTGCACTCGATCGAGACATGCAGAGCATCATTATGATTTCTCCCTTTAGCAGTCAAATACGCATCTGAAAACCCTAGCCCGTTGTCAGTAGTCAAGCTAGCCACACAATCTTTGAACTGATCTGCAGAAGTCTCCTGCGGCACATGCGCAGTCTTGAGAAACGCAATCAAATCCTTCGCATGGGCTTCAGAATACAATAAAAGGGACAACATGGAGATTTTTGATGGGGTCTTCCCCAGCTGCTCGACCACGTTATAGTCGCTCTCCTTGATAATTTTTAAAATTTCCTCTATCTCTTGTTTCGAGTTTTCTACACTGATCTTTTCAGGTGCCTATGTCCGGGCAGGCTCACCTATGATTTCTTTTCCTCGAGTCCCACATGGCTCGGTGATAGGGGTGATAACTGGAGTAGAAACTAAGACAGTAGTCTATGTACTAGCGGACGGAGCAACAACAGGTTTGTGGACAGTCGGAGGGGAAATCTCAGGAGAAAAGATTCTTCCACTTCTGGTGACCTTGCTAGCCCCAACAATATTACTGATATCCATATCGGCTTCTTCAGTCCTTAGATCTTGTTTAACACCATGGTAATATACATCAGCACCATAATGCCATGGGATAGCCTTATCTGAGGTATATGGGATGGGACCCGGAGCGGTGATTATTAACGGAGCAATTCTTGGAACGGGTGTAACCCTAACAGGTTTTCTCGAGGAAACCTTAGAAGGATTGGAGGAAATGGTGATAATGGCAACATCTTCAAACGGAATCATAGTCTTCTCAAATAAAACTTCTTTATTATCCATCAGGCGCTGAACACCTGACTTCAATAAACAGCAACCGGAAGACAGAATTGAACACATGTGGCAACCTTCACCACAGTCCGGAAATAAACCGGCCAACAACAAATTCTTCTTAACCGTCATCAAAGGAGTGGAGATTTCTTCCATAGAGGTTACAAACGAATCGGTGTCCATAACATTGACTCCACGACCATGTTTGGGCATAGGAGCAGTTATGACATTTGGCTTTTACGAAGCATCAAACTCAATCTCTTTAGCTTTCGGAAAATCTTGCACTTTATTCCTCAGAGCCCAGCAATCATTTATGTCGTGATCAGGACTCTCTGAATGGTAGGCGCACCGCACGTTGGGATTGTATTTGGGAGAAGCAGAGTTTGGATTATTGGGAGCCTCTTTCAAGGTTGCCAAGTTGGATTTTAATAGATGAGGCAGAACTTCAGCTAAAGTCATATTGATGCGGGTAAACTGTCATTGTGGTCTTTCCACCCTTTGCTGATTGTTGCATTGTGGAGCAACCGTGGGTCTTGATATCACTATCGCATTTACTGCTTGACGATGTTCAGGTCTGCTTTGGCCACACGGGCCGTAGACTGCACTAGTTTCCTTCTTACCGGTGAAAGGCTTCCTTACTGCACTTGATGAAGCATCCTTCTGTATTTTACCACTTAGGATACCAGATTGCACTATCTCTCCAGTCAAAATCAACTCAGTAAACCCAGATGACGAACTACCGATCAAGTGATTGAAAAATGGACCAAATAACGTCCCTAGAAACATGTCGACCAACTCCCTATCAGACAAAGGGGGTTGGACTCTTCCAGCTAAGTCTCTCCACTTTTTAGCGTAATCCTTAAAACCTTCACTTACACCAATGAACATACCCTGGAGATGAGTACGAGTTGGAGCAAGGTCGACGTTATATTTATACTGCTTGTAAAAAGCAGCAGCAAGGTCTTCCCAGTTTCTGACACTGGCTCCTTCCAACTGATAAAACCATTCAAGCTGAGTCCCTGGTAGACTATCTTGAAAGAAATGTACCCACAAATTTCTGTCAGCAGTGTGGGGTTGGATTTTTCTTACGTAAGAGCAGAGATGGAGTTTTGGACAGGATACTCCATCGTACTTGGCGAAAACTAGAGCTTTGAACTTATGAGGGATGACCACTCCCGATACCAGTCCCAATTCTCCGAAATCCAAACCAGGGATTTTCTGAATCTCCATAGCACTCAGACGGTCTTCTAGTGGCTTGTACCTATCCTCGGCAGGAGGATATTGCTCATCATCAAAATCAGTGTCATTATCAGAGACCGCAGGACTAGGGTCCTTTTCTTCTTCTTGGTTCTCCTCTTCTTTGGATGAAGAGGTCAGATCAGTTTGATGCTTCAACCTTTCTCCAAACCTTCTGCCCATGTTCAGAAGCCCGACCTTCTTCTTCTTCTTCTTCTTCTTTTTTTCTTTCAGAATGAGAGTTTTCAGATCCTGTTGCCCCTTAGCCAGACTTAAGAACATCTGTTGGAATTGGGCATTATGTGCCTGAATATCTTTGATGGCTTCATCGGAATACATTTCTGCTGAAATAAACCGCGAAGAAGATGAGAAACCTGTAAGGGTACCTGTAACGATGTGCATGATAATGGGATGCACATGTAATGATTTCAAAGACTTTGGGAGATTTAAACTTGCAAACCAAAAAAATAAACAAACTTTATTAGATTAACTTTGGAAGGTTCAACAATTCCTTTAAGGTGTTACAAAGAAGTAAATAAAACAAACTCTAAAAACTAGAAAAAGCAAAATCGAAAGTCCCATGGACGCTTCCTTTTTATGTCGATGTAGTCATTGATCATTCTTTCTTCCTCGAGCTGCCTAGTGAGCTTCAAAATCTTCCTTTCTTGCTCATGTTACTTTTCCCGTAAGTATCCCGCTCATTTCTCAGCTGAATCCAAGACCTCTGCAACTCCCCCGGATCGGTGTGCATGTAAGGATAGAGAACCGTTTAAGGAATGCCTTCTTCATTAGTGGGCTCCACAATCACTGGTAATACAACTTCATAGGGCATCCCAAGCTTCTGGGCACGAGCTCAGACCCATTGGAGGTAAGGATGCATAAGTAGGGAAGTCTTTGGTCCTAACTCTTGGGGGTCAGATCTGTTCACCATGCCCCAAGCCCGTATAAACCTCCGGCGGTGCTCCTTAACATCCTCCTTGTAGTCAAACACAATGTCCTCAAGAAGGAACTCATGGGCAACATCTCTCCGAGCACGACCAAATTTTTGTAAAGCTAGGCAAGGGTTATAAGTTATACCCCCTCTGACTCCAAGGAATGGGACATTAGGGTATCCCCCACAACAATCAATAACAACGGTGTCTTCCATAGCCCGGGAACTCCAAAGAATATCTGTATGGGCAAGTGACATTATTCTGTAGGACCAACCCAAACCTTCTTAATTCTACAGCGCAGACTTAGGGAGGTGCGAAATAAACCACCTCGACAGAAACAACATGCAACACATAAGAGTCCCTCTTCTTCGCACGGTACGAGTATAGAGGGCATGCAAGATATCACCCAGCAGGGTAGGCACAGGATTACGAGAAAGGAAAATCTTGACAGCATTTACATCTACAAAGGAATCCAGATTCGAGAAGAGAACCAACCCATAGATAAGGAGAGCCAAGATATCTTCAAAAGCCTGAAAATCTAAATTATCCCAGAATAGATGAGCCTGGTCTATCAGAAATTTGTCTAGAAAGCCTTCAACCCCGCTTCATGTTTCCCAATTGGATACTACATCAGCCCGTTTCAAATGCAGAGTTAAGGCAATGTCTTCTGGTCTAGGATCTTCTTCCATACCTGTGAAGGGTACCTGTTCAAGAATGGATATGCCCAATAGGTGAGAGAACTCTTCCAAGGTGGGAACCAGCTGATAATCTGGAAAGGTGAAGCAATGATGTGCAGGATCGAAGAACTAGAAAAGTACACTCATCATCTGCTCATCAAGATTTGAAGTGACCAGGCTGAGAAGCTGACCATGTCTCTTAACGAACATAGAAGTCTCAGAAACTCTTGAGGCTAACTCTTTAAGTTGGGCAGGTATTTGCACAAAGTTGACTCAGATGGTATTTCTGCGCACGGAAGCCATAATCTGCAAAACAGAACAAAGATAAATTCCCTTGGTCTTTGAAGTGGTTAGTGTAATGAAACATGAATGCCATGTAATGATGCATGATGTCATGATAAACCACATGTATAGCAAACACAAATATTAGAAACACAGTCAAATATCACACAAAGCCCTTAGGTTTAAGGCTTGCATGAGGTCCAAGGCAGTACCCTCTTGAAGTTAAGTTGGTTTCAACCTGTCCTAGAAAAAGTAATTGGGTTCTAAAGGATCTCAATATCACTGACCATCCTCCATCGGTCATGGTTTCAGCTCACGCAATCTTTTCTTACAGCCGAAACTATCTCGAGAGTATGGTCTCAATGAGTATAGCATCGAGTATCAACCAGTTCTTAGATTTACACCGAGGCCGGCTATCTCACTACTTTCTAATGGCCAAGTTGGTCGATTAAAGGTTCTAAGGTCAGTTGATGCTTAACGGCACCATGCAGCGGCCTCGTATTCTCCTTGTTTCTCCATAAGGGATACCGATACCAACCAATGTGCCACATCAACATAGCTACTGCTTCAAACGTATCGTTCTACGCTGTACAGTTCCCTCACAGTCTATTGCTACTTACCTAAAAGGTGTCCCCAGATCCGGGTTAGGATCTATAGTAACCCCAAACTAAAATCCTTAAAAATAAAGCAGTCAAAGCAATCAAGAGAAGCAATTATGATGAACTAGATCCTAAGGTATACCCCACTTATTTGTCCCCAGCAGAGTCGCCAGTTCTGTGATACGGTGGTAGAATCGACTGTTTTGAAATGCTGGTTTGTGTTTTGTGTTTTGTGTTTGCAAAATGTTGCGGTAAGCAAGAGTCGCCACCGACTTTTATTTCATCCAACCGGAAAGGAAAAAAGTACATAAAAAATCCTTTTTTGAGATTTTGAGTACGGGGGGTAGATTATAGAAAGGAAAGGTGTTAGCACCCTTTCTATCCATGGTTTTCCATGGGCTCTTAGGTACTTGCTCATCTTTTAAAATTGCTTGTATATGTGCTTTGTTTTGAAAAGTTTGACTTCGTGATAACCCTTGTATTAGTCCTCAAAGGTGTGGCGAAGTTGTTTTGAAAGTTTGTTTGAAAAGTGTAAGTGTGAAAAGTTTTGATTTGAGCAAGTACCTACTAGCATCTATCTACTCGAAAAAAGATCGTTTCTATTGTCGTTTCCTTTAGACAATGCTATCCTACTATTGAGAAATAGGTAGCACCGTCATTGGAGTTGTAAAGGGTCAATTCAAAAGGGACGTATGGTCATTAAAGCAATGTTAGGACATCTTAGTAATAACCCTTGAGTCTTAAGATCATATTCGAGGCAACTTTTCCGAGGCAACATTTCGAACGGGACACTTGATCTTTTGACAGAAGGGTAACCACTAAGACACCCTATGCTTAATGATCCTTTACCGAAGGCAACCGAAGTTAGAGTATACCCTAAGAGTGATATGTGCGAGGGATTAGTTTCAGTTATTTATCTTTGCATATTAGGGTTTTCTAACCGTATTAAATTTTCATGCAATCTTGTCATACAATCCTATTAACATACATCTAGCCAGTTAAATATTTGTGAGAATTAAAATGCAAGAAAGCAAATCTACGCTATTACAAGGCTTCGGGGGGGGGGGGGGGGGGAATTAATTACATAGCCAAAAAACCCGCAAAAGACGATAAATAAAAGAAAGTCCTAGATTAAACTATTACAAACCATGAACAGTTACATCAATATTGTAAAAATAATAAACACGCGCGATGAATCAAATACGAGATGAATATGGTTTTGACCCTAACTTAAACCTAATTGAGATTAGTTAAAAAAATGTTTTTTTGTTTTGTTTATTTAGGAAAATAGAGAAATTATTACATTAAATTAAAAAAAAAAGAAGAAAAGCCTAATTCTAATTAATTTTAATTTTAAGAAAAATGAATTAATTTATTCTAAAACCTATTTTTTGTATTTTTATTTATTTTAGAAAAATAGAAAATAAAAAATAGAAGTTAACCTAATTCTCTAATTTAATTTTAATAGTGAAAATAAATTAAGGTCTCCCTAGGTTAAACTAAATTACATTAAACAAACTAAAATAAAAATGTCTAATTCTAATTTTTTATTATTATTGATTTTATGATTTTTTATGAAAAATGAATTAATTTGTGAATTAAAATAAATAATGAAAATTAAAAGAATAAAAATAAAGAAAAGTAAATGGGCCTGGATGTTGTTGCTGAAAAGGGGGTGAAAACTGAATTTCTGGGCCCAAAAAAGCTAAGGCCTGTTTGACTTTGCCCTAATCCAGTATGCATGCTTGACTCAGGCGCATGGTGGTCCTTCCAAGGTGGCATGTTGAACTAGGGACGTTGATGGATTAGAGGGCCAGATCTTGATGGTGCACGGTGAACACCTTGTCCTGCAAAGCGTTAGATTTCCTATGGAAAAATATTAAGAACAAAGTTTGGGACCTGGGAATCGAACCCAGGTCCTTATGCATATTTCTACCCCCACGCTACCATCTGAGCTACGCGCTTCTGTTGTATATATAATAGTAATAATACACAAAATGTCAAACACTATGGTTAAGTATGAAAAACGCGCAAAATTTCAAACTGCCCAACCAGGGGGTTCCACGCCTCCATCTTCTTCCTCCCCACTATCGCTTTAGGCTATACACCTTTACCTATAGACATGTCACTGTAGCTACAAACCTGTGTATTTCAAAAATGGTCCATAGGAAATATAATGATCATGGCTGGTACCAATCAACTCGTCTCACCCACACGAGTCTCATGGTACCAGAATTAATGTCCAATTTTTCCTATCCTGCAAAGGCCTAATCAAGAAGACGAAACCCTAGCTATGACAACTTCATGTACAGGCGTTATAAATTCAATTAAATGATACCAAAAGTTTGCAAACTTAGTGACAAACACGAATATATCATCAAAATATGCAATGGATGAGTAAATTAATGAAAACGAATTTTAGTTTGGGAGCGAGTCGTGATACCTATATCTCACAATTCCAGACGTGAGAGAGCTTGCAAATGGGTGGGATTCCTTCTGGAGATGTCCAGCAATCTATTGGCAACCTGAGAATGGCACGAATTGACCTCTAACACAGAAATTGGATCACCACTTTTCTTGCAATTTTTTGAGTTTTTTTTCATCTCTGCACGGCTGCTTAACCCTTATGCTTGCTTTGGGAATGTTCAATATATATTAGAGAATGCATTAGGATTGTAAAACTGATCACATCTTTGGAAGTTTTTCAAGATTTGATTTTGTTTTCATGGCATATGTAAACATTCCAAATTTGGCCTAATCATGCTCTTTTTGTCCCAATCATCATTGATTCTATTTGATCTTGCAAGCTCATTAAATCTTGGTTGCTAACCTGTCATAAAAACCAATCAAATCCAATCTTTGATAATTTTCATCATTTATTTGATTTTATTCAATTTTTATTTAATAAAAAATCAAAATAAATTGAAAAATGAAGAAAACAAATGATGGGTCTGCATATGAGTCGTGGACCACATTATAAATGAGGTGCAAGCATAAAAAGTTGGGCCCATTTAGCAAAAAATGCAAATTTGAGCACATTTGACTTTTGGCAATTTTGCAAAAAAGGTCAACTTTGACAATGCATAACTCTCTCAATTTTGACCCTAGAGAGGTGTTCTTGGCTTTTTTGGAAATCTTAGGATGTCCTCTAAGCAACCCTTTTGGTCTCATATCAATTGAGTCTTCCATGTTCATGTATGAAGCCTTGACCCAAAAGGTGTTTTTGTTGACTTTTCAAAATGACCTATAATGTCTAAATTCATATCTTTTTGTGAGTGCATATTTTGAACTTGGGAGATGAATATTAGTTGTAGGGAATTGCATCCTCTTCAAAATTACCTTCGGATGGGTCATTTCTGATAAAGTATGAGAAAGTTATGCTTGGTCAAAGTTGAGTTGACTTTTTCTACAAAACCCTAATTTAGCAACTTTTGGGTTTTGATGAATTGTGAGCAATCCTTGATGAATCATGGTCAAACCTTGATAAAATGATGAATTATACTAAAAAGTGAGGATGTTGACCAAAAATCTTGAAGTTTGACTATATGTGGGCCACAGTTGACTTTTGACCTAGCACAGTCGATTTCTAGGTATTTGAGCAATTGACTGAGAAAACTTCCTCTGCAAGGCTTGAAACTTGACATGGATGATCTTGAGAACATATTAGAACAATGGTGAGCATTTGGGATCCTTTGGACTCAAGCATATTGATGTAATATGAAACCCTGATTTGAGGTAGACTGCCTTAGGAGAGAGTTTGTCTGGTCAACTCTTGGACCTCCTTGAGCAATTTGAGGAATATGAGAGGGCAAATTTTGGGGTACAACATTGAGTTTAATTGATTTGGATACCCGGAAATAACTTTAGTTCACCCATCAACCTCATTTCAAACTTTTCCTGCATAGACTTAGAAAATTCTTTTCCTAAAGAGGCTTTATTAGATCCAAAAATTTTATCATCTACGTAAATTTGACAAACCAGAATGTCAGTTTTAAACAGTTTATAAAATAAGGTCGTGTCCACCTTTTCTCTGGTAAAATTATTTTCTAATATAAAATTACTCAGTCTTTCATACCAAGCTCTGGGAGCTTATTTCAGATTGTATAATGATTTCTTAAGTTTATAAACATATTCTGGATGTTTATTATTTTCAAAGCCATGAGGTTGGTGCACATAAACTTCTTCATCAATGTAACTATTTAAAAAATCACTTTTAACGTCCATCTGATAAAGAGTGATGCCATTATTTACAACAAAAGAAATTAAAAGTCTGATAGATTCTAACCTGGAGACTTGAGCAAAGGTTTCTGTATAGTTTATCCCTTCTTGCTGACTATAACCTTGTGCCACCAGTCGTGCTTTGTTTTTGACGACTTCTCCTTGTTCGTTTAGCTTGTTTCTGAAGACCCATTTGGTTCCAATTATGTTGAAGCCTTTTGGTTTAGGAACAAGATCCCATACATCACTTCTGGTGAATTGATTTAGTTCTTCATGCATTGCAAGGATCCAGTCATTGTCTAAAGAGCTTCGTCAATGGACGTTGTCTCGATCAGAGATACTAATCCCATGAGTGATTCTTCATAATTTATGAATGTAGATCTTGTTCTTATTGGGTCATCTTTCTTTCCCATAATCGTGTTTTCCGAATGTGCTAAGCTGCTTCTGGGTTGTCTTTTCTGGATGGAGTCTTCATAAGTTGTTGTAATATTTGTGACATCTTCTTCTGTATTTGGCTGAGATTCTTTATTAAGATTTTCTGACGATATGTCTTTAAAACCTATAAATTGAACTTCTATATCTGCAAAAGTTTTACCCTGCTTTGACTTTTAAGAGCCAAGCTTATCATCAAATCTGACACTAATAGATTCTTCCACAATTCGTGTTTCTGTGTTATATACTCTATAACCTTTTGGCGTTCAGAGTATCCTAACACGATACACTTTTGTGCTTTAGAATCAAACTTGTTCAGATGTTCTTTAGTGTTTAATATAAAACAAGTACATCCAAATGGATGGAAATAAGAGATGTTGGGCTTTCTGTTCTTCCACAATTCATATGAAGTCTTATCCAGAATAGGTCTTATTGAGATTCTATTATGAATATAACACGGTATGTTAATTGCTTCTTCCCATAAGGTTTTAGAAATGTTAGTCTCGTTGATCATGGTTCTGACCATTTCTTGTAAAGTTCTATTGTTTTGTTCTACAACTCCATTTTGTTAAGGATTTGTAGGACAAGAAAAATCTTTAGAGATGCCATTATTATTAAAAAAGTTTTTAAATCTTTTGTTTTCAAATTCCCCACCATGATCACTTCTGACTTTAACAATTCTAAAATCTTTTTCATTTTGAATTTGGTTATAGAAGATAGAGAACACAGAGTGTGACTCTTCCTTGTGTCTTAAGAACTTTACCCATATCCATCTGCTATAGTCATCTACGATCACTAATCCATACTTCTTGCCACTGATGGATGCAGTTTTCCCTAGTTAAAACAGATCTATATGCAAAAGTTCTAATGGTCTAGAGGTAGAAACAACATTTTTTAATTTGAAAGAGGGTTTTGCAAACTTTCCTTTTTGACATGCTTCAAATAGAGCATTTGAGTTGAACTTTAGGTTGGGAAGTCCTCTGACAAGATTGAGTTTTTTAATCTGAGATATTCTTCTCATACTAACATGCCCCAATCTTCTGTTTCAGACCCATTTCTCGTTGTTAACAGACATAAGGAATTTTGCATTCTGACTTTTTAGTTCATAAAGTTTTATTTTGTAAATGTCGTCCTTTCTCTTGCCATTAAAAAGGATAAACCCGTCTTTCTGACTATCTGTTTTATAGGACTTTTGATTAAAGATTATATCACAACCATTATCACTTAATTGACTTGTGGATAGTAGATTATGCATTAATCCATCTACTAATAGAACATTATTCATAGAGGTAAGTGAATTGTTACCAACAGTTCCAGAGCCAATAATATTTCTTTTCTGATTACCTCTAAAAGCTACAAAGCCTCCATATTTAAGCTCCAGACTTTGGAACATAAGCTTTCTTCTCGTCATGTGTCAAGAGCATCCAGAGTCCAGGTACCAAGATTGGTGTCTTAACTTTGTTGTTAAAGACATCTGCAACATAGACGATTTTATCCTTAGGTACCCATATCTTTTGGGTCCTTATTTGTTAGAGTTTCCAAAATTCTATTTGAATTTTGGTTTTGCAGAGAAAGCATTACTAGTATATTTTATATCATGTCTATGTCCATATGTAAAGTGTGAATAGAGAGGTGTGTGTTTTATAACTATATCATCAACTTTATTTGGTTGAAATGTTTCTTCTCCCCTTGGTTTCACATATCTTATACCTTTTTTGTTGTTTCTGCTAACTCCATAGATGATTGAAGCCATCTTGCTCCTATCTATGTTTTTAGCTAGAAATTTTTGAAAACTATGATCATATTCTTTTATGATTTTATCAGAATTATTCGAAACTTTTGAAACAGTTTCTTTTTGAGATTTTTGTAATTCATTTTTAATAACATGATTTTCGTTTTCAAGTTTGGAAATGGTTTCTTTTAGCTCAGAGTTTTCTGTTTTTAGTTTCTTAGTTTCTTCAGAGTAAGATATTAGATCCTTCTTTCAGATTCTTGTTTTTGACTCGAAGTTGCTGATATCTTTCAATAATTTGACAGACTCTCTTCTAATTGAGATCTAGAAAAGTTAGAGAATACTTCTTCTGCCTCTGAGTTTGACTCAGATTAAGATAATCCAATGTCATATGATATGTTGGCCATTAAGGCTATTTTGGACCGTTCATCTTCTGATTATGTTTCAGCTTCAGAAGATTCTGAGTCATCCCACGTTGCCATGAGACTTTTCTTCTTTTCTTTAAAGAACTTATTTTTAGGCTTTTCTTTCTGAAGATTTGGTCATTCGCTTTTGTAATGACTTGGTTCGCTGCATTTGTAGAAGACAATATCTTTGTTGCTAGATTTTCTATATCCAGAAGATGATTTAGAGTGATTTCCTGTTCTCCTAGGATTTCTAAACTGCCTCTGCCTATGCTTCCATAGTTGTTTGACTCTTTTGGAGATAAGAGATAGTTCATCTTCTTTTGACGAGAATCCAGTAGAGTTTTCTTCTTTTTCCTGAAAAACTTTAGGTTCATATTTTTTATTAGATTTAAGAGCGAGAGACATACCTTGCTTATGGGGTTCATCATCTTCTAGTTTTATCTCATGACTTTTCAAGGAGCTGATAAGTTCTTCAAGAGATATTTTATTCAGATCTTTGGCTAGTTTTAAGGCTGTGAGTATGGGTATACATTTCTTTGGTAAGCTTATGATGATTTTCTTTACATGATCTACTGTTGAGTACCCTTTGTCCAAAACTTTTAGACCAGCAACTAGAATTTGAAACCTTTAGAACATTGTTTTAATTGTTTCATCTTCTTCCATTTTGAAAGCCTCATACTTCTGAATTAGTGCAAGAGCTTTGGTTTCTTTGACTTGCATGTTTCCTTCATGCGTCATTCTCAAAGAGTCAAACATATTTTTAGTTGATTCTTTGTTTGTGATCTTCTTATACTCGGTGTATGAGATAGCACTCAAGAGGACTATTCTGGCTTTTTGATGATTTCTAAGTTCTTTCTTTTGATGATATGTCATTCTCTTTTTGTCGATCTTCCAACCTCTTTCGTTAACTGGATGAATGCATCCATCAATCACCATATCCCAGAGATCATCGTCATGAGCTACAAAGAAACTTTTGATTTTTGTATTTCCAGTAATCGAAGTCCTCACCATCAAAGCTTTGAGGTTTGTCGATGATTTTGTCTTTCTCGTCATGATTATCAATGCTGATGATCTTGCTTGGTCCCACCATAGTGTTTTTCTTGCTAGGATCTTTTTCTAACACGGTTAAGTGTTTGCACCCAGAACCAGGCACTCTGATTCCAATTGAAGAATGGAAAAACACAAGAAGGGGGGTTTTAATTGGGGTTTTAAATATTTAAAACAGTAGACACGTTGGTTATCCCGGTTCGTTCGAACTCAAACTACTCTAGTCCAACCGCCAAGGTGATTTTGCCTCTCTCAAATGAGGTCTTAATCCACTAATCAAATCTTGATTACATAGATACAGTAAATATTGTCAATGCACAAGATATGTTTTCTAAACAAAAATATATCACAACAGTGATGTATACATAATTGAAAAGCACAAGATAAAATAGGGTAATAATATTTTATTTTTCACTGTGCAGTGGAGTTGTGTCTGAATTCTTCTTCAAGTCTTCTTTATATAGGCGATGCATGAGAGACATGAGAAAATGCTTTTGGAAGGTTGATAAAGTGTAGTTAATGTACTTTCCAAAAATATTAATCTTGTCTTGCTTCAGCCATTACATTTTATTTGTAACAAATAAGTTGTAACGCTTCAGAACATTGCTTTCTTGGGATCATATCATAAGATGAATATTATCGTTGAGAAAATAGATGAGAAAGAATCTGAAGTGCTCGCCATGTTTAAAGAAAAACCTCCATGGAATAGATAAAAACCACAACGGTGGGAAGATTTACAACCACCACAGTCTCCTGAAGAAAAACAAGAGGTGAAAAAGGGAACAGAGTTGAAACAGCTGCCATGAAATCTCAAGTATATCTTTCTTGACACTAAAGAGAAATATCCAGCTATTATCAACTCTAGCTTAAAAGAAGTTCAGGAAGACCAACTCATCAAAGTGCTCAAGAAATACAAGGATGCTATCGGATGGGCCATTGAAGATTTGAGAGGTATTAGTCCCACAATTTGCATGCACAAGACATTGATGGAAGATAATCAGAAACTGCTTGTCCAGCCTTAAAGAATACTCAACCCACTATGAAAGAAGTTGTTTGAAAAGAGGTTATGAAGTTGTTGGATGCGGGTCTTATTTACCCTATATCTGACAGTTCATGGGTGAGTCTTGTTCATGTGGTACCTAAGAAGGGAGGAACAACTTTCATTAAAAATGAGAATAATGAGTTGATTCCTACCAGAACTGTTATAGGTTAGAAAGTGTGCATATATTACCTAAGATTAAATAGTGCTACAAGAAAAGACCACTTTCCTTTACCATTCATTGACCAAATGTTGGAAAGGTTACCTTGTTATGATTACTATTATTTTCTTGATGGGTATTCGAGATACAATCAGATCGTGGTAACTCCAGAAGATTAACAGAAGACTGCATTCACATGCCCTTATGGTATTTTCGCCTACAGGAGAATGCCATTTAGATTTTAAAATGCACCTGCTACTTTTCATAGATGTATGACATCTATATTTGCTGACATACTTCTAAAGCACATGGAAGTGTTTATGGATGATTTTTCGGTTTTCGGATCTTCATTTGAGAATTGCTTGGATAACTTGTATCTTGTGCTAGAAAGATGCCAGCAGACCAATTTTATTTTCAATTGGGAGAAGTGTCATTTCATGGTGCATGAAGGTATGATGTTAGGTCACTAAATTTACCATAAGGAAATTGAAGTTGACAAAGCCAAAGTGGAGGTGATAGCAAATTTAACCCACTAGTGAATGAGAAAGGAATAAGAAGTTTCTTAGGACATGCAGGATTCTACCGTAGGTTCTTAAGAGATTTCTCCAAGATTGTGAAGCCTCTGACTAGTCTGATTGTGAAGGATATGTGTTTTTTTCTGATAAAAAGTATGGTGAGGCCTTGGAAACTTTGAAGAATAAGATGGTGTCTGCCCCTATATCAATTTCTCCTGATTGGTCTCTACCATTTGAGATCATGTGTGACGCAAGTGATATAGCAATAGGGGAAGTGCTAGGACATATAAGAGAAAAGCTCTTGCATGTGATCTACTATGCAAGCCATGTGTTGAATCTATCTCAGATGAATTATGCAACCACTAAAAAGGAATTGTTAGCAGTGGTGTATACTTTTGACAAATTCAGGTCCTACTTATTAGGGTCAAAGGTAATTGTTTATACTGACCATGGTGCTTTGAAATATATTTTTTTCTAAACAAGAATCAAAACCAAGGCCGCTGAGGTGGATCTTATCCTGCAAGAGTTTGATCTAGATATCCAAGACAAAAAGGTATGTGAAAACATTGTTGTGTATCACTTATCCTGGATGTCTCTGATAAAAGAAACAAAGGAGAAACACCCAATCAAGGATGAGTTTCTTGACAGACTAATCCTAGCTATGATTGGTGCTCTGTGGTTCACTGACTATGTGAGTTATTTGGTAGGTGGAATAATACCTGATGATTTTGACTCTAACAAAAAGTAAAGTTTTTGTATGATTGCAGGTTTTATTTATGGAACAAACCATTCCTGTATAAAAATGGAATAGACGGATTGGTTCTAATGTGTGTCTCAGAGAAATAATAGAGAGATGTACTAAGAGCTTGTAATGACTATGGAGGAAATTTTAGTGGAGATAGAACAGGTGCAAAAGTCCTCCAGTCTGGGTTGTACTAGTCACCTCTGTTTAAAGAGGCTCAGAGCATTATGAAGAAATGTGACAGATGTCAGAGGACAAATAACATTTCAAAAAGGAACCAGATGCCTTAGAATGCCATGTTAGAGGTAGAACTATTTGATGTATGGGTAATAGACTTCATGGGACCATTTCCACCCTCTTTTGGAAAGAATTACATTTTGGTTGGGGTCGACTATGTGTCAAAGTGGGTTGAAGTTGTCGCATTACACACAAATGAATCTAAAGTGGTGGTCAATTTCCTCAAAAACAACATTTTTCTCTAGGTTTGGGGTACTGAGGGCTCTAATCAGTGATGAGGGTACTCACTTATTAAACAAGCTGATGGAGAATATGTTCAAGAAGTATGATGTGAAGCATAAGACTGCCACCTTATGTCACCCTCAGGCAAGTGGGAAGGTTGAAGTGTCTAACAAGAAGATAAAGCAGATACTTGAAAAAAATGTTAGAGCTTCTTGTAAAGATTGGGCTATAAAGCTAGAGGATGCACTATGGGCGTACCAAACTGTATTCAAAACCCTATAGGTTTGTCTCCCTATAAAATGGTTTACGGTAAAGCATGTCATTTACCGCTCGAACTCGAGCATAAAGCCTTTTGGGCTACTAAGTTCCTGAATTGTGATCTTTTGAAAGTTGGACAAACCTGAACTCTTCAACTTCATGAGTTATAAGAGTTTAGGAATCCAGCTTATGAGAATGACAACATATATAAAGAACAAACAAAAAAATAGCATGATCAGAAGATCCTAAGGAAGGATTTTTGGAAGAACAGTTGGTGTTGTTGTTCAATTCCAGGTTGAAGTTGTTTCCTAGAAAGTTAAAATCTATATGGTTCGGACCATTTGTGGTTCACAGAATGTTTCCCCATGGAACAATATAATTAAAAAAATCAAGTGAATATGGATACATTTAAAGTGAATGGATAGAGATTGAAGCCTTATTACACTGGGCAAGCAGGTGGGTTTATTAATAATGATTGTCTTAAAGGGTAAGATGGACGACCGTCGAGCCATCTGACGTTAAATGAAGCGCTTCGTGGGAGGAAACTCACGCGTTTTAATTCTAACTTTTGTCTTTGTTTTTTTGTATTTTTGTTGTATTTGTGCAGGTAATCACAGTGTCTTGCAAAGGAACCAAGAGCTTTAAAGGGGGGTTTACCAAGAGAGAGAGGAGAAAATTTTGTTAAAGAGAAGTTTTTTTTACAAAAATCAAATGCAACACGGTCGGCCGTGTCACCATGTCACCAGACGTGGCCTATGTTAGACTCATTGAAGGAAATGTGTGCAAGTGAAAAAATGGGAACACTCAGACGTGCAACATGGTAGGTTGTGTCACAAGACACGGCCCATGTCATTCTTACTGAAGCAATTTCATGAAAAAACAAAATTTTGGGAACTCAAGCGTGCGACACGGTCGGCTGTGTCACCGAACATGGTTCGTCTTGGGCTTACGAACTTTGAAATTTTTTTTGTATTTTTTGTTTTTTTATGGATCCACCTGGTTTTATAACACTTCTCCTCATCTTTCCACCCATTATTTCAATTCTCACTCTCTCTTCTACACCAAACCCTATTTTCTCCATAGCCCCCACCATAAAAAGCTTCAAATTTCACCATTAAAAAAGCTTCAAAACCCCCATCCACCTTCATAAAATCTTCTCCAAATTACCTCATCTACCAAACACTAGTAGCTTTTCACTAATTTATCGATTTTAGTTTTCTCTTCTTTTTCAGGTTCCCAAAGTTCCCCCCAAAAGGACCGATCCAAGAAAGGTAGTTGTAGAGCCATCAAGGGCAAAGAGGAGGACCATTTGTGCACCCAATGCACACGGTATCATTTTTGAAGAATCGGAACATGCTCGGGGGTATGTTGTGCATGTTAAGAGAAAGCTAACGTCGATAAGATATATGTGAACTAAAACTCTTGAAGAATTAGGGCCGCGGGATGAGATTGATAGGATGTTTCACAGTTTAGGGATGCTAGAGTTCATGCACTGTGAGGCACCGACCCATGAGCATATTACTTTATAATTTCTGAGCACTATTGAGTTTAAACTGGAAAGACAGTGGGCAGGTATCGTAAAAGAGTATTATGGTAATATGAAATTCTGCCTTTATAATGTTGAGTATGAAATATCTGTTGATGATTTAGCACAATGTCTCCATCTCCCACGGGTAGGGCAAAGAGTTGTGCCTGATACTTTTGTTGCGGGTGATTTTTGGACAGCCATTATTGGTCTTCTCGGGTACATTCCTAAAGGTGTGAAGGCATCATGGATATAAAACCCGTGTTTCAGATACGCCCAGAAAGGGTTAGCTTGCACCTTGTTTCGGCGAGGAGATAGTACCAGAGTGGGCGCCAAGAGAGAACTGCTCTTTTCATTTTCCGTGATCTGTGATTCACCAGTAAATGTCACTGCTTTTGCGGCTAATCACTTGGGGAAAGTTGGGCGAGCCACCTCTGGTGACATTTCGGTTGGCGACATGATAACTCAAATTGCCAATTATTGTGGATGTGGTGCAGTGTTGGCTGAAGAGGCACTGGTTGCTACTTTGAACAAGATTTAATTAAATGCTCTTATCCAGAAAAGCATGATTGAGGTTAGATGAGACTGTTATGCTTTGATGGGTCGTAAGAGATGTATTCTGAAGTTTCCTAACCCTGATAAAATTAGTATTTCTGATTATGATAACTGGTTATATGTTGTTGTTATCCCAGAAGTAGGGGATGGCGACCAAGCTGATGATTTTGTTGCAAGTAATGATATGGAGGAAGATGCTCCAGCTCAGGAGCAGTTTGTACCTACCCACCAGGGCTCTACCCAACAGGGTCACAGGTCCTCTTCCATGTATCATGATCAGTAGGCGTGGGTGCAAGCGGAGATAGGAGATCTCTATATGGAACATGCCAAATAGGGGGAAGATCAAACCCGCCAAGGGAATGCTATTAATAAGATGCATTCTATGATGCAAATCCTGATGTTGCACTTCCCACACCCTCCTCCTCCTCCTCCTCCTCAGTGAGCATTGTGAGTCTCCCCCCCATATTTTGGTCTAAAACATTGAGGCCAATGTTTATTTCAGATGTGGCAGGGATTTATTTATTGAATTTACTTATTTTTTTGGTTTAGTATTTTTTTTCTTTTTCTTTTTTCATTTTTGTTTTGCATTGTTGTTGAGTTAGTTAGTGCATGATCATGGTATTGTTGTTCAGACATGTGATGAAAATTGGTGACAATGGATGAGAAAATCAAGCCATTTACTGTGCTTTTTCCGAACGACCCTCAGAAGTCGATACCGCCAAGTCAGTGATCAGACGCAACTATCAAGAGCTGACCGATGAAGGTAACCCGTGCATCCCGAGCTGAGTGGAAAGTTACACCAAACTGGAAGGTATTATGGAATCTGTCAACTTTACCCGATATGGTGAGGACATAAAAAGCCAAACACATATTGATTCATCATGAGAGCTAGTCAGGTATGTCTCTGTCACTCTAAGTTTATGTGCATTCTAGTTGATTATAACTGCATTATGGCACACACTGAGGCACATTGTTTCTATTTTACCCCTGAGCCTTTCAAGCCGTCCCATTGTAATGTTTATCCATTGTTAACCCCGTTGGGTCTATATCCAATTTTTTTGTTTATCACCTCTTATGATAACCCATGGCCAAACACTTCCTACCTTGCTATGTTCAGTGTTGTTTTCTTGAATTTGTGCTAAGCTCCAAGTTTGGGGTTGTAACACCTAGAGAAAATAGGTAAGTGCAGAAAAAAGAAGATAAGTATTGAAGACACTCATGTCTTGAAGAAAAAAAAATGATTGAAAAGCACTTACCGAAAAGAAGAAACTCAGTTAAATTTCAAAGAAACGATCAAAAGAAATACTTAAGTGAAACTGAAGAACCCAAAACTTGAAATGGAGGTGTTCGAAAATCCCATTGGTTAAACAATGCAAAAAGAAGAACATAGAAGAGAAGGACAACACTGACGCTGAGCCCAAAACTCCTTGTTTTCCATTTTCCTTTGTTTATCCTATCGTACCTAAGCCCATTACAACCCAAAGACCTCAAAAAGTGTGTGTTATGTGTATGTGAAATTAATTTAGAATGTATTCAAACTCCTAAGTTGATATTGCATATTTTGAACTATGAGTGAAAACACTAACCCCGAGAGACTTAGTGAGAGTGGAAGATAAGTTTATAGGTGAAGTAGTGTCTTGATGTTAAGGTGAGACAGAACACTCGATTCGAGAAAGATGAGAACTTTGGAAGGAAATTAATAGCATGTTGCGAAAGATCTCGGTGGTATTTTGGTAAGTTGATAATTTGGGGTGTTTGATTCCATTTGTACTTAACATTGCTTGAGGACAAGAAACGAGCTAAGTTTGGGGTTGTGATCGGTCACCATTTTCATCATGTTTTTGTTACTTGTCTGATGATAATCCAGGTATTCTACATCATTTTGTGTCGTATTTTTCTTCTCTTTGAATGAGTTCATGTTTCGTAAGTTTTGCCCTATTTTATATTTTTGTAAGTTTTATTTCAAGTTATTTCATGCTTTATGCTTTTTTTGGTTGTTGCTACTATTTCAGGATCAGGTGAAAGATCCAAGGGACCCGGGAGGAGAAAAGTAAAGAAATTGGGAGTTTCAAGAAGTTTCCAGCAAGTTTGACACGACCACCCGTGTCAACGGACACGGGCCGTGTCAGGAAGAGGAATGGATCTAAGGCCAGAAACAAGAGTTTCAATACGAGCGCCTGTGCCAAGTGACACGAACCGTTTCAGGTATCCTAAAGGGCGGATTTTGTGAAATGATGTCTGGTGACCAACACGGCCACCAGTGTCGCCTGACACGGGCTGTGTTGGTCTGTGTGCTGATAATTTTTTATTTTTGTTTAACCTCCCTAAGTGTGACCCAGAAGGGCATTTTGGACTTTTCGGATGGAAAACAAAAGACTTTGACTACTTGAGGTAGTTTTAACGTAGGAGGGAGGCACTTTTAATTGTACGAAAGAATTATAGAAGAAGGAATAGAGCTCTCAAGGGTATGGAGAACGAAGATCTTCAAGAGCTATTATGATTAAAGATCAAAGCAATCCTCTTATCTTGTAATGTCTAATCTTTTTATTGATTTTTATTTGAATACTATGAGAGGCTAAACCCCCCAATGCTAGGGGGTGTCCCTGATTTGTCATTATAACGATACTGATCTCTTGTTTTATTCAACACAATAGTTATTTTCCATAAATTTAATTGGTCATAATAATCTATTGTTTTTCCCTTTCGGATCAATAGGGTTTCACTTTTATTAACACATAAAGCTGGACAACCGTGTTTAGGTTTTCTAGACAATTATGTTATAGAGGATTTCACCTAGGACTAGGAAAATCCTATAATAACCAGAAATTCTTGATAATCAAATGCTTGGCTTCATCACTTCTTTTAAATGGACAATGAAATTAGCATAGAGGTAAAAGGTTTTTCACTAAGGACTTAGGAAAATACAATCTTAAGAACCAATAGTTGATGTTGATGAACTTTTTGAAAAGACCAAGAGTCAAATTTATCATATGGCGAATCAAACACTTACCCCTAGTGTTGTACCCCAAAATTTGCCCTCTCATGTCTCAAGGGACCATCCTGGACTCTTAAAATTACTTCAATCAAGTTTCAAGTCTCAGATCACATTTTCTAAGAAGAATCATTCAAATTATCAAAAGGGGGCAAAATGAGCAAAATCGGAGTTTCAGTTGAAAAAAGTCAACCGAACGCTAAAAAAGTTAAATTTTGACTTTTTGGCCGAATTTTAGTCCCAAAAATCACATTATGTCAAGACATCCAAAAATATGAAGTTTGATCATAAAAAATCAAGAGAATAAAAAAATCCAACTTTGCAAGACTTTGAAATTTTTCTAAGTATTTTCTATACTTGGTTAATTTCATTTACTTCATGACATTTTACTACAATTCCAAATAATTCAAAATGATGCAATTAATTCAAGTTATTACAAAGTGGCATTTTTGCAAAATTACAAATTCTAAAACAATGTCTTGTTTGAATTCTCTCAAAACCTTACCACAATATTTTTGCCCTTGACATAATGTGCATAAAATATTCCACAAGGCCAAATTTGTGTCATGCTACAAAATATACTATCCAAGTTGAAAAAAATGTGATGTGCTACATTGCCATAACACCCCAAAACCTGCTCCATTGCTTCCCAACAAGAAACCTTGTACTATACTACACCAATATATTGTCCTATACAGTCCAAAACTGCTCTATGCAGTCTGCTCCAACCTGCATCATGACAACTCCAAAATTGCACCAAAATGGCAAAGGAAAATTGTGTGAATAAAGTATCAAAACAGTAGGCAAAAACAATTCAAAATAACTTGTTTTGTTTCCCCCCTAAACCTCAGTCAAGGGTCTACAAAAAGAGCAGTCTCGTAAGACACAAGGGGGGATTTTTCGAAAGAAAAGAGGAATTGAGAGAGAGAATAAAGAGTTTTGTTGAGCAGAAAAATAATATCCTTTGTAATATTGACTCATTATTTTCAAACCAGCACCAGTTCTTATTCAAAACAGAAGACCCCAACCCATTACTCCACCATACAAACTCTCCCATAAACCAAACAACTCATCACATACAAAGATTGTCCAAACATAAAGACAGTCCTTGTAGTGCTATCATATCCACCCTCAAAACACCAAAAATAACACAGTACAGTTTAACTTAGTTTCAACAGCCCAGAGCAGCTTCTTGAAGATTTATCAAAGCCATCATAACATCTGGAAAACATTCAGATTCAAAATAGCCAGTGCAGCCCAAAGGTAAGTCTTTTTGACTTAATATCTTTTCACACATCATTAATGATTTGTTTTTGAAGACAAGGTGTAGCATTTTATTATCCCTTTGAACTACTCATTTGCTTAATGTTTAGACTTATCTAATCATTTGTTGTTTATGTTTATCCATCATACGCTATAAACTAACATGTATGGACAGTAAAACAATGTTTAAGGCCGGAAAATACAACATGTATCGACACATATCCTCATGTGTCGACTCATCCTAGTGAAAAAAAAGGGTATGAGTTGACACATAACCCCCATGCATCGACTCATACTGATTTCAGGTTACAAAATAGAAGTTGGAAAAGTCTATGAGTCGACACAAAATGCATATGTGTCGACATAAAGGAGGTGTATGAGTCGACACATCCCATTATGTGTCGACTCATACTGAGCTGGTTTTGTTTTACAGGAGCAAGGAAAAGCTATGTGTCGATGCATAGCAACATGGGTCGACACATAGCAGTTCAAAATGCATTTTTTCATTTTATTTTATGTTATTTTTACATTGTTTTCATTATTATTCGATATGGTTGTAATATTTCAGTCTCCATTTCATCCCTATTGTTAAATTGTACCCCCATCCCCTTAAAGATATGTAATAACTTAGATTTCATTTTCCGCATTTTTACTTGATTTTCATATATTGCTAGTAAGTAGGATGTATGGCAAGATAAAATCAACAAATAGATGACTTTCAAATACAAGACAAAATGCATGCAAACTAACACACTTACACACTAGCACCCCTAGGGTAATCTCATTTTTGTTGCCTTTCGGAAAATAGTCACGTCCCTTGATTATGGGATGTTTTAGCAAAGAACCTTCGATAAAAAGATCGTAGTCCCTCGATGACCCTTGATGTTGCCTCCGGTAAAACGATCTAGTCCCTAAAACGAAATTGCTAAAATGTCTCATAGGTTTCCTTCTATGACTATAAAAGCGTCCCATGTCCGTCCCTTCACATCCAACGATGGGGCTTCTTACCAAATTGATGGTAAGATAGCAACATCTAAAGGAGGAGGAAAATAACACTTAAGGCCTTTAGAGTAGGTTAGATTCGCTCCTAGTTACTCGCTTGCTCACGACAAAAACATTTTCATACCAACACTTTCACCTCAAAACATTTTCAAAAGACAAAGCTTTTTTGCATACATTCTTATAGAGACGAGAGTCATTGCAAAAACATCTTTTCAAAATCACTCTCAAAAACACGTTCCACAAACACATCTTTGAACTATTTTCGAAACAACACTTTGTACGCGTTCTTATAGAAACGAGAACCATTACAAATACATTTTCAAAATAATTTCAAAAACTCACACCACAAGCACATTCAAACAAAAGCAAGTGATCTAGCGAGTAACTAAGAGCCTGTGGAAAACTATGGATGAAAAGGGTGCTAATACCTTCCCTTTTCATAATCTACCCCCCGAACTCAATAAAACATCTCTAAAGGTCTTTCCTGTGCTTTCTCACCTTTCCTTTTGGATAAAAGAAAAGTCGGTGGCGAATCTTGCTAAACCGCAACATTTGCGAACACAAACGCAAAACTCCAAGTCAGTTCTCCCACCGTATCATAGAACTGGCGACTCTGCTGGGGATTATGATTCTAAAAGTGGGCTTACCTTAGGGTTAGATCACCTTTACTTGCTTTATTTGTTTGATTTGTATGCTTTACATTATGGTTCTCTGTTTGGGCTTGCTTTGATCCTCCACCGGGATCTGGGACACCTTTTTAGGTAAGTAGCAATAGATTGTGCAAACTGTACGGTGTAGACTGATATGGTTGAAGCAATGGCTAAGTTAGTGTGACGTATTTGTGGGTACCGCTATCCCTCGTGGTGAATCGAGGAGAATACGGGGCCGCTGAGTGGTGTCATGAAGCACTAATTAACTTTAGAACCCTAATTGAAAAAACTTGGCAATTAGGATGTAGTGAGATAACCGGTTTCAGTGTAGAGCTGAAAATTGGTTGATACTCGATACTACACTCATTGAGGCTAGACTTTTGAGATATCTCGGCCGCAAGAAAAGATTGATTCTGCTGAGACAATGCCTAAGAGAAAGGTCGGTGATATTAAGATCCTTTAGATCCTGATCACTATTACTAAGACATGTTTGAGCCAACTAAACTTCAAGAGGGTACTTACCTATAAAACCCCATGCAAGCTTAAAACATAGAAACTTGTTTGATGTGTGTGTATATATTTACTTGTACATAACATCATAAACATCATAAGCATCATGAGCATGCTCACTAACCATTTCAAGGATTTAGAAATTTATATTTGTTTTTGTTTTGTAGGTCATGAATTCCGTCCGAAGAAACACCATCTGAATCAGCTTTGTAAAAGCGCACCCTCAAGTTCAAGAGTTAGCCTCAAGAGTGCCCGGGGATTCTCCTTTTACCAAGAAATACGGTCGACTCCTCAGTTTGGCTACATCCAGTTTCCAAGAGGAGAGGATGTGTGTGATGTTCCAATTCTTTGATCCCGTACATCATTGTTTCACTTTACTGGACTATCAGTTGGTACCTACACTGGAAGAGTTCTCTCTACTCTTAGGGGTTCCCGTGCTGGATCAGATACCATACACCGGTCTAGAAGGGATTCCAAAACCTGAAGTCATCGCCAAAGCTTTGCATATGAAGAGAGCTGACATCATAGCCAATTGGGAGAAAAGAAGCGGGGTTAAAGGCTTCCTAGCCAAGTTTCTATTAGAGAAGGCTCGTTCATTCTGGGACGAAATAGATTTCCAAGCTTTTGAAGACGTCCTGGCTCTTCTAATTTATGGTTTGGCTCTGTTCCCCAATTCAGACCAATTCATAGACGTTAACGCCATCAAAGTCTTTCTCTCTCACAATCCTGTGCCTACCTTACTGGGAGACATCTTGCATTACCTTCACACCCGCACCATGAAGAAAAGAGGTACTCTTTTGTGTTGCATCCCCATACTCGCTAAGTGGTTCACTTCACACCTACCTCAATCAACATTGAAGAACGAGCAAAGACTGACATGGTCTCAAAGGATGATGTCTCTCACTCACTATGATATCCGTTGGTGTTCAAGATCATTGGAAGATGTCTCTATCATTGACTGATGTGGGGAATTCCCTAACGTCCCTTTGCTTGGTATTAGGGGAGGTATCACATACAATCCATGCTTAGCTCTTCGACAGTTTGGGTATGCCCGAAGAGACGACCCTCATGAGATGCTCTTTCAAGTTCTGGTGTTCGACTATGACAAAGAAGACCAAGTATACCGCCAGAGGTTTACACGAGCTTGGAGAATGGTGAACAAGGTGGACAGTAGGACTTTAGGACACAAAAACTCTATCCCTCTCGAGCCTTACCTTAGGTTGGTACGGGCTCATGCTCAGAGACTCGTGATGCCTTATCCTTCCATCCTCCTTGTTATCATAGAGCTTGTTGTTGAAGGAGATGTTCCATACACTGTCCTTCATCCCGACATGCCTACCTCTCTCGAAGACTTGCAGAAAGCTTGGGTTCAATTGAAGGAAGAGCGAGACACCTTTGAAGCCCAATTTTACGCCAGTGAGAAGAAAGTTCTGGAACTCACCAAGCAGCTTCATGAGGAGAAGAATCTAAACGCCTACATCGCGCCAAAGAGGATGCGTTCAACCTTCTTGTCTTAGGAGTTTTGCTGTATCTTTGTTCCTTTCATTGTAAGCCCAAAGAGGCATGATGTATTTGAACTTAGATTTAATATAACGTGTGTTCCTTTTTTGGTCTGAACAAATTTAAATCTCTAATCTCCTTTAAATCATTTGCATATTGCATCCTCATTCATCATAACATCATACAGGTTTCTTACAACATGTCTCCTTATCCTTCTACTGTTTGTTTCAATGAGATGGATATTGAACAGACAATGAAAGATCTTCAGGTGTAGAACGTCCAGTTTCAACAAATGCTCTTGACTCTGACAAAAGGACAAGAGGAGTTTAAGACTCTACTTGGCAAAGAGAAGAAGAAGAAAGCGAAGAAACCAATCGGTATTGTGATCATGGGAAGAAGGTTCAAAGGACAAGCCAGACGGACTTTGGACTTTGCAACATCATCGGGTTAAGGAGATAATCAAGAAGACAGAACCAAGGAAGTGAACAACAACCCAACATCTGAAGAAGAGGAAGAACATGACTACTCCGAGGAACAATATCCTCCTGCTGATAATAAATACAAAGAGCTAAAGGATAGTTTGAATGCTATGGAGATTCAGAGGGTACCCGGATTGGATTTTGAAGAGTTAGGACTTGTCTCAGGGGTTATCATCCCACAAAAGTTCAAGGTCCCCACTTTCGCTAAATATGATGGTGTCTCTTGCCCGAAACTACATTTACCGTCATACGTCAGAAAGATTCAACCTCATACGGCTGATAGGAATCTATGGGTGCATTTTTTTCAAGAGAGCTTGTCAGGGACGCAATTGGATTGGTTCTATCAGTTGGAAGGGACCAATATTCGCAATTGGGAAGATTTGGCTGCCGCCTTTTACAGACAATACCAGTATAATTTTGACTTGGCTCCAACTCGGACGCAATTGCAAGGCATGTATATGGGTACAGGTGAAGGTTTCAAAACCTATGCTCAGAAATGGAGGGATCTCGCAGGTAGAGTCCAACCCTCTATATCTGACAGAGAGTTAGTGGATATGTTCCTAGGCACCTTGTCAGGTTCATTCTTCAACCACTTGATCGGAAGTTCCTCAGTCGGATTTACTGAACTAATCATGACCAGCGAGCGGGTCAAAGCCGGTATAAAAAATGGCAAAATTCAAAGAGATGCATCCTCAAGAACGATGAAGAAACCCTTTGCTGGAAAGAAGGAGGCCAATGCCATTTATAACCCGAGAGATCAGAGTAGAGCGGGATACCGTCCAACAGTGAGTGTTGTAATAATACCTAGGCCTGCGACTTCCCCACAACGAAACAATCAGCAAAGGGTAGAAAGACCACAAAGGCAGTTCACCCGGATCAACATGACATTGGCAGAGGTTTTACCCCACCTGTTGAGATCTAACCTGGCAACTTTAAAAGAGGCTCCCAAGAATCCTAATACCTCCCCTCCTCGTTACAATCCGAATGCTCGGTGCGCCTATCATTCTGAGAGTCCTGGTCATGACACAAATGATTGTTGGGCTCTAAGAAATAAAGTACAAGATTTGATTGAAGCCAAGGAGATTGAGTTCGATTGTGACCTCAATTGATGAAGTTTCTACTCCTCTTATGACTGTTAAGAAGAATTTGATGTTGGCCGGTTTATTTCCGGGTTATGGTGAAGGCTGCCACATGTGTTCATTTCTACCTTTTGGTTGCCATTTTCTGAGGTCAGGTGTTCAACGCTTGATGGACAGCAAAGAAATTTTGTTCGAGAAAACTCTGGTTCCCGTTGTTCCATCTGGAGACATTGCTATTATAACCATTTCCTCCAGTCCTTCCAAGGCCTCCTCGAGAAGACCTGTTAGGATTACACCCGCTACGAGAATCGCTCCGTTGATAATCACATGTCCTGGTCCTATCCCGTACGCCTCGGACAAAGCCGTCCATTTGCATTATGGCGCCGATGTTTACTATCATGGCATTAAATGAAACTTAAAGACCGAAGAAGCTGATCCTGATGTTGGTAACATTGTTGGGACCAACAAGATTACTAGAAGTGGAAGGGCTTTCTCTCCTGAGATCTCCCTGAAGACTGTCACTAAGCCTATCGTTATTTCATCTTCTGCTCCCGCTAGAACTTCAGTTACTATTCTTGTTCTTACTCCAGCTATTACCCCTGTTGATAAGTCATTTGGGACTCGAGGCAAAGAATTTGTAGGTTAGCCTGCCCGAATGGAGGCACCTAGAAAATATGTTATGGAATCCTCTAAACAAGAGATAGAGGAAATTTTGAAAATAATCAAAAAGAGTGACTACAACATGGTCGAGCAGCTGAGGCAGACCCCCCTCAAAGATATCCATGTTATCCCTGCTATTGTGCTCTGAGGCCCATGCAAAGGCTTTGATCGCATTCCTCAAAACTGCGCATGTGCCGCAAGAGACTTCAGCTGATCAATTTAAAGATTGTGTGGCTAGCCTGACTGCTGGCAATGGGCTGGGTTTCTCAGACGATGATTTGACACCAAAAGGAAGAAAGCATAGTGATGCTCTGTATGTCTCGATTGAATGCAGGGGCACCACTATGGCTCATGTGTTGGTGGATATTGGGTCTTCGCTGAATGTTCTGCCCAAGAAGGCTTTGGACCGGCTAGATTGTGAAGGCTTGACCTTAAAGCCTAGTAACATCATGGTAAGAGCTTTTTACGGGTCGAAAAGAATGGTGCATGGGGAAGTGAACATCCCTGTCAAGGTAGGCTCTCAGACTTTCGAGTCCACCTTCTATGTGATGGACATCAGGACATCGTACTCTTGTTTATTGGGTCATTCTTGGATCCATGAATCTGGGGCTGTTACTTCTACATTACACCAAATGTTAAAGTATCCGGTGAAGGGGAAGATAGTCACTGTGCATGGCGAAGAAGAGTATATGGTGAGCAACCTGAACTCCTTCAGGTACGTAAAGATAGACGGAGAATTCATAGAGACTCCTTGCCAAAACTTTGAAGAGGTTCCCCAGATTTTGGCGTCAACTGAGACTACTACCGGCACTAAACCTCTGAAGACGGCTTCTCTCAAAGACTCTAGAATAGTAGTTGAAGAAGGCAGGAATACCAATTGGGGACAGCTTCCTGAGTTTGTTCACAAAACTGACAAGTTTGGCTTGGCCTTTAATTCAGGGGCTCAGAGGGTTATTCGGTGCGCTAGAGTTGGAGGATCTCCCCTATGCATCAACAATCGAGGGGTCAATGCTACTGAAGACAGTGAGGAAGACTTTGATATTGACAACTGGATTTACCCGACTACCAACGGTGGACCGAGTAATTGGACGGCCAGAGATTTCATACCAGTTTCTTTTATTCCGCAGTAATTGTCTTATTTGTTTTTAAGTTTGTAATGAACAATTTAAACTTTATAACCTTGTGTATTACCCGAGGCACAATGGTTCTATCTGTGAGGATTATTATATGTCATCTCATATATCATCAATGAAGCATTGGACGTTCTTTGCATACAAATTTTGCACTCTCTGTTTTTCTTTTCTGCCTTTTCTTTATCAATACAGCTATGCTCTTACATACACTCACGTATCAAACTGCAGATCCATATCCACTCTGGATCCCATTGATAACAATCCTGCTATTTCCAGTTATGACTTCGAAAATCTGATCAACCAAGCCGAGGATGAAGGTGAGGACGATTGTTAGGTATCTGGAGAACTTGCTAGACTGCTACAATAGGAAGAGAGGGCTATACAGCCTCATGAAGAACCAATTGAGACAATATACTTGGGCACATAGATAGACAGAAAAGAGGTTAAAATAGGTGCAAATTTGGAGCTTAGCATCAAACGAAGGTTGATACAGATGTTGCACGATTATGTTGAAATCTTTGCCCAGTCCTATGAAGACATGCCTGGTTTGGACACTCATATTGTGGTACATTGCCTGCCGACTAAGGAAGACTGCCCACCAATTAAACAGAAGGTCCTCCGTATGCACCCTGAAATGTCATAGAATATTAAGACAGAGGTCATGAAGTTGTTCGACGTGGGGTTCTTAGTTGTCACCTCCTATCCGCAGTGGGTTGCTAATGTCGTTCTGGTACCTAAGAAGGACGGCAAGGTACAGATGTATGTGGATTATAGAGATCTGAACAGGGCAAGCCCCAAGGATAACTTCGCGCTTCCCCACATTGATGTTTTGGTTGACAACACCGCGCAGCACAAAATCTTCTCCTTCATGGATGGTTTCTCTGGCTACAACCAGATCAAGTTGGCTCCTGAAGACATGGAAAAGACTACTTTCGTTACACAGTGGGGCACCTTCTGCTACAAGGTGATGCCTTTTAGGTTGAAGAATGATGGGGTAACTTATCAACACGCCATGGTCGCTTTGTTCCATGATATGATTCACCATGAGATTGAAGTTTATGTTGATGACATGATAACCAGGTCTCAAAATGAAGAAGAGCACCTCGATCATATCCAAAAGCTGTTTGACAGGTTGAAGATATATAAGCTGAGGTTGAATCAGAACAAATGCATCTTCGGGGTAAGGTCCGGTAAGCTTCTGGGTTTCATCGTCAGTGACAAAGGTATTCAGGTAGACCCTGCAAAGATAAAGGCTATACAAGAAATGCTATCTCCCCGTACAGAGAAGGAAGTTATAGGTTTCTTGGGACGTCTGAATTATATCGCCAGGTTCATTTCACATCTGACCACTACTTGTGAGCCAATCTTCAAGCTGCTGAAGAAAGATCAAGTAGTAAAGTGGAATGATGAATGCCAGACCTCTTTCCAAAGAATCAAGGAATACCTGCAAGAACCACTAATTCTGATGCCTCCAGTTGAGGGGAGACCTTTGATATTGTACCTGACAGTGCTAGACAATTCAATGGGGTGTATGCTGGGGCAGCATGACGAGTCTGGTCGAAAAGAGCCCGCAATATACTACCTTAGCAAAAAGTTTACCGACTGTGAGACACGATACGCATTGCTCGAGAAAACTTGTTGCGCTTTGGCATGGGCTGCTCGCCGACTGAGACAGTATATGCTGACTCACACTATCTTATTGATATCAAAGATGGATCTGATCAAGTACATTTTCGAGAAGCCCGCTCTCTCCGGAAGGATAGCAAGGTGGAAAATGATCTTAACTAAATATGACATACAATATACAACCCAAAAAGAAATAAAGGGGAGTGTATTGGCTGATCATTTGTCCCATCAGGCCGTGATGACTACCAGTCCATGAATTTTGAGTTCCCGGATGAGAATATTATGCTGGTGACTGACTACGAAGAGCCTGGACCGGATGAAGGACTTGAGGAAGGATCCCGATGGTCTATATATTTTGATGGAGCCTCAAACGCACTAGGTAACAACATTGGAGCTGTAATTATATCTCCCGAGGGCTATCATACTCCGTTCATTGCCCGATTATATTTCAACTGCACCAAAAATATGGCGGAGTATGAAGCATGTATTATGGGTCTTCGAGCTGCTATCGACCTGAGGATTAAGTTCTTGAGTGTATTTAGGGATTCATCCTTAGTGATAAGTCAGATCAAAGGCGAGTGGGATACGAAACACCCGAATCTCATTCCTTACAAAGAGTATGTACTGACATTGCTCCCACATTTTGAGGAGGTAACTTTTGAACATTTTCCACGAGAGGAGAACCAGTTAGGGGACGCGCTAGCTACCATGTCTTCAATGTTCAAGGTTAGGTGGGACAATGAAGCTCCCCAAATCACCATTGAGAGGTTGGATGAACCAGCACACGGCTGTGAAATTGATACCGAGGAAGTGGCGGACAAACCCTGGTTTCACGAAGTCAAAAGGTATCTCGAGGCTGAAGAGTATCCCGAAGGGGCATCTGTCAATGATAAGAAGTTTCTGAGAAGGTTCACTGCAAAGTTATTTCTCAGTAATTGAATCCTCTATAAACGCAACCATGACTCCACACTACTACGGTGTGTAGACAAGAGCGAAGCAGAAAGGATCATGACAGATCTACATGAAGGCACCTTAGGAACCCATTCTAGTGGACATACCATGGCTAAGAAGATCCTACAGGAAGGATACTGTTGGTCTACTATGGAAGCTGATTGTTATCAGCACTCTAGAACTTGTCATAAGTTCTAAATCTACGCTGATAAGGTGCATGTGCCTCTGGTCCCCTTAAACGTCTTGATAGCTTCATGGCCCTTTGCAATGTGGGGCATCAGCATGATCGAAGAAATCAGGCCCACCGCTTCTAATGGACATCGCTTCATCCTAGTAGCCATTGATTACTTCACAAAGTGGGTTGAGGCAGCCTCTTTTGCCACAGTAACCAAGAACATGGTGGTACGGTTTATCCGACATAATCTGATCTATCGGTACGGTGTGCCAGAGAGAACTATTACTGACAATGGTACGAATCTCAACAACACAATGATCATCGAGCTATGTAAACAATTCAAGATACAACATCACAACTCTTCTCCCTACTAGCCGAAGATGAATGACGTTGTTGAAGCAGCTAATAAGAACATCAAGAAGATTGTACAAAAGATGACGGTGACATACAAAGACTGGCATGAGATGTTAGCATTTTCTCTTCATGGATACCGTACCTCAGCACGGACATCGACAGGGGAAAAACCCTACTCTCTGGTATATGGCATGGAGGTAGTCCTACCCATCAAAATCCAGATACCTTCTCTCAGGATTATGAAAGATGCAGGTTTGAACAAAGACGACTGGATCCGAACCCGGCTTGATCAGTTAAATCTAATCGATGAAAAGAGACTTACTGCTATCTGCCATGGTCAGACGTATCAAAAGCTAATGATCAAAGCTTTTAACAAGAAAGTCAGGCGTCAAGAATATCAAGTCGGGGATCTAGTAATCAAACGTATCATACTGCCGCAAGGTGACCCCATGGGCAAATGGACTCCCACATACGAGGGGCCATTTGTTGTAAAGAACATTTTCTCAGGTGGAGCCATGATTCTGACCACCATGGACGATGACGACCTTCCTCACCATGTCAACACGAACATAGTGAAAAGATACTACGCATGATAAAAGACCCGCTAGGTTGACTGGCCTAGGCAAAAATAAGGGCTTCCCAGCAAACCAAAAGGGATCAGGTAAAAATAAGGGATGAAAATGAAAAAAAAACTGTACACCCGGCAAGTCAAAAACTTGAAAAGGGGACTTGGGAAAAAAAGGGTATCCCGGTGGACTGAACACCCGAAAGGGCGGTCCAGGCAAAAGTTAGGGATGAAAAGCGTATCACTATGTCCCATTGGATCACCCTGCAATCTGACCTTAGTATCAACCATCAAACTCAAACAGCATCAATCAATCTAATCAACTTCGGACAAGCAGCAAAGTAAGGAGACGCTCGAAGGCATAGTGGCAATAGCAGATTTGAAACCCAATGGGATTGTTGCACATAGCTGTTTTCTTTTACACAATACTGTATATCTTTCATTTTTACGGTTGTATTCTCTTACTAGAGCGTCAGCTTCCTTGTACAAAAACACCCATTATAGGCCAACTTCAAAATTAATACAAGTCATTTTACAAAAATATTTGTTTTTATTTTTGTTTTGTTTTCGCAAAAAACGTCCAATGATTTATTCTTGACATATGCATTTGAATATGATTGTTGTTCACAAATATTTGCATAGGGAAAGAAAGACAATTGCTCATAACTTAAGAAACAGGAACAAAAAACTAAATGTCAAACCCGACAGTTACTCCGTCCAACAGGTACCGGGGAAAGATAACTTTGGAGCACAGTCATCAGTACATGTGACCTTGTGACATCTATACTTCCCACAGAGTAGAAGTAATCAAGGCATTGATATCAGTTCTCTCAAAACGGGAAGTAATCTGCTTAGCCAAGGGTCGTCCAGAAACCTGACACCTATATCCCCCGGCCAAATTTCATAATCACGAGTGGATCATCATAATTTTCTGACTCCCCAATCAGAGTTTATTTCTCTAGATACAGGAGCTCAATCCCCGACAAAGCCCATTACTTCAGATTTGGAAATTAATCTTCCAAGTTTTTCCCCGCAGAGTTATTCTCAAACAGAATCTCCCCCTGACAGAAGTACAGTCACTTCCATCCATCATCCCCAACGAAAGTAGAAGAGCCATTTTTCTTTACAACAGTCAGGAACACTATTTTTTTTTCTAGCAGCGGTCAGGGATTTATTTTCCAGACTCGGATATGTCACAAATAACATCTCATGCTTATACATCATGACATGCACATACATATAACATACAACATAATCTCTTCTATTTTGAGAACATCATCTCACAACGCATTTCATACATCGCATATAACTAACCCTATTATCTTTTCAGGAAAGACAGTTATCACCAACAATTCCAGCAGTTATACATGTCATATCTGCAGGCAACCAAGGGAAAATCAGTTCCCGAAACCAAATGGGTCAACTAATCTACATGATCAAACGAAGTAACCTTACTATTCAGGATCCTTCTCACAAGCCCTACTATCCAGGCTTTCATTTCGAAGTAACCCTACTATCCAGGTTCCTTCTCTTAGCCCTACTATCCAGGCTTTCATTTCGAAGTAACCCTACTATTCAGGTTCCTTGTCTTAGACCTACCATCCAGGCTTTCATCTCGAAGTAACCCTACTACCCAGGTTCCTTCCCACAAGCCCTACTATCCAGGCATTCTTTTCGAAGTAACCCTACTATCCAGGTTCCTTCTCTTAGCCCTACCATCAAGGCTTTCATCTCGAAGTAACCCTACTACCCAGGTTCCTTCCCATAAGCCCTACTATCCAGAATTTCATTTCAAAGTAACCCTACTACCCAGGTTCCTTCTCTTAGCCCTACCATCCAGGCTTTCATCTCGAAGTAACCCTACTACCCAGGTTCCTTTCCACAAGCCCTACTATCCAGGCTTTCATTTCGAAGTAACCCTACTATCTGTTAGAACATATTTTGATTCTACAACCCTTAGTTAGAGTTTTAATGATAACAAAATACAAGATTAAATAAATTATGAGATTTATATAAGACATATATGCTACTTAAAATTATGTTGCGTATTTATAGAAACTCTGATGGAATTAGCATCAGAATATCAGTATTAACATCAGCATCAGAATATATGTAAGCATCAGAAGATCAAATAACATGTGCTACGCTGAAGCCTGATGAACAGAATATGCGCATAACATACTTTGACTCTGATCAAGATCCTAACCATGTCATCAGCACTCAGAAGCGTCAGAATAAGCTAAAGCCAAGAACACTCTGATTATCATTAGCAGAACACTCTGAAGTGTCAACGTTACTATGCATTCAAGACAGATTAATTACCAACGGCTTTATTCCAAGACAAATATCTTCTCAAAAAGGAAAGAATGTTATGAGCATTGAAATGAATTTATGGATAGCAACGTATCTATTCCTAGGCTACTTAAACAAGTCAGTGAGAAAAGAAATGGCTAATACTCTACACGTATATACACGCCTAAGCTAATCATCTTCACGCACGCTCTCATTTTGGCTAAAGCTTTCAACCACGCTTACTCTATAGCTCTAGTAATCTAGTTTCATCTTAAGCTTAATATTGTGTATTATCACAGTTGTGATATATAGTTTTTCTAGAAAACATCAAACACACTTTTGTTCATTTATCTGTAAGAGAATTTCCTTGAGATAAATCGGTCTGTGGTTAGACTAAAGAAGGCTTTAACAGTTGTTAAAGCAGTTGTGTATTCAGTTGAATATAGTGGATTAAGACCTCATTGGAGAGAGGCGAAATCACCTTGACGGGTGGACTGGAGTAGTTTGAGATCAAACGAACCAGGATAAAAATAACATGTTGTCTGCATTTGATTTTAAGTTTTACAATTCAACCCCCCTTCTTGTGTTTTTCACATATTCAATTGGCATCAGAGCGTCTGGTTCTGAGCTTATAACACTTAACCGTGTCAGTACAAGATCCAGCGTTAGAAAAACACAATGGCAGGACCACATCAAAACATCAGCAATTACAACAATTAAGAAAGAGACAGATTCAGTGGCAAACCTCCAGTCTTTGATGGAGAGAACTTTGATTACTGGAAAGACAAAATTGAAAGCTTCTTTCTGTCCCATGATGCTGATCTGTGGGATATGGTGACTAATGGATACACGCACCCAGTGAATGGAAGTGGTCAGAAGATTGACAGGAAAGCAATGTCTGATCAACAAAAGCGTGATTTCAGAAATCATCACAAGGCAGAACAATTCTTCTCAGCGCCATCTCTTACTCTGAATATGAAAAGATATCAAACAGAGACACTGCAAAGGATATGTTTGATTCTCTGAGAATGACGCATGAAGGCAACATTCAAGTAAAAGAAACTAAAGCTCTTGCGCTCATTCAGAAGTATGAGGCATTCAAGATGGAAGAAAGTGAATCAATTGAAACGATGTTCTCAAGATTTCAAATTCTGGTGGCTGGTCTCAAAGTTCTGGATAAAGGTTATTCTACTGCTGATCATGTTAAGAAGATCATCAGAAGCTTTCTAAAACAGTGGAGGCCAATGGTCACAGCGCTGAAGCTAGCTAAGGATCTCAACAAAATATCTCTGGAGGAACTTGTCAGCTCCCTCAGAAGTCACGAGATAGAGCTAGAAGCAGATGAACCTCAAAAGCAAGGTAAGCCATTATCTTTAAAATCTAACAGAAAATCTGACTCCAAAGTTTTGCAGGCTGTTGAAGAAACCTCTGATGGGTCCTCATCAGAAGAAGATGAACTGTCTCTCCTCTCCAAAAGGGTGAACCAACTGTGGAAGCAGAGGCAAAGAAAGTTCAGGAATCTAAGAAGATCAGAGAATCAGAATGAATCCTCCTCCAGATACAGAAGGTCAGAATCCTCCTCTGGACATAAAAGATATGAAGGCTCTTCAGGAAGCAGAAAGCCAAACAACAAAGACATCATCTGCTATGAATGTAACGAGCAAGGACACTACAAAAGTGATTTCCCAAAGCTTCAGAGGGAAAAGCCCAAAAAGAAGTTTGGCAAGGAAAAGAAGGAAAGTCTCATGGCTACATGGGATGACTCTGACACATCTGAAGCTGACTCAGAATCAGATGATGAGAGAGAAAACATAGCTCTTATGGCAAACATAACAGAAGACAATGAAGCTTCTGAATCAGACTCTGAATCAGACACAGAAGAGGTATTTCCTGACTTTGCTATTAACTTTACTAAGGTTGAACTAGCTGAAAGCCTTAATGAAATTCTGGAAATATATCAGCAGATCAGAGTCAAATTCAGAAACCTGAAAAGGAATCTTGCTTCTGACTCTGATAAAACTGAGAGTCTCAAATTGGAGAATTCTGAGTTGAAAGATAAAGTTTCAAAATTATAAAATCTATTGCAAAACTCTCAGAAGGAAACAATCCCTGAAACTCCCAGCAGTGCTGATGAGATCATCAAGGAGTATGATCACAGCTTTCAGAAGTTTCTAGCTAAAAACATAGATAGAAGCAAGATGGCTTCAATGATCTATGGAGTTAGCAGAAATGGCAGAAAAGGAATAGGATACCAAGGTAAGGTACCTACACCAAAGAATTTCATGGACTTAGTTATAAAACGCACTTCACTTGATTCTCACTTTGTATATGGGCACACACATGACATCAAATATACTAGTAGTAATTATTCTATCAAACCAAAATTCAACCAGAGTTTTGGTAAAACTAACAAATCAGGACCCAAGAAAATATGGGTACCTAAGGATAAAATAATACATGTTGCAGATATCTTTAGCAGCAAAGCAAAAACACCAGTTATGGTACCTGGACTCTGGCTGCTCACGACACATGACGGGAAGAAAGCATATGTTCTAAAGCCTGGAACTTAAGCCTGGAGGCCACATAGGCTTTGGAGGCAATCAGAGGGGAAAGATCATTGGCTTTGGAACAGTAGGTAATGGAAATCTTCCCTCTATAAGTAATGTTTTATTAGTAGATGGATTAATGCATAACCTGTTATCCATAAGTCAATTAAGTGATAACGGTTATGATATAATCTTTAATCAAAATTCATGCAAAGCTGTTAGTCAGAAAGATGGGACTATCCTATTTAATGGAAAGAGGAGAAACAACATTTATAAAATAAAACTTTCTGAACTGAAAAGTCAGAATGTAAAGTGTCTTCTGTCTGTTAACAACGAGCAATGGATCTGGCATAGAAGATTGGGGTATGTTAGTATGAGAATAATATCTCAGATTAACAAACTCAATCTGGTCAGAGGACTTCCTAACCTGAAGTTCAACTCAGATGCTCTGTGTGAAGCATGTCAGAAAGGCAAGTTTGCAAAACCTGCTTTCAAATCTAAAAACGTTGTTTCCATCTCTAAGCCATTAGAACTTCTGCACATTGACTTATTTGGACCAGTTAAAACTGCTTCAGTCAGTGGCAAGAAGCACGGGTTAGTAATCGTAGATGACTATAGCAGATGGACATGGGTAAAGTTCTTAAGACACAAGGACGAGTCACACTCTGTGTTTGTCACCTTCTGCAACCAAGTTCAGAATGAAAAGGATCTTAGAATCGTCAAATTCAGAAGTGATCATGGTGGAGAGTTTGAAAACAAATATTTTGAATCATTTTTTAATGACAAAGGCATTCTGCATGATTTCTCTTGTCCTAGAACTCCCCAGCAAAATGGAGTTGTAGAACGAAAGAACAGAACATTGCAAGAAATGGCCAGAACCATGATCAACGAGACTAACGTTGCTAAGATCTTCTGGGCAGAGGCAATAAACACAGCGTGCTACATTCAGAATAGAATCTCCATAAGACCTATTCTGGAAAAGACTCCATATGAATTGTGGAAGAACAGAAAGCCCAACATTTCATATTTTCATCCATTTGGATGTACCTGCTTTATTTTAAATACAAAAAATTATTTGAACAAGTTTGACTCTAAAGCACAAAAGTGTATTATGTTAGGATACTCTGAACGCTCAAGAGGGTACAGAGTATACAATACAGAAACACAGATTGTGGAAGAATCAATCAATGTTCGTTTTGATGATAAGCTTGACTCTCAAAAGTCAAAGCAGAATGAAGTATTTGCAGGTATGGAAGTTGAATTCACAGGTACTGAAGACAAGTCATCAGAAGCTCTTAACAGAGACACTCCCTCAACTTCAGAAAGAGGCACTGCAAGAAACCCAACACCTTCTGTTGATCAACTTCAGAAAAGACCATCCAGAAGCAGCATGGATCACCCAGAAGAAACAATCTTAGGAAGAAAGGAAGATCCAATTAGAACAAGAGCCAGCTTCAGAAACTCTGAAGAATCCCTCATGGGACTTATTTCTCTAATCGAACCATCATCAATTGATGAAGCACTTCTGGACAATGACTGGATTCTAGCAATGCAAGAGGAGCTGAATCAATTCACAAGAAATGACGTATGGGATCTAGTTCCTAAACCAAAAGGATTCAACGTCATTGGAACAAAATGGGTGTTCAGAAACAAACTGAATGAACAAGGTGAAGTCATCAGAAACAAAGCACGATTGGTAGCACAAGGTTATAGTCAGCAAGAGGGGATAGACTATACAGAAACCTTTGCTCCAGTCGCCAGGTTAGAATCTATCAGACTCTTAATTTCTTTTGCTGCTAATAAAGGCATCACTCTGTATCAGATGGATGTTAAGAGTGCATTCTTAAATGGCTATATAGAAGAAGAGGTATATGTGCACCAACCCCCTGGTTTTGAAAGTTCAAAAAATCCAGAATATGTTTTCAAACTAAAGAAGTCATTGTATGGTCTGAAACAAGCTCCCAGAGCTTGGTATGAAAGACTGAGTAACTTCCTGTTAGAAAAGGAATTCACCAGAGGGAAAGTGGACACAACCTTATTCTGTAAGACAGTTAAGAAAGACATTTTAGTATGTCAGATTTATGTTGATGATATCATTTTTGGATCTACTAAACCTTCTATAGGAAGAAAATTTGCTAAGTGTATGCAGGCAGAATTTGAGATGAGCCTAATGGGGGAACTGAAATTCTTTCTGGGCATTCAGATCAATCAAACCCCAGAAGGAACTTACATTCATTAGAGAAAATATGTCAGAGAACTTCTGAAGAAATTTGATCTCTCAGAATGTAAGCCATCAAAGATTCCAATGCATCCCACGTGCATTCTGGAAAGAGAAGAGGTAAGTAAAAAGGTAGAACAGAAGGTCTACAGAGGTATGATTGGTTCTCTTCTTTATCTGACAGCTTCAAGACCTGATATTTTATTCAGTGTATGCATTTGTGCAAGATTCCAATCAGATCCTAGAGAATCTCACTTAACAACTGTTAAGCGAATTTTCAAGTATTTGAAAGGTACTACTAATCTGGGTTTATTTTATAGAAAATCTAGTGATTACAGCTTAGTAGGATACTGTGATGCTGACTTTGATGGAGACAGAGTTGAACGTAAAAGAACTTTTGGAAGCTGCCAGTTTCTGGGAGAAAATCTGATCTCATGGTCCAGCAAAAGACAATCCACAATTGCTCTATCAACAGCAAAAGCTGAATACATAGCAGCAGCTGGATGCATCACACAAATGCTCTGGATAAAAAGTTAACTTGAGGACTTCCAGATATTTGAGAGTTACATTCCTATCCTCTGTGACAATACTTCTGCTATTTGCTTAAGTAAAAATCCAATTTTGCATTTTAGGGCTAAGCATATAGAAATAAAACATCATTTTATTAGGGACTATATTCAGAAAGGCATTTTAAATTTTAAATTTATTAACACAGACCATCAATGGGCTGATATTTTCACAAAACCACTTTCTGAAGATAGGTTCAACTTCATTCTGAAACATCTCAGCATGAAGCTCTGTCCAGAATAAAATTGTTTTAATTTTATATATTAACCTTCAGAATTGTGTTTATTTCTGTGAACTTCTGATCAATCTTCTTTCAGAACTTTAGAAATGCAGATTGTATCAAAATCTATCCATGAAGATCTTAGCACTTCAGTTCAAGGATAGAAGTGTTGTTCACTCAAGCAAACAAGTGTCATCCAGTCATCAGCTGTTTTCTGAGGCTGGACACGCGTTCACGTTTTTTAAAAGGCAAAGCGCTGATTGGATGCATTGAGACACATGTCATGGGTAACCGTTCCAAGTATCTTTATGAATCCCCTAAAATCAGCTATCATTAAATGCTAATAATCATTATTTATTTCTCTCTCTTAAACGTTTATGTTTTCAAAAACTTTTTAGAAATCTATTTAAACACTTCACACGACTTCCTCCTTCTTCTTAGAAATTTTCTTGTGTTTTCCTTGTTTTCTTTACATGTTTGTCTGTAATATTTTACGTGTTCTGAACTTAATCATTGCTTCTGTTTTTATATAAACGCTCTTTTTGCTCTGATCATTTTAACTCTGATTATTTGTGCTTTTTGATAACTGACAAAAAGGGGGAGAAAGAATGATATTTTTCAATAACGGATTACTGAGACATAAGTCTCAAACATTCTAACATTCTGATATATTTGAATTTCCTTCTTCTGAAAAGCTTACAGGTACAAGAATCTGATGAACTCTGATAAAGTAAAGTTCTGATGCTCAAAGAAAGTTCAATAAAGTTCTGATGCTCAAGGTCTCATGGAATTAAAGGGAAGTAATAAACTCAGGGGGAGTTTTTCTCTTCATTACTCGGATACCTTTTATTCCTTATCTTCTTATCTCTAATACCTTGTATTCGTTATTTGTTTATCTCTGATACCTTTTCTTCTCTATCCTTAATCTCTGATACCTTTTATCATTTTATTTTAATTGAAAAAATCCGGTTTTTGTCATCATCAAAAAGGGGGAGATTGTTAGAACATAGTTTGATTCTACAACCCTCAGTTAGAGTTTTGATGATAACAAAATACAAGATTAAATAAATTATGAGATTTATATAAGACATATATGCTACTTAAAATTATGTTGTGTATTTACAGAAACTCTGATGGAATTAGCATCAGAATATCAGTATCAACATCAGCATCAGAAGATATGTCAGCATCAGAAGATCAAATAACATGTGCTACGCTAAAGCCTGATGAACAGAATTTGCGCATAACATACTCTGACTCTGATCAAGATCCTAACCATGTCATCAACACTCAGAAGCGTCAGAATAAGCTAAAGCCAAGAACACTCTGATTATCATTAGCAGAACACTCTGAAGTGTCAACGTTACTATGCATTCAAGACAGATTAATTACCAACGGCTTTATTCCAAGATAAATATCTTCTCAAAAAGGAAAGAACGTTATGAGCATTGAAATGGATTTATGGACAGCAACGTATCTATTCCTAGGCTACTTAAACAAGTCAGTGAGAAAAGAAATGGCTAATACTCTACATGTATATACACACCTAAGCTAATCATCTTCACGCACGCTCTCATTTTTGCTAAAGCTTTTAACCACGCTTACTCTATAGCTCTAGTAATCTAGTTTCATCTTAAGCTTAATATTGTGTATTATCACAGTTGTGATATATAGTTTTTCTAGAAAACATCAAACACACTTTTGTTCATTTATCTGTAAGAGAATTTCCTTGAGATAAACTGGTCTGTGGTTAGACTCAAGAAGGCTTTAACAGTTGTTAAAGCAGTTGTGTATTCAGTTGAATATAGTGGATTAAGACCTCGTTGGAGAGAGGCGAAATCACCTTGACGGGTGGACTGAAGTAGTTTGAGATCAAACGAACCAGGATAAAAATAACGTGTTGTCTGCATTTGATTTTAAGTTTTACAATTCAACCCCCCTTCTTGTGTTTTTCACATCTTCACTATCCAGGTTCTTTCTCATAGCCCTACTATCCAGGCTTTTATTTCGAGGTAACCCTACTATTCAGGTTCCTTCTCTTAGCCCTACCATCCAGGCTTTCATCTTGAAGTAACCCTACTACCCAGGTTCCTTCCCACAAGCCCTACTATCCAGGCTTTCATTTCGAAGTAACCCTACTATCTAGGTTCCTTCTCTTAGACCTACTATATAGGCTTTCATTTCGAAGTAACCCTACTATCCAGGTTCCTTCTCTTAGCCCTACCATCCAGGCTTTCATCTCGAAGTAACCCTACTACCCAGGTTCCTTCCCACAAGCCATATTATCCAGGCTTTCATTTCGAAGTAACCCTACTATCCAGGTTCCTTCTCTTATCCCTACTATCCAGGCTTTCATTTAGAAGTAACCCTACTATCCAGGTTCCTTCTCTTAGCCCTACCATCCAGGCTTTCATCTTGAAGTAACCCTACTACCCAAGTTCCTTCCCACAAGCCCTACTATCCAAGCTTTAATTTTGAAGTAACCCTACTATCCAGGTTCCTTCTCTTAGCCCTACGATCCAGACTTTCATCTCAAAGTAACCTTACTATCCAGGTTCCTTCCCCCTTATCTCCAGACAACAACTTACAACACTGTAAGGCCCACACCCGATCAGATACGGTCGATTTCACATTTCCCCAGTGAATTACTGTACAGCCTGGACCCTGACCGGGTATACATTCTACTCTCACTCCCCTAGTTAAGAGATAATTCCCCAGTAGATTAATGGACAATCGAAGCTCCTAGACTTTAATTCCCAGTACATAAATCAACATTCCCTGACAAAGTCCCCCTCAATAGCAGGTACAAGAATTCTCGCCATGGAATCTCTTACACAACCGATCTTTTCCAAATGGAATCTTTAAGCCTATTTTCGATATCACCAATCAACATTACTTCATGCGCGTGCAAATTTCTGGGCACTCTAGTGTTCATTTATCCACCTTCAGATCATGAAAGGCAGACCAGCCAATCTACATCCTCAGGCTTAAGAAGATTGAACAGGGGCAGTTGTTGTACCCCAAACTTTGCCCTCTCATGTCTCAAGGGACCATCCTGGACTCTTATAATTACTTCAATCAAGTTTCAAGCCTCAAATCACATTTTCTAAGAAGACTTATTCAAATTATCAGAAGGGGACAAAATGAGAAAAATTGGAGTTCAACTGAAAAAAGTCAATCGGATGCTAAAAAAGTCAAACTTTGACTTTTTGGCCGAATTTGAGTCCCAAAAATCACATTATGTCAAGACATCCAAAAATATGAAGTTTGATCATCCAAAATCTAGAGAATCAAAAAATCCAACTTTGCAAGACTTTGAAATTTTTCTAAGTATTTTCTATACTTGGTTAATTTCATTTACTTCATGACATTTTACTACAATTCCAAATAATTCAAAACTATGCAATTAATTTAAGTTATTACAAAGTGGCATTTTTGCAAAATTACAAATTCTAAAACAATATATTGTTTGAATTCTCTCAAAACCTTACCACAATATTTTTTCCCTTGACATAATGTGCATAAAATATTCCACAAGGCCAAATTTGTGTCATGCTACAAAATATACCATCCAAGTTGAACAAAATGTGATGTGCTACATTGCCACAACACCCTAAAACCTGCTCCATTGCTGCCCCACAAGAAACCTTGTGCTATACTACACCAATATGATGTCCTATACAGTCCAAAACTGCTCTATGCAGTCTGCCCCAACCTGCATCATGAGAACCCCAAAATTGCACCAAAATGGCAAAGGAAAATTGTGTGAAGAAAGTATCAAAACAATAGGCAAAAACAATTCAAAATAACTTGTTTTGTTTCCCCCATAAACCTCAGTCAAGGGTCTACAAAGAGAGAAGTCTCATAAGACACAAGGGGAGATTTTTCGAAAGAAAAGAGGAATTGAGAGAGAGAATTGAGAGTTTTGTTGAGCAGAAAAATAGTATCCTTTGTAATCTTGACCATTCATTTACAAACCAGCACCAGTTCTTATTCAAAACAGAAGACCCAACCCATTACTCCACCATACAAACTCTCCCATAAACCAAACAACTCATCACATACAAAGATTGTCCAAACATAAAGACAGTCCTTGCAGTGCTATCATCTCCACCCTCAAAACACACAAAACAACACAATACAATTTAACTTAGTTTCAACAGCCCGAAGCAGCTTCCTAAAGATTTATCAGAGCCATCACAACATCTGGAAAACATTCAGATTCAAAACAGCCAGTGCAGCCCAAAGGTAAGTCTTTTTGACTTAATATCTTTTCACACATCATTAATGATTTGTTTTGAAGATAAGGTGTAGCAATTTATTATCCCTTTGAACTAGTCATTTGCTTAATGTTTAGGCTTATCTAATCATTTGTTGTTTATGTTTATCCATCATATGCTGTAAACTAACATGTATGGACAGTAAAACAATGTTTAAGGCACTAAAAATACAGCATGTATCGACACATATCCTCATGTGTTGATTCATCCTAGTGAAAAAATAGGGTATGAGTCGACACATAACCCCCATGTATTGACTCATACTGATTTCAGGTTACAAAACAGAAGTTGGAAATGTCTATGAGTCGACACAAAATGCATATGTGTCGACACAAAGGAGGTGTATGAGTCGACACATCCCATTATGTGTTGACTCATACTGAGCTGATTTTGTTTTACAGGAGCAAGGAAAAGCTATGTGTCAATGCATATCAGCATGGGTCGACACATAGCAGTTCAAAATTCATTTTTTTCCTTTTATTTTACGCTGTTTTTACATTGTTTTCATTATTATTCGATATGGTTGTAATATTTCAGTCTCCACTTCATCCCTATTGTTAAATTGTACCCCCATCTCCTTAAAGCGATGTAATAGCTTAGATTTCATTTTCCGAATTTTTACTTTCTTTTCATATATTTCTAGTAAATAGGATGTATGGCAAGATAAAATCAACAAATAGATGACTTTCAAATACAAGACAAAATGCATGCAAACTAACACACTTACACACTAGCACCCCTAGGGTAATCTCATTTTTGTTGCCTTTCGGAAAATAGTCATGTCCCTCAAATATTGGACATTTTAGCAAAGACCCTTCGATAAAAAGATCGTAGTCCCTCGATGACCCTCAATGTTGCCTCCAGTAAAATGATCTAGTCCCTAAAACGACATTGCTAAAACGTCTCATAGGTTGCCTTCAATGACTATGCAAACGTCCCACGTCCGTCCCTTCACATCCAACGATGTGGCTTCTCTCCAAATCTATGGTAAGATAGCAACATCTAAAGGAGGTGGAAAAGAACCCTTAAGGCCTTTCGAGTAGGTTAGATTCGCTCCTAGTTACTCGCTTGCTCACGAAAAAAACATTTTCATACCAACACTTTCACCTCAAAACATTTTTAAAAGACAAAGCTTTTTTGCATACATTCTTATAGAGACGAGAATCATTGCAAGAACATCTTTTCAAAATCACTCTCAAAAACACGTTCCACAAACACATCTTTGAACTATTTTCGAAACAACACTTTGTACGCGTTCTTATAGAAACAAGAACCATTACAAATACATTTTCAAAATACTTTCAAAAACTCACACCACAAGCACATTCAAACAAAAGCAAGTGATCTAGCGAGTAACTAAGAGCCCATGGAAAACCATGGATGAAAAGGGTGATAATACCTTCCCTTTTCATAATCTACCCCCTGAACTCAATAAAACATCTCTAAAGGTCTTTCCTGTGCTTTTTGACCTTTCCTTTTGGATAAAAGAAAAGTCGGTGGCGACTCTTGCTAAACCGCAACATTTTTGAACACAAACGCAAAACTCCAAGTCAGTTCTCCCACCGTATCACACCTAGCATGTTTGATCATATTAGTAAAAGTCATAATTTACATTCTTTTGATCTTTATAATTTTTGAAGTTATATCATGACCAAAACCAAACACAAGTTTTTGTTTAATTGAACTACAAGTTAAATTCGATAATATACGCATGCCTCGAGATCGATATCTGGAGAAATTCCCTATCATTTCTACTTAGAAAAAATTGGTACACTTGCTATTTTCTATGTCATTTCATAACACTATTTAGGCAAGTCTCATCAAACGTAACTTGAACCGACTCTTCGACAATAAGTAATCTTTTGTCATAAACTCTAAATGCTTTAGTAGATTGTGAGTATTTAAGAAAGGTACCTTCATCGGCTTTCACGTCAAATTTTCCAAGGTTATCTTTATTATTATTTAAAACAAAACATTTACATCCAAAGACATGAAGATGTAATAAATTTGGTTTTCTATCTTTTAGAAGTTCATAAGGTGTTTTGTCAAGTATAGAACGAATAAGAATCATCTTCAAGACATAACATGCCGTGCTAATGGCATCAGCCCAAAAATATTTTGGTGGACCATAACTATTGAGCATTGTTCTTTCCAACTCCGCTAAAACACGACTTTTGTGTTCCACAACACCATTTTGTTGTGGAGTTCTAGGAGCTGAAAAGTTATGTTCAATATCAAATTTAAAACAATATTATTCAAAGAGGTGGTTTTCAAAATCACCTCCATGATCTCTTCGAATGACAACTATTTTAGAATTCAATTTATTTTGAGATAACTTGGCAAAACGTGTGAAAGTCGTGAATGTTTCATCTTTGCTACATAAGAAAATAGTCCAACAAAATACTGAGTAATCATCTACAATAACAAGACCATAGTAATTACAACCTATGCTTTTGGTCCTTGAAGGTCCAAACAAATCCATGTGAAGGAGCTCAAGAGGTCATAAAGTTGAAACAACATTTTTAGATTTAAAAGAGACTCTTGTTTGCTTACCTTTTTGACATGCATCACATGGGCGATCTTTTGATAACTTTATTTTAGGTAGACCAATTACTAAATCTTTTGCAACTATTTTTTTAAGTAGATCAAAGTTGACATGTGCCAAATGTCTATGCAAAAGCCAAGAGTCTTCACTCATGATGACAAGACATTGAGCATTATTCAAGGATATTTCTTTTAAGTCTCACACCATTATACATACAATCCTTCTTTTCATTATGTTCTATTATGCAACAATCTTTAGCAAAAGTTATCTTATACCCATTGTCACACAATTGACTAATGCTAAGAAGGTTATGTCTAAGGCCTTCAACTAACATACCATTTGAGATAGTAATGGTTGAGGGATTACCTATACTACCTTTTCCGAGTATTTCATCTTTGTTGTGATCACCATAGGATAAAAATCCTTTCTTCTTCTCCATAAAGTCAGAGAATAGATAGATGTCTCCTGTCATGTGTCTCGAACATCCATTATCGAGAAACCATTTTCCCATCATACCATCAAGACACTCAACCTACATAATCAAACAAAAATGGTAGGTACCTAATTCTTATTGGGTCCTTGGGAGTGGGTGAAATAATTGTTCCATTTTAGAAACCATTAGAAATAGCCTTTAGATACTAGAAAGCACCTAAATTTGCATTTTTCAATAGTATGGCCTTTCTTGTAGCAATGCTGACAAAACAATTCATGATGAATTTTACTTTTGCTATTTGACTCCTTCTTAATCAACTTATAATTTTTATGAGGCTTTTCAACCTTTGAAGGATTAATGACAAAAGCATCATGAGTTTTGATGCCATATCTATTTTGGCTTTAAGAGAACTCACTTCTTATTGCCAAATATGACAAGTTTCACAACCGAACCGACTAGGTTCCCCATGCCCATCTTTATGTTTTTGACCACCCATAATATAACATTTCAATGTTTCAAATTGTTTATTTGTTTCTTCAACCTTTGCTTCAAAGTATGTAAAAAACATTTCTTTGGATACAAGTTTCTTAGAAGCACACAATGATTCTTTTATAAATTATCAAAATCACTTTTCAACTCTATAAAAGATAACTTATCAATATTAGCATATTTAGAATGACTTACCATCTTTTTCTTACCTTGACGATGATTTTCCATGAAGCAATAGTTTGCCTATTTATCGTTATCAGTTGAGCTTTCATTACTTTAGACATTTCTATCATTATCCCAAGCAACATAGGTCTTCCTAGAACTCTTAGAATTGTTTGTTTGACCCATTTATTTCTTATTGGGAAGAGATGGACACTCTGGTCTATAATGACCCAACTTTCCACATTCATAGCATACACCTTTTCCTTTATCTTTTTTGTTGTCTTGATCTTTAGAGGATGTGGATAGTATTCTAAACTTCACAAGATTATTGTTGGAGTGTTTGACACCATTCTTTCGAATGTATCGATTGTATTTCCTTACAAATAATCTCATTTGTTCATCATTCGACTTTTACTCATCACTAGAGTCAATATCATTAGTGAGCTACTCCTTAGAGGACTTTCAATTTGAATCCTTGAGAGCTTTAGACTTCATTGCTTCCTCCTTAACAACCCCTTTTTCCTTCTTTTTTTTCTCAAGCTTCTTTTCATGTTTGTCCAAGCAATTGAGTTCTTGCTCGTGTTCTTTCAACTTCCCAAACAAGGCAGTGAGATCAAGTGTTGCAAGATTATTGATTTCCTTGATCACGGTGACCTTTGGATGCCAATTCCTAGTAAGACATCTCAAAACCTTGTTAGTAGCAATAGCATTGGAAATAGGATTACCTAGTAAATTTATACGCTTAATAAGATATGAGAACTGCTTTTGCATTTAAGCAATGGTTTCACCATGCTTTATGTGAAATAGTTCAAACTCTTTATTAAGTGTATTAATCCTAGCTTGTTTGACCTCATTAGTTCCCTCATAGGTAACTTGTAGAGTATCCCACATAGCTTTAGCGGTTTGACAATGAGAAATGTGATAAAACTCATCAACTCCAAGAGCGGAAATAATAATATTTTTCGCTTTCCAATCGTGTGCCCACTTCTTATTATCATCCTCATTCCATAAATTTTCTGGCTTTGGTACGGTAACATTATTAACAACATATGTCACCAGTGTTGGACCATTTTGGATGGCTTCCTAAACACCTTTGTCAAACGAGTTGACATGAATTTACATACAAGCTTTCCAATAACTATAATTTTCTCCCATAGAAATTGGGGCTCTTTTATAATCCCCTTTAGGTTCATAAGCCATTTTCTAAAGAATTCGAAGCCAGAATGAATCGGGCGGGGATGAATAGATACCCAACTAAAATTCCAGAAAATTATGGTTTTGAAATATTAGTTTACTAAGAGTTTGAGCGGAAGTGCTTTTCAAAATAAGTCGTATTTACGAACTTTATTGGAAACTAGGATATGAAAATTAAGAATAAAAATAAAGTATAGAATAAGAATCATAATTGATTCAATATTCTTTAACCATTTTACAAATTATAATGTTTATAGCAAGACAATAAACCTTAATGCTTTAATCACTTTAGGCTTCCAAAAACCCTAATGCTTGTTTTTATTCAACCCCTTATCTTCTTTTGATATTGAGAAAGACCAATACACAATAGATGTAAATTGACTATCTGGATCTTACTACTACTTTGTGTTCTTTATCTCCAAAACTTTCGCGCACCGTCAATTTGAGCTATTTCAACATAATACCTTAATTGTAATTCGATGTTCTCTCGCTACTTCCTTTGCGTTCTTTATCTCCAAATAATCTCTTGCATTATTCATCTCCAAAGGACTTTACTTGGCCGCAATTACCTCTTGATTGTCTTGCACAAAAACCCCTAAATCAATCAATGATCTTGGAGGAAAAACCCGCAGTTTTTCCAGATGAAGACCCCTACAAATCTTAACCCAATATTCTCGACTACAGAAGAACCTAATTGGACGTTATCAAACCTCATCTAGATGGTACCCCAACAAAATATCGTTACAATGGAATGTTAGTGTGTATGCATAGATTGGAAGTTAAATATGAAGAGAAAATGTAGGCTAGTTTTATGGTATCATCAAGTTATGAATGATGCGTGAATGATGTATCTATAATTTTGGAAATTTAGGGCAAAAGGGACTTATTCGGAATTAAAATAATTTACAAAATTGACCAAAAAAATGAGTGTGTGTCAACCTATATATCATATGTGTTGACACTTATGTTAGATTTAGGCTGCATGTGTCAACCTGGAAGAAGGTATATGTCGACCTAAACAAGTCAGAGGCTACATGCTTTAAAACAACAGCAAATGTGTCGACATATAAATCGTATGTGTCGACACATAAAATAAGAATTTCTGAAATTTCAAAAATGCTTCAATATGTGTCAACCTATGCAATGCATGTGTCGATTGAGCCTTCCAGAGGCTTCAGGCTTCAAAACCGAGTTAAATGTGTCTACCTGAAAAATGGATGTATCAACACATGCAACACAAAATAATGCCGAAACTTGTTTTTAATGACTTGGATCAATTTCAAAATTTTTTTTAATGATTCCTAAGACCTCTAATGCAGAGGAGTGCCACAATAAATAGAGATACCCTCCAATGTACAAAAGTGCTAGCTTTTCCTAATTTTGACATCACGTAAAACATCTAATGATGAAGTTGTACTTACAAACACAACAATCATTTGTTTCTCTCCCTTTCCTTTAACAAGATTCCTGATAAGGTGATTATAACTGTCAAAGTTCTTGTTCCAGGTATCTTGAATGAGATATTTGGTATCACTCAGATCTTTACAGTGTAATGTCATGACATACTTCTTGACATTATATTCCTTCAAAATTTGTTTCATCCAGATTAATTGATAGTAACTATTTCTTGTTTCACCATATTTAGCTTCAGTAGTAACCAAAGAAGCATATACTTTCTTCTTATTGAACCAACAAATCAAATTGTTTCTTAAGGAGAAGCATCTCTCAGAAGCTCGTTTTTTTATCATTGGCACTACTATCCCAACTTGCCTTACACAATTCTTCCAGCATGAAATTTTTGTTGTGAGAATATAGAACACCATAAAAACTTGTTCAAATGATACATTTCAAGATTTTCTTTTCATGAGTAAAAGGGCTCATCTTAGTTTCCAGTTTAGAGACAAAACATGAATTTGATATCTCCTCATTGAAACTAGTGATGCCCACTTTATTAAGGTGTCATATAATGAGTTTCTTGGAATGTTTTGTTTGAATTTTCACAGAGAGACCTTTGTTGACTTGAGAACAAGCTGATTTAATACTTGTGAATTCACAAATTACATCTCTTCCTGCCTCACCAGTCTGCATAGGGGTTATTTCAACATCTTCTTCGACATCAATGTCTTTTTCAGTGATTGAATCATCACTCACCACACTTATGGATTCCATTATAACTTTAGATGTGGAGTTAAAAACTCTATAAGCTCTGTTGTTTGAAGAGTAACCCAAAAATATTCTTTCATTACTTATGGGATCCATCATACCCTTCTGTTCTTTGTTAGTAAAGATATAACATTTACTTCCAAAGACATAAAAGTATTTAACTATAGGCGTCCTTCCTTTCCATAACTCATAGAGAGTAGATAACGTTCCTACCCTCAAAGTGACCCTATTATGAATGTAACATGCAGTATTCATAGCTACAACCCAAAAATCAAATGGAAATTTCCTAACATTAACCATCAACCTAGCTGATTCTTGCAGAGTCATATTATTTCTCTTAACAATTTCATTTTGTAAGGAGTGACGAGTGAGGAAAATTCATGACTAATACCTTCAGTGGCACAAAATTAAAAAAAAAAAACTATTTTAAAACTCCCTACCATGATCACTTCTGATTTGTACAATACTACTTTCCTTCTCTCTTTGAAGCTTTTGACACACCACCCTGAAGGCATCAAAGACCTCTAATTTTTCTTTTGTGAAATTCACCCAAGTTAATCTTGAAAAATCATCAACAACAACATAAGCATACCTTTTTCCACCAAGGATTTTAACTTGCGTAGGTCTCATCAAGTCAATACGGAGAAGTTCCAGGACTTTTGAAGTAGTTTGTTATTGAATCTATTGGTGATAAATCTTGGTTTGCTTTCCAATTTTACACTCTCCACATATTCTTCCTTCTTCAATTTTGAGTTTACGAATTCCTCTAATAGCTTCTTTAGACACAATCTTCTTCATACCCTTTAGATGAAAATGACAAAGTTTTTGACGCCACAGTTTGACTTCATCTTCCTTGGACAACATACATGTGGAGGTACAATTGATTCCTTGAGGTGTCCATAAATAGAAATTATCCTTAGACCTACCTCCTTTCATCAGCACTTCATTCTTAATATTGGTGACCAAACATTCAGACTTAGTGAAGCTAACCTTAAAACCTTGATCACATAAGTGACTAATACTTATCAGATTGTCAGTTAGACCTTTTACAAAAAGAACACTATCAAGCTTAGGAGAACCTTCACATGATAGTCTTCTAACACCCTTAATTACCTATTTGAAACCATCTCTAAAGGTGACATAGCTAGTTTTGTAGGGTTTAACATTCTCCAATAAATTCTCTGCACATGTCATATGCCTAGAACATCCACTATCAAAATACTAGTCTTCACTAGATGAGACCCTAAGAGAGGTATGAGCCATGAGATTCTTAACATCATCCTTCACTTTCCATTCCTTTCTAGTTTTGATAGTTAAAAGATTAGATTTAGGTTGAGATGACTGCTTTGGATAACTATGAAGCCTATGAAAAAATTTCTGTGTGACCATATCTTCCACAAAAATGGAATTTCCACAGCTGGAGCTTGGTTCTAGTCTGAGTTTCCTGGGACCTCGCTGGATGTTGTAATATCTAATCGAACATTTTTCTCCCATCAATTATTTTAGCAAGAACAAATTTCATCATAAGAGTTTTCTTTTTACTTTTCAAGGATTGACAATTAAACCCTATTCCAATATGTCTTCTACCTCCTTCTACATCTTGAAGAGTATCATCCAACACATCAGATCCATTTTTCAACATCCTAACAACTTTGATCAAATTATAAATTTTTTATGTTAAGAGAGTTACTTCACTCTGATGCTCATAAATGTCAGCTAGGTATTCCTCCTTCTCGGCCTAGAGTTTAGATATAATCATTCTTTACTTAACCCCCATTTGCTAAAGTTCCTCACTTTTGTTGCACAATTATTTTTGAGAAACAGAAAATCTATCATAAGATATCTCTTCACTTCTGAAGTCTACATTAGAATCCCCTCTTCCTGTTAAGGCAGTTACAAGTTTATCAGACTCTCCCTTAGGTTCACCTTCAGAAATATCATCATCTGACCAAGAAATAGACAGCCCGTTGGGTTATCTCTTGAGATAAGTAGGATATTATACTTTTATGTGCCCAATTCCTTCACATTCATGACACTGGATCCCTTTACTTTGATTAGACATTTTTTCAGCCCTGGTATTTTTTTGAGAGTCATAGTTATTGCTGATATCAGATGAGATGTTCTGACATTTAGTCTTCCCATCCTGTCCATTCTCTTTAGAATTCTATTGAATTTCTTCCCAAGTAACACAATAGTATTTGACAAACCTTCCTCAGTATCCAGATCAGTATGACCATATTTATCTTCAAAATTTGATACAAAATATATGTTCTTGTATTTCTTCTTAGACTTGTCATGAATAGTCAGTTCAAATGTTTAAAGTGACCCAATAAGTTCATCAACTCTCATACTGCTGATATCTTGAGCTTCTTCCATAACTATTACCTTCATGTCAATCTCTTAGGTAGAGACCTCAGAATCTTTCTAATAAGCTTTTCTTTTGATATCTTCTCCCCCAAGGCACTAGATCATTTTCTATTTTAAGAACATTCATGTGAAAGTCTTGAATACTTTCATTATCATTCATCTTTAGATTCTCAATTCTGGTAGTGTGAAGCTGAAGTCTGGTAATCTTTACTTTAGATGTGGCTTCATGATTTTTCCTGAGGATTTCCCAAGCATCTTTAGCTACAATAAAGGTATTTATTAACCTGAAAACATTCTTGCCCACTCTATTGAATAAAGCATTTAAGGCTTTGGAATTTACAAGAGCTAATTCATCTTCCTCTTTAGACAAGTCTTCTTTTGGATTCAAAGACTCATTCTGTTCTTTGTCCTTTACAACAAGATGATTCCAACCTGTAAAAATAGCCTTCCAATATCTGTTGTCCATGGATTTTAGAAAATCTACCATACGATCCTTCCAGTAGTCATAGTTTGCACCATCTAACAAAGGTGGTATGATATTGTATCCTCCTTCCTTGTCCATAGTACCGGAAAATATTCTCCCTAGATTTCACCCAAAAAAAAAGAACAGGATGCCTGCTCTGATGCCAATTGAAATTCTGGTACACTAGATAAATGTTAAGTCTGATGTCACAACACCGGAACATAATATCAAGACAGATGTTAAGACATCATCTTATTAATAGAGCAATATACAAAGATGATAAATCATGAAGAAGGTAAAATGCAGAAGATAAATGACACAGTCAAATGTTAACCTAGTTCAGTGCAACAACACTTATTCTTGGGGCATCCAAGATAGAAAGGAAATCCATTATAATAGTATTAATTCAAATCTTAAACAACCCTAATTTACAACTTATAGCCTAATTGTTTACCCCAAAATTTACCCTCTTCATTTTAACGCTAATTGGTTTATACTTCATTGTCATATACATCCATATTGAAATTCTGGTATCAGATATATGATGTTGAATGAGATGTCATGACAAAAATATCTGTTTGCAAGTAAAGTGCAATGAAATCAAAAGCAGTAAAAACACAAGAGATTGTTCACCCAGTTCAGTTTACAACAACATCTACTCTAGTGGCTACCAAGCCAGGGACAAGTTCACTAAATAGTATTAATTCATAGACCTTCAGCAAACAACTAGTTTACGATCTAATAACTTAATTACTACCCGTTCTAAACTTCTACCTAAGACTCACCTAGGTATGATGCCCTCCTCAAATCCCTTTAATCACGTAGAGTGAAAAACTAACAGAAATAATAAGTTAAAAACACTTCAATCATTCAATGCTTAAAAGCTTATGAATGATACACAATTAACAACCCAGATAACAACACAAGTATTCAATCAATACTAGAGTGTTTGATAATTAAAAGAATTAGAATTTTTAAAACAGAAAGAAAGTATTCTTCTTCAAAAGTTGCAGTCGTTTGAACAAGGAAGCAAGTCCTTATATATGTACAGCTGTGGGGTTGGGCTTTAAAACCAAATATTCAATTATTTTGAATATTTCCATAAAAATAGGTCAAGATAAAATCCATGCATTTTGAAAAATATTCCTCCATATTTTTCGCTTCCTGTGAGTTACAAATCTTGAATTATAGAGTGCTGGAAATCAGGAAACATAAAACTTAAACTGGTGTTGGGCTGAGATCAGTTCAGGAGGCAGATGTCAAGACATCTTTGATATCATAAAAAACAGTTTTGCTCCAAATGTTAAGACATTTAGCAAAACATTATTAAGCCATTGTTTTACCAAAATTTCTAGCAAAAAACACTTACAAACTCCCCCCTTTGGCAAATTTTGGGTAAAACATTATCAGAGCATATTATCAGAGTATTATCAGAGCAGCAACATAAGCAAAGCATTCAAAACATAAACTCAGTTAGCAGTTAGTTGTTAGCAAAGGAAGATGTCAAAACATCTTCTGAGACATGAGGCTCCCCCTCAAACAATGGTCAGTGGTAAGTCAGTGGTCAGTGGTTAGTCAGTCACTCAATCACTTTCACTCCCCCTTTTTAGACATAATATGCCAAATATAACGATGCATTTAAGAGAATATCAAAATTAGGGTACATACCATATAATTCAAATTTCAAGCACATGCAAGTTCTAAAAGGAAACAAAAGGATCATATAAAGAAACATCAATTAGTCTAACTGTCATCAGGACCAGTTGACTTGTCTGAGCCTAAACTTTCTTCCTCACTAGAGTCTTCACCTTCAGAGTTCATTGTATCATCAGGTTTGATGTCCTTTTGCGGGTCCTTGATCATCTTTTCAAAGGTTAGCTTCCCTGTTGAGCTAAATCTGATCACATCATCCAATTCCTTGTAGGCTTCTCTTAATTCTTTGATCATATCATCCTTGGTGGAGGTCTGTTCAACAGGTGCAGATGTTAAAACAATGTATGGGACATGTTTTTCTGAGAAGAGCTTAAAATGAAGGGTCAAGGAAGACTCCTTCTTTCACACTACATCATTTCCACTTAGGATTCTAGGATGCTGATTTAGGATAATTCCACAAAGGAGGGAAGGAAAAGCAATTGGCATCTTAATGGCACAAGTTCCTGCATGTTTGATGGTCTGATCGAATATGTAAGTCCCATAATCAAAAAGTTTCTGGTTTCTAATAGCATAAATGAACTTTCCTAAACCAATGGAGATGGTTGAAGTGTGATTAGTGGGAACCCAATTTGCAGCTCCAATCCTATGTAAAATTGCATATTTCACACTCAGTTTGCTGACACGAAGTTTGTTTTTCATGGGCCACTCACTTAATTGATTAGCAGTGATGGCTCTGCACACTTGATTATTTGTAACTTCCAGCTCACAGCAGACATCTTCATACCTATCTAGAAATCTATTTATGATGGCAGGAGAAAATTCTACACACTTTCCTCTAATAAAAACCTTTATGGTCATCACAATCAACAGGAATATTAACAATAAACTCCTTAACAAGAGTTTCATAGAAATTTGCAAACCTAGTAACTATTTTCATTAATCTAGCATAAGATATCAGCTCCATGATTTCTTTACATTCCAAAGCACCAGCTCCTAGTTCTCTCTCTAGGAAAATCCTTCTTTGATACACATACTTCCACTTTTCAGCATTCCCAACAAAATGAAAGGGGATGTTGTCAAGTGGGGCATCAGGAACCCTAACAGATAGTTTCTTACTTGCAGACTTTTTGATAGGAGAGATATATTGTACATCTTGCTCGACATCATACTCAGAGTCAGTCTCTTCAATTAGAACAACTTTATTCTTACTCTTGGACCTTTTTACAGCATCCTCATCATAATCAGTGGAGGTAACAGGTCTAGCTTTTCTTTTGTTAGAGGGATGAACCACTTTAATTCCTGCCTTTGGGGGTCCATACAAGGTTTTCTTCTTGATTGTCTTAGGAGGGGGTGTGACACTTGTGTCCTTCACTTTCCTGGATTTTAGCCTTCTTGCAATACCAGGTACCACATTAGTAATGAGCTTATTGTCAGACAGCTCTTCAACATTGAACACATTCTAAGCATTGTGACCTTCATCCTCCTTGGAGGCAACATAATCTTCTTTAGAAGGAGAGTTTTCTTTAACATTTTTTTCAACATTTTCTTCTTCCACTTCCTTCAGAGCAGAGATAACAAGCTTCTCAAGTTTGCTTTCAGCAGTATCTTTCTTGAAGGTTGATGATTCAGCAACAACACTTTTAGGGTTACTTCCTCTGTCAACAAGAGGAGGTATGCAGGCAAGGGGAGTAGAAATCCCAGGCACAATGAACCCTTCATTTAATACTCTGTCTACTAGCCTTCTAATGCTTCTATCAACATTGAAAATCTCTTCTTATGTCCTATTATCAGTTGTAGTGGAAGAGTTACCTCTATCATCTTTGGATTTCTTTGCAGGTGATGATCTGGGTTTCTTGACCTTTTTAATCAAGAGGTGGGATGGTTGTTAGAAGAGTAGCATTGAGTACTTTGTCAAGGGAAATATTTTCAGGGAGGTTGACAGATTTTTAGGAAGATGATTGTTGTACCCCAAAATTTGCCCTCCCTTTTTCACAAGAAAATCACAATCCCATGGTTTTCTCTAATTTTTGAGATTGGCCCAGGAATTGATCAAGCAGACCTTTCTTTGGCAACAAATCCGGAATTAGGGTTTTCGCTCGTATTTCTCAGAAGAAACTGAATCCTCAGAAATTCAGTTAACTGTTACATTGTTTTCACGCTTGTTCAAGTTTACTGGTTATTTCTCAAGGCCTGATTATCTAGGATAAGAACTGAGACTCTTATTTGGAATATTAAGGCATTTGTTTGTTAATGGAACGAAACGTTTGTTTGTTAATGGAATGCTTGCTTATTGGAATACACAATGCATGTGTTGATTGGAATGTTGTCGCAAGTTATGAGAGTGCAGAGTTTTTAAAGATTACTTGGATTTTAAGTTATCTGTATTGGAAATGCTGGAATGCCATTTCAGTTTATTTTTAATCAGGAATCTTAAATATAAAAGTGAAGAGGCAAAGGAAAAAATTGAAAGATATTTGACAGTAGAAATATTCTTTGGATAAATAATTTTATTCACTTCAAATGTTGTTACAAAATTTATTTGAATATTGTAAGTTTACAACTTATAGTATTTAAGATAATATTTGTTTACAATAAATGAAAAATAAATCTAAGCCTAATCTCCTAAGCTTCAAGCGCTCCCATGCTCAAGATATTTGGCTTCTACTGCTTCCTCTATCATCCAATTGGTACTCACCTGCAAAAGGCAAAGGAAAAGAAAATTAGTACAAGAATTTCAAAAAGAAAAAAGTCATCATTAAAATTGGCCGTCTGGAATCAGAATGCTTATTTTCGTCACGCTTTATTTTTCTCTCTACAAATCACAAGAAGATTGCTCTTCTTGGTTCACAAGGAGAAAATTAAAATACAAATTGAAAAAATGCAAGCATACTGAGTTACGAAGTGAATATACAAGGCAAACCAAGGCACCAAAATTCAAACATAATGGGCACCCATTATACTGCATTGCAAACCAAACTGTCTAACTAAGCAAACAAAACATGGCAGCCAAACCAAACTGAGTTACAAATTCAACGGGGCAAACTGGCGCCAAAACGGCCAAAGCATGAGTCAAACAAATATATAATGCAGTAGCAAGCAAAGTCCCAAATTCAGCTACAGAACAAATTTCCCAAAACCAAGTTACAAGACAAATTGGATAAATGTAGCAATGCAGCATGGAAACAGAAAAATACAGCAGGCAAAAGTAAAACAACATGAGGTAATCCACTTGACAAGTCAAAGCTTGTAAAAAAGTTGTCATCATTTTCCAGACAGCCAACTTTTCAGAAAAATATAAAAAACACAAAGCAAAAGTGCGTATTAGAGAGAGAGAGAGATAAAGAGAGGACCTTTAGTGAAAAGTTTTGCAGTTTGGCTAAAGCAGGCTGTCTCAAGTTAACAAAAAAACAAAAGATATATAACAGTCTAGCATCAGACGCAGAAGGGAGAGGAGAAAAGACTTAGCCAATTTAAAAAACAGTTTCAAACAAAGAGCTTGAAAACACAAAAGCCCAAAACCATAGTGTGATCGGTGGAAATAGAACTGACTGTTTAACGATGGTTCGCGAAATGTCGCGGTAAGCAAGAGTCGCCACCGTCTTTTATTTTCTCCAAAGGGAAAGGACAAAAGCACAGAAAAATTCCTTATAGAGATTGCTCTCGATTCGGGAGGTAGATTATAGAAAGGGAAGGTGTTAGCACCCTTTCTATCCATGGTTATCCATGGGCTCTTAGATACTTGCTCATTGTGTTTTCAAAAGGTTTGTTTGCTTTTCAACTATGGGTTTTAAAAAAGTTTCTTTGAAAATTTCAGTTCGACTCTTGTATCGGTCCTCAAGAGTGTTTGAAAAGTTGCTTTCGAAAGCTTTTGAAAAGTGTCGGTGTGAAAAGTATTTTTTGATTTGTTTTGAAATTAGAGCAAGTATCTAGAGTCGTCTACCTACCCTAAGGAATTCGTCTGTGTAAATGTCCTTAAAGTAGTGCCATCCCACCATTGAGAGGTAGGTAGCACCACCGTTGGAGGTATTCGGGTCAATTCGAAGGTTCGGGACATGGTGATCACCAGAGCAATAGGAAGATACCTTAGAAGCTACCCTCATGCCAGGTTCCTGGATCATGAGGACTTACTAAAACATCCTCTACTCGACGATCACCTTTCGAGGGGCAAGGCAACAGTGAGGCGTACTCTAGGGGTGGTGTGTGATTTGTGTGTCATGTTCATTTGCATTTATCTTGTTCATGTCGTGGGTGATCTACGCGTTGCTTTTATTTTGACATTCATTCTTGCATGCAAATTTATTAACAGTTAAAAAGTGCGGAATTTAAAAGTTCTACGCTATTACAAAGGCGCGGGTCCACATCGCCAAATTTAATCCAGGACCCGATTTGAATAAAGAAATAAAGTGCGGAAAAGATAAATGTCTGATTTACATGGCTTCGGGAGAATTACATGAATATTATAAGAAAGGAAATAAATGCGCGAAACGAACTAATAATCGAAAGCGAGGGCGTTGGACCCTTTTTAATGAAATTAAATTACGATTAACAAATTAATTAAATTAAAATAAAAAGAAAAGATTTTTTTGGAGTTTTTTTTTTGTATTTATGGATTTTTAATAAGAATTAATGGAATTTAAACCTAATTCTAGCTATTTTTAATTTATTATATAAAAATGTTAAAGTTAAACCTAGAATTAACCTAATTATTTAATACCATTTTATTTACAAAAATAAATAATTAATTATTAGTGGTGATAAAAGAAAAGGAAAAAGATAAAAGTAATTAAAACCCTAATTCTACAATTTTTAAGTTTATTAAGAAAATGTTAAAGTTAATCCTAGAATTTAAAACTAAATTAATTAACAAGATTTTATTTACAAAAATATTAAATCAAATATATTTTATTTTCTTGTCTTTTCTGATTTTTATTATTTTCATATTAAAAGAAAAAATATTGATGGAATTAAATAAAATAGAGAAAAGAATTAAAATAACTAAAAAATATAAAAGAAATAGAGAGAAGAAGGCAAGCATGGGGGGTTTGTAGGCCCATTTGGAGGTATGATTCAGTAATTCTGGCCCATTGAAACCCTGGCCCTTTTGACTTTTCCTGGAAGCGTGTGGCATGTTTGACTAGTGAGTATGATGTTCATCAGGTCTGGGCCCTTGGATGGATGTTCTGGGACATGTGGCGTGCTTGAGTATTGAGTGTATGGTGAACCCTGGGATTGAAGCTGCATGGGATTATATTGAAAGAAAAAATATTGAAACAAAGTGGGGGACCTGGGAATCGAACCCAGGTCCCAGAGTTTACCAAATGCCTTGTCCACCAACGGAGCTGTTAACGCGCGTTGTATGTAAAATAACAAATAAACAATATAAAAGAAAATTGGTTAGTGACGTAGAAACAAAAAAAAACGCGCGTTGAATTCAAATTATCCAGTCACAGCTTGCCACCTGATCTTCTTCTTCGTTGTCCCTGAAATAAAAAAGAATTAGCGGGGGTTTTAAACCCCCGCAAAATGCAGTCTTTTCAAAAATAGCGAATAGCCCGTATAGCTATATAAATTAAGCGCGATTAGTGTGTTAAGTTCGTCCAAGCGTCCTGAGTTTAGCCATGGTACTGGGATGTCCTAATTTTACAGTATACATAAACGCCCAATTTGGAGCTTGAGGAACCCTAGCGAGCTTCCATGGTGATTTCGCGTATAGGCAAGCAAAACTCAATTAAACAATATGGTTAGCTTCAGAATAATAAGACTAGTACAAAACAAGCATTAGAACTCAAAATCATGGCATGAATGATGAAATACGATTATGCAAAAAAGATGAAACAGTTTGACTGTTAGGTACCAATTCTGGGTGCTATGGACGTGGAAAAGTATCCAGTCAGGTTCAGTGATGCCTTAGGAAGCTTTTGCAATTGGTATTTTGCTTTGAATCGTGCTAGAATGTAGTTTTCAATTTTCACTTTTTTTGATAAAATTGCAAAAGTTATTCTTGAGATGGGGCGCAGCCTTTTAGGTCTTTGTGCATTAGGTTTGCATTAGTATATGTATGGGATCAGATTAGGGTTGAAATTTTGATCCAAAACCCTTTGCATTGATGTATAAGATATTTGATTTTCATGGCATATCTTCTAAATCTTTTCATGTGCTTTTGGTGCCAATTATGATCAAATCACCTTGATTCTTTCCATATTAGATAGGGCACGAAATCTTGAAGGTATTCCATGCATAAAAAGATTTGAAAAGCTTGCTTTAGTATTTTTCACATATTTTATTTTATTAAATGAATTAATAGCAATTAAAAATTCAAATAAATAAATAAAAATGATGAATAAATCCCCTTTGGGCCAAATGGTCGTGCATGTGCTTTGGATGATGAATCTTGGAAGAAAATGTGGCCCATTAACAATTTTAAGGCATTTGAAGCAAAGTTGACTTTTCAAAATTCCCAAAAATTTCCCAACTTCCACAAGGCATATCTTGCTCAATTTTTAAGCTTTGATCATGTTCTTGGACATTTTGGAAAGGTCTTGAAGTCCTCTAACCAATTCCTTTGGTCCCATGTCATTTTGATTTACCAATCTCAAGTTATGGCCTTTGACTTAAAGTCCCTTTTTGTTGACTTTTGAAAATGACCTATAATGTTGAAATTGATAACTTTTTGTGAGAACATTTCTTGGATTTGAAGTGTGAAGAGGAGTTGTAGGAAATGCCTTTCTCTTCAAAATGAGCTTTGGATGGGATTTTTCTGATAATCCATGTGGAAGTTATGCCTTGGTCAAGTTACAGTTGACTTTTTCAACTGTCCAAATATGGAAACTTTTGCATCTTGAGACTTTTTGAGCCAAGCTTTGAGAATCATGATCAATAATTGATCAAATGATGTTTGTGGCTTCAAAATAAGATGTTGACCAAAAATTTGGACTTTTGACTGTCAAATGACCATTTTACCCCTACAGTTGACTGTAGTGCAATTAGGGTTTTTGACTGTGCAATTTTGTGCTGTAAGTCTTGAAACTTGGTATGAGGATGCTTGACCATGTTTGTTGGCATGTGGGACTTGATTGGACCCTTGGAAACTTCATTTTCTTTGTCAGAACCAAAACCCTAGTTTTTGACTGTTAGGAGGCCCTTGAACTGTGCAACCCTTGGGGAGATTTTGAAGCATGCTCTTTGTCAATCTTGAAGAATATGGGAGGGCAAATTTTGGGGTACAACACATAGCAAAACTGTTTAGCCAAGCTTGCTCAAACTCCAAACCTGCAGTCCAAAATTGCAAATCAAACCTGCTAATACCTGGATAGCAAGCAAGCCCAAACAGATTCCTAACCAGCTTGCCCAAACCTGTCAACATACACACCATAAACCTGCAATTTCAAAACTGCAAAAGCAAGCTACAGCAAAACCAGCTTGCCAAGCCTGCATTTCAAAATGGCCAAAACCTGCCAAGCCTAATAAAACTGGCAAACCTGTTAACAAAAAACCACAAAACCTGTAGTCGAGAACTGCAAATCAAAACACAAATAGACCTGCATAGCCAAAACAAACTGGCCAAAATACAAACTCAACAAGCCTGCATTTCAAACTGCAAAGCTGCAAACTCAACCATCAGCCATCAACATTCAGAAAAGGAAGAGAGGTTCATAAGACACAGTTTCAGAATCAAGCCTCATCATCAACCAAAAATGTCAACTACCAAATATCAGGATCCAACTCAATAGTCATCAGCATCATTGTAAATCATTATCCAACAATATCAACAAAACACAGTAGTTTCAGAATCAAATCATCATCAAATAACCAAGAAAGAAGAAGATAGGTTCAGAAGTGACAAAAACAACAAGTTTCAGATTTTATTCATCATTATTAACAGAAAAAGCAACAAACTCAGTACAAACCAATAAAGTTTTAAAGTGGTGATCATCATCAACATCAAAACAAAGAGAAAGGAAGAGGTTCAGAGGTAATTAAAAGAACCAACAAGAGTTTCAGATTTTATTCAGCATCATCAACAAAAATCAAAACAAAATAAGTTTCAGAGGTTTATCAATCATCACTAACCAGTCAATAAAAGAAATACCAGAAACGAAAACATCATATTTTCCCTCTTTGCGCCGCTAAGCCACCAAGGAGCATTGGTCGGTCCAACCTCTCTCTCCTTCCATTTTTACAGGAAAAACGCTCAAGGTAAGCTTTTCCCAACCCCTTTTACTACATATCAAACACATAAAAGCCATGGATTAAAACATGCAAGCAAGAATCAAGTAAAACGAAAACAAACTGTGAAACCCTAAAAAGATAACGAATCGTACCATGATAAAACCACAATCGTGGGCCACTGTGAGGAGGAAGAGAGTGAGAGAGGGCGGTGCTCCGGCGGCTTAAGGCTAAAGAGGTTCAGAAGTGTGCTTGAGAAAGATGAAGAAACAGAGGAAGAAGAACGCAAGAGCGGCGCCGCTGTTTGTAACCAAACGAACAAACCCTAATATGCCAAAATGAGAAACCCCTAAAAAATGTTACAACATTTCGTTCTGGGCCTTCGCCCCAACAAGTCCCTAGGCCCACTTTATTTTCTGCCAGTGTACCCCCCCCCCCCCCCCCCCCATTTTTCATCTATTCTGTTTTTTTGTTCTTCTAACATTGGGCCTTCACCCTAAATAACTGTTAAGCCCATCTTTGTTTTCTTTTCTTTAATCTCTTTTCTTTATATACTAAATACTTTTTTTAATTATTTGTTTTCATTCTAAATAAATTATTTTCATTCCTTTTGTTAATAATAAAATTAAAAATGTATTAAAATTTTGTTTTGATTTGTTTTAAGGTAGTTTTCTCTTTTTCATAATTGTTACATTAATAAAAGATAATAGAAATTTTATTAATTTTGTTTTCTTTAAAAAAATATGGGAATGATAGAAATTTTGTTTAGCTAATTTTTCTTTAAAATTTTTCCTTTCATAATTATTAAGATACATACAAAATAATAATAATACATGATCTTTCTTTTTTAGAATAGATTTCTATTTATACATGCATCTCATAGTATTTTTGATTATCTTTATTTTTATGTTTTGTTATAGCTCTATATTTGAATTGCGACAATACGATTTGGTTGTAACACATATTTGGACATTATTATTCTTGAAAGACTCATCCCCATTTGTAAATAATTGTACCCCCATCCCCGGATACTTTTTTGTAATAACTTAGACTTTAAATTCCCGCAATTTATTGCTTTCAATATACTGTATAGTAATTAGGGTTTGTATGCGAAGATCTAAAATCAATCGCTAGATGACCTAATACAAGATAAATGCATGAAAATGACAAACACAATTCACACTTGCACCTCTAGGGTAACCTCGCTTGTTGCCTCGGAAACGCAATCATGTCTCTCGAATATGAGACACTATAGCAAATGCCCCTTAGATAAAAAAAGACCGTAGTCCCTCGATGACCCTCGATGTTGCCTTCGATAAAACGATCTCGTCCCTTACAAAATTGCTAGAGCGTCTCACAAGTTGCTTTCAATGATTGTATGCGATGACCCGTGCCTGTCCCGTTTAAACATCCTAACACAAGGTTATTCACCAAATGCAATGGTGAAACAACACTGTCAAAAGGGTTAAAAACCTAAGAAAGATATTTGAGTAAAATAGGGTAGATGGCTCTTAGTTACTTGATCAAAAAGCTTGTAAAACATCCTTGCTACTTTCAAACACACATCACAACACAATTTCAAAACAATCTTTCAAAACATTGAAATATCTTTTCAAAAAGACACACACCTTTGTATATATTCAAACAAGAATCATTACAAAGGTTGCCTAGACAAGGCCTATTTTTTCAAAGCATTTTCAAAACCACACACAAAGCACCATTTCAAACAATTGAAAAGCAAAGGCAAGTGATCTAAACAAGTAATTAAGAGCTCATCGAAAACCATGGATGAAAAGGGTGCTAGCACCTTCCCTTTTCATAATCTACCCCCCGAACCCGAGAAAATATCTCAAAGGTCTTTCCTGTGCTTTTTGACCTTTCCTTTGGATAAAATAAAAAGTCGGTGGCGACTCTTGCTAAACCGAACAATTGTGAACACAAACGCAAAATCTCAAGTCAATTCTCCCACCGTATCACAGAACTGGCGACTCTGCTGGGGAAAAAGATAAAAGTAGGGTTACCTTAGGGTTTTAGATCACCTTTGCATGCTTATCTTGTTTGCCTTGATTGCTTTACATTTTGGTTCTATTATTTGGGCTTGAAATCCTCTACCCGGATTTGGGAAACATTCATAGGTAAATAGCAATACGTTGTGGAAATTGTGCGGGGTATACCGACATGGTTGAAGCAATAGCTATATTAGTGCAACATATTTGTGGGTACCGGTAGCCTTTGAGTCAATCAAAGAGAATATGGGGCCGCTGAGTGATGTCATGAAGTACTAATGAACTCTTAGAACCTTACTTGACCATCTTGGCCTTTTTTAGGGGTAGTGAGATGACCGGCTTTGGTGTAGTCCGAAGTTGGTAGATACTCGATACTTCACTCATTGAGGGTTGTTTTCTTGGAATATTTCAGTCACCAGTTAAGTGGCTAAACTGAAACAATGAAAACAGAAAAGAATCCGGTGATATTGAGCTCCTTAGAACCCAGTTACTATTTATAGGACTGGTTGAGCCAACTAACTTCAAGAGGGTACCTACCTATGAAACCCCATGCAAGCCTGAAACTAGGATCTTGTGTAATTTTCTTGTACATATGTTTGTGCATACATCATGAACATCATGAAGCATCATTTGCATCCACTAACCATTTCAAGGGTTTGGATCTTCATCTTTGCTCCTGTTTTGTAGGTCATGGAATCTCTTCGCAGGAAAACAATTCAAGTCAACCTTATGAGAATCCCTCCTCAACTCAAGGAGATTACTTCCAAGATTCCAGAGAACTCTCTCTTCAGTGAAAGACATGGTAGACTTCTCAACTTGGTCAACTCCAACATTGAAGAAGACATGGTGAAAGTCCTCTTCCAGTTCTTTGACCCCTTTCACCACTGTTTCACATTCCCTGATTACCAACTAGTACCTACTTTGGAGGAATTTTCTCAACTCCTGAGGATTCCTATTCTTCATCAACTACCCTACAACGGTACGGAAAAAGAACCAAAGCCTGAAGATGTTGCTCAAGCCTTACACTTGCAACCATCTGACATCAAAGGTCATTGGGAAACCAGAAGTGGTGTCAAGGGTTTCTTGGCAAAGTTTCTGTTTGAGAAGGCACAAGACAGCTGGAATTATCTAGATCTACAAGCTTTTGAGGAGATTGTAGCGCTTCTCATCTATGGGTTGGTCTTGTTCCCAAATCCTGATCAGCTTATAGATATGAATGCTGTCAAGATTTTCATATCTCGGAATCCTGTGCCTACATTGCTTGGGAACATCCTACACTCATTTTACACACGAACAATGAGGAAAAGAGGTGTTCTCATGTGCTGTACTCCTCTCTTATCAAAGTGGTTTATTTCACACCTTCCCCAATCAGTCTTGTAGAATGAACAAGGCTTGAGGTGGTCACAACAGTTGATGACTCTCACACACTCTGATGTTCATTGGTGTTCTCGTTCCAGAGAAAATGTCATCATCATTGATCGTTGTGGGGAATTCCCTAATGTCCCACTACTTGGCATTAGGGGAGGCATTACCTACAACCCCTGTTTAGCTTTGAGGAAATTTGGGTATGCCCGAAGAGATGGCCCTCATGATATGCTGATTCCTGACATGGTTTTTGACTTCGACAACGACGCTCAAGGACTTCGACAAAGGTTTATCCGAGCATGGAGGATGCCCAACAAAGTGGATAGTAAGACACTGGGGCACAAGAATTCTATCCCCCTTGAGCCTTACCTCAATTGGGTACGAACACGCGCCCAGATTCTTATGATGCCTTACCCCCACATTCTCCCCATGATTAAAAAGCCTGTTATGGAAGGAGAGGTTCCATACACCCTCCTACATCCAGACATGCCAACATCATTGGAAGAATTACAAAAGAGTTGGATACAGCTCAAGGAAGAGCGGAACACTTTTGAAGCCAGCTTCTATGCAAGTGAGAAGAAGGTCTTGGAGCTTACCCGCCGACTTCACGAGGAGGAGACTCTTAACACTTATGTCGCGCCAAAAAGGACGCGCAACGTCTTTTTAGATTAAGAAGCTTTGTAATATTTTGCCCATGGGGCATTTATGTACTGACAAATTTCTTCTTATTAATATGACGTGTGTTCTTTTGTCTGCAACAACTTTGAATTTCTGAATCCTTGGATGCATTACATGAATAAACATATCATTCATCATATGCATAAACAGGTCTTCACACCATGTTTCCTTATCTTTCTGCTGTTTATTTCAGCAAGATGGATATTGAGCAGACGGTCAAAGATCTGCAAGCACAGAATTCGCAATTCCAACAACTCCTCATGACCTTGGAAAAGGATCAAGAGGACCTTAAAGCACTGTTAGAGAAGAAAGAAAAGGAAAAAGGAAAAAAGAAAAAGAAAAGAATCGGGGTAGCTACTCTGGGAAGAAGATTTGAGAACGAAGCTAGGAGAGTTCTGGAGTTCCCCTAGATGTCCGACGAAGGGACCGATAAAGGAAAAGGAGTTGCAGTTGAAGAAGTGAAAAACACAAGAAGGGGGGGGGGGGGGGGGGGGGGTTGAATTGTAAAACTGAAAATCAATGCAATGAACAAGATATTTTTATCCTGGTTCGTTTGATCTCAAACTACTCCAGTCCACCCGTCAAGGTGATTTCGCCCTCTCCAACGAGGTCTTAATCCACTATATTCAACTGAATATTACAAACTGCTTTAACAACTGCTAAAGCCTTCTTGATGCAAACCACAACCCGGTTTGTCAAGGAAACACTTTCTTACAAAGAAGATAAATCTAGGTGTGTGAATGTTTTCTACAAAATTGTATCACAACTGTGATGTATACACAACTTAAGCTTATGAAACTAGATTGCTAAACAATGATTGAGTAAGGAGATATGTAGCGTTTAGCAAACTGAGAGAAGGAAGATTATGATTAGCTTTTAGGCGTGTAAAATGTTGGAGAGCATTAGCCAATTCAATCTTCATAGTCTTGTTTATATAGCACTGAGATTATTGAACGTTGGAGCAATATTCTTGATTCAATGCTAATAACAAACTCTCCTTATTGAGCAGATCTTGTCTGGAATGAGGCCGTTGGTAATAATTTGCTTTCAATGCACAGTACCGTTGCTTACTTAATGCATGTTCTGGCTTGGCTCATTCTGACTCTGCTTAACTGCTGATGAACTGTTGTTTTCTTTATCAGAGTGTTGAGCGCAATTCTGTTCATCAAGCTTCAGCATACACGTGGGTTAATCTTCTGATTCTGGTATTCTGATATAGCAACTTCTGATGCTGATGTCAAGAACCAGTATTCTGATGCTGATTAAGTGTGCTCTTGCTGATACCTATCAGAGTTTCTGTAAAGCAGAACGTAATATTTTTAGGTAGCAAATAGTTCATACATGAATCATATAAATAATATATCTTTTCATTTTGTTATCATCAAAACTTAAACATAGGGTAGTAGATTCAAACTTTGTTCTAACAGCAGTACCCTCTGAGTCTGAGGATGAAGAGGAAGAAGCTGAAATGGATGAAGATTACTACGAGAAGCAGTACCCTCTTGCGGATGACAGGTATAAAAATTTGGAAGAACGGTTGGCAGCTATGGAAGTGCAAAGGGTTCCCAGACTGGATTTCGAAGAGCTGGGATTGGTCGTTGGGATCGTCATTCCCCCCAATGTGCCTACATTCGCTAAATACGATGGTCTGTCCTGTCCAAAGATGCATCTGAGATCCTAGGTCAGAAAGATCCAACCTCACTCTTCCGATAAGGATCTTTGGGTCTACTTTTTTCAAGATAGTTTGTCGGGTACACAATTGGACTGGTTCTACCAGCTTGAGAGGGTTGATGTACATAATTGGGAGGACTTAGCTGCTGCTTTTTACCGACAATACCAATACAATGCAGATTTAGCGCCTACTCATACTCAACTATAGAGCATGAGTATGGTTTCTAACGAGGGCTTTAAAGAGTATGCTTAGAAGTGGCGGGATTTGGCTGGAAGGGTGCAGCCACCATTGTCTGAAATAGAACTTGTGGATATGTTTTTGGGGACCCTGTCTGGTCCGTTCTTCAATCACCTAATAGGGAGCTCATCTGCAGGGTTCACTGAATTAATTCTGACAGGTGAAAGGGTCGAAGCTGGTATTAAGAGTGGTAAAATTCAGAAGGATACATCCGCTTTAGCCGCTATAAAGAAGACCTTCCCAACCAAGAAGGAAAGTTCTACTGTTTACACCCAGAGAAATCGGGAAAGAGAGGAACACCGGCCAACAGTGAGGGCCGTATTAATTCAGAAGTCCGCATCAGATCGGCCTAGAAACAGTCAACCGAGGAATGATCAACCCAGAACTTATCAGCAAAGGGTAGAAAGGCCACAACAGCAATATACCCCGATAAATATGACACCCGCTCAGATTCTTCCACATCTCCTGAAATTAAACCTTGCTAATTTGAGAGAGGCACCTAAGAATACAAATACCACTTATCCACATTATCATCCCAATGCAAAATGTGCATACCATTCATACAGTGTAGGGCATGACACCAACGACTGTTGGGCCCTCAAAAACAAAATCCAAGACTTGATAGATGCCAAGGAGGTAGAATTCGATGCGCCCGAAAAGCCAAATGTGATTTCTGCCTCCAATGCCCAAGCATGGTCATAATGTCCATGCAATTGAGGAAGATCTTCATGTTACCGCCGTTGACGAATTGAGGACTCCGTTGCCAATGATTAAATTGAATCTGTTGAAAGTCGGGATATTCCCAGGCTTTGGAAAAGACTGTTACTTCTGTTCGAACTTGCAAGCTGACTGCCCACTATTGAAATCAGGCATCCAATGCCTGATGGATGCCCAAGAGATACTCTTTCAAAAGACTCCTGTTGATACCATCACTCATGTTACTCCTGCTACCTTTGTTACTCCTATCAATGACATTACCATAATAACCATCTCCGACAATCTTCCTAAGAACTGCAAAAGGCCTGTCAAGATTACGCCTGATCCTAAATTTGTGCCGCTAAAAATCACCATGCCAGGGCTTGTCCCGTATAAATCTACCAAGACGATACCATGGAATTACGGAGGAGAAGTCTTCTACCATGGTATCAAGCAGATTGAATTATTCTAAGAGAATTCCGATGATGAAACCCCTGATATAGGGAATATTGCGGGAACGAGCAAGATAACTCGCAGCGGAAGGATCTTTTCTCCAGAGATTGCTCCTCCACGGGCAGTCTTCGGACCCTTGAAAGCTTCTGTGCCTGTCAAGCCATCTGTGAAAAGCCTGGTAATTAAAGAATTGGATGCTCCCAAAGCTAGACCCTCTATTGATACTACCGATAAGGGTAAGGGGATAATAGAAGCGCCTGTCAGGATGAAGGCTCAGACTGTGGTAATCCCCAAGACCACCCAGAAAGAGATGGAAGAAATCTTAAAGATAATCAAGAAGAGCGACTACGATGTCGGAGCAGCTAGGGCAGACCCCTTCGAAAATCTCCATGTTGGCTCTCCTACTCTGCTCTGAGGCTCATGCTAAGGCCCTGATCAAATTCTTAAAGACGACACACGTGCCTCAAGAAAATTCCGCAGACCAGTTTCAAGAGTGCGTGGCTAGCCTTACAGCTGATAACGGTCTTGGTTTTTCTGATGCTGATTTGACCCCTAAAGGAAGGAAGCACAACGACGCGATGCATGTCTCGGTAGAATGCAGAGGGACCATGTTTTCCCATGTTTTAGTTGACACTGGTTCATCTTTAAATGTCCTACCGAAGAAGGCGTTGGATAGGCTAGACTGCGAAGGTTTGACTTTAAAACCCAATAACATCATTGTTAGAGCCTTCGACGGTTCTAAGCGGATGGTTCACAGAGAGGTGGATATCCCAATCAAAGTGGGTACCGAGACCTTTAACTCTACTTTTTATGTGATGGACATACGTCATTCATATTCATGCTTGTTGGGAAGGCCATGGATCCACTATGCTGGGGCAGTTACTTCCTCTCTGCACCAAATACTAAAATATCCAGTTCAGGGTAAGATTATAACGGTGCATGGTGAGGAAGAGTACATGATAAGTCACCTCAACTTCTTCCACTATGTGGAGTTGGATGGCGAATTCATAGAAACGCCTTTTCCAACATTTTGAAGAAGTTTCTCCTGAAGTCGCAGTTGCAAAGACAATGATTGATGTGCCTATCATTTCCAAGCCTGTGTCTAGGATGGCATCCCTCAAAGATGCGGAGGTTGTAATCAAAGAAGGAAGGAGTACAGTGTGGGGGAAAATGCCTGATTTTCCTCACAAGACGGACAAGTTCGGATTGGGTTTCACTGCTGCTGGCTAGAAAGTTGCGCATCTCTCCCGGGCTGGAGGACCACCCGTAAAAATCACTCACCATGGAATTAATGCCTTAGAAGATAATGATGAAGAAGACAACTTTGAAGATTGGATCTTTCCAACCGTTGAAGGAGGATTAAGCAACTGGGAGGCGAAGGACTTCGTTCCCATCACTTTCATCAATCAGTAATTTATCTTTGAACAATTTCCTATTTTGGTCTGTAATAATTAAACAATTCGTACGATCTTTTCACCTTATGCCTTACCCGGGGCATATAGGTCCATTTTTAAGGGCTTGATTTCTTCATTATCATATGCCATGTTTAATGAATCATTGGACGTTTTCATCTATAAACTGTTGTGTTCATTTTCTTTCCTTTTACATTTTATTTTGTTTAAGGATGGCTATCCCTTACACACACCCACACTCATAAAATGCAGGTACCCATCCACTCCGGATTCCATGGGTGACTATTCTGTTTTGGCCTTCAGTGACTCTGAAGATTTGGTCAATCATGCCGAGTACGAAGGTGATGAAGACTGTGAAGTGCCTGGAGAGCTAGCCAGACTTCTGCAACAAGAGGAAAGGGCTATTCTTCCCCATGAAGAGTTGCTAGAGACCATCAACTTGGGAATAGAGGAAGACAAGAAAGAGGTTAAGGTGGGTGCCAACCTGAAGCCAAGTGTCAAAGAGCGCTTAATACAGTTGTTGAATGAATATGTCGAAATCTTCACCTGGTCCTATGAAGACATGTCGGGACTAGACACAGCTATCGTGGTTCACCGTCTCCCTACAAGAGAAGACTGTCCACCGATCAAGCAAAAGGTCCTCCGAATGAGGCCCGACATGTCTGAAAAGATCAAAGCTGAGGTGATGAAGCAATTCAATGCTGGATTTCTGGCTATTACCTCCTATCTGCAACGGGTTGCTAACATTGTGCCCATGCCTAAGAAGGACAGCAAAGTCAGAATGTGTGTGGACTATAGGGACCTAAACAGGGCTAGCCCTAAAGATGATTTTCCACTACCACACATCGACATCTTGGTTGACAACACAGCTCAACACAAGGTATTTTCCTTCATGGATGGATTCTCGGGATACAACCAGATCAAAATGGCCCCCGAAGACATGGAGAAGACTACTTTTGTCACACAGTGGGGTACCTTCTACTACAAAGTGATGCCATTCTGACTAAAGAATGCCGGGGCAACCTATCAGCGAGCCATGGTAGCTTTGTTTCATGATATGATACATCATGAGATCGAAGTCTACGTGGACGACATGATAGCCCGTTCACAGACAGAAGAAGAGCACCTTGACCATCTGCAAAAGTTGTTTGTCATATTGAAGGAGTATAAACTCAGACTGAACCCTAGCAAGTGCACTTTTGGAGTCAGATATGGCAAACTTTTGGGATTTATCGTCAGCAACAAAGGCATTGAGGTTGATCCTACCAAGGTCAAAGTTATACAAGAAATGCCTGCCCCCCGCACTGAAAAGGAGGTTAGAGGTTTCTTGGGACGCTTAAACTATATTGCGAGGTTCATCTCTCACCTAACATCTACCTGTGAGCCAATCTTCAAGCTGTTGAAGAAAGATCAGTTGGTTGAATGGAACAATGATTGTCAAGTTGCTTTTGATAAGATCAAAGAGTATTTGCTGGAACCTCTTATCTTGATGCCACCCGTTGAAGGAAGGCCGTTAATCATGTACCTGACTGTTTTGGATAACTCAATGGGGTGCGTACTGGGCCAACATGACGAGTCTGGTCAAAAATAGCATGCCATTTATTACCTTAGCAAAAAGTTTACCGACTGTGAGACTCACTACTCACTGCTCGAGAAAACTTGTTGTGCTTTGGTATGGGCTGCTCGCCGACTAAGGCAGTATATGTTGACACATACCACTCTGCTGATTTCTAAAATGGATCCGATCAAGTATATCTTCGAAAAGCCTGCTTTATCTGGAAGAATCGCTAGATGGCAAATTATCCTGACTGGGTATGATATCCAATACACAACCCAAAAAGCTATAAAGGGGAGTGTACTAGCTGACCATCTAGCTCATCAAGCGGTCAAAGATTACCAATCCATGAAATTCGACTTTCCCGATGAGGACATTATGACATTGGACAACATTGAAGGTAACAGACCGTATGACGGACCTGAACAAGGATCTCGATGGACCCTGTACTTTGATGGTGCTTCAAATGCACTTGGCAACGGTATCGGCACGATAATTATCTCTCCAGAAGGTTACCATACACCTTTCACTGCAAGACTTTGCTTCAGTTGCACCAATAACATGGCCGAGTATGAAGCTTGTATCTTTGGTCTTAAGGCTGCAATTGACTTGGGAATCAAATCTTTGGTTGTATTTGGAGACTCGGCTTTGGTTATTAGTCAAATCAAAAGAGAGTGGGACACTAAACATACTAACCTCATCCCATACAAAGAACATGTCCTGACATTGTTACCTCATTTCGAGCAGATTACCTTCGAGCACTTCCCCCGAGAAGAAAATCAGCTAGCGGATGCTCTAGCTACAATGTCTTCCATGTTTAAACTTAACTGGGAAAATAAGGCTCCCCAAATCACCATCGAGCGAATGGATGAACCTGCACATTGTCATGAGATTAATACCGAAGAAGTAGTGGAACAACCCTGGTTTCACGAAGTCAAAAGGTATCTCGAGACTCTAGAATATCCTGAAGGAGCTTCAGTCAATGACAAAAAATTCTTAAGGAGATTTGCTGCCAAGTTCTTCCTGAGCAATGGCATCCTATACAAATGCAACCATGATTGTGTTCTGCTTCGTTGTGTGGACAAGGTTGAAGCTGAGCAGATCATGACTGAACTGCATAGTGGCACATTTGGCACCTATTTGAGCGGACATACGATGGCTAAGAAGATCCTAAGGGAAGGCTAATACTGGTCTACCATGGAAGCTGACTGTCATCAATACGCCTGTACTTGTCACAAATGCCAAGTTTATGCTGACAAGGTGCATATTCCTCCAGTTCCTCTCAACGTCCTAACAGCTCCTTGGTCGTTCGCAATGTGGGGCATCGACATGATTGGAGAGATCAAGCCTACAACATCCAATGGGAATCGCTTCATCCTGATGGCTATTGATTACTTTACCAAATGGGTCGAAGCCGCTTTCTTCGCCTCTGTTACAAAGAATGTGGTTTCCCGTTTCATCAAGCAGAACCTCATTTGCCGGTACGGTATTCCTGACCGAATCATTACGGATAACGGTACAAACCTGAACAACACTATGATCACCGCTCTGTGCGAACAGTTCAAAATTCAACATCACAATTCATCTCCCTATCGGCCAAAGATGAACGGTGTTGTCGAAGCTGCGAACAAAAATATCAAGAAGATCATTCAAAAGATGACAGCCACCTACAAGGACTGGCATGAGATGTTACCATTTGCTCTACACGGGTACCGTACCACGGCGCGAACATCAACTGGGGTAACACCCTTCTCTTTGGTATACGGCATGGAAGCTGTTTTACCTATAGAAGTTCAGATTCCTTCCTTAAGAATCATGAAGGACGCTGGTTTGAATGAAGACGATTGGATTCAGACCCGGCTTGATCAACTTAACTTGATTGACGAGAAGTGACTTACTGTTGTTTGTCATGGGCGGACGTATCAAAAACGGATGATCAAGGCTTTCAACAAGAAAGTCAAGAGACAAGTATATCAAGTCGTGGATCTTGTAATCAAAACGGATTATCTTGCCGCAAAGTGATCCCAGGGGCAAGTGGACTCCTATTTACGAAGGACCATTTATGATCAAAAACATCTTTTCTGGAGGGACAATGATCTTGACCATCATGGACGGCGATGACCTGCCACACCCTATGAACGCAGACATAGTCAAAAGATACTACACGTAAACGACCCGACAAGTCGAAAACCCGAAAGGGAGACTTGGGCAAAAATGGGCATCCCGGTGAATTGAAAACCCGAAAGGGCAGTTCAGGCAAAAATTAGGGATAAACAAAAAAATATGTACACCCGGCAAGTTGAAAACCCGAAAGGGAGACTTGGGAAAAAAAGGGTTTCCCGATGGATCGAAAACCTGAAAGGGAGATCTAGGCAAAAGTTAGGGAATCAAAGCGTATGACTATGTCTCGTCGGATCACTTTAAGGACAATCTCTTCGTGGACAAGCTCCAAAGCTTTTGATCGATCCAATCATCTGCGGACGAAGCAACGAATGGACAAGATGCTCAGAGTTGTGAAGGCTATAGCAGAATGGGAACCCCATGGAATTGTTACACATAGCCATCTTTCTTTGTATAAAAATTTTCTCAGCTTTTTGACAACATTCTCTTACTAGGATGTCTCTCTCCTTTGTACAAATACTTACACAAAGTTAATACAAAGTTACTTCAAAGTACAAAAAAAAATGTCTTCCTTTTCTTTCTTTTTTACACTTGAGCTTTATTTGAAAACGTCCAATGATTTATTAAATGAGCATATGCATTTGAATATAATCAGGGCTTACAAATAAAACAAAATGAGAAAGAATAATTAATGATAGGATGGAAATGTAGGAAAGTGTCTTTAGGCTATTCCCGGAGAAATCCCCTGCAAATATATCATCCAAATCATAGGAGGAATTAAAGCTTTGAAAGGCATATCCCCGACAGAGTTAAATTTCAAGGATCCCCATCAGAGTTGAGCGTTCAAATTCTCAGCCAACAGCAGAGCAGAACTTTGAACTACAAACCATCAGTAAGAATGAAACTTTCTTCCCCAAGCAGAGTCAAACCTTCAACTTTTGAACACTAGTGAAGATCATCCAGCTTCCTACCTTATCCCGAAGAGTTTCTTTTAAACCAGAAAATTCATCAGAAAGTTATTTTTAAACTTTTTCCCAGTGAAGTCACCAGTCAAATCAGCACGTCACTAAGACCCCCAACGGAGAGGAAACTTTGAGCTACCAATCCCCAGCGGAAACCATTCAGTTTTTCCCTGATATCCTGCACAGAACGGAGTTTCTCATTCTTGCTTCCCCAGTAGAGTGGCATACAACCTAAGCTCCTAAACCTCTTCCAAACATGAATAAGCTTTTCCCAGGGTCCTGAGTTTACTCTCCAGCAGTATGGCTATTCCCCACAGAATTTTTAATCCCCTGCAGATCACAGATTCTCGTTCTTGACTCCTCAACACAAATTCCCCTAGCAGAATGAAGATTCTCATTCTCATTTCCCCCCAGAGTTTTCAGATATTCCCCAGCGAATTTCTCCACAAAATAGAAATCCCCAGTAGATTGGCATACAACACAAACTCCTGATTTCCCCAGCAGTATAACTTCTCCCTGCAGAGGTTGTCAAATAGCTTGAAGACACGCATACCCTTCAACAGTGGTCCCAGGACTTCTCATTTTCAACGATCAAAGGATTCTCAATCCCCAGCAGCAGTCAAGGATTTATTTTCCCCGACAGTGGTCAAAGATTTTATTATCTCCAGCTATCCAGGATTTATCTTCCTCAGCAAGACGACTAATCAGCTTACATGCACATTCATTGCATTCATATATCATAAACATTGACATAACACATATATTGCATCATACATTTCATGCAACATAACTTTGTGTTTCAGCTAATATTTTACCCTTTTCAGGATAAGATTAGCAAGCTTCGACCTCGAATCATGAAAACAGTTTACGGATTCTCCAAACACGGATGTCAATCTATCGCTTGTTTAGATTCAAATTTTGAAAACAGTTTACGGATGCTTCCCAACATGGATGCTAATCTATTGCTTATTCAACCTCAACTTCTGAAAACAGTTTACGGATTCTCCAAACACGGATGATAATCTATTGCTTATTCAACCTCGACTTCTGAAAACAGTTTACGGATTCTCCAAACATGAATGTCCATCTATCACTTGTTCAAATTCAACTTTCGAAAACAGTTTACGGGTGCTTCCAAACAGGGATGTCCATCTATTGCTTATTCAATCTCAACTTCTGAAAACAGTTTACGGGTGCTTCCAAACAGGGATGTCCATCTATCGCTTGTTCAGATTCAGTTCACTGAAAACAGTTTACGGATACTCCAAACATGGATGCTAATCTATTGCTTATTCAACTTCAAGACTTCTGAAAACAGTTTACGGATGCTTCCCAACATGGATGTTAATCTATTGCTTGTTCAGATTCAACTTCTGAAAACAGTTTATGGAAGCTCCAAACACGGATGCTAATCTATTGCTTGTTCAGGCCCCCAGCTCAGAGACGTTCCAGACCTGGATACCTTTCTGATACTCATTCTTTCGCCTACAACATACATTTCGATAAATATTCTTGGATGGCATCTTTAAGCCCATCTCCGACAAGGTTCTGTCACATCTCCAAATGGCATCTTTAAGCCCATTCCCTCAACTATGCTTTGACGAGTGCAAATTTAGGGGCACTCTAGTGTCCAATCATCTTTTACCTTTGAGTCGCGAACGGAAAACTCGCCAATCTAACTCTTCAGGTTCAAGAAGATTGAACAGGGGCAACTGTTGTACCCCAAAATTTTCCCTCCCTTTTTCACAAGAAAACCACAATCCCAGGGTTTTCTCTAATTTTTGAGATTGGCCCAGGAATTGATCAAGCAGACCTTTCTTTGGCAACAAATTCGGAATTAGGGTTTTCGCTCGTATTTCTTAGAAGAAATTGAATCCTCAGAAATTCAGTTAACTGTTACATTGTTTTCACGCTTGTTCAAGTTTACTGGTTGTTTCTCAAGGCCTGATTATCTGGGATAAGAACTGAGACTCTTATTTGGAATATTAAGGCATCTGTTTGTTAATGGAATGAAACGTTTGTTTGTTAATGGAATGCTTGCTTGCTTATTGGAATACATAACGCGTGTGTTGATTGGAATGTTGTCGCAAGTTATGAGAGTGAAAAGTTTTTAAAGATTACTTGGATTTTAAGTTATCTGTATTGGAAATGCTGGAATGCCGTTTCAGTTTATTTTTAATCAGGAATCTTAAATATAAAAGTGAAGAGGCAAAGGAAAAAATTGAAAGATATTTGACAGTAGAAATATTCTTTTGGATAAAGAATTTTATTCACTTCAAATGTTGTTACAAAATTTATTTGAATATTGTAAGTTTACAACTTATAGTATTTAAGATAATATTTGTTTACAATAAATGAAAAATAAATCTAAGCCTAATCTCCTAAGCTTCAAGCACTCCCATGCTCAAGATCTTTGGCTTCTACTGCTTCCTCTATCATCCAATTGGTACTCACCTACAAAAGGCAAAGGAAAAGAAAATTAGTACAAGAATTTTCAAAAAGAAAAAAGTCATCATTAAAATTGGCCGTCTGGAATCAGAATGCTTATTTTCGTCACGCTTTATTTTTCTCTCTGCAAATCACAAGAAGATTTCTCTTCTTGGTTCACAAGGATAAAATTAAAATACAAATTGAAAAAATGCAAGCATACTGAGTTACGAAGTGAATATACAAGGCAAACCAAGGCGCCAAAATTCAAACATAATGGGCACCCATTATACTGCATTGCAAACCAAATTGTCTAACTAAGAAAACCAAACATGGCAGCCAAACCAAACTGAGTTACAAATTCAAGGGGGAAAACAGGCGCCAAAACTGCCAAAGCATGAGTCAAACAAATATATAATACAGCAGCAAGCAAAGTCCCAAATTCAGCTACAGAACAAATTGCCCAAAACCAAGTTACAAGACAAATTGGATAAATGTAGCAATGCAGCATGGAAACAGAAAAATACAGCAGGAAAAAGTAAAACAACAAGAGGTAATCCACTTGACAAGTCAAAGCTTGTCAAAAAGCTGTCATCATTTTCCAGACAGCCAACTTTTCAGAAAAATATAAAAAACACAAAGCAAAAGTGCTTATTGGAGAGAGAGAGAGAGAGAGAGAGAGAGAGAGAGAGAGAGAGAGAGAGAGAGAGAGAGAGAGAGAGAGAGAGAGAGAGAGAGAGAGAGAGAAAGAGAGGACCTTTAGTGAAAAGTTTTGCAGTTTGGCTAAATCAGGTTGTCTCAAGTTAACAAAAAAAAACAAAAGATATATAACAGTCTAGCATCAGACGCAGAAGGGAGAGGAGAAAAGACTTAGCCAATTCAAAAAACAGTTTCAAACAAAGAGCTTGAAAACACAAAAGCCCAAAACCATAGCAAAACTGTTAAGCCAAGCTTGCTCAAACTCCAAACCTGCAGTCCAAAACTGCAAATCAAACCTGCTAAATACCTGCATAGCAAGCAAGCCCAAACAGATTCCCAACCAGCTTGCCCAAACCTATCAACATACACACCATAAACCTGCAGTTTCAAAACTGCAAAAGCAAGCTACAGCAAAACCAGCTTGCCAAGCCTGCATTTCAAATGGCCAAAACCTGCCAAGCCTAATAAAACTGGAAAACCTGTTAACAAAAAACCATAAAACCTGCAGTCCAGAACTGCAAATCAAAACACAAATAGACCTGCATAGGCGAAACAAACTGGCCAAAATACAAACTCAACAAGCCTGCATTTCAAACTGCAAAGCTGCAAACTCAACCATCAGCCATCAACATTCAGAAAAGGAAGAGAGGTTCATAAGACACAGTTTCAGAATCAAGCCTCATCATCAACCAAAAATGTCAACTACCAAATATCAGGATCCAGCTCAATAGTCATCATCATCATTGTAAATCATTATCCAACAATATCAACAAAACACGGTAGTTTCAGAATCAAATCATCATCAAATAACCAAGAAAGAAGAAGATAGGTTCAGAAGTGACAAAAACAACAAGTTTCAGATTTTATTCATCATCATTAACAGAAAAAGCAACAAACTCAGTACAAACCAATAAAGTTTTAGAATGGTGATCATCATCAACATCAAAACAAAGAGAAAGGAAGAGGTTCAGAGGTAATTAAAAGAACCAACAAGAGTTTCAGATTTTATTCAGCATCATCAACAAAAATCAAAACAAAACAAGTTTCAGAGGTTTATCAATCATCATTAACCAGTCAAGAAAAGAAATACCAGAAGCGAAAACATCATCTTTTCCCTCCTTGCGCCGCTAAGCCACCAAGGAGCACCGGCCAGTCCAACCTCTCTCTCCTTCCATTTTTACAGGAAAAACGCTCAAGGTAAGCTTTTCTCAACCCCTTTTACTGCATATCAAACACATAAAAGCCATGGATTAAAACATGCAAGCAAGAATCAAGTAAAACGAAAACAAACTGTGAAACCCTAAAAAGATAACGAATCCTACCATGATAAAACCACAATCATGGGCCAATGTGAGGAGGAAGAGAGTGAGAGAGGGCGGCGCTCCGACGGCTTAAGGCTAGAGAGGTTCAGAAGCGTGCTTGAGAAAGATGAAGAAACAGAGGAAGAAGAACGCAAGAGCGGCGCCGCTGTTTGTAACCAAACGAACAAACCCTAATCTGCCAAAATGAGAAACCCCTAAAAAATGTTACAACATTTCGTTCTAGGCCTTCGCCTCAACAAGTCCCTAGGCCCACTTTATTTTCTGCCAACGTACCCCCCCCCCCCCCCCACCTCATATTTTTCATCTATTCTGTTTTTTTGTTCTTCTAACATTGGGCCTTCACCATAAATAACTGTTAAGCCCATCTTTGTTTTCTTTTCTTTAATCTCTTTTCTTTATATACCAAATACTTTTTTTAATTATTTGTTTTCACTCTAAATAAATTATTTTCATTCCTTTTGTTAATAATAAAATTAAAAATGTATTAAAATTTTGTTTTGATTTGTTTTAAGGTAGTTTTCTATTTTTCATAATTTTTACATTAATAAAAGATAATAGAAATTTTATTAATTTTGTTTTCTTTAAAAAAATATGGGAATGATAGAAATTTTGTTTAGCTAATTTTTCTTTAAAATATTTCCTTTCATAATTATTAAGATACATACAAAATAATAATAATACCTGGTCTTTCTTTTTTAGAATAGATTTCTATTTATACATGCATCTCATAATATTTTTGATTCTCTTTATTTTTATGTTTTGTTATAGCTCTATATTTGAATTGCGACGATTCGATTTGGTTGTAACACATATTTGGACATTATTATTATTCTTGAAAGACTCATCCCCATTTGTAAATAATTGTACCCCCATCCCCGGATACTTTTTTGTAATAACTTAGACTTTAAATTCCCGCAATTTATTGCTTTCAATATACTGTATAGTAATTAGGGTTTGTATGCGAAGATCTAAAATCAATCGCTAGATGACCTAATACAAGATAAATGCATGAAAATGACAAACACAATTCACACTTGCACCTCTAGGGTAACCTTGCTTGTTTCCTCGGAAACACAATCATGTCCCTCGAATATGAGACACTATAGAAAATTCCCCTTCGATAAACAAAGATCGTAGTCCCTCGATGACCCTCGATGTTGCCTTCGATAAAACAATCTCGTCCATTACAAAATTGCTAGAGCGTCTCACAAGTTGCTTTCAATGATTGTATGCGATGACCCACGCCTGTCCCGTTTAAACATCCTAACACAAGGTTATTCACCAAATGCAATGGTGAAACAACACTGTCAAAAGGGTTAAAAACCTAAGAAAGATCTTTGAGTAAAATAGGGTAGATGGCTCTTAGTTACTTGATCAAAAAGCTTGCAAAACATCCTTGTTACTTTCAAACACACATCATAACACAATTTCAAAACAAACTTTCAAAACATTGAAATATCTTTTCAAAAAGACACACACCTTTGTATATATTCAAACAAGAATCATTACAAAGGTTGCCTAGACAAGGCCTCTTTTTTCAAAGCATTTTCAAAACCACACACAAAACACCATTTCAAACAATTGAAAAGCAAAGGAAAGTGATCTAAACAAGTAACTAAGAGCCCATTGAAAACCATGGATGAAAAGGGTGCTAGCACCTTCCATTTTCATAATCTACCCCCCGAACCCGAGAAAACATCTCAAAGGTCTTTCCTGTGCTTTTTGACCTTTCCTTTGGATAAAATAAAAAGTCGGTGGCGACTCTTGCTAAATCGCACAATTGGGAACACAAACGCAAAATCTCAAGTCAGTTCTCCCACCGTATCACAATGATGTATGATGTTGATACTTGTTTGAGAATTTTTGAGCAAGGTGATGAAGAATGGAAAGGGTCGTTTTTCTGTGGAGGAGAATGAAGAGTTTGTGAAAGTATAGAGAAGAAATTTTGTAGCGTGTGAGAAACAATTTGAGGCAGTCTTGTAATGATTGCTTTCTAAATTTTATTTGTTGAAACACAAATGATACAATATCACTTTAATGATATTCCCACACACTTTTAATTTCTACAAACCCTCATATAAACAAATCCATAATTTTCCTCTTAAATTCTCAAATTGATTAGCATCCAAAGCCTTTGTGAAGATGTCAGTCAGTTGCAATTCAGTGGAAACATGTTCTAAGGCAACAATCTTTTTTTCAAAAAGCTCTCTTATAAAGTGATGACGGATGTCAATATGCTTGGTCCTGCTGTGTTGATTGGGATTCTTTGATATGTTTATGACACTTAAATTGTCACAGAATAATTTCATGACATCTTATTTGACATTGTATTCTGTTAACATTTGTTTCATCTAAACCAATTGAGAAAAATTGCTTCCTGTAGCAATATACTCAGCCTCAGCAGTGGATATAGACACACAATTTTGCTTCTTGTTGAACCATGATATGAGATTATTTCCCAGAAAGAAGCATCCTCCTGATGTACTTTTTCTATCATCAACACTTCCTGCCCAATCAGCATCACAAAAACCAGTTAAGGCATAGTTTGATCCATGAGAGTACGGTATACCATAGTCACTTATCCCATTCACATATTTAAGAATCCTCTTCACATAGTTGGCATGGCTAACTTTAGGATCAACTTGATATCTTGCACACACACCTACTACAAAGGTAGTGTCTGGTCTTCTAGCTATGAGATATAAAATATTTCCTATCATGCTTCTGTAAAGACTTTGATCTACACTTACTCATTTTTCATCTTTAGTCAACTTCAGATGTGTGGGAGCAGGGGTTCTTTTCTGACTGGCATTCTCCATCCCAAACTTCTTTACTATGTTATTGGCATACTTGCTCTGAGATAAAAATATGGAATCTTCCTGTGATACAGTGGGAGAACTGACTTGAGGTTTTGCGTTTTGTCGCAAATGTCGCGCTTAGCAAGAGTCGCCACCGACTTTTATTTTATCCAAAAGGAAAGGTAAAAAAGCACAGGAAAGACATTTGAGATGTTTTCTTGAGTTCGGGGGGTAGATTATGAAAAGGGAAGATGCTAGCACTCTTTTCATCAATGGTTTTCCACGGGCTCTTAGTTACTTGCTTAGATCACTTGCTTTGCTTTGAAATTGTTTGAAATGGTGCTTGGTGTTTGGTGTGGTTTTGAAAGTATTTTCAAAAGAGGCCCTTCGTTTAGACAATCTTTGTAATGATTCTCGTTCGTAAGAATGTATACAAAGATGTTTGTCTTTTGAAAAATGTTTCAATGTTTTGTAAGATGTTTTTGAAATGTGTGTGTTTGTTTTTGAAAATAGCAAGGATTGTTTTGAAATGGAGCAAGTAATTTAGAAGCTATCTACCTACACAAATGTCTTTCTTGTACATTTTTATTCCTTTGACATTGTTGACTTACCATTGATTTGGTAGACAATCCTATCTTTGGATGTAAATGGGACGGGCGTGGGTCATCGTATGACCATGATAGCAATGTTGGCAAGTATCTTAGCATGTTTGAGGGACCAAGATCATTTTGTTTTAGGCAACCTTTTGATAGTGTCATCGAGGGACTATGATCTTATTTTTGTTTTGTTTTGCCAAGATACTTCGCATGCATAACATGGCCATTTTATTTTAGGCAACCAAGTGGGTGAAACCCTAAGGGTGCTTGTGTGCAAAGTGGGTCATTTTTCATGCTTTTGTCTTGCATTAGGTTTTTTCTATTTGTTTGGTTTTTGTTCTTGTCATGCAAACCCTAGTTTACTAAACATTGTATAAAAGCGATAAATTGTGTAAATGTAAATTAAGCTATTACAACAATTATTATGGGAGGGGGGATACAAGTTTGGAATGGGGATTTTGCACAAAATATAAACCTAAATATATTATTACAACCCAATCGAATATTGTGAGTATTAAATAAATAAACAAGTATTTAGAATGCAATGCAATGTATTTATGTAAAAATATGTTTTGTATTTTTTTTGTATGAGAAAATAATTTAAATTAAACCCTAAAAAATAAGGAAAAATAAATATTATTTTTGGAGGGGTGAAACCCTAGTTTTCAATTAAAAAGAAAATAATGTTTCCTAATATTAATTTGTCCATTTTTGTATAAGAAAATAATAAATAATAATATGTGCAAATATTAAAAATTATATATGTATAGAAAATAAATATTTTATGATTATAAATAGTATAAAAAATGTTAAGTATTTTTAACTGTATTTACAAATTATTTAAGAAAATAAAATCTATTTATCCTAATAAACTATTTTTTTATGTAAATAATAATAAAAACTAAAATAAAATTGCAAAAAATAAAGAAATTAATTTTTATGATTTTTATTATTCAGAAAAATAAATGAAAGTATAAAAATATGAAAATATAAAATAAATACAAAAATATAACAAAGTTAGTCAAGAAGGTGCGAATAGTGGGCCAGGAGGTGCAAAAAGTAAAAGAAAAAAGCCAAATGCAACAAAAAGCCCAGAACCATCGTCCTTGTCCTCCAGCCAGCTCATGCGCGTGCATTTCAGCTCAACCTGTAACTCTCAAATGCTTGCACAAAAACAAAAACTTATAACATGAAACTTGTGGCATTTGAGCTCACGATTCCAACAATATAAATTTTGTAACCTAACTCTCAAAGATCAGAGAGAATTTTGTCAGCCCTAATTCGTGACCTAAAAATTTTATGAACTTCAAGCATCAAATTCTCACAGCATAGTCAATATAAATGAAAAGTATGCATATGTACAGCTTCACCATGATAAGGGCTACATTTTTTCTTCACAAATCGTGGCTTGAGGATGCCTATTCAGAGAGATGGCTGAAACTCTTTGCACAAGTCAAGTTGCAAGCTTCCAAAGTGAAAATGGCAATGGCTGAAACAGGGGTTACAAAAACAGTGTAGAGGCTTGGATAGCTTTAGTATGACGTGTATGAAGTGTTTCAAGTGTTAAAATGCAAAACGCACGAGCCAAAAATCAGTTGGCTTTGGTTTTGCAGAACTGCTGTGTTTGGACAGAAAAATGGAGTTTGAGTTTGAGAGTGTTTTTGTTGTCAAGCAGTCGTGTTTTTTATTGTAACAAGTTTGTAAATGTGTATATAAAGGATCCAAGTCCACCATTCACTAGCTGTGCAAGCTTTTCACCTTTTGGCAACTTTTCTTGTATATGAAGAAAAGTGAAGTGACCATACTAACAGGCATGTCCTTGCTTGCTTGTGACTTGAAATGAACTTGTATAATATTCTTGAGACCTGTGGAAGTTGCTTGTACCAAAGGGACAAGTCCAATGCTCAATATTGACAAAGTTGCTAAAGTTGCCCTTTATGAAAATGGCATTGTGCACTTTTGGCCAAAAATGGAAATGTAACTTGTACAAAGCTTCAAAAGCAAAGATAAAGCCTTTATCTTCTGAGTTTTCATTTAATTATGGAATGTATAATGAGTTTAGGACCTGTAAAGAAATATTCAAACATCAAAGATCTGATTTGCAACTTGATGCTTTGTAAAAATGGCTTGATTAAAAGTGATAAAATGCCAACTTCCCTTCTTCGATTCTCCCTAACCAAAAATGATCTTGGGGAGTTCTTGGACATTTTGGAAAGCTTGAAATGTTCTCTATAATCCATATTTGAAATGAATTTTGAGATACCTCTTGGAACTATGTGAAAAATGTCCATGAAGTTGGGTCCAAAACCTGCCTAAATTAGGGCAAAATTTCACTAAGTTATTTAGTTCATGGACCTATGTTCACAAATTCATAACTTGAGATCCAAGCATCTTTTGGGAAAAGTTTGTGAAGAAAAGTTGTAGATTTCATGGAGGACTAAAACTTTAATGTTGTAAGTTTTCTTTGAATCCAAATGCATCATGATGAAAAAGTGGTGAAAAGTTGGGAAAAAATAAGAAAATTTCCATACTTAGAAAAATTCTTAGTTATGAAATTTTTCAAATTCAAAACCCTAATTTCCAAAGTTGGTTTTCTTGGTCAACAATTTTCATATTTTGACATATCTTGATGAATTATGACCCTTGGCACTTGATTTTGACCAAAAAGTCAAAGTTTGACTTTTCAGTATACAGTTGACTTTTGATTAGTTGACTGTAAAATTCATCTGTCAATCCAATGAACTTGAGATCTTTTGAACCATGTAATTAGGTCAAGATGATTCCATTGAATCCTTGAAATCATGTTTGAACCCAATTGGTCATTGGCTAGGTTAAAAATAAGAAATTGTCGTTTCTCAATCAAAACCCTAATTTTGACCATTTTGCCCTTTTGATGATTTGATCAAATTTCTTGAGGAGTTGTGATCCAAACTTGATCAGATGATACATATGAGTCTAAAATATTGATGTGGATCAAAAATTAAGAAGTTTTACTATAAATTGGCCATGGTTGACTTTTTCCCCAATACAGTTGATTTTTAGGTCAACTGTCCAATTGACTGAGCAAGGATGTGATTCAAGGCTTGAAACTTAACATGAGCAATCTTAGGGGTCCAAGATGGTGTATGAAAGTCACATGAATCATTGATCATCCAAAAATCCTTGTGCAAACTCAAACCCTAATTTTAGGTTATCAATGCAAGATGAGGTGTCTTGAGCTGACCAAACCCTAATCTTGTCTTGAGTCCAAGAAGTCTTGTGAGGAAAATCTTGATAAATGAGAGGGAAAATTTTGGGGTACAACAGCTTCCCCTGTTCAATCTTCTTGAACCTGAAGAGTTAGATTGGCGAGTTTTGTCGTTCGTGACTCGAAGGTAAAAGATGATTAGACACTAGAGTGCCCGCAAATTTACACTCGACAAAGTGTAGCTAAGGGAATGGGTTTAAAGATGCCATTTGGAGAGGTGATAGAATGTTGTTGGAGATAGGCTTGTAGATGCCATCCAAGAATGTTTGTTGAATTGTAAGTTGTAAGTCAAAAGAATGAGTATCAGAATGGTGTCCGTATCAGAACTGTATCTGGAGACTGAATCTGTATAAGCAATGGAATAGCATCCGTGTCTGGAGCGTATCCGAGCTGAAATCTGAATGAGTAACAGAATGACTTCCATGTCTGGAGTGTATCTGTACTGTATCTTGAAATCTGAATCTGAATAAGTGACAGAATGACAACCATGTCTGGAGCGTATCTGGACTAGAACCTGAATAAGTGACAGGATGACTTCTGTGTCTAGAGTGTATCCGTACTGTATCTGAAGTTGAAATATGAATAAGTGATAGAATGACTTCCGTGTCTGGAGTGTATCTGGACCGTATCTTGAAAGATGAATCTGAATGAGCGATGGAATGACATCCGTGTCTAGAGTGTATCCGAGCTTGAATCTGAATGAGTAACAGAATGACTTCCGTGTCTGGAGCGTATCTGAACTGTATCAAAAGGAATCTGAATGAACATTAGGATGGCATCCGTATCTGGTGTGTATATGAACTGTATCAAAAGGAATCTGGAATAAGTATCAGAATGTCATCCATATCTGGAGCGTATCTGAACTATATCTAAAAGGAAATCTGAATGAGTATCAGGATGGAATCCATATCTGGAGCGTATCTGAACTCGAATCTGAATGAGTATCAGGATGGCATCCGTATATGGTGCGTATCTGAACTGTATCTGAAAGCTGAATCTAAATGAGCATCAGGATGGCATCCGTATCTGGTGCGTATCTGAACTGTATCAAAAGGAATCTGGAATAAGTATCAGAATGTCATCCATATCTGGAGCGTATCTGAACTATCTCTAGAAGGAAATCTGAATGAGTATCAGGATGGAATCTGTATCTGGTGCATATCTGAACTGTATCAAAAGGAATCTGGAATAAGTATCAGAATTTCATCCATATCTGGAGTGTATCTGAACTATCTTTAGAAGGAAATCTGAATGAGTATCAGGATGGAATCCATATCTGGTGTGTATCTGAACTGTATCTGAAAGCTGAATATGAATGAGCATCAGGATGGCATCCGTATCTGGTGCTATCTGAACTGTATCAAAAGGAATCTGGAATAAGTATCAGAATGTCATCAATATCTGGAGCGTATCTGAACTATCTCTAGAAGGAAATCTGAATGAGTATCAGGATGGCATCCGTATCTGGAGCGTATCTGAACTCGAATCTGAATGAGTAACAAAATGACTTCCATTTCTGGAGTGTATCTGTACTGTATCTAGAATTTTTGAACATTGTTAATGGTAGTTGTTAACCTTATCCTGAAAAGGAAAAATGTTAGTTGAAGCACAAAGTTATGTTGCATGAAATGTATGATGCAATATATGTACTTTATCAATGTTTATGATATATGGATGTAATGTATGCGCATGTAAGTTAATTTGCTGTATTGCTGAGGAAAATAAATCCTTGACTGCTTCTGAGGATATATGGATTCTTCATGTCTTGAAGTTGGCAAGATTTGACAGAAATTCCGTTGTAAGAGTAATTCCATGTACTTCTTGAGGAATCTGCTTGGGGAATCCAGGGAATTTTGATGACTTCTGCTGGGAATTAAGAACGAGAATCTTCATTTTGTTGGGGAGCAATGAAAGCTCTGTGGGGAAGAAAGCTTATTCCTGTTTGGAAAAAGTTCAGGAGTTTCGATCGTCTGCCACTCTACTGGGGAGTTATCCTAGGTTGGGGAGAAACAAAAGTTAACTGTTATCCGATTGCTTTCTCAGACTTTAAGATAACTTGCTGGGGAATTTGGAAAAACTGGATGGTTTCCACTGGGGATTAATGACGGGAGTCTTTTGTTCTGTCGGGGAGTAATAAAAACTCTGCGAAAAAATCTTATTCTGGGGATTGTAGAGTAGTCTACAGGGGAAGAGGAGTTGTGGTCCTTTGATTTGTAGTAGTCATATAGACAAACTCAAGCTGGGGAGAGGTTTTCAGAGGTTAAACTCTTACTGGGAAATCATCCTATGAGAAGGACTTTGGGGAGATTCGTCACTGCCCCTAGTAGCGAGTGTTTGCGGCTTTGCCATGAAATGTTTGACTATACATAACACATTACCGAGACTGGCGTTTAATATCCCAAGTAATGGAGATGGAGACCTGCCCCTGGTTACTCTGCAAATCTTGAGATATTTCTTAGAATCTTGACTAGACTGCCCCAGGTGTGCTGGACAATGACATGTCATGTTCCCCCTTTGATAGGAGGAGTGTATCCCTCTTGAATTGATTTTGTTCACTAAGAGAGCTTTCGTTCACTGGACATTCACTGTGTGAATTTCTCCGTTGTCAAACAATTAGCCATATGCAAACAGTGATATTCAAGTAATGCAAAGTTTATGCTTGTCTTGAAGTTTTAAAAAATGAGTTTTTAGCAAGTAAATAAGTTTTGTACGAAAAAAAATCAACTCTGGATTTTGAGTAAAGCCCTACAGGAGTCAGGATACCTTTTATAACAGTATGCTTTCGAACTAACCCATACTTCAATTAGGACTTTTGAAGGGTTGTAACGTGGCTTGATTCACGGTTTAAGAAGCAAAGGATAAAGGCTCAAAGTTTATTTGTACTCGCCCGTTCTTCGTGATGTTCTTCAGTCCTAAATTCAGTTAATTGTGCGTTTTGAACTCCCATTGAGTCTGGAATGACATTTTGGTGATGGTTCAAACAAGTTAAGTTTGTTGGAAGGCAGTCATTTTTGCAACATTTTTTTCTTCGTGTTGTTGAGGATTTGTAATGACCTCTTTCCTTTGATTTGTTATCCCTAATTTTTGCCTGACTGTTCTTGCTTTAAGATTACAGTAAGCGGGGTGCTCCAGTTTTTTTCTTCTTTAAGTCTCCTTTGTAGGTTTTGACTTAGTGGGATTTTCTTTTCTTGAGAGATAATGACTTCCTATGTGATAGGGAACCATTACCGTCTTTTGATTCCAGAGGAATATTTTTGATGTCATTCATTGTATTACGAAATGAGAGTTTGCGGCTTAATGCACGTTTGAATTAACTGAGAGACTACCCTGCCCCAGTTTTTGACTAAAGGTTTCAATTTGTGTTAAAACAAAAAACTTCTACTTCTTTGGCTCGAAGGGGTTGACTAGGGATTATCTTCCTTATAACTCCAGTGTTTAGGATTTGAAAGAACGCCTGTACATCGTCAGCAAGGTCTATTCAAAAGCATACTGTATGAGATTATGGCATTGTTTTCGTCATCCTCCCTCTAAAGGCTTATAACTTCTAGCAAGAGTTGAATGTCATAAAGTGAGTAAAAAGCATAGTTTAAATGTAATGAAAATGAAATAATTCAAGACAAACATACGCAATGCATTTATGAAACAAAGTTTGACATTAATAGATAATTATTTGAATAACAAAAGAGAAAATACAACTTGAAAATTCAAATGAAAAGAAGCCTCTTTGTCTGAACTTGTCACTTTAGGTGGTGAGCCTCTGAAGGATGACAGAAAAATTCAGTCTGGCCATTGTGATCGGTGGATCCGGAACTGACTATTTAACGCTGGTTCGCGAAATGTCGCAGAAGCAAGAGTCGCCACCGTCTTTTATTTTCTCCAAATGGAAAGGACAAAAGCACAGAAAAATTCCTTAAAGAGATTGCTCTCGGTTCGGGAGGTAGGTTATAGAAAGGGAAGGTGTTAGCACCCTTTCTATCCATGGTTATCCATGGGCTCTTAGATAATTGCTCATTTGTGTTTTCAAAATGGTTTGTTTGCTTTTCAATTGTGGGTTTTAAAAAGTTTCTTTGAAAATTTCAGTTCGACTCTTGTATCGGTCCTCAAGAGTGTTTGAAAAATGCTTTCGAAAGCTTTTTGAAAATGTGTTGGTGTGAAAAGTATTTTTGATTTGTTTTGTTTTGAATTAGAGCAAGTATCCACGAGTCGTCTACCTACCCTAAGGAATTCGTCTGTGTAAATGTCCTTTAAAGTAGTGCCATCCCACCATTGAGAGGTAGGTAGCACTACCGTTGGAGGTGTTCGGGTCAATTCGAGGTTCGGGACATGGTGATCACCAGAGCAATGGGAAGACACCTTAGAAGCTACCCTCATGACAGGTTCCCGGATCATGAGGACTTACTAAGACATCCTCTACTCGACGATCACCTTTCGAGGCAAGGCAACAGTGAGGCGTACCCTAGGGGTGGTGTGTGATTTGTGTGTCGTTTTCAGATATTTTTGTCTTTTGTCATGTTATGGGTGATCTAACGTTTGTTTTTATTTTTGTCCATACATTCTTTCATGCCTTGATTGACAGTTTAAAAATTGCGAAAAGTAAAAATTCTAAACTATTACAAACAGCGCGGGTCCACATCGCCAAAATTTCTTGAACCCGATTTGACAGAAAAAATAAATAAAGTAAAGAAAATAAAGTGCGAGCAATTAGTTACACGGCTTTGGGAGAGATACATAAATTTTAAAGGAATAGAAAATAAATATGCGAATTAAGTAAGAATTAAAAAAACGAGGGCGTTGGACCCTTTTTGCAAAATTAAATTAAATAATGGGATTGATTAATTAAGAAAAGAAAGAGAAATTGTTTTTGGTATTTTTTGGTTTTTTATGATTTTGATGGAAAAAGAATTAAATGCAATTAAACCTAATTCTACAATTTTTATTTTATTATGAAAACATATTAAAGTTTAAACCTAATATTAACCCTAATTAATTTACGTGCAATTTAATTACAAAAATAAATATTTAATATTTTAATTATTATGAAAGAAAAATAAAAAGGAATAAAAATTATCATAAACCCTAATTCTATATTTTTTTATATTTTTATTAAAAAAGTATTACAATTAAGCCCTAAATTAAAACTAAATGAATTAATGCAATTTATTTATAAAAATACTAAAATAAAATATTTATTATTTTTTTCTCTTTTCTGATTTTTTATGGTTTTTGTGTTTTTATGAAAATATAATTAAATTAACAGAATTAATTAAAAATAATAATTGAAAGTAAAAAAAAGAATGAAAAAAACAAAAAAAAAACATTGCAAACCTCAGGGGGGTGTTGTCCCCAATTGTGAGGTAAATGGCTAGCAATTTAAGCCCAATAACCTTGGCCTGTAAGACTTTTTACGCTGGCATGGATCTTTGTTGACTGAGTGCATCATGTTCTTCAGATTGTGGCCATTGATTGAATCTCCTGGGACGCGTGGACGTTGGATTTTGAAGGTGCATGATACGCTTCAGCCTTGAAACTGCATGGGAATATTGATTGCAAAATAACATGGAAATAGTGAGGACCTGGGGCTCGAACCCAGGTCATGAACGTTACCAACACATACGTATACCACTAAGCCATCCCACGCGCGTTTAACATATAACGACTAACAAATATTATAAAAGAAAAATAGTCAGTGGCTCAAAAATGCGCGAAGAATTTGAATGTTCCAATCAGCTTATGCCACTTCATCGTCCTCTTCGTTGTGTTTTCTTTTTCTGAAATACAAAAACAATAAGCAACGGTTTTGAACTGTTCTATAACATACCATTAGAGAAAATAGCGAATAGGCCATAAGGCCTCATAAATTAGGCGCGAGGGTGGCCTTCTCTTCGTCTAACCGCACTGAGTTGAATGGATTTGGTCTCAAGCTCCAATTGTTTCATATTTTAAAACCCCTAATTTGGAGCTTCATGAACCCTAATATGCTCACATGGTGGAATCGTGTACAATGCTCAAAAACATAATTAATTTACATGGTTAGCTTTAAAACACATCACTGATCATGAATCTATAAACAAAATGCCATGAATGTGCATAGAATGTAAAATACGATTATGAGAAAAAGTGGAAAAAGCTTGACTTTTGTATACCGTTTCAAGGTGTTAGGATTGATGTTTTTGATCCAGGAAGGTTGCTTGATGTCCTTGGAAGGCAATAGGATGAGTTTTGTGGCTTGAAACGACCTCCAACCCTGTTTTCAGTTTTGAGTTTTTAAGCAAAATTTTCAAGTTTGTGTCTTAGTCTCTAGCGCAGCTTAGTGGTTAGGGAGCATTAGGTCTTGATCAGGCTTATGTATAGAGTGAATTAGGTCAAAGAAATCAATCAAAAACCTTAGCATTCATGGTTTGAAAGATTTGATTTTTCAAGATCTTTTTTTCAATCTTTTTTCATGCTATTTTGTACAAATCATATCCAATCAATTCCAATTCTTCCATATCTGATCATGCACGAATTTTTGAAGATATTATATGCACAAAAAGATTGAAAAACTTAGGTTAATTATTTTTCATGTATTTAATTGATTTAAATGAATTATTATTAATAAAAATTCAAATAAATAAATAAAAAATGAAGAAAAACTTCCCTTTGGGCCAAGTGGTCGTGCACATGCCTTGGATGATGAATTGTGGAAGAAAAATAGGCCCATTAGCAATTTTAGGTCATTTGAATCAATGTTGACTTTTCAAAATATCCAAAAATTTCCCAACTTCCACAAGGCATAACTTGCTCAATTTTTAAGATTTGCTCATGTTCTTGGACATTTTGGAAAGGTCTTTGAGTCCTCTAACCAATGTCTTTGGTCCCATGTCATTTTGATTTACCAATCTCAAGTTATGGCCTTTGACTTAAAGTCCCTTTTTGTTGACTTTTGAAAATGACCTATAATGTTGAAATTGATAACTTTTTGTGAGAGCATTTCTTGGACTTGAAGTATGAAGATGAGTTGTAGGAAATGTCTTTCTCTTCAAAATGAGCTTTGGATGGAATTTTTCTGATAATCCATGTGAAAGGTATGCCCTGGTCAATTTACAGTTGACTTTTTCAACTGTCCAAATAAGGAAACTTTTGCATCTTGATGATTTTTGAGCCAAGCTTTGAGAATCATGATCAAGCATTGATCAAATGATGTTTGTGGCTTCAAAATGAGATGTTGACCAAAAATTTGAACTTTTGACTGTCAAATGACCATTTTGCCCCTACAGTTGACTGTAGTGCAATTAGGGTTTTTGACTGTGCAATCTTGTGCTGAAAGTCTTGAAACTTTGTATGAGGATGCTTGACTATATTTGTAGGCATGTGAGACTTGATTGGACCCTTGGAAACTTCATTTTCTTGATCAGAATCAAAACCCTAATTTTGACTGTTCATGAGGCTCTTACACTGTGCAACCCTTGGGGAATTTTGAAGCTTGACTTGGAAATTTCTTGAAGAATATGGGAGGGAAAATTTCGGGGTACAACAGTTGCCCCTGTTCAATCTTCTTAGACCTGAGGATGCAGATTGGCTGATGTGCCTTTCGTAATCCGAAGGTAGAAGATGATTGAACACTAGAGTGCCCAGAAATTTGCGCTCACATAGAAGCAGTGTGATGGAAATGGGCTTATAGATGCCATTTGGAGATTGATGGATAGAATGATGGGCTTATAGATGCCATCTGGATGTTGATCGCATAAGATATTCCTTAGCAAGAACCTGCGTACCTGCAAAAGAAAAATGAATACCTGACATGTTGCAGGAGTTGGTCTTCAGATGCTTGGTATAGATGTGTCCTGACTGGTTACAGGAGCTGAGTCTGGAGCTTCAAAAGATGATGAATAAACCAGGGGTGGTTGCTACCTCAGCATGAACGGTGAAAGAACCTTGAATGACCTTAACCTCAACAGCAATTGTTGAGAAAATCTCGGATAACTTCACTTCAACAGCAATCACTGAGCAAAATCTTGGTGGGAATTACCATCTCCGCAGTATCGGGGAGAGAACCATAGGCAATTATAATCTCAAAAGCGGACGTTTGAGAAAAACCTGGAATGGAATTATCGTCTCCGCAGCATTGGGGAGAGAACCATAGGAAATTATAATCTCAAAAGCGGACGTTTGAGAAAAACCTGGGATGGAATTACCATCTCCGCAACATTGGGGAGAGAACCATAGGAAATTATAATCTCAAAAGCGGACGTTTGAGAGAAACCTGGGATGGAATTATCGTCTCCGCAACATTGGGGAGAGAACCATAGGAAATTATAATCTCAAAAGCGGACGTTTGAGAAAAACCTGGGATGGAATTATCGTCTCCGCAACATTGGGGAGAGAACCATAGGAAATTATAATCTCAAAAGCGGACGTTTGAGAAAAACCTGGGATGGAATTATCGTCTCCGCAACATTGGGGAGAGAACCATAGGAAATTATAATCTCAAAAGCGGACGTTTGAGAAAAACCTGGAATGGAATTATCATCTCCGCAGCATTGGGGAGAGAACCATAGGAAATTATAATCTCAAAAGCGGACGTTTGAGAAAAACCTGAAATGGAATTATCGTCTCCGCAACATTGGGGAGAGAACCATAGGAAATTATAATCTCAAAAGCGGACGTTTGAGAAAAACCTTTGATAACTTCTACTGAGTCTTCATCAGAAAAATCTATTTGGGGTCGATTTAGCTGGACTAGAGAAGGCCTTGGACTAGATAAGAAATCTTTGGAGTTGATTTACTGAACCGGTCTAGGTCTTGAAATATGATTGAGAATTTAGCTGAATCTTTCCTGAAAGGTAAAGGTCAGTCATATGCAATGCATGATATGGACCGAGCAATGATGTTCTCAACATCAATGAGATTTATAAGATATGATGCGTATATGCATGCTATAATGATGTATGGAAGTACGATGTTTATGAATATATTTTTGTCTAAGAAAGTAAATCCTTGACGGGTGCCGGGAAGTCACTCCTGGGCTGATGTTGAAGAATAAGCTTTTACTTCCGCTGGGGGTGATAGTTGGAAGAATACCGGTAGGAGAAGATAACTCCGTTGGGGAATAAACTTGGCGAATGGAATGTTCTGCGGGGAGAAAAGTACTCTGACGATCTTGCTGGGAAGCAATACTCTGTGGGGAGAGAGATGCTTTTGCTGAATTGTTGATAGTAACTTGCTGAGGATACCCTTGTTGTGTTGGAAGTATTGATAGACTTCGCTGGGGATAAAAAGACTTCGTCGAGGACGATCTTTCCGTGGCTTTTTGCTGAGGATAACCCAGTTATATCCTGTTAAGGAAATAACTCTTTAAATAAAGCCGGGCGACGCGTTCGTGCTCTTGTGGGGATAAGCTTCCAGAATCTACTGGGGATAAGCTTACTGCTTGGGAGAAATGGATTCCAACTTTCCTGGGGAAACTGGATTGGACTCTCTTGGGGAAGTTTTGATATGCTGGGGAAGTGATTCCTTTGAATGTTGATATGCCGCCGGGGAACAATCTTTAGACCAAAATTTCCGGGGATGCTTGTTAAGGATACATATGCTGCTGGGGAATATTGAGATCTGCTGGAGGATACTCGACTTCCTTAAGGTTGATAATATAGCTTGGAGAGAGTGTACTGACTGCTTACTCTCTGGGGGAATTTAGGATATCTGGTTATGTTCTTTAGCTGAACCTACCTTGGTACCTTGGAGAATAGAACAATTAGATTGCTTAGACAACTCTTTATTGCCCCTGTTTCTAATGTTACCTGTAATTAATCCTTTGTTTCGTATGCAAATATTTATGAGTTAGAAAATTATTGTCAATGCATATATCACAAATTGAACCTTGGACGTTCTTCGCAAAACAAAACAGAAAAAAGAAAAACAATTGGCACTTTTTAACTGAAAAGTATATTTGTATTGATTTTTGAATGGCCTGAAAATAGGCGTTTTTGTGTACAAGAGACTGACGTCCTAGTAAGAGAACGCCGCCGAACAAAAAAGTTTATACAAATTTTGTACAAAAGAAAATAAAACAGCTGTGTGAAATATGAATGATCCCACTGGGTTTCAACTCTGCTATTGCCTTTATAACTCCGAGCGTCTCATCACTTGATGACCTAAACGAAGGTGAAGCTGACTGATCGATGCCGTCTGACCTTGATGTAGATACCGGATTCTGGATGCAAAGTGATCCAATGAGACATAGTATTACGCTTTTATCCCTATTTTTTGCCTGGACCGCCCTTTCGGGTTTTCAGTCCACCGGGATACCCATTTTTGCCCAAGCCGCCTTTTCAGGTTTTCGACTTGCCGGGTGTACAGATTTTTTCATTTCATCCCTTCATTTTGCCCGAACCCTTTTGGTTCGCCGGGAAGCCCTAATTTTTGCCTAGGCATGTCAGCCTAGCGGGTCTTTTTTCATGCGTAGTATCTTTTTACTATGTCTGCATTGGCGGGGTGAGGAAGGTCGTCACCGTCCATGTTGGTCAATATCATTGCTCCTCCTGAGAACACATGTTTAACCACAAATGGCCCTTCGTACGTAGGGGTCCATTTTCCCCTTGGATCACTCTGAGGAAGGATGATTCGCTTGATTACCAGATCCCCAACTTAATATTCCTGTGGTCGGACCTTTTTGTTAAATGCCCTGATCATCCGTTTTTGATACGTCTGACCATGACAGATAGCTGCAAGTCTCTTCTCGTCAATAAGGTTTAACTGATCAAGTCGTGTCTGGATCCAATCATCTTCGTTCAGATTTGCATCCTTCATTATCCGGAGAGAGGGTATTTTCACTTCGATCGGTAAGACTGCCTCCATACCATAAACCAAAGAGAAAGGAGTTGCCCCGGTTGACGTCCTAGCTGAGGTACGGTACCCATGTAGAGCGAACGGTAACATCTCGTGCCAATCTTTATAGGTCACTGTCATTTTCTGCACGATTTTCTTGATGTTCTTATTTGCTGCTTCTACAGCCCCATTCATCTTCGGTCTGTAAGGAGAAGAATTGTGGTACTGTATCTTGAACTGCTCGCAGAGCTCAGCGATCATCTTATTATTCAGATTGGTACCGTTGTCTGTAATAATTCTCTCTGTGACACCGTACCGACAGATCAGATTATGTCGAATGAACCGTGCCACAACAGTCTTGGTTACCGTAGCATAGGACGCCGCTTCGACCCACTTCGTAAAATAATCAATCGCCACTAGGATGAAGCGATGCCCATTAGATGTCGTAGGTTTAATCTCACCGATCATGTCTATGCCCCACATTGCAAACGGCCAAGGCGCAGTCAGCACATTCAGGGGAACTGGAGGAACATGCACCTTGTCTGCATAAATCTGGCACTTATGGCATGTCCTGGAATGTTGGTAGCAGTCAGCTTCCATTGTGGACCAGTAATACCCTGCCCGAAGGATCTTCTTTGCCATTGTATGCCCACTGGAATGTGTACCAAAGGTCCCTTCATGTAGCTCTTCCATGATCCTTTCTGCTTCAGTCTTATCCACACAACGCAGTAAGGTTGAATCATGGTTTCGCTTGTATAAGATGCCATTGCTAAGGAAGAACTTTGCCGCGAACCTTCTCAGGAACTTCTTATCGTTGATAGATGCACCTTCAGGGTATTCCTGAGCTTCCAAATATCTATTCACCTCATGGTACCAAGGCTTCTCAGTCACCAATTCAGTCTCAAGATCACAACAGTATGCCGGTTCGTCCAGTTTCCAGATGATGATCCGGGGAGCCTCATTATCCCATTTAACTTTGAACATAGAAGCCATTGTAGCTAACGCGTCCTCCAGCTGATTCTCTTCTCTTGGAAAGTGTTCAAAGGTTATCTCTGTGAAGTGGGGGATCAGGGTCAACACACATTCTCTGTAAGGAATAAGATTCGGATGTTTCGTATCCCACTCCCCTTGGATCTGATTGATCACGAGAGCGGAATCTCCGAAGACACTCAGAAACTTGATCCTTAAGTCAATCGCAGCTTGAAGACCCATGATGCACGCCTCATACTCCGCCATGTTGTTGGTACAATTGAAACATAGCCGGGCAGTGAGCGGAGTATGAGTGCCTTGAGGTGATATAATTATGGCGCCGATACCGTTACCCAAAGCATTGGAGGCTCCGTCAAAGTGCATAGACCATCGGGATCCCTCCTCAGGTCCTTCATCCGGTCCAGGTACTTCACAATCAGTCACAATCATGATGCTTTCATCCGGAAACTCGAAGTTCATTGACTGATAGTCATCTACGGCCTGATGTGCCAAGTGGTCTGCCAATACACTTCCCTTGATGGCTTTCTGGGTCGTGTACTGAATGTCGTATTCCGTCAAGATCATTTGCCATCTTGCTATTCTCCCAGACAGAACAGGCTTTTCAAATATGTACTTTATAGGATCCATCTTTGAGATCAACAAGGTAGTGTGAGTCAGCATATACTGTCTCAGCCGGCGAGCAGCCCATACCAAAGCGCAACAAGTTTTCTCAAGCAGTGAGTATCGGGTCTCACAGTCGGTAAACTTTTTGCTAAGGTAATAAATGGCATGCTCTTTTCGGCCAGACTCGTCATGCTGCCCCAGCACACACCCCATTGAGTTGTCCAGTACTGTCAGGTATAGTATCAGAGGTCTCCCTTCAACTGGTGGCATAAGGATGGGTGGTTCTTGGAGATACTCTTTGATTCTGTCGAAAGCATCCTGACATTCATCGTTCCAACGTACTACCTGATCTTTCTTCAGCAGCTTGAAGATTGGCTCACAGGTAGCAGTTAGGTGTGAGATGAAGCGAGCAATGTAATTCAGGCGTCCTAAAAAGCCTCTGACTTCCTTCTCTGTCTTGGGAACTGGCATCTCTTGAATAGCTTTGACCTTAGCAGGGTCTACTTGAATACCCTTATCACTTACCACAAAGCCTAGCAACTTTCCAGATCTTACCCCGAAGGTGCACTTGTTCGGGTTCAATCTCAGCTTGTACAATTTCAACCGGTCAAACAACTTCTGCAGATGATCTAGGTGCTCTTCCTCAGTCTGGGACCTTGCGATCATGTCGTCAACATACACTTCTATCTCATGATAAATCATATCATGAAATAAAGAAACCATGGCACGTTGGTAGGTTGCCCCAGCGTTCTTCAACCCGAAAGGCATGACCTTGTAACAGAAGGTCCCCCACTGAGTAACAAATGTAGTCTTTTCCATGTCTTCAGGTGCCATCTTGATCTGATTGTAACCTGAAAAGCCATCCATGAAAGAGAACACCTTATGTTGAGCTGTATTATCCACAAGGACATCAATGTGAGGTAGAGGGAAGTCATCCTTGGGGCTGGCCCTGTTCATATCCCTGTAGTCAACACACATTCTGACCTTACCGTCCTTCTTTGGTACCGGCACCACATTAGCAACCCACTGAGGGTAAGAAGTCACTGCAAGGAACCCATCGTTAAACTGTTTCATAACCTCGGCCTTAATCTTCTCAGACATCTCTGGGCGCATACGACGGACCTTTTGCTTAACTGGAGGGCAATCTTCCTTAGTAGGTAAGTGATGGACCACAATATCGGTATCCAACCCGGGCATGTCTTCGTAGGACCAGGCAAAGATCTCCATATAATCATGCAGCATTTGAGTCAACCGTTGCTTCACGCTGAGCTTTAGGTTGGCACCAATCTTTACCTCTTTCCTGTCTGCCTCAGTACCCAAGTTTATTGTTTCCACTGGCTCTTCATGTGGTTGAATTGCCCTCTCTTCCTGAAGTAACAGTCTTGCAAGCTCGCCAGGCACTTCGCAATCATCTTCACCTTCGTCTTCGGCTAAGTTGATCGGATTTTCGAAGTCATAACTGGCAGTAGCAAAATCGTTACCAGTGAGATCCAGAGTGGATTGAAACCTGTATGAGTGAGTGTGTGTGTAAATACAGCTGTTTTGAAGTATATGTAAAAGAAAGAAAGACAGAAAAGGAGCATAAGATTTGCAATGCGAGAAAACGTCCAAGATTTTCATTCATGATATATGAAATGACAATTTATATGCCCTCACAAATGAAACCACGATGCCTCGGGTAAGACACTGGGCCATAAAGTTTATTTATTGTTTATTACAAATACCAAAAACATAGGAATTCATTACTCAGTAACAAGAGAAACAGGTAGGTTGTCCTTCGCACTCCAATTGCTAGGTCCACTGTCAGTTGCCGGGTAAATTTAACTATCAAACTCAGCTTCGTCCACTTCGTCCTCGTCCCCAATAGCATTCACTCCGTGAGCAGGCAGGGGAGCTGTCACTACATTAGGCTTCTCAGATGCCTCAAACTGTACCTCCTTGGCGTCAATAAGATCCTGCAGCTTGCTCCTTAATGCCCAACAGTCATCAGTGGCATGCCCCGGGCTATCAGAATGGTACACACAGCGGGCATTCGGGTTGTACTTAGGAGATGTAGTATTTGGAAACTTCGGAGCCTCTCGGACAGTCACTAAATTGGTGGATAGCAACTGTGGCAAGATCTGCGATAGGGTCATACTCAACCGGGTGAACTCTCTCCGGGGTCTTTCAGCCCTTTGAGGATTGGTTGGCCGAGGAGCGGCAGCAGGCTTAGCAATCATTACCGCACTGACAGATTGGCGGCGCTCAGATCTCTCTGATCTCTTGGAACCATATACAACACTAGCCTCCTTCTTGAAGGGTTTCTTCTCAGAACTAGACGATGCACTCTTCGGAATCTTTCCAGACTTCAACCCAGCCTCAATTCTCTCTCCAGTCAGAATCAGATCAGTGAACCCTGCAGACGAATTCCCGATAAGATGGTTGAAAAATGGCCCAGATAGGGTCCCCAAGAACATGTCTACCAACTCCCGATCAGTCAACGGTGGCTGCACCCTGCCAGCCAGGTCTCTCCACTTCTGAGCGTACTCCTTAAAACCTTCACTTGAACCTAACGACATACCCTGGAGTTGGGTACGTGTAGGGGCAACGTCGGCATTATACTGATACTTCTTATAGAAAGCAGTAGCCAACTCCTCCCAGTTACGAACCTTGGTCCCATCCAGCTGATAGAACCATTCGAGATGAGTCCCTGAAAGACTCTCCTGGAAGAAGTGGATCCACAAATTCTTATCCGCTGAGTACGGTTGGATTTTCCGAACGTAGGACCTGAGATGTAGCTTGGGACAAGACGCCCCGTCATATTTAGTGAAAGATGGTGCTTTGAACTTCCGAGGAATAATCACACCAGTAGACAAACCCAGATCTCCAAAATCCAGCCCAGGTACCTGTTGTATTTCCATAGCATTCAACCTATCTTCCAGCTGCTTGTAACGGTCTTCTGCCGGAGGATATTGCTCTTCATCAAAATCAGTCTCGTTGTCGGAGACTACTGGACTAGGACCTTTTTCTGTTTGAGGAGTACTCTTGCCAACAGAAGAACCAGCCTCTTCATTCTGCAGAGTATTGCCAAACCTTCGGCCCGAGTTGAACAAAACAGTTCTTCTCTTCTTCTTCTTCTCCTTCTTCAGGAGCAGAGCCTTCAGCTCTTCCTGGCCTTGAGCCAAACCCTTGATTAATTCCTGAAATTGCGCATTCTGCGTCTGAAGAGCTTTGATGGATGTCTCAGTTGATGACGAGTCAGGATTCATGATGCTGAAATAAACAGCGAAGAACTGTAAGCAACCTGAAAAGAGGAAAACCTGTTGTGCACATGATGAATGATATGTGTTTATGCAATGCATTTAAGGGTTCGAAAGTTCAAATTTGTTGTAGACAAAAGGAACACACATTATCATTAAGGAAATAACTGTTTAGTACATCAAAGCCCCATGGGCAAAACAATACAAAAGCAAATCAATCCCAAAATACATTGCGCATCCTCTTTGGAGCTATGTAAGTGTTGAGATTCCTCTCCTCATGCAACAGGCGGGTGAGCTCCAAGACCTTCTTTTCACTGGCATGTAGACTAGTCTCAAGAGAATTCCGTTCTTCCTTGAGCTGGATCCAGCTCTTCTGCATCTCTTCCCAGGATGTGGGCATATCAGGGTGCTGAATAGTGTAGGACACCTCTCCTTCCAAGACTGGCTCTTTAATCACAGGGAGCATATGAGGATAAGGCATCACTAACTTCTGGGAGCGGGCTCGTACCCACTTGAGATAAGGTTCCAACGGGATGGAGTTCAAGTGCCCCAGTGTCTTGCTCTCTATCCTACTTGGCATCCTCCAGGCTCTGATAAATCTCTGGCGAAGTCCTTGAGTATCGTTGTCGAAGTTAAAAACTATGTCAGGGATTAACATGTCATGAGGACCATCCCTCCGAGCATAACCAAACTGTCTCCAAGCCAGGCATGGGTTGTAAGTAATACCTCCTCTGATTCCAAGTAAAGGAACATTAGGGTACTCCCCGCAACGATCAATGATAGTGACATCCTCTCTGGACCGAGGGCACCAATGTATATCTGCATGTGTAAGAGTCATCAACCGTTGCGACCATCTCAAACCCCGCTCATTCTTCAAGACTGATTGTGGGAGGTGCGAAATAAACCACCTTCCCAGGAGAGGAGTGCAACACATAAGGACACCTCTTTTCTCATGGTTCGAGTGTAACATGAGTGAAGGATGTCCCCCAGCAATGTAGGTATAGGATTCCTGGACATAAAGATCTGGACAGCACTGATATCAATAAGCTGATCTGGATTAGGGAACAACACCAAACCATAGACAAGGAGGGCCACAACCTCTTCAAAAGCTTGCAAGTCAAGGGAGTTCCAACATTCATGGGCCTTTTCAAACAGAAACCTGGCTAAGAACCCTTTGATACCACTTCTAACTTCCCAATGTCCCTTGAGGTCAGATGACTGTAGGTGCAAGGCTTTAGCAATCTCTTCAAGATTGGGTTCCTTTTCCGTACCGTTGTAAGGTAGTTGATCAAGGATAGGGATCTTCAGGAGCCGGGAGAACTCCTCCAATGTAGGTACCAGCTGATAATCCAAGAAGGTGAAACAGTGATGCAGAGGGTCAAAGAATTGGAACAGGACCTTTATCATATCTTCCTCAATGTTGGTATTGACCAAGCTGATGAGACTTCCATGTCTTTCACTGAATGAAGAGTTCTCGGGAATCCTGGATATAAGCTCCTTAAGCTGAGGAGGGATCCTTATGAGATTGACTTGAATTGTCTTTCTACGAACAGTTTCCATGTCCTACAAAACAAGAACAAAGATGAAAATTCGAACCCCTGAAATGGTTAGTCAATGCATATGATGCTGGATGATGTCATGATGCTATGATTAAACACACCACAGATATTTACAAAGACAAACATGTAAGGCACACAAGGCACACAAGACAAGCCCTTAGGGTTTAAGGCCAACATGGGGTCTGGGTAGTACCCTCTTGAAGTTGGTGGGTTCATCCTGTCCTATTAGAAGTAACCGGGTTCTAAGGGTCCCAATATCACGGGATTGCTTTCGTTGTTCATCGTTTCGATTTAGCCACTGAACTGGCGACCGAAATATTCCAGGAAAGCAACCCTCAATTGAGTGTAGTATCGAGTATCAACCAACCTCGGACTGCACCAAAGTCAGTTATCTCACTACCCTAAAGAGGCCAAGATAGTTCAATTAAGGTTCCTAAGGTCTGTTGATGCTTCATGACACCACGCGGAGGCCCCGTACTCTCCTTGACTGAACTCAAGGGTTACCGGTACACACCAAAGTGCCACATCAACGTAGCAGACTGTTTCAACCATGTCGGTATACCCCTCACAGCCTTGTTGCTACTTTCTAAGAAGGTATTCCCCAGATCCGGGTTAGGATCTATAGAACTCCCAAGCAACCCACAATTTAAAGCAAGCAAAGAAAACAATTAAAAACACAGTGATCTTAACCCTAAGGTACACCTCACTTTAAGTTTAATCTCCCTAGCAGAGTCGCCAGTTCTGTGATCGGTGGATCTGGAACTGACTGTTTAATGCTGGTTCGCGAAATGTCGCGGAAGCAAGAGTCGCCACCGTCTTTTATTTTCTCCAAATGGAAAGGACAAAAGCACAGAAAAATTCCTTAAAGAGATTGCTCTCGGTTCGGGAGGTAGGTTATAGAAAGGGAAGGTGTTAGCACCCTTTCTATCCATGGTTATCCATGGGCTCTTAGATACTTGCTCATTTGTGTTTTCAAAATGGTTTGTTTGCTTTTCAATTGTGGGTTTTAAAAAGTTTCTTTGAAAATTTCAGTTCGACTCTTGTATCGGTCCTCAAGAGTGTTTGAAAAATGCTTTCGAAAGCTTTTTGAAAATGTGTTGGTGTGAAAAGTATTTTTGATTTGTTTTGTTTTGAATTAGAGCAAGTATCCACGAGTCGTCTACCTACCCTAAGGAATTCGTCTGTGTAAATGTCCTTTAAAGTAGTGCCATCCCACCATTAAGAGGTAGGTAGCACTACCGTTGGAGGTGTTCGGGTCAATTCGAGGTTCGGGACATGGTGATCACCAGAGCAATGGGAAGACACCTTAGAAGCTACCCTCATGCCAGGTTCCCGAATCATGAGGACTTACTAAGACATCCTCTACTCGACGATCACCTTTCGAGGCAAGGCAACAGTGAGGCGTACCCTAGGGGTGGTGTGTGATTTGTGTGTCGTTTTCAGATATTTTTGTCTTTTGTCATGTTATGGGTGATCTAACGTTTGTTTTTATTTTTGTCCATACATTCTTCCATGCCTTGATTAACAGTTTAAAAATTGCGAAAAGTAAAAATTCTAAACTATTACAAACGGCGCGGGTCCACATCGCCAAAATTTCTTGAACCCGATTTGACAGAAAAAAATAAAGAAAGTAAAGAAAATAAAGTGCGAGCAATTAGTTACACGGCTTTGGGAGAGATACATAAATTTTAAAGGAATAGAAAATAAATATGCGAATTAAGTAAGAATTAAAAAAACTAGGGCGTTGGACCCTTTTTGCAAAATTAAATTAAATAATGGGATTGATTAATTAAGAAAAGAAAGAGAAATTGTTTTTGGTATTTTTTGGTTTTTTATGATTTTGATGGAAAAAGAATTAAATGCAATTAAACCTAATTCTACAATTTTTATTTTATTATGAAAACATATTAAAGTTTAAACCTAATATTAACCCTAATTAATTTACGTGCAATTTAATTACAAAAATAAATATTTAATATTTTAATTATTATGAAAGAAAAATAAAAAGGAATAAAAATTATCATAAACCCTAATTCTATATTTTTTTATATTTTTATTAAAAACGTATTACAATTAAGCCCTAAATTAAAACTAAATGAATTAATGCAATTTATTTATAAAAATACTAAAATAAAATATTTATTATTTTTTTTCTCTTTTCTGATTTTTTATGGTTTTTGTGTTTTTATGAAAATATAATTAAATTAACAGAATTAATTAAAAATAATAATTGAAAGTAAAAAAAAGAATGAAAAAAACAAAAAAAAAACATTGCAAACCTGAGGGGGGTGTTGTCCCCAATTGTGAGGTAAATGGCTAGCAATTTAAGCCCAATAACCTTGGCCTGTAAGACTTTTTGCGCTGGCATGGATCTTTGTTGACTGAGTGCATCATGTTCTTCAGATTGTGGCCATTGATTGAATCTCCTGGGACGCGTGGACGTTGGATTTTGAAGGTGCATGATACGCTTCAGCCTTGAAACTGCATGGGAATATTGATTGCAAAATAACATGGAAATAGTGAGGACCTGGGGCTCGAACCCAGGTCATGAACGTTACCAACACATACGTATACCACTAAGCCATCCCACGCGCGTTTAACATATAACGACTAACAAATATTATAAAAGAAAAATAGTCAGTGGCTCAAAAACGCGCGAAGAATTTGAATGTTCCAATCAGCTTATGCCACTTCATCGTCCTCTTCGTTGTGTTTTCTTTTTCTGAAATACAAAAACAATAAGCAACGGTTTTGAACTGTTCTATAACATACCATTAGAGAAAATAGCGAATAGGCCATAAGGCCTCATAAATTAGGCGCGAGGGTGGCCTTCTCTTCGTCTAACCGCACTGAGTTGAATGGCTTTGGTCTCAAGCTCCAATTGTTTCATATTTTAAAACCCCTAATTTGGAGCTTCATGAACCCTAATATGCTCACATGGTGGAATCGTGTACAATGCTCAAAAACATAATTAATTTACATGGTTAGCTTTAAAACACATCACTGATCATGAATCTATAAACAAAATGCCATGAATGTGCATAGAATGTAAAATACGATTATGAGAAAAAGTGGAAAAAGCTTGACTTCTGTATACCGTTTCAAGGTGTTAGGATTGATGTTTTTGATCCAGGAAGGTTGCTTGATGTCCTTGGAAGGCAATAGGATGAGTTTTGTGGCTTGAAACGACCTCCAACCCTGTTTTCAGTTTTGAGTTTTTAAGCAAAATTTTCAAGTTTGTGTCTTAGTCTCTAGCGCAGCTTAGTGGTTAGGGAGCATTAGGTCTTGATCAGGCTTATGTATAGAGTGAATTAGGTCAAAGAAATCAATCAAAAACCTTAGCATTCATGGTTTGAAAGATTTGATTTTTCAAGATCTTTTTTTCAATCTTTTTTCATGCTATTTTGTACAAATCATATCCAATCAATTCCAATTCTTCCATATCTGATCATGCACGAATTTTTGAAGATATTATATGCACAAAAAGATTGAAAAACTTAGGTTAATTATTTTTCATGTATTTAATTGATTTAAATGAATTATTATTAATAAAAATTCAAATAAATAAATAAAAAATGAAGAAAAACTTCCCTTTGGGCCAAGTGGTCGTGCACATGCCTTGGATGATGAATTGTGGAAGAAAAATAGGCCCATTAGCAATTTTAGGTCATTTGAATCAATGTTGACTTTTCAAAATATCCAAAAATTTCCCAACTTCCACAAGGCATAACTTGCTCAATTTTTAAGCTTTGCTCATGTTCTTGGACATTTTGGAAAGGTCTCTGAGTCCTCTAACCAATGTCTTTGGTCCCATGTCATTTTGATTTACCGATATCAAGTTATGGCCTTTGACTTAAAGTCCCTTTTTGTTGACTTTTGAAAATGACCTATAATGTTGAAATTGATAACTTTTTGTGAGAGCATTTCTTGGACTTGAAGTATGAATATGAGTTGTAGGAAATGTCTTTCTCTTCAAAATGAGCTTTGGATGGAATTTTTCTGATAATCCATGTGAAAGTTATGCCCTGGTCAATTTACAGTTGACTTTTTCAGCTGTCCAAATAAGGAAACTTTTGCATCTTGATGATTTTTGAGCCAAGCTTTGAGAATCATGATCAAGCATTGATCAAATGATGTTTGTGGCTTCAAAATGAGATGTTGACCAAAAATTTGAACTTTTGACTGTCAAATGACCATTTTGCCCCTACAGTTGACTGTAGTGCAATTAGGGTTTTTGACTGTGCAATCTTGTGCTGAAAGTCTTGAAACTTTGTATGAGGATGCTTGACCATATTTGTAGGCATGTGAGACTTGATTGGACCCTTGGAAACTTCATTTTCTTGATCAGAATCAAAACCCTAATTTTGACTGTTCATGAGGCTCTTACACTGTGCAACCCTTGGGGAATTTTGAAGCTTGACTTGGCAATTTCTTGAAGAATATGGGAGGGAAAATTTTGGGGTACAACAGCCATCTTGTGTGAACTCTAGCGTTCCTTCGTCGACCATGTTTTGAATCTTGTACTTCAACGCCCAACAATTATTTGTATCATGTCCAGGACTATCAGAATGATAGGCACACCTGGCATCCGGATTTTAGTTGGGAGAAGAAGTTTTGGGTTTTGGAGGAGGTCTTATTGGTGTAATCAAATTCATCCTCAGCATGTGTTACAAAGCTTGGTACAGAGGTATGCTGATGTTGGTAAACTGTCTTTTGGGCTCACTTTTCCTTTGCTGATTTTCCAGTTGATGTTGACGAAGTCGTTGTTGGGCTCGTGACTTGGATGCAAATTGGGAAGGTCTTCTCTCCATTAAACCAACTTCTTGTCTTATGGGAGGTTGAATGATGACCTGATCCCCAATTATAGATGTTTTCCCCATTTGGTTACATCTGGCTTGACGAAGCTTGTTGATGAGGACTCTTAGCTCTTCTTGTCCTTGAGCCAAGTTTTGAATAAGAGCCATCTGGCCCACCAGTTGTCCCATCATCTAGACTTTCATTGTTTCCATTTCAATTTGTAGCCTTTCCAATTGATCATCCTTGGTGTCCTCCGGATTCCCCATGACCATGCCCCTTATGAGGAGAGCCTTCACCTCTTCTTGCCCCTTGGATAGGTTCAAGAACATCTCTTGAAGTTGAGTGTTTTGAGCCTGGATGTCTTTGATAGTCTGTTCTAGAGCCATCTCTACTGAAATAAACAGTAGAAAGATAAGGAGACTTGTTGCAAAGACCTGTTTATGTTTTATGATGGATGATATTTATTCATGCAATGCTTTCAAGGATTTAAAAATTCAAATTTATTTCAAACAAAAAGGAACACACGTTATATTAATAGAATTTGAGTACATCAATTCCCCTAGGGCAAAATAATACAAAATTCTAAGATAAAAAGACGTTGCGCATCCTCTTTATTGCAATGTAGGTGTTGAGAGTTTGCTCTTCATAAAGTAACCGAGTGAGTTCCAAAACCTTCTTCTCGCTTGCGTAGAATTGGTCTTCAAAAGTATCGCGTTCTTCTTTGAGCTGTATCCAACTCCTTTGTAGGTCTTCGAGTGATGTCGGCATGTCAGGATGTAGGATGGTGTATGGAACCTCTCCTTCCTTAGCAGGCTCTATAATCACTGGGAGAATGGAGGGGTAAGGCATCATAAGACTTTGGGTGCGGGTTCGTACCCACTTGAGGTAAGGCTCAAGAGGGATGGAATTATTGTGTCCCAAGGTCTTACTATCTACCTTGTTTGGCATCCTCCAAGCTCGGATGAACCTTTGGAGAAGACTTTGATCATCATTGTCGAAGTCGAAAACCAAGCCTTGAACAGCATATCATGTGGGCCATCCCTTCGGGCATAACCAAACTATCTTAAAGCCAAGCACGGGTTGTAGGTGATGCCTCCCCTAATGCCAAGTAGAGGGACATTAGGGAATTCCCCACAACGGTCGATAATGATAACATTCTCTTTGAATCGAGAACACCAATGAATGTCTGAATGTGTAAGTGTCATCAATCGTTGTGACCACCTCAAACCTTGCTCATTATTCAAGACTGATTGGGGAAGATGAGAAATAAACCATCTTGCCAGGAGAGGAGTGCAACACATGAGAACACCTCTTTTCCTCATTGTACGAGTGTGAAAAGAGTGTAAGACATCTCCAAGCAAAGTAGGCACCGGATTGCGTGACATGAAGATTTTGACAACACTCACATCTATGAGTTGATCAAGATTAGTGAACAAGACCATCCCGTAGATGAGAAGAGCCATAATCTCCTCAAAAGCTTGTAAGTCCAAGGAATTCCAACAGCTTTGGGCCTTCTCAAACATAAACTTTGACAAGAAGCCTTTGACACCACTTCTAGTTTCCCAATGGGTTGTGACATCAGATGAGTGCAAGTGCGGGGCTTGAGCAATCTCTTCTGGATTCGGATCTCTTTCCATACCGTTGAAAGGTAGTTGATTGAGAATAGGAATCCTCAAGATTTGAGAGAATTCTTCCAAAGTAGGCACAAGCTGGTAGTCAGGAAATGTGAAGTAGTGATGCAAAGGGTCAAAGAACTGGAAGAGAACCTTCATCATGTCTTCCTTTATGTTGGAAGTGACTAAGTTGAGTAGACGACCATGTCTCTCGGTGAATGGAGAGTTCTCAGGAATCCTTGAAGCTAGATCCTTGAGTTGTGGAGGAATTCTTACAAGGTTGACTTGGATAGTTTTCCTGCGAAGTGAATCCATATCCTACAAAACAGGAACAAAGATGAATTTCCAAAATCCTTGAAATGGTTAGTGGATGCATATGATGCTCATGATGTCCATGATGTTATGCACAAGTATATATGTACAAGCAAATGACACAAGTTCCTAGTTTAGGATTGCATGGGGTTTCATAGGTAAGTACCCTCTTGAAGTTTAGTTGGCTCAACCTGTCCTAGTAATAGTAATCGGGTTCTGAGGAGCTCAATATCACTGGATTGTTTCCTTGTTCATTGTTTCAATTCAAGCCTCTTGACTGGCGACCGAAATATTCCAAGGAACCAACCCTCAATGAGTGTAGTATCGAGTATCTACCAACTTTGGACGACACCAAAGCCGGTCATCTCACTACATCCTAAAAGGCCAAGTTGGTCAAGTAAAGGTTCTAGAAGTTCATTAGTGCTTCATGACATCACTAAACGGCCCCGTATTCTCTTTGATTGACTCAAAGGCTACCGGTACCCACAAATATGTCACACTAACATAACTATTGCTTAGACCGTGTCGGTATACCCTACACAGTTTCTACAACGTATTGCTATTTACCTATAATGTTTCCCAAATCTGGGTGGAGGATTCAAACCCAAACAATAGAACCAAAGTGTAAAGCAAACAAGACAAACAAGGTAAGCAAATAAATGTGATATAAACCCTAAGGTAACCCCACATTTATAATTTTCCCCAGCAGAGTTGCCAGTTCTGTGATACGGTGGGAGAACTGACTTGAGGTTTTGCATTTTGTTGCAAATGTCGCGGTTAGCAAGAGTCGCCACCGACTTTTATTTTATCTAAAAGGAAAGGTATAAAAGCACAGGAAAGACCTTTGAGATGTTTTCTTGAGTTCGGGGGGTAGATTATGAAAAGGGAAGGTGCTAGCACCCTTTTCATCCATGGTTTTCCATGGGCTCTTAGTTACTTGCTTAGATCACTTGCTTTGCTTTGAAATTGTTTGAAATGGTGCTTGTGTTTGGTGTGGTTTTGAAAGTATTTTGAAAAGAGGCCCTTTGTTTAGGCAATCTTTGTAATGATTCTCGTTCGTAAGAATGTATACAAAGATGTTTGTATTTTGAAAAATGTTTCAATGTTTTGTAAGATGTTTTTGAAATGTGTGTGTTTGTTTTTGAAAATAGCAAGGATTGTTTTGAAATGGAGCAAGTAACTTAGAAGCTATCTACCTACTCAAATATCTTTCTTGTACATTTTTATTCCTTTGACATTGTTGACTTACCATTGATTTGGTAGACAACTCTATCTTTGGATGTAAACGGGACGGGCGTGGGTCATCGTATGACCATGATAGAAATGTTTCCAAGTATCTTAGCATGTTTGAGGGACCAAGATCATTTTGTTTTAGGCAACCTTTTGATAGCGTCATCGAGGGACTATGATCTTTTTTTTTTGTTTTGCCAAGATACTTCGCATGCATAACATGGCCATTTTATTTTAAGCAACCAAGTGGGTGAAACCCTAAGGGTGCTTGTGTGCAAAGTGTGTCATTTTTCATGCTTTTGTCTTGCATTAGGTTTTTTCTATTTGTTTTGTTTTTGTTCTTGTCATGCAAACCCTAGTTTACTAAACATGGTATAAAAGCGATAAATTGCGTAAATGTAAACTAAGCTATTACAACAATTATTATGGGAGGGGGGATACAAGTTTTGAATGGGGATTTTGCACAAAATATAAACCTAAATATATTATTACAACCGAATCGAATATTGTGCGCATTAAATAAATAAACAAGTATTTAGAATGCAATGCAATGTATTTATGTAAAAATATGTTTTGTATTTGTTTTTTGTATGAGAAAATAATTTAAATTAAACCCTAAAAAATAAGGAAAAATAAATATTATTTTTGGAGAGGTGAAACCATAGTTTTCAATTAAAAATAAAATAATATTTCCTAATATTAATTTGTCCATTTTTGTATAAGAAAATAATATATAATATTATGTGCAAATATTAAAAATCAAATATGTATAGAAAATAAATATTTTATGATTATAAATAGTATAAAAAATGTTAAGTATTTTTAATTGTATTTACAAATTCTTTAAGAAAATAAAATCTATTTATCCTAATAAACTATTTTTTTATGTAAATAATAATAAAAAATAAAATAAAATTGCAAAAAATAAAGAAATTCATTTTTATGATTTTTATTATTCAGAATAATAAATGAAAGTATAAAAATATGAAAATATAAAATAAATACAAAAATATAACAAAGTTAGTCAAGGGGGTGCAAATAGTGGGTCAAGAGGTGTAAAAAGTAAAAACAAAAAGCCCAATGCAACAAAAAGCCCAGAACCATCGTCCCTGTCCTCCAGCCAGCTCTTGCGCGCGTGTTTCAGCTCAACCTGTAACTCTGAAATGCTTGCGCAAAAACAAAAACTTATAACATGAAACTTGTGGCATTTGAGCTCACGATTCCAACAATATAAATTTTGTAACCTAACTCTCAAAGATCAGAGAGAATTTTGTCAGCCCTAATTTGTGACCTAAAAATTTTATGAACTTCAAGCTTCAAATTCTCACAGCATAATCAATATAAATGAAAAATATGCATATGTACAGCTTCACCATGATAAGGGCTACATTTTTTCTTCACAAATTGTGGCTTGAGGATGCCTATTCAGAGAGATAGAGTTTTGAAAAATACCTCCTTCAGTTGGATTTGGATAGAGAAATGTAGGGACTTTGATGGAGGCCTGAGGATTGTGTGAGCTTCCTTGAACTTCCTTCAAGCTATTCCAATGCTTAGCTTGCTCTGAGGATGGCTGAAACTCTTTGCACAAGTCAAGTTGCAAGCTTCCAAAGTGAAAATGGCAATGGCTGAAACAGGGGTTACAGAAACAGTGTAAAGGCTTGGATAGCTTTTGTATGACGTGTATGAAGTGTTTCAAGTGTTAAAATGCAAAACGCACGAGCCAAAAATCAGTTGGCTTTGGTTTTGCAGAACTGCTGTGTTTGGACAGAAAAATGGAGTTTTTGAGTTTGAGAGTGTTTCAGTTGTCAAGCAGTCGTGTTTTTGTTTGTAACAAGTTTGTAAATATGTAAAGAAAGGATCCAAGTCCACCCTTCACTAGCTGTGCAAGCTTTTCACCTTTTGGCAACTTTTCTTGTATTTGAAGAAAAGTGAAGTGACCATACTAACAGGCCTGTCCTTGCTTGCTTGTGACCAGAAATGAACTTGTACAATATGCTTGAGACCTGTGGAAGTTGCTTGTACCAAAGGGACAGGTTCAAGGCTCAAGATTGACAAAGTTGCTAAAGTTTCCCTTTATGAAAATGGCATTGTGCACTTTTGGCCAAAATTGGAAATGTAACTTGTACAAAGCCTCAAAAGCAAAGCTAAAGCCTTTATATTCTGAGTTTGAATTTAATTATGGAGTGTAGAATGAGTTTAGGACCTGTAAAGCAAGATTCAAACATCAAAGATCTGATTTGCAACTTGATGCTTTGTAAAAATGGCTTGATTAAAAGTGATAAAATGCCAACTTCCCTTCTTCGATTCTCCCTAACCAAAAATGATCTTGGGGAGTTCTTGGAAATTTTGGAAAGATTGCAATGTTCTCTATAATACATCTTTGAAATTCATTTTGAGATACCTCTTGGAACTAGGTGGAAAATTTCCATGAAGTTGGGTCCAAAACCTGCCTAAATTAGGGCAAAATTTCACTAAGTTATTTAGTTCATGGACCTATGTTCACAAATTCATAACTTGAGATCCAAGCATCTTTTGGGAAATGTTTGTGAAGAAAAGTTGTAGATTTCATGGAGGAATAAAACTTTCATGTTGGAAGTTTTCTTTGAATCCAAATGCATCATGATGAAAAAGTTGTGAAAAGTTGGGGGAAAAAAAGAAATTTTCCATACTTAGAAAAATTCTAAGTTATGAAAATTTTCAAATTCAAAACCCTAATTTCCAAAGTTGGTTTTCTTGGTCAACAAGTTTCATATTTTTACATATCTTGATGAATTATGACCCTTGGCACTTGATTTTGACCAAAAAGTCAAAGTTTGACTTTTCAGTGTACAGTTGACTTTTGATCAGTTGACTGTAAAATTCATTTGTCAATCCAATGAACTTGAGATCTTTTAAACCATGTAATTAGGTCAAGATGATGTCATTGAATCCTTGAAATCATTTTTAACCCAATTGGTCATTGGATAGGTTAAAAACCAGAAATTGCCCTTTCTCAGTCAAAACCCTAATTTTGACCATTTTGCCCTTTTGATGATTTGATCAAATTTCTTGAGGAGTTGTGATCCAAAATTGATCAGATGATACATATGAGTCTAAAATATTGATGTGGATCAAAAATTAATAAGTTTGACTGTAAATTGGCCATGGTTGACTTTTTCCCCAATACAGCTGATTTTTAGGTCAACTGTCCAATTGACTGAGCAAGAATGTGATTCAAGGCTTGAAACTTAACATGAGCAATCTTAGGGGTCCAAGATGGTGTATGAAAGTAACATGAAGCATTTATGGTCCAAAAATCCTTGTTCAAACTCAAACCCTAATTTTAGGTTATCAGTGCAAGATGAGGTGTCTTGAGCTGACCAAACTCTAATCTTGTCTTGAGTCCAAGAAGTCTTGTAAGGAAAATCTTGATAAATGAGAGGGAAAATTTTGGGGTACAAAACTTCCATTTGTTTAACTTGTAGACCAAGAGAATAGGTTAATTCACCAACAAGACTCATCTCAAATTCAGATTGCATTTTCTTGAAAAATATTCAACCATCTCATTTGACATCCCACCAAATACAATATCATCAACATAAATTTGAGCAATCATAATCATCCCTTCTTCTTCTTCTTCTTCTTTTACAAATATAGTTTCATCTATTCCACCTTTCCTATATCCATTCTCCCCAAGGAATTATGTCAGTATCTCATACCAAGCTCTTGGAGCTTTCTTCAATCCATACAGAGCTTTCTTCAGTTTGTAGACATGTTTAGGAAAACTTTGATCAACAAATACCTTTGGTTGTTACATATAGACTTCATTCTTTCAAATAGCCATTTAAGAAGGCACTTTTTACATCCTATTGAAATAATTTAAATTTCAGTATGCATGCAACTCCCAATAGTAGTCAGATTGACTGAAGTCTGGCAACTGGAGAAAAGGTTTCATCAAAGTCCACTCCTTCAATTTGAGTGTATCCTTGTGCAACTAGCCTTGACTTATTTCTAGTGACCTCCCCTTTTTCATCAGATTTTTTCTTGTATACCCATTTAGTGCCAATCACATTTGTCCCTTCAGGTCTTGGAACCAGATCACAAACTTTATTCCTAATGAATTGTTGTAGCTCCTCTTGCATAGCATTAATCCAGAATTCATCAGTTATGGCCTATTTTACATTTTTAGGCTCAATTTTTTATACAAAGCAAGAGTTTGAAATCCCTTCTCTTGATCTGGTAGTAACTTCTTTATTTGGATCTCCTATGATAAGCTCCTTAGGATGATCTTTTTGAGTTCTAATTGAAGGTCCTTTATTGAGGTAACTAAGCTAAGGATCTTCTTAAGGAGGATTAGAATCAATACTTGTGTCATTTGATTCAGTTGGGCTATCAGGAAAAGATGTTCCAACATCTTCTGAGACATCTTCTTTGACATTCCATCCTCTATCATCAATAATAACATTTATTGATTCCATCATAACTTTGGTTATGGAATTAAAAACTCTCTAAGCTCTAATGTTTGTAGAGCAACCCAGGAATATTCCTTCATCACTCTTGGGATCCATCTTCCTCCTTTTTTCACGATCAGCTAAGGTGTAACATTTACTTCCAAAAACATGAAAGTATTTAATAGTTGGTTTTCTTCCCCTCAATATTTCATACAAAGTAGCTGAAGTGCCTTTCCTTAGAGTGACTCTGTTATGGATATAGCACGTAGTATTCATTGCTTCAGCCCAAAAATTGTAGGGTAGCTTCTTAGCATGAATCATGGCTCTAGAAGATTCTTGGAGAGTTCTATTCTTGCGTTCTACAATCCCATTCTGTTAAGGAGTAATGAGAGAAGAGAATTCATGGATGATTCCTTCAAAAGAGCAAAACTCAGAAAATTTGTTGTTCTCAAATTCCTTTCCATGATCACTTCTGATTCTTATGACATGGTTTTCCTTTTCCCTTTGAAGTTTTTGACAAAGATCTTTGAACACTTTAAAAGTTTCTGATTTTTCTCTAATAAATCTTATCCATGTGTATCTGGAAAAGTCATCTACAACAACATAGGCATACTTATTACCACCAAGACTTTCAACCTACATAGGTCCCATCAAGTCCATGTGAAGAAGTTCCAAAACTTTTTATGTAGTAAGATTTTGAATCTTCTGATGTGACATCTTAGTCTGCTTTCCAATTTGGCAGTCATCACATACCCTTCCTTCTTCTATTTTGAGCTTAGGAATCCATATCACTACTTCTTCAAATATAATTCTTTTCATACCTTTCAGATGCAAGTGCCCCAATTTTTGATGCCATAGTTTAACTTCATTATCTTTGGCTAAAACACATGTTGAGGAGAGGTTCAACTCTTGAGGAACCCATCGATAACAATTGTCTTTAGATCTGATCCCTTTCATAATAACTTCATTCTTTTCATTGCACATAAGACATTCTTTCTTGGTGAAGTTAACTTTGAATCCTTGATCACATAACTGGCTTATACTTATCAGGTTAGTTGGTAACCCTTTAACAAGTAACATATTATCAAGCTTAGAGACTCCTGAACAATCAAGCTTGCCAACACCATTTATTTCACCTTTTGCCCCATCACCAAAAGTCACATAACTCGTGGAGTGAGATTTGACATCCACCAATAGATTCTTGACACCTATCATGTGTCTAGAACAACCACTGTCAAAGTACCAGTCATCTTTGGTTGATACTCTGAGAGAGGTGTGAGCAATGAAACTAACAACATTGGACTTGGGAACCCACTGTTTCTTCTCTTTGCTATTTTGGGGAATCTTATTAGTTTTGGGAAAAGAAGTATTTTTAGGGTACCCATACAACTTAAAAAAGAAGGGCCTTATATGACCAAGCCTTCCACAGTGATGACATCTCCAGGGTTGGGGATTCTCTATGGTGTGATTAAGTGTTTTCTTCCCGTGATCCTTTCCATGATGTCGTTTCTTCCCATGATGTTTGCCAAGATGTTGAGACATTTGATTTGACATCTTTGGTTTAGGCTTGGCATGAATGGAAACTGATGAAGGATTTTCTGAGTTAGGTTCCTTTTTCTCATTAAAACCTAGACCACTCTTGTCTCCTGTAGTTCTTCCTGCTTGGAGAACTTCATCTAATGTGTAAGTCTCATTATTCAGTATCTTGAGAGATTTGATCATTCTATCAAGTTTTAAATTCAGAGAAGACACTTCACTTTCCAGATCAGAAATAGTTTTAAGATGCTCTTGCCTTTCCTCTTTCAGCTGAGTTATGAGGGCCTTCTTTTTCTCCCCTTCAAGACACACTTCTGCACTTCTGAGACATAATTCTTTGTATGAAGCAGCTAACTCATCAAATGTTAGTTCCCCATCACTAGACTCTTCATCAGAAACATATTTGCATGTTAATGCTGTAACATATTTGGCAGATTCTTCAAGATCACTCTCTGAGTCCTCTTCAGACCAAGTAACAGATATATTCTTCTTCTGTTTCTTAAGATATGTAGGGAATTAAACTCTAATGTGACCAAATCCTTCAAATTCATGACATTGAACTCCATTCCCTTCAGTAGATTCATCTTCAACCCTTTTTCTTCCAAACTCATTTGACTTATGGATGTCAGATGAGATGTTCTTGACATTTGATCTTTGGTTCCTGTCCTTTCTTTTATCACTTTGTTAAATTGTCTTCCAAGCAAAGCTAAGGCATTTGATATTCTTACATCTGTATTCAGATCACAATCCTCTTCTTCATCTTCAATATTTGATACAAAGGCTATGCTTTTGTTTTTCTTTCAGATCTTTCATTGATGCTTAATTCAAATGTTAGAAGGGATCCAACAAGTTCATCCACTTTCATTTTGTCAATGTCTTGAGCTTCTTTTATAGCAGTCACTTTCATATCAAATCTCTTGGGAAGAGACTTGAGCATCTTGCTCACAAATTTGTCTTCAGGAATTTTCACTCCTAAAGCAATGGAGGTATTAGCAATTTCAAGAATGTTCATATGGAAGTCATTTATACTTTTATCATACTTCATCCTTAAATTCTCAAATTTTGTGGTGAGCAACTGAAGTCTTGACATCTTAACTTTGGATGTGCCTTCATGAGTAGATTGAAGAATCCCCCATACATCCTTAGCAACTTCACATTTATTCACTAATCTGAAAATGTTCTTGTCAATTCCATTGCATATAGCATTCAAGGCTTTAGAATTTCCAAGAGAAATTTCATATTCTTCCTTAGACCAATCTTATTTTGGTTTTAATTTAGAAGTAGGTTCTCCATTTTCTCCCAATTTGATAGGGTATTTCCATCCTCTAAAAAACAGCTTTCCAAGCCCTGCTGTCTAAGGACTTTAAAAAGGCAATTGTTCGTGGTTTCCAGTAGTCATAATTGCTTCTATCCAGAATGGGTGGTCTTTTCACAAATCCACCTTCCTTGTCAATAGTACCAGAAAGTATCTTCCCTAGATCTCACCCAGATAAGGGCAAGATGCCTGCTCTGATACCAATTGAAATTCTAGTATCAGATATATGATGTCGAATGAGATGTCACGACATAAATATCAGTTTGCAAGTAAAGTGCAGTAAAATCAAAAGCAGTAAAAACACAAGAGATTGTTCACCCGGTTCAGTGTACAACAACACCTACTATGGGGGCTACTAAGTCAGAGACAAGTTCACTAAATAGTATTAATTCACAGACCCTCAGTAAACAACCAGTTTACGATCTAATCACTTAATCACTACCCGTGCTAAAATTTTACCTAAGACTCACCTAGGTATCAGGCCCTCCTCAAATCCCTTCAATCACTTAGAGTGAAAAACTAACAGAAATAATAAGTTTAAAACACTTCAATCATTCAATGCTTAAAAGCTTATGAATGATACACAATTAAAAACTCAAATAACAACACAAGTATTCAATCAATACTAAAGTGTTTGACAATTAAAAGACTTAGACCTTTTAAAACAGAAATAAAGTATTCTTCTTCAAAACTTGTTGTCGTTTAAACAAGGAAGCAAGTCCTTATATATGCACAGATGTTGGCTTTGGCTTTAAAACCAAATATTCAATTCTTTTGAATATTTCCATAAAAACAGGTCAAGATAAAATCCATGCATTTTGAAAAATATTCCTCCATATTTTTTTCTGCCTGTGAGTTACAAGTCTTGAATTATATAGTGCTGGAAATTAGGAAACATCAAACTTAAATTGATGTTGGGCTGAGATCAGTTCAGGAGGCAGATGTCAAGACATCTGCTTTGACATCATACAAAACAATTTTTCTCAGAATGTTAAGACATTTAGCAAAACATTATTAAGTCATTGTTTTACCAAAATTGTTGCCAACAACCACTTAGACATATATGTCATAGGGTCAAATACTCATGGAATCAAGGCATATCTCTGCAAGAAAAAGTGGAGAAATTGATTATTCTGTTAAACAACATTGTGAATCAGAACTCAGGGTTTCCTGATTTTTAATGCACGCCGCATGTGTTCCAAGATATTAAATTAACAAACAATTAATTCATCATCATATCAAGCTCTTATGTGTCTCAACACACTCTGAATTATTTATAATTTTAAGCGTCTCATTTGATTTGAGACAGCGTAGATGAAAATTATGTACTATGCGTTTCAAGCTCAGAAATTTACTACTTTAGATTGAAAAGTGATTTGGGAATGATTCTTAAGTATTTGAAACCTTCTTGAGGTCTTCTTCACTTCATCTATTCATGTCAAAGGCTAAATTTTAGTGGAAGATTTTCTTAAGCGCAAAATATTCGATGTGCGGTATATGGTGAACTTATCGTTTCTCTAGTTTTCAAATGCTTAAGAATTCATAACATCTTACTGGAATATCATCTTTGAGTTCCTATTAGATAACATGAATCATCTTTCTATTTCCTCCAACTTTCATGTTCGGTTCAGAAGCTAATTCATTGAGGAGGATCTCCGAATGCATAAGTACTTTGAAACTAAACTGTAAAAAAACAAGGAAAATACTGTGCTGAACCATTATTTTTTGGACGTTCAAAATTCCATAACTGTCGCCTGGTTCGAGGTTTTTAAATGGTTCTTTGGGCTAAAATCCATCTTGATCTTATCTTCGATTCGTATGTTTGGGTCAGAAGCTAATTCTTTGCAGAAGATTTCCAAAAGTTCCAATTACCAGAGAAAATTGCATGTCAAAATTGTTTTCTATCGGACTGTTTTTTGATATTGTAAAAATCGTATCTCCCTCGATTTTTATTGTATTGAAATGATTCTTGAAGCGTGAGATCACAAATTTTGTCTACCACAATTTTGCTTCAGACCTCAAGTTCAAACGGTATTCCGAAGGCTTCCGTTTATGGTCTATTTTGCAAGTGGAACAGTGAAATACGTTGTTGAACCGAAAGAGACAACGTCAGAGCCTATTAAAAATTTTATAACTCGATCAATTTTTATTGTATCGTGTCCGTTCTTTCGGAATCGTGTCATAAATTTTGTCATCTTCTATTTTTCTTTAGGGCTCGAGTCAATATTTTGCACCATGATGATCTTATATTTTCTTCTTACATTGTGCATTAAATTTGATGACACTCTCAAAATAAGGCCCAATCCAAATTCAAATATAAGGCCCAATTGGAGGGAATATATATTTAAAAAATCATATTTCAAAAGGGGGAGACTCTCATTTTTCACAAACCTCTAAAAATTCTTATCTCTCTTCTCTCAAAGATCAAAACAACCTCTCTCCAAATTCTCTCAAGATCTTCATCAAGCTCATTAAGAATCTCAAGATCCAAAAATAAAAAATCACAAAAACTTCAAATTTTTTTCCCTGTTTCTCCCTCTGATCCGTGAACCACCACCTGAACCGAAGCCACTTCCTACTCCCTCTGGTAACTCTCCCAGCGTTCGAGCATTTACGCCATGTTTTCTCGATTTCAAATTAAATTTTTGTACGATTTATGTGTTAATGGAGTTTCTGCCCGAGAATGGTAAGTATCACTTGAGAGGTGATTTAATTCATGGTGATTGCTTATGTGAGCTTCTTGGTAAGTTTGGTAGCTACAAGTACTGTTTTGGAGCGGTTTTATACCGACTTTTTGTGCACTCAAGTTTGTGATGTGATGCTGCCAACAGTTTACATTTATGGTTTCAATGTGCAATTAATTTCTCCTTCTTTATGATTTAATCATAAATTGAATTGTGTTGAGGGTGCATCACTCTGATTTCGCTTCCTTGTTATTTTTAACGTGTTTGTTGACTTGTGCAAGGTACTTTGCGAGATTTTGATTGTTTAATTAATGCATTGATTATTCAATCAAAAAGAATGATATGCCACTTTATTTATGCATTCTCTTCGGACGTGATTTTTGTCTGGATGTGAATTTGTATGCAGGTGTTCTGTTTATTGTGGATGTGTCTTACACGCATTCCCATTGTGCTTTATTGATCGACGCATATTTTGACTATTATGTTGTTGATGCTAGCTTGCGTGAAGTTTTTTGGAGTATTTCTACTTTTGCTTGCTTGCTATGAATTCTTGTTTGCTTGGTATTACACTAATACTGATTTATGTTTCCACATCATTTACCGCTTTTCTAATTCCATGAGAAGTAGGATAGAGATGTATGTTTTGGGAGTCCCTTTGAGGAAAATCTGGTTTATTTAAAAGTTGTTTAAGGAAATTCTTACTTATTCTTGTTTACCATTTTATGTGTTTACATTTGTGCCAAAGACCTCGATGAAGGTGTCCCATTCCCATTCCCCATTGATAAGTACTCAAAGAAGGTAAGGTGATAGAGGGTTCATAATCAACCCCACCATTTCTTGTTCATGTCTTTCATAGCACGCGTCGTGCATTGATGATATTAATTGTGTTCTCATTTTATCGAGCCGGTCAGATGGAAAAGGATCTGTAACCAATCCCTCACATTTTGTCTTTAGCTCATGTTTGTGAAACATTGATGTTGTGATGTGATCTCATTATTTCCTTCTATTGTACCCCAAAATTTGCCCTCTCATTTATGAAGATTTTCCTCACAAGACTTCTTGGACTCAAGACAAGATTAGGGTTTGCTCAGCTCAAGACATCCCCTTGCACTGATAACCTAAAATTAACGTTTGAGTTTGCACAAGTATTTTTGGACCATCAATGATTCATGTCACTTTCATACACCATATTGGATCCCTAAGATTTCCCATGTTAAGTTTCAAGCCTTGAATCACATTTTTGCCCAGTCAAATGGACAGTTGACCTAAAAATCAGCTGTATTGGGGGAAAAGTCAACCATGGCTAATTTACAGTCAAACTTCATAATTTTTTATCCACAACAACATTTTAGACTCATACGTACCATTTGATCAAGTTTGGATCACAACTCCTCAAGAAATTTGATCAAAACATCAAAAGGGCAAATTGGTCAAAATTAGGGTTTTGACTGAGAAAGGGAAATTTCTGATTTTTAACCTAGCCAATGACCAATTGAGTTCAAGCATGGTTTCAAGGATTCAATGGCATCATCTTTACCTAATTACATGGTTCAAAAGATCTCAAGTTCATAGGATTGACAGATGAATTTTGCAGTCAACTGATCAAAAGTCAACTATACACTGAAAAGTCAAACTTTGACTTTTTGGTCAAAATCAAGTATCAAGGGTCATAATTCATCAAGATATGTCAAAATGTGAAAATTGTTGACCAAGAAAACCAATTTTGCAATTTAGGGTTTTGAATTTGAAAATTTTCATAACTTAGAATTTTTCTAAGTGTGAAAATTTTCTTATTTTTTCCCAACTTTTCACCATTTTTTCACCATGATTCAATTTGATTCAAAGAAAACTTCCAACATGAAAGTTGTAGTACTCCATGAAATATACAACTTTGATTCACAAAGTTTTCCCAAAATATGCTTGTATCTCAAGTTATGAATTTGTGAATAGAGGTCCATGAACTAAATGACTTAGTGAAAATTTGCCCTAATTTAGGCAGTTTTTTGACCCAACTTCATGGCAATTTTTCACCTAGTTCCAAGAGGTATCTAAAAATTAATTTCAAATATGGATTGTAGAGCACATTGCAATATTTATAAAATGTCCAAGACCTATCCAAGATCATTTGTGGTTAGGGAGAATCGAATAAGAGAAATTGGCATTTTATCACTTTTGTTCATGCCATTTTCACAAAGTGTCAAGTTGCAAATCTGACCTTGGATGCTTGTACCTTGCATTACAGGTCCTAAACGCATTTTACACTCCATAATTAAATGAAAACTCAGAGGATAAGGGCTTTATCTTTGCTTTTGGAGCATTTTACAAGGGATTTTTCCATTTTAGGCATAAAGCTCACATTGCCATTTTCATAAAGGCAAGCTTTTACAACCTTATCATTCTTGAGCCTTGGAGTTGTCTCTTTGGTGCAGGCATTTTCCACAGGAATTAAGCAAAGCATACCAACTCTTATCATCCCTTGAGGTAGCTAGTACAAGCATGGTGCATTTGTCTTATCACTTTTCTTCAAATGCAAGAAAAGTTGCAAAAGAAGTCAGAACTTGTACAACAAGGGAAGAGTGGACTTTGTATCATTCTATACATATTCACAAACTTATCACAAGCCAGAACACGAAGGCTAAACATCTGAAACACTCCAAAACTCCAAAACTTCATTTTTCTGCCAAAACTGCCAATTGATGCAAAACTCTAGCCATTTCATTTTTGGCTCGTGCGTTTTTTGTTTCAACACTTAAAACATCTTCCACATATCCTACCAAAACTATCCAAGCATTCATCCTGCATCTGTGAGCTCTATTTCATTCATTGCCATTTTCAAACTTGAAGCTTGCAACTTGACTTCTACAAAGAGTTTCAGCCATCCACAAAGCAAGCTAGGCATTGGAATAACTTCAGGGTAGTTCAAGGAAGCTCACACGATCCTCAGGCCTCACTCAAAGTCCCCACATTGTCATATCCAAATCCAGTTGAAAGAGGTATTTTTCAAAACTTTATCTCTCTATTTAGGCATCCTTAAGCCACGATTTGTGAAGAAAAAATGTAGCCCTAATCATGGTAAAGTTGTACATATGCATACTTGTCATTTATATTAACCATGTTGTGAGAATTTAAAGCTTGAAGTTCATGAGAGTTAGATTACAAATTTTACATCATTGGAATCGTGAGATGAAATTCTATATGTTTCATGTTACAAGTTTTTGTTTTTATGCAAGCAATAGAGAATTACAGGTTTGAACCATAAGCGCGCGAAGGAGAAGGAACCAAGGACAAGGACGAAGCTGATGTTCTGGGCCTTGGCGCATTGGGCTTGTTTGCCTTTGTTATCCACACCCTCCTGACCACTATTTGCACCCCTTGGTTATTATTTTATATTTTTTGCATTTTCCTTTATATTTTCATGTTTATTGTTTTTAATCATTTTTTCTGAACATTAAAAAATCCTAAAAATAATTAAATAATTTTTTGAAATTTTATTTTATTTTTATTATTTTTTTCACATGGAAATTAGTTTATTTTTAATAAATAGAACTTATTTTCTTAAATAAATTGTAAATACATTTAAAAAAAATACTATACATTTTTATTTAATTATTTTACACATAAAATATTTATTTTTCATACATATTTAATTTTTAATATTTGTACATAATATTATTTGTTATTTTATACAAAAAAAATGGACAAATAATAATATAGGAAACATATATGTCTTTTAATCAAAAATTAGGGTTTCACCCCTTTCAAAAATAATAATATTTTTTCTCTTATTTTTAGGGCTTAAATAAATCATTTTTCTCATACATTAAACAAATACAAAACATTTTTGCATAAATACATTGCATTGCATATTTAAATATTTGTATATTTATTTATTTCGCACAATATTCAATTGGGTTGTAATAGTATTTTAGGGTTTATATTTGTGCAATATCCCCATTCAAAAACTTGTATCCCCCCTCCCATAATAATTGTTGTAATAGCTTAGTTTACATTTTTGCAATTTATCGCATTTATACCATGTGCAGTAAATTAGGGTTTTGCATGATAAGACCAAAAACAAACAAATAGACAAAACCTAATACAAGACAAATGCATGTAAAATGACACACATTGCACACAAGCACCCTTAGGGTTTCACCCACTTGGTTGCCTAAATAAAAATGGCCATGTTACGCATGCGAAGTATCTTGGCAAAACAAAACAAAAATAAGATCATAGTCCCTCGATGACGCTATCAAAAGGTTGCCTAAAACAAATGATCTTGGTCCCTCAAACTTGCTAAGATACTTGGTAATATTGCTATCATGGTCATACGATGGCCCACGCCCGTCTTGTTTAACATCCAAAGATAGGGTTGTTTACCAAATCAATGGTAAATCAACAATGTCGAAGGAATAAAAATGCATAGGAAAGACATTTGAGTAGGTAGATAGCTTCTAAGTTACTTGCTCCATTTCAAAACAATCCTTGCTATTTTCAAAAACAATCACACACACATTTCCAAACATTTCAAAACATTTCAAAAACATTGAAACATTTTTCAAAAGACAAACATCTTTGTATACATTCTCACGAACGAGAATCATTACAAAGATTGCCTAAACGAATGGCCTTTTTTCAAAATACTTTCAAAACCACACCAAACACAAAGCACCATTTCAAACAATTTCAAAAGCAAAGCAAGTGATCTAAGCAAGTAACTAAGAGCCCATGGAAAACCATGGATGAAAAGGGTGCTAGCACCTCCCTTTTTCATAATCTACCCCCCGAACTCAAGAAAACATCTCAAAGGTCTTTCCTGTGATTTTTTACCTTTCCTTTTGAATAAAATAAAAGTCGGTGGCGACTCTTACTAACCGCGACCTTTGCAACGAAATACAAAACCTCAAGTCAGTTCTCCTACCGTATCACACCTTCTATCTGCTACCTCGATTCGTGATATCTTGGTCAGGTGCTTAGTCGCTTATGAAGATTCATTTTTGTTTTTATATTGCCTAAATTATTTGATATCTTGGTTATGAGTTGAAATCCCTTTCTTTCTTTCCATGATAATTTGATATCACAGTTAAGAACCATTGTTCCCCCATTTTGCTTGCTTTGGTGACTTGATGTCTTGGCTAAGCATCCCTTTATACTACCTTGATGATTTGATATCATGGTTAGGTGCCCCATTTCCTTTTTCCTACCTCAATGATATGATATTGTGGTTAGGCCTCCCTCTCCTTATCCTATCTTGGTGCCATGATACCTCGATTAGGTATGTGCTACTTGAGTGAGTGGATACTCCTCAAGCTTTGTTTGTTTGTTTTGGTTTTGACTTTGTGTGTTTTCACTTGTGTGCTTGTTTCTTTAGGCTTTGAACCTTTGTCGTGCTCCCTTAGGATCTCTTGATTTATCCTTTGGCGGCGATTCGAGATAGCCATTAGGATTGTAATCCATGCATGCTAACATAGGTAGAGATTCCCCTTTTATCCTTGACCTTAGGGCCATCATTGTATGATAACATTTGGGATTAGATTTAGGATAGTCTTCCTTAGTTGTTTTCTTTTATTTTTCATCCTTAAAACTAAAACCTTTTTCTTTGGCAAATGCGTTAAACATCTAAAACTTCTGAAATCCTTTTTCAAAGTAAAAAATACAAACCAATGCAAATATTTTTATCTTCGGACTTTCTTTTTTATTTTAAAACCTCTTCTATAAGGATATGATGTTTCAATTTCGAACAAATTGGAAATGCTAAATGTGCTAGGGGGCGAGCATGAGTCTCTTTATGAGTTGCAATTCCAAGCACGAATCACAATCCTAAACGTAAGGATGCAAATGCGGAATTATCCATAAAAAAACACAAAACAAATAGAAAAATGTGAGACAAACTACAACGCTCTGATTCTTTAAATGGATACGTAGGCATCTGGTTATGGGGCTTAGTCGAGCGAAACTTTGTAAATATTTTCGTCTTTTCCACGTGTTTTATTTTGCATGCATTCCCCCTTTGTTTTTTACTTTTAGACCATAAGCATAGATTTGAACCCACCCTTTGATTAGAACAACAAGAGTGGATCCCATGGAGTTCCACGGACGTGAGGGGTGCTAATACTTTCCCCTTGCATAATCGACTCCCTTACCTGTATCTCTCAGTCGTTTGACCTTGATTTCACCCTTCTCAAGTTTACTCGATTTTTACCTTTCCCTTCCTGTGGGATAAAAAACGTTCGATTGCGACTTCATTGATTTCATCTCGATCATTTGTTTAGCCAGTTGTTTCAACTGGCGACTTCACTGAGGACAGATTGACCAATTATTGGTCCAACCCAGAGTCGCTCCTAGCTCTTGTTGTATTTTCCTTTGGTATTTATTTTTTATGCTTTATAGTTTATTAATTTGTACATGTTTATCTGAGCATATGTTTGCATTGCATCTTTATTGCTTTCCATATACTAGTTTCTATTGTGCTATATTATGTGCTTCCTTGTTGGGTGAGTGTTACTATGAGGTAAAAGGCCCAATACCCAGGCCAAGTGGTAAACAATACAAACACTAGGAATTGATGCAACATGACGGCTAGTGGATGTAGGTCCTACTAGTGCAAACATGTCATCCATGCTCATATGAGGTTTAAATGATATATTATCGTTATTATATAGGTGTTACGATGATATTATTTTTAGAATATCATAGTATTATCACCCGAGATTGTGAGTTACCATTGACCTTACCCAGACCTAGTCTTCATCTCTGAGCGGGAATGGAATATTTTTATAGGTACTGATGGTGACTATCTACTGATGGTGACTATGTATTGATGGTGATTATTTTCTGTTGGTGGTTATGTTCTGTTGGTGACTACTTGTTCAATTTTTTTGGTGTTTCATGGTTCTTTAGGTTTATATTCAGGACTTTCCGACTCCGGTATTTTCAGCATGTTCAGAAACGGCACAACAGATATCCAGTGTTGTGGAAAACCTTGATTCCATGTTATTGCACTTGCATCATGGCATATTTATTTTCTGAAAGAAATGTCAGAAAAATAAAAACAAATATATGTGTCTAATCTTCATATGCATTTCATTTCCAGGATATTCTAAAGTTCTCATTAGCATCAAGGATGGATAGCAACATGGAAGCACCTAGAGAGCTTACCAGAAAGATTTTCGGTTATTAGTTTAAGATTTTTGGTGGTCCGTTGAAAGATGTAGGAGCTCTTGTGAATGGGCCGAATGAGAGAGTCTTCAGAGCGAAGTATGGGAATATATTGTCGCTAGTGAATGACAAATACGAGGGATAAGCTATTATATCACTTCTCCAGTTTTATGACCCTCAACTGTGTTTCTTTACTTTTCAGGACTATCAGTTTTATGACAAGTATGCTTACATTCTTGACATTGAGATTACAAGAGGTATTCCTTTTATCTGAGTGCCAGAGATTCCTGATTACAAATCCATCACTAAGGCTCTTTATTTGAACCTCAATGAAGTTAAGGGTAACTGGACGAGAAAGGATGACATGCACGGTATTCCTTTGGGATTTCTGATATCCAAAGCCAAAAACTTTACAAGGGATCAGAATTGGGTTGCGTTCAACACACTGTTAGCAGTCATGATTTATGGTGAAGTCATCTTTCCGGTTGCGGAAAACTTTATGGATCATTCAGCAATCTGTGTCTTCATGAATGGTAATCTAGTGCAGACGATACTTGCTGACACCTATTACGCCATCCATTCCCGGCATGGCAAGAAAGGAGTCGTCATGTGATGTATTCCATTGCTATATAAGTGGTTTATGTTGCATATGCTTACAAGAGGACCATTTGTGAATTCTGTGGATTCTCTTCTCTGGTCTCAATGGGTCATGGCACACAATTCTTATGAGATTGTTTGGTATAACATAAGGGGTGTGAAGGAGATCATTGCAAGTTGTGGTGGGTTTCCTAACATTCCTCTCATGGGAACGAAAGGTTGCATAAATTACAATCCTATTTTCCTTGCCGTCAGTCGGGGTATGCTATGATGGATGGCCCTACTGATTGGGAAATAGAAGAAACCGTTTATTTCAGCAAAGGGGGAGATTTTGTTCTGCTGGAAAGAGTAAGAGCCTCTCGGGGCCATGTTCATAAGAAAGGGAAGGTTTTCTTTGGCCAGAGTGGATGTTTAACTTTCGATGCCTATGCGCAATGGATTCAAAACCGAGTAGAGGTGATGTTATTATCGTACAAAATGAAGGAGCCTTTGTATCCTCAACTTTCTTTTTTATTCATCAATTGATATTAAATTGCTGCCAGAAATAGCTTTTAATCAGTCATCCCTTGCTAAATCATCAATGAAGCGACTAGTTCTTGATTCGTCATAATTCGTGCCTATGGAAAATTACAAGCGTGTTATGGCAGCAAGTCAAAAGAAGGATATGGAACTTTCCTTTGCTGTGCAAGAAAAGAGAAATTTGATGCATGAAGCTAAGCTAAAATACAAGTTGCTTGAAGAGTATGATTTGTTGGAACAAGCAAAGAAGCTAAGGTTTGAAGATTCCTCTACATCCAGAAACCAAGTCGAAAGCCTTGCAGAGAGTCAATGAAAAATTGAAAGACTCTAGTTGGCTAAATACTAGTTGAAAGTAAAGCATGATGGAGAAATCAGAGCTCTGAAGAAGGAACTATGTGATAAATAATCCAAATCCGAAGAACTTAGCCTGCAAAAAACAGGGTTTTATCTAGAAATCCAAAACCGACAGAGGTGGACTGATAGACTGGTTAAGGAAGTTGGTGAGCTCAAGATTCAAATTCAAGAGAAGGATGATCTAAGGTATGTTGTAGAGGTTCGACTAAAAGGAAGAAATATCCAATTATCTTAGACAACAGCGGAATTGGCAAAGCTTAAAGCTCAATTAGTATTAGATATGCATTCATCCAGAGTTTGATGGAAATTCATCTTAGCTTTTTTAATGTTTATTTGTTGTTAAGGTCACCACCAAATTTGTTGGACGGGATCTCTTTGATTTGTAGTTGTACTCTTTATTAAGGACCTTTTGTATGACTATTGTTGCATTTATGATATGAGCAGTTCTTTTATTCAAATATCTTGTCTCTTAATGCTTTGTCATGTTGCTTTATCCTTTTGGTTATTGATGTTAATGAAAATTCTTCAGAATTATTCCTGTAAATGATGAAACATTTCATGCATAATCATACATTCATGCATATCATATTATGACAGATGGTTCTAGTAGGTTTTCTTATTTCTGGTCCGGGTTTTCAGAGATTGCCACTACAAACTCCCCTTGTTACAACACCAAAGTAATTCCATAAGACAGATGGAATAGATTCAGGAATATGTTATTGCTATGAGTGTCAAGATGGACACTCGTGTTGACCAACTGATGGAGATTATCCAGAACATGGATCGTTAATGAGAATATATGAGATCTTTGATTGTAAGGCCCGTTGCAACTACATATAATGGGGATGAGACTCTGATCGCCAATTCTCAAAGGGTCATTGTTAACAATCTGAATGAAAATCAGGATGGTCTTACTCTGATTGGTAATCCAGGAAATTCTACTTTGAATGGTAATCTAGGTGGTCCGACATTGAACGGTAATCCGAGTGGGACGAAATTGAATGTAAATGCTGGTTTGAATCAAAGTGGTAATGTTGTTGTGAACCTTGGTAATCCTGTTGGTAATAATCAAGGTGTTCCTTTGGTCCAAGTTTTGGGAAATAATCTGTTTCCACCTACTCTAACTCGACAGAACAATGAGCAACCTTTTGTTCAACCAAGGCATATTTGTAATCATGTTCATCAGATTGAAGAGGATAGATGTCTAATGGTGATGAACCAACAGAAGCTGACACAAAAGTTGTGTGTGCTCGAGGAGCGTATGCGAGCCTTTGAGAATCAGGGCGTTATGGGCCTTGATATGTATAATTTAGGCTTAGTCCTAGGAGTGAAATCTTAAAGTGCCTAACTTTGTGAAGTACAGGATGATGTCAATGTACTCTGACGATGAGAAATTGATCATGCACTTATTTTAAGATAGTCTGACTGGCGAACCGTTAGAGTGGTACATGCAAATTGAGGGTACTCGTATCCATACATGGAGAGAGATAGTTGAAGCTTTCGTCCAACATTACCGATACAATTCTGACATGGCACCTATAAGGACTCAACTGTAGAATATATCACATAAGCATAATGAATCCTTTAAGGAATATGCACAAAGGTGGCGTGAAATGGCGGCTAGGGTCAACTGCCTATGATGGAGCATGAAATGGTAGATATGTTCACCAGCACCCTGCAAGGGCAGTATTATATGAGTCGTAGTACCTCCGATACATTTTCTAAAATGGTGACATATGGGGAAAGGATTGAAATTAGAATGAAGGTGGGAAAGATTCAGGATATCTTCGGTGCTAACACTGGTAATGTGACGAAGTCTTTTGTTAGTTTTCAGAAGAAGAAAGAAAGTGACGCCAATGTGTTCTATGCGCGGAAGGGTAAAGGTATGGCTCATCAGGAGTCGGATCATCAAATTGCTATTGTGACGATCCTAGTTGATGCATCTTAAAAGCATGCATATGCGCCTAGACAAGGCAATCAACAAAAGCTGAGGCTTCCTTCTAGGAAGTTTGATGCACTTCTTATGCAGAATTTCTACCTCAGCTCCTTGAATCAAAATTGGTTGAGTTGTGTACTTCGAAAGTTGACCCTACTATTCTTTTAAGAATAAAGTGCAAGACTTGCTGGATTCTCGGGCTGTTAATTTTGGGTCAGCACTAACACCCAATATTCTTCAATAACCCTTACCACCTCATGGGGGCGCCACCATCAATTCCATTATTGAAGATGAATATTTGGATTTGGTTATAGATGTAAATCAACTGACTACACCTTTATCGTTTATGAAAGAGCAGTTGTCGAAGAAAGGTGTATTCTTGGGTTGTGGTCTTGACTGTGAAGATTGTTTATTTTAGCTAGAGGTTTTACAATGTTTGAAAGATGTAGTTCGAAGCTTGATTACTAGAGGAATTCTTTAGTTTGATCGTATGGTTGTTAATCCCACGGTTGGCAAAGACGAAGTTGATGTGATAACTATTCCTGTCAAGCCAAGGACAATTCATGTTCCTGTGACAATTCCAGTTCCTTCTAAGAAGTCACCAGTGACTATCACTCTGCCTGGTCCAGTGCCATATGTGAGTGACAAAGTAGCTCCTTAGAACTATGGTGGTGAACTTTACTATCAGGGGCAAAAGCTTGTTACTCAAAAGCCTGAGGAAAATAAGTCTGAAGTTAAGAAGCTTGAAGTTCATGACTTTGTCAGTGAAAGCGGGATTACCCGTAGCAGTCGGATTTTCTCTCCACCTGAACGACCAGAAAGTAGCGTAGATTCCTTAACTAAGATTAAAGACAAGCAAATTGTGGTTAATGGTGAAAAAACATGGCAAAATCCTCTTGTTCCGAGTCTAGATGTCGAGATAGCTAAAGATGTCACATAATTGATGAGATATATAAATTAGAGCGACTACAAGATTGTCGATCAGTTAAGCTAGACACCTGCGAAGATTTCAATTCTTGTTTTGCTCCGGGATTCTGAATCTCATATGAATTCATTAATGAAGCTATTGGGGACTTCTTTTGTTCCTCAGGATATTTCAGTGAATCAATTCGAAGGAATAGTGGCTTGAATCTCAGCAAGTAATGGGTTGGGTTTCACGGATTTTGATCTACCTCCCGAGGGAAGGAAACATAATAAGGTGATGCAGATCTCAATGGAGATTGCAGGGACTACCTTATCTCGTGTGTCAGTTTACACATGATCCTCCCTTAATATGCTACCAGAGTCTGCTCTTGTGAAGTTGGATTATGAAAGGCTTGTGTTGAGGCCAAGTGATTTGGTGGTCAAGGCGTTTGATGGGTCAAAGAGAACTGTGTTTGGGTAAGTTGATTTTCCTATCAAGATAGTTCCTCAGATCTTTGACGTGACTTTATTTATCATGGATATTAATCCTTCATATTGGTGTTTTCTAGGGCGTTTATGGATCCATGGGGTCGGTGCAGTCACTTCTACTTTGCATCATAAGTTGAAATTCATGGTTAATGGGAAAGTGGTCAGTGTTTATGGTGAAGAGGATTATATTGTTATCCATCTGAGTAGCTTTTGTTATGTTGAAGTTGAAGGTGAGATACATGAGACTCCGTGCCAAACATTTGAGACCGTGCAGGTTGTTAGAACTCCTCATCAAGAGGTTAAGAAGTCGGAAGCCTTTATGGCATCTTATCGACAAGCTTAAGCAATTGTTGAGTTTGGTCATCCTAAAGGCTGGGGCAGAGTGTTAGATCTTCCCAAACAAAAGGAAAAGAAAGGTTTAGGCTTTGTGGTTGGGCGAAGCGCACCTACTGTTATTCCTCTCAAGATTCAAGGTATTCCTCCTCTGATTCAGTTCGTCAGTGGTTGTATTATCCATGAAGAAGCTCATGTTGTGAGCAAGGAAGTAGATAGTGACTGTGAAATGGACAAGTGGATTCGTCCTACTGTTCCAGGTCGAGAGCCTGTTAACTGGATTGTCGAAGATGTCATCAAAGTCACTTGCTATGAAAATTAATTTTCTTTTGTTTTTATCATGCAATAAATCCTACGTTCTTCCTAAGACATAATGATCATGTTGTAGGGCCACAATGTTTTTCTTTTAAAAATTATCATCAATAAAGGACATCTTTTTGGATTCAAATATTTCGCTCCTTGTCTTTCTCTTTATTTTTCAAAACTTTTGGAAATGTGTTTTTATTTTTATTTTTTTAACCCAAAACTAAAATAAAAATAAAAACGTAATCATGCAGATATTGTCCCTCTTTAATCCCAGATTTTTTCAAAACTGATTTTGTTATGGCTCACTATGACTGAAAATCCAATCTATCAAGCTGATGAAGAAGTTGAAGAAGATTCTAAACTTCCTTAAGAGCTAGCCATATTTTTGAGGCAAGAGGAAAAGCTCATTCAGCCGCACCAAGAGACTATTAAGGTGATCAACTTGGGTACCGAGGAGGTTTGGAAATAAGTCAAGATTGAGGCCACATTAGAAGACAATCTCAAGCAAAGATTGGTTGAAATGCTCCATGAGTATGTTGATATCTTTGCTTGGTTTTATAAAGACATGCCAAGGCTAGATACAGATATTGTCGTGCATAAATTGCCTCTCAAAGAAGAGTGTCCTCCAGTTATGAACTCATCCTAAGATGTCTAAGATGATTAAAGAGGAGGTTCAAAAACAGTTTGATGCAGGTTTCTTGAAAGTTATCTCTTATCCACCATGGATTTCTAATATTGTATCAGTGCCTAAGAAGGATGGTATAGTGAGAATGTGTGTGGACTATAGCCACTTGAATAGAGCAAACCCTAAAGATGATTTTCCGCTAAAGTGTTTTCCTTCATGGAAGGGTTTTCCGGCTATAATCAAAATAAGATGGTGATGGAAGACATGGAGAAGACTACCTTCATTACACCTTAGGGAACATTTTGCTAGAAAGTGATCCCCTTTGGTTTAAAGAATGCAGGGGCAATGTATTAGCGTGCAATGGTTACTCTCTTTCATGACATGATCCATACAAAGATTGAAGTTTATGTTGACGATATGATTGCCAAATCCCATACAGAATAGGAATATCTTATCCACTTGCTGAAATTGTTTGGAAGATTGAGGAAAATCAGGCTGAGGTTGAACCCTAACAAATGCACCTTCGGGGTGAGAATAGGGAAGTTATTGGGGTTCGTATTAAGGGAAAAATCCATTGAGGTTGATCCTACAAAAATGAAAGCAATACAGGAAATACCTAAGCAAAGAACAGAAAAAGAGATTCTTGGTTTTCTCGGGAGGTTAAAATACATTTCTAGATTCATCTCTCATCTTACAACCACTTGCGAACCTATATTCAAGCTATTAAAAAAAGATAAAATGACCAAGTGGAATGACAATTTCCAAGTGGTATTTGATAAAATAAAAGAGTATATGCAGGAACCTCCAATTCCTTTTCCCCCTGTGGAAGGCAAGCCCTTGATAATGTATCTGAATATGTTTGAAATTCTATGGGATGCGTACTCGGTCAACATGACGAGACGGGTAGGAAGGAACATGTTATTTACTACCTGAGCAATAAATTTACTGATTGCGAGTCGAGGTACTCATTGTTGGAAAATACTTGTTGTGCACTCGTGTTGGCAAAAAAGTATCTCAGGCAGTACATGCTGACTCATACTACTCTCTTGATATCCAATATGGATCCAATCAAGTACATTTTCGAAAAACCAGCTCTCATGGGAAGAGTAGCCCATTGGCAGATCATTTTAACTAAATATGATATCAAGTATACTACCCAGAAAGTCATCAAGGGTAGTGTATTAGAGAATTATCTTGCTCATCATCCTATGGAAGACAACTATCAGCCGATGAAGTTTGACTTTCCTGATGAGGACATTATGTACATATGGGATTGTAACATCCCCGGCCCAGAAGAAGGACCCAAACCAGGATCGCAATGGACGATTATGTTTGATGGTCCCTCCAATGCATTGGGTAATGGTGTCGGTGATGTGATTACTTCTTCTGAAGGTTTCATACTCCTCTCACTGCCAGAATTTCCTTTGATTACACTAACAATATGCCCGAGTATAAAGCTTTCATCTTTGGGTTAAAATATTCTATTGATTTGCGAATTAAGATATTGGAAGTATATGGAGATTTTGCTCTTGTAATCAGTCAAATCAACAGAGTTCGGGAGACTCGTCACCCTAATCTAATTTTGTATCGTGAGCATGTTATGAAGTTGATCTCGTACTTTGATGAGCTTACTTTCAATCATATTCCAAGAGAATAGAACAACTTTGCAGACGCCTTGGCTACTTTGTCATCCATGTTTAAAGTCAGATGGGTAACTAAAGCCCCCTATATCACCATTCTTAGGTTGGATAAGCCGACACTCTGTTACGAAATTGAAGAAGAGGTTGCTGATGATAAATCGTGGTTTTATGATATCAAAATGTATCTTGAAACAAGAGAATATCCAAAGGATGCTTCTTGAACAACTACGAAGACTCTGCGAAAGTATGAAACCATGTTTTCCTCAATGGAGGAGTTCTTTACAAGAGAAAATATGACTCTATTCTGCTCAGATGCGTGGATAGACACGAAGAAAACAAGATCATAGAAGAAATTCATGAAGGTTCCTTCGGAATGTGTTCCAGTGGGCATACTATGGTAAAGAAAATTTTGAGAGAATTTTATTATTGGTCTACCATGGAAAACGATTGTTACAATCACTCCGGAATTTGTTACAAATGTCAGATTTATGCTGACAAAATGCATGTTCCACCCAATCCTCTGAATGTTTTAACTTCTCGTTGGCCCTTTGCAATGTGGTGCATGGATATGATTGGCCGGATTGAACAAACTGCTTCCAATGGACATCACTTTATTTTGTTGGCTATTGATTACTTCACCAAATTGGTCGAAGTGACATCTTATGACAATGTCACTAAACAAGTGGTTACTCGTCTCATCAAATAGAATATCATTTATTGGTATAGGATTCCCAAAATTACCATAACTGACAATGGGTCGAGTCTCAATAATAAGATAATGAAAGAGCTATGTGACAGTTTCAAGATCAAGCATCACAATTCTTCTCCATATCGTCCAAAGATGTATGGTGTTGTTGAGGCAGTGAACAAGAATATTAAGAAGATTGTGCAGAAAATGGTTGTTACCTATAAAGATTGGCATGAGATGTTTCCATTTTTTTTGCATGGTTATCATACTTCAGTGCGCACTTCGACTGGGGCAACCCCATTCTCTCTGGTATATAACATGGAAGCAGTCCTACCTGTGGAAGTAAAGATTCCTTCTTTAAGGATAATGACTGATGTCCGGTTTGATGAAGCTGAATGGGTTCATAATAGACTTGATCAATTGAATCTCATTGACGAGAAGAGATTGACAATTATTTTTCATGGGAAGATATACTAGAAGAGGATGAAGAAATCTTTCGACAAGAGGGTGCGTCCTCGGAATTTCCAAGCTGGTGATCTTGTGCTGAAAAGGATTTTGCCTCCCAACAATAAAGATGCTAGGGGAAAATGGGAATTTAATTATGAAGGACCATATATTGTGAATAAAGTTTTATCGAGAGGCTTTTTTATGCTCACAACTACGGATGGAGAGGATTTCCCTCACCTTGTCAACGTAGACGTAGTTAAAAAATACTTCACATAAACAGACCCGCTGAGTCGACGACTTAGGAAAAAAAGGTTGTCCTGGCGTACAAAAAAATGAATAAAGGTTCGGGCAAAAATTAGGGACAAAAAAGAAGAAGTTAAAAGAATGAAAAAAAAATGATGTACACCCGCTAAGTTGAAAACCTGAAAAGCCGACTTAGGAAAAAATGGGTATCTCGGTGGCTTGAAAATCCAAAAAGGGTGACCCAAGCAAAAGTTAGGGATATAAAGAAAATGACTACGGTTTGTATTGCATTTGTGCTATCATTCTATATTATATTCGGTTAGCTTGGATGGATACATAATTGGTCCAATTAACTTTCTCAGAAAGCGAGATACTAAGGAACTTTGATGTTATAAGAGTCATAGAAGACTCGGTACTCGATAAATCGGCACTCACATTGCCAACTTTGTACTTCGTTTTGTATGCTTTGTACGCAATTACCTCTTTTTAGGAATTGCTTCTTTATGTAAATGCCTATTTACAGGCCAATCAATCAATAAAATTCTTTTTACCCAATTTGTGCCCCTTTTTTTTTACTTTTGATATTTTGTTTGCGAAAAGACGTCCAACATTTTTGATAAACTTTGCATTTAAAAACATTGAAGCTTTACAGCACATGATATGAATATCTGAAATTGTTTGAATTTTTGGCTGTCCAGGATGATGGTTAAGGTTGTCATTTCGTACCCGAGGCATGTTGTTGTAATTTTCCTTTTTGTAGGTACTGTCGGTCTTTTATGACAAGAAGTGTTCCAGCAAATGAAAAAAGGAAGGTCTGTTTGTGACCAGTACGAGATTATTGATGGAAGGGATGTTTTCTAAGAATACAATCCAATATCCCGAGTAAAGATGTGCTCTCTCCCGAATAGAATCCCTGATCTCTAGTGAAATCATATTTCTGCTTAAATCCCCACTGAGGTGTGCACCCCTGCTCACGAAAAGTTGGAATCATCATAAGATTATGTGCAATTCTTTTTCCCCAACAAAGTCTGTTCATTTCAAGGCTTCTTGAGGGAATCCTTTTATTTTGTTGACTAAATGCTCTTTATATATCCCCGTGAATTTGACTTTTGCCTACTTGGTATGGTTGGCACCCGTTCTCCCCTTGAAGTCGACATTATTCTTCCCTAATTAGGTTGGCGTTCGTCTTCCCCATGAAGTGTATTCTCCTTCTCAATGAAGTTTGCACCTTTTCTCTCTGGTGTGGTCTGCCTATGTTAGAGTTTTTGAGGATTTTTGTTTATCTGTGTGAGATTCTGGTTTATATCCCCATGAAGACGGCTTTTATGCCTGGTGGAATAATTTTTCTCCCAGTACAAGTTTTTTTGGTATGGGTCTTGCAAGGAGGGCTTTCCCTAGTGTAACTGGTACCATTGATATTGCAACCAAGAGCTCTTCCGATTCCTAGTGGAAGATGTAGTTTTCTCCCCAATTGAAGTCGAGTTTCGAGGATTATTTTGATCAGCTATCCTCTTATCTCTAGTGGAGTAAGTTTCTTCCCCAGTAAAGCTTGGTGATGATGAATATTGTACAAATTATCGTATTCCCATTGTGGTTTTCACATGTTATGTACTGGTTAGAACTCTTTTATCCCCAGTGATAGAGGATTGTTGGAGATATCCCTGGTGGAGTTTAGAATCTCAAGTTTCTGGAATCAATGTACTCCTCTTCCCCAAGTGAAGATGTCCATTGGAAAGGCAATATCCCCAGTGTGGTCTGAGTAGAATTCTTTATATTTAATAATTTATATGATTCCCCAATTGAAGTTTCTTCAGCAAGAAACTCTATACGAGGAAGTTTATATTCCTAACAAAGTTCTCCTCATCCTGGTAGGAGGCAAGGAATTTGTTCCCTAAGAGTGGAAAGTTTGACCAGAGTTCGAGATTTTATCTGGACTGTAATTTATTTTTGCAGTATTCCTCCCAAGAGTTACTTCCCTGGTGTTTTTTATCCTCTAAAGTTGAGATTTCAGATTTGCAATCTCCCAATGAAGATCAGATTGATTGTTCTCTACAGGAGATCAGATGTGGGAAGATAATCATTCAGAAGTTCCTTGTCTTCTCAGCCGTCGATTATTACCGTGTTTCCCCAGTGCATCACTAAACATGCATCATCATATTGCATCTACCAAAAACTAAAAAATTCAAACATACATTTAGGTATTAGCCAATTCTGTTTTCCTGAAGTACCTCTGCAGCTGGCCTTTAGGGTGATCCTATAGTGTTTCCCCAAAAGAGTCTATTTTTGTTTACAACCAGTCGGGTCTTAGGTATTTCCCATTTCCCCTATGAGTCGTGGTCTTTCCTTGCCCTTACAAGTCTTTTGTATTTTACCCATGTTCTCTTTGCCATCAGAGTACGAGTAACAGTTGGTGTATAACATTTCTTATTTCTCAAGTATTTGAGTATCCATACTAGGTGTGTGGTAATTCAAATAATTTCCACTCTTGAAGAATTTCACCCTGCCTTCGGCCTGAGGGATATTGTAGTTCTTGCATATTTTCAACCTCTTAAAGTCAAACGTGTTTTGGAAATCCATATCTAGAGTCCTTATTGTTGGTCTCTTTTCCATTTTTAAGTTTGCCTTCGACCGACATTCTATTTGGGTTTAATATGAAGGTGAATCCCCAGTAAATTCTCTTTTTGATCAGCATTCTTTCTTCAAGGGTCTACTTTTGGCTAGTATCCTTATCATTCTAGGTCCGCCTTTGTTCAGGCATCCTTTGTTAGATTCAGCCTTGTTCGGTCTCTTTCATGTATGTGTCTAACTCTGGCCATACATGTATATCTTATCCCTAGTAAGTTTGTCTTTAATCGTTGTTCTTTCTCTAGGAGTCTATCTGCAGTTAGAATTCCTTGTTAGAGCCTTCTTCGGTTGGTCTATTCCTTGTTTGTATATGTATAATGTTACCTGGAATATTCCTAATATTTTCTTATATATGTCCGTTACCAACTTCAGACATGCATATTGGATATCCTCGATAGAGTCCTTTCTTCTGGTCTCTCTCGTATATGTTCTTTCCTCCGAACATATATTGTGGTATCTTTGTAGAGAGTCTTTTCTTCTTTTCTCTTTATCATTATATGTCTGCTACCAACTCCATACATGTATTCTTGATATCTTTGTAAGAGTCATTTTCTCCGGTCTCTTTCCTGTTATGTGTCCTTTCTTCTGGAAATATATGTTTGATATCTTTCGTATGTGTCCTTTCCTCCGGACATGTATTGTTGATATCTTTGATAGGGATTTCTGTGGTTAGTCTCTGTCTCATATATGTTATTTCCTCCAAACGTATATTTATGGTATCTTCGATAGAGTCCTTTCTTCCGGTCTCTTTCGTATATGTCCTTTCCTCCGAGCGTATAATTATGATATCCTCTGTAAGAGTCCTTTCATCTGGCCTCTTTTATATGTGTCATTTCCTTTGAACATGTATATTCAATATCTCTTTTATATGTGTCCTTTCCTCCAGACATGTATATTTGATATCTCTTTCGTATGTGTCCTTTCCTCCAGACATGTACTTGCGATATCCTTTGTAAGAGTCCTTTTGTTGCACCCCAAAATTTGCCCTCCCATATTCTTCAAGAAATTGCCAAGCCAAGTCGCAAAATTCCCCAAGGGTTGTGCAGTCCAACTGTCTCCTATACAGTCAAAACTAGGGTTTGTGTTCTGATCAAAAGAATGAAGTTTTCAAAGGCCCAATCAAGTCTCATATGCTTACAAATATGGTCAAGTATCCTCATATCAAGTTTCAAAGGCATTCAGCTCAAAATTGCACAGTCAAAACCCTAGATTGCACTACAGTCAACTGTAGGGGCAAAATGGTCATTTGGCAGTCAAAAGTTCAAATTTTTGGTCAACATATCATTTTGAAGCCACAAACATCATTTGATCAATGCTTGATCATGATTCTCAAAATTTGGCTCAGAAATCATCAAAGATGCAAAAGTTACTATATTTGGACAGCTGAAAAAGTCAACTGAAATTGACCAGGGCATAACTTTCACATGGATTATCAGAAAAATTCCATCCAAAGCTCATTTTGAAGAGAAAGACATTTCCTACAACTCATCTTCATACTTCAAGTCCAAGAAATGCTCTCACAAAAAGTTATCAATTTCAACATTATAGGTCATTTTCAAAAGTCAACAAAAAGGGACTTTAAGTCAAAGGCCATAACTTGATATTGGTAAATCAAAATGACATGGGACCAAAGGCATTGGTTAGAGGACTCAAAGACCTTTCCAAAATGTCCAAGAACATGAGAAAATCTTAAAAATTGAGCAAGTTATGCCTTGTGGAAGTTGGGAAATTTTTGGATATTTTGAAAAGTCAACATTGATCCAAATGACCTAAAAATGCTAATGGGCCCATTTTTCTTCCAAGATTCATCATTCTAAACATGTGCACGACCATTTGGCCCAAAGGGAAGTATTTTCTTATTTTTTATTTATTTATTTGAATTTCTATTAATATTAATTCAATTAAATCAATTAAATATGTGGAAAATATCTAAATGAACCAAACCAATCTTTTTATACATGTTTTAAGGTCAATATTTCGTGTACATGCTAACTAGGAAAGATTTGGAGCTAATTGATCATAATTGATACAAAAACCATGTGGAAAAGATATGAAAAGATCTTGGAAAATCAAATATGCAAAATCATCAATGCCATGGATTTTATTCAATTTTCTTGACCTAATAGCCTCAATACATAAACAGGAATCAAACCCTAATCACAACACACTCTAAGCTGCGCAGGAAATACATTTACAAACTTGGAATTTTTTGTCAAAAAAGCAATTCTGAAAACCACTCTAAAGGGCGATTCAAGGTACCAAAGCTTTTCCAATAGCTTCCTCACGTCCTCCTGATCACATTGCAATCCAAAACATCAACCCAAACTCCAGGAATTGGTATATAGAACCTTCCCTGTACAGCAAAAAAGTGACGATCATATTTTCAATTCTAGGCATTCTCATGACATTCTAATTATGGATTCTTGTTCCTTGTGATGTTTTAAAGCTAACCATTATGTCTAATTTGATTATCATGCTGTGTATGAGATTTTACCATGTGCGATTGCTAGGGTTTACAGGTTTGTTATTTTGGGGCTTTTGAAACGAAGCAAAATTGGGACACCATAGTACCACCATTGGACAGAGCATACTCAGACGATCATGAACATATGTTCGCGCCTAATTTATGTTTAGAGATGAGCTAATCGCTATTTTCTCAAAACATCCTTAAAACCACGCTTAAGAAACCGTTGCCATATGTTTTTATGTTTTCAGGAACAGGAAGACGATGAAGTCGTGGCCAAGCGTGATAGGCTGATTTGAATTTTTGCGCGCAAACCCATTAGCGCGTTGTTTCGTGTCATATGATTTCTTTGTTATTAATATATCAAAAGCGTTCTATAGCTCAGCTGGCAAGGTGTGATTGTTACTAACCCTCATGACCTGGGTTCAAGTCCCAGGTCTTGCATATTTCAATCTTGTTTTTCCATATAAATTCCCATGCAGGCACAACGTTAAGGCACACCATGCATCCTCCATCATCAAGCCAGCCACGTTCATCTGGAGATTTAACCAAGGGCAGGGATTCAAAGAGCATGCTATGCCCAGGTCAACGCGCTGGCACACAAACTGAAAAGGTCAAATGGACCAAAGCTTAATGGGCCAGCATTCTAAGGCCTATACCTCACAATTGGGACTGAAACCCCCCTGGTTTGCAATTTCATTACATTTTATTATTTTCTTTTTCCAATTTATTGTTTTATTTTTGCTTTATTGTTTTAATCAAATTAATTAATTTTCTTTTTTTACAAAATATAAAAACATCATAAAAACCAGAAAAAGATAAAAAAATGTAATAAATTATTTTATTCTAATATTCTCATAAATAAATTAATATGTAGTTATTAGTTTTAATTAGGTTACAATTTTAATTTCTTTTAATAACAAAAATGCAAAAAATATGTAGAAATAGGTTAATTATTGTTGTTTTATTTCTTTTTCACAATAGTAATATTTATTATATTTATTTTTCATAATTAAAATTGTACATAATTAATTAGGGTTCATTTAGATTTTAATTTAATATTTTCACAATAAATTTAAAAGCCATTAGAATTAGGGTTTGCATTCAATTTTCATTCTAATTAATTCTTTTTTTCTATTAAATCTTAAAAAACGTAAAAATACCAAAAACATTCTTTTTAATTTTAATTTTAAGTTCCTTATTAATTTTAATTTTGCAAAAGGGTCCAACGCCCATATTTTTAATTGTTTAATTTGCGCATTTATTTTATTGCTTAAATATTTATGTATCTCTCCCAAAGCGTTGTAACTTAAACTTTTCGCGCCTTTATTTTGCTTTATTTATTTTTCTGTCAAATCGGGTCCGGTTTAATTTTGGCGATGTGGACCCGCGCTATTTGTAATAGCCTTAGATTTACTTTTTCCCGCAAATATTAACTGTTAAACAAAGCATGAAAGAATGTATGGCCTTAAAAATAAAATCAAGCGTAGATCACAATAACATGAACAAGACAAATATCAATGAACATGACACACAATTCGCACACACCACCCCTAGGGTACGCCTCACTGTTGCCTTGCCTTCGAAAGGTGATCGTCGAGTAGAGGACGTCTTAGTAAGTCCTCATGATCCGGGAACCTGGCATGAGGGTAGCTTCTAAGGTGTCTTCCTATTGCTCTGGTGATCACCATGTCCCGAATATCGAATTGACCCGAACACCTCCAACGGTGGTGCTACCTACCTCTCAATGGTGGGATGGCACTACTTTAAGGGACTTTTACACAGACAAATTCCTTAGGGTAGGTAGGTTCTCAAGGGTACTTGCTCTCTTCAAAACAAATTGAAATCTTTTCACACCAACACTTTTCAAAAGTTTTCAAAACAATTTTTCAAACACTCTGACGCACGAGTCGAACTGAAATTTTTCGAAGAAACTTTTTAAAACCCACATTGAAAAGCAAACAAACAATTTTGAAAACACATTGAGCAAGTATCTAAGAGCCCATGGATAACCATGGATAGAAAGGGTGCTAATACCTTCCCTTTCTATAACCTACCTCCCGAACCGAGAGCAATCTCTTTAAGGAATTTTGCTGTGCTTTTGTCCTTTCCATTTGGAGAAAATAAAAGACGGTGGCGACTCTTGCTTCCGCGACATTTCGCGAACCAGCGTTAAACAGTCAGTTCCAGATCCACCGATCACAGAACTGGCGACTCTGCTGGGGACTAAACTTAAAGTGGGGTGTACCTTAGGGCTAGGTCATAACTATGTTTTCAATTGTCTTCTTTGATTGCTTTATTATTGTGGGTTGCTTGGGAGTTCTATAGATCCTAACCCGGATCTGGGGGATACCTTCTTAGAAAGTAGCAACAAGGCTGTGAGAGAACTGTGCGGGGTATACCGACATGGTTGAAACAGTCTGCTACATTGATGTGGCACTTTGGTGTGTACCGGTAACCCTTGAGTTCAGTCAATGAGAGTACGGGGCCTCCGCGTGGTGTCGTGAAGCATCAACAGACCTTAGGAACCTTAATTGAACCATCTTGGCCTCTTTAGGGTAGTGAGATAACTGACTTTGGTGTAGTCCGAGGTTGGTTGATACTCGATACTACTCTCAATTGAGGGTTGCTTTCCTGGAATATTTCGGTCGCCAGTTCAGTGGCTAAATCGAAACGATGAACAATGAAAGCAATCCAGTGATATTGGGACCCTTAGAACCCGGTTACTTCTAATAGGACAGGTTGAACCCACCAACTTCAAGAGGGTAATACCTAGACCCCATGCTGGCCTAAACTCTAAGGGTTTCTCTTGTGTGACTTGTGTGCCTTTGTACTTGCCTACTTGCATGCTTGTTAGCTGACACATGAACTACTTGCAGGTTTTGTTTATAGTCCTTAACTAGGACTCATGACAAGGTTTACCAAATTTCTTGCAGGTTTTGTTTATAGTCCTTAACTAGGACTCATGACAGGGTTCACCAAATTTCTTGCAGGTTTTGTTTATAGTCCTTAACTGGGACTCATAACAGGGTTTACTAGATCTCTTGCAGGTTTTGTTTATAGTCCTTAATTGGGACTCATAACAAAGTATACTGAATTTCTGGCAGGGTTTGTTTATAGTCCTTAGTTGGGACTCATAACATGGTTCACCTACATCACCCCATGCATAGCATGACATCATACCATTGCATACATCCTAACCCATTTCAAGGATCTCAAGGGCTTGTGATGCAGGTCATGATAAATCAAACATCTAGCCAGGGGCAAAGAGGATTTATTTTCCTCTAGCCAAGGTTGTCAGGGGCTATGACCCACTGGATATGGTGAGCCTTTGACCCTTGAAGGAGGGCTCTCTACAACAGGAAGTTCCCTCAATCAAGTTGCCAGTTTCCAACGCTAACAGTTTTCTTGTTTATCCCGCGAGGTCCTTGAAAACATCACATGCATGTCATACATCTCATTGCATTGCAGGTATCCCTTTGACAGGTCGCTTACCCTTCTCGCTGTTTATTTCAGCCATGGCTTCCCAACAAGATAACCAGGACTTTCTTGCTCAAGAGACTCGGTTCGGGGAAATCCTCCTGAATATATCCAAGGGGCAGGAGGAGCTAAAGACACTTCTCATGGAGACTCTAGTCAGGGATAGTGCTGAGGATGAAAGGCTGAAACACCTACAATCTGAGATGGATGCTATGAAAGCTCAAATGCTGGGGCAGAGGAATGCCATTCAAGGTCTAGCGCAAAGATAAGATGAGCTCCGGTTTCTCGTCAACCAACTGCTTCAGGGTAACCAACTGGGGCAAACATCTAAGGGTAAAAAGCCATTCATCATCCAATCATCCTCGAGACAAGAGGATAAGAGGAAAGCTCCTCAAATGGCTCCAGTGCCACAAATTCAGCATCAACCTCACCAGCTTCAGCCAGACAAGCCCAGAAGGCAATTCACCCCGCTCCACATGTCGCTGTATCAAGCTTTGCAACGCCTATTGAGTTTGAATCTGATCACATTAAGGGCTCATCCCCGGAACCCCAACACAGCATCTCTTGCCTATGATCCCAGTAAGAGGTGTGCCTACCACTCTGCTAGACTAGGACATGATACCAATGAATGTTGGGATCTGAGGAACAAAATCCAGGACCTGATCGATGAAGGGGCATTGGAGTTCACACAAGATGGACAGGCTGAATTTTTCTACCATTCCTCCAAGGCTCACCAGTTGAAGTGACAAGCTCCGAGACTAGGAAACTTTTGTTCATTCGAATGTTCAAGTTGTGTTTTTCTTTTGACCGTTCAAACATTTATTCATGTTAAAACATTGTTATTCCATTAATGCATCGCTTATGTCTATTTTGAACCAATATATTCGCATTCACTATATGCAAATTGTTTTCGTATTTTTTCTGATGTCAACTCTCGTTAATTCTAAACCTCTTGAGGGAGGATGACGAAAATGATACCACGATCCTTACAGTATGCTTTTGAACGGACCCCGCTGATGAGGTACAGGCATTGTTTCAATTCCTAAACACTGGAGTTATAAGGAAGATAATCCCTCGTCAACCCCTTTGAGCCAAAGAAGTAGGAGTTTTTCTTTTCGAAATTTAAAACCCTTAATCATAACCCGGGGCAGGGTAGTCTCTCAGTTGATCCAAGTACGCAACAAATGGCACCAAAGAGGTCCTTACAAACAAAGAAAGACAGTGATGGTTCCGAATAATCAAGAAGGACAGGCAGTCATTATATCTCTCAAAATAAAAAAGCCCATTAAGTCAAAACCCATGAAGAAGACTTACGAAACTGGGGCATCCCGCTGACTGTAATTCCAAAAAAGGAAACAGTTCAGGCAAAAAAGAAAGGGATAACAAAAGTCAGGAAAGAGGTCTCACAAACCCTCAACCAAAGCAAAAAATGACTGCCTATTCAAAAGAAATCATCAACATCTGAACCATTATTGGAACATCAAAGCAAAGACTCAAACAAGGTCTAACGTACGATCAACTGAGTTTAGGTTTGGAGAACATCACGAAGAGCGGGTGGGTACAAATAAAATTTGAGCCTTTATCCTTTGTTTCTTAAACCGTGAACCAGGCCACGTTATAACCCTTAAAAGTCCTAGCTGAAGCACGGGTTAGTTCGAAAGCATACTGTTATGAAAGGTATCCTGACTCCTTAAGGCTTACTGTAAAATACGGAGTTGACATCACGTTTTACAAACATTCATTTGTTTTATGAAAAAGAACGCATTTTCAAAATCTTCAAGACAGACATAAGCTTTGCATTTTTGACATAATTTTGTTTGCATATGACTTTTTGTTTGAACAGCAGGGAAATTCGCACGAGAAATACCTAGTGAACAAGAGTATCTCCAATCAAGGGGCACGGCATGATCATGGTCTACCATCTGGGACAGTTAAGTCAAGATTCGGAGAATCTCTCAAAGGCCAAACAGCCAGGGGGCAAATCCCCGCCTGAGTCACTTGGGGCATCCCAGCAACGAATCTTGCCTAATCAAACATCTTCTGATGGCACGGCAAAACACTTCTAACAGGGGCAACTCCCTACTTTCTGAGAACGGACATAGTCGAAAAAATACTACGCACAATCAAAGACCCGCTAGGTTGACATACCTAGGAAAAAATAAGGGCTTCCCGGCGAACCAAAAGGGTTCGGGCAAAATGAAGGGATGAAATGAAAAACCTGTACACCCGGTAAGTCGAAAACCTGAAAAGGCGGCTTGGGCAAAAAAGGGTATCCCGGTGGACTGAAAACCCGAAAGGGCGGTCCAGGCAAAAGTTAGGGATCGAAGCGTACGACTATGTCCTGTCATCTTGTCACCTGCCTACCAGAAGAAGGTTTGACCCTCAACAATTATCAGCATCCCACATGTGCCTCCCCTATAGAAACAGGGGCAGTAACGGGTGGTTTAAACAATCCAATTGCACTATCCTCCAAGGTACCCAGGTAGATCCAGCTAAAGAACATGACCAGTATACCTGAATTCCCCAGAGAGTGAGCCAACAAAAGTGCATTCTTCTCCAAGCAGAGCTATCAAATCTCAAGGAAATTGAGTATCCTCCAGTAGATCTCAATACTCCTCCAGCAGCAGCGTATATATATTCTTAACAAGCATCCCCGGCAGTCTTGGTCTAAAGATTGTTCCCCAGCGGCATATCAGCATTCAAAGGAATCACTTCCCCAACATATCAAAACTTCCCCAGAAAAGTCCATCTCCCCCAAGTAGTAAGCTTATCCCCAGTAGATTCTGGAAGCTTACCCCTCGCAGAGCACGAACGCGTCGTCCGGCTTTATTTAAAGAGTTATTTCCTTAACAGGATATAACTGGGTTATCCTCAGCCAAAAGCCACGGAAAGGTCGTCGTCAACATAGTTCCTTCCTACCCCCAGCGAAGTCTATCAACACTTCCAATACAACAAAGATATCCTCAGCAAGTCATTCAGCAAAGCATCTCTCTTCCCACAGAGTATTGCTTCCCAGCATGGTCGTCAGAGTATCTTTTCTCCCCGCAGAATCTTCCATTCGCCAAGTTTATTCCGCAACGGAGTCATCTTCTCCTACCGGTATTCTTGCAATTATCATCCCCAGCAGAAGTAAAAGCTTATTCTTCAACATCAGCCCAGGATATGACCTCCCGGCATCCGTCAAGGATTTACTTTCCTAGACGAAAACATACATAAAAGATCACATACATCATTATAGCATGCATAGACGCATCATATCATACAAATCTCATTTATGTTGAGAACATCATTGCTTGATCCATATCATGCATTGCATATGACTGACCTTTACCTTTCAGGAAGGGTGCAGTTGAAATTCTCAAAACATATTTCAAGGCCTTCTCTAGTCCAGCTAAATCGACCCCCAACAGATTTTTCTGATAAAGACTCGGTAGAAATTTTTCAGATGGTTCCCTCTCCGACGATGAGTGTGAGGTGATAGTCTCCTATGGTCCCCTCTCCGACAAGTGCGTGAGGTGGTAATTCCTTCTTCAGATGTTTCCCTCTCCGACGATGAGTGTGAGGTGATAGTCTCCTATGGTCCCCTCTCCGACAAGTGCGTGAGGTGGTAATTCCTTTTCAGATGTTTCCCTCTCCGACGATGAGTGTGAGGTGATAGTCTCTTATGGTCCCCTCTCCGACAAGTGCGTGAGGTGGTAATTCCTTTTCAGATGTTTCCCTCTCCGACGATGAGTGTGAGGTGATAGTCTCCTATGGTCCCCTCTCCGACAAGTGCGTGAGGTGGTAATTCCTTTTCAGATGTTTCCCTCTCCGACGATGAGTGTGAGGTGATAGTCTCTTATGGTCCCCTCTCCGACAAGTGCGTGAGGTGGTAATTCCTTTTCAGATGTTTCCCTCTCCGACGATGAGTGTGAGGTGATAGTCTCCTATGGTCCCCTCTCCGACAAGTGCGTGAGGTGGTAATTCCTTTTCAGATGTTTCCCTCTCCGACGATGAGTGTGAGGTGATAGTCTCTTATGGTCCCCTCTCCGACAAGTGCGTGAGGTGGTAATTCCTTTTCAGATGTTTCCCTCTCCGACGATGAGTGTGAGGTGATAGTCTCTTATGGTCCCCTCTCCGACAAGTGCGTGAGGTGGTAATTCCTTTTCAGATGTTTCCCTCTCCGACGATGAGTGTGAGGTGATAGTCTCTTATGGTCCCCTCTCCGACAAGTGCGTGAGGTGGTAATTCCTTTTCAGATGTTTCCCTCTCCGGCGATGAGTGTGAGGTGATAGTCTCTTATGGTTCCCTCTCCGACGGTGCGTGAGGTGGTAATTCCTTTTCAGATGTTTCCCTCTCCGACGATGAGTGTGAGGTGATAGTCTCTTATGGTACCCTCTCCGACAAGTGCGTGAGGTGGTAATTCCTTTTCAGATGTTTCCCTCTCCGACGATGAGTGTGAGGTGATAGTCTCCTATGGTCCCCTCTCCGACAAGTGCGTGAGGTGGTAATTCCTTTTCAGATGTTTCCCTCTCCGACGATGAGTGTGAGGTGATAGTCTCTTATGGTCCCCTCTCCGACAAGTGCGTGAGGTGGTAATTCCTTTTCAGATGTTTCCCTCTCCGACGATGAGTGTGAGGTGATAGTCTCTTATGGTCCCCTCTCCGACAAGTGCGTGAGGTGGTAATTCCTTTTCAGATGTTTCCCTCTCCGACGATGAGTGTGAGGTGATAGTCTCTTATGGTCCCCTCTCCGACAAGTGCGTGAGGTGGTAATTCCTTTTCAGATGTTTCCCTCTCCGACGATGAGTGTGAGGTGATAGTCTCTTATGGTTCCCTCTCCGACGGTGTGTGAGGTGGTAAGTCCTTTTCAGATGTTTCCCTCTCCGACGATGAGTGTGAGGTGATAGTCTCTTATGGTTCCCTCTCCGACGGTGTGTGAGGTGGTAAGTCCTTTTCAGATGTTTCCCTCTCCGACGATGAGTGTGAGGTGATAGTCTCCTATGGTTCCCTCTCCGACGGTGTGTGAGGTGGTCATTCCTTTCAGATTATAATTGCCTATGGTTCTCTTCCCGATACTGCGAAGATAATAATTCCCATCAAGATTTTCTCAACGAGCGTTGTTGAAGTTAAAAACACCCAAGGTTCTCTTATCATTCATGCTAAGGCAGTAACCATCCCTGGTTCATTCATCGCTGTTTGAAGCTCCAGACTCAGCTCATGTAACCAGTCAGGACACATCTACACCAAGCATCTAAAAATCAGCTCCTGCAACATGTCAGGTACTCATTTTCTGTTTTACAGGTATACAGGTTCTCGCCAAGGAATCTCCTACGCGATCAACATCCAGATGGCATCTATAAGCCCATCATCCTATCCAGCAATCTCTAAATGGCATCTATAAGCCCATTCCCCCATCACACTGCTAACATGTGAGCGCAAATTTCTGGGCACTCTAGTGTTCAATCATCTTCTACCCTCGGATTACGAAAGGCACGTCCGCCAATCTGCATCCTCAGGTCTAAGAAGATTGAACAGGGGCAACTGTTGCACCCCAAAATTTGCCCTCCCATATTCTTCAAGAAATTGCCAAGCCAAGTCGCAAAATTCCCCAAGGGTTGTGCAGTCCAACTGTCTCCTATACAGTCAAAACTAGGGTTTGTGTTCTGATCAAAAGAATGAAGTTTTCAAAGGCCCAATCAAGTCTCATATGCTTACAAATATGGTCAAGTATCCTCATATCAAGTTTCAAAGGCATTCAGCTCAAAATTGCACAGTCAAAACCCTAGATTGCACTACAGTCAACTGTAGGGGCAAAATGGTCATTTAGCAGTCAAAAGTTCAAATTTTTGGTCAACATATCATTTTGAAGCCACAAACATCATTTTATCAATGCTTGATCATGATTCTCAAAATTTGGCTCAGAAATCATCAAAGATGCAAAAGTTACTATATTTGGACAGCTGAAAAAGTCAACTGAAATTGACCAGGGCATAACTTTCACATGGATTATCAGAAAAATTCCATCCAAAGCTCATTTTGAAGAGAAAGACATTTCCTACAACTCATATTCATACTTCAAGTCCAAGAAATGCTCTCACAAAAAGTTATCAATTTCAACATTATAGGTCATTTTCAAAAGTCAACAAAAAGGGACTTTAAGTCAAAGGCCATAACTTGAGATTGGTAAATCAAAATGACATGGGACCAAAGGCATTGGTTAGAGGACTCAAAGACCTTTCCAAAATGTCCAAGAACATGAGAAAAGCTTAAAAATTGAGCAAGTTATGCCTTGTGGAAGTTGGGAAATTTTTGGATATTTTGAAAAGTCAACATTGATCCAAATGACCTAAAAATGCTAATGGGCCCATTTTTCTTCCAAGATTCATCATTCTAAACATGTGCACGACCATTTGGCCCAAAGGGAAGTATTTTCTTATTTTTTATTTATTTATTTGAATTTCTATTAATATTAATTCAATTAAATCAATTAAATATGTGGAAAATATCTAAATGAACCAAACCAATCTTTTTATACATGTTTTAAGGTCAATATTTCGTGTACATGCTAACTAGGAAAGATTTGGAGCTAATTGATCATAATTGATACAAAAACCATGTGGAAAAGATATGAAAAGATCTTGGAAAATCAAATATGCAAAATCATCAATGCCATGGATTTTATTCAATTTTCTTGACCTAATAGCCTCAATACATAAACAGGAATCAAACCCTAATCACAACACACTCTAAGCTGCGCAGGAAATACATTTACAAACTTGGAATTTTTTGTCAAAAAAGCAATTCTGAAAACCACTCTAAAGGGCGATTCAAGGTACCAAAGCTTTTCCAATAGCTTCCTCACGTCCTCCTGATCACATTGCAATCCAAAACATCAACCCAAACTCCAGGAATTGGTATATAGAACCTTCCCTGTACAGCAAAAAAGTGACGATCGTATTTTCAATTCTAGGCATTCTCATGACATTCTAATTATGGAATCTTGTTCCTTGTGATGTTTTAAAGCTAACCATTATGTCTAATTTGATTATCATGCTGTGTATGAGATTTTACCATGCGCGATTGCTAGGGTTTACAGGTTTGTTATTTTGGGGCTTTTGAAACGAAGCAAAATTGGGACACCATAGTACCACCATTGGACAGAGCATACTCAGACGATCATGAACATATGTTCGCACCTAATTTATGTTTAGAGATGAGCTAATCGCTATTTTCTCAAAACATCCTTAAAACCACGCTTAAGAAACCGTTGCCATATGTTTTTATGTTTTCAGGAACAGGAAGACGATGAAGTCGTGGCCAAGCGTGATAGGCTGATTTGAATTTTTGCGCGCAAACCCATTAGCGCGTTGTTTCGTGTCATATGATTTCTTTGTTATTAATATATCAAAAGCGTTCTATAGCTCAGCTGGCAAGGTGTGATTGTTACTAACCCTCATGACCTGGGTTCAAGTCCCAGGTCTTGCATATTTCAATCTTGTTTTTCCATATAAATTCCCATGCAGGCACAACGTTAAGGCACACCATGCATCCTCCATCATCAAGCCAGCCACGTTCATCTGGAGATTTAACCAAGGGCAGGGATTCAAAGAGCATGCTATGCCCAGGTCAACGCGCTGGCACACAAACTGAAAAGGTCAAATGGACCAAAGCTTAATGGGCCAGCATTCTAAGGCCTATACCTCACAATTGGGACTGAAACCCCCCTGGTTTGCAATTTCATTACATTTTATTATTTTCTTTTTCCAATTTATTGTTTTATTTTTGCTTTATTGTTTTAATCAAATTAATTAATTTTCTTTTTTTACAAAATATAAAAACATCATAAAAACCAGAAAAAGATAAAAAAATGTAATAAATTATTTTATTCTAATATTCTCATAAATAAATTAATATGTAGTTATTAGTTTTAATTAGGTTACAATTTTAATTTCTTTTAATAACAAAAATGCAAAAAATATGTAGAAATAGGTTAATTATTGTTGTTTTATTTCTTTTTCACAATAGTAATATTTATTATATTTATTTTTCATAATTAAAATTGTACATAATTAATTAGGGTTCATTTAGATTTTAATTTAATATTTTCACAATAAATTTAAAAGCCATTAGAATTAGGGTTTGCATTCAATTTTCATTCTAATTAATTCTTTTTTTCTATTAAATCTTAAAAAACGTAAAAATACCAAAAACATTCTTTTTAATTTTAATTTTAAGTTCCTTATTAATTTTAATTTTGCAAAAGGGTCCAACGCCCATATTTTTAATTGTTTAATTTGCGCATTTATTTTATTGCTTAAATATTTATGTATCTCTCCCAAAGCGTTGTAACTTAAACTTTTCGCGCCTTTATTTTGCTTTATTTATTTTTCTGTCAAATCGGGTCCGGTTTAATTTTGGCGATGTGGACCCGCGCTATTTGTAATAGCCTTAGATTTACTTTTTCCCGCAAATATTAACTGTTAAACAAAGCATGAAAGAATGTATGGCCTTAAAAATAAAATCAAGCGTAGATCACAATAACATGAACAAGACAAATATCAATGAACATGACACACAATTCGCACACACCACCCCTAGGGTACGCCTCACTGTTGCCTTGCCTTCGAAAGGTGATCGTCGAGTAGAGGACGTCTTAGTAAGTCCTCATGATCCGGGAACCTGGCATGAGGGTAGCTTCTAAGGTGTCTTCCTATTGCTCTGGTGATCACCATGTCCCGAATATCGAATTGACCCGAACACCTCCAACGGTGGTGCTACCTACCTCTCAATGGTGGGATGGCACTACTTTAAGGGACTTTTACACAGACAAATTCCTTAGGGTAGGTAGGTTCTCAAGGGTACTTGCTCTCTTCAAAACAAATTGAAATCTTTTCACACCAACACTTTTCAAAAGTTTTCAAAACAATTTTTCAAACACTCTGACGCACGAGTCGAACTGAAATTTTTCAAAGAAACTTTTTAAAACCCACATTGAAAAGCAAACAAACAATTTTGAAAACACATTGAGCAAGTATCTAAGAGCCCATGGATAACCATGGATAGAAAGGGTGCTAATACCTTCCCTTTCTATAACCTACCTCCCGAACCGAGAGCAATCTCTTTAAGGAATTTTTCTGTGCTTTTGTCCTTTCCATTTGGAGAAAATAAAAGACGGTGGCGACTCTTGCTTCCGCGACATTTCGCAAACCAGCGTTAAACAGTCAGTTCCAGATCCACCGATCACACCTTTCATCCGTCCTATTTCCTGTTATATGTACTTTCCTCCAAACGTATATTTATGATATCTTTGGTTAGTGTCCTTTCCTACGGCCTCTTTTCTGTTACATTTCCTTTCTTCGGGGCATATATTCTTGATATCTTTTCTTAGAGTCCTTTCTTCCGGCCTATTTTCTTCCAGATGTCCTTTCCTCCGGACATATGCTATTGATATCTTTGGTTAGATTCCTTTCTTCCGGCCTCTCTCCTGCCATATGTCCTTTCCTCCAGACATATGATATCGATATCTTTGTTAGATTCCTTTCCTCCCGTCTCTTTCTTGTTATGTATCCGCTACCAACTACGAACACATGATTCTTGATATCCAATTTCTTTGTTGTGTGTCTAATCTTAACATACATCTACCCGTTATAACCATTATTCACCAAAAACAATAAAATCGAAAACAGAAAACCTAAAAGTAAATATTACCCAACTAGCGTCAGAGTGAAAATTTTACGGTTCTATTAAGTATTCAATCTTCATTCACCTTGATTTTTTGAAAGGTTGCCGCCAATCTCACCCTCTGGTTAAAGAAGATTGAATAGGGGCATCTGTTGTACCCCAAAATTTTCCCTCTTAATTTTAATCCTAATTGGCTTATACTTCATCATCATATACTTCCATATATGTCATACAGTCAAATACTCATGGAATCAAGGCATATCTTTGCAAGAAAAAGTGGTGAAATTGATTATTCTGTTAAACAGCATTGTGAAGGAGAACTCGGAATTATGGAGATTTGTTATGACTTGATTCTTGAAGTTGTTATAATGTTGAAAACCGGAATTGGTTGAACAATTACATGATTTATATGGATCTTGATTTTTATTCGGTAAATTGATATTGATTTTTGAACACCGGATTTTAGATCTAATATCGATTATTGAATTTTGATGAGGTTTAAGGTTTAAATTCATGAGTTAATGAGACTTTTTTTATTGATTTGTTGATGAACTCAATTTTTTGACATTAAAACTTGAAATCTGATAAGTTGCATTAACACTTGAATTGTGTTATTTTTGGTTCAAATTTTGTGGATTTTATTCATTTGTACAATGCATATAGTTTCTAAGCGACGATACATGAACTGGTAAACGCTTTTGTGTCCATTTATGAGTTTTTTTAAACTCATTTTTATTCAATACCGGTATATGTACACGTTTCTGCCTGGGAACTACAAGTTCCTTGAAAATAGCTTCTCAAATGTTGTTTAAGGCATATTCATGCTTGCTTGCGCGTTTATGGACAATTACGGTTTAATTTTACCGTTTCCGACATGGTTTCCCGAGCAATTATTTGGCACTGTGAAATAGTACTTGTTTATGGTAAGTTGAGCATAAGGAGACATTTATTTGATTCTTAATTCTCATGGTACTTGGTTTCGGTACTTGGATGGCATTTACACCGTTTTCTCGATTTCAGATAAATTTTCGTGCAGTTTATATGTTAACAGTGTTGTTTCCCAGGAATGGTAAGTATCACTTGAGAGGTGATTTAATTCATGGTGATTTCTTATGTGAGCTTCTTGGTAAGTTTGGTAACTATCGGTACCATTTTGGAGCGATTTTATACCAAATTTTTGTGCACTCATGTTTGTGATGCGATGATGTCGGAGTTTACATGTATAGTTTCAATGCGCATTTAATTTCTACTTCTTTATGATTTAATCATAAATTAAATTGTAATGAGGGTGTATCACTCTGATTTTCCTTCCTTTTTATTTTTAACGTGTTTGTCGACTTGTGCAAGGTACTTTGCAAGCTTTCAATTGTTTAATTAATGCATTGATTATTCGATGGAAAAACATGATATGCCACTTTATTTGTGGATTTGTGGATTCGCTTTCGACCCGATTCACTTTGATTCTCATTTCATGAGAAATATGTATTTCTTGCGTTTTTGTCTAGATGTGAATTTCTGCGTAGGTGTTTTGTTTGTTTATGGATTTGTGAAAATGTGTCTGACACGCATTTCCATTATGCTTACTTGATCGGATCATATTCTGACTATTATGTTGCTGATACTAGCTTGCGCGATGTTTTCTGGAGTAATTATTTTTTTGCTTGCTTGCTATGAACTCTTGTTCGTTTGGTATTACACTGATAATGATTTATGTTTCTGCATCATTTACCACTTTTCTGATGCCATCAAAAGTAGGATAGAGATGCACGTTCTGGGAATCCCTTTGAGGCAAATCTTAAAGACCTATTTAAGGCAATTTTTACTTGTGCTTGTTTACCATTTTGTGTGTTTACATTTGTTCCAAAGACCTCGGTGAAGGCGTCCCATTCCCATTCCCCATTGATAATTCCTCAAAGAAGGCAAGGTGACTGAGGGTCCACAATCAACCCCGCCATTTCTTTCCCGTGTCATTCGTAGCATGCGCCGTGTGTTGATTTTATGAATTGTGCTGCTCACGTTATCGATTCGGTCATATGGAAAAGGGATCTGTAACCAATCCCCCACGTTTTTTCTTTAGCTCACATTTGTGAAACATTGATGCTTTGATGTGATCTCAATATCGCCTTCTATCTCTTACCTCGACTCGTGATATCTTGGTCAGGTGCTTAGCTGCTTATGATGATTCACTTTTGTTCTTCTCTTGCCTCGATTATTTGATATATTGGTTATGAGTCGACACTCCTTTCTTTCTTTCCCTGATAATTTGATAACACTATGTAATACGGTGGGGGAACTGACTTTTTTGGTTTTATCCAAAATGTGCAGATAGCTAGAGTCGCCACCGACTTTTCTTTTATCCAATATTTAGAAAAGGTGAAAAGAACATGAAAGACCTTGATAGGTTTTGAGTTCGGGGGGTAAGTTATGAAAAGGGAAGGTGTTACAACCCTTTTCATTCGTAGTTATCTACGGGCTCTTAATTTCTTAGCTCACTTTAAAAACTTTCTTTGTGTGTGTGTGTCTGATTTGTTTGAATATATTATGAAATCTCCAATGTAAGGTTGACTTTGTAATGATTCTTGTATCAGTCCTCAAGAATGCGTACAAATTTTTTTGAAAATATTTGTTTGAAAGTGATGTGTGAAAAATGTTTTGATAGAAGTTGTGAGCAAGCATTTGGGAGTTCTTACCCACTAAAGTATTGTATTTCTTATTATTTTCCTTCTCCTTTAGAGATAGTACTATCTGTATCATTAGTTGGTAGGTAGCCCTATCTATTGGATGTGAAGGGACAGGCGTAGGGTCATCGCATGGTCATCAAAGGCAACATGTAAGGATACTTTAGCAATTATATCGGAGGAACTATCATCATTTACTCATGGGGACTAGATCATTTTGTAGGCTATTCGAAGGGTCATAGAGGGATTATGATCTTTATTCGAAAGGGACTATGATGATTTGATCGAGGGTCTTTTACTAAAGTATCCCCACTTTCGAGGGGCATGACCAAGTATCGTAAGGCAACAAGAGAGGATACCCTAGAGGTGAAAGTGTGAGAAGTGTTTGTTTTCAGTTATATTATCTAGAATTAGGGTTTTCTATGTTCAGTTATTAGTCTTTCCATACAATCCTAATTACTAATCATAGCATAAAATTATAAGTGCGAGAATATAAAATTATATGTTAAGTTAGTTTAATGATTGATTAAAAGTTAATTAGGGTTAGAAAATAAAAAGAAAAGAAATTAGGTTAAGAAAAAATAATGGAAAAAATTGCAAGGGGTGGGTGTTGAACCTACGCCCCCAAAGCCACATGCATCCTTCTTTTCCACTGAGCCAGCATGTTGTTGGTGATAGCAAATAGGAGTTGATCATTATGTAATAATCCTACATGTTAGTCTTGAAAATAACAAAAACAAATGTAAGTCGTAGGGATCTAATCCACACCCACTCGATTAACAAGCCTCTGTCTCAACCAACTGCACTACGTTCCCATTTTGTCAATATAACACAAACCAATTAATAAATATATTATAAACCAGTGAATCGGAGAAGCGTCGGAGCCCTAGCTCCGATCGTTTTCTCCGGCGAGGTCATTCTTCAACCTGCAAAACCAACACACGTTAGAGATTAAAAAGGACCCTATCGCTGTAATTTGGACCTCCTGAATCCAATGGTGGTGTCGTTTTTGGCTAAAATTCACCCTATATAATGAGATACGATCAAAACAAAGCTAACGGTGCAATAATGGTGGTTGAGTGTTCTGGCATCATGGGCCTCATGCAAGGGATGAAACCTGTGCTAATTTGTCTCAAGAATATATTGAAATCGTTAGTTTAAATTAAAGCATCGCAAATATTAAAATATGAATTTCATAAAATATACAAGACCGTCGATGTTTAGAATGCACGTTTTAGGGACATTAGATCATCAAGAATGATCAGAAATTACTCTATGATACCTCAGGGATCGTTTTGGATGGTTATTTCACCTTGAGGATGGCTGCAAATAGGAAATCAAATTCAACCTTCTTTGCAACTTTCCAATCTCAAAAACCCTTGTTTCTTGGAAGCTACGCATGTTCTCTTTTGTCTGAATATGTATAGTTTATATAGAGGAGGAGATTAGGTTAAAAGATGGGCTTGGACATCATATGAAACACATCTTTGATTTTGTTTGAAAATAGGTTGAAATCCTGAAGATTTGATTCACAAAATAGATGCACACAGTTTCTTGCTTGGTTGTCATGAATTTTGGGCTTTAATTCTGGTCCAAAACAAAAGCCATGCACCTTATATCTTTGATTTGCTATTTTATTTGATTTATTTTGGTTTTAATTGAATAAAATAAAAATAAAATAAATAAAAATCACAAAAAAGTATGAATGGATATAGGAGTCTATTATGGGGTCAGGAACTCGTTTGGACCTTAAAAGATAAGCCCATTAGCCCAAAAATTCAAATTTGCTCAATTTGAGTTTCATGCATTTTCTCAAAATTTTCTAACTTGCACAAATCATATCTCACTCAATTTTTATCATATGAAGGTGATCTGGGACTTTTTGGAAACCTCAAGATGTCTCCTACAATCTTCATGCTTTTGATTTTTTCAGTTGAAGCCCTTATCTTGATGTAAAGTGCTTTGACAAAAAGTGTTTGTTTGCTGACTTTTAAAATGACCTGTAATGTTTTGGCTCATATCTCCCAAATGAAAAAAAATTGCCCTTGATCTTAGATAAACAAAGTTGTATAGAATTGAGTTTATTTCAAAATTGTATTTGGTTGAGAATTTTCTGATGAAGTATGTAAAAGTTATGATTGGTAAAAGTTCAGTTGACTTCTTCTTAAGCAAACCCTAATTTAGTAACTTTTGACTTTTGATGAATCTTGAGTTTTATTGATGAATCATGATCAACCCTTGATAAAATGATGAATGTGAGTTCAAAATGTTGATGTTGACCAAAAATCTTGAAGTTTGACTGTAAATTGGTCAAAGTTAACTTTTTGTCCAATATAGTTAATTTTCAATCATCTGACTATTTGACTGAGCAAACTTGTGATGCATGGCTTGAAAGTTGGTATGAGGATACTTTGAATCATATGAGAACCCATGAATTCCACTTGAGGCAATAAAAATCCATTTTCCTTGAGAAAAACAAAACCCTAGTTGTAGATCACTACTTAGGACAAGGGTTTGTCTGATCAGTCTTTGAATAGTCTTGAGAAATTGAGACCTTCATGAGCATGAGGGGATATATTGAATTAATTTGTCTTGAAAAATGGGAGGGAAAATTTTGGGGTACAACAGCTTCCCCTTTTCAATCTTCTTAAACCTGAGAAATTAGATTGGCATGCTCGTCATTCGTGATCTGAAGGTGAAAGAGAATTCAACACTTAAGCGCCCAGAAATTTGCACTCACATGTGCAGGAAGTAACACTGTTTGTTTATTATAATAGGAATGGGCTTAAATATGCCATTTGGATAGGTGACAAGATGTCGTCAGAGATGGGCTTATGGATGCCATCCAAAGTGACTTTTGATAGGAGTATCAAAATGAGTTTACGCTTGACTTTTTCTGAAGAATGTTTTTCAAAATGAATCTATCTAATCTTATTCTAGGGAGATGAATTTTCTTAATGAATCTATGAAGGAAATGCTTTTCAGAATGAAGATCTAAAGGAAATGCTTTTCAGAATGAAGCTCTGAAGGAAATGCTTCTCATAACGAAAATCTGAAGGAAATGCTTTTCAGAATGAAGATCTGAAGGAAATGCTTTTCAGAATGAAGATCTGAAGGAAATGCTTTTCAGAATGAAGCTCTGAAGGAAGTGCTTTTCAAAATGAAGATCTGAAGAAAATGCTTTTCAGAATGATGATCTGAAGGAAATGCTTTTTAGAATGAAGATCGAAAGAAAATGCTTTTCAGAATGAAGATTTGAAGGAAATGCTTTTCAGAATGAAGATCTGAAGGAAATGATTTTCAAAATGAAGATCTGAAGGAAAAGCTTTTCAGAATGAAGATCTGAAGGAAATGCTTTTTTCAGAATGAAGATCTGAAGGAAAGCATCTGGTCATGCATATAGTCGCCTCGTCTTGTTTTGGGAATTGATCTACAACCTGTCTATAAATTGCTGATAATATTCGTTTGTTTGCAAACTAACCTTAAAAGACAAAGTTATTTTTTTGAAATGTCATGATGTATGTAATGCATTGCGTAATGATGTTCTCAAAATAAATGAGAATAGTATATGCATTTTGTATGCATGTGTTATGGTGTTTTGTAAATGATGTATGGATGCCATATGTCGTTGGAGCATATTGGTAGCTTTGTATAACATCTCTGGCTGGGGAAAATAAATCCCTGATTGTTGTTGGGAACGAAGACAATAGTTCTTCAGCTTTGTTTAGAACGCCTCTACTAGGGGTTTCTGCTTTCTGTTTAAGGACACTCTATTGGGGATCTTTGACTTTTGTTTGGGAATAGTAGCATTCAAGGAGAGTCGGCCATTCGTTGTTCTTTGGAGAATTTGATTCTTTATGTATCCTGACTGGAGATAAAAGGGATGGATAATCCTTTGATGCACTATTTGACCAGGTTTCAGATATGAGTATTATCTCTTCTGAGGAGGACAACATTGAATGATATATGGGCGGAGAAGAGAATCTTGTTTGGGAATTTCAATATCAGAGAAATAAACTGCTTTTGGGAAAAAACCTTGTAGACTGTGTTGAGGAAAAAAATCTTTGATTAGAAATTCATAGACTCCACTGAGGAAGTTTCCACTATATATGGGGGAAATGATCAAACTTCCTTATCTGATAGGGGACCCATTGGGGAAGATGATCATGTCAAGATATTCATAAAAATGGAGGTGAACTTCTAGAAGATGCCCCAATTTCTGTCTGAGGACATAATAGATTTGTCGGGGAATATGTATCTGTTGGGGATGAACTTGTGAAAATAGCTCTGTAGAGATAGTTCCATGGAGATTACTCTGTGGGGTATTTGTGGATCAATTGAAAATTATCCCAACTCCAAGAGTCTTTAGTAAATGCTAACCCCATTTTCATGCATATGTTTTGTAAACAGTAATCATATTCAAATGCATATGTTCATTCAATATAATCATTGGACGTTTTTTGCAAACAAAATTGAGAAAGTAAAAACAATTTTGAATTCTGAAGTATATTTGCATTGATTTTGAAAGTTAGCCTATAAGTATACAATTTTATACAAGGAGAAATAAATCCTAGTAATAGTAAATCGTCGTAAAAATTAAAAGGGTACAATGAAAAACAGCTATATGGAAACAATCCCATTGAGTTTTAACTCTGTTATTGCCCCTATGTCTTCAAGTATCTAATCACTTGTTGTTGGAAGAAGATGATTGAATTGATCTGTACTGTTTGAGCTTGACGCTAGTAATAAATTTAGCTATAAGTAGATGGGTTATCCAATGGGATATAGTCGTACACTTTAATCCCTAATTTTTTCCTGGACCACCCTTTTGAGTTTTCAGTCCATCAGGATATCCTTTTTTGCCCAATCCGCCTTTTCTGGTTTTCTACTTATAGGATGTACAATATATATATATATATATATATATATATATATATATATATATATATATATATATATATATATATATATATATATATATATATATATATATATATATATATATATATATATATATATATATATATATATATATATATATATATATATATATATATATATATATATATATATATATATATATATATATATATATATATATATATATATATATATATATATATATATATATCCCTAATTTTTTTCCAACCCCTTTTGGTTCGCCGGGATGCCCTTATTTTTGCTTAGGCCTGTCAACCTAGCAGGTCTCTTTTATGCATGGTATTTTTTTACTATGTCCGTGTTTATAGGGTATGGAAAATCATCAACGTCCATAGTGGTAAGTATCTTAGCACCACCATAAAATATCTTCTTGATCACAAATGGCCTGTCGTATGTGAGAGTCCATTTTCCCCTGGGATCACCTTGTGGTAGGATGATGCGGCTTTTTACAAAATCACCAGCTTGGTATGCCTGGTGTTTGACCTTTTTGTTAAAGGCTTTGATCATATGTTTCTGATACATATGACCATGACAAACAGCCGTAAGCCTTTTTTCATGAATTAAATTTATTTGGTCAAGTCGAGTTTGAATCTATTTGTCTTCATTTAAACTTGCGTCTTTTATATTCCTTAGGAAAGGAATCTAGACTTGACAGGTAAGACAACCTACATACCTTAGAATAGAGAGAACCGGGTTGTCCCAGTTGATGTATGTACTGAAGTGCGATAACCATGAAGAGAAAATGGTAGCATTTCATACCAATCTTTGTATTTCACCGTCATCTTCTTCAAGATCTTCTTGGTATTCTTGTTGGCGCCTTCCATTGTGCCATTCATCTTTGGTCAATACGGAGAAGAATTGTGGTGCTTAATATTGAATTGCATGCAGAGTTCTGTGATCATAGTATTGTTAAGGTTGGTACCATTTTCTGTGATGATCCTTTCAGGTAAGCCATACTGACAGATAAGGTTATGCTTAATGAATTGAGACATAACATTCTTGGTAACGGAAGCAAACGAGGATGCTTCTACCCATTTCGTGAAGTAATCAAAAACGACAAGGATGAAATGATGCCCATTGGAAGTAGTAGGCTTGATCTCTCCAATCATATCAATGCCCCACATTGTGAAAGGCCAAGGAGCAGTCAAGACATTCATAGGAACCAGAGGCACATGTAATTTATCAGCGTAAATCTATCATTTGTGACAAGTTATGGAATGATGATGGTAATCAGTTTCCATATTAGACCAATAATAACCCACTCTCATAATTTTTTAGTCATCATATGTCCACTAGAGTGAGTACCAAAGACACCTTCGTTCTTATCTTCCATAATTTTCTCAACTTCCTTCTCGTTTACACAGCAAAGCAAAGTCAAATCATGGTTGCGCTTGTACAAGATTTTGTTGCTCAGAAAGAACTTGGCAGAGAACCTCCTTATAAATTTCTTGTCATTGATATAAGCCCCTTCAGGATACTCTTGAGTCTCGAGGTATCTTTTTACTTCGTAGTGCCAAGGCTTGTCCTCTACTCCGTCAGTATCAACATCATAGCAATGTGTCGGTTCGTCTAGAATCTCAATAGTAATTCGAGGAGCTTCATTATCCTATCTGACTTTGAACATAAATGACATGGTGGCTAATGCGTCTGCCAATTGATTATCTTCTCGTGGAATGTGTTCAAAAGTGATTTCTTTGAAGTACAGAATTAAACCCAACAAATGCTCTTGATAAGGAATGAGATTGGGATGCTTCGTGTACCATTATCCCTTAATCTTACTGTTCACTACAGCTGAGTCCCCATATACATTCAAGAATTTAATTCTCATATCGATGGCATCTTTGATACCCATGATGCATGCTTCGTATTCGGCAATATTATTGGTACAGTCAAAACACAATCTGGCAGTGAACGGCGTATGGAAATCCTGGGAGAGACAATCACAACACCAATCCCATTACCAAGCGCGTTGGAAGCTCCGTCAAAGACCATAGTCCATCGGGATCCCGGTTCAGGTCCTTCATACGGTCCAGGTTCTTCATAATCAGTAACTAGCATAATATTTTCATCTGGGAACTCAAAATTCATAGACTACAAGTCATCTACAACTTGATGAGCCAAAAGATCTACCAGTACACTTCCTTTGATTTCCTTCTACGTAGTGTACTGAATGTTGTATTATGTCAAGACCATTTTCCATCTTGCTATTCTTTCAGAGAGAGCGGGTTTCCCGAATATTTATTTTATTGGATCCATGTTAGAGATTAAAAAAGTAGTATGATTCAACATATACTGTCTTAGTAATCGATCAGCCCATGCCAAAGCACAACAAGTTTTATCGAGAAGTGATTATCTTGTTTCACAGTCGATAAACTTTTTGCTAAGGTAGTATATTACATGCTCTTTTCGACCAGACTCATCATGTTGTCCCATTACACACCCCATGGAAATCTCTAATACTATCCAGTACATGATTAAAGGTCTTCCTTCAACTGGTGGCATCAGAACTGGAGGTTCCTAGAGGTATTCCTTGATTTTGTAAAAGGATATCCGACAATCTTCGTTCCATTTCACTACTTGATCTTTCTTTAGTAACTTGAAGATTGGCTCACAGGTAGCGGTCAAATGGAAAATAAATTTGGCAATGTAGTTCAATCGTCCTAGGAAACCTCTGATTTATTTCTCAGTACGGGGAGCTGGTATTTCTTTAATGGCCTTAACCTTGGCGGGATCAACTTCAATACCATTACCACTAACGACGAAACCTAGGAGTTTACCAGATTTTACCCCAAAGGTGCACTTGTTTGGATTCAACCTGAATTTGTACTTCTTCAATCTCTCAAATAGCTTGTGCAGGTGGTCAAGATGTTCTTCTTCAGTATGAGACCTGGCTATCATGTCATCAACGTAAACCTCTATCTCATGATGGATCATATCATGGAAAAAAGCTACCATAACATGCTGACATGTTGCACTGGTATTCTTCAAACCAAAAGACAAAACTTTGTAATAGAAAGTGTCCCACTGTGTGACAAAAGTACTCTTCTCCATGTCTTCAGGCGCCATCTTGATTTGATTATAACCAAAGAAACCATCCATGAAGGAAAATACTTTATGCTGAGCAGTGTTGTCAACCAGAACATCAATATGTGGAAGCGAAAAATCATCTTTGGGGATTGCCCTATTCAGATCCTTCTAGTCTATATACATATGCACCTTACCATCCTTCTTAGGTACCGGAACCGCATTTGCAACCCACTAAGGATAGGACGTAATAGCTAAGAAACCTGCATTGAACTACTTCATAACCTCAGCTATGATCTTTTCAGACATCTTGGGACGCATACGACAAAACTTCTGCTTTATAAGAGGACAATATTCATCAGTAGACGGTGGACCACAATGTCACTATCAAGCCCTGGTATGTCTTTGTACAACCAAGCAAAGATCTCAACATAGTCACGCAACATCTGAATTAATATCTTTTTGACACTGTCTTCTAGATTGACACCTATCTTAACTTCTTTCTTATCCTCTTCAATACTCAAGTTCACAACCTCGACTGACTCTTCATGTGGTTATATGGCTCTTTCTTCTTGCATTAACATCCTAGAAAGCTCTCTAGGTATTTCACAATCTCCCTCACCTTCGTCCTCGGCTTGGTAGATCGGATTTTCAAAGTCATAGTTGGCAATAGCATAATTGTTATCAATGGGATCCAGAGTGGATATGGATCCGCAATTTGTTATATGGGTGTGTGTAAGAACACATAGCTATTTTGAAAGCCATAAAGTAAAAGAAAGGCAAAGAGCACAAAATTTGAATGCAAACGTCCAATGATTTATTAAATGAAAATATGTTAATGAATAATGATAACCCTAACAAATGGACCGTTATGCCCCGGGTAAGGCACAAGGCTTAAAGTTATTGTTTAAATTACATAACCAAAAATTTGAAAGTAAGAAAACAAAAAATAGAATTTACTCCTGAATAAAGGAGATTGGTATAAAGTCTGTAGCCTTCCAATTGTTGAGCCCATCACCGGTAGTAGGGAAGATCCATTTGTCTATGTCGCAGTCACTATCAGGGTCTTCCATAGTGTTTACTTGATTGTTGTGAAGTCCATTGTTGTTGATACGGAATGGTGATCTCTCAGGATTAGCACGAGCACGACAAACAGCCTTCTGAGCCTGTGAGGTGAAACCCAAACCAAATTTGTCGGACTTGTAAGGAATTTCAGGAAACCCATTCAGAGAAGTCATTTTTTGTGGAATCCTGGTAACCTTAGGAATAGTAAGAGCGCCCTTATCAACAAGGGTTGTTTGAGGAATAACTTCAAAGGTGTGGCACAGAGTCTCAGAGAATTTACCATACATCTCAACATACTTGAAGGAATTCAACTGGCTCACCATGTATTCTTCTTCACTACAAATTGTAACGATTTTTCCTTTCACGGGAATCTTCAACTTTTGGTGTAAAGTAGAAGTAACGGCGCCCGCCCCGTGAATCCAAGGGTATCCAAGGAAACAGGAATAGGATGGATGAATGTCCATCACATAGAAAATAGAGTCAAAGACCTGGGAATCCACTTTGATTGAAAGATCAACCTCTCCATGCACCATTATCTTTGAACCATCAAAAGCTCTCACCACAATGTCACTGGGTTTTAGCCTAATCCCCTCAGAGTCAATTTTGTCTAAAGTAGCTTTTAGAAATACGTTTAATGAGGAACCTGTGTCCACTAACACATGCGATAATGTAGTACCCCTACACCCAATAGAGACATGCAGGGCCTTATTATGGTTCCTTCCTGTGGGCATTAAATCAGTATCAGAAAATCCTATCCCAATATCAGTTTTCAGGTTAGCAACACAATTTTCAAACTGATCAACAGAGATTTCCTGCAGTGCATGAGCACTTTTTAGGAACTTTAGCAAAGTCTGAGCATGGGCCTCAGAGCATAATAACAGGGATAACATAGATATTTTGGAAGGAGTTTGCCTAATTGTTCAACAATTTTATAGTCACTTTTTCTAATAATCTTCAGTACCTCCTCCATCTCTTGCTTGGAGGTATCTTCAACAGTAACCCCTTTTGGTGCCTCAGTTTGGGTAGGTTCAGTCATTTATTCTTTGCTTCAGTCTCAATATTTGATTCAATAGTAGTGATTTGAACTGGTGTAGTAATAGCCTTAGGAGAGAGAGAAAACCCTTCCACTTCTAGTAACCTTACTAGTTCTAGTAATATTGTCAACATTGGGACCATTAACTTCAGTATTTTCACCTTCGACAGTCAATGGTTCTTGCTTGACACCATGATAGTAGACATCAGCTCCATAATTCCAAGGGATATCCTTATCATAGGAATATGGAATTGGCCCAGGTGAGGTAATGATCAGAGGAGAAACTCTTGGTTCGGTAGTAATCTTCCCAGGACCTTTAGAAGTGATCCTTACGGGAGTACCAGCAATTGTAGTCACAGATACGTCTTGGAATATACTCTCTATAGAAGGATTCTTCTCAAATATAATTGTGCGGTCATCCATTAAACATTGAATACCTTATTTCAGTAGGTCACAACCATTGGATTGAGACACACAGTACTATAAGTTTTCAATGCAACCCAAAAATAAACCATCTTGCAGCAGCTTCTTCTTAACAATCATCAGAGGAGTAGTCAAGTCATTCACAGCAGAAACATAAGAAACGTCATCAATAGCATTGACGCCCTTGTCATGATTAGGCATAGGTGTAGTGATCATATTAGAAGTCTCGGGAGGGTCAAATTCAATCTCCTTATAGTCAATCATGTCTTAAATATTATTTTTCAACACCCAACAGTTGTTAGTGTCATGTCTAGGACTATTGGAGTGATATGCACACCTTGCATTAGGATTGTAACGGGGAAAGGAAGTATTGAGATTATGAGGAGGATCCTTTAATGTAATTAGCTCTTCCCTCAACATATGTTGCAATGCTTGAGACAACAGCATGATGATGTTTGTGAATTGTCTCTTGGGTGCATCCTGCCTACGCTGATTATTTTACTGTTATTGTTGCACTGACGTAAGATTAGAGATTAGAACTGCCCCCACAGATTGGTTACGATCACTCTTATTATATCCCTTCTGGCCGTACATAGCATTGGATTCTTTGTTACCATTATAAGACTTCTTCACAATATTTCAAGATGTAGCCACCTGAATTTTACCGCTTCTGATTCCATTCTCAACATGTTTTCCTGTCAATATCAGTTCAATGAAACCGGCTGGAGAACTTCCAAGTAGATAATTATAGAAAGGACATGTTAGCGTACTCATGAACATGTTAACCAATTCCCTATAAGCCAAAGGAGGTTGAACTATGCTTTCCAGATCTCTCCATGATTGTGTGTACTCTTTAAAGTCTTACTCAGAACCCATGGACATACTCTGTAGTTGCATGTGGATTGGTGCCAAATCAGAATTGTATTGATACTGTTTATAGAAAGTTGCAGCCAAATCTTCCTAAGTATGGATATTGGTACCTTCGAGTTGATAATACCACTCCAATTATGTTCCAGATAGACTCTCTTGAAAGAAGTGTAACCATAATTTCTTGTCAGCAGTGTGTGGTTTAATTTTCTGAACATAAGATCTCAAATGTAGCTTTGGGAAAGGAATTCCATCATATTTGGCAAAGGTAGGAGTTTTGAACTTAGGAGGAATGACGACTCCTGAGACCAAACCCAAATATTCAAAGTTCAAGCCAGGAACCTTCTAGATCTCCAGAGCTTTCAGACGCTCTTTTAGCAGCTTATACTTCTCGTCGGTAGGGGGATATTATTCATCCAAATAGTCATCTTCCTCTTCATCAGGAAACTTGTCAGAACCAAGGTTGTTTCTTTCAGTTTTAACACTCTTATCATGTTCATCCTGTTTGTCATCTTCATCCGATGGGATATCAAGATCTCAAGCTTGCTTGACTGGACCTTTTAATCTTCTCCCCATATTAAGGATGTCGATTGGTTTCTTTGTCTTCTTATTCTTCCCATTGGTGATGATCTCCTTCAGTTCTTCTTGTCCATTGGCTATGTTTAGGAACATTTGTTGAAAATGAGCATTTTGAGCCTAGAGTTCTTTGACTGTCTGTTCGAGAGCCATTTTTCTTCCAAAATAAACAACAAGAAGATGAGAAACCTGTCTTAGAAACATGTTATGTAATGATATGTATGGCATGTATATGCATATGAAATGTTTTCAAGGATCTCATGGGATTTAAACTTGAAATATCAGAAATTGAATCTTGTTGCAGCCTTGTCTGACGAACTTTGAGTCTTCATCTTTGAACGTCCTTCTATAAGAATCAAGCTCACCATATCAAGTGGGTCATAGCCTCTAACTCAAGAGAATGTAATTTTATCTTGACGGTGTCTGGATAGAGGAAAATAAATCCTCTTGCCCCATGCTAGAAATATGGCTTATGATAATCCTGCACCATAAATCCCTAAGATCCTTGAAATGGTTAGTAAAAATGTTATGTTATGATGATATGATGTTATGTTCATGTTAAATAAGCAAACACAAACAAGTCAGACAAGACTCTTAGGTTTAAAGGCTTTCATGAAGTCCATAGGTAAATACCCTTCCCCATAAAGTTAAGTTAGCTCAACCTATCCTAAAATAGTAACCGGGTTCTAAGGATCTCATATCACGGATCTTTCTCGCATGCTTTATTTTAGCACAACAACTGGCTTTCCACCAAAACATCCTGAAATTTGAATCTCAATGAGCGTAGTTTAATAGTATTTAAAAATTAGATTAGTTTAATGATTGATTAAAACTTAATTAGGGTTAGAAAATAAAAAGAAAACAAATTAGGTTAAGAAAAAATAAGGTAAAAAAATTGCAAGCGGTGGGTGTTGAACCCGTGCTCCCAAAGTTACAGACGTCCTTCTCTCCTACTGAGTCATCATAATGTTGGTGATAGCAAACATGAACTGATCATTATGTAATAATCCTGCATGTTAGTCTGGAAAATCACAAAAACAAACACAAGCCGCAAGCATCGAACCCTTACCCTCTTGTTTAACAAGCCTCTGTCTCAACCAACTGTGCTGTGTTTCCATTCTGTCAATATAACACAAACCAATAAATAAATATATTATAAACCAGTGAACCAGAGAAGCTTCAGAGCCCTAGCTCTGGTCTTCTTCTCCGGCGAGGTCGCTCTTCAACCTGCAAAAACAACTTGTGTTAGAGATTAAAAAGGATCATATCCCTCTAATTTGGACCTCCTGAATCCAATGGTGGAATCCTTTTTGGCTAATTCACCTTGTACAATGAGATACGATCAAAACAAAGCTAAACGGTGCAATAATAGTGGTTGAGTGTTCTGGCATCATGGGCCTCATGCAAGGGATGAAACATGCGCTAATTTGTCTCAGGAACATATTTATATTGTTAGTTTAAATCAAAGCATCGCAAATATTAAAATATGAATTTCACAAAATATGCTAGACCAGTGATGTTTAGAATGCACGTTTAAGGACATTTGATCATCAATAATGATCAGAACATACTCTATGATACGTCAGGGATCGTTTTGGATGGTTACTTCACCTTGAGGATGGCTGCAAATAGGAAATCAAATTCAACCTTCTTTGCAACTTTACAATCTCAAAAACCCTTATTTCTTGGAAGCCACGCGTGTTCTCTTTTGTCTTAATATGTAGTGTTTATATAGAGGAGGAGATTAGGGTAAAAGATGGGTTTGGACATCATATGAAACACATCTTTGATTTGGTTTGAAAATAGGTTGAAATATTACAACCATGAAGATTTGATTCACAAAAAAGATGCACACGGTTTCTTGCTTTTTTGTCATGAATTTTGGGCTTTAATTTTGGTCCAAAATAAAAGCCATGCACCTTATATCTTTGATTTGCGATTCTATATGATTTATTTTGGTTTTAATTGAATAAAATCAAAATAAAAGAAATAAAAATCACAAAAAAAGTATTAATGGATGTAGGAGTCTATTATGGGGTCAGGAACTCGTTTGGACCTTAAAAGATAAGCTCATTAGCCCAAAAATTTAAATTTGCTCAGTTTCATGCATTTTCTGAAAATTGCCCAACTTGTACAAATCATAGCTCACAAAATTTTTATCATATAAAGGTGATCTGAGACTTTTTGGAAACCTCAAAATGTCCCCTACAATCTTCATGTTGGTCACTTTTTCATTTGAAGCATTTATTTTGATCTAAAGTGATTTGACAAAAAGTGTCTTTTTGTTGACTTTTAGAATGACCTCTAATGTTTTGGCTCATATTTCTCAAATGAAGCATTTTTTGGCCTTGAGCTTAGAGAGACAAAGTTGTAGATAATTAAATTACTTCAAAAAGGGCTTTGGTTGAGAATTTTTTGATGAAGTATGTAAGAGTTATGCTTGGTCAAAGTTCAGTTGACTTCTCCTTAAGAAAACCCAAATTTAGTAACTTTTGACTTTTGATGAATCGTGAGTTTTCTTGAAGAATCGTGATTAACCCTTGATCAAATGATGAATGTGAGTTCAAAATCTTGATGTTGACCAAAAATCTTGAAGTTTGACTCTAAATTGGTCAAAGTTGACTTTTTGTCCAATACAATTAATTTTCAATCATTTGACTATTTGATTGAGCAAACTTGTGGTGCAAGGCTTGAAATTTGGTATGAGGATCCTTAGGAGAAGGGTTTGTCTTATCAGTCTTTGAATAGTCTTAAACAATTGAGACCTTCACGATAATGAGGGGATATCTTGAATTAATTTGTCTTTAAAAATGGAAGGACAAATTTTGGGGTACAACACACAATTAAGAACCATTATTCCCTCATTTCTTCTTCTTCGACGACTTGATGTCTTGGTTAAGCATCCCTTTATCCTACCTTGATGATTTGATATCATGGTTAGGTTCCCCATTTCCTTTGTCCTACCTGGATGATACGATATCATTGTTATGCCTCCCTCTCCTTATCATATATTGGTGACATGATACCTCGATTAGGTGTGTACTACTTGAGTGAGTGGATATTCCCCAAGCTTTATTTGTTTGTTTTGGTTTCGACTTTGTGTGTTCGCACTTGTGCGCATGTTTCTTTGGGGTTTGAACATTTTCCATGATCCCTTAGGATCTCTCGGTTCAACCTTTGGCAGCAATTTAAGATAGACATTAGGATTGTAATCCATGCAGTATAACATAGATAAAGATTCTAGTTTTATCCTTGACTTTAGGGCCATCATTGTATGATAACATTAGGGATTAGATTTATGATATTCTCCCTTAGTTGTTTTCTTTTCCTTTGCGTCCTTAAAACTAAAACCTTTTTCATTGGCAAATGTGTAAAAAATCTAAAACTTCTCAAATCCTTTTTCAAGGTAAAAATATAAACCAATGCAAATCTTTTTGTCTTCACACTTTCTTTTTTCTTTTAAAACCTTTTCAATAAGGATATGTTGTTTCAAATTTGTACAACTTGGAAATGCTAAGTGTGGGAGGGGCCGGGCATGGGTCTCTTTATGAGTTGCAACGCCAAGCACGAATTTCAATCATAACCGTAAGGATACGAATGCGGCACTATCCATAAAAAACACAAAACAAACAAAAACATGTGAGCCGGACTACAACACTTTGATTCCTTAAAACGGATATGTGGGCATCTGGTCGCGGGGCTCAGTTGAGTGAAACTTTGTAAATATCTCCTTCTTTTCCCCGTGTTTTCTTTTGCAATTCCATTTGTTTTTCTTTTTTCTATTAGACCGTAAGCATAGATTTGAACACACCCTTGGATTATAACAAAAAGAGTGGATCCCATGGAGTACCAGAGACGTGAGGGGTGTTAATACCTTCCCATTGCATAATCGACTCCTTATCAGTATCTCACAGTCGTTTGACCTTGATTTCACCCTTCTCAGGTTTACTCAATGTTTACCTTTCCCTTCATGTGGGATAAAAAATGTTCAATGGAGACTTCATTGATTTCATCACGATGATTTGTTCAGCTGGTTGTTTCATTAATCACTACCCATGTAATTTCTACCCAGGAACCTCCTAGATATGAGAACCCGCTCTCACTTCCTATGTTCACCTCTGATAATAACAATGACCAAAATAGAAGAGCACACTTCCAATTAAACAAATTACACTCTTTTCTTAAAAGCTCATGAGTGAATCACAATGAACAATGAATAATCAATCAACCTCAATGCATCAAACAAGATAAATGAGTGACATACAAAAATGAAGCACACTAGAAAAATTCTCAAAACCCTAAAGACTCTTGAATAACAAAGAATCTCCTTATTTTCACTTGTTACTTTAGGTTTAAGTTATATTTCCTTTTAAACTCCTTAGATATCCATGGGCTTCGGATTATGCAATCAATTTGTTATAGATCCACAAGAAGATGGCTGCATAAATTATGCAGAAAAATATCCTTGAATTATGGAACCAAAACATCACAAGTTTCCTAAATTGTCTCAATATCGAATTTAAAAACTAATGCACAGTAGGAGATAAAATCATTTATTCCAAAAATATCCTTCTTGGCCTGTGCAAATATGTGAGATATATCCATAGAGTATCTCACAAAATCAATCAGATCCTTCCAAGAAGAGCAGCAGCGCCTGCTATATCAGTTGGTCAAGATGTCATGATATCTTTCTCAACATCTGGATGTGATATATTGTTTTACCAAAATTGTTGCCAATCATAAAATCACAAACCTAACATAATAAGTCACGATATGTGGTACACAATTTATCAATAAATATAATTCTAAAAGCACATTGTTTCTCATATTTTAATCACCACTAAAGCCCTTAATTAGTTTTCCAATTCCAATAAAAACTACGCTTAACAATTAAATTTATATTACCAAAATTTATACCTAAGTGTGCGAGTTCTACGAAATTCAAATTAAAGAGTAAAAGAGATAGAGAGATGACTTAGTAATTTATAGTGCTTCGAATCTTTCGTCCTTTTGTGAATCTACGTGCACTTCTGAAAGTACTTATGTAATTCCATTAGTTTGACAAATATACAAGGATTTCATAAAAACACTTATCTGAAATAATTTTAAAGATAATAAAACTTTGATTCTGGATCTTGACTTGTATATGTGGCTAACTGCCAAACGTTTATGCGCAATCTTCACTCGATTAACGCTTCCAATCTTCTAATATCCCCAATTTTTCTCCAACCCTTCGTGTGTAGCAATTAAAACCTTGATCGTACCAATTCCTTGAGCATTGAATTGTCTGAAGATGTAAAAAAAACTCCGCCTTATTGGTAGTCTTCCACACAGTCACTACTAAGGTAATTCTAGAGAGAAGACCTTCTTCTTTTCACTGGAATTTGTCAGCACCAGTGACAACACCCCAATCTTGTAAGAACCTGAAAATCTTTGAACAAATCACTAAGAACAATTATTTTCAAGACTGTGTCTCCCCCGGTCAGTTAATATTCACTCATGATTAAGATGTGAAAAAGAAATAAGGTTGAAGATGAAAAATTCATGATTCAAGAGTTTCAAAAGAGGTGGTTTATTTTAACAGAAATTCATAAAATAGTTATGAAAAACTATCACAACAATTATGAATGTCTCTTATGAAAAGGTTGACTAAATGCTTATATATGTGCTTGATATGATGAAGCATACAAAAGACTGAAAAATGATGGTTAGATTATGTTGTACCCCAAAATTTTCTCTCTCATTTTACATATCACATGCCCATTGAGGTCCCTTACTTGCCCATAGATGACCAAGAATTGGCCAGACAAATTATCCTCCTAAGGCAATAAACCTCTAACTATGTGTGATCGGTGGAAATAGAACTGATTGTTTAAAGCTGGATCACGTATGTCGCAGTAAGCAAGAGTCGCCACCGTCTTTTATGTTCTCCAACATGGAAAGGACAAAAGCACAACAAAATTCCTTCTTTGAGATGTCTCTCGGTTTGGGAGGTAGATTTATAGAAAGGGAAGGTGTTAGCACCCTTTCTATCCATGGTTATCCATGGGCTCTTAGGTACTTGCTCTTATGTTTTCAAAAGATGTTTGCTTTTCAAATGTGTGTGGGTTTTGAAAAAGTTTCGTTTGAAAAATTTCTAAGTAACTCTTGTATCTGTCCTCAAGAGTGTATGAAAAATTTGTTTGAAAACTTTTTGAAAGTGTCAGTGTGAAAAGATGTTTTTGTTTGTTTTGAAAAGAGAAAGTACCCATGAGATCTACCTACTCTAAGGAATTAGGCTGTGTAAGAGTCCTTTAGATAGTGCTATCCCACCATTGAGAGGTAGGTAACACCATCGTTGGAGTTATTCGGGTCAATTCGATTATTAGGGACAGTGTGGTCACCGAAGCAATAGTAGGACACCTTAGAAGTAACCCTAATGTCCTAGATCCTTTTTTATCCGAGGCAACCGTTTTGAGGCAACTTGGATCTTTAGACAGGAGGGCGACCTCTAAAACACCCTATACTTGACGACCACGTTCGAGGAAACCAGTGAGGCGTACCCTAGGAGTGGCATGTGCTTTGTGTGTTATTTTTCAGTTATGTTAAAAGCCCTAAAATCCAAGCTTCGAAACCCTAGCATCCTTCAATGGCAACTTTCATTTTAAGGCACCATAATCAAATTAAATTATATCAAAAGCTTCATAACAATGTTAGAAATGCAAAGCAGTAATCAAAATGTGTTAATGATGCTTAAAAAATGAATTTCGATTATGGAAAAAGATGATGAACCGTGTGACTGTTTGAGGTGATTCTTGGAGTCTTAAGGCTCGTTCTTGGCTGCAAATCGTTCCTGGGAGTGTTGGGAATGTGTTCGGATCAATAGAAGTGTTTGAATTGTACTGGAAGATTGAAAATAGTTTTTGGTTTTTTTTCCAAATTTTTGAACTTGGTTATGCCGTTTCAGAGGTTTCTAGGTCGTGCTTGAGGTCTACAAGGCTTGCATATATGTGTATGAATGAGAATCAGTCAATATTAAGAGCCTTTAACCAATGCAATGATGTTTTAGATTTCCTCTTTACCACCATTAAAAGAACTTGCCATGTTTGTTCAAATTTGAATTTTCCTGCCTAAATGATCTTTACACGAATTTGGTAGGTGTATTATGATGCATCAAGGTCATTCAAACCACAAGATATCATTGAATTAATTTTTTTTTGATTTTATTTGAATTTTATGGATTTAAAATGAATTAAATCAAATAATATTAAATAAAAATAGAAAAATTAATGTTTAATCTTGAAATTGATCATGGGACACGTGGGTGGCATGACAAGGCTGAACCAAGTGGGAAAAAGTAGGCCCTTTTGTCAAAAAATGAAGTTTCAAGGATAGTTGACTTTTGCCATTTCACAAAAATTTCCCAACTTCTCCAATGCATATCTTGCTCAATTTTGATCATATGAACATGTTCTTGGACATTTTGGAAAGGTCTTGAAGTACTCTAACCAATGACTTTGGTCCCATGTCATTTTGATTTACCAATCTCAAGTTATGGTCTTTGACTTAAAGTGCCTTTTTGTTGACTTTTGAAAATGACCTATAATGTTGAAATTGATAACTTTTTGTGAGAGCATTTCTTGGAATTGGAATGTGAAGATGAGTTGTAGGAAATGTCATCCCCTTCAAAATGAGCATTGGATGGGATTTTTCTGATGAACCATGAAAAAGTTATGCCTTGGTCAAGTTACAGTTGACTTTTCAGCTGTCCAAAAATAGAAACTTTTGACATCTTGATGATTTTTGAGCCATGCTTGTGGAATCATGATCAAGACTTGATCAAATGATGATTGTGGCTTCAAAATAAGATGTTGACCAAAATTTTTGACTTTTGACTGCCAAATGACCATTTTGCCCCTGTAGTTGATTGTGAAGCAATTAGGGTTTTTGACTATGCAACTTGACCTTGTGAGCCTTGAAACTTGACATGTAGGTGCTTGACAATGTATATGAGCATATGTGACTTGATTGAGCCTTTGAAAACCTCAACTTCCTTGCAAGAACCAAAACCCTAATTTGACTGGCTTAGGAGGGTGTTTGAACTGTGCAACCCTTGAGCAGACTTGAGATGATGCTTGCCAAAACTTTGAAGAATATGGGAGGGCAAATTTTGAGGTACAACGGTTTCCCCTGTTCAATCTTCTTAGACCTGAGGATGTAGATTGGCTTGTGTGCCTTTCGTGATCTGAGGGTGGAAGATGATTGAACACTAGAATGCCCAGAAATTTGCACTCACATAGTAGAGTATCAGCAGCGTGATGCCGGGAATGGGCTTACAGATGCCATTTGGAGAGATGGTGGATAGGAGGATGGGCTTATAGATTCCATATGGGGATGTGACAGAACCTTGTCGGGAATGGGCTTATAGATGCCATTTGGAAAGATGGTATGGCAGGATGGGCTTATAGATGCCATCGAAAAGTGTCGATCGCGTAAGAGATTCCTTAGCGAGAACTTGCGCACTTAAGAAAGAAAGATAATTTCCTGGCCTGTTGCAGGTGTTGATCTTCAGACTCTTCATGTAGATATGCCCTGGCTGGATACAGGTATCGAATCTACAAACAATCGCTCACAGACGTTCCCTGGCTAGATACAGGAATCGAATCCGGAACTTCAAAAGGTTGCTTACAGACGTGCCCTTGCTAGATATAGGAATCGAATATGGAATTAGTCGTCTACAGATGTGCCCTGGATGGATACAGGAATCGAATCTTCAAACTCTTCAGATGTGCCCTGGCTAGATACAGGAATCGAATATGGAATTAGTCGTCTATAGATGTGCCCTGGCTGGATACAGGAATCGAATCTTCAAACTCTTCAGATGTGCCCTGGCTAGATACAGGAATCGAATCTGGAATTAGTCGTCTACAGATGTGCCCTGGCTGGATACAGGAATCGAATCTTCAAACTCTTCAAACGTGCCCTGGCTGGATACAGGAATCGAATCTGGAATTAGTCGTCAACAGATATGCCCTGGCTGGATACAGGAATCGAATCTTCAAACTCTTCAAACGTGCCCTGGCTGGATACAGGAATCGAATCTGGAATTGCGACAGTTGATAGTAATTATCTTTGGATTGACCTTTTTCCTGAAAAGGCAAGACGTCAGTTGTATGCAATGTCATGAGGTATGAAATGCATGATGTCATGATGTTCAAAAATAAATGAGATAGTGTGTTATGATGCGTATATGCATGCGTCATGGTGTATGATAATGCAATGTTTATGAATGTATTCTCGTCTAGGAAAATAAATCCTTGACGAATGCCGGGAAGTTCGTTGAATCCTGGGCTGATGTTGAAGAGTAGAGGTCTTCGTTTCCGCTGGGGATGATGGTTGCAAGAATAAACCGGTAGGAGAAGATGACTCCGTTGGGGAATAGACTTGTTGGAGAGATTACTCTGCGGGGAATAATCTGTGGGAAGAGATGCTTCACTGAGGTTTGATGATAACTCTGCTGGGGATACCGTTGATGAGTTATGTTGGAAGATTTGATGAACTCCGCTGGGGATTCCTGTTGATAAGCTTTGTTGAGGAATTTGATGAACTCTGCTGGGGATAGGAAGAGCTTCGCCGAGGACGATCTTTCTGTGGTAATTAGCTGAGGATAACCCAGTTATAAGCTCTGGTGGGGAATAACCTTGAATAAAGCCGGGGAGATGCGTCCGTACTCTGCAGGGGATAAGCTTCCAGAATCTACTGGGGATAAGCTTCCAGAATCTACTGGGGAGATGGATTCAACACTCCTGGGGAATCTTTTGAATTGTACTGGGGAAGTGGCTCCACTGGGTGTTTGTATTCCGTCGGGGAACAATCCTATATTAAGACTGCCGGGGATGCTTGCTTAGGAACATCTGTATACTCCGATGGGGAATATTGAGATTTTCTGGGGGTACCCAACTTCCTTAAGGCTGACAGTAAGCTAACTCTGCTTGGGGAGAGTGTTGCTGACTTGCTGGAGATACTGTGCCTTGTTAGGGCTGACGGGAGACCAACTCTGCTCGGGGAGAGTATTGCTGAGTCTTGCCTTACTTTGTGGGGAGTGAAGGTATCTTGGTCATATTCTTCAGCCGAACCTACCTTAGTACCTTGGTGGACAGAGCAACTAGATCGCTTAGACCACTCATTATTGCCCCTGTTTCTAATGTCACCTGTAATTAATCATTTGTTTCGCATGCAAGTATTTATGAATTAGCAATTAGTGTCAAATGCATATATCAAAAATGAACATTGTACGTTCTTCGCAAAACAAAACAGAAAAAGGAAAAATAATTGGCAATTTGTCTGGAAAGTGAATTTGTATTGATTTTTGAATCTGCCTGTAAATAGGCGTTTTGTGTACAAGAGGATGACGTCCTAGTAAGAGAACGCCGCTGAACAACAGAGTTTATACAATTTGTACAAAGGGAAAACAAAATAGCTATGTGAAAGAATAATCCCACTGGGTTCCAACTCTGCTATCGCCTTTATGTCTTCAAGCGTCTCATCACTTTGCTGCTTAGTTGAAAATGAAGCTGATTGATTGATGCCGTCTGAAACTGATAGTTGATACCGAATTCTGGATGCAAGGTGATCCAATGAGACATAGTATTACGCTTATCCCTAATTTTTGCCTGGACCGCCCTTTCGGGTTTTCAGTCCACCGGGATACCCATTTTTGCCTAAGCCGCCTTTTCAGGTTTTCGACTTGCCGGATGTACAGATTTTTTTTCATTTCATCCCTTATTTTTGCCCGAACCCTTTTGGTTCGCCGAGAAGCCCTTATTTTTGCCTAGGTGTGTCAACCTAGCGGGTCTTTTATTCACGCGTAGTATCTTTTTATTATGTCTGCATTGGCGGGGTGAGGAAGGTCGTCACCATCCATGGTGGTTAGAATCATAGCTCCTCCTGAGAAGATATTCTTAACCACAAATGGCCCTTCGTACGTGGGGGTCCATTTGCCCCTGGGATCACTTTGAGGAAGAATGATGCGCTTGATTACCAGGTCTCCGACTTGATACTCTTGGCGTCTGACTTTCTTGTTAAATGCCCTGATCATCCGTTTTTGGTACGTTTGACCATGACAAATAGTCGTGAGTCTATTTTCATCAATTAGGTTTAATTGATCAAGTCGAGTCTGGATCCAGTTATCTTCGCTCAAACCTGCATCCTTCATTATCCGAAGAGAGGGTATCTGAACTTCGATAGGCAAGACTGCCTCCATGCCATAAACCAAGGAAAAGGGTGTTGCCCCTGTTGACGTCCGTGCTGAGGTACGGTACCCATGAAGAGCAAACAATAACATCTCGTGCCAATCTTTGTACGTCACTGTCATCTTCTGCACAATCTTCTTGATATTATTATTTCCTGCTTTGACAGCCCCATTCATCTTCGACCGGTAAGGAGAAGAGTTGTGGTGCTGTATCTTGAATTGTGCGCAGAGCTCAGTGATCATCTTGTTGTTAAGATTGGTACCATTGTCCGTAATGATCCTTTCTGGGACACCGTATCGACAGATCAGGTTATGCCGAATGAACCGTGCCACGACGTTCTTGGTTACGGTAGCATAGGAAGCCGCTTCAACCCACTTTGTAAAGTAATCAATCGCTACCAGGATGAAGCGATTCCTGTTGGATGCTGTATGTATGATCTCACCGATCATATCAATGCCCCACATTGCAAAAGGCCAAGGTGCTGTCAAGACATTCAGAAGTACTGGAGGAACGTTCACCTTATTAGCATATATCTGGCATTTATGACATGTCTGGGAATGTTGATAACAGTCAGCTTCCATTATGGACCAGAAATATCCTGCACGAAGGATTTTCTTTGCCATGGTATGTCCACTGGAATGTGTTCCGAAGGTACCTTCATGTAGTTCTGCCATGATCTTTTCTGCCTCAGTTTTATCCGCACAACGCAGTAAGGTTGAATCATGGTTTCGCTTGTAGAGAATGTTGTTGCTGAGGAAGAACTTTGCAGCGAATCTTCTCAGGAACTTCTTGTCGTTGACAGATGCACCTTCGGGGTATTCTTGAGCTTCCAAGTACCTCTTCACTTCATGATACCAGGGTTTTTCAGTTACCTCTTCAGTCTCAAGATCACAACAATGTGCAGGTTCATCCTGTTTCCAGATAATGATCCGGGGAGCCTCGTTGTCCCATTTGACTTTGAACATGGAAGACATTGTAGCTAGCGCGTCCTCCAACTGATTCTCCTCTCTTGGGAAGTGTTCAAAAGTTATCTCTGTGAAATGGGGAATCAACATCAACACATAATCTTTGTAGGGAATAAGATTTGGGTGTTTAGTATCCCACTCGCCTTTGATCTAGTTGACCACGAGAGCGGAATCTCCGAAGACACTCAGAAACTTGATCCTTAAGTCAATTGCAGCTTAAAGACCCATGATGCACGCTTCATACTCCGCCATGTTGTTGGTGCAGTTGAAACATAGCCGGGCAGTGAGTGGAGTATGAGTGCCTTTTGGGGATATGATCACAGAGCCAATACCGTTACCCAAAGCGTTTGAGGCTCCGTCAAAGTGCATAGACCATCGGGATCCTTCCTCAGGTTCTTCATCCAGTCCAGGTACTTCACAATCAGTCACTACCATGATATCCTCGTCTAGAAATTCAAAGTTCATAGATTAGTAGTCGTCCACTGCCTGGTGTGCCAAATGGTCTGCCAATACACTTCCCTTGATTGCTTTCTGAGTCATGTACTGGATGTCGTATTCCGTCAAGATCATCTGCCATCTCGCTATTCTTCTGGACAAGGAGGGCTTTTCGAAGATGTACTTGATTGGATCCATTTTTGAAATCAACAGAGTAGTGTGAGTCAACATATACTGCCTCAGCCGGCGAGCAGCCCATACCAAAGCGCATCAAGTTTTCTCGAGCAGTGAGTATCGGGTCTCACAATCGGTAAACTTTTTGCTAAGGTAATAAATGGCATGCTCTTTTCGGCCAGACTCGTCATGCTGCCCCAGCACACACCCCATTGAGTTGTCCAGTACTGTCAAGTATAAGATTAGAGGTCTCCCTTCAACCGGTGGCATAAGAATGGGTGGCTCTTGGAGATACTCTTTGATTCTGTCGAAAGCGGCCTAACATTCATCGTTCCAACGTACTACTTGATCTTTCTTCAGCAGCTTGAAGATTGGTTCACAGGTAGCAGTTAGATGCGAGATGAATCGGGCAATGTAGTTCAGACGTCCTAGAAAGCCTCCGACTTCTTTCTCTGTCTTGGGAGTTGGCATCTCTTGTATGGCTTTCACCTTGGCAGGGTCCACTTGAATACCTTTATCGCTCACGACGAAGCCTAGCAATTTTCCAGATCTTACCCCAAAGGTGCACTTGTTCGGGTTCAACCTCAGCTTGTACAACTTCAGACGGTCAAACAGCTTCTGTAGATGGTCAAGGTGTTCCTCCTCAGTTTGGGACCTTGCAATAATGTCGTCAACATATACTTCAATCTCATGGTGGATCATGTCATGAAATAAAGCAACCATGGCACGTTGGTAAGTTACCCCAGCATTTTTCAACCCAAAAGGCATGACCTTGTAGCAAAAGGTGCCCCACTGAGTAACAAAAGTTGTCTTCTCCATGTCTTCAGGAGCCATCTTGATCTGATTATAACCTGAGAACCCATCCATGAAGGAGAATACTTTATGCTGAGCGGTGTTGTCAACCAGAACGTCGATATGAGGCAGAGGGAAATCATCCTTAGGGCTGGCCCTGTTCAAATCCCTATAATCAACACACATTCGGACCTTACCATCTTTCTTTGGCACTGGAACCACGTTGGCAACCCACTGAGGGTAAGAAGTTACTGCAAGAAAACCGGCGTCAAATTGTTTCATAACCTCGGCTTTGATTTTCTCAGACATCTCTGGACGCATACAGCAGACCTTCTGTTTAACCGGAGGACAGTCTTCCTTGGTGGGTAAGTGATGAACCACAATGTCGGTATCCAACCCAGGCATGTCTTCGTAAGACCAGGCGAAGATTTCCACATAATCATGCAGCATCTGAATCAAACATTGTTTCACACTGAGCTCTAGATTGGCGCCAATCTTGACTTCCTTTCTGTCTATCTCAGTACCCAGATTTACTGTTTCCACTGGCTCTTCATGTGGCTGAATGGCCCTCTCTTCCTGGAGTAGCAGTCTTGCAAGCTCACCAGGCACTTCGCAATCATCTTCACCTTCGTCTTCGGCTAAGTTGATCGGATTTTCGAAGTCATAACTGGCAGTAGCAGAGTCGTTGCCAGTGAGATCCATAGTGGATTGGAACCTGTATGGGTGAGTGTGTGTAAATATAGCTGTTTTGCAATATATAATAAAGAAAGAAAGGGAGCGCAAGATTTGAAATGTGAAAAACGTCCAATGCTTTTATTCATGATATATGAAAGTGACACAAAAAAGCCCTCACAAATAAAACCACGGTGCCCCGGGTAAGACACCGGGCCATAGAGTTTAGTAATATTGTTTGTTACAACTTTAAAACAAAAGAGTTCATTACTGAGTGACAAAAGTAATAGGTATAAAGTCTTTTGCAGTCCAGTTGCTAGGTCCACCGTTGGTCGTTGGGTAGATCCAGCTGTCAAATTTGGATTCCTCCACGTCGTCCTCAATAGCATTCACTCCCGGGTTGGTGATGAGCACAAGAGGTCTTCCAATCCTTGCCTTGCGAACATCCCTCTGAGCTTCTGCAGTGAAACCCAAGCCAAATTTGTCAGTCTTTGGAGTGAAATCAGGAAGTCTGCCCCAGTTTGCACACTCATCCTTCTCGATCACAGCCCGGGCGTCCTTTAAGGAGGCCATCTTCAAAGGAGAACTCTCTTCAGTCACAGTCTCTGCTGCTGCCAATGTCTGAGGCACCTCTTCAAAGTGTTGGAAGGGGGTCTCAATGAATTCCCCATCCATTTCTACGTACCGGAACGAGTTGAGGTGGCTGACCATGTATTCCTCTTCCGCTTGCACTGTTACGATCTTCCCCCTGACCAGGTACTTAAGCTTCTGATGCAACGTGGAGGTCACAGCTCCTGCCTTATGGATCCAAGGACGACCCAGCAAACAAGAGTAGGATGGTCGGATATCCATCACATAGAATTTTGAATCAAAGACTTGTGAACCAACCCTGATTGGGATGTCAACCTCGCCATGTACCATCCTTTTGGACCCGTCAAAGGCCCGGACAACAATGTTACTTGGTTTGAGATCTAAACCCTCACAGTCCAGCCTGTCTAGAGCTTTCTTGGGTAGTACGTTTAATGAAGAACCAGTGTCGACCAGCACATGGGCAAGAGTAGTGCCCCTGCATTCAATGGAGACATGCATGGCATCATTATGGTTCTTCCCCTTGGCCGTCAGATCAGCGTCAGAGAAACCCAGACCATTATCAGCAGTTAAGTTGGCCACACAGTCAGTGAATTGATCAGTAGACGTTTCTTGTGGTACGTGGGCCGTCTTTAGGAAAGCAATCAGGGCCTTGGCATGGGCCTCTGAACACAGCAATAGTGATAGCATGGAAATCTTAGAGGGGGTGTGCCCCAGCTGCTCAACCACATTGAAATCACTTATCTTGATAATTTTGAGGATCTCTTCCATCTCTTGCTTGGAAGCTTCAACATTGGCCTTCAGTGCCTCCGTCCGGGCAGGCACATCAGTAGAAACCCCTTTGCCCCGAGCGTCAGATGACTCGGCAGCAGGGGTAGAAACAGGAACTTGATCAGGAAGGGAAGCAGGCACACTGGCAGGTGTGATAATAAGATGTCTTTGAATAGCTGGAGGCGCAATGTCAGGTGAGAACAGTCTTCCACTACGAGTGACTTTAGCAGGCCCGATGATGTTGGTGACACTGGTACTAGTATTGAACTCTTGTTTCACTCCCAGAACATAAACATCTGCCCTATAGTTCCACGGGACAGCTTTGTCAGACTTATAGGGGATGGGCCCCGGAACAGTGATGGTTATAGGAGCAATCTTGTGAACAGGCATAATTTTGACAGGCTTCTTTGAGGGAGCCTTAGGGGGGTTGTTGAAAATGGTGACAATTGACACTTCTTCAGCAGGAACAGCAGGAATAGCAATCTTCTTGAACAAGATCTCTTTGTTATCCATCAGGTTTTGGACGCCTGACTTCAGCAAAGGACAACCAACAGGTGAAGCAGCACATAGATGGCAACCTTTACTACATCCCGGAAATAAACCGGCTAGCAACAGGTTCCTCTTGACGGTCAACAGTGGAGTAGCAATATCATCCACAGAAGCCACATACAGATCCTCTTCTACAGCATTCACTCCATGCTGGGGCATGGGAGCAGTCACAACATTGGGCCTTTCGGGCACCTCGAACTGTATTTCCTTAGCGTCAATAAGGTCCTAAACCTTATTCCTCAGAGCCCAACAATCAACAGTAGAATGCCCCGGGCTATCAGAGTGATAAGCGCAACGGGCTTTGGGGTTGTACTTCGGAGATGCTGTGTTTACCACCTTCGGAGCTTCCTTGACAGTTACCAGGCTGGTTGACAGCAGTTGCGGCAGGATCTGAGAGAGAGTCATGCTGAGCCGAGTATACTGTCTTTTGGGCCTCTCAACCCTTGGCTGGTTGTACTGCTGAGGAGCAGTAGCAGGCTTAGAAATTACCACCGTGTTGACAGCTTGGTGGCGTTCCGGTTTATTCTGTCTTATGGGACCATACACAACACTAGCTTCTTTCTTGAAGGGCTTCTTTTCAGTATTTGAGGAGGCACCCTTCTGTATCTTCCCCGATTTGATACCAGCTTCGATCCTCTCACCAGTCAGGATCAGATCTGTAAACCCAGCAGAGGAATTACCAATCAGGTGGTTGAAAAATGGACCAGACAGGGTCCCCAACAACATGTCCACGAGTTCACGATCAGTTAACGGTGGCTGCACCCTGCCAGCCAGGTCTCTCCATTTTTGTGCGTACTCCTTAAAACCTTCACCCGTTTCCAGTGACATACCCTAGAGTTGGGTACGCGTGGGAGCGAGGTCGGAATTGTACTGATACTGCTTATAAAAAGCAGTAGCCAAGTCCTCCCAGTTACGAATGTTGGTTCCATACAGCTGATAGAACCATTCGAGATGAGTCCCTGAAAGACTCTCCTGGAAGAAATGGATCCATAAGTTCTTGTCTGCAGTGTAAGGCTGGATATTCCTTACATAAGAACGGAGGTGCATCTTAGGACAGGAAGCCCCGTCATACTTCACAAAGGCAGGCGCCTTGAACTTGTGTGGGATCACCACCCCAGAAGATAAACCTAGGTCTCCAAAGTCCAACCCAGGCACACGTTGAATCTCCATAGCATTTAACCTGTCCTCCAGTTGTTTGTACCGGTCCTCAGCAGGAAGGTACTGTACATCATTGAAGTCTGTCTCGGTGTCAGAGACCACAGGGCTAGGGACCCTTCCCTCTTGGTGACTGCCTTCCCCAACAGATGGAGTAGTCCTCTCAGCTTCATTCTGCAGTGTATTCCCGAGTCTGCGTCCAGTGTTGAACAACACAGTCCTCTTCTTCTTCTTCTTCTTCAGGAGCAAAGCCTTCAACTCCTGTTGTCCCTGGGCCAAGTTCATGACCATCTCTTGAAACTGAGCGTTCTGGGCCTGGAGGGCCTTGATAGCTTGTTCAGTAGTTGGTTCAGGATTCATGATGATTGAGTGCTGAAATAAACAGTGAAGAAGATTAAGCAACCTGTAGAAAAAGGGTACATGTGATGCATATGATGAATGAAATGCGTATGAATTGTTTTCAAAGACAATCGAGAATCAACTTTGTAGACAAAAGGAACACTCTTTATTAGATTTAAACTTTGGAATTTAAATTGTTCAACAAATTGCCCTTAGGCGTTACAAGAATGAAAATACTAAAAAGGAAATAAAAGCTGTAAAGGAAACATCCAAAGCCCATCAGTGCTCCCATGGCCTCCTCTTCTCAGTACGGATGTAGTCATTCATGATCCGCTCGTTTTCCAATTGCTTGGTCAGCTTCTGGATCTTCTGTTCCTGTTCGTTGAACTTTTCCCGATAATAATCCCGATCTTCCTGTAGTTGCGCCCAAGACCTCTTTAGGGTATCAACATCAGTGGGTATCTGAGGAGGGAGTATGGTTGGAGGAACCCCGTCTCTATCAGGAATTTCAAGAATGATAGGCCTGACAGCTTCATATGGCATACCTAACTTCTGAGCACGGATGCAGACCCATCTGTAATAGGGTTCCATTAGTAGGGAAGTTTTCGGTCCCAACTCATGTGGGTCAGCTTTGTGAATTTTGTCCCAAGCTTTGATGAATCTACGGCGCAGTTCGTCACTATCTACCTGAAACTTAAAACTGATGTGAGGCACCAACATCTCATGAGGCCCTGCTCTTCTGGCTCTTCCAAACTGATGGAGAGCTAAACATGGATTATAAGAGATTCCGCCTTGAGTACCAATCAATGGAACATTAGGATATTCTCCGCAACGATCAATAACAACCACCTCATCTAAACCTCTGAGAGTCCAAATGATGTCATTATCAAAGAGAGACATTAACCTATGAGCCCAGCCTCTTCCTTCTTGGTTCTTCAGCACGAACTTGGGGAGGTGCGAAATAAACCACCTCACTAACAAAGGAGTACAACACCACAGGGTTCCTCGTCTTCGGGCAGTACGAGCATAGAGTTGTTGCAGGATATCACCCAAGAGAGTGGGTACAGGGTTCCGAGACATGATGATCCTTATGGCATTGATATTGACAAAGTTATCAGGATTTGGAAACAATACTAGACCATAGATTAAGAGAGCCAGAATGTCCTCGTACGCCCTGAAGTCTAAGTCATTCCAGAAATTGTTAGCTTTACCAATCAGAAACTTAGCCAAGAAGCCCTTAACCCCGCTTCTAGTCACCCAGTTGTCCATTACCTCCTTGTTGGTCAAGGGAAGGGCTGCAGCAATCTCCTCAAGCCTAAGAGTCTTTTCCCAACCAGTGAATGGGGTCTGATCCAAGATAGGGATACCAAGCAAATCAGAGAATTCTTCCAGGGTAGGGACCAGCTGGAAGTCTTGAAAGGTGAAGCAATTGTACAAGGGATCATAAAACTGGGTCAAGACACTCATCAGTTGTTGGTCCCACTTTGAAGTGACTAAACCGAGAAGAGAACCATGCCTCTGGATGAAGGAAGCAGTGTTTGGAATTCTGTCAACCAACTCTTTAAGCAAATCAGGTGGGTGAACAAAGTTGAGCCAGATAGTGTTCCTTCGCACAGGCATCATGATGTCCTACAAAACAGAGCAAAGATGAAACCCTCTTGTCTTTGAAATAGGTCAGTCCTTATGTAGGATGCATGCAATGGTATGATGGTATGATGTTATGGTAAAGCACACCACAAGTATTCACAAAGGCAAACATGATAAGGCACACAAGTCACACCAGTCAGCCCTTAGAGTTTAGGCCAGCATGAAGTTCAGGTACTACCCTCTTTTAGTTTCGTTGGTTAAGACCTGTCCTATCAAAAGTAACCGGGTTCTAGAGGATCCCAATATCACTGACTACCCTCAATCGGTCATAACTCCAGCGTCACAATCTTTTCTTGCGGCCAGAACCATCGCGAGAGTTTAGCCTCAATGGGTGTAGCATACTGCTACTGTTCTATGGCCAAGTTGGGTCACATTAGGGTTCTAAGGTCGGTTGGTGCTTAATGACTCCTCAGAAGACCCATATTCTCCTCGTTGCAACACAAGGGATATCGGTACAGACCAAGGTGCCACACCAACGTAGCCACTGCTTCACCCGTGTCGGTCTACGCCGGACAGGTCCCTCACAGCTTATGCTACCTAAAAGGGTATCCCCAGATCCGGGTTAGGATCTATGAAACTCCGATGCAAAGCCCACAAATATAAAGCAATCAAAGCAAAGCAATTGAAAACATAAGTATGATCTAATCCTAAGGTACACCTCACTTTTATATTCCCCAGCAGAGTCGCCAGTTCTGTGATCGGTGGAAATAGAACTGACTGTTTAAAGCTGGATCGCGTATGTCGCAGTAAGCAAGAGTCTCCACCGTCTTTTATGTTCTCCAACATGGAAAGGACAAAAGCACATCAAAATTCCTTCTTTGAGATGTCTCTCGGTTCGGGAGGTAGATTTATAGAAAGGGAAGGTGTTAGCACCCTTTCTATCCATGGTTATCCATGGGCTCTTAGGTACTTGCTCTTATGTTTTCAAAAGATGTTTGCTTTTCAAATGTGTGTGGGTTTTGAAAAAGTTTCGTTTGAAAAATTTCTAAGTAACTCTTGTATCTGTCCTCAAGAGTGTATGAAAAATTTGTTTGAAAACTTTTTGAAAGTGTCAGTGTGAAAAGATGTTTTTGTTTGTTTTGAAAAGAGCAAGTACCCATGAGATCTACCTACTCTAAGGAATTAGGCTGTGTAAGAGTCCTTTAGATAGTGCTATCCCACCATTGAGAGGTAGGTAGCACCATGGTTGGAGTTATTCGGGTCAATTCGATTATTAGGGACAATGTGGTCACCGAAGCAATAGTAGGACACCTTAGAAGTAACCCTAATGTCCTAGATCCTTTATTATCTGAGGCAACCGTTTCGAGGAAACTTGGATCTTTAGACAGGAGGGCGACCTCTAAAACACCCTATACTTGACGACCACGTTCGAGGCAACCAGTGAGGCGTACCCTAGGAGTGGCATGTGCTTTGTGTGTTGTTTTTCAGTTATGTTAAAAGCCCTAAAATCCAAGCTTCGAAACCCTAGCATCCTTCAATGGCAACTTTCATTTTAAGGCACCATAATCAAATTAAATTATATCAAAAGCTTCATAACAATGTTAGAAATGCAAAGCAGTAATCAAAATGTGTTAATGATGCGTAAAAAATGAATTTCGATTATGGAAAAAGATGATGAACCGTGTGACTGTTTGAGGTGATTCTTGGAGTCTTAAGGCTCGTTCTTGGCTGCAAATCGTTCCTGGGAGTGTTGGGAATGTGTTTGGATCAAGAGAAGTGTTTGAATTGTACTGGAAGATTGAAAACAATTTTTGGTTTTTTTTCCAAAATTTTGAACTTGGTTATGCCGTTTCAGAGGTTTCTAGGTCGTGCTTGAGGTCTGCAAGGCTTGCATATATGTGTATGAATGAGAATCAGTCAATATTAAGAGCCTTTAACCAATGCTATGATGTTTTGGATTTCCTCTTTACCACCATTAAAAGAACTTGCCATGTTTGTTCAAATTTGAATTTTCCTGCCTAAATGATCTTTACACGAATTTGGTAGGTGTATTATGATGCATCAAGGTCATTCAAACCACAAGATATCATTGAATTAATTTTTTTTTGATTTTATTTGAATTTTATGGATTTAAAATGAAATAAATCAAATAAAATTAAATAAAAATAGAAAAATTAATGTTTAATCTTGAAATTGATCATGGGACACGTGGGTGGCATGACAAGGCTGAACCGAGTGGAAAAAAGTGGGCCCTTTTGTCAAAAAATGAAGTTTCAAGGATAGTTGACTTTTGCCATTTCACAAAAATTTCCCAACTTCTCCAATGCATATCTTGCTCAATTTTGATCATATGAACATGTTCTTGGACATTTTGGAAAGGTCTTGAAGTCCTCTAACCAATGCCTTTGGTCCCATGTCATTTTGATTTACCAATCTCAAGTTATGGTCTTTGACTTAAAGTGCCTTTTTGTTGACTTTTGAAAATGACCTATAATGTTGAAATTGATAACGTTTTGTGAGAGCATTTCTTGGACTTGGAATGTTAAGATGAGTTGTAGGAAATGTCATCCCCTTCAAAATGAGCATTTTATGGGATTTTTCTGATGAACCATGAAAAAGTTATGCCTTGGTCAAGTTACAGTTGACTTTTCAACTGTCCAAAAATAGAAACTTTTGACACCTTGATGATTTTTGAGCCATGCTTGTGGAATCATGATCAAGACTTGATCAAATGATGATTGTGGCTTCAAAATAAGATGTTGACCAAAAATTTTGACTTTTGACTGCCAAATGACCATTTTGCCCCTGCAGTTAATTGTGAAGCAATTAGGGTTTTTTACTGTGCAACTTGACCTTGTGAGCCTTGAAACTTGACATGTAGGTGCTTGACAATGTATATGAGCATATGTGACTTGATTGAGCCTTTGAAAACCTCAACTTCCTTGCAAGAACCAAAACCCTAATTTGACTGGCTTAGGAGGGTGTTTGAACTGTGCAACCCTTGAGCAGACTTGAGATGATGCTTGGCAAAACTTTGAAGAATATGGGATGCCAAATTTTGGGGTACAACACTAGGGTTTCAATTTTCATCAAGATATGCGAACCCCAATGGTCTTAAATGTTGTACATGGTCCTAATATGTCCTCAAGGTTATTCGTGCCAAATTTCATGCCCTACACAACAAGTTTGTTCAGTCAACTGCTCAAATGCCTTAAAATCAACTATACTAGGTCAAAAGTCAATTGTGGCCTATATACAGTCAAACTTCAAGATTTTTGGTCAACATCAACATTTTGAAGTATTATCTATCATTTTATCAAGGGTTGACCATGATTCTTGAAGAAATGCTCCTAACTTATCAAAAGTCAAAAATGGCAAATTAGGGTTTGTATAGGAAAAGTCAACCAAACTTTGACTAGGCATAACTTTCTCATATTTTATCAGAAAGTTTTACAACAAGGCTCATTTTGAAGAGAATCCAATTCCCTACAACTTATTTTCATCCCCCAAGTTCAAGAAATGCCCCATTTAAAAGATACAAGCTCGGACATTATAGGTCCTTTCAAAAACTCAACAAAAACACCTTTTGGGTCAAAACTCCTTACATGAACGTGGAATATCAAATTGAAATGAAAGCAAAAGGGTTGTTTAGAGGACATCCTGATCTCTCTAAAAAGTCCAAGAACACCCTCTTAGGGTTAGAATGAGAGAGATATGCATTGCTAAAGTTGACCAATTTTTGGAAAAGTGCATGAAGTCAATATTGACCAAACTTGAATTTTTTCCAAATGGGCCCATCTTTTCATGTTTGAAACTTGTTTCTAGAATGGTCCATGACCACTAGGCCCACCCATGCATTATTATATTATTTATGCTATTTATTTTGATATTTTATTCATTAAAATGCAAAATTAAATAAATAAATAATAGAAATAATGGAAGATTTGATTTGGAATCTTTTTCTCATCAAATAATGGGCAAAATGTGCCGGCATATCAAGGTAAAAACGTGCAAGCCAAAAGGGGAAAGGATATACAAAATAAGGAATATTTTCAAGTGAATATTTGAAACAAATTTTGCATTCAATGCCATGGATCCTTGCTTTATTTGTTGACCTAATGAGATACACTATATATGCATAACCATTCAGGACCAAAAGATACACGTAGCCAGAGCCTTTACACTAGGGTTTCAAATATAAAAAAATTCCCCATAAACTTGCATCCTCGTACTCACATTTGCATTCAGCTTCAAAGCATTTTAACCATTCCTTGGTGTTCCTGAGGTAAGCTTAGGTAAGTATGGATCATCATCGATAGCCATAACACGTTGAAACTCATTGTACATAACTCATATTTTCATAATTTTTCTATCTATCGTATTTTAAATTATAGCATGTTTCAATTCATTCTAACCCTATTAACATGATCACATGATGATAAGGAACAGATCTGGGCAATCGTTGATGAGCTTTGTTGGCTAAATAGCCATCTGCCATGGCTAGGGAATAATAAACTGCAAGCTTCGTATCTCCCTGTACAGGGACTTTCAGACCAAAAGAATACCACCATCATGATCGCAACCTATGATTTAGGTGGGGTAGGTTAAATTTCTAGATCAGAAACGGGCTATTTTGTAGGTTAGGTTTTTGAAGTCGTCGGGGACGATGGTGGTCAACCACCGTGAGGGTGGTTTGAACCTCCCTGCGCTTTCGTGGCTGGACAATGTTTCTTGATTGGTCCATTTAAACTCCTAAGGGCCCACAGAAGAGGCGCGCGTTGAAAACTTAGCAATTAGGTTGTTTTAATATTATATTGTTTTTTTTGTTTATATGTACGAATGAACATCATGGTCCAATGGTGAGAAGGAAGGGTGTTAAGGCATTACAAGGTGCAACGGCAGAGGTTCGATCCCTGCCTCTTGCATATTATTTTTCTGATTTATACATGCAGATTCAGTACTCCAAGTCCCAGCGTGTCCACTATACGCTCCTATCTCCATACCATGGGATCTCATCAAGGCCATATCAAATATTCCAGATCCAGACGCTCACGATAGACCTCCCAAGGAGCAGTACTATTGGATCACACGCGGGAGTTTGGGCTTGCTCTGGTTATGGGCCTAGCAAATTTTAGCCAACACCCCCCCCCCCCCCCCAGATTCCTAATGCACTTCAGGCCCATTTCTTTTCATTTTTGTCATTTTTTTAATTTCTCTGTTTTATTTTGTTTATTTTTTTTTTAAATCATTTTTTTATTTTAATCATAAAATCATAAAAAAAAATAGGATTAGGTTTTTTATATAATTAAAATTAATTTTGTAAATTAATCTAGTTTAACTACTTTAATCTTTTTAAAAATTAAAATTAACTTAAAATTAGGATTAAATCTCAAATCTTTTTCTTTAAGAATACCAAAAAAAATATTGATTTCATAAAAATTAATTGTAATTAATTTTTTCTTTTCTTGTTCAATTTAGTTAACTAAGACATTATAATTTAATATTTTCATTAATAAATAAAAAACACAAAAAAGAAGTTTTCTTTTAATTTAGGAATGTTTTTAGGGTTTAGACGCTCTTTCTAATCTTCGTGCTCTTATCTATGCTTTCGATTTTTTATTTATGTTTTTCAATTATGTAACTGTTTCCCGATTTGTAATAGTTTAATTAGGGTTTAAATTTTCGTATCTGATTATGTAATTGCCCAGAGGCCATATAATAGCTTAGGAATTATTATTTTCTGCAATTTATTTTCCATGCTATAAACTGCTTAGATGAATGCCTAATAGGATTGCATGAAAAAAGACTGAAACTAAAACGAGTAGATAACCCTAAATGCCCAAGATAATATATATGAATCAAGCACACTTGCACATGCTCACCCCTAGGGCATCTCCCACTTCGGTTGCCTTCGAAACGGTCACAATTCTCGAAACGTGAGGATTTCTAGTGACTGTCCTTTTATTCAAGAGATCACAAGTCCCTCGACGACCCTTTCGACTGTTGCCTCAATTAATAAGTGGTCTTAGAACTTTAAGACAGTTACTAAGAGTTATTTCCCGGTTGCCTCAGTGACCGTAAATGTTCCTTCGATAGTCCCTCAACATCCAATGATACGGCTACCTACTCACTAATAGTAGGATAGCACTAACTAAAGGGAAGGAGAAAAAGAACGCCTTTTTCGAGTAGGTAGATGGTTGTTAAGTACTTGCTAAAAAACGAATTCATTTCCACATCACACTTTCAAAATTCTTTTCAAAAATGCTTTATCACACTCTTGAGGACTGATACAAGAGTTATCATAAAGCAAACAAAACTTTTCAAAACACATAAACACGAAAGAAATTTTCAAAAAGGAGCAAGTGTGATACGGTGGCCAGAACCAGGACGTGTTTCCCCTTTTTTAAAGGAATTGTTGGTTTGTGTTTTGCGTTTGTGTTTGCAAAATGTCGCGGTAAGCAAGAGTCGCCACCGTCTTTTATTTTATCCAACAAGGAAAGGAAAAAAGCACATAAAAATTCCTTTTTCGAGATATTTCTGAGTACGGGGGGTAGATTATAGAAAGGGAAGGTATTAGCACCCTTTCTATCCGTAGTTATCTACGGGCTCTTAGGTACTTGCTCATCATTTTCAAAATTGTTTTCTTTATGTTTGTGTGCTTTGAAAAGTTTTTTTTTTACTTCGATTTAACTCTTGCTTCTGTCTTCAAGAGTGTAATGAAGTGTTTTTGAAAACTTTGTTTGGTAAAGGAGTGTAAGTGTGAAAAGTTTTGTTTGGATTGAGCAAGTACTTAAGAACTAATCTACCTATTCGAAAAAAGAATCGTTATGTGTTCGCTTCCTTTATACAGCGTTATCCCACTATTAGTGAGTAGGTAGCACCGTCGTTGGGGTTTGAGGGTCAATTCAAAAGGGACGTACGGTCACTAAAGCAATGTTAGGGCGTCTTAGTAGTAACCCTAATGTCTTAGATCAATTTATCTGAGGCAACAATATCTGAGGCAACCTTTCCGAGGTAACTTTGATCTTTGGACAAAAGGATGACCACTAAAGCATCCTATACTCAATGACCCTTTACCGAAGGCAACCAAGTGGGAGTGTACCCTAGGAGTGCGCATGTGCGAGTGATTCAGTTTCAGATTATTTATCTTTGCACATGTTTAGGGTTATCTAACTGTTTTAAAATTAAACATACATTCTTGTCATGCATCCTAATATCATACATCTAACAGTTAAATATTTGTGGAATTTAAAATGCAGAAATTAAACTACGCTATTACAAGGCTTCGGGTATTTACATAGCCAAAAACAAACCCTTTGAAATTAAAGCGATAAATGTAAATAAATGTCCTAATTAAACTATTACAAACTATAGGCAGTTACATCAACATGATAAATAATAGAAATAAAGCGTGCGAGAAAAAATAATATCGGGAAGAAATTAGGGTTTTGACCCTTCTAAACTAATTAAAAGAAAAACATGTTTTTTTATTTATATTTTTAACATTTTTTAAAGAAAAAGGATTAGGTTTTAAAAATAAATGTACAAATAATTAGTTAATTAAATTAATTAATAAAAATAATTACATGACCTATTTTTGTTTGTTTGATTATTTTAGGAAAAATACAATGCAATTAAATTAGTAGTAAAACCAATTTGTTCTAATTAATTTTAATTATTTACAAAAAAAGAAATTAAAGTTATCTAAATTAACAAACCTAATTAAATTAATTAGTTTTTTTAATAAAAATAAAATCTAGACCTAGTTTATGAAAAGTAATATTTTTGTGATTTTTTGATAAAAAGAAAATAATTTGATTGGTTAGTAAATAAGTAAATTAAATTAAATGAAATAAATATAATAATAAAAAAGAAATAGAAAGAGAGAATGGGCCTGCAATAAGGGGGTGTGAGAAGCAGATTCTGGGACCAATAATGGTGAGGTCCGTTTGACTCCTGAGATCCAGCGCTACGCGTTTGACTTGGCTTTTGGTGTTCCCTCCTGGATGGCCATCATATTTGGCCTCGGGACACTTGGCATGATTGATGATGAGGGAGCATGGTAGTCTTTTGGCTTGTGCACGCATGTAATTGCCTGAAAGAAAATAATATTGAGAAAGTGGGGGACCTGGGATTCGAACCCAGGCCCCAAGATAATTTCCAGCGCTTGGCAACCAGCTGAGCTGTTGGTTTTTGTTGTACATATAACAAGAAATAAAGATAATATATAAAAAAGCGTGTTAGTGGAGGATGTAAAAAAAACGCGACAGAGTTTGAATAGGCCAATGGAATGGTGACAACTGGTCATCTTCTTTCTCTCTCCTTGGGTAAAAGTCCCAGACTTTTACCTACGGACGTTTGTCCGTTGCTATAAATAGGGTTCGTTCCCAAATCTTCCATGGGCCATATAAATGACACCTAACGCCATGGTTGGATTCGTCTCATCATTCTGAACATAATGGCACCCTTCATAAAGGCTAATTTTCCATGCATACAAAAACCCTAAAACGGAATCCAAAACCCTAACAATGGTGAAATCCACCACAGGCCATATAAATGCAATTAATCAATACATGAATCTTGTAAATGTTTCATGGATTAACAATATATGATTAATTCATCCTAACAATGCCTAAATCATGTTAACCAAATTCAAAATTTCATGGATATCGTGACGGACTTACAGCGCTTTTGGGTACTGGAAAGGCTTGGTTCTTGATTGCTTTGGCTTGCTGGGAGTCTCAGGAATCGATTGAGATAGCTGGAAGGCCTTGAGGATGCCTGGAACACTGAATTCGATCTTGCACTTTTTCTTGATTGTTTCAGATTTTGCTCTCCTTGCTGTGCCTGTTTCTAACCTGGCTTTGGGTCTGCACGCCCTCTATATGTATCAAGGAAGGGATTAGGGTTGATAGGTTGTACTCAATCTTCTTCCATTATTGAATTTGATTGTGATTTGATACACCTTAAAAATCTTTCCAAAATTGGCCTAAACTCAATCTTTTTGTCCACCCTAATGCCTTGCACGAGTTTGAATACTTGCTAGCTGTAATTGAAACCTGAAACAAGCACAAAATCTTTTGTTTTCAATGTTTTGGATTTTATATGATTTATTTTGATTAAAATTGATTTAAATCAAATCAAAATCAAAATAAATAATAAAAACATGATAATGACAAGTGGCAAGGGCTAGAGCTCGTGGACCATGTTGCCAACTCAAAACAAGTGAAAAAGATTGGGCCCATTTGGCAAAATTTGAAGTTTTAGGCATAGTTGACTTTTGGCAATTTTGCAAAAAGGGTCAACTTCACCAATGCATAACTTCCTCAATTTTGACTCTTTGGAGGTGTTCTAGGATTTTTTAAAAAGCTTGAGATGTCCTCTAAGCAACCCTTTTGGTATAATCTCATTTTGATATTCCATGCTCAAGTATGGATCTTTGACAAAAAAGGTGTTTTTGTTGACTTTCCAAAATGACCTATAATGTCCAAATTCATAACTTCTTGTGAGTGCATATTTTGAACTTGGGAGATGAAGAGGGATTGTATAGAATTGCATCCTATTCAAAATTAGCTTTGGATGGGTCATTTATAATAAAGTATGAGAAAGTTATGCTTGGTCAAAGTTGAGTTGACTTTTCCTGCAAAACCCTAATTTAGCAACTTTTGAGTCTTGATGAATTATGAGAAATCCTTGATGAATAATGATCAACCCATGATCAAATGATGAAATATCCTTAAAAATGAGAATGTTGACTAAAAATCTTGAAGTTTGACTGTACGTGGGCCAAGTTGACTTTTGCCCTAACACAGTCGATTTTCAGACCTTTTAGCAATTGACTGAGCAAACTTCCTCTGCAAGGCTTGAAACTTGACATGGATGATCTTGATAACATATTAGGACATTGGTGATAATTTGGGATCACTTGGACTCAAGTATCTTGATGCAACATGAAACCCTAATTTGAGGTAGACTGCCTTAGGAGAGAGCTTGTCTGGCCAACCCTTGGACTACCTTAAGCAACTTGGGGACCTTTCTTGAAATGTTTTGAGAAATATGGGAGGGAAAATTTTGGGGTACAACAGCTTCCCCTGTTCAATTTTCTTAAACCTGAAGATTTAGATTGGCTTGTCTGTCTTTCGTGATCTGAAGGTGGAAGATGATTGAACACTAGAGTGCCCAGAAATTTGCACTCGCATGAAGTGGTAATTGTCTTGTGATGTCGGGAATGGGCTTATTGATGCCATTTGGAGACCAATGATGGGAGATGGGCTTAAGGATGCCATCTGAAGGAGTGTCGATCGCATAAGAGATTCCTTAGGGAGAGCTTGTACACCTGTCAATGAGGAAAATTCCGCTGGGGAAGGATGATCTTTGTTTAGAGAAGCAGAATTTTAGGAGCTTCGGTCGTCCGTATTCTGCTGGTGATTCGTCTCTATTTGAATTTTAGGAACTTTGGTCATCCGTATTCTGCCGAGGAAACATCTTTGTTGAATTTTAGGAACTTCGGTCGTCCGTATTCTACTGAGGAACCATCTCTGTTGAATTTTAGGAACTTCGGTCGTCCGTATTCTACTGAGGAATCATCTCTGTTGAATTTTAGGAACTTCGATCGTCTGTATTCTACTGAGGAATCATCTTTGTTGAATTTTAGGAACTTCGGTCGTCTGTTTTCTACTGAGGAACCATCTTTGTTGAATTTTAGGAACTTCGGTCGTCTGTATTCTACTGAGGAACCATCTCTATTGAATTTTAGGAACTTCGGTCGTCCGTATTCTACTGAGGAATCATCTCTGTTGAATTTTAGGAACTTCGGTCATCCATATTCTACTGAGGAATCATCTCTGTTGAATTTTAGGAACTTCGGTCGTTCGTATTCTACTGAGTAACCATCTCTTTTGAATTTTAGGAACTTCGGTCGTCCGTATTCTACTGAGGAATCATCTCTGTTGAATTTTAGGAACTTCGGTCGTTCGTATTCTACTGAGGAATCATCTCTATTGAATTTTAGGAACTTCGGTCGTTCGTATTCAACTAAGAAACATCTCTATTGAAGAGGAAAGTTGAATTTAAGGAGCTTCGGTCATCTGTATTCAACTGGGGAAACATCTCTGTTGACATTTAGGAACTTCGGTCGTCTGTTATTCAACTGAGGTAAAAGCTTCATAACTTGAATTTTGTGAGAATTCGATTGTATCTTTCCTGAAAGGTAAAGGTTAGCTGTATGTAATGCATGATATGTATCAGGAAATGATGTTCTCAAATAAAATGAGACGGTGTTGTATGATGCGTATGCATGTCATGATGTATGGAAATGTGATGTTTTTAGCTGGGGAAAATAAATCCCGGATTGCTGCTGGAGAAAAGAGTTGAATTCTTCGTTTCCGCTGGGGATAGTGAATGAAGATGATTGTGAGAATAAACCTGTAGGAGAGGATAACTCCACTGGGAATAAACTGACGAGGAAATGACTCTGTGGGGAAGAGAGATACTCTTCTAGGAGATCTGTTGATTTGGAGAAATAAACTCAGTCGGAGATGAATTAACGTTGCTAGTGATAATGAAACCTGTTGGGAATTGAATTTCTGTTTGTGAAAGGAATGAACTCTGCTGGGGATGATTTTCCAGTTGCGACTTTACTGAGGATAACCTTTTAGGCTCTACTGGGGACAATCCTCTAGCCTCTATTGGGGATAAATCTCCAAACTCCACTGGGGATAATTTTTTAGTGCTGATGATAGATAAACTCTGCTTGGGGAGAATTTTACCGACTCATTTGCGGTTGCGAGCCTCAGCTGGGGAGAGTTAACACTATTGTCTTTTTCTTACTCTGCGGGGAGTGAATGTACCTTAGTCATGTTCTTCAGCTAAATCTATCCTTGTACCTAGTGGACAGAGCCACTGTAAGGTCTGGACAATTCTTATTTGCCCTTGTTCTTGATATTATGAGTAATCGTCTTTTGTTTCGTATGTAAATATTTATGAGCAACAATCAATGTCAAATGCATATATCAAAAATGAACATTGTACATTCTTGCAAAACAAAACAGAAAAAGGAAAACAGTTTGAAACTTCTTTGTGAAAATGAATTTTATTAACTCTGAAGTTTGGCCTGTAAATAGGCGTTTTTTGTACAAGAGGCTGACGTCTTAGTAAGAGAACGCCGCCGAACAAATAGAATTTATACAATTTGTGAAAAAAAACAGCTATGTGAACAATCCCCCTGGGTTCCAACTCTGCTATCACCCTTATGTCCTCGAGCATCTCATCACTTTGCTACTTGGTTGAAGGTAGATCAGATTGATTAGTGTCGTCCGAGCTTGATAGTCGATACCAAAGTCTGGTTGCAAGATGATCTAATGAGACATAGTATTACGCTTTAATCCCTAATTTTTGCCTAGGCCGCCCTTTCGGGTTTTCAGTCCATCGGGATACTCTTTTTTGCCAAAGCCTCCTTTTCAGGTTTTCGACTTGCCGGGTGTACATATTTTTTTCATTTTCATCCCTTATTTTTGCCCGAACCCTTTTGGTTCGCCGGGAAGCCCTTATTTTTGCCTAGGCCAATCAACCTAGCGGGTCTTTGATTATGCGTAGTATCTTTTCACTATTTCTGCATTGACGGGATGAGGAAGGTCGTCACCATCCATGGTGGTTAGAATCATAGCTCCTCCCGAGAAAATGTTCTTAACCACGAATGGCCCTTCATACGTAGGGGTCCATTTTCCCCTGGGATCACCTTGTGGCAGTGTGATGCGTTTGATCACTAGATCCCCAACTTGATACTCTTGTCGTTTAACTTTCTTGTTAAATGCCTTGATCATCCGCTTTTGATACATTTGACCATGACAAATAATAGTAAGTCTCTTTTCATCTATTAAATTCAGTTGATCAAGCCGGGTCTGAATCCAGTCATCTTCGCTCAAACCTGCATCCTTCATAATCCGAAGAGAGGGTATCTGAACTTCAATGGGCAAGACTGCCTCCATACCATATACCAAGGAATAGGGGGTTTCCCCTGTTGACGTCCGCACTGAGGTGCGGTATCCATGAAGAGCAAATGGTAACATCTCGTGCCAGTATTTGTATGTCACCGTCTTCTTCTGCACAATCTTCTTGATGTTCTTATTAGCCGCTTCAACAGCCACATTCATCTTCGGCCGGTAAGGAGAAGAGTTGTGATGTTGTATCTTGAACTGCTTGCAGAGCTCGGTGATCATCTTATTATTGAGATTTGTACCATTGTCTGTGATGATCCTCTCTGGTACACCGTATCGACAGATTAGATTATGTCGAATAAACCGTGCCACGACATTCTTAGTTACAGTAGCAAAGGAAGCTGCATCAAACCACTTTGTAAAATAATCAATTGCTACTAGGATGAAACGATGCTCGTTAGACGCAGTAGGTCTGATCTCTCCGATCATTTCGATGCCCCACTTTGCAAAAGGCCAGGGAGCCGTCAAGACATTCATAGGAACTGGAGGTATGTGCACCTTATCTGCATAGACTTGGCATTTGTGACAGGTCCGAGATTGTTGATAACAATCGGCTTCCATGGTGAACCAATAATATCCTGCCCGAAGGATTTTCTTTGCCATGGTATGTCCACTGGAATGAGTTCCGAAAATACCTTCATGCAACTCTGCCATGATCCTTTATGCCTCGCTCTTATCCACACATCGCAGTAAGGTTGAATCATGATTACACTTGTAAAGGATACCATTATTGATGAAGAACTTCGCCGCGAACCTCCTCAGAAACTTCTTATCATTAACAGATGCACCCTTGGGGTATTCCTGATCCTCAAGATACCTCTTTACCTTGTGAAACCAGGGTTTATCTGCTACCTCTTCAGTCTCAATGTCGCAGCAATGTGCGGGTTCGTCCAACCTTTCAATGGTAATCTGGGGAGCTTCATTGTCCCACCTGACCTTGAACATAGAAGACATAGTAGCTAGCGCGTCCGCTAACTGATTCTCTTATCTAGGGAAGTGTTCAAAGGTTATCTCCTCAAAGTGCGGAAGCAACGTCAATACATACTCCTTGTAAGGAATAAGATTTGGATGCTTCGTATCCCACTCACCTTTGATCTGACTGATCACGAGAGTGGAATCTCCGAATACCCTCAAGAACTTAATCCTTAGGTCAATAGTTGCTCGAAGGCCCATGATGCGTGCTTCATACTCCGCCATATTGTTGGTGCAGTTGAAACATAGTCGGGCGGTGAATGGAGTATGAGAGCCTTTAGGAGATATGATCACGGTGCCAATGCCATTACTCAAAGCGTTTGAAGCTCCATCAAAGTACATAGACCATCGGGATCCTTCCTCATGTCCTTCATCCGGTCCAGGTTCTTCACAGTCGGTTACCAACATAATGTTCTCATCCGAGAATTCGAAGTTCATAGACTGGTAATCATCCACTACCTGATGTGCCAGATGATCTGCCAACACACTTCCCTTAATTGCCTTTTGGGTCGTGTATTGGATGTCATACTCAGTCAAGATCATCTGCCATCTTGCTATTCTTTCGGACAAGGCAGGCTTTTCAAAGATATACTTGATTGGATCCATCTTTGATATCAACAGAGTAGTGTGAGTCAGCATATACTATCTCATCCGGCGAGCAGCCCATGCCAAAGCGCAACAAGTTTTCTCAAGAAATGAGTATCGGGTCTCACAGTCAGTAAACTTTTTGCTAAGGTAATAAATATCATGCGCTTTTCGGCCAGACTCGTCATGCTTCCCCAACACACACTCCATTGAATTTTCGGGTACTGTCAAGTAAGATTAACGGTCTTCCTTCAACTGGAGGCATGAGAATCGATGGCTCTTGGAGGTCGTATAGCCTTCTCTTCCTGTAGTAACAGTCTAGCAAGCTCCCAAGGAACTTCTCAATCATCCTCACCTTCGTCCTCGGCTTGGTTGATCGGACTTTCGAAGACATAATCGGTAGTAGCAGAGTCGTTATCAATGGGATCCAGAGTGGATGTAGACCTGTATATGATATGTGAGTGTGTGTAAGACAAATAGCTATTTTGCAAGATAGAAAATAAAAACAAGGAGCACAAAATTTGTAATGCAAGAAAGACGTCCAATGCTTTTATTAATGATATATGTAAATGACACATAATAAGCCCTCAAACAAAGCCACGGTGTCTCGGGCAAGGCACCGGGCCGTAAAAGTTTCAAATTGTCTGTTACAAATCCAAAACAAAAGTTTATTACTGTGTAATAAAAGAAATGGGCACGAAGTCCTTTGCCGTCTAATTGCTTAATCCGCTGTCGGTAGTCGGGTAAATCCAGCTGTCAAACTCAGACTCTTCATCATCATCTTCAATTGCATTTACTTCCGGATTAGTGATACGCGGGGGAGGTCTTCCAATCCGCACACGCCGAACATCCCTTTGAGCTTCTGTAGTAAAACCCAAACCAAACTTGTCAGTCTTGTGTACAAAGTCAGGGAGTTGGCCCCAATTCACACACCCACCTTTCTCAATAACAACTCGGGCATCCTTGAGGGAAGCCATCTTCATTGGAGGATCTTCAGCAGCAGTTTCAGTCGATGCCATGGTCTGGGGGACTTCTTCAAAGTTTTGACACGGGGTTTCAATGAATTCCCCATCCATCTCCACACACCGGAAAGAGTTGAGGTGGCTTACCATGTACTCCTCTTCTCCTCGTACTTTAACAAGTTTCCCCTTCACTGGATATTTTAACATCTGATGGAGCGTAGAAGTTATTGCCCCAGCTTTATGGATCCACAGGCGACCCAGCAAACAAGAATAAGATGGCCGAATGTCCATCACAAAGAATGTAGACGCGAAAGTCTGGGAACCAACTTTAACAGGAACATCCACCTCTCCATGTACCATCCTTTTGAACCCGTCAAAGGCCCTAACCACAATATTACTTGGCTTCAGCACCAACCCTTCATAGTCCAACCGGACTAACACTTTCTTGGGTAAAACATTTAACGAGGACCCAATATCCACCAGTACGTGGGACAAAGTAGTTCCCCTGCACTCGATTGAAACATGCAAAGCGTCATTGTGATTCTTTCCTTGGGTAGTCAAGTCTGCGTCGGAGAAACCCAACCCGTTGTCAGCTGTCAAACTAGCCACACAGTCTTTGAACTGGTCAGCAGATGTCTCCTGCGGCACATGCGCAATTTTCAGGAAAGCAATCAGAGCCTTAGCATGGGCTTCTTAGCACAATAATAAAGACAACATAGAGATCTTCGACGGGGTTTGCCCCAGCTGTTTAACTATGTTGTAGTCTATCTTTTTGATGATCTTTAAAATTTCCTCTATCTCCTGCCTAGAGGTTTCAACAATAATCTTCTTCGATGCCTCCGTCCGGGCAGGCTCACTGGTGATCCCTTTGCCCCGAGCGTCAGATGGCTCGGCAATAGGGGTAATGATTGGAACATGAATAGGGATAGTAGCAGACGTACTGGCGGGTGTAATAGTAACAGGCTTCCGAACAGCTGGTGGGGAGATCTCAGGATAGAAAAGTCTTCCGCTTCGGGTGATTTTGCTAGATCCAACAATATTTCTAACATCAATATCAGCCTCTTCAACCTTCAAGTCTTGTTTAATCCCATGATAATACACATTGGCCCCATAGTGCCACGGGACAGCCTTATCCGACGTGTAAGGGATAGGTCCAGGAACAATAATGATCAATGGAGCAACTCTCAGAACAGATGTAATTCTAACAGGCTTTCTCGAGGAAGCCTTGGAAGAATTGGCGGAAATGGTGATTATGGAAATATCTTCAACAGGAATCAACAGAACCAAAGTTTTCTCGAACAAGATTTCTTTGTTATCCATCAGGCGTTGGACACCTGACTTCAATAGATGGAAACCAGTAGGTAGGATGGAACATAGGCAGCAACCTTCGCCACAACCTGGAAATAAACCGTCCAATAATAAGTTCTTCTTTACGGTCATCAACGGAGTAGAAATGTCTTCTACAGAAGTTACAAACGAGTCATCATCCACAACATTCACTTCATGCTTGGGCATAGGAGCAGTCATGACATTAGGCTTTTCCGGCACTTCAAACTCAATCTCCTTAGCATCAATCAGATCCTGCACTTTATTATTCAAAGCCCAGCAGTTATTGGTATCATTCCCTGGGCTATCAGAGTGATAAGCACAACGGGCGTTCGAATTATACAGCGGTGATGTAGTACTGGGACTCTTTGGAGCCTCCTTCAGAATCACCAAGTTGGTTTTCAATAGTTGCGGCAGAATTTGAGATAGAGTCATACTGAGCCGAGTATACCGCCTTTGTGGTCTCTCCACTCTTTGCTGATTGTTGCGTTGTGGGGAAACAGTTGGTCTTGATATTACCACCGCATTAACTGCTTGGCGGCGTTCAGGACGGTTTTGGCTTCTTGAGCTGTAAATTGCACTAGACTCCTTCTTGAAAGGCTTCTTCTCTGTACTTGTCGAAGCACCCTTCTGTATCTTGCCGCTCTTGATACCGACCTCAACTCTCTCCCCATTCATAATCAATTCAGTGAACCCAGACGATGAACTTTCGATCAAATGATTGAAATACGGACCAGACAAAGTCCCCAGAAACATATCCACCAACTCCTTGTAAGCCAGAGGGGGTTGTACTCTTCCTGCCAGATCTCTCCACTTCTGAGCGTAGTCTTTAAAACCTTCGCCCGCACCCATAGACATACCCTGAAGTTGAGTACGCGTGGGAGCAAGGTCGGCATTATACTGGTATTGCTTGTAAAAAGCAGCAGCAAGGTCCTCCCAGTTACGGACGTTAGCTCCTCCCAGTTGATAGAACCATTCAAGTTGAGTCCCTGACAGACTATCTTGAAAGAAACCCAGAGGTTCCTAGCGGCAGTATATGGTTGAATATTTCTAACATATAAGCGGAGGTGTAACTTTGGACAAGATACCCCATCATACTTAGCAAAGACAGGTGCTTTAAACTTGTGTGGGATCACCACCTCAGATGCCAAACCCAAATCTCCGAAGTCCAGACCAAGGACTTTCTGGATCTCCATTGCGCTTAACCAGCCTTCAAGTTGCTTATACCTATCCTCAGCCGGAGGATACTGGTCTTCATCAAAATCTGTGTCATTGTCAAAAACCACAGGACTAGGACCCTTCCTTTCTTCTTGATTATCTCCTCCTCCAGATGAGTGAGATAAATCAACTTCCTGTCTCAACCTGTTCCTAAACCTGTGACCCATATTCAGGAGGATCACCTTCTTCTTCTTCTTCTTCTTCTTCTTCTTGTCCTTCAAGATAAGAGTCTTCAGATCTTGTTGACTCTTGGCCAAGTTCAAGAACATTTCCTGGAACTGAGCATTCTGAGCTTGAAGAGCCTTAATAGCTTGATCAATGGATGTTTCAGAAGACATGATTGCTGAAATAAATAGAGAAGAAGATGAGAAACCTGTAAGGGTACCTATAATGAGGTGCATGGTAATGGAATGCGTATGAAATGATTTCAAAGACTTTAGGGAGATTCAAATTTGTAAACCAAAATAAAACACACTTTATTAGATTAAAACTTGAAACAATGTTTAACAAATGCCTTTAAGGCGTTATAAAAGAAATACTAAAAAGAAAATCTAAACTAGAAACAATGAAAGACATCAGAATTCCCATGGTCATTTTCCTTTCGTGCTGACATAATCATTGATTTTCCTCTCAATCTCTAGCTGCCTTGTAAGCTTCAGGATCTTCCGTTCCTGCTCATGATACTTCTCTCTGTAGGTATCTCGTTCTTCCCTTAACTGGATCCAAGACCTCTTCAATGCCCCCAGATCAGTACGCATATGAGGATGGAGGATTGTATAAGGAACACCTTCTTCATCAGTATGCTCCACAATCACCGGCAAAACAGCTTCATATGGCATCCCCAACTTTTGAGCACGGGCTCGAACCCACTGGAGATATGGTTTCATCGGGAGAAAAGTCTTCATTCCTAGCTTATGTGGATCAGACTTGTTCACCCTATCCCAAGCTCGTATAAATTTGCGGCGATGTCCCTCAACATCCCCCTTGAAGTCAAAAACAATGTTTGGAAGTAGCAGCTCATGAGGACCGTCCCTTCGAGCTCGTCCAAACCTTCGTAAGGCCAAACAAGGATTATAGGTTATCCCTCCTCTAATTCCCAGCAATGGAACATTGGGGTATTCCTCGCACCGATCAATGACAGCTACCTTTTCCATATCTTTAGTACTCCAAAGGATGTCTGTATGAGCAAGGGACATGATTCTATAAGCCCAACCCATACCTTCCTCATTCTTCAATACAAATTTGGGGAGGTGAGAAATAAACCACCTCGCCAGCAGCGGTGTACAGCACATGAGAGTTCCCCTTTTCTGAACGGTACGGGTATAAAGAGCATGCAAAATATCACCCAAGAGTGTAGGCACTGGGTTACGGGACATGAAGATCTTGACTGCGTTCACATCGACAAAAGAATCTGAATTAGGGAACAAAACCAAGCCATAAATGAGAAGAGCCAGGATGTCTTCAAATGCTTGAAAGTCCAAACTATCCCAGAACTGTTGAGCTTGATCAATCAAAAACTTAGCCAGGAAGCCTTTAATCCCACTCTGAATGTCCCAGTTAGATACTACATCAGCCATTGTTAGATGGAGGGCTGAAGAAATATCCTCTGGCCTAGGAGCTATCTCTAGACCTGTAAAGGGTGTCTGCTCTAGAATAGATATGCCAAGTAAATCAGAGAACTCCTCCGAAGTAGGGACTAGCTGATAGTTCGGGAAGGTGAAACAGTGATGTAACGGGTCAAAGAACTGGAACAAGACGCTCATCATTTGCTCATCCAACTTGGAAGTGACCAAACCAAGGAGATGACCATGTCTTCTAACAAAGGAAGAAGTATCAGAAACCTTTGAAACCAACTCTCTAAGCTGAGTAGGTATCTGCACGAAGTTGATCCGAATGGTATTTCTGCGCATAGATGCCATGATCTGCAAAACAGAACAAAGATGAATCCCCTCGGTCTTTGAAATGGTTAGTATAATGAAATATGCATGCGATGTCATGATGCATGATGTCATGATAAAAACACACCACAAGTATCACAGATAGCAAACATGGTAAGGGCAAACGAGTCACACAATAACCCTTAAATTTCAGGCTGGCATGGAGTTTAGGTACTACCCTCTTGCAGTTTAGTTGGTTCAACCTGTCCTAATAATAGTAACCGGGTTTTAGAGGTTCTTAATATCACTGGCCATCCTCGATCGGTCATAATTCCAGTTTAGCAACCTTTGCTTGCGGCTGGAATCATCGCGAGAGTATGGTCTCAATGAGTGTAGCATACTGCTACTTTTCTATGGCCAAGTTGGTCAATTATAGGTTCTAAGGTCAGTTGATGATTAATGACCCATTAGCAGCCTCATACTCTCATTGTTCCTCCATAAGGGATATCGGTACCAACTAATGTGTCACACCAACGTAGCTACTGCTTCAACCGTATCGGTCTATGTTGTACAGTTCCCTCACAGTCTATTGCTACTTACCTAAAAGGTATCCCCAAATCCGAGTTAGGATCTATAGTAACTCCGATACAAAAACCCACAAAGATAAAGCATACAGATCAAACAATTGAAAAAAATATAATGAACTAATCCTAAGGTACACCCCACTTATTAAATCCCCAACAGAGTTGCCAGTTCTATGATACGGTGGCCAGAACCGGGACATGTTTCCCCTTTTTTAAAGGAATTGCTGGTTTGCGTTTTGCGTTTGTGTTTGCAAAATGTCGCGGTAAGCAAGAGTCGCCACCGTCTTTTATTTTATCCAACAAGGAAACGAAAAAAGCACAGAAAAATTCCTTTTTCGAGATATTTCTGAGTACGGGGGGTAGATTATAGAAAGGGAAAGTATTAGCACCCTTTCTATTCGTAGTTATCTACGGGCTCTTAGGTACTTGCTCATCATTTTCAAAATTGTTTTCTTTGTGTTTGTGTGCTTTGAAAAGTTTTTGTTTTGACTTTGATTTAACTCTTGCTTCTGTCTTCAAGAGTGTAATGAAGTGTTTTCGAAAACTTTGTTTGGTAAAGGAGTGTAAGTGTGAAAAGTTTTGTTTGGATTGAGCAAGTACTTAAGAACTATTCTACCTACTCGAAAAAAGAATTGTTTTGTGTTCGTTTCCTTTAGACAGCGCTATCCCACTATTAGTGAGTAGGTAGCACCGTCGTTGGGGTTTGAGGGTCAATTCGAATGGAACGCACGGTCACTAAAGCAATGTTAGGGCGTCTTAGTCGTAACCCTAATGTCTTAGATCAATTTATCCGAGGCAACAATATCCGAGGCAACCTTTCTGAGGTAACTTTGATCTTTGGACAAAAGGATGACCACTAAAGCATCATATACTCAATGACCATTTACCGAAGGCAACCAAGTGAGAGTGTACCCTAGGAGTGCGCATGTGCGAGTGATTCAGTTTCAGATTATTTATCTTTGCACATGTTTAGGGTTATCTAACTGTTTTAAAATTAAACATACATTCTTGTCATGCATCCTAATATCATACATCTAACAGTTAAATATTTGCGAAATTTAAAATGCAGAAATTAAACTACGCTATTACAAGGCTTCGGGTATTTACATAGTCAAAAACAAACCCTTTGAAATTAAAGCGATAAATGTAAATAAACGTCCTAATTAAACTATTACAAACTGTAGGCAGTTACATCAACATGATAAATAATAGAAATAAAGTGCGCGAGAAAAAATAATATCGGGAAGAAATTAGGGTTTTGACCCTTCTAACCTAATTAAAAGAAAAAACTTTTTTTTATATTTTTAACATTTTTTAAAGAAAAAGGATTAGGTTTTAAAAATAAATGTACAAGTAATTATTTAATTAAATTAATTAATAAAAATAATTACATGACCTATTTTTGTTTTTTTGATTATTTTAGGAAAAATAAAATGCAATTAAATTAGTAGTAAAACCTATTTGTTTTAATTAATTTTAATTATTTACAAAAAAATAAATTAAAGTTATCTAAATTAACAAATCTAATTAAATTAATTAGTTTTTTTAATAAAAATAAAATCTAGAGCTAGTTTATGAAAAGTAATATTTTTGTGATTTTTTGATAAAAAGAAAATAATTTGATTGGTTAGTAAATAAGTAAATTAAATTAAATGAAATAAATATAATAATAAAAAAGAAATAGAAAGAGAGAATGGGCCTGCAATAAGGGGGTGTGAGAAGCAGATTCTGGGCCCAATAATGGTGAGGTCCGTTTGACTCCTGAGATCCAGCGCTACGCGTTTGACTTGGCTTTTGGTGTTCCCTCCTGGATGGCCATCAGATTTGGCCTCAGGACACTTGGCATGATTGATGATGAGGGAGCATGGTAGTCTCCTGGCTTGTTCACACATGTAATTGCCTGAAAGAAAATAATATTGAGAAAAGTAGGGGACCTGGGATTCGAACCCAGGCCCCAAGACAATTTCGAGCGCTTGGCAACCAGCTGAGCTGTTGGTTTTTGTTGTACATATAACAAGAAATAAAGATAATATATAAAAAAAAAGCGTGTTAGTGGAGGATGTAAAAAAAATGCGCCAGAGTTTGAATAGGCCAATGGAACGGTGACAACTGGTCATCTTCTTCCTCCCTCTGTGGGTAAAAGTCCTAGACTTTTACCTACGGGCGTTTGTCTGTTGCTCTAAACAGGGTTCGTTCCCAAATCTTCCATGGGCCATATAAATGACACCTAACGCCATGGTTGGATTCGTCTCATCATTCTGAACATAATGGCACCCTTCATCAAGGCTAATTTTCCCTGCATACAAAAACCCTAAAACGGAATCTAAAACCCTAACAATGGTGAAATCCACCACAGGCCATATAAATGCAATTAATCAATACAGGAAGCTTGCAAGTGTTTCATGGATTAACAATATATGATTAATTCATCCTAACAATGCCTAAATCATGCTAACCGAATTCAAAATTTCATGGATATCGTGATGGACTTACAGCGCTTTTGGGTACTGGAAAGGCTTGGTTCTTGATTGCTTTGGCTTGTTGGGAGTCTCAGGAATCGATTGAGATAGCTGGAAGGCCTTGAGGACGCATAGAACACTGAATTCGACCTTGCACTTTTTCTTGATTTTTTCAGATTTTGCTCTCCTTGCTGCGCCTGTTTCTAACCTGGCTTTGGGTCTGCACGCCCTCTATATGTATCAAGGAAGGGATTAGGGTTGATAGGTTGTACTCAATCTTCTTCCATTATTGAATTTGATTGTGATTTGATACACCTTAAAAATCTTTCCAAAATTGGCCTAAACTCAATATTTTTGTCAAGCCTAATGCCTTGCACGAGTTTGAATACTTGCTAGCTGTAATTGAAATCTAAAACAAGCACAAAATCTTTTGTTTTCAATGTTTTGGATTTTATATGATTTATTTTGATTAAAATTGATTTAAATCAAATAAAAATCAAACTAAATAATAAAAACATGATAATGACAAGTGGCAAGGGCTAGAGCTCGTGGACCATGTTGCCAACTCAAAACAAGTGAAAAAGATTGGGCCCATTTGGCAAAATTTGAAGTTTTAGGTATAGTTGACTTTTGGTAATTTTGCAAAAAGGGTCAACTTCACCAATGCAGAACTTCCTCAATTTTGACTCTTTGGAGGTGTTATAGGACTTTTTAGAAAGCTTGAGATGTCCTCTAAGCAACCCTTTTGGTCACATCTCATTTTGATATTCCATGATCAAGTATGGAGCTTTGACAAAAAAGGTGTTTTTGTTGACTTTCCAAAATGACCTATAATGTCCAAATTCATAACTTTTTCTGAGTGCATATTTTGAACTTGGGAGATGAAGATGGATTGTATAGAATTGAATCCTATTCAAAATGAACTTTGTATGGGTCATTTCTCATAAATTATGAGAAAGTTATGCTTGGTCAAAGTTGAGTTGACTTTTCCTACAAAACCCTAATTTAGCAACTTTTGAGTCTTGATGAATTATGAGAAATCCTTGATGAATCATGATCAACCCTTGATAAAATGATGAAATATCCTTCAAAATGATAATGTTGACTAAAAATCTTGAAGTTTGACTGTATGTGGGCCATAGGAGACTTTTGCCCTATCATAGTCGATTTTCAGGCCTTTGAGCAATTGAATGAGCAAACTTCCTCTGCAAGGCTTGAAACTTGACATGGATGATATTGATAACATATTATGACATTGGTGAGAATTTGGGATCACTTGGACTCAAGTATCTTGATGCAACATGAAACCCTAATTTGAGGTAGACTGCCTTAGGAGAGAGCTTGTTTGGCCAACCCTTGGACTACCTTGAGCAACTTGGGGACCTTTCTTGAAATGTTTTGAGAAATATGGGAGGGGAAATTTTGGGGTGCAACAGCAAGTACCTAAGAGCCCGTGAAAAACCACAGATGGAAAGGATGCTAACACCTTCCCTTTCCATAATCTACCCCCCATACTCAAAATCTCGAAAAAGGTCTTTTTCTGTTCTTTTCACCCTTTCCTTTGTTGGATAAAAGAAAAGTCGGTGGCGACTCTTGCTTACTGCGCATTTGCGAATACAAAATGCAAACCAGTATAACAGTCGGTTCTGCCACCGTATCATAGAATTGGTGACTCTGCTGGGGAATAAAAAAAAGTGGGGTTACCTTAGAGTTTTAGTTCATCATTTTAAATGCTTTATTGTGTGTTTGATTTATCTTTGAGGACTTGTTGGGGTATTCTTGTAAAGATCCTACACCCGGATCTGGGGCACCTTTTAGGTAAGTAGCAATAAACCATGGAGGTTATACGGCATAGGCTGATACGGACGAAGTGGTGGCTATGTTAGCGCGATACTCTAGATTGTACTAATGTTCCTTGAGTAAGTCAAGGATAACATTAGGCTTCCTCATAGTGTCACTAAGCGCTAGATGACCTTTAGAACCTTTAATTGACTCATCCTAGCCATTAGGAAGTAGTGAGATAATCGACTTTGGTTCCGACCAAAGATTGGTTGATACTCGATACTACACTCATTGAGACTGGACTTTCGGGATTTTTTGTCTGCAATAATTCGGTTCTGAGCTAAAACAATTTTTGAAGGGAAGGTCAATAATATTGAGGCTCCTTAGAACCTGATTACTATTAATAGGACAGGTTGAGCCAACTGAACATTCAAGATGGTACTTACCTTAAAACCTCATGCAAGCCTTTGAACCTAAGGTCTATTGTGTGATTTGCTTGTGTTTACCTCTGATTTTAAGCATAATCATGACATCATAAACATCATGACATTCATACTAATCATTTCAAGGACCTGTTGGATTTACATCTTTGCTGTTTTATAGGATATGAATTCAGGTCGTAGAAAAACCATCCGGATTCACTTCACAGAAGTTCCTCCCAAGCTCAAGGAATTAGTCTTGAAAGTCCCTGGGGACTCATCATTCCACAAAAGACATGGTCACTTACTCAGTTTGGTTACCACCGGATTTGATGAGGGTTTGATGAGTGCCTTATTCTAGTTCTTCGACCCTAAGAACCATTGATTCACATTCCCCAATTATCAATTGGTGCCTACACTAGAAGAATTCTCTAAGTTACTTGGTTTACCTATACTGGAGCGAGTACCTTTCACTGGTTTAGAACAAGACCCAGCTTCTGAAAATATTGTCGTAGCTTTGCACTTGAAACCATCTGACATTGAGTCCAATTGGGAAAAAATAAGTGGATTTAAGGGTCTCCTTGCAAATTTTCTGATGAAGAAAGCTCAGATTTTCCTGGATGCTATGAGTTATCATGCCTTCGAAGATATCTTAGCTCTCTTAATCCATGGGTTGGTCCTATTTCCTAATTTAGATCAATTTATAGACGTGAATGTCATCAACATCTTCCTTGATCACAATCATGTTTCTCTATTGCTCGGGGATATCCTACATTCCCTCTATACTCGTACTCTGAAGAAGCGAGGAACTCTCATGTGTTGTACCCCTATGCTATATAGGTGGTTTATTTCACACCTTCCTCGGTCAATAATGCAGAATGATTTAGGCTTAAGGTGGAGTCAAAGACTAATGTCTCTCTCTCACTCTGACATCCATTGGTCTCCTCGCTCTCAAGGAGACATCTCTTTTATTGATCGCTGCAGAGAATTTCCTAATGTGCCACTCCTGGGCATTAAGGGAGGCATCACCTACAATCCTTCTTTAGCACTACGTCAGTTTGGCTATGCACAGAGAGATGGTACACCAGCTATTCTCATCCAGGGTATTATGTTCAACTACTCAGATGATTTGCAAAATTATCGTCAGAGGTTCATCCGCGCTTGGGGAATTATTGAGAAGACAGATAATAAGACTTTAGGGTGCAAGAACTCCATCCCTTTGGAACCTTACCTCAAATGGATGTGATCTCGAGCCCAAAGTTTTATGATGCCATATGATTTCGTCTTACCGGTGATCTTGGAACCTGTTGTTCAAGGGGGCGAGTCGCGTATTATTCTTCATCCTGATATTCCAACCAACTTCAAAGAGTTACAAAAGTCTTGGATCCAGCTCAAGGAAGAACGAGATACGTTTGAGGCTCAATTATATTCAAGTGAGAAGAAGGTGCTGGAATTAACAAAGCAGCTTCACGAAGAGAGGAACCTCAACACCTACCTCAATACCAAGAGGAAGCGCCCATGGGAGAATTAGGAGTTTAGAATTTCCTTTCAATGTTTATCCCTGTATAATCTTTTGTTTCTTTAAAAACGTACTAATAAATAATTTTGTTTCCTGTTTTGTTCAAAAGAGCTTAAATCCAATAAGGTCCTTGAAATCATTGGATATATATATCATACATATCGTTGCATAAACAGGTTTCATAGCAGGTTTCTCATCTTCTTTGTTGTTTATTTCAGCAGTAAAGAAATGGATCTCGAACAAACAGTGAAGGATCTACAAACCCAAAACTCTCAGTTTCAACAAATGATCATGGCTCTGGCCAAGGGGTAGGAGGAACTAAAAGCCCTGATTGTCAAAGATAATACCAAGAAGCCAAAGAAGCCGTGTGGTGAATTTGGGAAGGAGGTTCAGAGGACCGTTAAGGCTGGTTGTAGAACTAGCTTCTTCATCAAAAGAATGAGACAATCAAGAAGGGGAAACAAGAGAGGAAGACCCTAGTCCAAGGGAATATTATAATGAGACTGACTATAATAAGGATCAGTATCCTCCAGCCGATGAAAAATACAAACAGCTAGAGCATCGTCTGAATGCAATGGAAATCCAGAAGGTACCAGGGTTGGACTTTGAGGAGTTGGGTTTGGTTTCTGGGGTTGTCATCCCGCAGAAGTTCAAGGATCCGGCATTCTCTAAATATGATGGGGTCTCATGTCCCAAGATGCATCTCTGATCTTATGTGAGGAAGATTCAGCCTCATAGTGCAGACAAGGACTTATGGGTCCACTTCTTTCAAGATAGTCTATCTGGGACTCAACTAAAGTGGTTCTATCAGCTGGAGGGGGCCAATATTCGTAACTGGGAAGACCTGGCTGCTGCTTTCTATAAGTAGTATCAGTATAATGCAGACCTTGCTCCCACACGTACACAACTCCAAAGTATGTCTATGGGTTCGAGTGAGGGTTTTAAAGACTATGCTCAGAAGTGGAGGGACTTAGCAGGAAGAGTCCAACCCCCCTCCCCTGTCTGATAGGGAGTTAGTGGATATGTTTTTGGGTACCCTATCTGGTTCATTTTTTAATCATCTGATTGGAAGCTCCTCAGCTGGCTTTACCGAGTTGATTTTGACGGGAGAAAGAGTTGAAGTTGGGATTACAAGTGGCAAGATTCAGAAGGATGCCTCTTCAAGTGCAGGAAAGAGACCTTTCGTAGGAAAAAAAGAGGTCAATGTTGTTTAAATTCAACGAAATCAGGGTAGAACCGAGCGCCATCCAATAATAGGGGCCGTTATGATATCCAAGCCTACAACTACTCAACAACGAAATAATCAGCCTAGAGCAGAAAGACCTGTAAGGAAATTCACCCGGATAAATATGACTTTGTCTCAAGTATTGTCTCACCTACTGAAATCCAATTTGGTTACCCTGAGGGAAGCTCCCAAGAATCCTAACACTCCATCTCATCGCTACAACCCAAATGCTCGTTTTTCTTATCATTCAGAAAGTACAAGCCATGATACAAACGATTGTTGGGCTTTGAAAAACAAGGTTCAAGACCTTATTGAGGCTAAGGAGATTGAATTTTACGCTCATGAGATTCCCAATGTTATAACTTCTCCATGCCCAAGCACGGTCGTCGTGTTAATGCTCTTGACGATGATACATTTTTTACTTCTGTTGAGGAACTTGTTACTTCTCTAATGACTTCTAAGTGGAATTTATTGCAAGCCGGTTTATTTCCGGGCTGTGGTGAAGATTGCCACTTATGTTTATCTCTACCGAATGGTTGTTATATGTTGAAAGCAGGTGCTCAGCGCCTGATGGATGATAAAGAGATTCTATTTGAGAAGACTCCTGTCACAACTGTTTCTTGTAAGGATGTTTCGATTATAACCATTTCCACCAATCCTCCCAGGGTCTCCACCAAAAGACCCGTCAGGATTACATCTGCTCCAAAGTTGGCTCCCCTGATCATAACTATGTCAAGACCAATACCATACTCCTCGGACAAGAATGTTCCCTGAAACTATGGGCCTGACGTCTATTACTATGGCGTCAAGCAAGACATATTGGCTGTTGAAGATCAAATTTCTGGAAATACTGATCTCGACATTGGTAACATTGTGGGGACCAGCAAAATAACAAGAAGTGGAAGAGTGTTCTCCCCTAAGATTTCTCCTCCAAAATTCGTTACTATCCTGTGATCATTCCTATTGTTGTTCCTGCTGATACTACCACCATAATTCTTATGATTACCCATGTTGCCACCCCTATCACCGAGTCGGCCGAGACTTAGGGCAAAGACATATTGATCGAGTTTGTCCAAACGAAGGAACATTCAGAATCCATTCCAGAGGCTCCAAGAAGGATCTCGAAGAAATCCTAAAGATAATTAAAAAAAGCGACTACAATGTGGTCGAACAGCTAGGGAAGACCCCTTCTAAGATTTCAATGTTGGCCCTACTATTATGCTTCGAAGCTCATGCAAAAGCTTTGGTGAAATTCCTCAAAACTGCCCATGTGCCGTAGGAAATCTCCGCCAACCAATTTGAAGATTATGTGGCAAGTTTGACGACTGATAACGGTTTGGGTTTTTATGATGCCGATCTGACACCTAGAGGAAGAAAACACAATGATGCGCTGCATGTCTCCATCGAATACAGGGGAACTACTTTGGCCCGGGTTCTAGTAGATATTGGTTCATCATTGAAAGTGCTACCCAAGAAATCTCTGGACAGATTAGACTGTGAAGGTTTGGCTCTGAAGCCCAGCAACATTGTAGTAAGGGCTTTCGATGGTTCGAAAAGAATGGTGCACGGGGAGGTGGACATCCCCATCAAAGTTAGTTCTCAGACCTTTTACTCCACCTTCTACATGATGGATATAAGACCATCTTATTCTTTTTTGTTGGGTCGCCCTTGGATCCATGGAGCGGGAGCTGTCACGTCCACTCTACATCAGATGATGAAGTACCCGGTGAAAGGAAAGATTGTCAAGGTACATGGTGAAGAGGAATATATGGTAAGCCACCTGAACTCTTTAAGGTATGTGGAAATGGATGGAGAGTTCATCGAGACTCCGTGTTAGAACTTCTAAGAGGTGCCCCAGACCATGGCCGCAGTTGAGAATATTACCAATATGTCGAAGATCACCAGACCTCCCTTGAAAATGACTTCTCTCAAGGACGCCAAAGTAGTTATTAAAGAAGGTGGGTTTACCATTTGGTTCCATCTCCATGACATTCCATACAAATCTAATAAGTTTGGTTTGGGTTTCTCTTCAGGGGCTCAAAGGGTTGTTCTTCGTGCTCGTGCTGGAGGACCTCCCCTACACATCAACAATCACGGGGTCAACGCTTTAGAAGACACGGATGGTGACCATGACATGGACAGTTGGATCTTCCCTACTACCAACGGTGGACCCAGTAACTAGACGGCTAAAGACTTTATACCAATTACTTTTATTCAGAAGTAATTCTCTTTCTTGTTTTCAGATATGTAATAATTAAACAATATAAACTCTATGGCCATGTGTCTTACCCAGGGGACAATGGTTTATTTGTGAGGGTTATCATGTTTCAATCTCATATGTCATTAATAAAGCATTAGATGTTTTGCATACAAATTTTGCACTCTCTGTCTTTATTTTCTGCTTTTTACTTTGTCAATACAGCTATGCTCTTACACACACTCATGTATCAAACTGCAGATCCATATCCACTATGGATCCCATTGATAACGGTTATGCTATTGCCGGTTATGACTTTGAAAATCTGATCAACCAAGCTGAGGAAGAAAGTGAGGAAGATTGTGAGGTACCTGGAGAACTTGCCAGACTGTTACAACAGGAAGAAAGGGCTATACAGCCTCATGAAGAGCTAGTTGAGACAGTGAATTTGGGCACATAAGAAGATAGAAAAGAAGTCAGGATAGGTGCAAATTTGGAGCTTAGTGTCAAATAGCAGATGATATAGATGTTGCATGATTATGTCAAGATCTTTGCCTGGTCATATGAAGATATGTCGGGGCTAGACACTGATATTGTGGTTCATCGTATGCCAACTAAAGAAGATTTCCTGCCAGTAAAGCAAAAGGTTCATCGTATGCACCCTGAAATGTCAGAGAAAATCAAATCAGAGGTTATGAAATAGTTCAATTCCAGATTCTTAGTTGTCACCTCCTATCCACAATGGGTTTCTAACGTAGTTCCGGTGCCTAAGAATGACGGCAAGTTAAGGATATGTGTGGACTATAGAGATTTGAACAGGTCAAGCCCCAAGGGTGACTTCCCGCTTCCTCACATTAACGTTCTGGTTGACAACACCGCGCAACATAAGATCTTTTCCTTCATTGACGGTTTCTCTGGTTACAATCAGATCAAGATGGCACCCAAAGACATGGAGAAGACAACCTTCGTCACACAATGGGGCACTTTCTGTTACAACGTGATGCCATTTGGATTGAAGAACGCTGGGGAAACCTATCAGCGAGGCATGGTAGCTTTGTTCCATGACATGATTCACCATGAGATAGAGGACTATGTTGATGACATGATAGTCAGGTCTCAAACTGAGGAAGAGCATCTTGATCACCTGCAAAAGTTGTTTGATAGTTTGAAGACGTACAAGTTGAGGGTTAAATCCGAACAAGTGCACCTTTGGGGTAAGGTATGGTAAACTCCTAGGCTTCATTTTCAGTGACAAGGGTATTCAGGTAGACCCTGAAAAGGTTAAAGCCATACAAGAGATGCGGGCTCCTCGCACCGAGAAGGAGGTTAGAGGTTTCTTGGGATGCCTAAATTACATTGCCAGATTCATTTCCCATCTAACTTACTTGTGAGCCAATTTTCAAACTCCTAAAGAAAGATCAAGTGGTAAAGTGGAATGATGAATTCCAGACTGCCTTCGATAGAATCAAGGAATACCTTCAAGGGCCTCCAATTCTGATGCCTCTGATTGAAGGAAAACCTTTGATAATGTATTTAACGGTGTTAGATAATTCAATGGGGTGTGTGCTGGGGCAGCATGACGAGTCCGGTCGAAAAGTGCATGCAATATACTACCTTAGCAAGAAGTTTACCGACTGTGAAACAAGATACTCATTTCTCGATAAAACTTGTCGCACTTTGGCATGGGCCGCTCGCTGACTGAGACAGTATATGTTGACCCACACTACTTTGTTGATATCTAAGATAGACCCAATCAAGTACATCTTCGAGAAGCCCGCTCTCTCCGGAAGAATAGCGAGATGGAAAATGATCCTGACCGAATACGATATTTAATACACAACCCAGAAAGCAATCAAGGGGAGTGTACTAGCTGATCATTTGGCTCATCAGGATGTCGATGACTACCAATCCATGAAATTTGAATTCCCTGATGAGAATATCATGTTAGTGACTGACTGTGAAGAACCTGGACCGGATGAAGGACCTGAGAAAGGATCCTGATGGACTATGGTTTTTGATGGAGCTTCCAACGCACTCGGAAATGGTATCGGTGTTGTAATCATATCTTTCGAGGGTTGTCATACTCCTTTCACCGCCAGACTATGTTTCAATTATACCAATAATATGGCTGAGTATGAAGCATTTATCACGGGTCTCAAAGTTGCTATTGATTTGAGGATCAAGTTCTTGAGTGTTGTCGGAGATTCAGCCTTGGTAATAAGTCAAATCAAAGGAGAGTGGGACACGAAGCACCCTAATATCATCCCTTAGAAAGAACATGTGCTGACATTACTTCCACACTTCGAAGAGGTCACCTTTGAACATTTTTCACAAGAAGAGAATCATTTAACGGATGCGCTAACTACTATGTCATCTATGTTCAAGGTCAGGTGGGACAACGAGGCTCCTCAGATAACTATTGAGAGATTGGATGAACCAGCATACTGCTATGAGATTGATATTGAAGAAGTAGCGGACAAACCTTGGTTCCATGAATTGAAAAGATATCTCGAGGCTCAAGAATATACTGAGGAGGCATCTGTTAATGATAAGAAGTTTCTGAGAAGGTTCTCCACAAAGTTCTTCCCCAGTAATGGAATCTTCTACAAGCGCAACCATGACTCTACTTTACTTTGGTGTGTAGACAAGATCGAAGCAGAGAGGATTATGGTCGATTTACATGAAGGTACCTTTGGGACCCACTCTAGTGGACACACCATGGCTAAAAAGATCCTGCAGGCAGGATACTATTGGTCCACTATTGGAGCAGACTGTTATCAGCATTCCCGAACTTGTCACAAATGCCAGATCTATGATGATAAAATACATGTACCTCTGGTTCCCTTGAATATCTTGACTGCTCCCTGGTCCTTTGCAATATGGGGAATTGATATGATCAGAGAGATTAGACCTACCGCTTCCAATGGGCATCGCTTCATCCTAGTGGCCATTGATTACTTCACGAAGTGGGTTAAGGCTGCCTCTTTAGCTACTGTTACCAAGAATGTTGTGGCACGATTTATCAAGCATAACCTAATCTGTTGGTATGGTGTTCCAGAAATAATCATCACAGATAATGGTACAAATCTCAATAATACGATGATCACCGAACTTTGTAAACAATTCAAGATCCAACATCATAATTCTTCCCCTTACCGGCCGAAGATGAATGGCACTGTGGAAGCTACTAACAAGAACATTAAGAAAATCATACAGAAGATGACGGTGACAAACAAAGACTGGCATGAGATGTTACCATTTGCTCTTCATGGGTACCGCACCTTAGCACATACGTCAACAGGGGTAACACCTTATTCTCTGGTGTATGGTATGGAGGTTGTCCTACCTATTAAGGTCAAGATCCCTTCTTTGAGAATCATGAAGGATACAGGTTTGAATGAAGTGGATTGGATCCAGACTCGACTTGACCAGCTGAATCTGATTGATGAGAAAAGGCTTATTGCTGTCTGTCATGGTCAGATGTACCAAAAGCGAATGATCAAGGCTTTCAACAAAAAGGTCAGACGTCAGGCATATCAAGTGGGTGATCTAGTAATCAAGAACACCATCCTGCCACAAGGTGATCCCATGGGAAAATGGACTCCCACGTATGAAAGGTCATTTGTAATCAAGAGCATATTTTCCAATGGAGCCATGATTCTAACCACCATGGATGGTGACGACCTTCCTCACCCTGTGAATGCGACATAGTTAAAATATACTACACATGAATAAGGACCCTCTAGGTTGACTGACCTAGGAAAAAATAAGGGTATCCCGGCGAACCAAAAGAGTTCAGGCAAAAATTAGGGATAAATACAAAAAAAATTATACACCCGACAAATCGAAAACCTGAAAAGGCGGCTTGGGGAAAAAAGGCTATCCTGGTGGACTGGAAACCCGAAAGGGCGGTCCAGGCAAAAGTTAGGGATTTAAAGCGTACAACTATGTCCCATTAGACCACCTTGTGACCAGACTTCAATATCAATTATCAAGCTCAAACGTTACTGACCAATCCAGTCAGCTTCAGACAAGTAGCAAAGTGATGAGACGCTCAAGGACATAAGGGCAATAGAAGAACTGAAACTCAATGGGATTATTACACATGGTTATTTTCTCTTTGAACACTATTTTGTTATAGGCAAACTTCAAAATCAATGCAAATAATTTCTTTGAAAGTACAAAACCATTTGTTTTCTATTTTTCTATTTTGTTTTGCAAAAAACGCCGAGTTATTATTTTTGACATATACATTTGAATATGATTACTATTTACAAATACTTGCATAAGAAACAGAAAGACAATTGCTAATGACTTTAAGAAACGGGGGAAAGCCTAAAAAAGCTATTTGTAGTCCTGACAGTTACTCTTTCCAGCAGGTACAGGGGCAGAGACATTTTGAGACGAAGTCACCGTTACATCCTTAGCATATGCCCTAGTGATGTCTATGTTCCCCTCGGAGTTGAAACAACCAAAATTTTGATCTCTTCTTCTCCAAGCAGGAATTACCGCCTCCAGCAAAATTCCCTCAGAGATCTAAAATCCATGTCTCCAGCTAAGTTTTTTATAATCTCAAATAGTTTATAAAGCCTTATCCCTGGTAGAGTTTATTTCTCTAGCCGCAGAATTTTATCCCCCAACAGAGTTTATTTCTCTCCATCGATAAAATCTTCCAACAGAGCATCATTTTCCCTCAGAGTCGTTCTTAAGCGGGAGTCAAATGTCCACGGCAAATAATCTCCATTCATCATCCCCAGCGGAAATGAAAGAATCACTTTCCTCATCTACCAAACAACAGTCTGAGATTCATCTTCCCAGTACTCTCCAGCAACAGTCAGGGATTCATTTTCCCAGACTAGGAAATATCGCAACAGCATTCCATATTCATACATCATGGCATGCGCATACACATCGCATACAACATAATCTCATTTATTTTGAGAATATCATTACACAATGCATTCCATACCTCATGACATTGCATATGACTAACTTTTTACCTTTTTAGGAAAGATCAAATCAACAAACACCGTTGACTACTTATATGACCTGGAAGTCTTCTCAAAGGCTACGTCTGACGAAGGGCTATTTTAGCATTTTCCTCAGAAAGATATTCTCAAAAGACCTTTCTCTGGTTCAGTTAAATCGACACGAAGATTTTCCTGATTTCTATTCCAGTTGAAGATAATCCAAGACCTTTCTCTGGTTCAGTTAAATCGACACTAAGATTTTTCTAATTTCTATTCCAGTTAAAGATAATTCAAGACTTTTCTCTGGTTCAGTTAAATCGATACTAAGATTTTTCTAATTTCTATTCCAGTTAAAGTAATCCAAGACCTTCCTCTGGTTCAGTTAAATCGACACTAATATTTTTCTGATTTCTATTCCAGTTAAAGATAATTCAAGACATTTCTCTGGTTCAGTTAAATCGATACTTAGAATTTTCTGATTTCTATTCCAATTAAAGTAATCCAAGATCTTCCTTTGGTTCAGTTGAATCGATACTAAGATTTTTCTGATTTATGTTCCAGTTGAAGATAATCCAAGACCTTTTTATGGTTCAGTTAAATCGACACAAATATTTTTCTGATCTTCATTCCAGTTAAAGTTAATTCAAGACATCCCTCTGATTCAGTTAAATCGATACTAATATTTTTCTGATTCTTACCCAGTTAAAGAAACTGCAAAGCCTAGAGTCCGACCAGATAGCATTTAATTTCATGTCCCCCCAGTAAGGCATTGCGAAGCCTGGAATACAACCATATAGCAGTCAGCCTTATTATCCTCAGCAAGTCGATGTGAAGCCGGGATCCTGACCAGATAGCAGTTCATTTTCGTCTCTCCAGTCAAGAGATAATTCCCTAGTAAAGTAATGGACAACTGAAGCTCCTAGACTCTATTTCCCAAAACATAGACCAACATTCCTCAGCGGAGTCTTCCTCGACAACAGGAATAGGAATCCCTATAAAAGAATGTCTCATGAAAGCAACATTGTTATCCATATGGCATCTTTAACCCCATCTCCGACGACTCTACGTCATATTTTCTAGATGGAATCTTTAAGCCCATCTCCGACGATCTTCTGTCATCTTTTTCAAATGGCATCTATAAGCCCATTCCCGATATTATCCACCAATAGTGTTACTGTAGACGAGTGCAAATTTATGGGCACTCTAGTGTTCAATCATCTTCCACCTTCAGATCACGAAAGGCAAACCAGCCAATTTACATCCTCAGGTTTAAGAAGATTGAACAGGGTCAGATGTTGTACCCCAAAATTTTCTCTCTCATTTTACTCAACACATGCCCATTGAGGTCCCCAACTTGCCCATAGATGACCAATAATTGACCAGACAAATTCTCCTCCTAAGGCAATGAACCTCTAACTAGGGTTTCAATTTTCATCAAGATGTGTGAACCACAATGGTCTCAAATGTTATACATGGTCCAAATATGTCCTCAAGGTTATCCATGCCAAATTTCATGCCCTACACAACAAGTTTTCTCAGTCAACTGCTCAAATGCCTGAAAATCAACTATATTAGGTCAAAAGTCAATTGTGGCCTATATACAGTCAAACTTCAAGCTTTTTGGTAAACATCAACATTTTGAAGTAATATCCATCATTTGATCAAGGGTTGACCAGGATTCCTCAAGAAATGATCCTAACTTATCAAAAGTCAAAAATGGCAAATTAGGGTTTCTATAGGAAAAGTCAACCAAACTTTGACCAGACATAACTTTCTCATGCTTTATCAGAAATTTTTCCACCAAGGCTCATTTTGAATAGAATTAAATTTCCTACAACTTCTCTTCATCCCCCAAGTTCAATAAATGCCCCATTTAAAAGATACAAGCGCAGACATTATAGGTCCTTTCGAAAAGTCAACAAAAACACCTTTTGGGTCAAAACTCCTTACATGAACATGGAAGATCCAATTAAAATGAAACAAAAAGGGTTGTATAGAGGACATCCTAAGCTCTCTAAAAAGTCCAAGAACACCCTCTTAGGGTTAAAAATGAGAGAGATATGCATTGCTAAATTTGACCAATTTTTGGAAAAGTGCATGAGGCCAATATTGACCAAACTTGAATTTTTCCAAATTGCCCCATCTTTTCATGTTTGAAACTTGTTTCTAGCATGGTCCACGACCTCTGGCCCACCCATGCATTATTATATTATTTATGCTATTTATTTTGATATTTTATTCATTAAAATGCAAAATTAAATAAATAAATAATAGAGATAATGGAAGATTTGATTTGGAATCTTTTTCTCATCAAATAATGGGCAAAATGTACTGGCATATCAAGGTAAAAACGTGCAAGCCAAGAGCGGAAAAGACATCCAAAATAAGGAAGATTTTTAAGTGAGTATTTGAAAAAAATCTTGCACTCAATGCCATGGATCCTTGCTTTTTCTGTTGACCTAATGAGATACACTATATATGCATAACCACTCAGAACCAAAATATACACGCAGCCAGAGCCTTTACACTAGGGTTTCAAATATAAAAAATTCTCCATAAACTTGCATCCTCATATACACATTTGCAGTCAGCTTCAAAGCATTCTAACCATTCCTTGGTGTTCCTGAGGTAAGCTTAGGTAAGTATGGACCATCATCCATAGCTATAACACGTTGAAACTCATTGTACATAACACATATTTTCATAATTTTTCTGTCTATCGTATTTTAAATTATAGCATGTTTCAATTCATTCTAACCCCATTAACATGATCACATGATGATAAGGAACAGATCTGGGCAATCGTTGATGAGCTTTGTTGGCTAAATAGCCATCTGCCATGGCTAGGGAATAATAAACTACAAGCTTCGTATCTCCCTGTACAGGGACTTTCAGACCAAAAGAATACCACCTTCGTGATCGCAGGCTATGATTTAGGGGGGGGAGGGTAGGTTAAATTTTTGGATCGGAAATGGGCTACTTTGCAGGTTAGGTTTTTGAAGTCGCTGGGGACGATGGTGGTCAACCACCGTGAGGGGTGGTTTGACGCTCCCTACACTGGCGTGGTTAGACAATGTTTCTTGATTGGTCCATTTAAACTCCTAGGGGCCCACTGAAGAGGTGCGCGTTGTCAACTCAGCAATTATGTTGTTTTAATATTATATTGTTTTGTTTTGTTTATATGTACGAATGAACAACATGGTCTAGTGGTGAGAAGGAAGGGTGTTAAGGCATTACAAGATGCAAGGGAAGGGGTTCGATCCCTGCCTCTTGCATATTATTTTTCTGATTTATACGTGCAGATCCAGTACTCCAAGTCCCAGCGTGTCCACTATGCGCTTCTATATCCATACAATAGGATCTCATCAAGGCAATATCAAATGTTCCAAATCCATATGCTCACGATAGACCTCCCAAGGAGCAGCACTACTGGATCACATGCAGGAGTTTGGGCTTGTTATGGTTATGGGCCTAGCAAATTTCATCCAACACCCCCCCCCCCCCCAGATTGCTAATGCACTTCAGGCCCATTTATTTTCATTTTTGTCATTTTTTTTTAATTTTTTTGCTTTATTTTATTTATTGTTTTTAAAATCATTTTTTATTTTAATCATAAAATCATAAAATCATTAAAAAAATAGGATTAGCTTTTTTATATAATTAAAATTAATTTTGTAAATTAATCTAGTTTAACTACTTTAATCTTTTTTTAAAATTAAAATTAACTAGAAATTAGGATTAAATCTCAAATCTTTTTCTTTAAAAATACCAAAAAAAAATATTAATTTCATAAAAATTAATTGTAATTAATTTTTTCTTTTCTTGTTCAATTTAGTTAACTAAGAAATTATAATTTAATATTTTCATTAATAAATAAAAAACACAAAAAATAATTTTTCTTTTAATTTAGGAATGTTTTTAGGGTTTAGACGCTCTTTCTATTCTTCGCGCGTTTATCTTTGCTTTCGATTTTATATTTCTGTTTTTCAATTATGTAACTGTTTCCCGATTTGTAATAGTTTAATTAGGGTTTAAATTTCTGTATTTGATTATGTAATTGCCCCGAGGCATGTAATATCTTAGGAATTGTTATTTTCTGCAATTTATTTTCCGCACTATAAACTGCATAGATGGATGGCTAATAGGATTGTATGAAAAAAGACTGAAACTAAAATGAGTAGATAACCCTAAATACGCAAGATAATATATCTAAATCAAGCACACTTGCACATGCTCACCCCTAGGGTATCTCCCACTCTGGTTGCCTTCGAAACGGTCACAATTCTCGAAACGTGAGGATTTTTAGTGACTGTCCTTTAGTTCAAGAGATCACAAGTCCCTCGATGACCCTTTTGACTATTGCCTCGATTAATAAGTGCTCTTAGAACTTTAGGATAGTTACTAAGAGTTCTTTCCCAGTTGCCTCAATGACCGTAAACGTCCCTTTGATAGTCCCTCAACATCCAACGATAGGGCTACCTACTCACTAATAGTAGGATAGCACTATCTAAAGGAAAGGAGGAAAAGAACGCCTTTTTCGAGTAGGTAGATGGATGTTAAGTACTTGCTCAAAAACTAATTCATTTTCACATCACACTTTCAAAATTATTTTCAAAAACGCTTTATCACACTCTTGAGGACTGATACAAGAGTTATCATAAAGCAAACAAAACTTTTCAAAACACACAAACACGAAAGAAATTTTCAAAAATGAGCAAGTACCTAAGAGCCCATGGAAAACCACAGATGGAAAGGATGCTAACACCTTCCCTTTCCATAATATACCCCCCTTACTCAGAGAATCTCGAAAAGGTCTTTTATGTTCTTTTCACCCTTTCCTTTGTTGGATAAAAGAAAAGTCGGTGGCGACTCTTGCTTACCGCACATTTGTGAATAAAAAATGCAAACCAGTATAACAGTCGGTTCTGCCACCGTATTACATATTCCAATGAAGGTCAATGCATGTAATGAGTAAAATGAGTAATTGAATGGAATAAAATAAATTCCTATTTCTTGACCCATTTGCAGTTGATTCGAAACAAGTGCAGTGTGTGATTTGAATTATGTGTAATATTTGCTTCAAAACAATTTCTCTAGAGACTTTTAAAATACTGGAAAAAATTGCAAGATTCGAATTATGTATGAAGTGTGATTCGAATCAATTGTTCCAGAAACTTTTGAAAAACCAGAAAATTTGTATGATTTGAATCACGAGTAAACCCTGATTCGAATCAAATGGTTTTTGAAAGCTTTTGGAAACCTCTGTTTGATTTGATTTGAATCAAATCTCATGTGTAAATGAATTATTCGAATCAGACTTTAAAATCTGATTTTTCATGTTTTTAAAGCTTTTCTTTGCACGTGATTTGAAAAGAGCACGCAAGGCTTTTATTCCATAAACTCAAACACTTAACTAATAACACTTTGATCAAATTCTAACATAACCAAAAGGTTTAAGCATGCTAAAAGATATATGAAAAATGTGTGTGCAAACTATGAGGGAGACTTAACAAAGATAAAATACGAAAGCGATATGACAAGTAACAAAACAAAATTGTATCGGGATTTCTCCCCTTACATATGATAAGGATGCGCAGCAACAAATCCCCCTAGGAATATGCAGCTGCAATTTTTTCCTCCAACAACTAGGTTATCTCTTAACCTTTTATAATTAGGGTAATTACTCTAATTCTTAAAACTATAATTTCCTCCCCTCACTTACACTCCTCTTACTCCTTTCTCCCTCCATTTCCTCTAATTCTCATTACAAGCCCAATTTTATTATTTCTTATTTTATTAAATTAATTAACCAAAATACTCTTATTTTAATTATTAAATTAATTCTATCCACTTATAACTCTCTCTACCCCCACCTCAAGGAAACACACCCCCAAGGTTCATATTCATTTATGTTAGACGACCATGCCTTATCTAGAGGGGGGGGGGGGGGGGGGTGAATAGATCACCAAGCCAAAATTTAAGGTTAAGAATTGTTTTTAAAAACTTTGAATTGAAAATAATGCACACAAAGATTCACTTAACGAGTCTTCTATCGAACCTTAGTTATTGGAACCAGGATATGCAAATATAAAATTGAAAATGGAAATAAAATGATAATTTGAATTAACTGGAATTTCATCAAGTAACACTTTATGAATCCTTTAGATCAAGTTACTAGCAATGTTATTTCTAATACAATTATCAAAAGAACAAACGAAAACAATTTGTCGAACACTGGTGTACAATTGAATTTTTCAGAATTTTCATTTGATTTATGTTGATACAAAAAAGCATTTATAATCAAAAGTGATTATAAGCAATATCGACACTTAGTTCAAAATAAAAACAGTTTGGAAAAATTATTACGAGTCAATTAATAAAGCAATTCTATTTGACAAATTGGTTTAAGAAAATAAAGCAAGTAAAACAATACGAAAAAAGACACAAGGATTTGGCTTCAAAGTTCTCCACTTTTGTCCTCATGTGTGGGTACGTCTGCCCCTGATTCCAATGAAATTAGGATAATTCTTACTATGCAAAAAGTTGATACAAGAGAAGTGTTCAAGAGCAACTCCACAAACCCTAATGCTTGTTGTTGATTCAACATCTTCTCTTCCTTTGATCTCGAGAAAGACCGAAGCACAATAGTTGCAAATTGACTATCTGGATCTTACTACTCATTTACGTACTTTATCTCCAAAGCTTTCTCGCACTGTCAATTTCTTCTATTGCAACACAAGACTTCAATTTGATATACCATTCTCTCACTACTTCCTTTGTGTTTTTTATCTCCAAAGGGCTTCACTTGGCTGTAATCCTCTATTGAAAGAAGATTACGCAAATTGAAATACAATGATTAATACAAAAGTGTTTTAAGTAAGTATATGAACAAAAGTTCCTTTCTCTACAGTTTTTCTCACAAAGATGAAATATTCTCGTTCAAGAGTTCACGTGAAAAGTTCCTATAAAAAATTCTTCAAAATAGTTCTTCTTCCTACCTTCCAATGGCTTCTTAATATAGGCGTAAAAAGATCTATTGGAGGGTAGAATAGGAATTCCAATATTTTAACTGTATTCTTGCATTGCAATTAGTGAGAGTGGTAGACAACATCGTATAATATCACTGTCCTTTTCACCATAAAATTAGAGTAGTGAAAGGAATATTAGATCTTGTACCATATACTATTCACTCACGTAAAACCTTTTGAGGTTGTCTTTTAATCTTTAGAGGCTTCAGAATGTGTATTGATGATGCATGCTTAGAAGGATTAAAACAACATATCAGAGTCTTCAGAACCTTTGTCTTCAGAGTCTTCAGAACATGGTCTTCAAAACCTCAAAACTTAAAAATTCAGAATCTTCAGAGCTTGACAATCTTCAAAAGATCTTCAATCAGAGTCACAATCAGAAGCTATTAAACAAACTTTCTTTAGAATAATTTGTTTATAAGTGTTCCAGAGCTTGACAAATACTTTGTAAATCACACTTTGTATCTCTTCAGAGTCAGAGTGTGTTGAGTTTAGAAACTGATGACTCACACGCCTTTTCTTTAGAGTCAGAACTTGTTAGTAAAAGCTAAATACACGAAAAAACCATTAGGGTACACAATTGTTCTATAAAAACAGTTTTGTTATTATCAAAACTAAAGGCCAGATGTAAAACTAAATCTTGTTCTTACAGAGATGACTTAGTTTGAGGTGGAGGTTCCTACTATGGATACTACTAGAAGTGAAGGAATGATTATAGAGACCTTAATTATCATTTGACTCATGATAAGATAAGAAATAAGATATTATCATCTTAAAGGTATAATTATGCTCGTCTTGAGTATTACGTTGTGAATTTGGATAAATAGTTGAAAAACTAAGAAAGAAGGACCTTCATGAAGACATTCAATAGAAAATAAAGTCAAATATGGTTTAAGAGCCTTGCTTATGGGCTTGTTTGCCTACTGAAGTAGGAAAAATATGGTTGGAAGGTAGTGGATATAAGTGGAAATATCATGGTTTAAGTGTAGCTTGAACTTAATAAAGGTTGTTGAAATATGGTTCAACTTGATAGAGAGATGTGAGTACAACTACACCATTAGATATTTTATATGATTTCAAAACTAGGAAACTTAGAATTTTTATATATTGGACAGTATCTCTATCTCTTGTGATACTCATTTTCATTAAGGGTCTTAGGAACCATTAAAAACCATTTTTAAATTTACCAAAGTCTTGAAAAACAAGTTTTTGCATAATTTTTTCTTGCATGTGCCGACACATACGTGTTTCAAGTCGGCACATGCAACTCAGTTTTGAAGCTTGTAGCCTCTAGAGGGCTTAGTTCCACACATGCATGCAGACATGTAGACACATACTGAAGCTTTTCACAAATTGCAGAATTTCTTATTTTATGTCTCGACACATACAAATTTCAGGCCGACACATGCACTATAGTTTTTAAAGCAAAACGTTACTGCCATGCTTAGGCTGACACATTTGTTATTCAAATTGGCACATAAAATTAAATTAAAATTATATTTCGACACATATAATTTTCAAGTCGACGTATACTGTTTAATTGGGTTAATTTTTCAATTCTTTTTAATTTCGAAAATTACCTTTTTGCATCTAAACTTCAACAATTATCAATACATCATATATGCATCATTCCAACTTGATGAAACTATGAACATATATTGCATTTTCTCTTCATCTTCAACCTTTAACCTATGCATACACGCTAATAAATCACACATAATCATCTTTTTTCAGGGTGCCATTTAGGCAAAGTTTGATAATGTCCAATTAGGTTCTTGTGTAGTCGAGAATATTGGGTTGAGATTTGCAGCGGGTTTCATCCAGAAAAACCATAAGTTTGTCCTCCAATAGCGTTGATAGATTTTTGGGTTTTCGTGCAAGAAATTTAAGAGAGGATTACAGTTTGGTGAAAGCCTTTGGAGATAGAGAACAAAAAGGAAGTAGCGCGAGAACAACGAATCGAATTGAAGTGTCTTGTGTGGAATAGGTACATTCTCGTGCGCGAATGCTTTGGAGATAAATAACACAAAGGAGTAGCTAGATTCGATAAATCAATTGGTAGCTATTATGTCTTGGTCTTTCTCAAGATCAAAAGAAGAGAAATGGTTAAATCAACAACAAACAGTTAGGGTTTATGGAGTTGCTCTTGGAACATTTCTCTTGTAACAAATTTTTTCTTAGTAAGAAATTATCCTAATTCCAAAATTGGAATTGGGGGAGACGTAGGTATAGCGAGGACGATTGGCGAACTTCCTAAACAAATCCTTATGTCTCTTTTTCTTATCTCTTTAATTGCTTTAATTTTCATTAATCAATTTGTCAAATAGAATTGGGTAATCAATTGACTCTTAATAATTTTTCCGTAACTGTTTTCGTTTTTAATTGAGTATTGATTTGCTTATAACCAGTTTTTATTATAAGTGGTTTTTTACATCAACACAAATCAAAGGAAAAATTCTGAAAATCCGGTTGCACCCCAAGTGTTCGACAAATTGTATAGTTTTTTCTTTTGCTAGTTACCATTGGAAATAGTGTTGTTAGTAACTTACTATAAATGATTAATACTTTGTTACTTGATTAAAGTTTATATATTTTGTATTGTGTTGTTCATTCCATAAATTTATTTATATTTGCATATCTTACTTCAAATAGATAGGTTCGTATAGATGACACTTTTGAACTACTTTTTCTGACTCCAAATTAAGCAACTCAAAGAAGGAACCTTTGTATGTCAAACCAAATATTGTCTCGAATTACTGAAACAATTCGGAATGGATGGTGCAAAGGAAATTGACACACCTATGGCAACAAGTGGCAACTTGGATAGAGACGAAAAGGGTAAAGATGTTGAGGTCAAGAAATATAGAGGTATGATTGGATCTCTTCAATATATTACGGCATTTAGGCCTGATATTATGTTTAGCATTTGTATGTGTGCCAGATACTAATCGGCTCCCAAGGAATCGTACTTAAAAGCAGTTAACAATATTCTTAGATACCTTATTGGTACTTCTAAGTTTAGGCTTTGGTATTCCAAGGGAAGCGATTGTAGCTTGGTTGGTTACTCCAATTCTGATTTTTTCTGGTTGCAAATCGGATAGGAAAAGTACTAGTGGAACTTGTCACATGTTATCAAAACCCTTGGTTAGTTGGCATAGTAAAAATCAAGTGTCCTTAGCTTTGTCAATGATCGTGGAGGAATTTGTGGCTGCCGGTAGTTGTTGTGCCTAAATCTTATGGCTTAAGCAACAATTACTTGATTTTGACATTAAACTATCATGTATTCCTATCATGTGTGATAACACTATCGCCATTAATCTAACCAAGAATCTGATGCTACATTCTCGCACTAAACATATTGAGATACGTCACTATTTCCTTCGTGATCATGTGGAAAAAGGGATGTTTTATTCGAGCATGTTAAAAATCAACTTGCTGATATTTTCATTAAATCTCTTGCAACCGAACCTTTTTTAACAAACGTGTGGAATTGGAGATCATTGATATCTCTAGTGTTTCTTAATTTTGTTTTGTTTCTTGCACTTTATACTTTTACTCTAACTCTTTGTTTGAGTATTTTACATCTTGTGAGTGCAACTTTGGTTTCATGAAGAGTGAGGTAATATTGTTTCAAATTTCTCCTTGAAAGTAAGACTTGTCTTAATATGTGTTATTTGTTGATTAAAAATGCTTGATATTTTCTCAAATGATAAAAATCATGAATGTTCATTTTGAAAATTTTTTATTGACAATTGTTGTGTGTTTTCAATGTATATGTTTAAAATGACTTAATGTATTAATTCTTTCACATTTTCATAAGTTTGTTCTTGTTGTGCAAACATGTGTTTTTCTTAAGTTTATTTCTTGCATTCGTGCTTGACTTAATTGTATTCGTGTTAATTGCTTATATGTTTCTTATTGTAGTTGGTCACATGTCATGACAAATATTTTAATTTTGGATTGAGTAGTGACATATTCTTGTCTCTATGCTAGGCACATGTGTATGCGACATCAAGAGATCCATTATAGTGTGTTACGAAATTGTGACACTATATAAGCAACTTGAAAAATTTGCTCTTACATCGCATTCATTATTCATCTTGCTTTGTATTACATATGTTGTAATGTTGTTTGCGCGTTATTTATCAATTTTGCATCTTTCTATATATATATATATATATATATATATATATATATATATATATATATATATATATATATATATATATATATATATATATATATATATATATATATATATATATATATATATATATATATATATATATATATATATATATATATATATATATATATATATATATATATATATATATATATATATATATATATTTGATTGTTGCTCTTCTATGCAAAAACGCCTCTGAGTGATATATTAGTATTTTGTATTGGAACATGATACTTTTCACGATTTTCTATCTTTCTTTTTGATGTTGTCAAAGGGGAGAAGCATATGCGAGATGAAATTTCGAAGCACAAAGTCAGGGGGAGCCTTCGATAACTACATGAAATACATTGTTGCAAGTTTTGTTTAATCGAAAAGAGGGGGAGTATGTGAGTACAACTTTACCATTACATGTTTTGCATGATGTCAAAACTAGGAAAGTTTAGCATTTCTGTATATTGAACAATTTCTCTATGTCTTGTGGTACTCCTTTGCGTTAGGGGTCTTATAAACTATTAAAAACCATTTTGAAATTGACCAAAGTCTTGAAAAACAAGTTTTTGCATACTTGTTTCTTACATGTGCCGAAACATACGTGTTTCAGGTCGGCACATGCAACTCGATTTTGAAGTCTGTAGCCTTTAGAGGGCTTAGGCCGACACATACATGCATACAGGTCGACACATACTGAAGCATTCAGAAATTGAATAATTTCTTATACTATGTGTCGACACATACGAATTTCGAGCCGCCACATGCACTGCAGTTTTTAAAGCAAAACGTTATTGTCATACTTAGACCGACACATTTGTTTTTCAGGTCGGCACATACATTTAAAATTTATCTTATGTGTCGACACATACGATTTAATTGGGTCAGCTTTTCAATTCTTTTTAATTCTAAAAATTACCTTTTCGCATCTAAACTTCAACAACTATAAATACATCATTCATGCATCATTCCAACTTGATGAAACTATAAACACATACTGCATTTTCTCTTCATCTTCAACCTCCAACCTATGCATACACACTGATAAATCACACATAATCATCTTTTGTCGGGGGTGCCATCTAGGTGAGGTTTGATAACGTCGAATTAGGTTCTTGTGTAGACGAGAATATTGAGTTGAGATTTATAGGGGATTTTATCTAGAAAAACTATAGGTTTGTCCTCCAAGATCGTTGATAGATTTGGGGTTTTCGTGCTAGACATTCAAGAGAGGATTGTAGCCTAGTGAAAGTTTTTGGAGATAAAGAATGCAAATGATCTTTGGAAATAAAAAACACAAAAAAAGTAGCGCGAGAACGGAAAATCGAATTGAAGTGTCTTGTTTGCAATAGGTACAATTGATCGTGCACAAAAGCTTTGGTGATAAATAACACAAAGGAGTAACAAGATTCGATAAATTAATTGGTAGCTATTGTGTCTTGGTATTTCTCAAGATCAAAAGAAGAGAAGAGGTTGAATCAACAATAAACGGTTAGGGTTTATAGGGTTACTCTTGGAACACTTCTCTTGTAACGAATGTTTGCATAGTAAGAAATTATCCTAATTCCAAAATTGGAATTGGGGAGAGACATAGTCATAGTTAGAAAGATTGGTAAACTTCCTCAACAAATCCTCGTGTCTCTTTTCCTTATCATTTTTACTTGCTTTAATTTTCATTAATCAATTTGTCAAATAACATTGAGTAATCTATCGATTCGTAAGAATTTTTTTGTAACTGCTTTTTTTAATTGAGTGTTGATCGTCTTATAATCACTTTTGATTATAAATACTTTTTTACATCAACACAACTCAAAGAAAAATTCTGAAAATTTGATCACACACCAAATATTCGACAAATGATTTAATTTAGTTTATTCTTTTCGTTTTTTTTTTGTATTAGGGTTATTTAATACAAGTGTTTATAAAAAAATTAAAATAAATTTGTTTTAATCCCTGAAACTTCATAGTATATAGTTTAATTTACTTATAAAAAATAATTTATTAGGAGACTTAATCATTTTTCAAAACTATTTGAAATTAAAAAATAGTTTAATGTAATACTGTAGTTTATTGTGAAACGTCATTGTTGGTAATAGTATATTTTCTTGAAAATATTTCAATTTCATGATACTAGTTCTACAGTCATCTCAATTACTCTTACACACTGCCATATGATAAAAGAAAGAAACACGTGGATGTGGTCGTTGTGTGTTGGAGGTATGCAGACTTCGTATGATAAATAATGACAAATGCATAAATTAATGGCACAGAAGTCACTATTCAAATATTTCATTTGTTACCACTTATGTATCATCATTTACCTTAATTGATACTATTTATTCATTTTATTTTGTTCATTTAATGATCTAGTAAACCTTAAACTACAATCATAAAAAGAAATGACAAATTAATAATACTTACCAGCATGACCCCACACCACATGATTACATAGTTTCACTTTTCATTTGATGGAATCAATAGTTCTATAAATTGGAATGGTTTGAAGCCAATTTCACTCCATGCAAAACAATAGAAACTAAAATACTCATTCATATATACACTATGAGAAAAACCACTACTTCACTTGTTCTAGTTCTCCTTCTTGTGGCAATACTTTTGAATGGTGATAGTGTTGAGGGTGAAGGAAGAGGGAGTCCACCAAAGAAAGATGATGGTAATTTCAAATCTCAAAAGTCTTGGAAGTGTATAGATTGTATGATTTTGCATGGAATGTGCTTGAAAACTCCTTACCTTTGGCCTGTGCATAATAAGTTTTGTTCTTCTATCGGTCGCACAAATGTGGCACCTAAAGGCAGGGTTGCTCCTAAACTTGAGAGTGATATCCATGATTAGTGATATTGTAGTCATGCATATCTTGTGTTTTATTGATATATCTATATGTCTAAAATAATAGAATAAGATTGTGTTTTGTGTGAGTGTGAGAGTGTTTTGTTGTGTGAGTGAGAGTGTTTTACGTATCATATTATAACTATGTAACCTTTATTATGGGTAGGATAGTGCCTCTTTATGGGTATATATGTCATGTTGAGTATTGATATGTTTTATTATGTGATAAGTTTGTATTATGGTGCATATTATTATGGTTATAAATAAAAGTACTGAGATTTGGATCTTCTTTAATCCCTCTAGCAGACTCTAATGATCCTTAATTTGCAACTTGAAAACCAACCTTTCTATGGGTTTTGATCCTTTTGACAAAAAGACAGACCATAAAAACATAAAAAGGAGAACTTCATTTGTTGTTTGGTAAGTAAAAAACAATAATGTTCTAGTTTAAATACAATCCTATACAAAAATGATATAATTAATATCGGTCAAAATCTAGTTAAAGATTTTGCAAATTTAATTGTTATGGTATTGCGTTATCAATTGCGCTGTGATCATTAATCACAACATAAATTTGATTTTATTATCATAAGATATTGAAATTAAATAAGTTGAGCAAAATATAGAAACCTATAACATGAAGAATAAGAGCGCGGCTATATAGAGCGAAAAGATATTTCGTGAATTTCACGAATATTAACACAACTTTTTTCTAAAACTAAAAAATCAACGATGATGTCCAACTTGGATTTACTCAAGTAAGACAGAAATGACATATTAAACTATGACAAACACTGTCGTCTCTAATTTTAAGAACTCCACTCATTTAAGCCGCCATAAACTATGTCGATAACGGTAGCCAAGTTTCTCAATTCACATTCCAAATCCAATGATAATGACACTGATGGTGGCTTGATCTCAACCTGAAAAACTAACATGTCATATTTGAGTCATGGTAGAGCTATTCAAGTAAGAAAGTGAAGCACAAAGCTAAGTATATTAATGTTGTTGGCATTGGTTTTTTCAATAATCATTGGCTTGACTGTAGATATTAACTTTGTGCTTTACTGTCTTACTTAAATATGTATAAAATATTTTTTTCTTTTTAATTTTAAAATATATTTTAAAAATAAATATATTAAACAAGTCTTGCTTTCATTTTTTATCTCAAAAACATTTTTAAAAAATAATATTATCAAATATATATTATAATATTTTTTAAAATGTAAAAAAAAAAAAGCCTCATTTAAGAAAATCCTAAAACTCAAATTTAAAAAGTGAAAAGAGATAAAATAAGATAAAGTTAGGAAATATATGTTCAAGTTCTAAAAATAAAATTCTATTTTTATAAATATTATACCAAATGTTTGATTTGGTTTTTCATTATAATATTGTTAGTGAATAAGGTTAAAGATGAAGATGAAGATGGAAGAAAAAAGAGAAAGAGAAGAGAGAAAAACGGTTACAATAAATTTGTTGAAAAAAATCTCTATTATAAAAATCTTATTAATTTTCTTACAAAAATCCTAACTACAAACTTGTTTAAATACACAAAACAAACGACCATATAGACACAAACATAAATATGCTTAATAACCAAGCTAACAACTAAGAATAGCTTCTAGAAAAAATATCTAACTACTGCTTTTGGGGGGGAATAGTCTCAGAAGCTTACAACTTCTAGCTAACACCCTCAGAAACTACTACTTCTGACTAACAGACCCAAAAGCTTTCGACTCTAACAACAGTTTATGAGTGTTCTAACAGAATTGCTTTATTCATATTCAGCTAATTAAACTCTACAACACCAATTTCATTTCTCAAGCGGATAAAATGTTCAGGCTTGACAACTTTAGTGAGAACTTCTAAAAGTTGCTTCTGGGTGCTACAATGTGCAACTTCTAGCACTCCATTCAGGATTTAACTTCTCAAAAAATGGAACTTCGTGTCAATGTGTTTGCTTCTTCCATGTAGCACTAGATTCTTGGCAAGGCTTATAGCTAATTGGTTGTCAGTCATCAATTTCACAGGTTTGCTCACCTTGATCTTTAAATCCTGCAAAAAATTCATCAGCCAAACAACTTGATACGCGGTCAAAGCCCCCATAGTATATTCAGCTTCACAAGTTGGCAACACAACCATAGTTTTCTTCATTGAGCACCAAGAAATGAGACTTCACAAATACTTAAAAATATACAGAAGTACTTCTTCTGTCAATTTTGTCTCCACACCGATCAGAGTCTGAATAACATATCAGTTATGTGTTAGTTCTAACACCAGAAGAGAACAACACTCCATATCCCAGAGTCCCTTTAATGTACCTCAATATTCTGATAGCGGCTTGGTAATATGACACCTTTGGATTGTTCATAAACCTATTCATCATTCCTACCGCATAACAAATAGCAAGTCTGGTGTTATACAGAAGTCTCAATAAACCAACCAATTGTTTATAAGTTGTAGCATCTACAACATCACCCTCAACATTAGAATCCAACTTGTGATTCGTCTCAACAGGTGTGATTGCAGTCTTGAAATTTGTTAACTCAAATCTCTTCAGAAGCTTTAGCTCATACTTTTGTTGATGCAAAATTATCCCCTTCTTAGAGTACAAAATCTCCATCCCTAGAAAATATACCATATTTCCAAGATCATTCATCTCAAACTGATTCATCAGAGCCTTCTTGAACTTGACTATCTCTTCTGGAAAACTCTCTATTAGTAATATCTCATCAACATAGAGATACACCAGAATCATATTGCTTCCAGAAGTATGTTGCACATAAACATCATACTCCATCTCACACTTTTTGAATCCCTACAGTTTAAAAAATTAATCAATTTTCAGATTCCAAGCTCTAAGAGCTTGTTTCAGTCCATACAATACTTTATGTAAACCATCCCTTCCTGATTATTTTTCAAAAATCTATGAGGTTGTGACACATATACCTCTTCTTGTAATGGACCATTCGTAAATGCATATTTCACATCAGATGCATTAGATGCCAATTTCTATTAGCATTTATAGCAATCACCAATCTAATTGTTTTGTGTCTAGCTACAGGTGCAAACACTTTAAAGTAATCTAGTTCAGATTTCTGTAAAAATCCTCTAGCTACTAACCTTTCTTTGTGTTTTCCAATTGATCCATCTGGCTTCAACTTTATCTTGAAAATCCATCTGATGCTGATGGCTTTCTTCTCCTTTGAAATCTTAGTCAACTCCCAAGTCTAATTTCTTTCTATAGCCTCAAGTTCTTCTTTCATGGCTTTTAGCCACAATTTCTTCTTAAGAGCTTCTTCAACATTGTCTGGTTCAAAGTCTCCTAACAAGGCACACTAAACGACTTATCCCTCAGATTCTACTTTAGTATCTTGCAACATGTCAAACTCTGCAAATCTCCTTGGTATTTGTCTGATTCTATGTGTCTTTTGGACATGTTCAATATCTTCTTCCAATTCCGGAACAATATCGGATGTTGCACTACCTCCAAAAGTTGGACCACCTCCAGAAGCTCCTTCTTCAGAAGGTCCGCCTTTAGAAACATTACCCCTAGAGTTTCGACCACCAGATTCTGGATCATTATCATAATCAAAATCAAAATCAGATTCACCTTCTGACTCTGACTCGTCTTCAGAGTCTCCTTCTGAATGTGAATCATCTTCAGAACCTTCAAATTTTGAACTATCTTCAAAAGTTACCTCATGGGTTAACACTACACCAGAGTTGGATTAAGACTTGCTCCAATCCCATGCTTCTGACTCCTTCACAATGATGTCTCTACTAACTTCAATTTTATTAGTGATTGGACAATAAATCTTGTAGGCACCTATAATGTAGTATCCAATCAGTAATATTACTTTGTTTATATCATACAACTTCTTTCTCAGCATCTGGAACATATTTATTATAAACTTAACCAAATACCTCGAAATGATTCACACTTTTCTTGTATCCAGTCCACTTCTCTAAAGGAATAGTTTCCTTCACCTTCTTCGTTGGACACCTGTTGAGCACATACGTTGAAATTGAAACAGCTTCTCCCCACAAGGTGTGAGGCATATTCTTCTCCTTCAGCATGCTTCTTGTCATATCAAGCAAAGTTCTATTTCTTCTTTCAACAACACCATTGTGTTGAGGAGTGTATGGAGAAATAAATGCATGCACAATTATATTCTCCTCATAGAACTTTTAGAACTCTATAGAGTTATACTCACCTCAAGCGTCAGTTCTGAAAACTTTCAATTTCTGATCACTCTATTTCTCATCCTTTAGCTTGAACTTCTAGAACTCAGTAAACACCTCATGCTTAAACTTGATGAGTGATACCCATGTCATTCTTATGAAAGCATACACAAACTACACAAAATACTTGTTTCCTCCAAGTGAGTGTACTGGAAATGGTCCACATACAACAGAATGCATTACATCTAGAGCATTCGATGCTCTTAGGGATAATTCTGACTCAAATGGAAATTTGCGTTGCTTGCCTTCATGCATACCTCACATAACTCCTCAGGCTTCACAATCTTCAAAATCCCATGTACCAGATTCTTAGAACTCATATGTGTTGTACCCCAAAATTTGCCCTCCCTTTTTCACAAGAACATTACAATCCCAGGGTTTTCTCTGATTTTTAAGATTAGCTCAAGAATCAATCAAACAGACTTTTCTTTAGCAGACAATCCAGAATTAGGGTTTTCACTCGTATTTCTCAGAAGAAACTGAATCCTCAGAAATTCAGTTAATTGTTACATTGTTTTCACGCTTGTTCAAATTTACTGATTGTTCTCAAAGCCTGATTATCTGGGATAAGAGCTGAGACTTTTGTTGGAACATTAAGGCATCTGCTTGATTAGTGGAGTGAAAGGTTTATCGTTTAATGGAATGCTTTGTTTGTTTAACTGTACACTGCGTATGTTAATTGGAATACCATGTGTATTGTGAGTAATGCAAGGTTACGAGACTGCAAAGTTTGTTGATTATTTATTTTATCTGGATTAGAATTATTGGGATACATTTCCAATTATTTTGATTTGAGAGTCTTAAATAATTAAATAAACATGCAAAGAAAGATTGGAAGATATTTAACAGTAGAATTTTCTTTTGGATAACGACTGTTTATTCATTTCAAATGTGGTTACAAAATTTATTTGAATATTGTAAGCTTACAACTTATAGTATTTACAATAATGATTGTTTACAACAAATGAAAAAAAAACTATCTATTTCTAAGCCTAATCTCCTAAGATCTATGGCTTCTACTGCTTCCTCTATTGCCCAGGATGCATTCACCTGAAAAAGAAGAAAGAAAAGAAATCAACACAGTTAATTGAAAAAAGATTTTCAAATAGAAAAAGAAAGAAATCATCATTAAAGTTTGTCGGCCGGAATCAGAATGTTATGTTCATCATATTTTATTTTCCTCTCTGCAAATCACAAGAAGATCGCTTTTCTCGGTTCATAGAGAGAAAAATAAAAGATATAAAATATAAGCATACATTTGGTTCAAATACAAAAACATAAACAAGTCAGCAAAGCAAAGTGTACTGCAAAGTAAACCAAACTGCAGTAGTCAAACAAGTCAGCAAGGCAAACATGAGCAAGCATGGCAAGCTAACTACAATTCATTAACCAAATTGAATTTCAAACTGAAGTAACCAAGCATGTCAAACTGAGTTACAAAACTGTCAAGGCAAAGTACAATGCAGAAAGTATGCAAACTGTCAAGGCAAACAAGTACAGAAAGTACACAATGCAGAGAGATAAACCAAATTACAAGCAAGAGCTTGTCCTAGCCATCATCACTTTCCAGCCTAGACAAACTTTTCAGAATTAAAATAATAAGCAAAAGGTGCTTAGAGAGAGAGAGAGAGAGAGAGAGAGAGAGAGAGAGAGAGAGAGAGAGAGAGAGAGAGAGAGAGAGAGAGAGAAAGAGAGGACCTTTTAGTAAAATGAGTTTGCAGTTTTGGCAAAAGGCAAGCTGTTTTCAAGTTATCAAAGAAAACAAAAGATATAAAGAGAGAAAACTGTATAACAGTCCAGAGGAGGAGAACAAATCAAACCTACAGTCCCCAACCTGCAAGCTACAGACCTGCTTGCAAAAACCACAAAACTAGCAACAAACTGCAGCTGGCCAAACCTGCTGGCTCAAGTCAACAAACCTGCTAGCAACAAACTGCGAACTCACAGTAACAAACCTGTCACCAAAAAATCAAAACTTTCTTGGAAAACTGTAAACTTACTTGCAAAACTGCAAACTTGCTTGCAAAAACTGCAACTTACCTAAACTTGTCAAAACTACAAACTCAAACAAGCTCAACAAGCCTGAAATACCAACTGCAAATCAAATAACAAACTTGCTTGCAAAACTGCAACTTACTCAAACCTGTCCAAACTACAAATTCAAGCCAAGCTGGCCAAAACAACAAAGAACCAACCAGAGTCTCAAATCATCATCATCATCAACATCATTCCAAAAGAAAAGAAGAGCATTTCAGAAGAAAAAAAAACATAGTTTCAGAGAATACTCATCAACACATTCAGAAACAACAATAGCAAGTTTTCGGAAAATACTCATCATCAAACAAATCAAGAAGACAAAGATACCAGAAGCCAAAGCGCAACCATCATCTCCATCCTTCGCCTAGCCTCCAAGGAGCGCCACCGGCCGGTCTCACGTCTCCCTCCTTCCATTTTACAGAACAAAACGCTCAAGATACGTCCCTCAAACCCTTACTACATATAAACATCAAAAAGCCATAGATTAAAACATGCAAGTAATAATCAAATCAAACGAACAACAAAACTGTAAAAAAACCTAAAGGATAGAACGAACCTTACCCTTTGCATCCAAGGCTTTGAAGCATTAGGAAGATGAGAGAATGAGAGGCGACGCTCCAGTGGCTAGGGCATGGAGGGAGTTTCAAGGATGAGAAGCCTTCGTTTGAGAAAGACGAAGAGAACGAGAGCAGAAGGCGGCGCCGCTGAAGCCAAACTTGCAAACCCTAGTTCAGAAACCCCTAAAAATTGTTACAACATTCCATTATGGGCCTGACCCGCTCCTAACCTTTTCCTAAAGCCCACAATGTCCTTGCTAAACACGCACCCCCCCCCCCTCTTCATTTCTGACTTGCCAATTTGTTCTTCTTCATTTTTTTATTTGGGCCACAAATCCCTAGCCCATCACACTTTTTTTAGTTCCTTTTCTTTAAACAGAATATTATTGTATTAATTTCAATTAATTGAACCTTTTTTTATTACATCATTTTAACTAAATTGTTTTTTCTTTTAGTAAATAAAAACACTAAGTAACTTTGTTTTGTTAAGTTAGTCTTATTATTAATTAATCTTGTTTAAATATAATAAAAATACAAAAAAAAAAGAATATTTAGTTTAATTTAAGTAAATTTTGGTTTTCTTTAAACCTAGTTATTGATTAATAAAAATGCATAAATAAAAGGGATTTAGTTTAAAATAATTTTTCTTTCTTTAAAACTTTTCTTTTCATAATTAATAAAACAAAATAATAATACTTAATCTTTATTAGGTTAAATTTTATTTGTTTATTTGTAAATAAATACATGCATCTCATAATTCTTTAATTTTCCTTATTTCATAATTTGTTATAATTTTTACATTGAATTACGACAGTTCGATTTGGTTGTAACATATATTTGGACATTATTATTCTTGAGAGACTCATCCCCATTTGTAAATAATTGTACTCTCATCCCCGGATACTCTTTTGTAATAACTTAGACTTTAAATTCTCGCAATTTATTGCTTTCAATATACTGTATAGTAATTAGGGTTTGTATGCGACGATATAAAATCAATCGCTAGATGACCTACTACAGGAATAAATGCATGAAAATCAATACACAATTCACACTTGCACCTCTAGGGTAACCTCGCTTGTTGCCTCGGAAAATGCAATCATGTCCCTCAAGTATGAGACACTCTAGCAAATGCCCCTTCGATAAACGAAGATCGTAGTCCCTCAATGACCCTCGATGTTGCCTTTGATAAAACGATCTCGTCCCTTACAAAATTGCTAGAGCGTCTCACAAGTTGCTCTCAATGATTGTATACGATGACCCGCGCTTGTCCCGTTTAACATCCTAACACAAGGTTGTTCACCAAATACAATGGTGAAATAACATTGTCAAAAGGGTTGAAAACATAAGAAAGATCTTTGAGTAAAAATAGGATAGACAACTCTTAGTTGCTTGATCAAAAGTTTACAAAACATCCTTGCTATCTTCAAACACACTTCACAACACAATTTCAAAACCCTACTTTCAAACATTGAAAAAATTTCCAAAAATACAAAAACACCTTTGTATACATTCAAATAAGAATCATTACAAAGGTTGCCACAACGATGGTCTCTTTTCAAAACATCTTTCAAACACACATCACCACACAATTTCAAAACAACTTTCAAAACATTGAAATATCTTTTCAAAAAGACACACACCCTTGTATATATTCAAACAAGAATCATTACAAAGGTTGCCTAGACAAGGCCTCTTTTTCAAAGCGTTTTCAAAAACTGCACACAAAGCACCATTTCAAACAATTGAAAAGCAAAGCAAGTGATCTAAAAACAAGTAACTAAGAGCCCATGGAAAACCATGGATGAAAAGGGTGCTAGCACCTTCCCTTTTCATAATTTATCCCCCGAACCCGAGAAAACATCTCAAAGGTCTTTCCTGTGCTTTTTGACCTTTCCTTATGATAAAATAAAAAGTCGGTGGCGACTCTTGCTAAACCGCACAAGTGCAAACACAAACGCAAAACCTCAAGTCAGTTATCCCATCGTATCACAGAACTGGCGACTCTGCTGGGGATATATTTCTAAAATTGGGGTTACCTTAGGGTTTTAGATCACCTTTACATGCTTACCTTGTTTTCTTTGATTGCTGTGATACGGTGGGAGAACTGACTTGGGATTCTGCGTTTTGTGTTCGCAAATGTTTCGGTTTAGCAAGAGTCGCCACCGACTTTTTATTTTATCCTAAGGAAAGGTCAAAAAGCACAGGAAAGACCTTTGAGATGTTTTCTTGGGTTTGCGGAGTAGATTATAGAAAGGGAAGGTATTAGCACCCTTTCTATCCATGGTTATCCATGGGCTCTTAGTTACTTGCTTAGATCACTTGCTTTGCTTTTCAATTGTTTGAAATGATGCTCTTCAATTGTTTGAAATGGTGTTTTGTGTGTGGTTTTGAAAGATGTTTTGAAAAGAGGCCATCATTGTGGCAACCTTTATAATGATTCTTGTTTGAATGCTTACAAAGGTGTTTTTGTCTTTTAAAAATTTTCAATGTTTGAAAGTAGGGTTTTGAAATTGTGTTGTGAAGTGTGTTTTGAAAAATAGTAAGGGGGTTTTTGCAAGCTTGATCAAGTAACTAGGAGCTATCTACCCTATTTTACTCAAAGATTTTTCTTATGTTTCTAACCCTTTTAACAGTGTTGTTTCACCATTGTATTTGGTGAACAACCATGTGTTAGGATGTTAAACGGGACAGGTGCGGGTCATCGTATGGACCATGATAACAATTGTGTCAAGTATTTTTGGCAATTTTCTTTGAGGGACTTGATCATTTTGTTTAGGCAACTCAGATAGCGCCATCAAGGGACTATGATCTTTGTTTTTGTTTTTGTTTTGTCAAAGTACTTGACATGTAACCATGGCCCCTTTTTGAAGGCAACAAGTGGATTGAAACGCTAGGGGTGCAAGTGTGCATTGTGTTTGTTTTTCATGCATTGTTATCTTTGGATTAGGTCAAGCTATTTGTTGATTTTATTTTGCATACAAACCCTAGGTCTAAGTATGGCATAATTGGAAGCTTTTAAATGTGCGAGAATTTAAATGCTACACTATTACAACATGATATAGGGAAGGGGTACAAATTTGAATTGGGGGTATTTGACAAGAAATTAAATTCTAAATTATTACAACCAAATCGAATGTATAGACAATATTTAACTGTACAATAATTGAATAAAAATACAATAAATAAATGTTAAATGAAAGGTATTATGCAAAAAGTTTTTATGTATGTAAAAGGTATTTTTTAATGTGAAATGTAAATAATAAAAAAAAGTCAATTTTAATTATTTTGTTATTTAGGGCAAAAACCCTAATTCTTAAATAAATAGTATTATTAATTAATTTTATACAATAATATATTGATTTGTACAAAATATAAAAGTATATTTGTAAAAATGATATTTTAGTGCAAAATATTAATAAAAATAAAAATGTAATATTTTGTATTTTTGTCCTAATTATTTAATAAAATAAAGTATATATATATATATATATATATATATATATATATATATATATATATATATATATATATATATATATATATATATATATATATATATATATATATATATATATATATATATATATATATATATATATATATATATATATATATATATATATATATATATATATATATATATATATATATATATATATATATATATATATAAATATAAATTAATTATTTAAAAAAATGTGTATATTCAAGAAAATGTTTTTAAGTGTGTATAAAAATAATAAATAAATATAAGCATATTTTTTTTATTATTTTTAGGTTTTGATAAAAAGAATATAAAGCAAATAAACATTTTTATACTAGTAATATTTAAAATAAAATCCAAATAAATACAAAAAATTGTGAAAATAATTTTTAAGTATTTTTTATGTTAGAAAATAAAATATCAAAATCAGAAATAAAACAAAATGCAAAAAATGACAAATGTACAAGAAATGGGTCAGGGGGGTGTAAAAAGAAAAGAGGGGGGTGCCAGAAGCAAGCCTGTATAGGCCCAGCCCAAACTCACTTCATCTTCTTCCTCTGAATTGAAACACGCGTGCCTTGTACAGAACATGATATCTCCTGATTCTTTGATTTTTTGATAAAACTCATAACATGAAACTTGTAGAGCATCAAACAACGAATTCAATCATATAAAAAACTTAAGCTAACTCTCAAAGACCAGAGAGAATTTCTCTGGCCCTAATTTCTAACCTAGTTTTTTTAGAAAGTTCATGAACTAAATTCTCCTAGCACGATTAATATAAATGAAAACTAAGCATATGTATGGCTTCAGGGCTATGAGTACAACATATTTCATTCACAAACCTAAGCCTAACTATTCCTAAATAGAGAGATAGAAGTCCATGAAATACCTGTTTCAGTTGACTTCGAGCTGGACAATGCAGCAACTTTCAAGGGTGCTTGAGCTTCTTTTGAGCTTGCCTGAGGTCCAAGGAAGCTTTTCCAATGCTTGGTGTGTTTTGAAATGGCTTGAATCGTGCCACAGAACTCAACCTACAAAGATTTGAAACAAAAATGGCAATGTGTGTTAATGGTGTTACAGCTAGCAATGGAGGATCTGGATAGCTCAAGTAGGTTGGTTGGAAGGTGTTTGAAGTATCTTTGGACAAAACGCACGATGAAATTTGACTATGGCTTGAAGTTTGCAGAGCTGACTCTGTTTTGCAAGAAAATGGGGAATTTGTGCACTAGGAGTTTTGAGAGGCAAAAGGGTCGTGTTTCTGGCTTGTTAGGAGGTATGAAACTTGTTTACAATGTTTGTGTAAGTTGGTTTTAACAGATGTGAGAGATGGCATGTGATTTGCAACTTTTCTTCTTTTTCAAGCAAGAGTGTGTATCTGTCCAATGCAGGCCTGTACAAGTCCTATATCATGCTGCACCTTTTTCTCTTGGTTATTGGAATTGGTAGATTTGATCTTGCGTCAAAGATCTGGCCCCATGCCTCAAGGATTTTGTTTTGACATAAAGTGAAGTTTAGGCAAAAATGGCATTGTTACTTTTTCCAATTAAGGCTTAATCTAGTGTATAATGCCCTAATGACCAAGACAATACCTTAGATCAATTTATATGAATTAAATTATGGAGTAAAAACTGGTTTTGAGGCCTGTAATTGTGAACCAAGCTAGCTAGATCAGATTTGCAATTTGGTATGAACATGTATTGGCCATGGATCAAAGTGAATTTTTGCCAACTTCAAGCATTCGATTCTCTCTAACCACAAGGGTGTTTAAGGAGTTCTTAGACAATTTGGAAAGCTTGAAACATGTACTATAATCCATCTTTGAAATTAAACTTGAAAATACAAGTGGAACTAGGTGAAAAATGACCAAGAAGATGGGTCAAAATCCTGCCTAAACTAGGGCAAAATTTCTCTAAGTTAAAAGTTTTAGGTACCCTTGTTCCAAAAATCATAACTTGAGATAAAAGCTTCTTTTGAGAAAACTTTGTGAATAAAAGTTGTAGACTTTGTGATGGACTACAACTTTCATGTTGCAAGTTTTGTTTGAATCCATTTTCATCTTGGTGAAAAAATGGGACAATGTTAGGAAAAAATAAGAAAATTTCATAACTTAGAAAATTTCTAAGTTATGAAATTTTTCCATTTTAAACCCTAATTTGCATTTTTGGGTTTCTTGATGAACAATTTTCATAATTTGACATGTCTTGATGAAAAATAACTCTTGGAACTTGATTTTGACCAAAAAGTCAAAGTTTGACTTTTCAGTGTACAGTCAAATTTTGATCAGTTGACTGAAAAATTCATCTGTCAATCCTATGCATTTGAGATCTTTGAACTTGTTGAATGGGTCAAGACGATGTCATTGAGTCCATGTGTGAGCTTAATTTTTCATTGGCTAGGTCAAACAGTCAAAAATTGCCTTTGTACAGTCAAAAACCCTAAAAATGACCATTTTGCCCTTTTGGTAATCTGATCAAATTTCTTGTGGAATTGTGATCCAAACTTGATCAAATGGTTCATGAGAGTTCATAATGTTGATGTGGGTCAAAATTCATGAGGTTTGACTGTCAATTGGCCACAGTTGACTTTTTCCCCAATACAGCTGATTTCTAGGTCAATTATCCAATTGACTGGGCAAAAATTTGAATCAAGGCTTGAAACTTGGTATGGACAAACTTGTGAGTCCAACATGAAGTATGAAAGTCACTTTGGGCATTGTAGGTTAAAATATCTCTGTGCAAACTCAAACCCTAATTTAGGTCAACAGTGCAAGGAGGTGTCTTGAGCAGAGCAAACCCTAGCTTGATCTTGAGTTCCAAGAGTCTTGTGATGAGAAATGTTGATGAAATGAGAGAGAAAATTTTGGGGTACAACAATTGCTTTACTTTTTGGGTTCTTTGTTTGGGTTTGTTTTAAATCCTACACCCGGATTTGGGGACACCTTTTAGGTAAGTAGCAATAAACTGTGAGGGAACTGTGTGGGGTATACCGACATGGTTGAAGCAGTGGCTATGTTACTGCGACATATTTGTGGGTACCGGTAGCCTTTGAGTCAATCAAAGAGAATACGGGGCCGCTGAGTGATGTCATGAAGCACTAACGAACTCTTAGAACCTTACTTGACCATCTTGGCCTTTTTAGGGGTAGTGAGGTGACCGGCTTTGGTGCAGTCCGAAGTTGGTAGACACTCGATACTACACTCATTGAGGGTTGTTTTCTTGGAATATTTCAGTCGCCAGTAAAGTGGCTAAACTGAAACCATGAACACAGAAAATAACCCAGTGATATTGAGCTCCTTAGAACCCGGTTACTATTTATAGGACAGGTTGAGCCAACTAACTTCAAGAGGGTACTTACCTACAAACCCCATGCAAGCCTAAACCTAAGGACTTGTCTGCTTTGTGTGAATATGATTACATGTATATACACTTGCTTAGTTTTGCATACCTGTACATAACATCATAACATCATACGATAGCATTTTCAATAACCATTTCAATGATCTCAAGGGTCTTTGATGCAGGGTCACGTTGAACCAAACGTCTACCAAAGGGCAAGAGGTTTCATTTTCCTCTAAACAAACACTGTCAAAGATCAAGTACAACAACTTGAATCGAGGGTTATGACCCACTTGACATGGTGAGCTTGATTCTCGTGGAAAGACATCCACCAATGCAAAATTCTCCAATCAAAGATGCTGATCGAAGTTCAACCTCTAACATTTTCTTGTGTTTACCCCGCGAGATTCTTGAAAACATGCATCCACATATCATGCATTATATCATGACAGGTTTTCCCTTTCAGGTTTCCTTATTCTCCTACTGTTTATTTCAGTAGAGATGGCTCTAGAGAGGACTGTCGAAGATATCCAGGCTCAAAACGCTCAACTTTAAGAAATGTTCTTGAACCTGTCCCAGGGGCAAGAAGAAGTGAAAGCTCTCCTCACAAGGGGCATGATCCTAGGGAATCCAGGCGACACTAGGAATGATCAGTTGGAAGGGCTACAAATTGAGTTGGAAACAATAAAAATCTAGATGATGGGACAACTGGTGGGCCAGATGGCTCTACTTCAAGACCTGGCTCAAAGACAAGAGGAGCTCAGGGTCCTCGTCAACAAACTAATTCAAGACAACCAAGTGGGGCAAACAACTAGGGTTGAAGATCAAGTCATCATTCAACCTCCTTTGAGGCAAGAAGACAAGGGAAAGGATCCTCAGCTTGCTTCAGGGTCACAAGCTCAGCAACAGCCTCGTCAGCGTCAACGGGGTAATCGGCGTAAGCAAAATACATCTGGAAGACATTTAACTGAGAATGACATACCATCATCGCTAATACTGAAACGCTTGTTGGAGGTCAATCTGCTTGCTTTAAAGGATCCTCTTCGGAATCCCAATACCTCTGCTCCTGGCTATCACCCCAGTGCATTTTGTGTATACCACTCATATAGTCCTGGACATGACACCGACGACTGTTGGGATTTGAAAAACAAAGTTCAAGACTTGATTGACAGAGGAGTGCTGAAATTCATGCCGGATGGCGAGATGAAAATCTTCCGCTGAGGGTTCTCCACCTGAAATGACAAGTTCGAACTAGGAGACTTTTGTTTCATTTGAATTTTCAAGTTGTAATTTCTTTTGTTATTCAAACAATTATCTGTTGATGTCAAACTCTGTTTCATTAATGCATTTCATATGTTTGTCTTGAATTCATCCATTCGTTTTCACTATTCTTGAATTATGCTTTCTACTTTCTTTATGATATTTAACTCTTGCAAAAAGCTACAAGCCTTTAGAGGGAGGATGACAAAAACAATGCCATAATCTTATACAGTATGCTTTTGGACAGACCTTGCTGACGATGTACAGGCGTTTCTTTCAAATTCTAAACACTGGAGTTATAAGGAAGATAATCCCTAGTCAACCCCTTCGAGCCAAAGAAGTAGAAGTTTTCTGTTTTAAACACAAATTGAAACCTTTAAACCTGGGGCAGGGTAGTATCTCAGTTAATTCAAAAGAAAATGCGCGTTGAAGTCGCAAACTCTCAGTTCATGATACAATGAATGACATCAAAAACATTCCTTTAGAACCAAAAGACAGTAATGGTTCCATATCTCATAGGCAGTCATTATCTCTCAAGAAAGAAAAGCCCACTGAGTCAAAACCTACAAAGAAGGCTTAAGAAAGTTGGGGCATCCCGCTGACTGTAATCTCGAAAATAGGAACAGTCAGGAAAAAATTAGGGATAATGAATCAAAAGAAAGAGGTCATTATAAATCCTCAACAACATGAAAAATGTTGCAAAAAAAAAAAAGATTACCGCCTCCCACAAAATTCAACTTGTGTGGACCATCACCAAAAACGTCGTTCCAAACTCGAATTGAGTTCGACGCACAATTAACTGAGTTTAGGATTGAAGAACATCATGAAGAGCGGGTGGGTACAAATATACTTTGGGTCTTTATCCTTTGTTTCTTAAACCGTGAACCAAGCCATGTTACAACCCTTCAAAAGTCCTAATTGAAGCATGGGTTAGTTCGAAAGCATACTGTTACAAAAGGTATCCTGACTCCTGTAAGGCTTTGCTCTAAATCTTGTGTTGAATTTGTCTTATAAAAAGTTTTCTGCTAAAAAACGCATTTTTTCAAAACTTCGAGACAAGCATGAACTTTGCATTATTTGAATATCGTTGTCTGCACATGTTTACTTGTTTGACAGCGAAGAAATTCACACAGTGAATGTTCGGATGAACGAAAGCTCTCTCAGTGAACAAAATCACTTCAAATGGGATGACACTCCTGTTGCAAAAATCTCCTATCAACAAAGGGGGACTTGGTTTGGTATTGTCCAGTAAACCTGAGGCAGTCCAGTCAAGATTTCAACAAATCTTTCAAAGTCCAGTAAACCTGGAGCAGTCCAGTCAAGATTTCAAGAAATCTCTCAAATTGCAGATTAACCTGGGGCAAGTCTCCCTCACCATCACTTGGGGCATTAAAAAGTCAATCTCAGGGTTACGTACAGTACAAATTTCCTGGCAGTGTCACAACCATTGGATACTAGGGGCAGTGACGAATCTCTCCAAAATCTTTCTGAAAAGGAATTCAAGTATCCTCGAGAAGTTCATCACCTCTCTAGCAGAGCAGCAGTCATGGGTTTATTTCCCCAACACTTGTCAAGGATTTATTCTCCAAAACAAAATTACATTTCAACGATGTTCATGACATATGCAGATTGATCAGCAGGTAAAGATTCCTTCATCACCTGTTGGAGTTATGGTCGTCAAAGATTCCTTCATCACCTGTTGGAAGTTACGGTCGTCGAAGATTCCTTCATCACCTATTGGAGTTACAGTCGTCAAAGATTCCTCCATCATCCGGTTGAGTCAAAGTTAATCCAAGACCCTCTCTGTTTTGGTCAGATCGACACTAAGATCTCCCTGATTCTTATGCCAATGGAAGATCTTCCGGGTTTTTGATATTTCAGATAAATCTCTCAGCGATTTATTCTGATTTTCTTCACTATCAGAGATGAAGAATCCAACTCTTTTATCCTCCACCAGCTCGGGATTTATTTTCCCCAGCGAAAGGTCGTCTTGAAAAACATTACACCTCTGTGCATCAAGACATCATGCAACGCAATCTCATTTATTTTGAGAACATCGTTGTTGGATATTTGCCACTAACCTTTGCCTTCCAGGAAAGGTACAATCAAATTCAAGCGACAAATCATTTCTTCAGTCGAATTACAGACAAGTTCCTAAATCTCGACAAAGCTTTTCTTCAGTCGAATTACGAACAAGTTCCTAAATCTCAGTAAAAACAACCCACCAGAAGAATAACGGACAACTGAAGCTCCTAAAAATCTGTTTCTCTCAAGAATGAAGATTCTCATCCTTAAAACCTCAGAAGTTTGGTATACTCCCAAGTTCCTGACACCGTTAACAGAATGAATATTATCATCCTTAAAACCTCAGAAGATTGGTATACTCCCAAGCTCCTGACACCGTTAACAGAATGAAGATTCTCATCCTTAAAACCTCAGAAGATTGGTATACTCCCAAGCTCCTGACACCGTTAACATAATGAAGATTCTCATCCTTAAAACCTCATAAGATTGGTATACTCCCAAGCTCCTGACACCGTTAACAGAATGAAGATTCTCATCCTTAAGACCTCAGAAGATTGGTATACTCCTAAGCTCCTGACACCGTTAACAGAATGAAGATTCTCATCCTTAAAACCTCAGAAGATTGGTATACTCCCAAGCTCCTGATACCGTTAACAGAATGAAGATTCTCATCCTTAAAAAAACTAGAAGATTGGCATACACCCAACCTTCTGACCCAAACGCCTGAATGAAGATTCTCATTCTTGCTTCCCCAGTAGATTGGCATACACCCAAGCTCCTGATATTCCCGATAGAATGAAGATTCTCATTCTCAAAGTGGCATATTACCTGAATTACTGATATTCCCAACAGAATGAAGATTCTCATTCTCAAAGTAGCATATTACCTGAATTACTGATATTCCCGACAGAATGAAGATTCTCATTCTCACAGTGGCATATTACATGAATTACTGATATTCCGGACAGAATGAAGATTCTCATTCTCAAAGTGGCATATTATCTGAATTACTGATACTCCCGACAGAATGAAGATTCTCATTCTCAAAGTGGCTTACAACTTAATTCCTGAACTTCTTCCAAACAGGAATAAGCTTTTTCCAGAGTCCTAAGTTTTACTCTCCAACAGGATAACTAATCTTCAACAGTATGGCTATTTCCCACAGAGTTCTTACTCCCCAATAAAATCAAGATTCTCATCCTTGATTCTCCAGAGTTTTCTTTACTCTCAGCATGAATTTGTCAAAAAATTTAATCCCCTGCAGATCGAAGATTCTCGTTCTCGACTCCTCAGTACAAATTTCCCCTAGCAAAATGAAGATTCTAATTCTCAATTCTCCACAGAGTTTTCGGATATCCCCCGGCGAAGTTTTCCTCAAAGCAGGAATCCCCAGTAGATTGGCATACAACCCAAACTCCTGACTTTCCCCAAGCAGTATAACTTCTCCCCATAAAGATTGTCAAAAAGCTTGAAGATACACGTACTCTTCAACAGTGGTCCCAGGACTTCTCATTTTCAACGATCAAAGGATTTTCAATTCCCAGCAGCAGTCAAGGATTTATTTTCCCCGACAGCGGTCAAAGATTTTATTATCTCCCGCTATCCAGGATTTATCTTCCTCAGCAAGACGGCTAATCAACTTACATGTGCATCCGTTACATTCATATATCATAAGCATTGATACAACACGTACATTGCATCATACAACATAACTTTGTGTTTCAGCTAATATTTTACTTGTCGCAGGATAAGTTTAGCAAGTTTCAAACTTCAAGGATTTTTGAAAACAGTTTACGGATGCCTCCCGACACGGATGCTAATCTATTGCTTATTCAGACCCCCAACTCAGAGATATTCCAAACACGGATACCTTTCTGATACTCATTCTTTCCCCTACAACATACAGTTAAACAAACATTCTTGGATGGCATCTTTAAGCCCATCTCCGACAAGATTCTGTCACATCTCCAGATGGCATCTTTAAGCCCATTCCCTCAAATAATACTTCATGTGAGTGCAAATTTCTGGGCACTCTAGTGTCCAATCCTCTTTTACCTTCGAGTCGCGAACGACAAAATTGCCAATCTAGCTCTTCAGGTTCAAGAAGATTAAACAGGGGCAACTGTTGTACCCCAAAATTTGCCCTCCCTTTTTCACAAGAACATTACAATCTCAGGGTTTCTCTAATTTTTAAGATTAGCTCAAGAATTGATCAAACAAACTTTTCTTTAGCAGACAATCCAGAATTAGGGTTTTCGCTCGTATTTCTCAGAAGAAACTGAATCCTCAGAAATTCAGTTAATTGTTACATTGTTTTCACGCTTGTTCAAATTTACTGATTGTTCTCAAAGCCTGATTATATGGGATAAGAGCTAAGACTTTTGTTGGAACATTAAGGCATCTGCTTGATTAGTGGAGTAAAAGGTTTACCGTTTAATGGAATGCTTTGTTTGTTTAACTGTACACTGCGTATGTTAATTGGAATATCATGCGTATTGTGAGTAATGCAAGGTTACGAGACTGCAAAGTTGTTGATTATTTATTTTATCTGGATTAGAATTATTGGGATACAGTTCCAATTATTTTGATTTGAGAGTCTTAAATAATTAAATAAACATGCAAGGAAAGATTGGAAGATATTTGACAGTAGAATTTTCTTTTTGATAAAGACTGTTTATTCATTTCAAATGTGGTTACAAAATTTATTTGAATATTGTAAGCTTACAACTTATAGTATTTACAATAATGATTGTTTACAACAAATGAAAAAAAAACTATCTATTTCTAAGCCTAATCTCCTAAGATCTTTGGCTTCTACTGCTTCCTCTATTGCCCAGGATGCATTCACCTGAAAAAGAAGAAAGAAAAGAAATCAGCACAGTTAATTGAAAAAAGATTTTCAAATAGAAAAAGAAAGAAATCATCATTAAAGTTTGTCGGCCGGAATCAGAATGCTATGTTCATCATATTTTATTTTCCTCTCTGCAAATCACAAGAAGATCGCTTTTCTCGGTTCACAGAGAGAAAAATAAAAGATATAAAATATAAGCATACATTTGGTTCAAATACAAAAACATAAACAAGTCAGCAAAGCAAAGTGTACTGCAAAGTAAACCAAACTGCAGTAGTCAAACAAGTCAGCAAGGCAAACATGAGCAAGCATGGCAAGCTAGCTACAATGCATTAACCAAACTGAATTTCGAACTGCAGTAACCAAGCTTGTCAAACTGAGTTACAAAACTGTCAATGCAAAGTACAATGCAGAAAGTATGCAAACTGTCAAGGCAAACAAATACAAAAAGTACACAATGCAGAGAGATAAACCAAATTACAAGCAAGAGCTTGTCCTAGCCATCATCACTTTCCAATCTAGACAAACTTTTCAGAATTAAAATAATAAGCAAAATATGCTTAGAGAGAGAGAGAGAGAAAGAGAGGACCTTTTAGTAAAAAGAGTTTGCGGTTTTGGCAAAAGGCAGGTTGTTTTCAAGTTATCAAAGAAAACAAAAGATATAAAGAGAGAAGACTGTATAACAGTCCAGAGGAGGAGAACAAATCAAACCTACAGTCCCCAACCTGCAAGCTACATACCTGCTTGCAAAAACCACAAAACTAGCAACAAACTGCAGCTGGCCAAACCTGCTGGCTCAAGTCAACAAACCTGCTAGCAACAAACTGCAAACTCACAGTAACAAACCTGTCACCAACAAATCAAAACTTGCTTGCAAAACTGCAAACTTGCTTGTAAAACTGCAAACTTGCTTGCAAAAACTGCAACTTACCTAAACTTGTCAAAACTACAAACTCAAACAAGCTCAACAAGTCTGAAATACCAACTGCAAATCAAATAACAAACTGCAAACTTGCTTGCAAAACTGCAAACTTTCTTGCAAAACTGCAACTTACTCAAACCTGTCCAAACTACAAATTCAAGCCAAGCTGGCCAAAACAACAAAGAACCAACCAGAGTCTTAGAGCATCATCATCATCAACATCATTCCAAAAGAAATTAAGAGCATTTCAGAAGCAAAAAAAAACATAGTTTCATAGAATACTCATCAACACATTCAGAAACAACAATAGCAAGTTTTCAGAAAATACTCATCATCAAACAAATCAAGAAGACAAAGATACCAGAAGCCAAAGCGCAACCATCATCTCCATCCTTCTCCTAGCCTCCAAGGAGCTCCACCGACCGGTCTCAGATCTCCCTCCTTCCATTTTACAAAACAAAATGCTCAAGGTACGTCCCTCAAACCCTTACTACATATAAACATCAAAAAGCCATAGATTAAAACATGCAAGTAATAATCAAATCAAACGAACAACAAAACTGTAAAAACCCTAAAGGACAGAACGAACCTTACCCTTTGCATCCAAGGCTTTGAAGCGTTAGGAAGATGAGAGAATGAGAGGCGACGCTCCGGTGTCTAGGGCATGGAGGGAGTTTCAAGGATCAGAAGCCTTCGTTTGAGAAAGACGAATAGAACGAGAGAAGAAGGTGGCGCATCTGAAGCCAAACTTGCAAACCCTAGTTCAGAAACCCCTAAAAATGGTTACAACATTCCATTATGGGCCCGACCCGCTCCTAACCTTTGCCTAATGCCCACAATGTCCTTGCTAAACACGCACCCCCCCCCCCCCTCTCTTCATTTCGGACTTGCCAATTAGTTCTTCTTCATTTTTTTATTTGGGCCACAAATCCCTGGCCCATCACACTTTTTTTAGTTCCTTTTCTTTAAACAAAATATTATTGTGTTAATTTCAATTAATTGAACCTTTTTTTATTACATCATTTTAACTAAATTGTTTTTTCTTTTAGTAAATAAAAACACTAAGTAACTTTGTTTTATTAAGTTAGTCTTATTATTAATTAATCTTGTTTAAATATAATAAAAATACAAAAAAAAAAGAATATTTAGTTTAATTTAAGTAAATTTTGGTTTTCTTTAAACCTAGTTATTGATTAATAAAAATGCATAAATAAAAGGGATTTAGTCTAAAATAATTTTTCTTTCTTTAAAACTTTTCTTTTCATAATTAATAAAACAAAATAATAATACTTAATCTTTATTAGGTTAAATTTTATTTGTTTATTTGTAAATAAATACATGCATCTCATAATTCTTTGACTTTCCTTATTTCATAATTTGTTATAATTTTTACATTGAATTACGACAGTTCGATTTGGTTGTAACATATATTTGGACATTATTATTCTTGAGAGACTCATCCCCATTTGTAAATAATTGTACCCCCATCACCGGATACTCTTTTGTAATAACTTAGACTTTAAATTCCTGCAATTTATTCCTTTCAATATACTGTATAGTAATTAGGGTTTGTATGCGAAAATCTAAAATCAATCGCTAGATAACCTACTTCAGGAATAAATGCATGAAAATCAATACACAATTCACACTTGCACCTCTAGGGTAACCTCTCTAGTTGCCTCAGAAAATGCAATCATGTCCCTCAAGTATGAGACACTCTTGCAAATGCCCCTTCGATAAACGTAGATCATAGTCCCTCGATGTTGCCTTCGATAAAATGATCTCGTCCCTTACAAAATTGCTAGAGCGTCTCACAAGTTGCTCTCAATGATTGTATACGATGACCCACGCCTGTCCCGTTTAACATCCTAACACAAGGTTGTTCACCAAATACAATGGTGAAATAACATTGTCAAAAGGGTTGAAAACATAAGAAAGATCTTTGAGTAAAAATAGGGTAGACAACTCTTAGTTGCTTGATCAAAAGTTTGCAAAACATCCTTGCTATCTTCAAACACACTTCACAACACAATTTCAAAACCCTACTTTCAAACATTGAAAAACTTTCCAAAAAGACAAAAACAGCTTTGTATACATTCAAACAAGAATCATTACAAAGGTTGCCACAACGATGGTCTCTTTTCAAAACATCTTTCAAACACACATCACCACACAATTTCAAAACAACTTTCAAAACATTGAAATATCTTTTCAAAAAGACACACACCTTGTATATATTCAAACAAGAATCATTACAAAGGTTGCCTAGACAAGGCCTCTTTTTCAAAGCGTTTTCAAAAACCGCACACAAAGCACCATTTCAAACAATTGAAAAGCAAAGCAAGTGATCTAAAAATAAGTAACTAAGAGCCCATGGAAAACCATGGATGAAAAGGGTGCTAGCAGCTTCCCTTTTCATAATCTACCCCCCGAACCCGAGAAAACATCTCAAAGGTCTTTCCTGTGCTTTTTGACCTTTCCTTAGGATAAAATAAAAAGTCGGTGGCGACTCTTGCTAAACCGCACAAGTGCGAACACAAACGCAAAACCTCAAGTCAGTTCTCCCGCCGTATCACAATATGCCTTAAGCTTTTGAAGTTCAAACGCCCCAGTCTCTTGAGCCACACCTCACTATCACCTTCAGCTCCTTCAACGCTAATGCATTTAGTTTCAACTGTCTCCACATTCACGTTGAATCTTTTGTTGCTTCCCTGCTCAAATTTCATAATCAACTTTTGATTGCAGTCATACAACTTCAAGAGATTGTTCTTCATTATAACTGAAAAACCTCTCTCAATGAGTTGACCTACACTCATCATATTGCTCTTTATCCCAAACATACCAAACATCTTTGATCAGAACAGTTCTTCCATTATTCACTGACTTTGCCATTTCCCATACCTTCTATATTAAGGTACTTATCATCAGCATATCTGATCTTTGTCCTCTTTCTGGAATCAAAATCAATCATCCATTATTTGTTTCCTATTAAGTGATTTGAGCAGCCAGTGTCCATATACCACCAGTCTACGAAATACCTACTGTCAGACTGAGAAGCCATCAATAACACAGGTTCATCTTCAGAATCTCCTCTGGCTATGTTTTCTTCTTCTTACTTCCTTTCCTTTTTCGACGAATAATCCTTAGCAAACTGGCCAAACTGCTTACATCAGTGGCATTGAACATTCTTTTTGTCAAACTTATCCATTCCCTTATGATGTTTCTTCTCATCAGAATTTGAGGCTTCTGACTTTTGAGAACCATCTTATCTCTTCTTGGTCTTTTACCAAGACTGCTTCTGATACTTCTTACCAGAAGACGCCTTCAGAGCCTTCTCAACCTCTCTCTTAAAGGTTCTCTCAGTCATACGCAACTCTTGTGCCTCTAGCCTGCCTTGTAACTCTTCAATTCTCTTGGTGTTCAAATATTTAGAATGTTCAATTTCTATAAAAATGTAATCAAATTTAGGAGTAAGAGATCTTAATATCTTCTCAATGATTACTTGTTCAAAAAGAGTTTTTTCATAAGATTTCATCTCATTTATGATCAGAATCAATCTAGAGATGTAATCTAGTACCTTTTCAGTGTTCTTCATGTTGCGATTCTCATACTGGTTACATAGAGATTGAAGCTTCACATTCTTCACTGACGCATCACCACTATAGCAATGTGTCAGTATATCTCACGCAACCTTCTCCTTCATCGAATTAGCAATTTTCTCAAACACGTTCACATCCACACACTGATGGATGTAGAACAATGCTTTCTGCTCTTTCTTCCTCATATCTCTTTGCGTGTTTCTCTATTCCTCTGCCGCATCTGCTGAAACCATAATGTAACCTTTGGTGACAAGATCAAGAATGTCTTGAGCAACGAACAACACACACATTTGAATCATCCAGTGATTCCAATTCTTTCCATCAAAAACCAAAAGCTTTGTATTCAAACTGTTTTTGTCATTCATCTTTATTCTTTTGCACTAAAACTCAAACAGATCTCAGATCTCACCAAAGACCCGTGTTTCCCGATCCCATAAAATCAAGAAATGAAATTTGTTTATGATTCTGAGAGTGAATTCAATGCTAATTCAAGAAAAAGCAAAATAAATTACACATGCCTCACGTGCACTTGTATTCCCTTGTGTATCGAACCGGAGCTCTATATACCAATTGTTGGTGCACAATGTTGAAGATGAAGATGAAGATGGAAGAAAAATGGAGAAATAGAATAAAGATAAAAACGGTTACAATAAACTTGTTAAGAAAGAAACTCTATTATAAAAATCTTACTAACTTTCTTACAAAAACCTTAGCTACAAACTTGTTTAAATACACAAAATAAATTTCCATGTAGGCACAAACAAAAGTATGCTTAATAGCTAAGCAAACAGCTAAAAGTAGCTTCTATAAATAAAAATATAACCACTATTTCTGGGTGAATAGTCTCAAAAGCATACAACTTCTAGCTAACACCCTCAGAAGCTATAACTTCTGACTAACAAACCCAGAAGCTTTTGAATCTAACGACAACTTCTGAGTATGAACTACTTCTAACACCACCCCTTAATTTATATTCAGCTAATTAGACTCTACAACACAAATTACATCCCTTAAAAGGATAAAGTGTTCAGTCTTGATATCTTTAGTCATAACATCTACAATTTGCTTCTGGGTGGTACAACGTGCAACTTCTAGCACTCCATTCTGGACTTGACTTCTAAGAAAATGGAACTTTGTGTCAATGTGTTTTCTTCTCCCATGCAACACTGGGTTCTTGACAAGGCTTATAGATGATTTGTTATCAATCATCAACTTCACAAGTTTGTTCCCCTTGATCTTTAAATCCTGCAATAAATTCATCAGCCAAACAACTTGACATACAGTCAAAGCACACGTGGTATATTCAACTTCACATGTTGGAAACACAACCATAGGTTTCTTCATAGAGCACCAAGAAATTAGACTTCACAAATACTTAAAAAATATACAAAATTACTTCTTCTGTCTATTGTGTCTCCACACTGATTAGAGTTTGAATATCATATCAGTTACATTGTGTTTCATGAAGTACTTCTTCTTCGTTGACTGGTGTTGGTAGAGTTCTAAAGTCGAGAAAAATTACACCGTGTTTCATTGGTTCATATAAGATATCGGAGAAGATAGGTAATTTGGCCAATCAGATCACTTTACCAATGTCGCTTGCAAATATTCATGATGTGTTTCATGTGACTCAGTTGAGAAAGTACATTCAAGATCATTCGCATGTGATTCAGGTGGATGAGGTACAAGTAAGAGATAACCTGACTTTTGAAGTGTCACCTGTGCGGATAGAAGGCCGGGAAGTTTTACTTGGGAGTGTGAGGATCATATGAAAGAGTCGTACTCGACTGTGTTTTTCTCAGGTAATTTCTGGGGAAATTTTTTTTAAGGGGGGAGAGTTGTAACACCCTAATTTTTAGAGTTATTTATTAAAATGAGTTATTAGAGATATCCGTGGATTATTGATGAATATGTAATTTTTTATTGAGTATGATGTGTGTTATGTTTTTATGTTGTAGGGTAATGGGAAGTTAAGTGAGTAATAAGTATTTTAGTAATTTAGAATAATTAGTTAATAATTATTTAAAATTAGTTAGAGTTATTATTAATAATAAAATAGAGGAATAATTGATGTAGAGAAGATAAGGGAAATGTGGTAATTGGTGAAAGTCTAAGTGAGGACAAGTTGGGAAAAACATATTAGGGGTACAAAGGTTAAACAAGGAATAATGGAAAATATTTCATTTGGTACGATTGTGAAAAATATTGGAAGAGCATAGGAGAAAGTTAGGGCACAAAGAACATATAAGAGTTTTGGTAGACCGCGAAGAGAGGATACCTAAGCTAGGAATATAAGGTAAGGGGTTTAATCGGTTTATTATGATTGATATAGGGATTTAGATGTATGTAGGTTGTTTGGGTTTTTGTGATGAATCTGATAACATGATGATTGTGATGAATTTGGTGATAAATTGATGTTATAATGCTAATAAATGATGTATATGATGCTTACTATGATTTGCTATTGTGATGTTGTGAAACCATGATGATTTAGATGAGTTTTGGGTTTGCTTTGATGTTGAAATCGCAAGGCAATTTGGGACTGAATTATGCAGTAAACGCACAGTAGAATTGTTATTCGCGTTGCCTCGCCTCTGACGCGTCGGGCGAGGGAGCAGCAGAAGGAGAAAAGTGGACAAGAAATATAGCCCCTGGAATTTGTATGGAGATGAATGACTCGCCCCAGCTTCTCTGGGCGAAGGGGAGGCGAAAGTGAAGCTCAACAAGTGAGCTAATTTCTTCGTTGGGCGAGCTAATAGCTTCATCGGGTGAAGGAAATAGAAGAAAGAACATGCTCCTGGAAATTTGTATGGGGAGGAGGTTGTCGCTTCCTCCTAGTCGGGAAAGCCTCAAGCGAGAAAGCTGCTTTGTCGGGCGAGCCTCAGGCGAGGGACAGCAGGCTGGAACTTAAAAGTGTTGTTACTTAATTTTTTGAACTCCGTTCAAAGCGATGAACTACATGTGGGTAGAATAAAATGAGTAAAAATAGGTATAATTTTGGTACCTAGGCTATGATAGGCTAAGATCCGGAAGGGAGGACTATAATGATGCATTGTAATTAATATGATAATAATATGTTGTGATTATGAATTGTGGTATGACGTTGACGCTATTATGTTGATTTGTGAAATATGAAATATTGTTGATGATTCGGTGAATGGTGATGCACTTGACTAGATGCGGTCATGATTAATTATGTTGGTTGTGCATCATGCATTCATAGCATTGTTAGGATGAAAGTCCAGTGTTGATTTAAGATGTAAGTCCAATGATGTTGAGGACGTTAGTCCAATGTTGGCCTCAACCCCATTGTGTGGATCGAGTGCGTTGGATGTTGTGCTCTGATTTTAAGAGGGAATTGAGCCTATGGTGGGGATCATTGGAGGGTGATGAGTCTAGTACTCATAATGAACTGGTACCAGATGCATCAGTCTATGTTATTGCACTACATTTTATGTGGCATTAAATACTTGTTGCTTAGATGATGTTGTATTACGTTGTTGTGCTAATTGAGAATGTGTTGGAAACGATGTTGATTTTGATGCTATGATGTTGTTGTATGAACTACTATGTCTATTTCGTATATCTTTTGTAATGATATGATTAATCACCCTTTCTATTTGAATGTTGTCTCCACGTGGGTAACGCATAGGTGATCAGGAGTAGTTAGTAGGAGCTTAGAGGATAGCTTGGAGTGCGTTATTTATTTTTCGTTGATTTTAGAAGGTATTGGTCTTATATGTAACATCTGGGTTGGGAACGTTTAATTTGAATTTGTTTTCATTTTATTGACATGAATTAGATGTATTTCACTTGGTTAAGATGTTTTAAAATAATAACTCATGAATGTTTCACCCCAAAATTTTCCCTCTTCATTTTAGTTACATGGCTTATGCTTCATCATACATACACATACATTCTCATGATGGGATTAAGGTATCTTGGTTCACAAATTCTTCTACAGGCTATAAGAGATGTTTTGTTTGGTCAATAAGTGAAAAAGAGGATCTCATATCTTCAATCTTTAAACTATCTCAAGCTACAAGGGTTCCTTATATTGCAATATATCTCATTTTGTCCCATATGATCATTAGAATTTGGAAATTTGCAAAGTTTGGGGAAGAATCACGTTTCTACTGTTCATTTCTCAAGATTAGAGTTTTGATCAGTTGAATAGTTTGAGGCTTGTTAGAGTCAAGAGTGTGAAATATTACCTTTTCATCATTATATAAGACACCTTTATTCAAAGAATTTCTCAATTTGTCCAGAAGAATGAGGGCTTTGAAGATTGGTCATTATCTTCTAACACAGAGGGCTAAAATTAGGGTTTTGATTTTAATCAGGAAATCTCTGACTTTTTGGGAAAGACTTAATTCCATGCATCTTTATATGTTGATAAGCACCTATGATTGAGATATTGGGTGCCAATTTTGAGTGAAAGAAGTTCAATTGATCAAAAGGGGCAAATTGGTCATTTTGACCAAAAGTCAACCAAAGTCAAAGTTGACCAAGTGGACTTTTGGTCAACTATCAATTCAAGTATCATATTTTCATATTTCATAATAATTGGTGTCATAAAATCAATAGAAGAGTTCAAAATGGAGATAACTTGTTCAAGAAGTTTATTTGGACATTTAGAAAAATTTCTAAGTCCTTAAATCTCCATAGTACTGAACTTTGGACATCTATAACTTTCTCATTTTTTATCCAATGAAGGCAAACCCAACATGCTTGGAAAGCTTGAGAGAAAACATACAAGATTGTTAATGTGTGTTCAAGCCCCAAAAATGAAGCATTTGTGAGTTATTGAGCTTAGGAGTTTAGGGCATAAAGATGGCAAGTTACAAGTCATGCTTGCACGCGCAGGCCAGCATTTTCACAAACACGTGGCGTGTCCCTATTCATGATGCTCTATCTCTTAATATAAGTGATAATTGAGTTTGGAATTCAAAGAGAAGTTGTAAATGGATATGTAAGCTTCATGTAGATGTTTGAATCACTTTATTTGAGAAAATAATGAAGAAGATATGATCTTAAGAAAGGGAGGTCATGTAAGCCATCCACGCGCGCGCCTAGGCTAACAATTTCCCCTTTTTTCTTAATTTCACACCAACTTTTCTCCATAACCCAAGCATCTTTTTCAGAAGTTCAAAGCTCTATGATGATCTACATGGAAAGAGCTTTTCAAAGACCCCTTAAGCAAAGAAAGTGCGCGAGCCATTTTGGAGCATGTTGAGGGATAAGTGAGTTGTTTGATAAGAATTTGTATGCGTGCAAATTCCAGGTCATCAGTTCAAATTTCATTCATCTCTTTCGAAAATGACTGCAAATTCAACTGAGAACAACATGAAACGCATGGTTGCTTGCAAGCTGTTATTTATTTCCATAAATACCAAAGAAGCCCTCCAACGACTCCAACCTACAATAAAATGTCCTACCCCTTGCAGAAACTTCTTTAGCACACTTCATTTCTCTATATAAGCTCTCACCTATTCTCATTTCAGGAGGAGGCTTGCTCAACAACCATACAAAATTCTGCAAATTTTGCTCGAGGCTCAAATCTTCTCTTGAAACAAAATTCTTCCACTTTGCATTTCTCTCAAATTATTTGCTCAAAGCTTCTATTTATGCAAACCTACACCACATTTGAAGTGAAGGAGAAAGGTTCATTGGATTTCTTGCAAGTTCATAGGTCTAGAGTGAATTTATTTTTCACTCACTCAAGGTAAGTTGTTCTTGAACTTTGATCTGAATTTATGCTTACATTTTGAGATGTATACCTTGTATGATAGCATAGTTGGCCATATCTTAGATCTGATGAGTGTTTATATTCATTTTAAAGTCTGAATCGTGTTATGCAATTCATGTCCAAACGGTTTGACACAGTGATTTCATGATCAATTTTTTTTCTCTTGCAACAATTAAAAAATTAATAGCATATTCTTATTCCTTGAAATTTTCTGATGAACTTTGATGTTTGGAACATTGGATTTGGTGGAGAAATGAGAGAGATCAATGGATTTGAAGAGGCTTGATTAGATTATGTTTTTATATGTTCATGATATGTTGATTTCAGTGATTTCCGCGCACGCTTTTCTCCCTGATTCATGAATCATTTTTGAAAATCTTTGATCCTATCCTAATCTACTCAATGAGATCTTTAATTTGATTGCAATTTTGCGCGTTTTCATCAAGAATTGAAGGAGAAATCACGATCTGAATCCAGCATGTTGGAATGGGCAAAATGTGTTAGGGCATGGCTCGAGCTCAGGGACGATTATGTGGCGCGCATCCATTGAGCATGATTTGAATATCTTTTATAGCGCGTTTTTGTTTTAACGGGTGTAATAGGTTTTGGCAATTTTTGAATTTTTAATACATTTTTAATTGTTTTCTTAATTTTGTTTTAATATTTTTCTCTTACCCAAAAATCACTAAAAAATATATATTAGGTATATTTTTTACTATATTTTCATATTCTGATTTTTATTTCTTTTTTCATTTTTTTAGAAAATTAAATAATTCATTTAATCCAATCAGGGTTTTCTTCATCATAAAGGTTCTAGAATTTTGTTTTTCAACTTTCTCTAATTTGAAAAATCATCAAAGAATATATTAGGTTTCATTTTGAATAAATTTCGTAAAAAATTTATTATTTTTTTTACAAAAGTTCGAGATAAGAAAATAAAATCAATCTTTGATAATATCATTTTCTTTACCTTTTTTTTGTCACATTGTGTAAATAATTTTTGTTTGATATTTTCCTCTAGTACTAAAATTCCATAAAAATAGGTTTACTGACCCTTAGGTGTTAAACTATTTTTCTACAATTTTTAATTGAATTTACACTTCAATTTTATTTTTTTATTTTTTTGGAAACTAATATTGGTTTTTGACCTTTCTTTTTGCTTAGGCCTTAAGAAGCAATTTAAAGCCTAACTTCCTCTACTTGAAAAAATCAAAGAAAATGTATTTAAATTCCTTGGATGCTATAAAATCATAAAAATCATTTTTGTTGAATTTTAACTTTTGATTTTACATTTTTCACAAATATTTTGCTAAAGCTCTCTAGTTTAACCCTTTTATTAACTAGTTTTGTTAATTCCCAATCATTTCTAATTTCTCACTTTAATACAAGGGATTTAAATCATGTTTCTGACTTTTACAAGTCTTTTGAAAGTTATGTTTTAATTGGTTTAATTTTACAAATTTTTATTCTATTTTTTAACCTAATCTTGATTAAGGAACATATTAGGGTTTTACCTTGACCAAAGTGCTTGTATTTGAAAGTTTGTGTGCATAGTTTAGAGTTAATTTTGTTAGCCTAGGATATACTATTGACTTGGTATTAGTAATCCTTCATTCTCTCACACTTCTAACATCTTTCTTTCCCTTCCAACCTTGGCTAATTCTTATCCACCTCTCTTGGTGTGCTTAAGATATCTTTTCTTTGTTTTTGTCACAAGTGTTGAATGTTTTTTGTGCTTGGTCATTCCTCTTCCCTTCTCTTTTAGAACCACCCCTTGTATTCTCCCCATAAGTTTTTAATTCACTCTTTTCCAAGTGTGAATTGAATAAACCTTAGGCTTATACCCATGTATGCTAACAATAGGTAGAGGTGTCCCTCTTTTATCCTCAACTATAAAAAGAATGTTGCATGACAACTCTGGGGTTATTTTTCTAGTTTTCCCTTAGACTTTTCTTTTCCTTTTTGCATTTGCATTAAAACAAAAACTTATTTTTCTTGAAAACTTCAAAACACTTAAAAATAATTGATAAGAATCATACCTTTGTTGAGTATGAGAGATGATAAGCGGGTTTCTTCTCGATCTTATTGTTCTTCTATTCAAGGCTTTGGTGTGGTTCAAGTCTCAAAGAATCATTTCATTAATAAGTGGATAAGTGGATAATATCTCTTTGTTGAGATCAACTAGCTATTATCCGCAACAAAAACACCAACCAACACAAATTCTTTTCCTTCGGGGTTTTCTTTCAAAACTTTTTCAGAAGAACATGTTAATTCACTTCTGTGCTGACGCATAAGTCTCCAAAGGTCGAGTTGGGGCAGAAGGCAAAATTAATATTGTTCATTAAAAAATATAAACCAAACAAAAATTTTTGAAGCCGAACTACGGCTACTCTGATTCCTTAAAAGGGATACGTAGGCATTGGGGTAGAGCCCGAACGAGCATAAATTTTATTTTCCCTATATTATTTTCTCTTCTCTTTTGCATGCATTCCCCCTTTGCATCTTTCTTTTTAGCTCTTAGGCTTTAGACATAGAATTTACACACCCTTAGATTAGAACAACATAAGTGGATCCTATGGAGTACAACAAATGTGTGGGGTGATAATACCTTCCCCTCGTGTAACCGACTTCCTTACCTGATCTCCTTGGTCACAAGACCGTCATTTCACCCCTTCAGGTTTTCTCTATATTTACCTTTCCCTTCTTGTGGGATAAAAGACGTTTGATGGCGACTTCATTGAATTTTATCTTTGATGATTTCATCAGGTTGTTTCAATGAACGATGAGCATGGATGGTATTTTGAAGGTTATTATGAATAAAGTTGTTTTAGACTATGAATTTCATTGTGTAATAAATGATTATTGTGTTAATATTCTAGAAGGAAATGATTATAAGCGTTGGAAAGCCTGAGTTACGGAGCAAGATATGCATGTATGATGTTTTATGGAGCATGTGACACCCTTTTGGTGCTTTGTGAGATTTATTTAATTAAATTATTATTTGAATATTCGTTGGGGTTTTAGGACGGTGTTACACATGACTTCTCAGGCTTCACAATATTCAGAATTCCATGTACCGGCTATAGAGACTTATATGCCCTAAGCTTATAAAGTTCAAATTCCCAAATCTCTTGTGCCATACTCATTGTCACCTTTAGCGCCTTCTGTGCTAAGGAATTTAGTCTCAGTTGTCTCCACATTCACCTTGAATGTTCTATTACTTTCCTGCTCAAATTGCATAATCAAATTCAGATTGCAGTCATACAACTTCAATAGATTATTTTTCATGATAACTGAGAAATCTTTCTCAATGAGATGGCCTACACTCATCAGATTGCTCTTCATCCCAGGAACATACCAAACTCCTTTGATCAGAATAGTTCTTCCATTCTTCACTCTAACTTTGACATTTCCTATACCTTCTCAATTAAGGTACTTATCATCAATACATATAATCTTTGTCCTCTTTCTAGAGTCAAAATCAATAAGTTATTGTTTGTTTCCAGTTAAGTGATTTGAGCAACCAGTGTCCATATACCACCAATCTACCAAATACCTACCATTAGACTTAGAAGCCATCAATAGAACAAGAAAAACCCACTTTGTAAGATAAATTATAAACATCATAATTCTCAACACACACACACACACAGACGGGATGTTGGAATATCTGTTAAGACATCCTCATCCTACACACATAGCTACATCACTAGCAGCAACAGAAGCACACACTAATACGGAAGCATGAAACATCATGCTATGTAGCATTAGTAAAAGCACACACTAAGACAACAACATGAAACATCATGCTCCCCCTAAATAGTTGCAACCATACACAACACACAACTTTACTCCCCCCTTTTAGCCAAAATCTTGACAAAAAGAAAATAGAGTAAATGTACATATTGCAAGAATATATATTGCATACAAACAATACACACACAAAATTGAAGCACAAATGAGAGAACAAGTGAAAACAAACATAAAAACCATGCACGACCAAAGGAAACACACAACTATAGACGGAAGCAAACAAAACTAGGTGGAAGCACACATTATTTTGGAACCTAAGGATCCTCAAAATACAGACACCAAGTTCACCCCTAAGCTTTTCAAACTGATTTGCATCCAAAGCTTTGGTGGAAATATCAGCCAGTTTTTTTTCAATGGCTATATGCTCCAGAGTAATCACTTTATCTTCAACAAGATCTCTGATAAAATGATGACATGTGTCAATGTGCTTAGTCCTGCTATGTTGAATAGGATTTTTAGAAATATTGATAGAACTAAGATTGTTGCGGTATAATGTCATGACATCTTGACTGACATTGTATTCCTTCAACATATGTTTCATCCACATCAGTTGTGAGCAACTACTTCCAACTGCAATATACTCAGCTTCAGTTGTAGACAAAGAAACACAATTACGTTTCTTACTAAACCAAGAAATCAGGTTAGTTCCTAAGAAGAAATAACCAGCTGAAGTAATTTTATGTCATCACTACTTCCTTCCCAATCTGCGTCACAGTACCCTGCCTACATGGAATTTGATCCATGAGAGTATAAGATGTCACAAACACTAGTACCATTGATGTACTTAAAAATCCTCTTCATTTGATTGACGTGACTAGTTTTTGGCTCAACTTGATATCATGCATAATCCCCAACCGCAAAGGTGATATCAGGTCTACTAGCTGTAAGGTACAACAAGCTACCAATCATGATTTTGTATAAGCTTTGATCAACATTAACACCTTTTTCATCTTTTGACAATTTCAAATGTGTAGAAGCATGTGTCCTTTTGTGACTAGCATTTTCCATTCCAAACTTCTTGAGTATGTTCTTGCCATACTTACTCTGAGAGATAAAGATAAAATCATCCATATATTTGACTTGAAGTCCAAGATAATATGTCAATTCCCAACCAGACTCATCTCAAATTCTGATTGCATTTGTTTAACAAAATTTTGGACCACCTAATCTGGTATCCCTCCAAACACTATGTCATCAACATATATTTGGGCTATCATGAGTTTTCCATCCTTCTCCCTAACAAATAAGGTCTTGTCTATTCCTCCTTTTCTGCACCCATTGTTGACCATAAACTTTGTCAACCTTTCATACCAAGCCCTATCAACTTTCTTTAGCCCATAAAGAGCCTTCTTCAGCTTGAACACATGATCTAGATAGGTATGATCAACAAACCCCTTGGGTTGTTCAACATAAACCTCTTCATGCAAATACCCATTCAGAAAGGCACTTTTTACATCCATTTGAAACACTTTAAACTTCAATAAGCATGTTACTCCTAATAGTAGTCTGATTGATTCAAGCCTAGCTACTGGAGAAAAGGTTTCATCAAAATATAACCCTTCAATATAAGTGTAGCCCTGTGCTACGAGTCTTTCTTTATTCCTGGTAATAACTCCACATTCGTCATTTTTGTTCTAGTATACCCACCTTGTTCCAATGACATTTGTACCATTAGGCCTCGAAACCAAATCCCTAACTTCATTTATCGTGAAGTAATAAATTTAATCCTACTTTTATAATTTTCCCTATTTTTTAACCTGTATTTTGTGGATCATATCACAGCAGAACAATCACAACAGAACAGGCAATTTGCATTTGTGATATAGCTATCATAATAATAATAATAATAATAGTATCATAATAACAATAAACATTGGCCAAACATCTCCATAGTAGCGTACAAACATCTTCATAGCAGCGAACAAACATCTTTATAGCCTTGTCAGATAGTTTCCCCTTGATAATTTTTATCTTCGTCATATCCGGCTTTACGGAACTAACACAGACCATTTATTTCCTATTGGTATCCATTTTTAAGATACTTCACCAAAAACCATTGATTATATTTTTTCTTAGAACTCCTATGAGTAAGACAACAAAAAAGATGATAAATAATAAATACTTGAGATGTAAATGCATGTATGCATGAGAATGTTACATGGTGGTGGGATTTATGAGATGTATCCTTAGTTGGTAGGTTCCTAGTTTTAGCCTACAGATATTCTACCCTCCCCATAAGGTGGTTTCTTTAAGAGTATCATGGATAACACCAAAGGGTAAAAGCACAAGGGCCTTCTTAGGCGGAGCCTCGTTGTAGACCAATACTTTTGTCTCTTAGGTCGTACAAGGTCTCACCATTAGATTTTGTTTTAGGGTTACTACAAAGAGTCATAGATTTCATTCCAAACTCCTAACCCCCAAAGAGTCTAGCCCCTTGAAAGATATTTCTTTTTAGGAATTCCATCGACTCTAGGCGATGTTGTCGGAAAAACTCATAGGGAAGTTAAATCCCCTTGGCCAATAGGCAGTCCTTTTTTCTAATGTTTAATACTTTTTTAAATTGAAAATCCCACCACAATCAAAATAATATGATAAAAATAAACAAAAATATAAACAAAATACAAACAGGAATATAGAAACAATAATACCAAAATAGAAAGAAAACCCTATAAGAACCCTAGACCTAAAAGAAAATCGTCCCCAACAGAGTCTCCAGTTGTCGTAACCGGCAAAAAATATTGTGAGTTGCCACTATTAATTTTATCCTAAGGGAATGGAATTTAATAGGAAACCCTAATTTATCATAGGTTCTACGTTCGTGGGTCGATTAGACGAGGGGAAGGTGTTAGGAACCCTTCATCTCCCTTGTTCTCAAGGGGCTCCATTATTAGGTCAAGTGTAGATAGGGAATTTCATAGTTTGGGTTTCTATAAGTTGGGAAGAAAGATTTAATTTTTAAAAGTTGGACTCATCTTGGTTTTTAATTCGTGTGCCTACGTATCTCCTTATGAAGAATCAGAGTTCAATTTCATAGTTCGAAGGGTTTGGTTAGTTTTTTATGGATTGTGGAAATATTTTAAATTAATCCTTAAACCAAGTCTGGGTTGAAAATAGAGGAATCGTAGACGCAGTTCGCAGTTAATATAAAATAGATCCACAATCCTTTTTTTTGAAATAATTTGAAGTTAATTTAGTAAAAAAGAAGTTAGTATTTGATTGGTTAGTTGTCTTAGATGTAAAAAAACAAGTTTGAATGATAAAAAGTTTGATAAAATAAAAGAATGGTTAGTATTTGAAAATAATTAATAAATAAATATTTCTTATTATTACAAATATATTAAATATTTTTAATATTAATCTAATATTATTATTCAAATATTTAAATGCAAAAAAAATATTTTTAATGCAAAAAAATGTTGATGACAATAAATAAATAAAATAAATAAACAAAAATTAATTAATCAATTAATTAATTAAATTAAATTAATAAATTAATTTAAAAAGAGGGGGTGTATTTGTAGTTTGGGTAGTAAAAGCATGGGGGTGCTGTTAGAAAGGGGTTCAGGCCCATATATTGATTTTAGGTCCACGGGCGCTGAGAGGGTGCAGGTTTAGTTGATTATCCCAAATTAGTAAATTGGGGGGGGGGGTGCGAATACAATGGGCTTTAGGCCCAAACAAAATTGAAGTTGAGTCTGTTTGGCCAAGGTGCGGTGAGGTCCATAAATTATGGTGCACAAGCGCTACTACCATCATCTGATGGTAATCGTGTGACCCTCTAAGGTTAACTCAGAGGCGTTGATCAAGGTAAATGAAACAAACGGTGATGATCATATGCTTGACTAGGGAGTATGATGAGTGCGCCGCATGGGAATTATGTTAAAGAGTTTCATCACACGGATGGTTAACAGCCACGTGCCATCGATCCAACGAAGCAGAAGGAGGGTATATCATAATGTTCCCCTCATTTTCATTCATTTTATAAAACCTTTCCCTCTCTCTTCTTATACTCCCTCGTTCACTCTTATCTCGAACCCAAGAAACCCTCCATCCCTAAAACCCAGAATCATCCCTCACTGATTGAACTAACAACAATTGATGAAGCTCTTCTGGACTATGACTGGATTCTGGCAATGTAGGAGGAATTAAACCAGTTCACCAGAAATGACGTATGGGATCTGGTTCCCAAACCAAAAGGATTCAACGTCATTGGAACAAAGTGGGTGTTCAGAAACAAACTGAATGAGCAAGGAGAAGTCATCAGAAACAAGGCACGACTAGTGGCACAAGGGTATAGTCAGCAAAAAGGGATAGACTATACAGAAACATTTGCTCCAGTCGCTAGGTTAGAATCTATCAGACTCTTAATCTCCTTTGTTGTCAATAATAGCATCACTCTATATCAGATGGATGTCAAAAGTGCATTCTTAAATGGTTACATAGATGAAGAGGTATATGTGCACCACCCACCATGGGTTTGAAAATTTCAAACACCCAAAATATGTTTACAAACTAAAGAAGTCACTCTATGGTCTGAAACAAGCTCCCAGAGCTTGGTATGAAAGACTAAGTAACTTCCTGTTAGAAAAGGAATTCACCAGAGGGAAAGTGGACACAACCTTTTTCTGTAAGACATTTAAGAATGACATTTTAGTTTGTCAGATTTACATAGATGATATCATTTTTGGATCCACTAAACCTTCTCTGGGAAGAGAATTTTCTAAGTGCATGTAGACAGAGTTTTAGATGAGCTTAATGGGAGAACCTAAATTCTTTCTAGGAATTCAGATAAACCAAACTCCAGAAGGAACTTACATTCATCAGAGCAAATATGTCAGAGAACTTCTGAAGAAATTTGACCTCTAAGAATAGAAGCCCTCAAAGACTCCAATGCATCCCATGTGCATTCTAGAAAAGGAAGAGGTAAGTAAAAAGGTAGAGCAGAAAATCTATAGAGGTATGAATGGATCTCTCCTTTATCTGATGGCTTCAAGGCCTGATATTTTATTCAATGTTTTCTTCTGTGCTAGATTCTAATCAGATCCTAGAGAATCTCACTTAACAGATGTTAAGCGAATTTTCAAGTATCTGAAAGGTACTACTAATTTGGGTTTGTTTTATAGAAAATCCAATGAATACAGCTTAGTAGGATACTGTGATGTTGACTTTGCTGGAGACAGAGTAGAGCATAAAAGCACTTCTGGAAGCTTCCAGTTTCTGGGAGACAACCTGATCTCATGGACCAGCAAGAGACAGTCCATAATAGCATTGTCAACAGCTGAAGCTGAATACATAGCAGCTGCTGGATGTAGCACTCAAATGCTCTGGATGAAAAGTCAACTTGAAGACTTCAACATATTTGAGAGTAACATTTCTATATTCTGTGATAACACTTCGGCCATATGTCTATCCAGAAACCCCATTTTGCATTCTAGGGCTAAGCATATAGAAATAAAACATCACTTTATTAGGGATTATATTCAGAAAGGAATTCTTACTTTAAAATTTATTGACACAGACCATCAATGGGCTGATGTGTTTATAAAACCCCATTCTGAAGATAGATTCAATTTCATTCTGAAACATCTCATCATGAAATTGTGTCCAGAATAAAATGTTTTATTTTCATATTCTAACCCTCATAATTTTATTGTTTTCTGTGAACTTCTGATCAACTTGTCTTCAGAAGTTAGGAGTACAGTTGCCTCAGAATCTATCTATGAAGATCTGAACTTTTCATTTCAAGGATAGAGGCATGCAGTTCACACCATCAAACATTTGTCATCCTCTCACAAGCTACCTTCTGAGGCTGAACACGCATTCAAAATCTGAAGGGTCCAAGGCTCTGATTGGATGCATCGAGACACTTGTCATTGGTAACTGTTCAATATATCTCTAAATCCCCTAATTTCAGGTTTGATTAATTTAATATAATCATTACTTATTTTCTCTTTCTTACTGATTACGCTTTCTAAAGAACTTATATAAACTCAATTTACTATTTCATTCATTCACATTTTACCACCTTCAATATTCTCTCTTGTTCTAGTTTCTTTTAAAAAAACCCTTTCTATCAATTTTCTTCGAAGAATCCGTGTGAACAATGGAATCATCATCAAGTCTCAAGAATATCAACAGTGCTCCTGGTTCTTCATCTACTGAACAATATGAGGATCCCATTAGAACGCTACTCACTCCGGTCGACAACCTTGAAGTTCTATGTGAATTGATCATTGATTTTAATCTGTATGAAGATGTAACTACACAGGGATGGAACAGATACTTTGATCATCTATTGGGTCCCACTTTTCTCATTCTTGTCAAAGAGTTTTGGATTCATACTACTTCATCCAACCACCAGGTCACGTCATATGTTATGGGGGAAGAAGATAGTGATTACAAAAGATTTGATTGGGAAACTCATTGGATACAATGGCGGTGGAGTCAGAAGCATTGATATGGCTGATAAGTGTTCTGACCTAAAATCCATTGCTAGGGTCATCTTCACTTCTGGACAGCCACCCAACAAGATCATAGGCTTGAAAGATCATTACAGAATCTGGGCTAGAATAATTCTGGGATGTATCAATCACAGGAAGCCTACAAGCTCTCCTGATTACATAAACATTGATCAACAGTTTCTGATATACTTCATTGCAAAGAAGACCAAAATAAACCTTCCACATTTGATCTTCAACCATCTCAGAACAAGTGTGAAAGAGACAAGAGAAGAAGAAAGAACTAAGAGGGATTGGATTCCTCTAGGAAGATTGATTTCAAATATTCTAATGGAAAACAGACTGATAGAACATCTGACAGAGGCTCAAGAAATCAGTACTCTGGAAGAAACTGCTGGGAAACCTTTGAATGCCAAGAATCTGAAGAAAATGAAGATTGTTGAAAACATTAAGAAGGAACCAACAATTGCTTCTCATGAGGTCATCCTTTCTAGGAGAATCCCTCTGAAGGATTTTCCATATTCTCTGAGATAGATGCCTCTCCAGATATTATAGTCAGATACCTTGAAGCTTGCAAGGCTGATGGGACTATTCCTGAAATCAACATCCAAGATCTGCACAAGCCAACTCCAGAGATTGTGCTAAAGAAATCCAAAAAGAGGAAGGTAGCAGGAGAAGGATCCTCTCAGAGGACACCCAAAGCTGCGAAAAAGAAAGGTAACACATCTTTTGTTTTTGTTGTAGAATCAATAGCTATTCCAACATCTGAAACCACTCCCCCTCAACCAATAGAAAATCCTTCACCCCAAACATTTAAGGATTTTGACATAGATTTTGACCCATTTGTAACTCTTGGAAATTTCTTAAATGAACCTCACTCCCCCAATCCAAATCCAGAATAACATCAACCAGAACTTACTAGAGTTCTCTCTGATATTGAACTGTTTGATCAAGATTTTTCCTCACCACTCCCAGAAAATCCAAACACTCAACCTCAACAACCAGAAAATCTAAACACTCAACCTCAACAACCAGAAAATACACAACATACTCTCCTCAACCAGAACACCAAAACCTCAACTCACCTCAACTAGAAAATGAAAACCCTCTCACTCCTCAATCTGAAAATCCATCTTCTGAAATACTTCAACCGGAAATTCAACACGCTACCGCAAACCAATCAGAAGACTCCCTTTCAGACTCTGATACCACCACCCAAATTCCTGGGATAACAGAACCTCTTACGGTCCGTTTACCTCTCTCCATTCATGATATTCCATAAATACCTTCACCATATGAATCCACTCCACCAAACACCCCTCACTCACCAATCCTGATTTCTGACTCTTCCACTCCCTCACCTATCAACCGTCTAGCTGACCACCTCATACTTGTCATTGATCTACAAGCTCTGGACCATCTAGCTTCCACCTAAAACAAAATTTCCACCCCCAAACCTAAACCAACCTTAACCAAATCAGATGTTGGTAAGAATCTGTTGATTTTTTAAACAGAAATACAGGAATGGGTTAGTTATTTGAAGCAAGCAAGTCAAGAGATTTCTAATCCTGCTACTTCTGATTCTCTGTGGGAAAGATTCAGAAAATGGTTCAACTCTGAAACCCAGAAGTTGAAAGAATTATGCTATGAAAGGGCTCAGCAGAACTTCAGTGACTAGCTGAAAGCCTTCAAAGATCAAGTTATAAGCCACGGGGACAAGAAAGAAATTATTCTGCTGGAAAATGCTCCCTAGAAAGAGAACCAACCTTCAGAAGTCATTGAACCAAATTTTGATAGTCACCCTCTGGCTACTGCTCCAGATAAGGTGATTGCAACAGAAGAAGTTGTTCAATCAGAAGAGGCTGCAGAGTGTTCTGAACAATATGCAACCCCTGAAGATACACCAGTTTCGTCTCTAGTCATGCAAACTCTGGAAGAGTTGAAGAAGGAGAATTCCTTAATCCATGCCAGACTGGATAAGCAAGAAGACACAAACAAAGAGATCAGAGATATATTGGATAAACAAGAAGATACAACAAAAGAAATCAAAGACATTCTGGGAAAGCAGGAAGAATTAACCACTCAGATTAAGAGCTTGTTGGAAGCGTTGTTCACACGACTTCCCCCTCCTTCTTAGATTTTCTTTAACTGTTTATCTGTATTTTTCATCTTATCCTCCTTGTTTCTGAAAAATGTCATTGCATTCTGTTTTCAATATAAATCATCTTTTTGACTCTGATTATATTGCTTTTTGATACCTGACAAAAAGGTGGAGAAAGTAAGATATTTTCAATAACAGTATACCGAGACAAAGTCTCAAACATTCTGAATATCTTAACCTCTATATTTTCTGAAAAGCTTGAACAGGAACATATTCTGATAAGGACAGAAGGAGATGCATCAAAAGCTCTGACGAGAAGAAACTCCAGGGAAGTAACTCATCTCTATCTGAGTAATCAACTCAGGGGGAGACTCTCTTAAGCTTTTTGCTCTATATTTTTTTCATTGAAAATCCTAGTTTTTGTCATCATCAAAAAGGGGGAGATTGTTAGAACATAGTTTGATTCTACAACCCTTAATTAGAGTTTTGATGATAACAAACACAAAGAACAAATATGCACTCTAAATTTGTGTTATTTTGTATGCAGAAGTTCTGACTGTAACAACATCAAAAGTTAAGCTGTTGAAGCTTTCAAGCTGAGGTAATCAGAATGTTCTGAAGAATGATGATCAGAATTTGCACTGAAGTGAAGGATACTCTGATTCTGAACAGAAGTCTAGTATACCATCAGATCCTCACATCTCTGAGTCATCAATGTTCTGAAGCAAATACAGCATGCAAGATTCTAGTTCTGAAGCGTTACTTTTCATTTAAGACAGCATCATGCGCAACGACTTCATTCAGACAAGAATCTTCTCAATATGGAAATAACATTGAGTGTCCATTATCACGCTTTATGTTGAACAAGATTTCCATGCCTATATAAACAAGCTTAAAGGACAAATTGTTCACGATTTTGATATACTACTGCATATACCTATCAAACGCTGCAATCTTTCATATTCTCGTATACACTAAAATTGTGTAAAATATCACAGTAGTGATACAGTTTTTGTAAGGAAAAACAACAGTACACAATATATTATTTTAGTTTGATTAAGCTAGTTTTCCTTGAGACAAACCGGGTTGTGGTTGTACTCAAGAAGACTTTGGCAGTTGTCAAAGTGGTATTGTAATCAGATTTGATTAGTGGATTAAGTCCTCGTTGGAGAGAGGCGAAATCACCTTGGCGGGTAGACTGGAGTAGTTTGAGATCAAACGAACCAGGATAAAAATACCGTGTCTACTACTTTTGTTTTTAAAGTTCAATTCAACCCCCCTTCTTGTGTTTTTCACTTCTTCAACTAGAGTGCCCAGAAATTTGCACTCGAGGATGTGATGGTTGATGGTTTAGGGAACGAGCTTAAAGATGCCATTGGAGAGGATATGAGAAGTTCTCGGAGATGGGCTTGCAGATGCCATCCAAAATGATTGTTGGACTGTATCTGAAAGAGAATTTGAATGAGTGTCAGAATGGCGTCCGTGTCTGGAGCGTATCTGAACTGTATCTGGAAGCTGAGTCTGAATGAGTATCAGATTGGCATCCGTGTATGGAGCATATCTGAACTGTATCTTAAGGTTGAATCTGAATGAGTATCAGAGTAGCATCCGTGTATGGAGCATATCTGACATGTATCTGAAGGTTGAATCTGAATGAGTATCAGGATGGCATCCGTATCTGGAGCGTATCTGAACTATATCTGGAGGCTGAGTCTGAATGAGTATCAGAATGGAATCCGTGTATGGAGCGTATCTGAACTATTTCTGAAGGTTGGATCTGAATGAGTATCAGAATGGCATCTGTGTATGGAGCGTATCTGAACTGTATCTGAAGGATGAGTCTGAATGAGTATCAAAATGGCATCCGTGTACGGAGCGTATCTGAACTGTATCTGAAGGTTGAATCTGAATGAGTATCATAATGGAATTCGTGTATGGAGCGTATCTGACCTGTATCTGAAGGTTGAATCTGAATGAGTATCAGGATGGTAACCGTATCTGGAGCGTATCTGAAATGTATCTGAAATGTATCTGAAAAGCCTTTGAACATTGTTAATGGTAGCTATTGATTAACCTTGTCCTGAAAAGGGTAAAATGCTAGATAATATGAAATGTCATGTTGTATGAAATGCATCGTATAATAATATTGTGATACATGCATTCATGTTATCGATGTTTATGATATATGTATGCGATGTATGCATATATGAGCTAATCTGCTGCACTGTTTGTTAGATTGGGGAAAATAAATCCCCGACTGCTACTGAGGATACGGAGTGCAAGTCTTCATGTTTTGAAGTGTTGATGAATTTACACTTAGATAAATAAACTTTTTTGTGAGGTAAATGTCGTGCACTGCTTGTAAAATCCTGTTGAGGAATCCTAAGAAATTGGTGACTTCTACCGGGGAGTGATAACTGGAAGTTTTGTTCCGCTGGGGATTAAACTACATACTGCGGGGGATTTTATGGAAATAACTTAGAGAGATTTCCCTATTTCTTAAAGCCATTGGTGATTGTCTTTCTATTTTTTTCATTTGTAAATGGTAGTTACGTTCAAATGCATATGTTCAAAAATAAATCATTGGACATTTTTGTAAACAAAACACAAAAATAAAGAAAAACAGATAGTTTTGCACTTTCAAAGGGATATCTTTGTATTAACTTTAGTAAGTATTTTTGTACAATGAGACAAACATTCTAGTAAGAGAATGTCGTCGTAAAAAATGAAAATTTGATACAAAGAAAAAAAATAGCTATGTAAAATAATCCCATGGGGTTCCCATTCTGTTATAGCCTTCGTGTCTCTGAGCATCTTATCTATTTGTTGCCTTGTCCGAAGCTAATTGAATTGATCAGAACCGTCAAGTTTGCAGGTTGTCTATAAGGTGATCCAACGGGACATAGTCATACGCTTTAATTACCTAACTTTTGCCTGGACCGCACTTTCGGGTTTTCAGTCCACCGGGATACCCTTTTTTGCCCAAGCCGCCTTTTCGGGTTTTCAACTTGCTGGGTGTACAGACTTTTTTGTTTTATCCCTAATTTTTTCCCGAACCTTTTTGGTTCTCCGGGATGCCCTTGTTTTGCCTAGGTGTGTCAACCTAGCGGGTCTCTTATGCGTAGTATATTTTGAATATGTCCGTGTTCACGGGGTGCAGAAGGTCGTCGCCATCCATAGTGGTTAAGATCATTGCTCTACCAGAGAAAATGCTTTTGATCATAAATGGTCCTTCGTATGTAGGAGTCCATTTTCCCCTGGGATCACCATGCGGTAGTATGATACGTTTGATCACCAAATCCCCGACTTGATACACTTGGCGTCTGACCTTTTTGTTGAAAGCCTTGACCATCCGTTTTTGATACATCTGACCATGACAGACAGCAATAAGCCTTTTCTCATCAATCAAGTTTAGTTGATCAAGTCGAGTTTGGATCCAGTCGTCTTTGTTCAGACCTGCATCCTTCATGATTCTCAGAGAGGGGATTTGGACCTCAATAGGGAAGACATCCTCCATGCCGTATACCAGAGAGTAGAGTGTTGCCCCGGTTGATATGCGCGTTGTGGTATGATACCCGTGGAGAGCGAATGTTAGCATCTCATGCCAGTCTTTATATGTGACTTTCATTTTCTGTATGATCTTTTTCATGTTCTTATTTGCGGCTTCGACAACACCATTCATCTTTGGACGGTAAGGGGAAGAATTATGATGATGGATCTTGAATTGCTCGCACATGGCGGTGATCATAGTATTGTTTAGATTCGTACCATTGTCTATGATGATCCTCTCCAGGATACCGTACCGACAGATGAGATTCTGTTTAATGAACCAGGCTACAACATTCTTGACAAAAGCGAAAGAGGCTGCCTCAACCCACTTTGTAAAATAGTCAATGGCCACAAAGATGAAGTGGTGTCCATTAGAGGTTGTTGGTTTGATTTCCCCAATCATGATGATGCCCCACATAGCAAAGGGCCAAGGAGCCGTCAATACATTCAAAGGAACCGGAGGTACGTGCACCTTGTAAGCATAAATCTGACACTTGTGGAAGGTTCAAGAATGTTGATAGCAATCTGCTTCCATGGTAGACCAGTAATAGCCTACCCATAGGATCTTCTTTGCCATCGTATGCCCACTAGAATGGGTGTCAAAAGTGCCTTCATGTAACTCATCCATGATCTTTTCCGCTTCACCCTTGTCTACGGACCGAAGTAAAACATAGTCATGGTTGTGTTTGTAGAGAATGCCATTACTAAAGAAGAATTTAGTAGAGAATCTCCTTAAGAACTTCTTATCATTGACTGAAGCTCCTTCCGGATATTCTTGAGCCTCGAGATACCTCTTGACTTCGTGAAACCAAGGCCGATCCACTACTTCTTCAGTATTAATCTCGTGACAGTGAGCTGGTTCATCTATTTATTCAATGGTGATCTAGGGAGCCTTGTTATCCCATTTAAGTTTAAACATGGATGACATTGTGGCTAGTGCGTTTGCTAGCTAATTTTCTTCTCGCGAGAAATGCTCGAAGGTAATCTTCTCAAAATTTGGGATCAATGTCAACACATGTTCTTTGTAGGGGATAATGTTAGGGTGCTTGGTGTCCCATTCCCCTTTGATCTGGCTGATGACCAAAGATGAATCTCCTAATACATTTAAGGATTTGATCCCCAAATCTATGGCAGCTTTGAGACCAAAAATGCATGCTTCGTATTCTGCCATGTTATTTGTACAATTGAAGTAGAGTCTTGCCGTAAAGGGAGTATGACATCCTTTAGGAGATATGAGTACAACACCTATACCATTTCTGAGTGCGTTGGACGCCTCATCAAAAACCAGAGTCCATCGGGATCCTTATTCAGGTCTGTCATATGGTCTGAATTCTTCACAGTTGTTTACCATCATGATGTCTTCATCTGGGAATTCGAACTTCATGGATTGGTAGTCATCCATATCTTGATGAGCAAGGTGATCAGCCAGTACACTGCCCTTTATTGCTTTCTGGGTAGTATATTGTATGTCATATTCTATCAGGATCATCTTCCATCTCGCTATTCTCCCAGAGAGGGCAGGTTTCTCGAAGATGTATTTTATTGGATCCATCTTGGATATCAATAAGGTAGTATGGGTCAGCATATACTGTCTTAGCCGACGAACAGCCCATGCCAGAGTGCAACAAGTTTTCTCGAGTAGTGAATATCTTGATTCATAATCGGTAAACTTTTTGCTCAGATAATAAATAGCATGCTCTTTTTGGCCAGACTCGTCATGCTGTCCCAACACACACCCCATTGAATTTTCCAAAATAGTTAGATACATGATCAAGGGTATTCCCTCGACTAGTGGCGTCAAAAATGGAGGCTCTTGCAGGTATTCTTTGATCTTTTCGAAGGCAGTTTGGGACTCATCATTCCATTTGATTACTTGATCTTTCTTTAGTAATTTGAAGATTGGTTCACAAGTAGCTGTCAGGTGAGAAATGAATCTGGCAATGTAGTTCAACCATCCCAAGAATCCTCTGACTTCCTTCTCAGTACGAGGAGCATGCATCTCTTGTATCACTTTCACCTTGGAAGGATCCACTTCGATACCTTTATTGCTGACAACAAAGCCTAGGAGTTTACCGGACCTCACCCCAAATGTGCATTTATTTGGGTTTAACCTCAGCTTGTACTTTTTTAGCCTCTCAAATAATTTCTGCAAATGTACAATATGCTCTTCTTCTATTTGAGATTTGGCTATCATGTCGTCCACATAGACCTCTATTTCATGATGTATCATGTCGTGAGATAAAGCTACCATGGCACGCTGATAGGTTGCCTCAACATTCTTCATCCTGAATGGCATAACCTTGTAACAGAATGTGCCCCACTGTGTGACAAAGATTGTTTTCTCCATGTCCTCAGGTGCCATTTTAATTTGGTTGTAGCCTGAGAAGCTATCTATGAAGGAAAACACTTTGTGGTGTGTCGTATTGTCAACTATAATATCAATGTGCGGAAGCGGGAAATCATCCTTAGGGCTTTCCCTATTAAAATCTCTGTATTCCATGCACATTCGTACCTTTCCGTCCTTTTTGGGCACGAGAACAACATTGGCGACCTATTGCAGATAGGAAGTGACGGCCAAGAATCCGGCGTTGAATTGTTTCATGACTTCCACCTTGATCTTCTCTGACATGTCTGGTCACATGCGACGGACCTTTTGTTTTACTGGAGGGCAATCCTCTTTTGTAGGTAGACGATGTATTATGATATCTGCATCAAGTCCTGGCATGTATTCGTACGAACAGGCAAAGACCTCAACAAAATCGTGCAGCAACTAAATCAGACGCTCTTTGACACTGGGTTCCAGATTGGCACCCACCTTGACTTCTCTTTTGTCTTCTTCGGTACCTAGGTTAATTGTGTCCACTGGTTCTTTGTGGGGATGAATGTTCCTCTCTTCTTGTTGAAGTAACCTGGATAGTTCCCCTGGTACTTCACAATCTTCCTCACCTTTGTCTTAGGCTTGGTAGATTAGATTTTCAGAGTCACAAAAGGCCATAACAGAATTGTTACCCATGGTATCCCGAATGGATGTAGATCTGCATTTTGAATGTGAGTGTGTGTAAGAGTATAACTATCTTTGAAAGAAATGAAAATGTAAAAAGAAAAAAACAATGAGCACAAAGTTTGTATGCGAAAACGTCCATGATTCATTGATGTCATATGGAAATGAGATAATAACCCTTACAAATGGACCATTGTACCTCAAGTAAGATACAAGGTTTTAAGAATCTGAATTGTTTAATATTACAGGTCCGACAAATTTTAAAGACAAATTACTGTTGGATAAAAGTGATCGAGACAAAATCTCTAGCTTCCCAGTTGTTGAGCCCTCCATTGACCGTTAGGAAAATCCAATCCTCCAGGTTATGGTTATCTTCATCATCCTCTACTACATTGACTTCGTGATTGGTGATCTTCAAGGGTGGTCCTCGGGCACGAGCGTGGCGTACAGGTTTCTGGGCTCCCGAAGTGAAACCCAAACCAAATTGTCAGATTTGTATGGGATATCTGGGAGTTGGCCCCAAATAGTGCACCCACCTTCTTCTATCACTGCCTTGGCATCTTTCAAAGACGACATCTTGAGCGAAGGCCTTGTAATCTTTGGGACTTGAGAGACAGTCTTGGTTACTGCCATAGTTTGTGGGACTTATTCAAAGTGTTGGAATGGAGTTTCAATAAATTCACCATCTAATTCCATACATCTGAAGGAATTTAGATGACTGACCATATACTCTTCTTCTCCATGAACAGTGATGATTTTCCCATGAATTGGATATTTCAGCATTTGATGCAACGTAGAGGTAATGGCACCAGCATTGTGAATCCACGGTCGGCCTAATAAGCAGAAATATGAAGGGAGAATATCCATTACATAAAAAGTTGAATCAAATGTTTGGATTCTAACTTTTATGGGGATGTCTACTTCCCCATGCACCATCCTTTTTGAGCCGTCGAAGGCCCTCACCACTATGTTTCTAGGTTTCAAGGTCAATCCTTCACAGTCAAGCCTATCAAGAGCCTTTTTGGGTAACACATTCAGAGACGAATCGGTGTCAACCAAGACATGAGCCAAAGTCGTGCCCCTGCATTCGACTGAGACATGCAATGCCTCGTTATGCTTCCTCCCCCTTGGCGTTAAATCAGTATCCGAAAAACCTAAACCATTATGTGCGGTCAAGTTGGCTACATAGTCTTGGAACTGATCGACAGATGTTTCTTGGGGTACATGAGCAGTTTTAAGGAATTTTACCAAGGCTTTTGCATGAGCCTCGGAACATAATAATAAAGCCAGCATGGAAATTTTTGATGGAGTTTTCCCTAGTTGTTCGACTACGTTGTATTCGCTTCTTTTTATAATCTTTAGAATTTCCTCCATCTCTTTTCGGGAATTCTCAAGGATAGCTACTGATTGTGCCTTCATCCGAACAGGCTCAACCAGCATACCTTTGCCTCGAGTTTTGGTTGACTCAGCAGTAGGAATATCAGTAGGGGTGATAACATGGATTATAACAGTTTTGTCAACAAGAGTATTAGTAGAGATGATTGCAGGACTGGGAATAGCCTTTGGAGGAGCAACAAAAACAAGAATGATTACAGGTCCAGAAATAACTTTTGGAGGAGCAATTTCTGGAGAGAATACCCTTCCACTTCGGGTTATCTTGCTAGTCCCTGCGATGTTACTGATATCAGAGTCAACTTTCTCAGAACTTGAATTTTCAGTAGCTGGCCAATCTTGCTTGATACCGTGATAGTAGACATCACCTCCATAATTCCATGGGACGGTTTTGTCTTATGAATACGGGATTGGTTCAGACATTGTAATTATCAACGGAGCTACTTTAGAAACTGATGTAATTTTAACGGGTCTTTTGATGGAGACCCTGAAAGAATTAGCAGAAATGGTCACTATGGAAACATCATTATAAGAAACAGTTGGAATAGAAGTCTTTTCAAACAAAATCTCCTTGTCATCTATTAGGCATTGAACGCATGCTTTTACCAAATGACAGCTAGTTGGTGAGGATAAATAGAAATGATAGCTTTCATCACAGCCTGGGAATACACCGGCATTCAACAAGTTCTTTTTGATAGTCAGGAGTGGGGTTACAAGTTCAACAACCAAAGTCACAAACATATCTTCCTCAACGACATTGACATCATGGTCGTGCTTGGGAATAGGGGCGTGATAACATTGGGAATTTGTGGCGCATCGAATTCAATCTCTTTGGCTTCAAGAAGGTCTTGTACCTTGTTTTTCAGGGCCCAACAGTTGTTAGTGTCATGGCCGGGACTCTCGGAATGGTATGCACAGCGGGCATTAGGATGATAATAAGGAGAGGTTGTGTTAGGATTCTTTGGAGCTTCTTTAAAAGTCACTAGATTGGATCTTAACAAATGCGGAAATACTTGAGATAGTGTCATATTAATTCAAGGGAACTGTCTGATTGGTCATTCTGTTCTCGGCTGGTTGCTTCTTTGCTGAGCAGGTACGTGTTTAGGAATCATGATAGCCCCCATCATTGGACGGTGTTCAGTCCTATCTTGATTTCTCTGAGGATATACAGCAACAACTTCTTTTTTTCCAATGAATGGTTTTCTTACAACAGCAGAGGATGCATATTTTTGAATCTTCCCATTCTTTATCCCGACTTCCACTCTTTCTCTGGTCAATATCAATTCAGTAAAACCTGCCGATGAACTCCCAATTAAGTGATTAAATAAAGGACCGAACAGGGTGCCCAAAAACATATCTACTAACTCTCTTTCAGATAGGAGAGGCTGGACTCTTCCTGCTAAGTCCCTCCACTTTTGAGCGTAGTCTTTAAAGCCTTCACTTGAAACCATGGCCATACTCTGGAGTTGAGTACGGGTGGGAGCAAGTTCTACATTGTATTGGTATTGTTTGTAAAAGGCGGCGGCCAGATCTTCCCAATTATGAACATTGGCTCTTTCTAGCTGATAAAGCCAATCAAGTTGAGTTCCGGACAGACTGTCTTGAAAGAAGTGTACCCATAAATCCTTGTCAGTAGTGTGAGGCTGTATTTTCCTCACATAGGACCGGAGATGCATTTTGGGACATGAATCTCCGTCATATTTTGCGAACATTGGTGCCTTGAATTTTTGAGGAATGACAATCCTAGATACTAGACCCAACTCCTCAAAGTCCAGTCCAGGCACTTTTTGAATTTCCATTGCACTTAACCGTTCTTCCAGATGCTTATAATTTACGTCGGCCAGAGGATATTGTTCTTCAGAATAATCTTCTTCTTCCTCTTCCTCTTCTGAATCTGGCTGAGCCACTGCTTCCTTTCCTTTCCCATCTTGATTATCTTTCTCACCAGACGATGTTGCAAAGTCTATGGTCCTTCTTGTTTATCCTTGGAACCTTCTTCCCATATTTAGAACTCTGGTTATTTTCTTTGTTTTCTTTTTCTTCTCTTCAACCAACAAGGTCTTCAATTCCTCCTGTCCTTTGGCTAGAGTTAAGAACATCTGTTGAAACTGAGCATTTTTTGCTTGGAGGTCCTTCACCGTTTGCTCGAGATCCATCTTACTGAAATAAATAGTAGAAAGATGAGGAGACTTGTTACAAGAAACTTGCTTATGTTATGATGAATGGTAGATGCATTTGCAATGATTTCAAGGATTTTAAAGATTCAAATTTGTTTTAGACAAAAAGGAAAACATGTTATATTAATAAATCAAAGCTTGAGTACATCAATGCCTTTTTGGGCAAAATAATACAAAAACTCTAAGATAAAAAGGTTGTACGCATCCTCTTCGGTGCGATGTAGGCATTCAGAGTATGTTCCTCATGAAGTTTCTTAGTGAGTTCCAAAACCTTCTTCTCTCTAGCATAGAATTGGTCTTCGAAAGTGTCTCGCTCCCCCTTGAGTTGTATCCAATATCTTTGTAAGTCTTCAAGAGAGGTGGGAATGTCAGGATGCAGGATAGAGTATGGAACATCTCCTTCCATAATAGGCTCAATGATTACCGGGAGAATGGAGGGATAAGGCATCATAAGACTCTAAACACGAGTTCGTACCCATTTGAGGTAAGGCTTAAGAGGGATAGAATTCTAATGCCCCAATGTCTTGCTATCTAACTTGTTCAACATCCTCCAAGCTTGAATAAATCTCTGGCGATGACCTTGATCGTTGTTCTCGTAGTCAAATACCAAATCTTGGATGAGCATCTCATGTGGGCCATCCCTTCGGGCGTAACCAAACTGTCTTAGAGCTAAGCAAGGGTTGTAGGTGATACCTCCCCTAATGCCAAGTAAAGGGAAATTATGGAATTCTCCACAACGGTCGAAAATAGTAACATTCTCTATGGATCGGGAACACCAATGAATGTTTGAATGTTTGAGCGTCATCAACCTTTGTGACCACCTTGAACCTTGCTCGTTCTTCAATACAGATTGGGGAAGATGTGAAATAAACCATCTTGCCAAAAGAGGAGTACAACACATAAGGATACCTCTTTTCCTCATAGTGTGAGTGTGAAAAGAATGTAGGATGTCCCCTAGCAAAGTAGGCACCAGGTTGCGGGATATGAAGATTTTGACTGTGTTCACATCTATGAGTTGGTCAGGATTTGTAAACAAAACTATCCCATAGACGAGGAGAGCCACAATTTCCTCAAAATCTTGAAATCCAAAGAGTTCCAACAGTTTTGGGCTTTCTCAAACAAGAAATTTGCTAGGAAACCCTTGACACCACTCCTTGTTTCCCAATTAGTTGTGATATTAGATGGTTACAAGTGTAGAGCTTGAGAAATCTCTTCTGGTTTTGGATCTCTTTCCATAATTGTCGATGATAGTAACATTATCTATAGATCAGGAACACCAATGAATGTTTGAATGTTTGAGTGTCATCAACCTATGTGACCACCTTGAACCTTGCTTGTTCTTCAATACAGATTGGGGAAGATGCAAAATAAACCATCTTGCCAAGAGAGGAGTACAACACATAAGGATACCTCTTTTCCTTATAGTGAGAGTGTGAAAAGAATGTAGGATGTCTCCTAGAAAAGTAGGCACCGGGTTACAAAACATGAATATTTTGACGGTGTTTACATCTATGAGTTGGTCGGAATTTGGAAAGAAAACCATCCCATAGATGAGGAGAGCCACAATTTCCTCAAATGCTTGCAAGTCTAAGGAGTTCCAACAGTTTTGAGCTTTCTCAAACAATAACTTGGCTAAGAAACCTTTGACACCACTCCTTATTTCCCAATTAGTTATGACATCAGATGGTTGCAAGTGTAGGGCTTGTGTAATCTCTTTTGGCTTTGGATCTCTTTCTGTACCGTTGAAAGGTAGTTGATTGAGAATGGGAATCCTCAAGAGTTGTCAGAATTCTTCCAAAGTTGGCATAAGTTGATAATCGGGAAATGTAAAGCAATAGTGTAAAGGATCAAAGAACTGAAAGAGTACCTTCATCATGTCTTCATCAGTGTTGAGGTGACCAAGCTTAATAGGCGACCATGTCTTCCGGTGAATGAAGAATTTTCAGGAATCCTTGAAGCTAGTTCTTTAATTTGAGGAGGGATCCTTACAAGATTGACTTGAATGGTTTTCCTACGAATAAAATCCATGTCCTACAAAATAGAACAAAGATAAATCCCAAGATCCTTGAAATGGTTAGTGAATATGAGTATGATGTCATGATGTTCATGATGTTATGTACAAGTAAATATATACAAACAAAGCAAACAAGTCCTTAGGTTTAGGCTTGCATGGAGTCTCATAGGTAAGTACCCTCTTGAAGTTTAGTTGGCTCAAACCTGTCCTAGTAATAGTAACTAGGTTCTAAGGAGCTCAATATCACTGGTTTGTTTCTTTGGTCATTGTTTCAGAGCAAGCCTCTTTAATGGAGACTGAAATATCCCAAAAAACCAAACCTCAATGAGTGTAGTATCGAGTATCTTCCAACTTTGGACTGCACTAAAGCCGATCATCTCACTACGTCCTAATGGCCAAGTTGGTCAAGTAAAGGTTCTAAAAGTTCATTAGTGCTTCATGACATCACTCAGCGGCCCCGTATTCTCCTTGATTAACTCAAGGGCTACTGGTACCCACAAATATGTCACACTAACGTAGCTATTACTTAGACCATGTCGGTATACCCCACACGTATTCCACAACCTATTGCTACTTACCTATAAGGTATCCCAAATTCGGGTAGAGGATTCAAACCCAAACAATTAACCAAGATATAAAGCATACAAGTCAAACAAAGAAAGCAAGTAAATGTGATCTAACCCTAAGGTAACCCCACTTTTAGAATACTCCCCAGCAGATTCGCCAGTTCTGTGATACGGTGGGAGAACCGACTTGGGTGTTTTACGTTTGAAATTGTGCTTTGTGTGGTTTTTGAAAGTATTTTGTAAAGAGGCCATTGTTTAGGAAAACTTTGTAATGATTCTCGTTCGTAAGAATGTATACAAAGATGTTGATCTTTTGAAAAAATTTCAAGTTTGTAAGATGTTTTTGAAAGTGTAGGTGTTTATTTTGAAAATAGTAAGGATGTTTTGTTTTGAAATTGAGAAAGTAACTAGGAACATTCTACCTACTCAAAAAGTCTTTCTTGTGCATTTCCTTTTCCTTTGACATTGTTATCTTACCATTGATTTGGTAAGTAACCCTGTCTTTGGATGAAAACGGGACAAAAGTGGGTCATCATATAACCATGATTAGCAATGCTGCAAGGTATCTTAGCATTCTCTTTTAGGGACTAAGATCATTTGAAAGGCAACATAGATAGCGTCATCGAGGGACTATGATCTTTGTATTTTGCTTGTTTTTGCTAAGATACCTCACATGCGTAATATGGCCATTTTGTAAGGCAACCAAGTGGATTTACCCTAGGGGTGCTTATGTGCAATTGTTTTTCATGCTTGATTTTGTCTTTTGATTAGGGTTTTCTAATTGATTGTTTTAGTCTTTCCATACAAACTCTAATTACTATCATTTGTATATAAAGCGATAAATTGCGGAATTTAAAGTTACTACACTATTACAATACTTGTGGGAGGGGGTGTACAAATTACAAATGTGGATTGCAAGAAAATAACGCATAATTATCTATTACAACCATATTGAATTTGAATAAATAATGTACAAAAATGAATAAATATACAAGAATGTATATGTAAAGAAAAATGGATATTTATTTGGATTTTTTTAGGGAGGGGTTTTGTTTTAACCTAATTAACTAAAAGAAAAATAATTAATTAAATTAGTGAAAAGAAGACCTAAATTTACTAGGGGAAATTTTAAATAAAATCCTAATCTATTAATTGATTAAAAAAGAAATTAAGTTTATAAGAAGAATATTTTTTTGGTATTTTTTCTTAAAAATAATTCATAGTATTATAAAATATTTTTGGTCTTTTTATATTTTAAAATAATATATTTAAATTGTGTAAAAGAAAATAACTAAAAAAACTAGTTTCTAATTAAATTTACAAACCAATTAGTAAAATAAATAAAGTATAATTAAATAAAATAATTTTTTTGTGTAAAAAATAAATAAACTATATCAAAATATAAATCTAATTTTTTTATATTTTTTTCTGATTTTTTGGTATTAGATAAAATATTTAAGAAACGAAATAAATAAAAATAAGAAAAAGAAAATAAAAAAATGGGACAGAGTGTGAATAGCCAGCAAGGGGGTTAGAAGTAAAAAAAAACACAAGGCCCAAGGGATGAAGCCCAGCGCTGCCAAAAAGTCAGAATATGTGAAAAATGTAAAAAAAAAACCAAAAGGGTACCAGTGGGGCTCGAACCCAGGTCCCTATAGTCACAGGCGCGGGCTTCTACCACTGGGGTGGCTATACACCTGTTTATTATTATCAAACCATAAATATATATGGTAAACATGTTCCTGAGGCCAACTTCATCTTCAACCTCACTCCCAGCCTGAACCTTTGTATCTTATTCAATTCTAAACAAAAATGAAAAATGTAAACAGGAAACTTGTAGCAAATTTCCTCACGATTTCAGAAATGCAAAGTAATAAAATTATAGATCAAAGACAAGTATGAACTTTAATGGCCCTAATTTGAACTCTAAATATTTCAGAAACTTCAATCTTAAAATTCTCTAAGCTCAAGCAATATAAATGAAAACTATGGACATGGTTAGCTTTAGGGCAATGATATCTACATTTTTCATTCACAAATAAACCATTAATGATGCCTGTATGAAGAGTTCAAAAGTCAGAAAACTTATCTTGCAAGAGGGTATCGTGTTTGGAGTTTGAGTAGATTTTAGTGAGTTCCAATAATTGGATTAGCTTCCTCAAGTTCATAGGAAGCTAATGTGATACTTAGCTTGAGCTTAAAGTGCCTGAGGATTTCTAGAGAAGTCAAGGTGCAAGGTGCTGTTTTTAAAAATGGTGGATGATGATGGAGGTGTTACAGTGGTTTTGCAGGTGTTGGAATTGTTTGTATATGTTATTTAGAAGCTTTTGAAAGTAAAAGGCCAAGAAACGCACGAGCAAATTTGGAGATTGGATTCAAAACTCAGAAATGACAAGTTTTGAGGTGTTTTTGGTGATTATGTGTTCTTGGTGTTTTTAGGGGTTAAGCATGTGTGGGGTTTGTGGCAAATAACTTGTGTATGTATAAGCAAAAGGTCTTGAGTGCTTTGGAGAGTCAGAAGTACAAGTTACAAGCTAATTGCTAGCTTACTTGATTTTCAAGAAAAGTGGGAAAACAAGTTTCAAGAGGAAGTATAAGCATGGGCTGAGTGATTCTAAGTGTCTATACAAGCTTCTATTGAGTTATGGGACTTGTATGATCAGAAGAAAGCAATTGCAAAGCTCAAGAACAAGTTTTGTGCAAAAAGCTACTTTATCAAAATGGCATTGTGCACTTTCTTTCCAAAATGGATATAAAGCATGGCCTTGCATTGAATGCTTGAAATGAGACCTCTAACAGTTGTGTAAGCAATTAATTACGGAGTTCCTAACAAGTTTGAGGCCTGCAAAGTACAATTTATGCAGCATAAGTTTAAATTTTGAATCTTGTTCATCACAAAATGACTTGTAATTCAAGTGTGAAAACCTTAACTTTATCTCTTCTATTCTCCCTACTAAAAAATGATCTCAAGAAGTTATTGGATATTTTGGAAAGCTTGTAATGTGCTCTACAACCCCTCTTTGAATCACTTTTGAAAATTCCCCTTGGAACTATATGAAAAAGTTCCATGAAGTTAGGTCAAAATCCTAACCAAATTAGGGCAAAATTTCACTAAGTGTTTTGTTTCATGACCATGTGTTCTTAAAATTATAACTTGAGATCCATGAACTTTTGGAAGGAGTTGTGTAAAGAAATGTTGTAGATTCCATGGAGATCTTCAACTTTCATGTTGAAAGTTTCTTCTGAATCAGCTTGCATCATGGTGAAAATTTTGCTCAAAGTTATGGAAAAAAAAAGAAATTTCCAACACTTAGAAAAATTTCTAAGTTTAGAAATTTTAACTTTTCAAAATGAAATCTTGAATTTTTTATTTCTTTATGAATAAGTTTAATATTTTTACATACTTTGATGAATTGTGATCTTTGACATTTGATTTTGACCAAAAACTCAAAGTTTGACTTTTCAGTATACAGTTAACTTTTGATCAGTTGACAGAAAATTCATCTGTCAATCCATTAGACATGAGCAATTTTTTGAGCTATGTCATTAGGTAAAAATGATGCAATTGTACTCTTTAGATTATGCCTTAAACCAATTGATCATTTTCTAGGTCAAAAAATCAGAAATTTCCCTTTCCCAGTCAAAACCCTAATTTTGACCATTTTGCCCTTTTGAAGATTTGATCAAATTTCTTGAGGAATTATGGTCCAAACTTGATAAAATGATACATATGAGTTTAAAATGTTGATGTGGATCAAAAATTGTGAAGTTTGACTGTAAATTGGCCACGGTTGACTTTTCCCCCAATACAGTTGATTTTTAGGTCAACTGCTCAATTGACTGAGCAAAAGTGTGATCCAAAGCTTGAAACTTGACATGAGTACTCTTGAGGGTCCATAATGATCCATGAAAGTCATATGGGGCATTGGTGTTAGACGATGTGACGAATCTAGAAGGGGGGGTTGAAAAGATCCCTTTAAAAATTTACGCGTTTTGTAAAATTATTTTTATCAGAGAGCGACAACCATGAATTTGATCGTCTAAAATTTACGTATTGGAAAGATCGGATATGCGAACTAATTTGATGAAAATGATGAGAATAGAATTACAATTAAAAATTAATATGATGAATCGCTTTAGCAAGTTTAACAAGGTGTAAGTTATTACCAATTACTTGCGGAGAAGATAAAGCAAATTTGTGAGTTGTAAATTCACCAAACACTTTGTGTACGTACTACACAAGGTTTGGTTATACTCAAATTGTAGTGATTGTAGCAATTCGAATGAATGCTATATGAGTTTTAAATTTTAGTTTATCACTACAATTATTTTGTATGCATAAGAAAATTGATAACTCACAAATTTAAGCAAATAGAAATCAAATGCAGAAAACTAAATTGGACACGGTATTTGTTAAGGAAGTTCACCCTGTCGTCCTCGCGTGGGATACTCTGCCCCCAATTCTAGAATCTAGAATTAGGATATGAAATTAATTTTGAAAAGTTTGTAAGAGAAGATACAATCACCACAATTTAAAATCACTTGATGAATCTTATATGATGCACTCCTCTTCCCTTGATTCCAGATGAATCAAGTATGCCAAATCTTGAACAAAAACTTCTTCTACCTTGAATGATTTTGTACTCAAGAATCTTTGGCCCCAAATCCTTCTTCACAATCCTCCGGTTACCGCTACCCGATTGAACACTCCACGGTCTTCCAATCCCTTAGCTCGACTGAATTCAATGAAGCAAATATTTGTGATAAAAACCCCCAATTTGGAGGACAAAACCCCAATGGTTTTATTCAAGAAAAAACCCATAAATATCTCAACCTAAATCTGAAATTGCACTTTCAATTCAGACATTATCAACATAATCCCAAGAACTTGATCAACAAGAATGATTGTGTATAGTTGTTGATGATTGATGAGAGGTTGAAGATGAAGAGAACTCTTGTGTATATCTTTCACTTTTTCTTGTTTTTTTCAAATAGAGGCCAAAATTATATTTATAAGGCATTCCCATGATGTAACAGCATAGCAGAAAATTAAGACAATTTAGCAATGCATCGACTCATGCAGGGCATATAGAAGGCGTGCGCCTTCCCAAGCGAGAGAGAGATTGAAGTTCCTTTAGTTATGGGCTGACTCACTGTTTTGATGCACCGACTCATGTTTTCCCAGAGCAGTGCATCGACACATAGAGAAGGCGTGCACCTTCTCGAGCGAGAGAGGTTGAAATTTCTTCTGTTATGCGCCGACTCATTCCCTAATGCGCTGACTCATGTTCTCCCAGAACCATGCGTCGATGCATAGAGGAGGTGTGCGCCTTCCCGGACGTTTCCAAGCCAGGAACTTCTTCTCATGAGCCGACCTGAGAATCCATGAGCTGGCTCATGCAGTCTGTTTTGAGATAGATACTTATTTTTGATGTTTCTCACTTGCAATTGTTTTGAAGAAAGGCATATTTGCACATATGGTTTTTTGACAATCATTAAAACTCGGTTCTTTCACTTGCCCTCACATACTCCCCCTTTTTGATGATGGCAAAAACCGCAAATATGAATCGTCTTACAAGCCATCCAATTATCCTCCCCCTGAGATATTGCATATTTCTGCTGTGGCTGTAATTCCTTTCCTTATCCCCCTTTGACAACATCAAAAAGAAACAAGGACATGGATTAAGAGAACTAAAAATATAGAGTGACCAATATTTTCCAACTTTGCAAAAAGAGCACAAACAAGCATACACACAATATGAAGCAAGTGAAAACGAAAAATAGAAGCAATAACCAATAAAGAAAAGTGATACGATGGTCATTGTTACAAACCCAAAATAAGACACAAAGTAGTACGGGAAGTAAAGAATTTTACTACAAAAACCAAGATAACATAAGCATAATAAACAAGAATTAAAGTTCCAGGCATTGACTAATGTTGTTTTTCCTCATTGTCTTTTTGTTGGTTTGGTGGAAAGCGAGCCATGAAAGGTGACTAAAAGTTTTCCAGATTTGAGTTTTGTGTTACCATCATATCATGAAGAGTGTTATATCGGTGGTTTTAGAGGCCAGCATAATCATTAAACTGAGTGTTTTCAAGATTTATTATTCCAGCAAGATTGTTAATTCGTTCAGTTGCTAAAGCCATGTCTTCATGATGGTGGATGTGCATTTCCTCAAGTTTGCGCATCACTTCATCATAGGATCTGTGAGGCTCATTGTCACCATTTCTGTTGTCGGTTTCTTCCTCCTCTTCAACACTTTCTCGATTCTCAGTATCGATTTCATCGCCCTCAGCATCTTCCATTTCATCATCCTGTCCAATATCTTCATTTTGAGCCATTACCGAGTTAGACTTCACAAAGTATTTGTACTTACCAATCTGGGGATTCCATTGATGACCCATAAGTGCGAGAGTTTTCGAGGTAAAATCGGAATCAAACATAATAGGTGTAAGTGAGTTACCAGTAAAATCAAGGTTTGCTTGACTGAGAATTCCATGAATGAATGATGGATACCCCAAGGCAGATCCTCTAGGGGAATCCCTTAATGCAAATAATCGGCTAGTGATGTAATACGGCCAATTTATCTTAATTTTGTTCAGAATTTCCCAAATTAACATAACCTCGGGTGGATCAATACGGGACAACCCACCCTTTTGGGATGAATTATCCTTGACATAATCCATTGCATAATTCGAGCCAGAGGAACCAATTGACCTGTTGTGACAGTTTTTGGAAAAGCAATACTTTGCACAAAATTCTCAGGATATGGTCGTTTTAACATAAAGTTCAAGGTATGTTTGAAGTCATAGTCTGCAGGAAGCTTAGTGTCGGTGATTTTAACAGTATCAGTGTCAACAGGGAACAACTCAAAAAAATTTCAAATTTCATTATCTACTCTGACAACCTTATCAGCGATTCTGTATGAAAATTGATGATAAAAAATTTACCTTGTATACTCGTATAGAATACCTTGATGAGTGCCTCGTTGTAGTCTCCATCCAACTCAAGGAATGGAAACACCTTTTGATGGTCCAACAGTTTCAGTACATCTGAGATGTGTAGGCGTTTGAGAGTGTTACGGAAGGCATAAAATTACCTAACCAACCTTATTCTAGCAAACTTTTCATCATATTTCTCAGTGAGATCAGAAGGAATAAATGTTAGAGGAGTAACCTGAGTTTGATTTGAAGAGCTACCTCTGATACTCCTTTTCTTTGTTGCCCTAGAAGCAATGGATGAAGGTTTTGAGAGATTTGGAGAAGAAGGACAGAGTGGGTTTTTAGAGTTTTGAGATTTTGATATTTTGAGAGGGAGGCCATATGAGGGAACAAAACAAATGCATGCAATTTGAGCCACACAATGTAAACTAGGGTATAATGGTCTACCAAACCGCGACACGTCGACTTATGCAGGGATGCGTCGATGCATTCCAGTAAAATAGGCGCAAATGAGTATCTTAATCAGGCGTGCACCGACCAATCAGAATTTTAGGTCGGCTCATGTATGAAAAGTTTTGAAATTTCTTATATTTCATGGCATGTAGGTTTTGTAAACATTAATTGAACATAGTAAACAAGTACGCACGCATATAAGCAATAACATACAAAGCATTTAATTATTTCATAGCACCAATATTTAAGCAAAATGATCACTAATGAGAAAGAGTAGGAAGGATATTACCAAATGTATTTGAATGACACGATGCCCTCACATGTTGCCAGCCCAAGATGATATTTACACATCATAGATACACATAGATAAATAAAGAAATGCAACTCATTTCAGTTGTGATCTATCCGAAATATCAAGGACACCGAGTTCCCTACAAATGTGAGAGAATGGTTCGGTCGCAAGTGGTTTTGTAAAAATATCAGCAAGTTGATTTTTGCTATCAACGTGCTCAAACACGACTTTACCATTCTCTACATGATCCCTAAGGAAGTGGTGCCTAATTTCAATATGTTTAGTGCGCGAGTGTAGAACCGTATTTTTGGTTAGATTGATGGCACTTGTGTTATCACAAAATATTGGAATATGATTAAGTTTTAAGTCATAGTCAAGTAATTGTTGTTTGAGCCATAAAATTTGAGCACAACAATTATCGGCTGTAACATATTCCGCCTCGGCCGTTAACAAAGCAACCGAAACTTGCTTTTTGTTATACCAACTGTTGTACCCCAAAATTTGCCCTCCCATTTCCTCAACATTTTCTCATCACAAGACCTTTGAAGATCAAGATCCAGCTAGGGTTTCCTCTGCTCAAGACTTCTCCTTGCACTGTGGACTCAAATTAGGGTTTGTGTTTGCCCAAGGATGTTTTGACCTAAAATGCCTAAGATGACTTTCATGCTTCATGTTGGACTCCCAAGTTTATCCTCACCAAGTTTCAAGTCCTGATTCCAAGTTTTGCCCAGTCAATTGGACAGTTGACCTAGAAATCAGCTGTATTGGGGAAAAAGTCAACTGTGGCCAATTGACAGTCAAAACTCATGAAATTTGACCCACATCAACATATTGAACTCATATGTACCATTTGATCAAGTTTGGATCACAATTCCACAAGAAATTTGATCAGATCACCAAAAGGGCAAAATGGTCATTTTTAGGGTTTTGACTGCACAAAGGTAATTTTTGACTGTTTGACCTAGCCAATGGCAAACCAAGCTCACATATGGACTCAAGGACCCCATGGAATTATCTTGACATGCTCAACAAGCTCAAAAGATCCCAAGTACACAAGGTTGACAGTTGAATTTCCCAGTCAATTGATCAATTTTGACTGTATACTGAAAAGTCAAACTTTGACTTTTTGGTCAAAATCAAGAGTCAAGATTCATTTTTCATCAAAATATATCAAATCATGAAACTTGTTCACCAAGAAATCACAAAATGCAAATTAGGGTTTGAAAATGGAATTTTTCATAACTTAGAATTTTTCTAAGTTATGAAAAACCCTAATTTTTTCCCAACTTTGCCCCATCTTTTCACCAAGATCCATTTGGATTCAAACAAAAGTCAAAACATGAAAGTTGTAGCTTGTTACATAATCTACAACTTTGATTCACAAAGTTTTCTCATTTGAAGCTTGTATCTCAAGTTACAATTTTTTGAATAAGGGCACTAAACCATTTTTAACTTAGTGAAACTTTAACCTATTTTGACAAGGTTTTCTACCCCACTTCAAGGCCATTTTTCATACCCTTCCACTTGGAATTTCAATTTTCATTTCAAAGATGGATTGTAGTACACATTCCAAGCTTTCCAAAATGTCCAAGAACTTCTCAAACAACCTCATAACTTGAGAGATTCGAATTTCACAAGTTGGCAAAAATTCACTTTTATTCTTAACCAAGACATGTTCATAACTTTGCAAATTTGAACTCAACATGCTTTAGGCTTGATTACAGGTCCTTGAACCATTCCATACTCAATAATTTAATGCATATTCAATGTGTTAAGGTGTTGTTCTTTGAGTGCAAGCATTGTATGCAAGATTAATCCTAAACTAGATAAAGTGCTTTATCCATTTTTGTAAAAAGCTAGCTTTATGTCAAATTGAAATCCAAGCAAGTACAAGCAAAATCCTTTTGGCACAAGATTATGGACAAGTTGCTCTGATCAAGAGAAGATTATGCAGCAGGATTAGAGGTCCTCTACTGACCTAGAAAGTCAAGTGGCATTTTGTTGCTTAACATAGAAGAAAAGTGCATAACTTATCACAACTCTCTCTTCAGCTTACAAACACAAGAAAGAAATTATCAAACACATTCCATAGAACATATCCAAGCTAACACACGAGCCCTTGGCCTCTCAAACACTCCCATTGCCATAATCACCTTGAAACTTCTCAAACAGAGCAACCCCTGCAGATTGAGTGTTATCTCTCAATCCCTTCAAGCATTCTTGCCCAAACCTGTTCCTCTACCTTCCTTACAACTTATGCAAGCTAACCATGACTTGAAACCTGACCTGTAACACCTCCAAGCCACTTCACCATTTTTAAATTTCTGTTTTGCAGTTGGAGTTCACTAGCTCGATTCAGGGAGTTTCAAGACAAAGTAGGACTTGGAAAAGCATCCTTACACTTCAAGGAAGCTATACAAGTCATCATTCCACTCTGAAACATCCTCCATTGCAAAGCTCGATTCCAACTGAACAGGTACATTCATGAAGTTCCATCTCCCTTATTAGGCATTGTTAGCTTTAGGTTTGTGAAGAAAACATGTCACAATCATAGCCCTGAACATGCTCATATGATTAGATTTCATTTATATTTCGTGTGCTTAGAGAATTTTATGTCTGAACATTGATGAAAAGTTAGGTCAGAAATTGGGGGAGGAGAAATTCTCCCTCATCTTAGAGAGTTAGGTCAAGTTCTTTACATGGTTGAAACCGTCTCTTAATGCTCTACACTTTTCATGTTATGAGTTTTGCTTGAAAGTCCAGGAATCCAGAGATAAAAAACGCGTGTTTGCTTGAAGGATATTGTTCAGAGGTTGAAGAAGATAGGTCTTCTGGGCTGGGCCTGGAATTTTTTCTTATTTGCACCACTTCATTACTCATGAACCCCCTGAGCCCATTTGCTTCATTTTTGACTCTTTTTGACTTTTTCTTTTTTGATTGACTTTGTTTATTTTTTCTCATGACATTAAAAAAATAAAAATATTTTTTCCATCATTTTTTGAATATATGGCATATTTATTTGATTTATTTATTTTGTTTGTATATAAATATTATATATATATATACTATTATTAGAATAAATAGAAAAATAGAGTAAATACATTTTTATTTTTATTTACCTTCTAAAAATATTTCACATAAAAAATGCTTTTCTTTTTTTTATTTATTTTATTAAAATATTAAATATATTATTTTTGTATATAATGCATATTTAAGAACTTAATATATATATATATATATATATATATATATATATATATATATATATATGTTTATTAATATATTTAAGTTAAAATATAAAAATACTTGAATTTTTCATTTTTATTAATATTTGATACAAAAATACTTTTTTCATAATATACTTCATTTTATTTTATTTTTTTATAAATAATAAATAAATATTTGTATTAAATTAGATAATAATACATTTTCTTTAAAATTAGGGTTTTTGCCCTAAATTCAAAATACCCCAAAAAATAATATATTTTTATTTTCTTTTCTCTTTTACATAAATAATATTTTTTCATACATATACAAAACATTTCTTTTGCATCTTGCATTCTTATTTAATTTTTGTACATTATTTACATTGCAAATATTCAAATTGATGTAATAATTTAGATTTAAATTCTTGTCAATATCCCCATTTGAACATTTGTACCCCCCTTCCCATATTTGGTTTTGTAATAGCTTAGTAAATTTATTTTCGCACTTATTTGCTTTCTAATGATAACATGTTAGAATTAGGGTTTGTATGCGAAAAACGATAAAAAAATAGTTTGACCTAATACAAGATAAACAAGCATGAAAATGGACACACGAATCACACTTGCACCCCCTAGGGTACTCCACTTGTTGCCTTCCAAAATTGGACCATGTTGTATGTTGAACTTCTTTGGGCAAAACAAACAAATTGAATGATCATAGTCCCTCGACAAAACTTTTCAAAACAAACAAAAAAACAAATGATCATGTCCCTTAAAGAAAATTGCCCAAAGACATTTAACGCCGTTGCAATTATGGTCTAAACGATGACCCGCTCCTGTCCCTTTCACATCCTAACATAAGGTTGTCCACCAAATTCAATGGTGGAACAAACTTGTTAAAAGGGTTAAAACATAACAATAATCTTTTGAGAAATTTAGGAGTAGATAACCTCTTAGTTACTTGAATCAAACTTGCAAAACAAAACACTTGCCTAATTTCAAAACCACACCTCACAACACTTTCAAAACAACTTTCAAAAACAAATGAAAATCTTTTCAAAAGACATACACCTTTGTACACATCCCCACATGGATCATTACAAAGGTTGCCACCACATTGGCCTCTTTTCAAAATATTTTCAAACCCACTCACACTCAAGCACCATTTAAAACAATTGAAAACAAAAGGCAAGTGATCTAAGCAAGTAACTAAGAGCCCATGGATAACCATGGATAGAAAGGGTGCTAATACCTTCCCTTTCTATAATCTACTCCCCGAACCCAAGAAAACATCTCAAAAGGTTTTTGCTGTGCTTTTTAACCTTTCCTTAGGATAAAATAAAAAGTCGGTGGCGACTCTTGCTAACCGCAACATTTGCGAATACAAACGCAAAACCTCAAGTCAGTTCTCCCACCGTATCACAGAACTGGCGACTCTGCTGGGGAGTGAACTTAAAAGTGGAGTAACCTTAGGGCTTAGATCACCTTTGTTTTCAATTGTTTGCTTTGTTTGCTTTTATATTTGTGGGCTTTGCATCGGAGTTTCATAGATCCTAACCCGGATCTGGGAAATACCCTTTTAGGTAGCATAATCTGTGAGGGACCTGTCCGGCGTAGACCGACATGGGTGAAACAGTGGCTACGTTGGTGTGGCATCTTAGTCTATACCTATATCCCTTGTGTTGCAACGGGGAGAATATAGGTCTTCTAAGGGGTCATTAAACACCAACCAACCTTAGAACCCTAAATTGACCAACTTGGCTATTAGGACAGTAGCAGTATGCTACACTCATTGAGGCTAAACTCTCGAGATGGTTCTGGCCGCGAGAAAAGATTGCGATGCTGGAGTTATGACCGATTGAGGGTAGCCAATGATTTGAGATCCTCTAGAACCCGGTTACTTTTGATAGGACAGGTTTTAACCAACAAAACCAAAAGAGGGTAATACCTGAAACTCATGCTGGCCTGAAACCTAAGGGTGTCTTGTGTGACTTGTGTGCCTTATTTGCCTATGTGAATACTTGTGGTGTGCTTCATCATAGCATCATGCCATCATACCATTGCATGCATCCTGTATAAAGGGCTAACCCATTTCAAAGACAAAAAAGGTTTCATCTTTGCTCTGTTTTGTAGGACATCATGATGCCCGTGCGTAGGAATACTGTCCGGCTCAACTTTGTTCAACCACCAGTGTTACTCAAGGATTTGGTTGGAAGGATTCCAAATACTTCTTCCTTCATCAACAGACATGGCTCTCTCCTTGGCTTGGTCACTGCAAAATGGGACCAACAACTGATAAGTGTTCTGACCCAATTTTATGACCCTCTGTATCATTGTTTCACTTTTCAAGACTTCCAACTGATTCCTACCCTGGAAGAGTTCTCTTATCTGCTTGGGATCCCTGTCTTGGAACAAACTCCATTTACTGGTTTGGAAAAGACTCCTAGGCCTGAAGAGATTGCTGCAATTCTCCCCTTGACCAAAGAAGAGGTGTTGTCCAAATGGGAAACTAGAAATGGGATCAAGGGCTTTTTGGTCAAGTTTCTGGTTGGCAAGGCTAATGATTTCTGGAATGACTTGGACTTCAAGGCATACGAGGATATTCTGGCTCTTTTGATCTATGGTCTGGTGTTGTTTCCCAATCCCGACACCTTTATCAGTATCCATGTCATAAGGATCTTCATGTCTCGGAATCCGGTACCCACTCTTTTGGGTGATATTCTACAACAACTCTATGCTCGTACTGCTCGAAAACAGGGAACTCCGTGGTGTTGTGCTCCTTTGCTAGTAAGGTGGTTTATTTCGCACCTTCCTAAGTTCGTGCTGAAGAATGAAGAAGGAAAAGGTTAGGCTCGGAGGTTAATGTCTCTCACTGATAATGACATCACCTGGACTCTCAGAGGTTTGGATGAGGTAGCTGTTATTGACCATTGCGGAGAATACCCTAATGTTCCGTTGATTGGTATCCAAGGAGGAATCTCTTACAATCCGTGTTTAGCTCTCCGTCAGTTTGGAAGAGCCAGAGGAGATGGGCCTCATGAAATGTTGGTTCCTCACTTCCATTTTGAGTTTCAGGCAGACAGTGACAAATTACGCCAGGGATTCATTAGAGCCTGGGACAGAATCCACAAAGCCAACCCACATGAGTTGGGACCAAAGACTTCTCTGCCATTGAAGCCCTATTGCAAATGGGTCCGCATCCGTGCTCAAAGGTTAGGTATGCCCTATGAAGCTCCTGATGAAGATGGGGTTCCTCCAACTGTCCTCCCTCCTCAGATACCTACTGATTTTGACACCATGAAGAGATCTTGGGCACAGCTAAAGGAAGAACGGGATTTCTATCGGGAGAAGTTCAACGAGCAGGAACGGAAGATCCAGAGGCTGACTAAGCAATTGGAGGAAGAGCGGGTCCTGAACAACTACATCAGCACTGAAAAGAGGAGGCCATGGGAGCATTGATGAGCTTTGGATGTTTCCTTTTATAGTTTATTTCCTTTCAGTATTTTTCATTCCTGTAAAGCCTAAGGGCAGATTTGTTGAACAATTGAAAATTTTAATCTAATGAAGTGTGTTTCCCTTTTTTGTCTACAAAGTTGAATCTTGTTTGTCTTTGAAAACATAAAACATACGCATTCCATTGCACCATATGCATAGCAGGTACCCTATTTCACAGGTTGCTTAATCTCCTTCGCTGTTTATTTTGCATAGTCATCATGAATCCAGACTCATCCAGTGAGCAAGCAATCAAAGCCCTTCAGGCCCAAAATGCATAGTTTCAAGAGATGGTCCTAAGCCTAGCCCAGGGTCAGCAAGAGTTGAAGACTCTACTCCTGAAGAAGAAGAAGAAAAAGAGGACTGCGTTGTTCAACACCGAACGCAGATTTGGGAACACACTCCATAATGAAGCTGATCCAACTACTTCTTCTGCTGAGAAGAACAGTCCCCAAGGGGGAGGAGCTCCTAGTCCCGCAGTCTCCGACAACGAGACAGACTATAACGACGAACAATACCCACCTGCTGCTGACATATACAAACAATTGGAGGACCGCTTGAGCGCCATGGAAATTCAGAATGTGCCGGGACTGGATTTCGGAGATTTGGGGTTATCTTCTGGGGTAGTAATTCCACACAAGTTTAAGGCGCCTGCCTTCGCCAAGTATGATGGGGTCTCCTTCCCAAAACTGCATCTGAGGTCGTACGTAAGGAAAATCCAACCTTACACGGCGGATAAGAACCTTTGGATTCACTTCTTCCAAGATAGCCTCTCGGGGTCACAGCTTGAATGGTTCTACCAATTAGATGGAACTAGCATCCGACACTGGGAAGATTTGGCAACCGCATTTTACAGACAATACCAATACAATTCTGATCTCGCTCCTACGCGTACCCAACTTCAGGGTATGTCTCTAGGAACGGGTGAAGGGTTCAAAGAGTACGCTCAAAAATGGAGAGATTTGGCTGGCAGGGTGCAGCCTCCGTTGACTGATCGAGAGCTGGTTGATATGTTTCTAGGGACGTTGTCTGGTCCGTTTTTCAATCATTTGGTTGGTAACTCCTCCGCTGGGTTTACAGATTTGAAATTGACAGGAGAAAGAATTGAAGCTGGCATCAGGTCAGGCAAGATACAAAAGGCTGCCTCCACAAGTGCTGAGAAGAGGCCGTTTAAGAAAGAAGCAAGTGCCGTCTACGGTACTAGAAGACAAGTCAAGCCCGAAAGTCGCCAAGCCGTCAATGCTTTGGTCATCTCAAAACCTGTTGCTGCTCCTCAGCAGTACAATCAACCAAGAAGCGAAAGGCCCAAGAGGCAGTATACTCGACTAAGTATGACATTATCTCAAATTTTACCCCAACTGTTATCCACCAACCTGGTGACCCTCAAAGAAGCTCCTAAAGTTGTCAACACTGCGTCTCCTAAGTATAACCCAAATGCCCGATGTGCTTATCATTCTGATAGTCTCGGGCACACTACTGATGATTGATGGGCCTTGAGAAACAAAGTGCAAGATCTGATCGACGCAAAGGAAATCCAGTTTGAAGCACCGGAAAGACCAAATGTTGTAACTGCTCCTATGCCCCAGCATAGGGTAAATGCCATTGAGGAGGAATTGTATGCTGTTTCGGTAAATGAAGTTGTTACCCCTCTGAAGACCGTCAAGAAGAACCTACTGCGGGCCGGTTTATTTCCGGGTTGCAGTGAGGGTTGCCTGTTCTGTGCTGTTTCCCTATCTGGTTGTCCCTTGCTGAGGTTAGGCGTCCAAAGCCTAATGGATAGCAAGGAGATTCTATTCAAGAAGTCTGCTGTTCAGTTGGTTCCGGTAAAAGAAGTTTCTGTGGTTACCATCTTCAATAATCCAATCAAGGCTCTCCCGAATAAGCCTGTTCAAATCATGACTGTTGCACCTGTGATTATTACTATTCCGGGGCCTCTCCCCTACGTGTCTGATAAAGCTGTCCCCTGGCATTATGGGGCGGACGTATATGTGAATGGAATCAAACAAGAATTCGACACTGGCGCCAGTATCTGCGATATCACTGGTCCAGCCAAGGTCACCCGCAGTGGCAGGCTCTTCTCGCCTGACATTGCACCGCCCGTTATTCGAAAACCCCTCCTTATAACACCTACAAGTGTACCTATTACTGTTACTGATCAAGTTGTTTCCCCTGCCGCCGAGTCATCTAATGCTCGGGGCAAAGGGATTGAAGAAGAGCCTTCCCGGATGGAGGCACCGATACCTATAAATGCTGAGGCCTCCCAACAAGAAGTGGAGGAGATCCTGAAAATAATAAAGAAAAGTGATTTCAATGTTGTCGAGCAGCTGGGGCATACGCCCTCCAAGATCTCCATGCTCTCCTTATTGCTATGCTCCGAGGCCCATGCTAAGGCCTTAATCTCATTTCTCAAGACGGCCCATGTGCCGCAGGAAACGTCTGCAGTCCAGTTCACTGATTGCATAGCAAATCTGACAGCAGACAATGGCTTGGGTTTTTCAGATGCTGACCTGACTGCGAAGGGAAGAGACCACAATGATGCCCTGCATGTCTCTATCGAATGCAGGGGCACTACTCTGGCGCATGTATTAGTGGATACTGGTTCTTCTTTGAATGTTCTACCGAAAAAGGCTTTAGACTGTTTGGATTATGAAGGCCTAGAACTGAAGCCCAACAACATCATCGTCAGGGCCTTTGACGGTTCAAAAAGGATGGTTCATGGAGAGGTTGACATCCCTATTCGTGTGGGCTCTCAGGTGTTTGACTCTACTTTTTATGTGATGGATATACGTCCATCGTACTCTTGTCTACTGGGTCGACCTTGGATCCATAAAGCTGGGGCAGTGACCTCCACCTTGCACCAGAAGCTGAAGTATCCCGTCAGGGGGAAGATCGTCACTGTGCAAGGAGAAGAGGAGTATATGGTGAGCCATTTGAATTCCTTCAGATACATTGAGATGGACGGGGAGTTTATTGAAACCCCCTTTCAGCATTTTGAGGAGGTGCATCCAATTTCAGCAGCAGCAGAAGCAACAGTCGAAGAGAGTGTTTCCTTGAGGATGGCTTCCCTAAGGGATGCCCGGGCTGTGGTTCAGAAAGGCGATTGTGCAAACTGGGGCCAGCTTCCTGACTTCACTCAGAAGAACGACAAGTTTGGGCTGGGCTTTACTGCAGAGGCTCAGAGGGTTGTGCGCAAGGAGAAGATCAGAAAGGCTCCGGTGTTTATCTCCAGCTCAGGGGTGAATGCTATTGAGGAGGATGTAGAGGAAGCAGAGTTTGACAGTTGGATCTACCCGACTACCAGCAACGGACCAAGCAACTGGACGGCAAAGGATTTTACCCCTATCACATTTGTCACGCAGTAATTAATTTCTTTTGATTTCCAATTTGTAACAAACAATATGTTAAAACTTTGTTGGCTCGGTGTCCTACCCGGGGCATCGTAGCTCCATTTGTGAGGGCTTTTTGTATGACATTTTCATATATCATCAATCAAAACATTGGACGTTTGTTGCATTTCAAATCTTGTGCTCTTTTCCTTTCTGTGTTATATATATTGCAAAACAGCTATATTTACACACACTCACTTATACAAGTTTCAATCCACTCTGGATCTCACTGGTAACAGCTCTGCTACCGCCAGTTATGACTTCGAAAATCCGATCAACTTGGCCGAAGACGAAGGTGGAGATGATTGCGAAGTGCCTGGTGAACTCGCAAGACTGCTACTCCAGGAAGAGAGAGCTATTCAACCACATGAAGAGCCGGTGGAGACAATTAACCTGGGTACCGAGACAGATAGGAAAGAGGTCAAGATTGGTGCCAATCTAGAGCTCAGCGTGAAGCAACGATTGATCCAGATGCTACAAGACTACATGGAGATTTTTGCTTGGTCCTATGAAGATATGCCTGGTTTGGATGCCGATATTGTAGTTCACCACCTACCAACCAAGGAAGATTTCCCTCCGGTAAAGCAAAAGGTCCGACGGATGCGTCCGGAGATGTCTTAAAAGATCAAGGCCGAGGTTATGAAACAGTTTGATGTCGGGTTCCTTGCAGTGACTTCTTACCCTCAGTGGGTTGCCAACGTGGTGCCGGTACCAAAGAAGGACGGTAAGGTCAGAATGTGTGTTGACTACAGGGATCTGAACAGGGCCAGCCCCAAGGATGATTTCCCCCTACCTCACATTGATGTCCTTGTTGACAATACAGCTCAACACAAGGTGTTCTCCTTCATGGATGGTTTTTCAGGGTATAATCAGATCAAGATGGCTCCAGAGGATATGGAAAAGACTACATTTGTGACTCAGAGGGGCACCTTCTGTTATAAGGTCATGCCATTCGGATTAAAAAATACTGGGGCAACCTATCAACGTGCTATGGTTGCTTTATTTCACGATATGATCCATCATGAAATTGAGGTATACGTTGATGACATGATTGCAAGGTCTCAAACTGAGGAGGAGCACCTTGACCATCTGAGGAAGTTATTTGACCGACTCAAGTTGTACAAGCTGAGATTGAATCCCAACAAATGCACCTTTGGGGTAAGATCCGGAAAATTGTTAGGTTTCATTGTGACTGATAAGGGTATTCAGGTGGACCCTGCCAAGGTAAAAGCCATACAAGAGATGCTGACTCCAAAAACAGAGAAAGAAGTCAGAGGCTTCCTGGGACGACTGAATTACATTGCCCGCTTCATCTCACATCTGACTGCTACTTGTGAGCCAATCTTCAAATTGCTGAAGAAAGATCAAGTAGTACGCTGGAATGATGAATGTCAGGCCGCCTTTGAAAAGATAAAGGAATATCTCCTAGGGGCTTGTTTGAGACCGTATAAAGCACGTTTAAGTTTATAAACATGTTTAGGAAACTCGTAATTTTCAAATCCAGGAGGTTGAGATACATATACTTCTTCATTAATATAACCATTTAGGAAAGCACTCTTAACATCCATTTGAAATAGGTTAAAGTTTTGTGAGCATGCATAAGCTAATAAAAAGCGTATAGCCTCGAGTCGGGAAACCGGAGCATAAGTCTCCTCATAGTCGCTGCCTTCCTCTTGGTTATACCCTTGAGCAACAAGACGCACCTTGTTGCAAATTATGATTCCATTTTCGTCAAGTTTGTTCCTAAATACCCATTTAGTACCAATTATTCGATGGTCTCGCAGAGGGGGGACAAGGTCCCAAACCTCATTTCTCTTGAATTGGTTTAATTCTTCTTGCATTTCCAAAAACCAGTGTTCATCGAATAAAGCTTCTTTAGGGTTTTTAGGCTCAATTTGAGAGACGAATGAGAAATGATAGCAAAAGCTACTTATCTTAGATCGTGTAGTTACTCCCTTTGATATGTATCCAAGAATGTTGTCAATAGGATGATCCTTGGTTTCTTTCCACTCCAAAGGAGGAGTTTTTTCATTTGTTGGTTGAGTGACTTCTTCTTCTTTGCTAGATCCATGATCCATCTCCCCTTTTTCTTTCTCAAGTAAGGGCTCATACTCTTTTCGTCTTGATCAATTAGTATCCTTTCCGAAGAAGCACCTGCACATTAACAGAAATACCCTTTTCGACCATTTTTGGACAGGATTCATCAAAGGAAACATGTACAGATTCTTCAATAATTTGTAACCTTTTATTAAATACCCTATATGCTTTACTAGATTGAGAGTATCCGAGAAAGATACCTTCATCGACTTTTGAGTCAAATTTGCCAAGATTTTCTTTACCATTATTTAATACAAAACATTTACAACCAAAGACATGGAGATGAGAAATATTTGGTTTTCTACCTTTCAAAAGTTCATACGGAGTTTTGTTGAGCATAGGACGTATCAAGATCCTATTTAGCACATAGCAAGCCGTATTGACGGCATCGGCCCAAAAGTATTTTGGAAGACCATGTTCATTGATCATAGTTCTCCCAAGCTCTTCTAGAACACAATTTTTACGCTTAACAACTCTATTTTGTTGAGGTGTTCTAGGAGCAGAAAAATTATGATCAATGCCATTTCTTTCGCAATATTCATCAAAAAGGTGATTTTCGAATTCGCCTCCATGGTCACTTTGGATGGTCACAATTTTTGTATTCAACTTGTTTTGAGATAATTTGGCAAATTTTTCAAAAGCATAGAAAGTGTCACTTTTGTTTGCTAAGAATATCGTCCAACAAAATCTAGAGTAGTCATCGACTATAACGAAGCCATAATAATTTCCTCCTAGACTTTTAATTCTAGATGGTCTAAATAGGTCCATGTGGAGGAGTTCAATTGGTTTCGTTGTAGACATGACATTTTTAGATTTAAAAGAGACTCGTGTTTGTTTACCCATTTGACAAGCATCACATAGATGATCTTTTGTAAATTTGATTTTGGGTAAGCCAATCACAAGATCTTTATATATTATTTTATTTAGCAAATCAAAGTTAACGTGTGCTAATCGCCTATGCCAAAGCCATGAGTCTTCACTCATGGTGACTAAGCATTTAGCACCTGTTAGGGACATATCACTCAAGTCAAGCATATATACATTGTTTACCCTAAAGCCCTTAAACACATCCTCTTTCTTATCGTTATGTTCAATTTTGCATTCATCCTTTAGAAAAGAAATTTTGTAACCTTTGTCGCATAATTGACTAATGCTAATAAGATTGTGTTTAAGGCCTTCAACTAATAGGACATGTGAGATAGTGGTGGATTAGGGATTACCTACACTACCTTTACCGAGTATTTCTCCCTTGTTGTTATCACCATAAGTAACAAAACCTTTCTTCTTTGCCACAAAGTCAAAGAATAGCAAAATGTCACCCGTCATGTGTCTTGAGCAACCGCTATCGAGAAACCATCTTCTCTCGAGAGGCTCAAGACATTCCACCTGAAATATCAAACATGGGAGATAGGTACCCAACATTCATTGGGTCCTTGAGTGTGATTTAAAGACTTGTTGCCTTTGGGGAACCATTTATATATGCCTTTAGGAACTAATAGTCTCCTAAATCGACATTTACAAATGGTATGTCCCTTCTTGCAATAATATAGGAAAGACATATCTAAGTGAGATCTACTTTTGCTATCTTGATCCCTTACTTCATAGGTATTTTTTTATATGGATTAATCATACTTTTTCTGAAGTTTAAGCAATCGATAGCAAACATAATCTTAGGTTGTAAAGCTTTGTCTAGTTTGGCTTTGAGAATTTTAACTTCTTTTTGCCAAACATGCCAAGTTTCACATCCATGCCAATTAAACCAAGGTCTCTCTTCTTTTTCACATTTTCCTACAATATTTTCTATCATAGATGCTTTAAGAGCTTCTAATTCCTTTTCGGAATTGGAAACCTTTTGTTCTAGATATAAAAAGATTTTCTTGTTTGAGGCAAGGCGTTTGAAAGCTTCCTTTGCCTATTTTTATAAAGTGTTGAAGGAATTTAACAATTCTAAATAAGGCATTTTATCAACATGATCATACTTAGCATGACTTACATTCTTTTTCTTATGATGATGAGCCATGAGACAAAGGTTGACCGTTTCTTCTTCATCACTTGAGAAACCTTTAATTTGAGGAATCACTATCACTCTCCTAAGCAATGTATGCTCTTATAGCTTAGGTTGGTTTCTTTTGATTTTTGGCCTTGGCTTTGTCTTTCTTCAAATAGGGGAAATCCGGCTTGTAATGACCGGGTTTGCCACAATGGTAGCATGATCCTCGTGACTTAGACTTCTTACTTTCATCTTGCTTGCTTGGTTGAGAGTGGCGTCTATAATTGATGAGATTCTTATCCGAATGCTGAATTTCATTTTTCCGGAGAAATATATTGTATTTTCTTACGAACAATCCCATATGCTCATCTGGAATCTCATCGTCATCACTTGATTCACTTTCACACGAAATTGAGGTGGATGACTTGGAGCTTGAAGCCTTTAGTGCTATAGACTTCTTTTCCAAGTCCCTTGACTTTTCCTTCTTTTCTTTCTTTTCATGCTTTCCAAGGCTCATAAGCTTTTGCTCATGTTCTTGAAGCTTGCCCCATAGTATGGTGAGATCCAAAGTATTTAGATCATTGGCTTACTTAATTGCAGTAACTTTAGGTTGCCAATCCCTGCTAAGACATCTCAAAATTTTATTAGTAGCAACAGAATTGGCAATTACATGACCTAGTGTATGCAAGCGATTCATTATATGAGAGAATCTCTTTTGCATGTCGGCGATGGATTCACCTTTCTCCATGCGAAAGAGATCAAACTCTTGTGTAAAAGTATTGATTCTAGCGAATTTTACATCATTTGTGCCCTCATGGGTGACTTGCAAAGCGTCCCACATTTCCTTAGCCGTAGCGCAATGTGAGACCCGAAAATACTCATCAACTCCTAGAGCTGCTATGAGCATGTTTCGTGCTTTCCAGTCATATGCATGATTTTTCTCATCTTTTTCATCCCATTGTGCTTCTGGTTTAGGAACGGTTATCCCGACAGCATTTTGCATAGTTATTGCAACTGGCCCATCTTGGATAACCTTCCATATTTTCCTATCAACAGAGGTGATATGGACACGCATACAATCTTTCCAATAGCTATAATTTTCACCTGTGAAAACGGGTGCTCTATTGTATGCCCCTTTTAGATCACAATCCATTTCTAGAAGTTGTATTGGACTCTTGAGATCATGCCTTAAACCAATTGATCATTTGCTATGTCAAAAATCAGAAATTGCCCTTTCCCAGTCAAAACCCTAATTTTGACCATTTTTCCCTTTTAAAGATTTGATCAAATTTCTTGAGGAATTGTGGTCCAAAATTGATCAAATGATACATATGAGTTTAAAATGTTAATGTGGTTAAAAAATTGCGAAGTTTGACTGTAAATTGGCCACAATTGACTTTTTCCCCAATACAGCTAATTTTTAGGTCAACTGCTCAATTGACTGAGCAAAAGTGTGATCCAAAGCTTGAAACTTGACATGAGTACTCTTGAGGGTCCATAATGATCCATGAAAGTCATATGGTGCATTGGAAGTTCAAATATCCTTGTGCAATCTCAAACCCTAATTTTGGTTATTAGTGTTTAAAGAGGTGTCTTGAGCTGATCAACCCTAGTGCAGTCTTGAGCCAAAGGAGATCTTGTGAGCAAATTCTTGATAAATGAGAGGGAAAATTTTGGGGTACAACAGGCGCAAAAGCTGGGAATCAAACTTGAAACCCTCACTCTGAACCAGTCTGTGATCGAGCATCGTCTATCAGTGTTTGTTGGGAAGTATAAACAAATGAAGGCTTCACTTCCTGCTGACTTCAATAATTAGCAACATGTTATGGAACTTTTACCTTATATTTTATAATTTTGAAATCTTTTGGAAATTTTTAAAGAACAAATGATCCTTTTTTGGAAATCTTTATTACCATGTTTGGCTTTTTATTTTGCACTCTGATTATTCTGCTGATATTTTAACTTCCTGAAGTATAGGTTTATATTTTTTCAAATACTTACCATTTACTCTCAGAAGTCTGTGATCCTCTGCTAACTCTTCCATCTCATAGGCATTGTTTTAAAAGACTTGGATAACTTGGAATAAACCTTCCCAATTTGGGAACCATTTACCCAATGTTCTATCTTTTTGATCCATAGGTAGAATCACCTTCCACGCAAAATCTCTAATCGAAAAAGCTTTAAATTTTACCTTTTTTATTATACGATTTCTCTACCCTCTTCTTATGTCTCCTTAACAACTCTAGAGAATTTAACCTCTCTTCTTCTAAATCAACCAGATCATCTAAAATCATGTTCCAATAGAACTCTGATGGAATCTCACATTATCTTTGTATTCTGGTTGATTGGAGACATATTTCTACTGGTAAAACTGTGTCATTCCCATAAGTCAATCGAAAGGGTCTAGCAATGGTGGCTTCTTTAGGAGATGTTCTACAAGCCCAACGAATTTGATCTAAGGTCTTGTGCCAATTTTTTGGCTTTTCCCCACATGCTTCTTGATCTGCCCGATTACTACCTTATTTGTTGCTTCGACTTAACCGTTTTCTTGGGCATAGTAATGTGTAGAAGTCAATAATTTAATCCCTACTTCTTTATAGAATTCCTGCATCTTTCGACCAGTGAATACTGATCCTTGATCAGTTGTAATGGTCTCAGGAATTCCAAATTTGTAAGTTATATGCCTTTGAATGAATTCGATCACCACTTCTTGGTTGACATTCGTCAAAGGAATATCTTTGATCCATTTAGTAAAGTAGTGAATCCCTACTAAAATGTATCTCTGACCTTTAGACGATGCTGGTAGAATCTCTCCAACCAAATCTAAAGCTCATCCTCTAAAAGGCCAAGGCTTAGTTATCAAATGTAGCTCGCTTGCAGGAATATGTTGGATGCTTGCGTGTACCTGGAACTCTTGGCACCCTTTAGCAAACTCAATGCAATCTTTTAGCATCATTGGCCAATACATTCCTTGTCGAAACAATAACCATTTCAATTTATGGCCAACTTGATGAGCTCCACATGCCCCACTATGGACACTCGACATAGTCAAATATACCTCACCTTCACTGAGGCACTTGAGCAAAATTCCTTCAGGTGTATTTTTAAATAATTCATTTCCCATGAGAGTATAGCTTAGAGAACAATACATGATCATTCAGTCTGCATACGTTGTGGGATTTTCCAAATAGTCAACTATTGGCTTCCTCCAATTCGTGCCTGTTAAGTTACCAATGGCAAAATTTCAAACTTTTCCTCATCTGCATAACCTAACTTTGTTAGTTCTAAGTCTGATGGAGATAGCCTAGTTGCCAACACTCTTCCTCAAATTTCGATCAGATCTTCTAACTTCTCCTTTGACACCTTGTATCTAGATGGAATTTGAGCTAGGTCATTACCCTCCTGATTTGAGTCAAGGGATGTGCTAAATGTTTACATACTCAAACCTTTGTACCAATCTATTTAGTATAACAAAGTACATGATCAAATTTTCTTTAACACATTTGTATTCTCTAGTTATCTGTTTGACAACTAATTCAGAGTCACCTCTTATTTTGACTCTAGTTTCCCCCAATTCCAACAAGATTTCAAGGCCAACTATCAAAGCCTCATACTCCACCTCATTGTTCGAGCAAAGATCATACATCTTGTACTTGAATTTTATTGGAATTTTGTTAGAAGAAATGATTAAAACTCTAATCCTGGTTCCCTCTTTATGAGTATAACCATCAAAATATAACCTCCAAGGTTTAAGCTCAATGAATTCTTGGGGAATTTTGACCAAAGAATGGTCGAATATGAAATATGCAACCACTCGCCCTTTCATAGCTTTTAGGGGCATGTAAGTTAAAGAATATTCAGTTAGCACAAGTGCCCATTTCCCAACTCGACTATGCATATGTTTAATGATATTGAAGTGAGAGGAAACCTAAACATCAATAGGCTTTATATAATGCTTTAACTTTGTACAATAGAAATATAGACAAAGGCACAACTTTTCAACCAAAGTATACTTAGTTTTTGCATCATTAAGGACTCGACTAAGATAATAACTGGATCTTTCAATACCATTATCATCTTCTTGATCAAGCATACTCCCTATTGTGACATCAGGCGCAGAAATATACAATCTCATACTTCTATTTCTACAACGAGGTGACAATATTGGAGGGCGAACAAGGTAGTCTTTGATCTTGTCGAAGGCTTCTTGTTGTACTTGCCCCCACTCGAATCCTTCCTTTTTCAGAAGAGGTAGAGGTGAAAAGGCTTGAGTCTTGCCACTGAGATTTGAGATGAATATTCTTAAGAAATTGATTTTTCCCAACAAAGACTGCAATTCCTTTTTAGTTGATGGCGCTTTCGCTTCCATGATAGCCTTTGTCTTATTTTTATTTATTTCTATCCTTTTTTTGTGGACCACAAAACCCAGAAAATCCCCTGCCTACACACAAAAAGCACATTTAAGAGGATTCATTTTTATACCATGTTTTCTCATCCCTTTGAATGATTTTTGAAGCTGGTCCAAATGACTTCTCCCTGATACAGACTTAACAACAATGTCATCAATATATATCTGCATGAAAATTTCGATGAAGTCATGGAAAATAGAATTCATTTCTCTTTGATAGGTTGGCCCAGCATTTTTTAGGTCAAAGGACGTGACTACCCATTCGTAAGTACCCATGGCACCCAGGCAACAAAATGTTGTTTTGGGTACATCTTTGTCAACAATGAAGATTTTATTATAACCTGAATACCCATCAAGCATGCTAAGGTATTTGAAACATACAGCTAAATCAACTAGCATTTCTACCACTGGCATAGGGTATTCGTCCTTTGGGGTTTCAACATTCAAATATCTGAAGTCAATGCAAACCCTCAAAGTCCCAATCTTTTTTATTACAGGAACTCTATTAGCAATCCATTCGACGTACCTTGTGGTGCGGATGAACTTACATTTGAGCATCCTTTTGATTTCCTCTTTAATATTCGACAGGATCTCTGGTGCGAAGCACCTTGGGATTTTCTTGATTGGCTTCTTCCCAGGTTTTATAGGTAGCTTCAACTCCACAAGTTCTCTTCTTAATTCAGGCATTTTGTTGTAATCCCATGCAAATTTGTCTTTAAAATTTTTTAAGAGTTGGATTACTTCGGCCTTGAGTTTTGGGTTAATGTTAGCGCTGATATAAGTTAGCCTTTTTCTTTCCCATCTCCCAAGTTGATTTCTTCTAAGGGATGATGTTCCAACATCTTAACATTGGGTGCCGCTAGATCCTTTTCAAAGCCCAAAGGCACATCATCATAGATGGTGTCGAGCCTCTGGCTTATGAGTCAATATATGACTTATATGGTGGCTCTGGTTCAAATCCCATTCCAGGTCTCGCCAGATGACTGGAGTCTCTTTGGCTTTGATAGCCATGTATCTTACTTCAGCTTCTAAGGCCACTTTTAGTTTGTTTTCGGCTATGTAAGCCGAAATATTTTCCAAGAAATTGGACTCAGACATGGTCATTGTCTTCGTCCCCCCAGCAAGTGGGCCGGAGTCCAGGTACCCCTTCTACATCATCTTCTTCCCCCATAATTTCTCTATTTCGTTGGAACCCATCAGTTAGATGTAAGTTAAGGAAATAAAGGTCTTTGTTTGATGGTGAATAGGCATAATTTGCAGAGCTGCAAGGCCATATATTCGCCATATTTCTATCGAAGTGACGTCTATCTACATGGTTTACTTCATCCATGTAGTAAGTTTGATCCTCTTTGATATTCTCTACTATTTCGTCTTCCCTCTAAATTGAAATTCTCTAGTGGAGTGAAGTAGGAACAGCCCCAATTCCATGGATCCACTCTCATCCTAGAAGTAAGTTGTAATTAACCCTCGGAGCTATAACCATAAACATAATGGGTCTGGTGATGGTACCCACTGCCAGGTTAACTTGTATGACTCTTAAGGTGTAGCCAATTTTCCCTTCATAATTCGATAAGACCATGTTGTAATGCTTCAGGTCTGTATCGAACATTCATATTCACTTTAGCATGAACTGTGGCATTAAATTGATGCCACTCCTCTATATACCAAGATCTTGTTGACCCTGTTATTCTCCATTTTCCCCTTATAAACAAAGGCTTTAAATGGTTCTTCATCCCCTCATCTGGACTTTCGAAGAATGCATTTTGTTTTTCGACTGCACCATCATTCATTACATAGTACCATACTAGCTTATGTTTGGTCATTTAAGCTTCGTCTGTTTCTTCAGCCTCTTCGACTTCTGTTACCTGATCATACTTGTAAGGCAACATAGAAACAACATTACAAATAATATCCAGGGATGACTCAAAACCTGAGTTAAAATCATATGTCAGCATATCCTCGTCCTCAAGAGGTTGCTTCGGTTTTTTCCCCTTGGATTTTTCTTCTTTAGGAGATAACAGTTTCCTTCCCACTGGTCTTTTGTCTTCGACCCTGTTAGTATATTGAGGTTGGTTGGTACTAGATTTGACCGTACCTACCTCAGTTGTTTCCCTCTCTGCTTTTTTCTCTGGAATCTTCTCCATTGAGACCTTAGCATGAGATTCTTTCCCTTATAATTCACATATATACGATCTGTTGTCTAGACACTTGGAACTCCCTTCAATAGCAAATCGAAGAACCCCGACAAAACTCAAAGCTTTGCCACTTTCCCTGTCATGGAGCTCTATTTTCAACATGCTTGACCAATTTATTCGTTTGGGCATCTGTAGTTTCTTGAATTAATCTTGTTTATTTTCCCTAAGGTTTTGTCCTCATTGTTGCTTCCTTCGAAGAATTTCCCTCTTGTCGAACAAAAATCTACCCCCAACATCTTTTCAATTTTATTTCCTTCTGGTAACTCAGACTCTCTCCAACTTCTCAACAACTTTCCTGTCGTACATTAAACTACATCTAGGGAACATTAACGCCTCAAAAGTTTTCTTAAGGCAACAAAGAATAAAATCGAAAAAAATTCTCATTGGCCTTGGGATAGGCCCCTTTCATTTGGTCTTCCTCCCTCTGGATGTCTTATTTTTTAGCACTCATGCCTGCTTCCCCACTTAGTTCCACCATGTTGATTTCGACCTTAGGATCATCAGTGATCCTAAACCTTTGCAACTTGAGCCTGAGGCCTTCAGTACCCTCTGTTACTTTTTACATTCTGACTGAAACCTCTAGTAGTTTCATTCTTGGTGTTATGGTCATCGAAGTTCTCAGCAACCTCGATCATGTTGATATCTGATGGTTCTGTGTAGTGGGCGTCAACCACTTGTAGATGGTATGAATCAACTTTCATCTGAACCTTTTTCTTCTCGCCAAACTTAAGTCTTTCATGCCGGATAGCATTTTGCACCAAATCCCTGAATATAAAACATTGTGAGGTTTTATGGCCTAAGAAATTATGATACTTACAAAATCCTCTTTTATTCCACTGTTCTAATGGAGGAATTTTAGCATAAGGTGGCACTAACATTTAGCTATCTTTGACTAATAAGTCGAAGATTTTGTCACACTTCATCACATTGAATGTGTATGTCCTCCTTGGGAATTTATCATTATTTTCCTATTCGACAGGATTCTTCCTATTCGAAGGAGCAAGAACTTTGCATGAATATGGTGGCCCTTGTTTTAATTCGGCCAGATATACTTTGTTTTCGTCGAAACCCATAGGGTCACTATACACCTCTGGTTCATCGTCATCCATTTCGAAATATGCTACCCTTTATCTTTTATTATTTTTACTAGCCCTAGCCTTTTCAGCCTTTAAACGTTCGACTTGTCGAACTCTATCTGCTAACTGGATCATTTCTCTTAAATATTGGGTATCTAACTTCTTTCTAATGGTGTATTCTAAACCACTCGGAACCATTTCGACCAGTTCCTGTTCTGGCACTTGAGTAAATCATCTCACCTTCAGCAAAAAGAACCTATTAAGATAATCTTCTATTGTCTCACTAAACTTACGCTTAATGCTAGCCAACTCTTTCAAACTTATCTTCGACTGACCCATGTAAAATTTCTCATGGAATAACCTTTCCAAGCGAGTCCAATCATGGATATAATTCGCAAGAAGTGTGGTGAACCAAGTGAAAACATTTTTGGTAATGGAACTAGGGAAATATTTTAACCTCGGGTTTTTAGTATTTGAAATATCCTCAGCCTCGGTCAAGTACCTGGAAATGTGTTTGAAGGTAGATTCGCTAGTATCACTAGAGAATTTTATGAACTTTGGGACTTTCCATCCCTTGGGTAATTCAGTTTGTAAAACATACTCAGATAAAGGGGAAGTATAATTTGACTTTCGAAGGCCTATGTTTACCCTATTCTGCGCCATTATCCTTTCGACCATGGCTACCAGATCATTCTGTCCTACAAATTCATCATGTCGAACATGATGAATGACTTCATCTGCATCCTAGTTTCGATTAACCATTATCACCCATGGGGCTTGTACTTCTCTAGGTATTGGTTGCTTGACCCTAGGTTGTTCGATTATTTGCCCCTGCTTAACTTTTCCAGTATTTGGCGCCACTGGTTAGCTAGGTTAATTGTTGGATCTTCTTCGAAAACCACTCCTTGTTCTTCTATTAGCCATTCTCGACGGGGTTGTCGAACTAGGGCTTGAGGGGCCCTAAAGAAATTTTCAATTTGCGCCATTCGTGCAGCCAATTGCTGATTCATCTGGGCATTTTGTTAATTCTTTTAGGTAGCTGATAAGTGCAAATTGTAGCTATTTTTGTATATACTTTTTATTTCACTTATCGACTCTTTATTGTTAATATCATTGAATAAACCCAACTTTTGTGTAAATACGTTTAGTTTGTATTTTTGTGTACATACCGTTTGATGTTTTTCCATTCATTTTGTAGGTATTTGTTGTATTTTGGAGCATTGAGGAATAAGGTGTTGAAGGCATAACTCCGGATGTGCTTTTTCAGAATAAAAGACCATTTTTGGGAAGTTCTGTCCAGGAGAGCTCGCTTAGCACGTAGAAGGCCGCTAAGCGCGAGTGTGCTCATTGCATTTTGTAGCGCGTTGCTTGCATTTTTACATTTTGGCATAAGCATTATTTTGAAGCTCGCTTAGCACGGATATCACGCTTAGCACGGATTAGGTTTGTTTAATGTGTAAATTAAAAAAAGTCGCGCTTAGCACGCCATGCTTGCTTAGCGCGGTCTACTGAGATTTGTTTTATAACTTCAGATTTAGTTCATTTTTAGGTTATAGTTTTGGGGAAGTTTTTTCCCCCAACTACATCAACCTCCAATTTTGTTAGGATTAGCTTAGATGACAACTATGGAGCTTTCATACAGATGATCCGGGTGGATTGCTTTTCGACCGGCACTGACAAACCGGTAGATCTGCGGTTCACTTCTATTTTTATTTTTGTATTATCTTTTGGTTGGGTTCGTATATGTATTTTCTTTGAACTCGTGTATATTTGTCTCCCTTGGCGTTATATAAAACTTGCTTTACAAATATTTGTCGATTGTTATCCTTTATTTATGCTCTGTATTATAGATTTGAGATGCTATAGACATATACTGCTTGAATTCTTATCTAAGATGATTATCTAATAATGTCTGAATTCTAGAGATAGATTTAGAATTGTTATTCACTTAGGGTGTATGTGATTAATGACTCTGTGTTGTTTGTGTCACTCTGAGAGACCGTTGATGCAAACGAGCACGGTTGACTTCTGTATTGTTAAGGTTGGTTGAGAGATCACCGCCGAGGTGATACAGTGCGTGTTGTGTTTGACACGTGATGACATTGATGAATATTGTAGGTTTAGTATAACAAACCGATAGGTTTAAGTCTGTGAGAAGTACTATATATGCATGTTTGATAAGTTATTCCTTTTGCCTTTTTATACATTTATTTTTTGTTGATACTTTTCCTTTCAACCCATTTATCCCCAAACTCATTAACAAGAGATTTGTCGAACGACATTTCAATTCACCAATCTCTATGGACATGATACAATATAGCCTAAATATCACCCGATAAAAATAATACTTTACTTTTTGCTTGCTTCTTTACTGTTCCATCAAAATGGCGTTGTCGTCGGGTTGTGTTTATTGTTTTTCATTTCGATAGTTTCTTTGTTTTTGAGTTTTGTAATTAATGTATATTTGTATAGAATGTGTACATAAACTTACCTATTTTTACTTGTACATGTTTTGTGTTTACTTTTCATACTTTTGCATATATGTGTTTTTCTTTATTTTCACGTATTATTGTAAACTGTCTCGTTTTCGTAACGTTTGTTGTGTGGTTGTTAGGATACTTTCTTTAGGTTTGCATGGTGTGACAATATCATGGCATGATGAGAGGAGATTATTAGCTCACACAATAAGGCGTCGAGCTTACAATGTAAAACAAGCATGTTTTATTTGTATTCTTTTATGTATGTGTTGACTTGTGTTTTAACAAGTTGAAATTGGACCTGTTTTATATTCTCAAATGTTCACTTTTCAACTTGTTAATTCATTTTCAATAGTTTGTTTCGTTATGTCAATTTGTGTTTTTTCCGCAAGCTTGTTGTGTTTAGCTTGTGGAAGTGTGTTTGTATGTTATAAATACTGTGCATGTGTAGTTGAGATTGTGTAGATGATTATGGAGGGTGTTGCTACACTACTGTTACTGCCCTGTTTTTCTGTAACTAGTGTAGCGTCCTTAGCGCACTCTGTGCCGCTTAGTGTGCCCTGTTGTGCAGAGCCAGTGAATTCTTTTTAATTTTTCGCTTGGATCTCTTTTTTCCCACTTCATCCAAGGCTTTATAGTATAGTAATTAATAGTAATAATTTTAATTCTTTATTTTTTTTGTTTGGACTCAAATTTTGGTTAGATAGCTTAAAGTCGCAGTTGGTGATTTTCTAATTTTGAGTGCGTCAACTTGCAGATGTATGATAATGATAGTTTTTGAAGTTGGTACTCGTTTATCACTTTCTATAACATAACATGTTTAGGAAACTTTTCATTTGTACAATTACCATGTCATTCATTCTTTTTGCATTACTTGCTCATGATTTGAATCACTTTAGTTCCCTTTTTACCATAAATGTGAGGAAGCTTTCCATTGTTCATATATGCTGGAGGCCACATTCTTGTTTTAACTGGAATTTATTATGCTTAATCTTTTGTTTGTGTTGATTATATGAATGCATGAAAATGATCAAGGTATTTTTGTTTCATTTTGAGCACAACTACCTTGGCCAAATAGACTTTTCACCTTGTGAGTGTGTGAACTTTTGTAACCCTTTTTGAGCTTTTTGTCATTGTCCATGTTGTTTTTGCTAAATACTTGTCTATGAGTGTTTGGTTCTCCTTTTTGAATGGATGTTGATTCGTTTGTTTTCTTGAACCCTCAACCATGACGTTTGGTTTGAATTTTTACCTTGCCTTAGAAAGTAGGGAGTATTCACACTTTGATGTTTGTTGAATTCAAGTTGGGGAGAGGAATGTTTATGTGCTTATGTTGTGATTGTTATGAGGTTGAGAAAAAAAAAAGAAAGAAAAAGAAGAAAAAAAAGTGAAAAAGAAACAAAAAAGAGAAAAGTTTTGAAAAACAAAAAGAGTATGGAATAATGTTGTGTTAATAAGTGATGTGTGTTGGTTTGAAATTGGGAATAAAGAATAAGTTTGATTGAAATTGTTTTGCTTGAGTCTTTGTGAGTTGATCACTCCCTTAGGTTAAGGTAAGTTTTTATTTCGATTAGCTTTAGGACTTACCCCTTATTTGTTAACCAAGCCACATTACAACTTTAAAAATCCCTTATGATTCTTGCCTTTGTATTTTCAATACGAGTTTTTTGATGACTATATAATTTAGTCTATTGTTTGCAAGATTGTAAATGAGTGTTTTTTGTCCCTCACCTTTGTGTTTTCTTCATCTACCGATGAATTTTTACTAGGTGTGCTTCATGATTGAGCTTGTTTTTTTTATAATGTTTAGTATGATTTTTGTACTTAGGATTCGTTTCGCTTACATGTTGTCATTGTAGGATTATGGTAAGTATTTACCTTGTGTGTGTGTTTCTGTTTGAACCATACATTTGTTTTCCGTTTTATAAATTGTTGATTCATGATATTTTGGTTGATTACTTTTGGTTCTTTGAGTTGTTTGGCCTTGTTTAAGGACAAACAAGTTCAAGTTGGGAGAGTTTGATAAGTGAAAATTGTAGCTAATTTTGTATATACTTTTTGTTGCACTTATCGATTATTTGTTGTTAATATTGTTGAATAAACCCGACTTTTGGGTAAATACGTTTAGTTTGTATTTATTTTTGTTTTTGTGTACATAGTGTACAATTTGATGTTTTTCCATTCATTTTGTAGGTATTTGTTGCATTTTGGTGCATTGAGGAATAAGGTATCGAAGGCACGGCTCCAGATGCGTGTTTTCAGAATAAAAAAACATTTTTGGAAAGTTTTATCCAGGAGAGCCCGCTTAACATGTAGAAGGCCGCTAAGTACGAGTGCGCTAAACGCATTTTGTAGTGCGTTGCTTGTGTTTTGACATTTTGGCAGAAGCATTGTTTTGAAACCCACTTCTGATACGGTGGCAGAACTGATTGTTAATACTGGTTTGTATTTTTTGTTTGCAAAATGTCGCGGTAAGCAAGAGTCGCCACCAACTTTTATTTTATCCAACCAGGAACAGGAAAAAGAACAGAAAAAATCTTTTTTGAGATGTTTCTGAGTACGACGGGTAGATTATAGAAAGGGGAGGTGTTAGCACCCTTTCTATCCATGGTTTTCCATAGGCTCTTAGGTACTTGCTTATTTTGAAATTGCTTGTGTGTGTTTGCTTTGAAAAGCTTTGCTTTACTTCGTTTTAACCCTTGTTTCTATCCTCAAGAGTGTTACGAAGTGTTTTGAAAATTGTTTGAAAAGTGTTGGTGTGAAAAAGTTTTTGTTTGTTTGAGCAAGTACCTAGGAACTAATCTACCTACTAGAAAAAAGTTTGTTCGTTTTCCTTTTAGACAATGCTATCCCATTATTGAGAAATAGGTAGCACCGTCGTTGGAATTTGAGGGACTATCAAAAGGGACGAAATGGTCATTGAAGGCAACATGTAAGGATACCTTAGCAGTTCGAAGGGACTATCATCATATATTTGTAGGAAACATCGAGGGACAAGATCATTTCTCGTAGGCAACTCGAGGGACGTTAAGAGACTATGATCTTTATGATGACTTTTAGATTGAGGGTCTTTTGCTAAGATATCCCTACGTTCGAGGGACACGGCCATTATTTCCGAGGCAACCAAGTGAGGCAAACCCTAGGAGTGAGCATGTGCGAGTGTAATTTTCAGTTAATTTATCTTTGCACATTTAGGGTTTTCTACCGTATTAATTTTCAGTTTGTCTTTCCATACAATCCTATTAACATACATCTAAGCAGTTTATAGTTTGCTGAATTAAAAGCAAGAAAGTTTAAAGTCCTAGCCATTACAAGGCTTTTGCAGATACATAATTATTTTGGACTGAAAATAAAAAGGCGGAATTTAAACCCTAATTACTATTACAACCTCGAGGAAATTAAAAAATGCATGCGGCGAATTAAATGCGAGAATAATTTAGGAAACCTAAAAAATCTAATTGAAAAAAGGTTTAGGTTACTTTTTGAGAAAAAATTAGGTTATGTACAAATTAACCCTAATTCTAATTGATTTAAATTATGAAAAAAGGATTAAATTCCCCTAAATTAAATTAATCTAATTAATTAAAGAAATAAAATATTTTATAAAAAAAATGATTTTTGATGTTTTTGTGATTTTTGATTTAATAAAAAAAATTAATTTTTGTGTTATTTTTGTAAAGGGAAATAATTAATCAAATAATTAAAATAAAGGAAATAAAATAAAAAAGAAAAGAAATTGGGCCTGTATTGTTGAGCAATTCAGGGGGTGTAGCATTGAATTTGTTAGGCCCATTCCTTGCTCAACCCAGTCAACGTGCTAGATCCAGTGTGATACTCTTTCCGATGGTCCACAGTATGACTTGAACGTTGGGCGTTGGATCTGGATTGATGATGAATCCAATGGCTGGATGGTTGGATGTATGATAGATTCCTGGCAACATAATGTACAGAACCTGCAATTAAATGTTAATAAAAATAGAGAAAACGTTGGGATGGTTAATTGTAAATATAATAACAAAAATAAAATATAAAGAAAATAAAGTGGTCTTTCCCAAACATGCGCGTGATTCAAATCACTCAATAGGATTCTGCCACCTAATTGTCTTCTACCCCATAACTGTTGTTTTTTGCCACACTTTTACCTACAGCCGTTTCTGTCACTAAAGGCTATAGTGATGGATTTTATTCGTAGCCATAAACTTGTAAAATTCAAAAAAAATGCAGCACAAGCAGAATAAATTCAAACCAAAGACCTGGATCAACTGCAAATCATCTCCTGAGCATGATAGTAACCCTAATTTTGTCCAATTTTGCCTTTATATAGAATTCCCAATTTGGGACCTCAAAACCCTAACAATGGCATCGTGCCATTCCTGCACTTAAACTTCAATCAGAACACGTCCAGGAACAGATTGTTGGCTTTGGAATTACTTGAAACGGCCTATGGAAGAGAATACGGTCTGCATTTTTTCTTCCAAAATTTGCAATTTCTTCCCCTTGTTTTCACAATCCCAAACCCTTTTTTATGCTTTAGAGATGTTAGGTATATATGATATAATGATTTAGGTCAACAAAAACTGATCATATCTTTGCAAATTATAGAGATTTGATTTCATTCTTTGCCTTGTATGATTTGTTTCCAAAATAGACCAAATTAAGATCTTTTCCAATCAATTAGCTCTTGCACGAATTTTTTGATTTACTAGTTGTTCATGAACTCATAATATGCTCATAAAATCAAATCGTTGATTATTCTACTATTTAAATTGATTTATTTTGATTTAAATGGATAAAAAATCAAAATAAATAATAAAATTAATCAAATAATAGGTGGATAAGCTCAGGGGTCGTGGGCCATCTTAGGAACAAGTTTCAAACAAGAAAACATGGGCCCATTTGGAGAAAAAAAAGTCATTTTGATCAATATTGACTTCATGCACATTTCCAAAAATTGGTCAATTCTGACAATACATATCTCCCTCAATTTTAACCCTAAGAGGGTGTTCTTGGACCTTTTAGAAAGCTTAGGATGTCCCCTAAAAAAACCTTTTGGTCTCATCTCAATTGGTTCTTCCATGTTTATGTAAGAAGCTTTGACCCAAAAGGTGTTTTTGTTGACTTTTCAAAAGGACCTATAATGTATAAATTCATATCTTTTGATGAGTGCATATTTTGAACTTGTGGGATGAAGATGAGTTGTAGGTAATTTCATACTCTTTAAAATGAGCCTTGGATGGAAAATGTATGATAAAGTATGAGGAGGTTATGCTTGGTCAAAGTTTGGTTGACTTTTCCTATGAAACCCTAATTTAGCAACTTTTGGGTTTTGATGAATTTGGGGCATCCCTTGAGGAATCATGATCCACCCTTAATCAAATGATGGATATCTCTTCAAAATGTTGATGTTGACCAAAAATCTTGAAGTTTGACTATATGTGGGCCACAATTGACTTTTGACCTAATACAGTCGATTCTCAAGCATCTGAGCAGTTGACTAAGAAAACTTCTTGTGCAAGGCATGCAACTTGACATGGAGAATCTTGGGAACATATTAGGGCCTTGTATAGCATTTGGGGCCTTTGTGATCCACACATCTTGATGAAAGTGGAAACCCTAATTTGAGACACACTTCCATAGGAGAGAGTTTGTCTGGTCAACTCTTGGGAAAACTTGAGCAAATTAAGGATCTCTAGGAGTATGTTTTGAGTAAAATGAGAGGGAAAATTTTGGGGTACAACAGCTGCCCCTGTTCAATCTTCTTAAACCTGAGAATGTAGATTGGCTCATCCGCCTTTCGTGATCTGAAGGTGGAAGATGATTGAACACTAGAGTGCCCAGAAATTTGCACTCGCATGAAGTGATACTTGATTTGTGATATCGGGAATGGGATTATAGATGCCATTTGGAAGTTGCTAGAGAATTGTCAGAGATGGGCTTAAATATGTCATCCAAGATGTGATGGAGTACCGTTGGAGATGGGCTTAAAGATTCCATCTAGAGGATGTTGATTTCCTGAGACATTCCTTCGATGAGAGTCCCTGCTCCTGTCGTTGAGGAGGAATCTATTGAGGAATGTTGGTATCTGTCTTAGGAGAAATATAATTTTAGGAGCTTCAATTGTATGTTACTCTACTGGGGAATTAACTCCGGAGGTGAACTGCATATTTGGTCAGTGTACAGGCTGCACCGCGACTTACTGAGGAAATGTGAAACCAATCGGGTTTGATCAGGTCCATGTCTTACAGTGTTGTGGATTGTTGTTTGGAGATAAGAGAAAAGAAACCTGGATGGTAAGGTTATGAGAAGGAACCTGGATAGTAGGGCTTATGGGAAGGAACCTGGGTAAGGTTGTTTCGTGAGGAGTTTGGGTAAAACTGCATCTGAATCGAGAAGGAACCTGGGTAAGGTTGCTTTGTGAGGAGTTTGGGTAAAATTGCATCTGAACTGAGAAGGAACCTGGGTAAGGTTGCTTTGTAAGGAGTTTGGGTAAAACTGCATCTAAACTGAGAAGGAACCTGGGTAAGGTTGCTTTGTGAGGAGTTTGGGTAAAAATGCATCTGAACTGAGAAGGAACCTGAGTAAGGTTGCTTTGTGAGGAGTTTAGGTAAAACTGCATCTGAACTAAGAAGGAACGTGGGTAAGGTTGCTTCAGGATTAGTCTGAGTGAAACTTCAGAAGGAACCTGGGTAAGGTTGCTCATGATGAGTCTGTGTAAGGCTTTAGGAGGAACCTGGGTAGGGTTACTTTGGGATAAGTCCGTGTAAAACTTCGGCAGGAACCTGGGTAAGGTTACTTTGGGCTAAGTCTGTGTAAAACTTCTAGAGGAACCTGGGTAAGGTTACTTTATGATAAGTTCGTGTAAAACTTCAGAAATAACCGGGGTAAGGTTACTTTGAGATAAGTTTGTGTAAAACTTTAGGAGGAACCTGGGTAAGGTTACTTTGTGATAAGTTCGTGTAAAACATCAGAAGGAACTTAGGTAAGGTTACTTTGGGATGAGTTCGTGTAAAACTTCAGGAAGAACCTGGGTAAGGTTACTTTCTAATAATTTCGTGTAAAACTTCATGAGGAACCTGGGTAAGGTTACTTTGTGATAAGTTCGTGTGAAACTTCAGAAGGAAATGTATGAGAAAGGACCCGTGTAAGATTTTTCAGGATAAACCCGTGTGAAGCTGCATTTAGGAGAAACCCATGTAAGATTTCTTTGTGACGAACCCGCGTAAAGCTTCATTTGATCACACAGATAATTACTCTGTCTAGTTTCAGGAGCTAATCTTGAACCTGCTGGAAGTTATTGATGATAACCATCTTTCCTAAAAAGGTACATGATTAATTGTATATGATGCAGGAAATTCATTGTATGATGACATTCTCAAAATAAATGAGACTATGTTGTATGCAATGTGTATGCGCACGTCATGATATATGAACATGAAATGCTATTGTGACATATTCGAGTGGGAAAATAAATCCCCGACCGCTGCTGGAGAGTAACGGAAGTTGAGTTCCTGACCGTCATAGAAAAAGTGGTTCTTCTACTTCCGCTGGGGATGGTGAACCGAAGATGACTATGTTGGGGATTTTCCCCTTGTTTACGGATATTCTGCCGAGGAGAGACTCTGCTTGAGAACAACTCTACGGGGGAATAACTATGTTTGAGAGAGGAGATGCTTTGCTGGAAGATCTTGCCGATTCAGAGAGATAAACTCCGCTGGGGGATGAACTTCCGTAGCCGGAGGAATAAACTCTGTTAGGGATTGAGCTTCTGTATTCAGAGAAATAAACTCTGCTTGGGAGATAACTTTACGAACCGCTTGCGATCATGAAATTCGATCGGGGAATATAGATATCTATTCTCTGAAGGAACTTTACTAGGGAACGTAGCTCCTGTTTGGGGAAGCCGATGTCAAAGCTTTAGTTGCCTCTACTCTGTGGGGAGTGTAGATGTCACAGGGTCGTATGCTGAGGATACGACAATGACTTGGCATCAGGACTTTTCTACCCCTGTACTTGCTGGAGAAAGTACCCACGGAGGCTTTGTGGATGCTTATCAGGATGATAAGTCTTCTATGGATAAGCAAATGATAAGATGACGGTACATAGTCGTACGCTTCAAATCCCTAACTTTTTCCTGGACCGCCCTTTCGGGTTTTCAGTCCACCGGGATACCCTATTTTTCTCAAGCCGCCTTTTCAAGTTTTCGACTTGCCGGGTGTACATATATTTTTTGTTTCTATCCCTAATTTTTGCCCAAACCCTTTTGGTTCTCCGGGATGCCCTTATTTTTTCCTAGGCCAGTCAACCTAGCGAGTCTTTGTTCATGCGTAGTATTTTCCGACTATGTCCACGTTCATCAGGTATGGAGAATTGTCATTGTCCATAGTAGTAAGAGTTTCCACACTACTAAAATATTTTTGTTTGATCGTACAAGATTCATTGCGGGAATTCATGCCCAATTCCCCAAGGGATTCAGATGGAGATCTTCCCCTGGCTATTTGGCATCTTTGAGAGATTCCTTGAATCTTGACTTGACTGCCCCAGATGATGGATAATGATCATGTCGTGCCCCCTTGGTTGGAAGTGTTTTTCCACTTAAGGTGATCCTTTTTATTGAGAAGGTTTTTGTTCACTAGATATTCGTCATGCAAATTTCTCTACTGTTGAATAAATAGTCATATGCAAACAATGTTATTTTAAGAATGCAAAGCTTATGTCTGTCTTGAGGTTTTGAAAATGCAGTTTTTTTAGTAAACTAGAATTTTGCAAAGATGTGATATCAACTCGGGATTTGTATCGGACCTTCAAGAGTCAGGATACGTTTTGTAACAGTATTCTCTCAAACCAACACATGCTTCAACTAGGACTTCTAAGGGTTATAACGTGGCCTGGTTCACGGTTCAAGAAAAAAAGGATAAAGGCTCAAATTTTATTTGTATCCAACCCGCTATTCGTGATGTTCTTCAGTTCTATGCTCAGTTAATTACGCGTTTAGATCCCGATTGAGTCTGGAATCTTTGCTCTGATACTTGGTGATGATTCAGAAATTGAACATTTGTTTTTAAAAGGCAGTCATTTTTGTAATCTTCTTTTTGTCGAGGATTTGTAGGACCTCTTTCTTTTTTATTTTATTATCCCTGTCTTTTGCCTGAACTGTTTCTTTTGTAATTACAGTCAGCGGGATGCCCCAATTTTTCTCTTAAGTCTCCTTCATAGGTTTTGACTTAGTGGGCTTTCATTTTGAGAGATAATGACTGCCTGTTATTAATGACTATACGGAACCATCACCGTCTTTTGATTTGGAAGGACATCTTTGATGTCATTCATTATGCATGAAGTAGAATATTGTGACTAAATGCGCATTTGGATTAATTGAGAAATTACCCTGCCCCAGGTTATGATTAAGGGTTTTAATTTGTGTGAAAAGAAAACTCCTACTTCTTAGGCTCAAAGGGGTTGACTAGGGATTATCTTCCTTATAAATCCACTATTTTGGATTTGAAACAACGCCTGTACATCGTCAACGGGGTTTGTTCAAAAGCATACTGTAGAGATTGTGGTATCATTTTCGTCATCCTCCCTCTAAGGCTTAGAATTTTTAATTGAGAGTTGAATATCACAAAAGGAAATAAGAACGCATTTTGAAATAGTGAATACAAATGAATTGATTCAAGACAAACATGTGCAATGAATTGATGAAATAATGAGGTTTGATATGAATAAATGTTCAAACAAATTAAAAGAAAATTACACATTGAAAATTCTAATGAACGGAAAGTCTTCTTGTAAGAACTTGTCACTTCAGATGGTATGCCTTGGAGGGATGACAGAAGAACTCAGCCTGACCGTCTTGTGCAAATTCTAGCGCTCCTTCATCAATCAGGTCTTGAGTTTTATTTCTCAACGCCCAACAGTTGTTGGTGTCATGACCAGGATTGTTAGAGTGGTACGCACGTCTTGAATTTGGATTGTACCTTGGGGAGGCTATGTTGGGATTATGAGGAGGGTCCCTTAACATAACCAACTTGGCCTTCAACATCTATTGCAATGCTTGAGCCAATGACATATTGATTTCAGTGAACCGTCTTTCAGATGTATTCTTCTTATGCCGATTGCCCCATTGTCGTTGGCGAGGTTGCGGTTGGCTTGTGATGTAGTAGCAATCTTGAAAGGTCTGTTCCTGACCAAACCAACCTCTTCTCTCACTGGGGGCTGATTAATGCATTGATCCATAATTTTAACTGTTTGTTTCATGGATCTGCATCCATCTTGGTGAAGCTTGTTGGGGAAGGCTCTTAGCCCTTCTTGTCCTAGAGCTAAGTTTTGGATAAGATCCATCTTCCCCAGCATCTGGATTCTCATTGCTTCTACCTCAGCTTGCAGTTGTTCCAATTGTTCATCCTTGTTGTTGTCAGGACGTTCCTTGGTCAGATTCCCGGCAAAGAGTGTTTTCAGGTCTTCTTACCCCTTGGATAGATTAAGGAGAAATTCCTTGAACTGGGCATCTTGAGCTTGGAGATCTCTGTTGTCTTGTTGGAAATCCATTGCTGAAATAAACAGCGAGAATGTGAGAGACCTGTGCTGAAACCTGCTTATGCAATGATATGTATTATATATGTATGCAATGTTTTCAAAGATCTCTCGGGGTACACAAGAAAATGTCAGAAGTTGAATTTTGCAGCTTTGATTGAAGAACTTTATATCGTTGAGAGTCCTTCTATGAGATTCAAGCTCACCATATCAGGTGGGTCATATCCCCTGAATCAAGTTGTTGAGTTTTGATCTTCTGACGACATTGACTAGAGGAAAATAAATCCCCTTTCCCCTTGCTAGACGTCTGATTTATCATAACCTGCATCACAGGCCCTCGAAATCCTTGAAATGGTTAGTCATGATATGCTATGGTATGATGTTTATGATGTCATGATAAATCACAGGTATAACAAACACGGACAAATCACACTAAGTCCTTAGGTTTAAGGCTTACTTAAGTTTTAAGGTCATACCCTCTTGAAGCTTAGTTGGTTTCAAACCTGTCTTAGAGAAGTAATTGTGTTCTAAAGATTCTCAATATCAGTGATCATTCTTTATTGGGAATTGTTTCAGCTCAAGCAATCTTTTCTTGCGGCCGAAATATCCCTAAAGTCTGATCTCAATGAGTGTAGCATCAAGTATCAACCAATCCTCAGCTCTACACAGAGGCCGACTATCTCACTACTTTCTAATGGCCAAGTTTGTTCAACTAAGGTTCTAAGGTCCGTTAGTGCTTCACAACACCACGCGGTGGCCCTGTATTCTCCTCGTTTCCCCACGAAGGATATCGGTACCAGCCAAAGTGCCACACCAACACAGCCATCGCTTAAACCATATCGGTCTACGCCATACAGTCTCCACGATCTATTGTTGTTTATCTAAAAATGCCCCCAGATCCGAGTGTAGGATCTATAGTAACCCAAACAAAATCCTTTAAGAATAAAGAAAACAAGCAAGAAAGCAATTTGAAATGACCTAGATCCTAAGGTAAACCCCCACTTTATTTTACTCCCCAGCAGAGTCGCCAATTCTGTGATACGGTGGAAGAACCGACTGTTAATACTGGTTTGCATTTTTTGTTTTCAAAATGTCGCGGTAAGCAAGAGTCGCCACCGACTTTTATTTTATCCAACCAGGAACAGGAAAAAGAACAGGAAAAACCTTTTTCGAGATGTTTCTGAGTACGGCTGGTAGATTATAGAAAGGGAAGGTGTTAGCACCCTTTCTATCCATGGTTTTCCATGGGCTCTTAGGTACTTTCTCATTTTGAAATTGCTTGTGTGTGTTTGCTTTGAAAAGTTTTGTTTTACTTCGTTTTAACCCTTGTTTCTGTCCTCAAGAGTGTTACGAAGTGTTTTGAAAACTGTTTGAAAAGTGTTGGTGTGAAAAAGTTTTTGTTTGTTTGAGCAAGTACCTAGGAACTAATCTACCTACTCTAAAAAAGTTTGTTCGTTTGACTTTTAGACAACGCTATCCCATTATTGAGAAATAGGTAGCACTATCGTTGGAAATTGAGGTACTATCAAAAGGGACGAAATGGTCATTGAAGGCAACATGTAAGGATACCTTAGCAGTTCGAAGGGACTGTCATCATATATTCGTAGGCAACATCGAGGGACAAGATCATTTCTCATAGGAAACTCGAGGGACGTTAAGGGACTATGATCTTTATTATGACTTTTAGATTAAGGGTCTTTTGCTAAGATATCCCTACATTCGAGGGACACGACCATTATTTCCGAGGAAACCAAGTGAGGCAAACCCTAGGAGTGAGCATGTGTGAGTGTAATTTTCAGTTAATTTATCTTTGCACATTTAGGGTTTTCTACCGTATTAATTTTCAGTTTGTCTTTCCATACAATCCTATTAACATACATCTAAGCAGTTTATAGTTTGCGGAATTAAAAGCGAGAAAGTTTAAAGTCCTAGCTATTACAAGGCTTTTGCAGATTTTGGACTGAAAATAAAAAAGCGGAATTTAAACCCTAATTACTATTACAACCTCGAAACAGTTACAATAATAATAAAAGGAAATTAAAAAATGCGCGCGGAGAATTAAATGCGAGAATAATTTAGGAAACCTAAAAAATATAATTGAAAAAAGATTTAGGTTACTTTTTGAGAATAAGTTAGGTTATGTACAAATTAACCCTAATTCTAATTGATTTAAATTATGAAAAAAGGATTAAATTTCCCTAAATTAATTTAATCTAATTAATTAAAGAAATAAAATATTTTATAAAAAAATGATTTTTGATGTTTTTGTGATTTTTGATTTAATAAAAAAAATTAATTTTTGTGTTATTTTTGTAAAGGGAAATAATTAAAATAAAGGAAATAAAATAAAAAAGAAAAGAAATTGGGCATGTATTGTTGAGCAATTCAGTGGGTGTAGCACTGAATTTGTTAGACTCATTCCTTTCTCAGCCCAGTCAACACGCTAGATCCAGTGTGATACTCTTTCCGATGGTCCACGGTATGACTTGAGCGTTGGGCGTTGGATCTGGATTGATGATGAATCCAATGGTTGGATGGTTAGATGTATGATAGATTCCTGGAAACATAATGTACAGAACCTGTAATTAAATATTAAGAAAAATAGAGAAAACGCTGGGATGGTTAGTTGTAAATATAATAACAAAAATAAAATATAAAGGAAATAAAGTGGTATTTCCCAAACGCGCGCGTGATTCAAATCACCCAATAGGATTCTGCCACCTAATTGTCTTCTTCCCCATAACTGTTGCTTTTTACCACACTTTTACCTACAGTCGTTTCCGTCACTAAAGGCTATAGTGACAGATTTTGTTCGTAGCCATAAACCTGTAAAATTCAAGAAAATGCAGCACAAGCAGAATAAATTCAAACCAAAGACCTGGATCAACTGCAAATCATCTCCTGAGCATGATAGTAACCCTAATTTTGTCCAATTTTGCCTTTATATAGAATTCCCAATTTGGGACCTCAAAACCCTAACAATGGCATCGTGCCATTCCTGCACTTAAACTTCAATAAAACCAATCAAAAACATTGCAAATATGATAGCAAGCATGGATATATGATCAAAACATGTTTATGATGGATAAATCATTGAAAACGAATCTTGAAAAAAGATGTAAACCGTGGCACTGTGAGGCGTGATTTCTGAAGGTTTTAAGGCTTGAGGATGATTGGAATGGCTTCAAAATACGTCCAAGAATAGATTATTGGCTTTGGAATTACTTGAAACAGCCTATGGAAGAGAATACAGTCTGCACTTTTTCTTCCAAAATTTTCAATTTCTTCCCCTTGTTTTCACAATCCCAAACCGTTTTTTATACTTTAGAGATGTTTGGTATATATGATATAATGATTTAGGTCAACAAAAACTGATCATATCTTTGCAAATTATGGAGATTTGATTTCATTCTTTGCCTTGTATGATTCGTTTCCAAAATAGACCAAATTAAGATCTTTTCCAATCAATTAGCTCTTGCACAAATTTTTTGATTTACTATCTGTTCATGGACTCATAATATGCTCATAAAATCAAATCTTTGATTATTCTACTATTTAAATTGATTTATTTTGATTTAAATGGATAAAAAATCAAAATAAATAATAAAAATAATAAAATAACAGGTGGATAAGCTCAGGGGTCTTGGCCATCTTAGGAACAAGTTTCAAGCAAGAAAACATGGGCCCATTTGGAAGAAAAAAAGTCATTTTGATCAATATTGACTTCATGCACATTTTCAAAAATTTGTCAATTTTGACAATACATATCTCCCTCAATTTTAAACCTAAGAGGGTGTTCTTAGACTTTTTAGAAATCTTAGGATGTCCCCTAAACAACCCTTTTGGTTTCATCTCAATTGGGTATTCCATGTTTATGTAAGAAGCTTTGACCCAAAAGGTGTTTTTGTTGACTTTTCAAAAGGACCTATAATGTAGAAATTCATATATTTTGATGAGTGCATATTTTGAACTTGTGGGCTGAAGATGAGTTGTAGGTAATTTCATCCTCTTCAAAATGAGCCTTGGATGGAAAATTTCTGATAAAGTATGAGGAGGTTATGCTTGGTCAAAGTTTGGTTGACTTTTCCGATGAAACCCTAATTTAGCAACTTTTGGGTTTTGATGAATTTGGGGCATCCCTTGATGAATCATGATCCACCCTTGATCAAATGATGGATATCTCTTCAAAATGTTGATGTTGACCAAAAATCTTGAAGTTTGACTATATGTGGGCCACAATTGACTTTTGACCTAATACAGTCGATTCTCAAGCATCTGAGCAGTTGACTGAACAAACTTCTTGTTTAAGGCATGAGACTTGACATGGAGAATCTTGGGAACATATTAGGGCCTTGGAGAGCATTTGGGGCCTTTTTGGTCCACACATCTTGATGAAAGTGGAAACCCTAATTTGAAACACATTGCCTTAGGAGAGAGTTTGTCTGGTCAACTCTTGGGAAAACTTGAGCAAATTGAGGATCTCTAGGAGTATGTTTTGAGTAAAATGAGAGGGCAAATTTTAGGGTACAACAGCTGCCCCTGTTCAATCTTCTTAAACTTGAGAATGTAGATTTGCTCGTCTACCTTTCATGATTTGAAGGTGGAAGATGATTGAACACTAGAGTGCCCAAAAATTTTCACTCGCATGAAGTGATACTTGATTTGTGATATCGGGAATGGGCTTATAGATGCCATTTGGAAGTTGCTAGAGAATTGTCAGAGATGGGCTTAAATATGTCATCCAAGATGTGATGGAGTACCGTTGGAGATGGGCTTTAAGATTCCATCTAGAGGATGTTGATTTCCTGAGACATTCCTTCGATGAGGGTCCCTGCTCCTTCCGTTAAGGAGGAATCTGTTGAGGAATTTTGGTATCTGTCTTGGGAGAAATATAATTTTAGGAGCTTCAGTTGTCGGTTACTCTACTAGGGAATTAACTCCGGAGGTGAACTGCATATTTGGTCAGTGTACAGGCTGCACCGCGACTTACTGAGGAAATGCGAAACCAATCGGGTTTGATCAGGTCCATGTCTTACAGTGTTGTGGATTGTTGTCTGGAGATAAGAGAAAAGAAACCTGGATGGTAAGGTTATGAGAAGGAACCTGGATAGTAGGGCTTATGGGAAGGAACCTGGGTAAGGTTGTTTCGTGAGGAGTTTGGGTAAAACTGCATCTGAATCGAGAAGGAACCTGGGTAAGGTTGCTTTGTGAGGAGTTTGGGTAAAATTGCATCTGAACTGAGAAGGAACCTGGGTCAGGTTGCTTTGTGAGGATTTTTGATAAAACTTCATCTGAACTGAGAAGGAACCTGGGTAAGGTTGCTTTGTGAGGAGTTTGGGTAAAACTGCATCTGAACTGAGAAGGAACCTGGGTAAGGTTGTTTTGTGAGGAGTTTGGGTAAAACTGCATCTGAACTAAGAAGGAACATGGGTAAGGTTGCTTCAGGATAAGTCCGATTGAAACTTCAGAAGGAACCTGGGTAAGGTTGCTCGTGATGAGTCTGTGTAAGGCTTTAGGAGGAACCTGGGTAGGGTTACTTCGGGATAAGTCCGTGTAAAACTTCGGCAGGAACCTGGGTAAGGTTACTTTGGGCTAAGTCTGTGTAAAACTTCAAGAGGAAGCTGGGTATGGTTACTTTGTGATAAGTTCGTGTGAAACTTCAAAATGAACCGAGGTAAGGTTACTTTGAGATAAGTTTGTGTAAAAATTCAGGAGGAACCTGGGTAAGGTTACTTTGTGATAAGTTCGTGTAAAACTTCAGAAGGAACCTGGGTAAGGTTACTTTTGGATGAGTTCGTGTAAAACTTCAGGAGGAACCTGGGTAAGGTTACTTTGTAATAAGTTCATGTAAAACTTCATGAGGAACCTGGGTAAGGTTACTTTGTGATAAGTTCGTGTGAAACTTCAGAAGGAAATGTATGAGAAAGGACCCGTGTAAGATTTTTCAGGATAAACCCGTGTGAAGCTGCACTTAAGAGAAACCCGTGTAAGATTGCTTCGTGACGAACCCGCGTAAAGCTGCATTTGATCACGCAGATAATTACTCTTTCTAGTTTCAGGAGTGAATCTTGAACCTGCTGGAAGTTGTTGATGATAACCATCTATCCTGAAAAGGTACATGATTAATCGTATATGATGCATGAAATGCATTGTATAATGACGTTCTCAAAATAAATGAGACTATGTTGTAAGCAATGTGTATGCGCACGTCATGATATATGAACATGAAATGCTATTGTCACATATCCGAGTGGGAAAATAAATCTCTGACCGCTGCTGGAGAGTAACGGAAATTGAGTTCCTGACCTTCATAGAAAAAGTGGTTCTTCTACTTCCGCTGGGGATGGTGAACCAAAGATGACTATGTTGGGGATTTGCCCCTTGTTTACGGATATTCTGCCGAGGAGAGACTCTGCTTGAGAACAACTCTGCGGGGGAATAACTATGTTTGAGGGAGGAGATGCTTTGCTGGAAGATCTTGCCGATTCAGAGAGATAAACTCCACTGGGGGATGAACTTCTGTAGTCGGAGGAATAAACTCTGTTAGGGATAAGCCTCTGTATTCATAGAAATAAATTATGCTTGGGAGACAACTTTACTATCCGCTTGCGATTATGAAATTCGGTCGGGGAATATAGATGTCGATTCTCTGAAGGAACTTTGCTGGGGAACGTAGCTCCTGTTTGGGGAAGCCGATGTCAAATCTTTAGTTGCCTCTACTCTGTGGGGAGTGTAGATTTCACAGGGTCGTATGCTGAGGATACGACAATGACTTTGCATCAGGACTTTTCTGCCCCGGTACTTGCTGGAGAAAGTACCCACAGAGGCTTTGTGGATGCTGATCAGGATGATAAGTCTTCTATTGATAAGCAAATGATAAGATGACGGGACATAGTCGTACGCTTCAAATCCCTAACTTTTGCCTGGACCGCCCTTTCGGGTTTTCAGTCCATCGGGATATCCTTTTTTGCTCAAGCCGCCTTTTCAAGTTTTCGACTTGTCGGTTGTACATATATTTTTTGTTTTTATCCCTAATTTTTTCCCGAACCCTTTTGGTTCACAGGGATGCCCTTATATTTTCCTAGGCCAGTCAACCTAGCGGGTCTTTGTTCATGCGTAGTATTTTCCGACTATGTCCACGTTCAGCGGGTACGGAGAATTGTCATTGTCCATAGTAGTAAGTGTTGCAACACTACCAGAAGATGTTTGTTTGATCGTATAGTATTCGTTGTGGGAATTCACGCCCAATTCCCCAAGGGATTCAGATGGAGATCTGCCCCTAGCTATTTGGCATCTTTGAGAGATTCCTTGAATCTTGACTTGACTTTCCCAGATGATGGACAATGATCATGTCGTGCCCCCTTGGTTGGAAGTGTTTTTCCACTTGAGATGATCCTTTTTATTGAGAAGGTTTTTGTTCACTAGATATTCGTCATGCGAATTTCTCAGCTGTTGAACATATAGTCATATGCAAACAATGTTATTTTAAGAATGCAAAGCTTATGTCTATCTTGAGGTTTTGAAAATGCAGTTTTTTTAGTAAAATAGAATTTTGCAAAGATGTGATATCAACTCGGTATTTGTAACGGACCTTCAGGAGTCAGGATACCTTTTGTTACAATATGCTCTTAAACCAACACATGCTTCAGCTAGGACATCTAAGGGTTATAACGTGGCCTGGTTCACGGTTCAAGAAGCAAAGGATAAAGGCTCAAATTTTATTTGTATACAACCCGCTCTTCGTGATGTTCTTCAGTCCTATGCTCAGTTAATTGTGCGTTTAGATCCCGATTGAGTCTGGAATCTTTGCTCTGATACTTGGTGATGATTTAGAAATTGAACATTTGTTTTGAAAAGGCAGTCATTTTTGTAATCTTCTTTTTGTCGAGGATTTGTAGGACCTATTTTTTATTTATTTTATTATCCTTGTCTTTTTCCTGAACTGTTTCTTTTGTGATTACAGTCAGTGGGATGCCCCAATTTTTCTCTTAAGTCTCCTTCATAGTTTTTGACTTAGCGGGCTTTCATTTTGAGAGATAATGACCGCCTGTTATTAATGACTATGCGGAACCATCACCGTCTTTTGATTTGGAAGGACATCTTTGATGTCATTCATTATGTATGAAGTAGAATATTGTGACTGAATGCACATCTGGATTAATTAAGAAACTACCCTGCCCCAAGTTATGATTAAGGGTTTTAATTTGTGTGAAAATAAAACTCCTACTTCTTAGGCTCAAAGGGGTTGACTAGGGATTATTTTCCTTATAACTCCACTGTTTTGGATTTGAAACAACGCCTGTACATCGTCAGCGGGGTCTGTTCAAAAGCATACTGTAGAGATTGTGGTATCATTTTCGTCATCCTCCCTCTAAGGCTTAGATTTTTTAATAGAGAGTTGAATATCACAAAAGGAAATAAGAACTCATTTTTGAAATAGTGAATATGAATGAATTGATTCAAGACAAACATGTGCAATAAATTGATGAAATAATGAGGTTTGATATGAATAAATGTTCAAACAAATCAAAAGAAAATTACACATTGAAAATTCTAATGAACGAAAAGTCTTCTTATGAGAACTTGTCACTTCAGATGGTATGCCTTGTAGGGATGACAGAAGAACTCAGCCTGACCGTCTTGTGCAAATTCTAGCACTCCTTCATCAATCAGGTCTTGAGTTTTATTTCTCAACGCCCAACACATATTGGTGTCATAACCAGGATTGTTAGAGTGGTACGCACATCTTGAATTTGGATTGTACCTTAGGAAGGCTATGTTGGGATTATGAGGAGGGTCCCTTAACATAACCAACTTGGCCTTCAACATCTGTTGCAATGCTTGAGCCAATGACATGTTGATTTCAGTGAACCGTCTTTCAGATGTATTCTTCTTATGCCGATTTCCCCGTTGTTGTTGGCGAGGTTGTGATTGGGCTTGTGATGTAGTAGCAACCTGGAAAGGTATGTTCCTGACCAAGCCAACCTCTTCTCTCACTGGGGGCTGGTTAATGCCTATATCCATAATTTTAACTGTTTGTTTCATGGATCTGCATCCATCTTGGTGAAGCTTGTTGAGGAATGCTCTTAGCCCTTCTTGTCCTAGAGCTAAGTTTTGGATAAGAGCCATCTTCCCTAGCATCTGGATTCTCATTGCTTCTACCTCACCTTGAAGTTGTTCCAATTGTTCATCCTTGTTGTTGTCAGGACGTTCCTTGGTCAGATTCCTGGCAAAGAGTGTTTTCAGGTCTTCTTGCCCCTTGGATAGATTCAGGATAAATTCCTTGAACTGGGCATCTTGAGCTTGGATATCTTTGTGGTCTTGTTGGAAAGCCATTGCTGAAATAAACAGCGAGAACATGAGAGACCTGTGCTGAAACCTACTTATGAAATGATATGTATTATATATGTATGCAATGTTGTCAAAGATCTCGCGGGGTAAACAAGAAAATGTCAGAAGTTGAATTTTGCAGCTTTAATTGAAGAACTTTGTATCGTTGAGAGTCCTTCTACGAGAGTCAAGCTCACCATATCAGGTGATTCATATCCCCTGAATCAAGTTGTTGAGTTTTGATCTTCTGACGATATTGGCTAGAGGAAAATAATTCCCCTTGCCCCTTGCTAGACGTCTGATTTATCATAACCTGCATCACAGGCCCTCGGAATCCTTAAAATGGTTAGTCATGATATGCTATGGTATGATGTTTATGTTGTCATGATAAATCACAGGTATAGCAAACACAGACAAATCACACCAAGTCCTAAGTTTTAAGGCTTGCTTGAGTTTTAAGGTCATACCCTCTTGAAGCTTAGTTGGTTTCAAACCTGTCTTAGAGAAGTAACCGTGTTCTAAAGATTCTCAATATCACTGATCATCCTTTATCGGGAATTGTTTCAGCTCAAGCAATCTTTTCTTGCGGCCGAAATATCTCGAAAGTCTGATCTCAATGAGTGTAGCATCGAGTATCAACCAATGCTCAGCTCTACACCGAGGCCGGCTATCTCACTACTTTCTAATGGCCAAGTTTGTTCAACTAAGGTTCTAAGGTCCGTTAGTGCTTCACGACACCACGCGGTGGCCCCGTATTCTCCTCGTTTCCCCACGAAGGATTTCGGTACCAGCCAAAGTGCCACACCAACACAGCCATCGCTTAAACCATATTGGTCTACGTCGTACAGTCTCCACGATCTATTGTTGTTTACCTAAAAATGCCCCCAGATCCGGGTGTAGGATCTATAGTAACCCAAAAAAAACCCGTTAAGAATAAAGAAAACAAGCAAGAAAGAAATTTGAAATGACCTAGATCCTAAGGTAAACCCCACTTTAATTTACTTCCCAGCAGAGTCGCCAGTTTTGTGATACGGTGGAAGAACCGACTGTTAATACTGGTTTGCATTTTTTGTTTGCAAAATGTCGCGGTAACCAAGAGTCGCCACTGACTTTTATTTTATCCAACCAGGAATAGGAAAAAGAACAGAAAAAACCTTTTTCGAGATGTTTCTGAGTACGGCGGGTAGATTATAGAAAGGGAAGTTGTTAGCACCCTTTCTATCCATGGTTTTCCATGGGCTCTTAGGTGCTTGCTCATTTTGAAATTTCTTGTGTGTGTTTGCTTTAAAAAGTTTTGTTTTACTTCGTTTTAACCCTTGTTTCTGACCTCAAGAGTGTTACGAAGTGTTTTGAAAACTGTTTGAAAAGTGTTGGTGTGAAAAAGTTTCTGTTTGTTTGAGCAAGTACCTAGGAACTAATCTACCTACTCGAAAAAAGTTTGTTCGTTTTCCTTTTAGACAATGCCTTCCCATGATTGAGAAATAGGTATCACCGTCGTTGGAATTTGGGGGACTATCAAAAGGGACGAAATGGTCATTGAAGGCAACATGTAAGGATACCTTAGCAATTCGAAGGGACTGTCATCAGATATTCGTAGGCAACATCGAGGGACAAGATCATTTCTCGTGGGCAACTCGAGGGACATTAAGGGACTATGATCTTTATGATGACTTTTAGATTGAGGGTCTTTTGCTAAGATATCCCTACGTTCGAGGGACACGACCATTATTTCCGAGGCAACCAAGTGAGAAAAACCCTAGGAGTGAGCATGTGCGAGTGTAATTTTCAGTTAATTTATCTTTGCACATTTAGGGTTTTCTACCGTATTAATTTTGAGTTTGTCTTTCCATAAAATCCTATTAACATACATCTAAGCAGTTTATAGTTTGCGAAATTAAAAGCAAGAAAGTTTAAAGTCCTAACTATTACAAGGCTTTTGCAGATACATAATTATTTTGGACCGAAAATAAAAAGGCGGAATTTAAACCCTAATTACTATTACAACCTCGAAACAGTTACAGTAATAATAAAAGGAAATTAAAAAATGTGCGGGGAAAATTAAATGCGAGAATAATTTAGAAAACCTAAAAAATCTAATTGAAAAAAGATTTAGGATAGTTTTTTACGAAAAAATTAGGTTATGTACAAATTAACCCTAATTCTAATTGATTTAAATTATGAAAAAAGGATAAAATTGCCCTAAATTAAATTAATCTAATTAATTAAAGAAATAAAATATTTTATATAAAAATGATTTTTGATGTTTTTGTGATTTTTGATTTAATAAAAAAAATTAACTTTTGTGTTAATTTTTAAAGGGAAATAATTAATCAAATAATTAAAATAAAGGAAATAAAATAAAAAAGAAAAAAATTGGGCCTGTATTGTTGAGCAATTCAGGGGGTGTAGCACTGAATTTGTTAGGCCCATTCCTTGCTCAGACCAGTCAACGCGCTAGATCCAATGTGATACTATTTCCGATGGTCCACGGTATAACTTGAGCGTTGGGCGTTGGATTTGGATTGATGATGAATCCAATGAGTGGACGGTTGGATGTATGATAGATGCCTGGCAACATAATGTACAGAACCTGCAATTAAATGTTAAGAAAATTAGAGAAAATGCTGGGATGGTTAGTTGTAAATATAATAACAAAAATAAAATATAAAGGAAATAAAGTGGTCTTTCCCAAACGCGCGCGTAATTCAAATCACCCAATAGGATTCTGCCACCTAATTGTCTTCTTCCCCATAATTATTGTTTTGGCCACACTTTTACCTACAGTCATTTCCATCACTAAAGGCTATAGTGACGGATTTTGTTCGTAGCTATAAACCTGTAAAATTCAAAAAAATGCAGCACAAGCAGAATAAATTCAAACTAAAGACCTGGATTAACGGTAAATCATCTCCTGGGCATGATAGTACCCCTAATTTTGTCCAATTTTGCCTTTATATAGAATTCCCAATTTGAGACCTCAAAACCCTAACAATGGCATCGTGCCATTCCTGCACTTAAACTTCAATAAAACCAATCAAAAACATTGAAAATATGATAGCAAGCATGGATATATGATCAAAACATGTTTATGATGGATAAATCATTGAAAACGAATCTTGAAAAAAGATGCAAACCGTGGCACTGTGAGGCGTGATTTCTGAAGGTTTTAAGGCTTGAGGATGATTGTAATGGCTTCAGAACATGTCCAGGAATAGATTGTTGGCTTTGGAATTACTTGAAACGGCCTATGGAAGAGAATCGGTTTGCACTTTTTCTTCCAAAATTTTCAATTTCTTCCCCTTGTTTTCACGACCCCAAACCCTTTTTTATGCTTTATAGATGTTAGGTATATATGATAGAATGATTTAGGTCAACAAAAACTGATCATATCTTTGCAAATTATGGAGATTTGATTTCATTCTTTGCCTTGTATGATTTGTTTCCAAAATAGACTAAATTAAGATCTTTTCCAATCAATTATCTCTTGCACGAATTTTTTGATTTGCTAGCTGTTCATGGACTCATAATATGCTCATAAAATCAAATCTTTGATTATTCTACTATTTAAATTGATTTATTTTGATTTAAATGGATAAAAAATCAAAATAAATAATAAAAATAATAAAATAATAGGTGGATAAGCTCAAGGGTCATGGTCCATCTTAGGAACAAGTTTCAAACAAGAAAACATGGGCCCATTTGGAAAAATAAGTATTTTGATCAATATTGACTTCATGCACATTTTCAAAAATTGGTCAATTTTGACAATACATATCTCCCTCAATTTTAACCCTAAGAGGGTGTTCTTGGACTTTTTAGAAAGCTTAGGATGTCCCCTAAACAACCCTTTTTGTTTCATCTCAATTGGGTCTTCCATGTTCATGTAAGAAGCTTTGACCCAAAAGGTGTTTTTGTTGACTTTTCAAAAGGACCTATAATGTAGAAATTCATATCTTTTTATGAGTGCATATTTTGAACTTGTGGGCTGAAGATGAGTTGTAGGTAATTGAATCCTCTTCAAAATGAGCCTTGGATGGAAAATTTCTGATAAAGTATGAGGAGGTTATGCTTGGTCAAAGGTTGGTTGACTTTTCCTATGAAACCCTAATTTTGCAACTTTTGGGTTTTGATGAATTTGTGGCATCCCTTGAGGAATCATGATCTACCCTTGATCAAATGATGTATATCTCTTCAAAATGTTGATGTTGACCAAAAATCTTGAAGTTTGACTATATGTGGGCCACAATTGACTTTTGACCTAATACAGTCGATTCTCAAGCATCTGAGCAGTTGACTGAGCAAACTTCTTGTGCAAGGCATGAGACTTGACATGGAGAATCTTGGGAACATATTAGGGCCTTGGAGAGCATTTTGGGCCTTTTTGATCCACACATCTTGATGAAATTGGAAACCCTAATTTGAGACACACTGCCTTAGGAGAGAGTTTGTCTGGTCAACTCTTGGGCAAACTTGAGCAAATTGAGGATCTCTAGGAGTATATTTTGAGTAAAATGAGAGGGAAAATTTTGGGGTACAATAATACTTAGCTCGGATAACGCACTTAGCGCGGTTTAGATCGTTTTAATGTGTAAAATAAATAAGTCGCGCTTAGCGCGACAGGCCCGCTTAGCACGGTCTACTGAGATTTGTTTTATAACTTCAGATTTAGTTCATTTTTAGGTTATGGTTTTGGGGGAGTTTTTGCTCCCAACTCCATCAACCTCCAATTTTTTTAGGATTAGCTTAGATAACAATTTTGGAGCTTGTATACGGATGATCTGGGGTGGATTTCTCTTCGATCGACGATGACAAACCAGTAGATTTGCGGTTCATTTCTCTTTTTCTTTGTGTATTCTATTTTGGTTGGGTTTGTATATGTATTTTCTTTGAACTCATGTATATTTGTCACCCTTGGAGTTATATAAAACTTGCTTTACAAATCTTTGACGATTGTTATCCTTGATTTTTGCTCTGTGCTAGGAATTTGAGTTGCTATAGACATATACTGCTTGAGTTCTTATCTAGGATGATAATTTAATAGTGTATGAATTCTAGAGATAGATTTAGCAATGTTATTCACTTAGGGTTTCTATTATTAATGCCTTTGTGTTGTTTGTGTCTCCCTAAGAGATCGTCGATGCAATTGAGCACAGTTGACTCCTGTGTTGTTAAGGTTGGTTGAGAGATAGCCGCCGAGGTGATATAGTGGTTGTTGTGTTTGACACGTGATGACATTGATGAATATTATAGGTTTAGTATAACAGGTCGATAGGTTTAAGTCTGTAAGAAGTAGTATATATACAATGCTTGATAAGTTATTCCTTTTTCCTTTTTATACGTTTATTTTATGTTGATACTTTTCCTTTCAACCCATTTATCCCCAAACTCATTAACAAGAGATTTGTCGCACAACATTTCAATTCACCAATATCTGTGGACACGATATGATATAACCTAAATATCACCCGGTAAAAATAATACTTTACGTTTTGCTTGCCGCTTTACCCTTCCAACAGTAGCGCTTTGAATCAAAGAATTAAATATTGTGCCCATTTGTTGGGATAGCATACCAACCATTCTGTGGTTTCTATCATTCATTTGTTGTCTAAATGTCGTCGCAGAATTCGTCATAATCGTAGGCATCTAGGAAGCAAATCTAGGGGGTTGGATGTTTCGACCCATGTTGTTTATGCCTGATTCTGATCCTTGTAATGGTGAAAAAGTATACAATCATGGATCAAAGAATGTTGATGTGCTATTATGAAAACTTGCCATTACTGATGTTGGTATGTCATACATTTGTTCACGGCTATCCATTATCATCATAAATCCAGATGCAAAATTTCTAAAATTACCCGTCCCTGGTGGTCTTGGGGTCAATGGTTGACCTTGTATTTGCACTGCGGGGGGAATAGTTCCACTATGTGCATTTGTTGGTATAGCCAGCGTAGTTACGGGAATGGGTATCGATTCGGTCGCAGATACTGCAGCTGTGTTTTCCCCTTTCGAAGGAGGGGGTTTCTCTCCATTATTTCCTGGTGGATTGACTGTTTTTATAATGTACTTCCGCTTGGGTCTTTCTTCGCTAGTTTTGGCTATTCTACCACTTCTTAATCTCATGCAACAATGTTTAACAAAAAATTTATGTTGTAACAAATAAAATTTCCTAACAAACTAGACACCACGTCCCACTGGGCGTGCCAATTTATTTACCGTGAAATTTAGTAAACAACTGCTAGTCTTCCAAATTCTAATGACTTTGGTTATTTACAGGATCGACTAGATTGATCCTAGGAGAATAATGTCTATTTTTTGATTCTTTTATAAGTTTTTTCTGGATATAGATCTTTTCGATTGTAAAAGTAAGTTCGAATATAAATGGTAAAGAGAAAATAAAGATAAAGAAAGTAAATGACAAAGAAAAAAGTAAAGGCTTTGTCTGAAAAGTGTAAAGAAATGGTAAATGACTTAAAAATGTAAATATTGCATTCAAAGATAAAAAGTAGGTGTTTCAAACGTATATTCTCTAAACTTGTTTCTCGATTAACTTTTATACTTTGAGTGTATAGAGTAATTTGTACAAGAATTAAACACACATAAATCTATATTGGAGACTCATATTTATACTAATTATTAACGAATGCTCTTCTTATTAGAAGATGACATAATCTCGCTTGCATGTGTTGGATCCTTCAAAGGCCTCCACGCGTCTCATTTCGAAAAGAACAAATAGGAGCCAAAATTCACATCCTTTTAGCCTTACTTCAAATTGTTCATCGAACCCGCCTAAAATAACTTTCGAATATTAGATTTCGAATTCGTCTTATTTTAATAAAAATATGGTCTAAAAGACTATCATATGTCTCTGTCGAAACATCTTTCTAATATTCTTTAATTTCTCTTTAAAAAACCTTAATATTTTCACAAAACCTTGAGCTTCGAATTTTTCAACTAACACTACTTATCTTTTCATTTTGGTGGCAGAAGGCTTGACGGCCCTTTTTAGAAATTCAAGTGATTCTTTAGGCTTTTAACCTTTTAAGTTGTAGGGTGATTTGGTTGTCTATTTGTTGCAATTCGCATACGATACTTTAATTCTAGGCCAAACAACATAGGATAACATTTAGGAAATAAAATCAGTGGTTCGTGGATTTGAGTTAGTTTATGGGCTTCAAGTCACCTTCCATGAAAGCGAAAATACTTGGTTTTAACACTAATTATGACTTCTTTGTAGCTGCCTCTAATTTTCTATCGTGCTTAATCAGTCATTTCCCTTTAATTTTATTGGTCTTCTCATATGGATCAATCCTCGAAATTGGAGTTCCTGGGATCCGGTCTATTGAAGCTTTGTAGAAGATTAACAACTTGGAAAGGAAAATCGTTATCTTTAAGAGAAAGAGTCGCCCTTCTGAACTCGGTTCTAAACATCGTCTCACTTTTCTTCCTATCGTTCTATAAAGCACCAAATATCGTAATTCAAGATATCATCAAGATTCAAAGAGCTTTCCTCTGGTGTGGTGAAGAGTACAAGAAAAGAATTACTTGGGTTTAATGGGAAACTATATGTAAGCTGAAATAGCGAGGGGAGGCTTGATGCTAAAGATTGTAAAATTTTCAATAAGGCACTTTTGAGTAAGTGGGCATGGAAAATTCTCTTTATTAAGGATTTGAAGTTGTTGTGGTACTCCATTCTTGTGTTCATATTTTTCTAATCATGATACATTTGTTTTGGTGGAAAAATACAAATAGTTTTAATGTCAAATTTACTTCTTCATGCTTGCAAGACCAGTCCTCCAACTCTCCAGTTATTTCTACATATTTTTCCTCTTCCATCAATTTACTATGGAAGTCAAATGATCCTTCTAACATTCAAGTGTTCACATAGAGGATCTTCCTCAATCGTCTCCAAATGAAAGATGAATTAGCAAAGTGAGGAATTATATCAGATTCTCATAATACAGTATGTCTTATTTGCTTTGCTAAAAATGAATCATACATTCATCTCTTTCTGATATGTACAAAGACTATGTTGGTTTGGAATAAAATTCTTGATTGGATTGGACTTGACTCCCCTCCTCCTTGTACTAGCATTCTTGTAAATGTGACCAATTTCAACAGGAAATTGAATTGTAATATCAGGAAAGACTTTCAGATGATTATCTGGTTGGAAACTGTGAGGGATATTTGGTTATCCAGGAATGATATCTTATTTAATGAGGGTGTTGTTATAAAGGATACCAATAATGATGTAATTTTATGAGAAAGTGAGAGTTTCTTGATTGACCAAGAAACATTTCAATCAACAAACGGGAGAGAAGAGGGAAGATGAAGAAAATAGGATTGGATAAACTGATTTTTCTATTCATTTTTTTATTTAGGGCTAAAAGATTACAAGTGAATAACAACCAACGTATAACCTCTCTCAATAACCTGAGAGAGTAGCCTATTTATATATTACTAGATATGTATGTTATGTATAATGATAACACACTTACATACATGACATACATAACTAAATTAGACACTAAGCTAACTTAAACAACAAGCTAACTTATATAACTGCATGCTAGAACAAGCTTTGACTACAACATGAACATCTTTGACTATTGCATGCTTAAACATACTTTGACTACAACATACACAACTCTGTCGAACCATGAAGCTACCGCTATTAAGACTATAATACCACAAATATCCACCTTGGAACAAACTCTACAACATAAAGGAAACAAACTAGTTTTCATCATGAAACTTTATCAATTGCATACAGTGGAAGAACATGATGCTTGGCAATGACTTGGTGATCATAGTTGCAGTACTGTGATCAGCCGAAACCTTCATCACTTAGACTTCTCCACTTTCAATTTTCTCCTTGATTAAATGCATCCTAACACCAATGTGCTTAGTTCTCTCATGATAGGATGGATTCTTTGACATATGTATCGAACTTTGACAGATGTATCGAACCTTGAAGTTATGAAGCTCCGACACGCGAATTAGAAGGCGTGTTTTTGCACCGGACACGTATCGGATGTTGGAAATCCACCTAACACTATGATGAATTTCGACCACAATGATGATTAGTTATGAGAAAAACAAATAAAAGAAGACAAGATAAATATTTCTGCAGAGTTTCTCTCTGCCCACAAACTGTGGAAAACTTTCTTAATCACTTGCAACTGCAAATTCTGTGATTATAATGAATTGTCTTGCTTGACTTGCTTTCAAAATAGGGGTTACTCCCTCTATTTATAACTGAGCTTACACCCTAAGCCCAAGGCCCAAAATATCTTTTTGTTACTAAATCAAATCTAATCAAATCTATTCTAGACTTAAATCAAATCTATTTAAATCTAAAACAAATCAAATCTTCTTTGACACATATGAATTATAATTTAACACACCACCTAATTCATTGTGTCTAAATTGTCTATGTTCATCATGGCCCTTAGCTTTCTGAATACTTCGACTTGCACTCCCTTCGTCATGATGTCTGCAATCTGATTCTCAGTTCTACAGTTTTCCAAATTCATCTTCCCATCTGCTACCTGCTCTCGAAGATAATGGAACCTCATTTCGATGTGCTTACTTCGACCATGTGCTATTGGGTCTTTGCCAGATTAATAGCTGATATGTTGTTTATCTTCATGGTAATTGCTCCATGATCTTTCCCTGTTATCTCTTCGACCAAGTTCACCATCCAGGTTGCTTGACATGCACAAAGACAAGCAGCTATGTATTCTGCTTCGCATGATGATAATGCCACTACTAGTTCTTTTCTCGAATTCCAAGCAATTGGTGCACCGCCTAGCATAAACACATATCCTGCTGTTGACTTTCGATCTTCAGCATCACTACACCAACTCGAATCAGTGTATCCCACTAACTTGCATTCTTTTCCTTTATCAACTGCAGGAAACAAAATGCCATAATCGAGAGTTTCTTTGAGATACCTTAGTATCCTCTTCACTGCTGCTAGATGTGATACCTTTGGCTTCTGCATAAATCTACTTACCATACCTACACTGTATGCTAAGTCAGGCCTTGTATGACAAAGATATCTTAATGATCCAATAAGTCTTCTGTATTGGGTTGGATCAACATCATCTTTATCTGCATCTTTCGACAGTTGCAGTCTTGGTTCTGCAGGTGTCGAAGTTGAGTTGCATTCTTCCATCTCAAACCTCTTGAGAATTTCTCCTGCATATCTTCTTTGATGCATCATCAAACTTCTACTGCTCTTATAGAATTCGATACCAAGGAAATATGAAATCTCACCCAAATCAGACATTTCGAATTCCTTGCTGAGATCACCTTTGAAGTCTTCGATCTCACTTTTACAGCTACCTGTTATCAACAAATCATCTACATAGAGACATAGTATAAGCAATTTACTCTTGCTTCTTCTTACATATACTCCATGTTCAGTTATGCACTTCACAAATTCCTTCTCCCTTAGAAAACTATCAATTTTCTTATTCCAAGCCCTTGGAGCTTGTTTCAATCCATACAGGGCTTTATGTAGCCTGTACACCTTTCTTTCTTCGTCATGTTTCAGAAACCCAACTGGTTGTTTAACATAGACTTCTTCATCTAAGGGTCCATTTAGGAATGCACACTTCACGTCCATCTGACATATGTGCCAACTGTTTATTTCTGCTAGACCAACAACCAACCTGATTGTTTCGATCCTAGCAACAGGTGCAAAAACTTCGTCGAAGTCTATTCCTTCTTTCTGTAGAAATCCTTTCGCCACAAGTCTTGCCTTGTGTCGAGTTACTTCACTTTTCGAATTCGTTTTCACTTTGTATACCCACTTGACATCAATTTCCTTCTTTCCTTGAGGAAATTCGACAAGTGACCAAGTGTTGTTGTCTTTGATAGACTTTACTTCCTCGTTCATTGCTTTCACCCACTTCGAATCCTTTAATGCTTCAGCTGCATTAACAGGTTCGACATCTGCATAGAAAGCATAATGTACCAGCTCACCTTCATTATCTATTACATCATCTGATGTAATCACACAATCTTGCAATCTTGCAGGCATGCATCTTGTTCTTTGAGGTCTGCTTGTACTTGGTATATCTGCGGGTTCCTCTTATCGAACTTCTCTTTCAACTTGAGTTTCTGGCTCTTCGAATAGGATTCCCACTGAATCTTTCTTGACATTTGCAGTCCAATCCCATTCTTTAAACTCGTCTATGATCACGTCCCTGCTGATCACAATCTTCTTGTTCTCTGGATCGAACAACTTGTAGCCTCCTGTCGAATGATATCCAACTAGGATCATTTGACTTGACTTGTCATCAAGTTTTCTTCTCAATTAATCTGGCACATGTCTATGTGCAATAGATCCAAATACCTTCAGATGACTCAAGCTAGGCTTCACACCAGACCAACATTCTTCTGGAGTAATTCCTTCTAGCTTCTTTGTAGGACATCTGTTCAAAATGTATGTTGCAGTCGAAACAGCTTCACCCCAAAACTCTTTAGGTAAACTCTTGCCTTTCAACATACTTCTCACCATATTTATGATGGTTCAATTTTTCCTTTCTGCAATTCCATTTTGTTGTGGAGTATAGGGTGGAACCACCTCATGCACAATCCCTTCCTTTTCACCTAATCTGTCGAAGTCTTTCGACACATATTCTCCACCACCATGAGTTCTCAAAACTTTGAGCTTTCGACCACTTTGTCTTTCGACCATAGACTTAAACCTGGTAAATACTTCGATCACTTCACTTTTCTTCTTGATCAGGTAAGTCCATAGCTTTTGACTGAAATCATCTATGAATGTAACAAAGTATTTGTTACCTCTCATCGAATCCACCTGGATTGGTCCATATACATCAGAGTATATGACTTCAAGACTAGCCTTCGATCTGCTTCCTGCATCCTTGCTGAAACTATTCTTGTGTTGCTTCGCCTGCACACATTCTTCACATACTTCGTTTGGAATGTCAATTTCTGGCAATCCTAAAACCATATTTCTTCTCTTCAAATCTCTGATGTCTCTGAAGTTGAGATGTCCTAGTCTATAATGCCATATCCATTCATCTCTTCTAGCTGCAGTCGAAAGGCACTTGTGCTCCATCACATTTAGTTCAATATTGAAGGTTCGATTCTGAGACATAGGAGCCTTCAAGATTAATCTCCCATTTGCATCAACGACTCTCATCAACTTATCTTCGATTGACACTTTATAATTCTTTTCGACCAACTGCCCTATACTGAGCAAGTTGCTCTTCATGCCTGGTATGTACAATACATTGGAAATTACTGACCTCTTGCCATCTTTCCTCATGATCATAACATCACCAATACCTTCAGTTGCCAGGGTATTGTCATTTGTAAATTTTACAATATTTTTCTTTGAGGGCTTTATATTGACAAACCAGTCTTTCCTTCCAGACATATGTGATGAACATCCTAAATCCAAGTACCATTAGTCCTTGAATCTATCTTTATCTCTTGTTGTGACCATCAGCATCATCTCTTCTTCTTCATGTTTTGTAAGATTTGCATCACTTTCTTGATTCTTTCATTTTTCTGGACAATCACTCGAATAGTGTCCATATTTCTGACAATTGTAACATTGAATGTGACTCTTATCAGGTTTTAGACCACCACCTCTTCCTCTATTTGCAACACCACCTCTTTGGTTGCCTTGGTATGGTCTTCTTTGATTCGACACGTCTCCTTCAATTTGGTTTCTTCTACCATTCGATTTGTTGTAGCCACCTCTACCTCTGTCGAAACACTTTCCTTTGCCTTTTGTCTCTTTTGTTGCATGTGCCTGCAAGGCCACATCACTCTTCGATTTTCCTGCAGCTCTTTCGTTCATTCTTTGTTCATGAGATTCGAGCGTCCCTTGAAGCTCTTCCTTTGTCAATTTCGACAAGTCTTTCCCCTCTTCTATCGCCACCACTATGTGGTCGAACTTAGGAGCTAAAGATCTCAAGATCTTCGACACAACAGCTCTTGTTGTTAACGCTTCTCCACATATCTTGATTTGATTTACTAGTTTTGTAACTCTAGTGAAGAAATCAGATATGTTTTCACTGTCTTCCATCTGAAGCAGTTCATAGGTCCTTTTATGAGTTTGTAACCTTACTTCTTTCACCTTCTCAGCGCCTCCAAAAGACTTCTCAAGGATCTCCCAAGCTTCTTTTGCAGATTCTGAATCACTAATCTTTTCGAAATTGTCTGGGCTGACACATTGATGAATTATAAATAATGCTTTATAACTCAGCTTCTCAGATTCTGTGTATTTCTTCTTTTCTTCTTCTGAAGCGTTTTCGCCAAGCGCTTCGACTCCATCTTTTACAAGGTCCCAAAGACCTTGACACCTTAATAAGACTTTCATCTGTTTGCACCAATTCTCATAGTTGTCAACTTTCAGAATTGGTAGCGTTGCTGGATAGTTTGCATTCCCATAACTTGTCATCGTGAATTCTTCAATCATTCTTGATTGACACTTCCCTTGAATCGAAACAAAAGCTCTTGATACCAGATGTTGGAAATCCACCTAACACTATAATGAATTTCGACCATAATGATGATTAGTTATGAGAAAAACAAATAAAAGAAGACAAGATAAATATTTCTGCAGAGTTTCTCTCTGCCCACAAACTGTGGAAAACTTTCTTAATCACTTGCAACTGCAAATTCTGTGATTACAATGAATTGTCTTGCTTGACTTGCTTTCAAAATAGGGGTTACTCCCTCTATTTATAACTGAGCTTACACCCTAAGCCCAAGGCCCAAAATATCTTTTTGTTACTAAATCAAATCTAATCAAATATATTCTAGACTTAAACCAAATCTATTTAAATCTAAAACAAATCAAATCTTCTTTGACACATGAATTACAATTTAACATCGGACACCGACACACGTATGAAACACATACGACACATATCAGACACATTTTTGAAGTGTCCAATAAAAAAAATTGAAACGCAATGAACACGAATATGACACACTATATCAAATAACTGACACATCAACCTCTCAAATTCTCAGAATTAAATTGTTTTTTACATTTCATATTTCACTTTCCCACTATAAAAACAACTTGTATTATTTGTTTTTTTCATCTTCTCTTTTTGTTTTCATCCTCTTTGTTTGTTTTCATCTTTGTTGCACGTCAGTATTCCATTCTCACCACTGTCGGTATTCCACTCTTTCTCTTTATTTGTCTCTGTTTCCTATTGTTAATTACATACGTCGGTGACGACGCTTCACTCGTGTTATTATTTATAAATTTTTTCTATTTTTTGTTTATGTTTCATGTTAATTACATAAAAGTTATATGTTTATTAGATATGTTATTTGTCTTTGTTTTACTCATGTTATATGTTAATTACATATAACATATAACTTGTCTTTGGAAGAGGCATACTTAGAGACCTGAGACCTGTATTCTCAATATGGAGTAACTATGATATAATTTGTATCATTTTGTATTAGATGATTTTTCTTAATTGAAAGTACTCAATTTAAGTCTTTTTTTTTGTTGATTGAAAGTACTATGTTCAAATAAATATAAATTTTAGTTCTTACTTTAGACTCTTCATTAATTGTGCTCATAAATCATATTATTTTATTAACATATCAAATATATAGCAGTGTGTCCTATGTTTTTTACATTAGTTGTGTCCTCGTATACTTGTCTCTATCATGTCTCGTGTTTGTGTCTGAGTCCGGGCTTCATAGTCTTGAAGTTTCAGTTCTTTTCAATCCATTCAAGCCACAATGATTCCTATACATCTTCAGTGAGGGAAATATACTCAACTTCAGTGGTTGATAAGGCTACAACCTTATGAAGTGTTTCTTTCTAACTGGTTGATGTAACAAATTGTCCTAACCGGAAAAAATAACGAGTCGCCACCGCTACTATTTGTCCTAACGACGGGTGAATAATGAAATAACCTTAATTATACAGAGATTCTAAGCTCGTGCTTCATTTAGACTAAGGGAAGGTGTTAGGCACCCTTCATCTACCTTTTCCACAAGGATATCCCAAGGTTTAGGTTAAAGTTTAGAAATAGGGTTTCAGAGATAATTTGTGAAAAGAGTTTTAATCTTTTAATTAGGGGAACTAGCCTCCGTTTTCAAGCCGCGTCTCTACGTATCCTCTTATGAGGAATCAGAGTCCCGATTCGTAGTTCAAAATATTTGGTTAGTTTTTTTATGGATAGTGGAAATCTCTTGAATTCTCCTTGAACCAAGTCTTGGTTTGAAAATTGCGGAATCGTAGAAGCAGTTCGCGGTTAATAGAAGAAATCTCCACAATCCTTTTTTGAAAATATATTGAATTTAAAATAGAGTTAAAGAGAAGTTAGTATTTGGTTGGTTAGCTATTTTAGAGGTGTTATGCAATATGAGAAAATAATTTCGAATGAGAAAAAAAATGTTTAATGCAATTATAAAGATCATGGTTAGTGTTTTTAGAAAATATTTTAATTAATAAATAACTATTTTCTAATTATTAAAAATATATTAAATATTTTTAATAAAAAATTTAATAATTATGCAAAAATTATATTTAATGCAAATTATGCTAAAAAAGAATATGTGATAATTAAATTAAAAAATAGAAAATAAATAAATTAATAGAATTAAATAAATTAAGAAAATTAATTAATTAAGTTAAAGGGGGTGTAAACATTAAGACTGTGTTGTGTATTGGAAGAAAATCTGGACCAACAGAAATTTTGAGCCCAAATGCCTGGGGGTGCATTTTACAATAGGATAGTAAAATGGGAGGTGTGAAAAGGAGGGGCCCAAGTCCAGAATTTCGACTTGGCCCAAAACACATGTGGGGTTCCATTTCTAGTACAGTAGCAAATACGTAGGGGTCTGAATAATGAAGGGGTTAGGCCCATCATTTGTTTTGAGCCCTAGAATAGGGGGGTATGTTATCCAATTTAGTAGTAAAAATAAAAATAAAAACATGGTGGTGTTAAAAGAATTGGGCTCAGGCCCAGGTTTACATATGAGATTCGTTCAGATCGCATGGGAGGAGGTTCATGGCGTTATCGTGGGTGCGCAAGATTTGGGTCATTGATCTTGATCAGAAGGGTGGAGAGTGAGGGTGCATGGTAAGGGTGATTCATGGGATCCATGAGGGGTTATATTTTTTTCTCTTTCATTTCCTCTTCATTTGTTCTTCGCCTACCTCTCTTTTTAACCCCTTCTCTCACTCCTTCCTCTTATTTTCTTCAATCAACAACAAACACAAAACCCATAAACCCAGATAACAACACAATTCAACCCTAACCTTCAATCATTCAACCCCAAAACCCAGAAATCCCAATTCCCAAACAAAATCGCACATTAAAAACAATCAAAACCAAATTAAAAAACCTAAAAGCTAAGTTTGTGCGACGAACCTCCAAGTTTTCTCCTTCTGATTTCTTTGTTGTTTCATCTCTAACCCCCTTTTTGTTTTGTTAATCGCAGGTATCGGAGGATGATGATAATGGAGCGGCGTACGCGGAGGTGGGTTAAAGATATTAGGATTTCTATTCAGAAACCCTAGATCTCAGGCAAATGAAATGCTCTGAGGGTGGCACGATTCTCTTCTTATATTTCTCCTATTCAGATTTTCCTCCTCTTCTTTTTTTAGGGGTTTTTATAGTGTTTTAGTTTGGGTTAATTAGGAAATTTTGTTTGATTTTGTTAGAAATTAGAAGATTGTGTTTAGAAATTAGGAGATTGTGAAGATTAGGGATTCAATTAGATTAGATTTGCTTCAGTTTCGTTGTAAAATGATTGTAAATTTATACGTAGTTGATTCTGATTTGTGTAAAATAAGACTTGATTTGATTAATCGTAAAATTATTTGATTTGATTTTGATTTTGTTTCAATTTGATTTGTTTTGTGTTTGCGTTTCTGGGCTTTTTAGATTCTAGGTAACTTAGTGATGAAGAGGACGATAAACAGAGGCCGCTGCTGGGAAAAATTAGGGTTTATATTCCCTATTTTGACTTTAGTCAAACGATTTCAAAAGAAAAAAATAAATTATAAAAATAATAATAATAAAATTGATATAATAATATAAATTATAATAATAATAATTAATAATAATGGTTTTAATAAAAATAATAATTATAATAAAAATAATAACCATAATTAACAATAATAAAAAAACGAAAGTGGAGACTTATTCAAAATTTTTAAATGGGTCAATAACTGTTCAGTTATTGGGCCGACCTATTTCCAAAAATGTACCCCCTTTGTAATTTAAAACAAAAGTAATTGGGCCTATTAACATCCAAACGCACCCCCCCTCCCCCTCTATTATTAAAATGGGTCAAAAACCTTAACGGGCCATCAGATTTTGATGGTCCACTTTGAAGCAATACACCTCTCTTATGAATTTAAACCCCTTTAAAATAAAATTAAAAACAAACAAATCTAAATAATATGATAGTAACACTAAGATTTTAAATAATATGGTCATTTGAAGTTGATGGGGCAAATTTGGGGTATGACAGCTTCCCCTATTTAATTACTCTTTGATTGATGGGTGCGAGAATATACATGTCTTGCATATTCAAATCAGAGGGTTATTAAATAATGGAAGACCCAAAAATTTGATCAAATATTGGCTAGATAAGGATACACTATAAAGCATACCCCAGAGTATGAAGAAATAGGCAAAGATGATGATGTATCATCCTACCAGAGTTAGAGCAAAAAGTGAATTTGAACTAGATATGATGACACGGATAACTTGCCAATACCTAGAAAAGTGATCGTAAATTTTTGTGTATTTACCATAACCTAGAAGGTAAATAACACGAGCTTGAAGATTGATAACTTATTGTTGCATTGAGACTGATGCAACAAGTTATATCGCAGTTATGGAGTAAGCAATACCAACTTAAAATTTGACTTACTAACACTTTGAGACTAACATAGCAAGCTTATAACACATATTTTTTCTATTCATCACAGCCTAGGGGATGAATAAAACAGAGTTGATAATCCATTGCCGCATGTAGACTAACACCATGAACTTCTTCTTAGAAAATAGATGACTTATTGCTGCTTAGAGACCAACGAAACGAGTTATATCGCAAGTTTCATATATCTACTACAACCTAGGAAGTAAATGATATAGGTTGAAAATATCTTACTAACACTTTGAGACTAACATAGTAAACTTATAACACATATTCTATATTCTCATCACAACCTAAGGGATGAACCACACAAAGCTGATAATCCATTTCCACTTAGAGACTAACACAATGAACTATACCGCAGAAAGACAGGTAACCTATTGCTGCTTGGAGACTAACGTAACGAGTTATATTGAAGATTTTGTATATCTACTACAACCTAGGGAGTAAATGATAAGGGTAAATAATATCTTACTAATGCTTAGAGACTAACATAGCAAGGTATATAGCAGACTTGTATATTTATCACGGCCTAGAGGATAAATAACATAGACTTGATAATCCATTGTCGCTTAGAGACTAACACAATGAACTACATCACAGATTTTTATGTACATACCACAACCTAGGGGGCAGCTAACACGAGTTTTGAAAAGATAACTTACTAAGGCTTTGAACTAACATAGTAAGCTACGTCGCAGATTTGCATATCTACCTCATCCTAGGGGATAAATAATGTGGGTTTGAATTTTAAAGAGTGTTTTGATGATCGAATCTTAGATGAATAAACCAAAGATACAAGTCTCGGATATACCAGATGTGTCTATTCTAAACTAAGGTATTTGTCGAATATGCTTAAGGTTTGAACTGTTGAGTTTGCACAAATAAGCTAGCTAGTAATAGGCCTCAAGATAGTTCACAGAATTCTTAACCAAAGTAGGTTTTCAAATGCAATGCGTAATGCACATGCACCATGCCATAAATTGATATCATACCTAAAAATGTATTATTTCGTATATGCACCAAATGTTTCGTATGTATATGCACCAAGTGTTTTGTAAACTTTTTTTTTGATATTTTTCTCCTTTTACACCATTGGATTTTTCTTAGGTCATCGAATCCCCAACGTTGTTTTTTGTTTCGTCGTGGTATCTCCAAGTTGATTTGAATTTTGATATAACAAGGTGAACAGTGTTAGCAAGATTTTGATAGTTGTATTGTAGGTGTAGGCGTATGCGTGGGTGTAGAAGTGGACGTGGACGTAGACGCATATTTTCTTTCGACGTTTTTCTAACCAAAATGCTCTTTGATGTTTTATCAAATGCTTTTATTTGTTTTGTCAAATCCCCAAAATAATTTCGTTGCAGTATTTACAAGTAATAATTGTAGTATTTTGCAAACAAGTCCGAAAAAGAAAAAAAAACACAATTGAAAGATTGAAAAGTAATTTGCCTCATTGATAAAATTACTTTAAATAAGCGAGAGTAAATAATGTAATTCCTAGAAAGAGGTAATTACAGAAAATTTGACAAAATTTAAAAATGGCAATGAAAATGATAATTGTTACTCATGTTTCTCCAACATCCTTTGATAACTCCAATCTCATTTCTTCTGAATTAGATGATTTGGATTAATCCTTCTCCTCTATGGTGATGAATTCTAGAATCACAGTCTATTTTTTCTTTTTTTTAATAAGATCCCTAACTTTTTGTTGCATCGCCCTTTCAGGTTTTCAATTCACTGGGATGATTTTTTTGTTTATATATCCCTAAATTTTTCCTGGATCTCCCTTTAGGGTTTTCAATCCACTGAGACACCCCCTTTTGCCTAACTAGCTCGTTTAGGATTCGACTTAGAATGCTTTTTATACATAGTATTTTCTGAATGTATCTGAGTTTGTTGGATGCGGTAGTTCTTCCACATCCATTGTTGTGAGGATAAGACCTCCACCCGAGAATGTTGTTTTAACCATATATGGACCTTTGTAGTTGGGTGTGTATTTACCATGTGAATCAAGGTGAGGTATCAGAATCTTCTTGAGAACCAAATCCCCTTATTTGAGCACTCAAGGAAGAACCTTCTTGTCAAATTCCTTCTTCATCCGCTTTTGGTATAAATGACCATGGCACAAATTCGTTAATCATTTTTCTTCAATAAGGTTGAGCTGATCAAGTCGTTCCTAAACCCACTTTGATTCTTAAAGCTTGGTTTCCATTAGAACTCATAGTGAAGGAATATCCACTTCAACAGGAAGTACAACCTCCATTCGATATACAAAAGAGAAAGGAGTTACCCCTGCATTCTTTAGACTGAAAGGCATTATCTTGTAACAGAAAGTGCCTCAAGGAGTCATGAAAGTAGTCTTCTCCATATCCTCGGGTGCCATTTTGATCTGATTATAACCTGAGAAACCATCCATGAATGAAAATATTGAAGCATGAGTTGTATTGTCCACCCAAAACTTCTATGTTTGCTAACGGGAAACGTCTTTTAGACTTGCTTTGTTTAGATCCCGATATTCTACACAATACGTACTTTACCATCCTTCTTGGGCACTGGCACGATATTAGCTATCCAATGTGGATAATCTACCACGGCTAAGAACCCTGTATCAAATTGTTTAAGGACCTCTTCTCAAATCTTGTTAGACATGTATGGACGAGTTCTTCTAAGCTTCTACCCAACTAGAGAACAACCTTCTTTGAGAGGTAGCCTATGCACCATAATATCTATATCTAATTCTGACATATCTCTGTAAGACCAGGAAAATACATCAACATGCTCATGCAAAAGCTTGATCAGCCTTTCTTTGATGCTTTCCTCCAAGGTTGGACCTATCTTGATTTCTTTCAGATCCTTTTCTGTGCCAAGGTTGATAATATTAATAGATTCTTGGTATGGCTATATACTATCTACTTTTTTCTCTAATACTCTCACCAATTCTTCGGAGATTTCAAGATCTTCTTCATCTCCTCTTCAGCTTGGTTAATTAGGGCATCAAAGTTATATCGGATAATAGCAGTAACATTGTCGGTGGGTTTGAATATGGATTTGCACATTTTATCATGTTTTGGTGCAGCTTAGTATGTGAATTTGGAAAATGCATATGAAGAAAAGTATTGCCATTTTTAAAACATAAGAGATAAATGCAAGAGAAAGACAAGGATCTTAATTGAATGCAAAAAAATCTCTTATTAATTGAAAATATTGTTTGAAACAAATTGGGGGGCCCTTACAAGCTACCCATATGCCTCGGGCGTGACATAGGTTCCTTTAAAAACAGGAAAAATTAATTTGGAAATAAAAAGATCTCTGGAATCTCCACGAATGTCCAATTCTTGAATTCTTCGCCCGGAGTGCACTCACGCATGAAGTGATATGCTCTTTTGGTGCTGCTCTTGTTGGATATCATTGCTACTTATCAACCGTGCTCTACTCCTTTGATGATGAAGGTTTCTTGGATGGGAGGAAACTACATCTTTCCTTTCATAATAAAGTTTGACGGTTCGTAGCCCAAACCAAAACAATCTTTTTTCTCAGGTATCTCCACAAGTTTACCCCAACCTTTTGAGGTACGATCTTCCACATCTGTTTGTAAATCCCTCCATGAGTTCATAGTAGGTTTCTTGATTTTCTCCACTGGTAGGGTTACAATTGAAGCAACCTCTAAGACTTGGAATGTTGTTACTATATAGTCTTCATCCATAGTGATATATCTGTAGGACTCTATGTGACTTACAAAGACGTCTTCCTCTCCTGCAATTATAACCAATTTTTCTTCAACAAGGAACTTTAATTTTTTATGCAAGGTTGAGGTAACAGCCCCTGCCACATGAATCCAAGGTCTCCAGAGTAAGCATGTATATGTTGGCTTTATATCCATCACTTGAAAGGTAATGTAAAACATACGTGGACCAATCTTGACAAGAAGATCCACTTGGCAAGGAATCACCAATGGCTTCTTCATATTTCCATCAATTGCAACTACGTATTCTTCTTCAGGGTATTGCTCGAATTAGACTATCCCATGATCCACCAATTTCTGTAACTTCTTCTCAAAAGCATCATTATGTTCCAAAAGGAAACCATGTTTAAACAGATATTCCTTCAGGAGATCAATCAGAGTTTTATTCGTTTAGCTTCCCCACAGTTAGTGACTAGCTCGATTGCATTCACAGTTGGCCCGCCATGCAGAGGCATGGTGTTTGTCTTGCTATTAGGCTTATCGAAAGTGATATCTTGGGAATCAAGCAAATCTTGAACTTTATGTTTGAAGGCCCAACATTTTTCTATGGTATGCCCCGGCGAGTTAGCATGATATTCGTACCTTGCATTGGCATCATATTTTGGCGGGAGTGCCCCAATTAGAGGAGCTAGTGGCTTCAGCTCTACCAAAGATGCTTTGAGTAAGTGCTGCAGTAGTTGACTGTGAGGCATGGGGAGAGGATCAAATTTTCTCCGAGGCCTTCCAAACCTGCTTTGTTGTTGTTCTCCTAAATCACCAATGGTTATTGTGCTCTTGGATATGATGTGACAGCACTAACTTCTCCTTCCTTCTTCTTCGAGAAGTTAGGAACATGCTTATTTCAACTATAAGGAGTATTGGATGAAGCCCCTTGTATCTTGCCATTTTGTATACCTGCCTCAATTCTTTCACCAACATTCACCAAATTAGAAAATCTGAAAGAGACGTTTCCTACCATTTTATCATAGTACAACCCTTGTAAAGTACCCATGAACATATCGACCAATTCTTTCTCCAGGAGTGGTGGTTGTACACGGGCTGTCATTTCTCTATCATTGGGCGTATTCTTTGAAGGACTCGTCCTTCTTTTGAGATAAGTTCTAGAGTTACATACGGTTAGGAGCCATATCCAAGTTGTACTTATATTGTCTTAAGAAAGCGTTGGCAAGATCTGTCCCTGTTTAGATATGAACTTGCTCCAATTGCATGTAACAATCTAGAGATGCCCCACTCAAACTGTCTTTGAAATAATGGATCATTAGCTTCTGATCTTGAGCATAGGAATGCATTTTCCAGAAGTACATGCGTAGATGGTTCCTTGGGCATGTGAGTCCCTTATATTTTCCAAAGTCAGGTGCTTTGAATTTTGGCGGGATCACTACATCTTGAACTAAACCCATTTCAAGAGCATCGACGTCGAAAAGCATCTCAATCCTCCACAACCTTCAACCTTTCTTCAAGAGCTTTAAACTGAGTAAGCGCCACAAGATTTTCAGCAACATTGGTACAGGCACACCTTTGAGGAACCTGGTTGACGGCTTATAAGTCATGATATCTATATTGCATGTCTATGTAATTATCCATGTCGTGTGGATTGTTGACTGGAATTTGTAATGTATTAGATGCCCCTACCTTCAGTTGAGGTGGGACAAATCATTCAGTATTAGCTTGTGGGACCTCTTGTTAAGACAACCATTGACTTTAGAGGTCCTGACTCTGGTACCTGTCTCGATTAGTGATTTCTCGATGCACCAATAGTCTGGGATACTTCTTCAAAGGCTACCATTGGGATCTGATCTTGTCTCTCAAGGATGTTCTTCAAGGCTAGAAGAACTTGGCTCATGTCTCCTTTCATTGAGTCGATGTTACCCTTTACTTTCTCCAAATCTTCTCTAAAAGCGGCCTGGTTCCCTTTGATTTGTTCCATCACTTTCTTTTGATGGGCTCTTGTTTGATATGGAGGTCGGAGAGGTGGCACTTTTTTATCAATTATTTAACTAGAGAATGATTTTTTTGAAAAATGTGAGCTTTATGTATGAATTATCTAAATGTAGTGCTTGTGAATGCATAGATGTGTATGAATATGTCAAAAAATTTAATTGTTGTATTATTCACATCGGATTTCCTTATTATATTTTTTGTATATGTACTTTTTTTTTAGGTTTTGCTTTTTATTTGTGAGTATCTCAAAATAAATACACAATATGAATGGGGAAACAAGAATACTTTTATTAATTTAAACCATCAAGTGAAATACACTCCAAAAGTTTGAACCGAAACACCAAAGGGAAAGTAATGAAAGTAAATGTTGAACCAATCGTCAAATACTGAAAGAAATAACAAAAGGGAAACAAAGAATCTCCTAGGTGCACTTGTGGGTATCTTCCCTAAAACCATCAACTATTTTTCTACAAAGCTTGAGGAAGTCTTGAACATCTTTCGAGAGGGGAACCATTGTTGCTTCAGCATCTTTTAGGCTCCTCGGAATGTCCTCAATGAGATTGTTAGCTAAGAAGGCAAGTTTTCCGTGCTTGTCTTTGTAGATCTGGTATTCCTTGTAGAGGTTCTGAACTATCTTCTTATTATCTTCTCTGACTTTAAAGATCTTTGCATATTGTCCTTCCAATATAATTTTCCATCACTCATCTCCGTATTGAGTCTTCTTTGTATGAGAAAATTCTTTCGGAGGTTTTCTAACTCGTGATAGACTTGCTCATGTTCTTCTATATTTCGAGAGAGAATATTCTCCACTTATATCTTTCTACGGCGTTCCCTCACCTCCGATTGCTGGATTTCACGGAGATTGGTGGTAAGGAACTGGATTTGGTCTTTTGAATCTAGAGCTCCTTGTGTTAACCCTTGGATTTTGGCTCTCAAGTTTGCTTCCATCTCCTTTTTGTCTTGTGTCTCCTTGTCGTACCTGTTGTACCCCAATTTTTCCCCCCTAAGATTCCTCTATCATCTCATATCAACTCAATCACAACAAGGTCACACTAGGGTTTGGTTCTTCTCCCTATCTTTAAGTTTTCTTATGAGGAATCACCAAGCACCTTGATTTGTATAATGTGATCATCTATGTTTTGTATTGATTAACTTTTAACTAATAAATACTATGATTGTTTGCTCTAATTGATGATTTTATAGGTGAGAGCATAATACATTTCATCAGGTGAATTCATAGGTCCGTGAGTTTATTTCCATGCCTTCTTCAACAAAGTTTCTTTTAGATTCAAGCTTCATAGTTGAATATTCTTTAAAGTAACATCATGACAGGGTCTACTATGATTCATAATGCCTCAATTTGTCAAAGAAAATCAAAATATGCAAGAGTTGATTGAAGAAGTTTGACCTAATTGGACAAATTCTTGATTTCTTGATCACAAGTGCATAACTCTCTCAATTCTTAACATTTGGAGTTGGTTTTTGTTTCTATGGGTTCTTATTATCATCCATAACAACTTCTATTCACATGTCAAAAGTTATTGTTCGAGGAAGATGTCAAAATTTAAAGGGTTTTCCAAGTCATTTTGGTGCTCTAGGAGCTAGGGTTTTGGACTTCTAAGGGATATATCTTGCTCATATTTTGAGATTTTTGAGTGGTTCCAAAGACATTCTTCTCTTTAAATGGTTATCAACTAATAACTTCAATAGTTTCAAGAAACTTTTATGTGGAAGATGCTTAATGATGAAGAAATATTACAAGTCTTCTAGATAAGACATCAAATTCCCTTATGGGACTTCAAAAGATCATAACTTCGTCAATTTTTATCTCCTTGAACCCATTCTTTTTCTACAATGATCTTAAGGATGTGAACTTCAATTATTATTTCATTTTCAAAGCTTTAAAATGGATGGAAGATGTCCTAAGAATGCAAATGATTATAGGTCATCTCATGAACTTTAACCAACTTCACAAGGTCATAACTTTTTCAATGCTTGTTATTTTTGAGTGATTCAAGTTTCAAAATACTCTTTAAGGGGTCCACTTCAAGCTAGCATCAATGATCAAAGCTAAATTTTTAAGAAAGACTTTGTTTGGAGTCAAAACATTATAGAACATTTTTTGAGAATACCTTAGAATTTTTCTAAGTATAAAAAGTCAGCCTTTTTTTCTCAACTTTGACTCATCACAACTTTTAGCTCAAGCATCCATTTGAGTCCATTATTTTCACATTGTAAAGATTGTAACCTTATCTTTTAAATTCTTCAAGAATCATGCCCTAAGACCCCTTGAACTATGAACACCATGGATTCAAAGTTGGTACCTTGAAATTGAAGTTTTCTCCAAAGTCGGAATTTGAAATCCATAATTCAGCTTCTAATCACCAAATTTTTACGCGTTTTTACTTATAATCATGTTTAACAATCTTCCAGAAGTGATTAGCACCTTGAAACGCAAGTTTTGGTTTAGTTATGAGCAAAAGATTAGTCACACTTTTCATGCTTGCAACTTCACATGATTTCCCTCCAAACTTCATCATTCCACACGCTTGAGCATCCCATTTGCTTCCCTATAAATAGAGGGTTATATCTCACTCATTTTATCAAGCTTGAACAACCAGAATCACCCTGCCCAACTATTTCCTTAACCCATTTTTCTGCAACTTCGAATTTGGTTTTACAACCTTCCTCAATCCATTTTCTTTGTCAATTCTTCATCCTTTAACTTCACTGAAGCTAATAGAAAAAGAACCAAGCCCTAAAGCATTCTAAATCGTGCTAGCCAAGTCAAGTTTCAGAGCTCTGAATTTGAACTTCAATAGGTAGATTCCTTCATCAATTCTCTCAATATTTGTTACCACAATAAAGCTCTCATCATTTTTATACTACTCGCATCATTTGTTTTCAACTGGAAGTGAGTTTTGATCATGAATTTTCAAATCCCTATTCAACTTTTTTCTTCTGGTTTTCTTTAAATCGACTGAGCTATAACTTATATAAATTTTTCACGAGGGTAGAGTTGTCTTCTTCTTGATGAGACAAAGCGAATGACATTAGTTTGAACCTCTAATTTTACAGTTTGAGGAACCGAGTTTTGAGGTTGGGTGGAGGTTGAAGACGACCATGCTGGCGTCTTCAACCAATGAGAATTTGCCATGCATTTTTTAAATATGTTTTAAATATTTGATCCAGTGGTTTATTCATTAATGACCATGATATGCACAGTGCGTCAAATCCCTTGGATTTGATTACTAACACGTTTTGACATTGATCCAATGGTCTGTATCTTTTTAGTTTATTTTTAGTTTCTGATTTTTATATTTTAATTGATTTAAACTTCAAAAACTCATAAAAAATTCATTTCTGACTCAAAAAATCTGAAAAAATTCTTAAAAAAAACTTTAAATCATTTCTGACTTTGTGAATATTTTTCATATTTTTATTTTAATGTTTGATATTTTTCATAATTTTTTGTATTGTTTGCCTTATATTAATTGTTTTAAAAATACTTATTGGCATTTTAAAATTCTAAAAAAAATTATCAAGATTATTTTCTTTATTTCTGAATTTCTGAAATTTTTCTAGAATTTTATTTGGACTTTTACTATTTTTTTTATCTTTTTTCACCTATTTGAGTGATTTTAATTAGTTTAAAAATACTTTTCTGTTTTAGAAAATTATCAAAAAACTTATAAAAATATTTGAGATCACTTCTGACTTTTCTATGGTCTCTTTTAATTTTTCTTTGATACTTTGAATATAATTTTCTATTTTACCTCTTGTTTTCATTTAAAAAAACAATTTAAAAATCATTTTCTTTTTTTTATTTTGTTTATTAATTACAATTTATTTATTTTTAATATATTCTGGCCATGTGACTTTTGATCATGAACTTCATTAACATCATTGGATCATGGGTGTTAAGTTTAACTCCACCAAAATGGATGAATGATTTTAATGATAGTTTGATTAAATTTTTTTATTCAAATGTATCCTCTCCCTCTTCATCTTATCCCCTTCTCTTTTATGTTACATGTTGTTAGAGGATGATCTATATCTCATCACTCCAAACATATGGCACATAGATTGCTATTGACCGGCCTCAAAATAGGTGTGACTTCTACATAAGTCCACTTATGATTGTTTAACATAGCGATAAATTTTGTCCCGATTCGAGAAATGATCATTTATAGCCCAAACCTATATTTGCAAGCCCAAGTATATTTAATTTGAAACCTTTAATCTAATAATCTTGAGGTTCATTGTTAGGAGGCTTTGGTCTTATCAATCCTCTAATGAATCATCATAAATTTTGGACTAAGTGAATCATTTAAATATTGTTGATCATTTATTGTAGCCTTGAGATTTTGAAGTGAATGATATACTTGACAAAAAGCAAATGAAACTTGTTATTGAGAGGCTTTGATTTTATCAATCTTCTAATGAGTTTTCAAATACAAGTTTCAAGATGGTCATAAAACTAAACTCTAATTTCTAACAATTGACTTTATTTTATGCTTTTTACTTCAAGCACGTTTATTTTAGATTTTTCATTTCATGCTATTTTCATCTTTGCTCATTTGAGCATTTATCTTTATGTCATTTTTATTTTGCTCACTTGAGCTTTTCATTTCTTTTTGAAGATACCTAATAATCAATTTGAATAATAAAAAGCTTTAAGGTTACTTGGACTATTTGGTTACTATTCTTGGAATTTTGGAGTTATGGACTTCTTGGACTTAGGAGTAGAGACCTTAACCTACCTTGAGACCCTTGTGGCTTCTATTGTTATTTTGTCTGGAGTTCTTGGGGTTCACCCCAAGACATTGGGTTGTTTGTTTTCTTCGTGTGCAGGTTATTATGATTATGTGCTTTGTCTATGATTGGGAATTCATTTGTATACATCTGTTACTCTGCCAACTTTTGTGAAGACTTAATGCCTTTGAAGCTTGGTTTTCTTAAGAGGTTTATTATCCTTGCTTCTTTGGTTTTAATCCAAAGGATGGCAATTTTACATTGACTTATTGTGTCAAGTGTTGTCTTCTTGTTGGTTAGACGGATCTTTTCCATAGCTTTTACCTTATGCTTTAGGGTAGCCTCTTCATCTCCTCCCATCTTATGTAATTTCAAAAATCTTCTCCCTCATTTTCAAAACTATTCTTGTTTTCTAAACTTGAACCGCTTTCATAATAAACTTGGACTTAGGTCCATGCATTTTAAAAAATATTTTCTTAATCAAACTTTAACCAACTTAATCATACCTTGACATTTTTGTGAGAAGACTAAAAGTCAATTAATCTCATTCAAACCATTTTGCCATTTTGGCTTTTTATCTTTAAAACTTTTTCTCAAAAGATTAGACTCTTGTCAATCCTTGTAGTGATGTGAGCTACTATACTTCTATGATATGTAGTGAAGTGAGATATTTTCTACTTGGGTGTTGATCGAGGCTTTGTTGATTTTAAAATCCAAGCCATATCCTCAACTTTGATATGACACAAATTCTCCTTTCTCATTATCTTGGGTAGTAAGTATGTTCTTCCACTCGGATAAGACGATGATGTCTCATCTCTTAAAATTAACCAACACACTTGTGTTTTAAAATTTCTAAATGTGAACTACGAGTACCCTGATCTCCTATTACACGGAAGATGGTACGTAGGCACTAAAGGTTCACAACCACGGCGGGTGCAAAAATTGTAAAAATATATATTTCTTTCCTCACCTCCGCCATCTATTTTTATATAACGTTTATAGCAAAAAATACACATATTTTTAAAGAGGTTCCTGCAGAGTACCATAGATGTTTAGGGTGCTTATACCTTCCCTTTTCATAACCAACCCCCGAACTTAGATTCTCTCCCCCCTCTTTTTGGGTTAATCGCTCTTTTCCCATTCCTATGGAAACAATAAAGGACGGTGGCAATTTTTATTTGATCTGTGCGAGTTAAGTCAATCCAATGGCTTAGTCTCAATATTTCTACTAATACGGTACCACCTATTTAGCTTCATGATTTCCCTAGAAGCATCCTCTGAATGTTGTTTGTGGGAATCCAAGTCGAAGGCAACACTCAACAATCCTTCGGTCGAACGTTTCCGCTTAAGACTCTCCTTTTCAAATGCTTCATGGTCTCTTTGAATTTGTTAATATTTTGACTCAAGCTCTTGTTGTATTTGTCTTTTCTCCTTAGCAAAGTCATGAATGCTAAGTTCAAGTCCTTCCTTCTCCTTTTGAGCTTGCTCCAATGCTCTTTTTAAGTTGTGTATCTCTTCTACAGACATAGGAAGAGGATCTGGCACGTCTGGCTTGTAATTGGGATCAATGTCAAATGGTAGCTTAATAACTAGAACTCTTTCTAAAACCCATTGAGTGTAGGGTTCCATCGCTACATCATTCTTCCTTTTGGCCTTTCTTTTGGTGACTCTACTCCAAGATCGAATGATTTTGTTGAGCAAGTCACGGTCATCTTTACCCATGTTATGAAATATCAATTGTTGAAGTTGCTCGTCAGAGGGTTTGTCCTCCAAAGGATATCCAAGTTGGCGTAAAGCCAAAGTGGGTTTATAATTAATGCATCCACGTGACTCAATCAAAGGAAAATTCGGAAAGTCTCCACAACTATAAATAATATCTCCAATGTTTAACTTTCTTGCATACCATAGAATAGAATCGGCGGTGAGAGCCCTTAATTTTTGGGGTCATTTGTATCTTGTCAGATTTGGAACCGTGTAGTCTTCTTTGTAAAGGTGAGACATGATCCAAGAATATAAAAGAGGGATGCAATAGTTTATCATACATATACCCTTTTCGTAACGAGTGTGAAGAGCATAATAGACATCGACAAGTAAAGCAGGAGTTGGATCCACATTCAAAGCTTTTGTAGCCTAAAACACACTAATAGCTGCAGGGTCAATATAGTCCAAAGTTCACAGAAATAGAATTACACCAAAGATAAGAAGTCTCAAACAATCAACACAAGACTCCCATTCTCTCTTATTGGCAAAATAAAGGGCTTTAGCTTCCAAATATTGTTTTTTGATCCCTTGTACATCACCATCTCTTTTGTAATTAGGTAACAAATCAGCATAGGGTATCCCTAAACCTCTTGCTAAGTCTTTAACATCGACAGTCTATCCAATTCCCACATAAACTTTGATTTGGGAAAAATTTAAAGTTGTAAGGACAAGATTTGGTTCTGCAATATTATCTCTGAGTTTTGATGATAACAAATTAGTATGTTTGAATGAACAATTCTGATACTCTAATGTTTGTTACTTTTGAGTACTTAACAAACAGGTTATGCTTCTGATGGATGGCGTGGCCAAGACATTAAAAGAGAATTTATTCAACTTCTACACTACACAAGTTCTATTGAATAGTAGCAAGACACTCCATAAGGCTCTAAAGTGTAATCTCTGATGTTTTTCTAAAGAAACCAGTCATAAGATATGAAGACAAAAGTTTCTACTTACGTCTAGATGCTAAAAACTCAAGCTTCTAAAGACAATATGTTCTAAGGAAACAGTCAGAAGATCTGAAGACTTTAGTTTCTACTAAAGTCCAGATGCTAAAGACTCGTGTTTCTAAAGATAGTGTGTTCTGAAGAAACAAAGTTAGAAGATCTGAAGACAAAGTTTCTACTGAATTCCAGATGCTGAAGACTTATGTTTCTAATAATAAGGTTCTAAAGATAAGGGTTATAAAGACCAAGTGCTGAAGATTCTAAAGACATAATTTTTAAAGACTTGAATTTCTAAAGACCCAAGGTTCCAAGAAAAGGTTCTCATAACCATGTGTTGAAGACCCTGAAGATGCAGTTCTGAAGACTCTGGAGACTTGAAGTTCTGATGGCCTTATGTTGCTCCTAAGCTCATCTTCACAGAAGCCTCTGAAGTGAAGAAGGAAAGAAGATAATGTTAACATGGTACAAATAGTACATGGTACAATCAGTGTTTCATTCTACTACCATGAAAGGACGGACGCGTCACACGATCTTGTCCCCCACGTTACTGTTCAAGCTGCCAATGTTTTTGGAAATCCCAAGAGTACCTCTCAACGGATATATTATTTTATTGTCTATATAAAGGCTTGAAGACTGAGAAATAAAGTGAGAGAATCAATGAAATATTCACGCGCAGACGTTGTTCATAGCTTTTATATTCTTTAGTAATTGTTCTTAAAATAGTTTACATATTCAACTTGTGTAGAAGCAATACTCTTGTAAACAAAACTTGTATTCAAACGGTTGTTTGATTTTCCTTAAGGGACCGGGTAGGTCTGTATTCTTAAGAAGTTTAGGACTTGCGAGTTTTAGAGGTTGTTAGTCACTTGCGGGTAGCTTGTGCATTATAATAATCAGGTTGATTATTGTTTGATACTCCTTAAGGGGCCGAGTAGGTCTGAATCCTTAAGAAGTATAGGACTTGCGAGTCTTAGAAGTTTTTAGTCACTTTTGGGTAGATTGTGCAAATTGTAATCAGTTTGGTTATAGTGAATTAAGTCCTCAATTGAGTGAGGCGAAATCACCTTCGCGGGTGGACTAGACTAACTTGATAATTTTCAAGTGAACTAGTATAAACATAATTTATTCTTTACTTCCTGTTCTTACTTATTGTTATTATCAAGAGTGAAGGAAAAAGGATTTTAACAATATTTTTAAAGAAAAGATTTTGTTTTAAAAACCCAATTCAAACCCCCATTTCTTGTGTTTTTCACACCATCAAAAGTTCTATCAAATTCCTCCAAAGTTGGCGCTAGTTGAAAATTTTGAAAAGTGAAACATCTTAGCTGCGGATCGTAGAACTGAACCAAGGAAGTGATAGCATCCAATTATACATCCGCTTTTTTCAACTCAAGGGTATCCCCATAGCAGCAAACAAACATCTTTATGGCTCTGTCAGATAGTTTCCCCTTGATGATTTTTATCTTCATCATATTTGGCTTGACGGTATTAACATGGGCAAATTGTTTCCCTTTGGCATCTATTTTTAAGATACTCACCAAAAACCTTTGATTTTTTTCTTAGGAATCCTGTGATTAAGATACCAAAAATGCAAAAACAAATGAACATTTGAAATGAAAAATGCATGAATGCATGGTGGTAAGGTTTTGTGAAAGGTGTCCTAAGTTGGTAGGTTCCTAATTTTGGCCTACGGATATTCTACCCTCCCCATAAGGTAGCTTCCTTAAGGGGATCATGGATAACACTAGAGGGAAAGGCACAAGGGCCTACCTTAAGTGGAGCCTCATTGTAGACCTAAACTTTTGTCTCTTAGGTCGTACAAGGTCTCACCATGAGATTTGGTTTTAGGTTAATACAAAGAGTCATAGGTTTCATTCCAAAGTCCTAAGCCCCAAAATATATCCCCTTGAGAGATATTCCTTTTTCATAATTCCACCGACTCTAGGTGAAGTTGTCGCAAAAACTCATAAGGATGTCAAATCCCATTGGCCAATTGACAATCCTTCTTTCTAAGGTTTGATACTTTTTTTGAAATTGAAAATCCCACCACAATTAAAATAATATGATAAAAATAAACAAAAATATAAACAAAATATAAACAGGAATATAGAAACAATAATACCAATATAGAAAGAAAACCCTAATAAGAACCATAGACCTAAAATAAAATCTTCCCCAACAGAGTCGCCAGCTGCCGTAACCGGCAAAAAATAACAAGTTGTCACCACTACTTTTTCTCCTAACGACGGGTGAATAATGGAATAACCCAAATTGTACATAGATTCTAAGTGTTGTACCCCAAAATTTGCCCTCCCTTTTTCACAAGAAATCCCAACCCTAGGGTTTTCTCAGATTTTCAAGATTGGCTCAGGAATCGATCAGACAGACTTTTCTATGGCAGTAAATCAAGAATTAGGGTTTCTCTCGCATTTCTCAGAAGAAACTGAATTCTCAAAAATTCAAATTAACTGTCACATGTTTTCACACTTTTTCTAGTTTACTGAAAGATTACTGGTTGTGCTCAAGGCCTGTTTATCTGGGATAGGAAATGGGAGCTGACACTGTCATTTGGAATATTCAGGTTTTGTCTGATCCAGGTTAACCAGATAATGTGTGTTTGTTAAGACATTTGCTTTGTTAATGGAATGAAATGTTTGCTTGTTTATTGGAATGCACAGTGCGTATTTTGATTGGAATACTGTTGCAAGATTATGAGATTACAGGGTTTTTTTGGGGATTACTTGGAATTTAAGTTATCTATCTTGGAAATATTGGAATGCAGTTTCAGTTATTTTAAATTAGGAATCTTAAATAATCAAGTGAAGACTTGAAGGATGAATTGCAAGATATTGACAGTAGAAGATTTTATTGGATATCAGATTATCTCACAAAGATTTTTCAGATGTTGATACAAAGATAAATTATTATTCATATGCTTTAGGTTTTTACAACTTATAGTTATTGAAAAATAAATGATTACAACTAATGGAAAATCTCTCTAGATTACTAATCTAAGCCTAAGCTTCCATTGCTCCCATGCTCAAAGTCTTCTGCTTCCTCTGCTTTGACATCACCCAAGTTGTGCTCACATGAAAGAAAAACAAAGAAAAGAGGATTAGTACAGTCAGTTAAATAGAATTTTCAAACAAAACAAAAAAGAAAATTTTTCATCATTAAAGTTTGCCGTCTGGAATCAGAGTGCTATTTTTCATCATGTTTTTATTTTCCTCTTTGCAAATCACAAGAAGATTTCTCTTGGTTCACGAAGAGAAAAATAAAAAAATGCAAAAGAGGAGTGCAAAAGCAAATTTCTTCAAATGCAAACATAGGCCAAACAGCATGGTAAACATTGCAACTAAGCATTGCAACAAAACCAAACAATACAGCAAACTAAGCATTGCAACAAGGCACCAAATTGCATTACAAAACATAGGCACCAAACTGCATTACAAAACATAGGCCAAACTGTCAAGAAAAGCAAACTGAACAAAGCAAACTGGATGCAGCATACAAGGCAAGTACAAGTGCAGACACAGCAGGCCAAAAGTACAAAGAAGGTAAACCAAATAACAAGCAAAAGGCTTGTCATAGCCTATCATCATTTTCCAGCAATTAGGCAAACTTTTTAGAAAAAAGTGAAAAAGCAAAAAATTGCTTTGTCATTGAGAGAGAAAGAGAGAAAAGATATCACCTTTTTTTGAGATTGTACAGTTTGGCAGAAAATCTATCACAAGTTGCAAAACAAAAAGCCAAAAGGATATAACTACATCAAACAGCAAGAAGTAAAAGGAGAGAACATTTTGGTTAAAAACTTGCATAACCAAAACTGCATAACAATTTCAAGCTACACAAATCACACAACCTGCATAACCATTGTCAAAACCTGGTAGCAGTTCAAAAGGCCAGCCAATTGTAACAAACAGAAAAACCTGCACAACTCTCCAGCCTGCTAACCAAAACCACAAAAACCTGTGTAACAGCAAGAACAACAACCACAAAAGCTTGTTAACAGCGACCTGCACAAGCTTGCCAACTTGTGCAAACATTGCACAAACCAGAAAAAAGCATATCAGTTTCAAACAACCTCAAAACCTGCATAATCAAACAGAAAATCCCAAGAAACCTCATATCAGTTTCAAACAACTCCCAAACAGTCAAAACATGCATAACCATTGCAACAAGTACAAAACTGCAAAAGCTTGCCAAACTGCATAGCCAAAAACTGCAGCAAATCACCAAAAACCTGCAAAAGCTTGCCAAACTGTAAAGCCTACCAAAGTGCACAAAACTCCCAAAAAAGAATGACAGTTTCAAACAACCACTAAACCTGCAAAATCCCAACCAAACAACAACTTCCAAACCTGTGCAAACTTTGCACAAACAACCCAAAACTGTATAGCAGTTTCAAACCTCAAACCTGTTAGCAAATCACAGTTTCCAACCATACCAAACTACAATCATCCAACAATAACAACCAAAAGTTTCAGAACAATCATCATCAACCAAAAAATATCAATAAATCCATACCAATAACAAAGTTTCAGAAAGCCAGCAAGCACCATCATTAAAATTCAAAGAGAGAGGAAAAAGGTAACAAAGTTTTCAGAAGTGAAATCGTCAAAAGTTTCAGAGCAATCATCATCAACAAAAAGCTACCAACAAAGTTTCAGACATAGCATCAACAATCACCATCAACTACCAACATAATCAAGTTTCAGAAATCAGTTTTCAAACAAATCTCCAACAAAAACAACTTACGAAATCAGAAGTTTCAGAACTGCAGTCATCATCAACTAACAACAATCACAAAATCAGAAAAAAAACTGTCATCATCTCTTCCCCTCGTGTCTAGCCACCAAGAGAGCGTCGCCAGTCCAACCTCTTTCCTCTCCATTTTCCAGAAAATATCACAGGTATACTTCTCTTCAAATCCCTTTACTTCATCTTAGACACATGATACAATAGGTTAAACAAACTAGAACAAAGCAAGCAAACATGGAAGAAAGATGTTAAATCATACAAAGACGAACCATACCGTTTCACCGAAACCTTTGATCATTGTGAGGAGATGAGAGGAGGAGACAGCGCTCTGGCGGCTTGAGGGGAGGGAAGATCAGAACCATTGAGTGAGAGAGATGAAGAGGGAAAACGAAGAGTACGGCGCCGTTGTGAGTACAAGGACGACAAACCCTAAATTTCTGAAAACCCTAACAAAATGTTACAAGTTTAAGCGTTGGGCCATTTCTGGCCCCAAATCCCTTAGGCCCATTTTCATTTGCTAGCGCACCCCTCCCCCCCAATGTCTGGCCTGGACCTTTTAGTTGGGCCTTAAACTCCCAAAATCCTAAGCCCACCTTTTAATTCAATTCATTTCTTTTTCTTAACTTATCTTTTTATTTCTTTTGTTAATAATAACACTAATAATATATTAAAACTTTGATTTTCTTAATTTAGTTTTATTTTCTTCTTTTATTAATTAATAATTGTTTCATTTGATAAAATACCAAAAAAAAAACATTTAAATTGATTTAATTAATTTTGCTTTCTTTAAACCCTTTTTTTATTGATTAATAAAAATACAAATATATAGAGATTTTGTTTAATTAAATTTTATTCTTTTAAACTTTTTATTTACATAATTAATAAAATACAAAAGAATAATAATAATAATTCTTAATTTTTTAGAATAAAGTTTATTTATCTCTTTTTAATAAATACATGCATTTCATAATATTATTGATTTCTTCATTTGTTATAGCTTCACATTGAATTGCGACAATTCGATTTGGTTGTAATACTTGATATTTAGACATTGTTATTCTTGTGAGACTCATCCCCATTTGTAATAATTATACCCCCATTACCGGATACTTTTGTAATAACTTAGACCTTTAATTCCCTCAATTTATTGCTTTCAACATGCCATGTTAGAGATTAGGGTTTGTATGCAAATGTCCAAAATCAAAAACAAATAGCTTGACTAATACAAAGACAAAAAGTATGTAAATTGACAACACAATGCACACATGCACCCCTAGGGTTTCATCCACTTGTTGCCTTTAAATTGGCCATGTTATGCATGTTGAGTATCTTGGCAAAACAAAAATGAAACAAAAGATCATAGTCCCTCGATGACGCTATCTTGGTTGCCTAAACAAAATGATCTAGTCCCTCAAAAATTTGCTAAAGATACTTAGCACAATTGCTATCATGGTCAATACGATGACCCGCGCCTGTCCCGTTTAACATCCTAATACAAGGTTGTTTACCAAATGCAATGGTAAAACAACATTGTCAGAAGGGTTAAAAATGTGTAGGAAAGATCTTTGAGTAGATAGGGTAGACAAATCTTAGTTACTTGATCAAAACTTGCAAAACATCCTTGCTATTTTCAAACACACCTCACAACACAATTTCAAAACATTTCCCAAAAACAAACTTTCAAACATTGAAACATCTATTCAAAAGACAAACACCTTTGTATATATTCAAACAAGAATCATTACAAAGGTTGCCACAACGATGGCCTATTTTCAAAACATTTTCAAAAACCACACACAAAGCACCATTTCAAACAATTGAAAAGCAAAAGCAAGTGATTTAAACAAGTAACTAAGAGCCCATGGAAAACCATGGATGAAAAGGGTGCTTGCACCTTCCCTTTTCATAATCTACCCCCTGAACCCAAGAAAACATCTCAAAGGTCTTTCCTGTGCTTTTTGACCTTTCCTTTGGATAAAATAAAAATTCGATGGCGACTCTTGCTAAACCAAAACATTTTCGAACACAAATGCAAAACCTCAAGTCAGTTCTCCCACCGTATCACAGAACTGGCGACTCTGCTGGGGAAATTCTCTAAAAGTGGGGTTACCTTAGGGTTTTAGATCACCTTTACATGCTTATCTTATTTGACTTGTATGCTTTACTTTTTGGGTCCTTGTTTGGGGTTTGTTTTAAATCCTACACCCGAATTTGGGGGCACCTTTTAGGTAAGTAGAAATAAACTACGAGGGAACTGTGCGGGGTATACCGACATAGTTAAAGCAATAGCTACGTTGATATGGCACTTTGGTTGGTACCGGTAACCCTTGAGTTGAATCAAGGAGAGTACGGGGCCGCCGCGTGGTGTCGTGAAGCATCAATTGACTTTATAACCTTACTTGATCATCTTGGCCTTATTAGGGGTAGTGAGATGACCGGCTTTGGTGCAGTCTGAAGTTGGTAGATACTCGATACTACACTCATTAAGGGTTGTTTTCTTGGAATATTTTGGTCGCCAGTAAAGTGGCTAAACTGAAACAATGAACACAGAAAATAATCCAGTGATATTGAGCTCCTTAGAACCCGATTACTATTTATAGGACAGGTTGAGCCAACTAGACTTCAAGAGGGTACTTACCTACAAACTCCATGCAAGCCTAAACCTAAGGACTTGTCTGCTTTGTGTGAATATGACTATTTGTATATAACTTGCTTACTTCGCATATCTGTACATAACATCATAACATCATACCATAGCATTTTCAATAACTATTTCAAGGATCTCGAGGGTCTTTGATGCAGGGTCACGTTGAACCAGACGTCTACCAAAGGGCAAGAGGATTCATTTTCCTCTAAACAAACACCGTTAAAAGATCAGGTACAACAAATTGAGTCAAGGGCTATGACCCACTTGACATGGTGAGCTTGGTTCTCGTGGAAAGACATCCACCAATACAAACTTCTCCAATCAAAGATGTTGATCGAAGTTCAACCTCTAACATTTTCTTGTGTTTACCCCACGACATCCTTGAAAACATGTATCCACATATCATGCATCGTATCATGACAGGTTTCCCCCTTTCAGGTCTCCTTACCTTCCTGCTGTTTATTACAGTAGAGATGGCTCTAGAGAAGACTGTCAAAGATATCCAGGCTCAAAACGCTCAACTTCAAGAAATGTTCTTGAACCTATCCAATGGGCAGGAAGAAGTGAAATCTCTTCTCACAATGGGCATGGTCCTAGGGAATCCAGGGGGCATCAGGAAAGATCAGTTGGAAGGACTACAGATTGAGATGGCAACAATGAAAATTCAGATGATGGGACAACTGGTGGGCCAGATGGCTCTCATTCAAAACCTGGCTCAAGGACAAGAGGAGCTAAAGGTCATCATCAACAAACTGCGTCAAGATGGATGTAACCAATTGGGACAAACAACTAGGGTTGAGGATCAAGTCACCATTCAGCCTCCCTTCAGACAAGAAGTCAAAGGAAAGTCTCCCAACTTTGCTTCAAGGTCGCAAGCCCAAAAACAACCTCACCAACATCAACAGGATAGTCGGCGTGAGCAAAGTACATCTGAAAGGAACTCTATTGATATTAACATGCCATTATCCCAAATGCTGCAACACTTGTTGGAAGTCAAGCTAATTGTATTAAGGGACCCCCCCTCAGCGTCCCAAAACAGCCTCCCCAGGATACAATCCAAATGCGACATGTGCGTATCATTCCAACAGTCCTGGGCATGACACCGTTAGCTGTTGGGCATTGAGAAACAAAATTCAAGATCTGGTTAAAGAAACAACGCTGGAGTTTACACAAGATGGTCAGATGAAAATCTTCCGCTGAGGGTTCTCCACCTAAAGTGACAAGTTCAGACTAAGAGGCTTTGGTTTCATTTGAATTTTCAAGTTGTAATTTCTTTTGTTATTCAAACAATTATTTGTTGATGTCAAACTCTGTTTCATTAATGCATTGCATATGTTTATCTTGAATTCATCCATTCGTTTTCACTATACTTGAACTACGCTTTCTAATTTCTTGATGACATTTAACTCTTGCTAAAAGTTACAAGCCTTTAGAGGGAGGATGACAAAAACAATGCCATAATCTCATACAGTATGCTTTTGGACAGACCTTGCTGATGATGTACAGGTGTTTCTTTCAAATCCTAAACAATGGAGTTATAAGGAAGATAATCCCTAGTCAACCCCTTCGAGCCAAAGAAGTAGAAGTTTTCTATTTTAAACACAAATTGAAACCTTTAATCAAACCTGGGGCAGGGTAGTCTCTCAGTTGGTTCAAATGCGCGTTTAGCCGCAAACTCTCATTTTGTAATACAACGAATGACATCAAAAAACATTCCTTTGTATTCAAAAGACGGTGATGGTTCCCTATCACATAGGCAGTCATTATCTCTCCAAAAAAAATAGAAACGCCCACTAAGCCAAAACCTACAAAGGAGGCTTAAGAAAGCTGGGGCATCCCGCTGACTGTAATCTCGAAAACAGGAACAGTCAGGAAAAAATTAGGGATAACAAAAAAAAGAAGAAAGAGGTCACTATAAATCCTCAACAACATGAAAAATGTTTCAAAAATGACTGCCTTCCAACAAATTCAACTTGTGTGAACCATCACCAAAAACGTCGTTCCAGACTCATTTGGAGTTCAAATGCACAATTAACTGAGTTTAGAATTGAAGAACATCACGAAGAGCGGGTGGGTACAAATATACTTTGAGCATTTATCCTTTGTTTCTTAAAATCGTGAACCAAGCCATGTTACAACCCTTCAAAAGTCCTAATTGAAGCATAGGTTAGTTCGAAAGCATACTGTTACAAAAGGTACCCTGACTCTTGTAAGGCTTTGCTCTAAATATTGAGTTGATTATTTCTTTTAGAAAGTTTTCTGCTAAAAAACGCATTTTTCAAATTTTCAAGACAAGCATAAACTTTGCATTATTTGAATATTGTTGTTTGCATATGGCTATTTGTTTGACAGCAAAGAAATTCACACAGTGAATATCCGATGAACGAAAGCTCTCTCAGTGAACAAAATCACTTCAAGTGGGATGACACTTCCGTTGGAAAAGAAATCTCCTATCAACACAGGGGACATAACATGGCAAAGTCCAGTTAACCTGGGGCAGTCCAGTCAAGATTTCAAGAAATCTCTCAAAGTCCAGTTAACCTGGGGCAGTCCAGTCAAGATTTTTAGAAATCTCTCAAAGTGCAGAGTAACCAGGGGCAAGTCTCTATCACCGTCAGTTGGGGCATTGAGCGTCAATCACAACAAAGGGTTGCATACAGTCAAACATTTCCTGGTAAAGTCATAAGCACTCGCTACTTGGGGCAGTGACAAATCTCTCCGAAATCCTTCTCCTAGAATGGTTCCCAGCCAGAGTTTCGATCTTTGGTAATATCTTCCCAGCTAAGTCGACCTCAAGAATTCCTGAGAATTTTTCCCATTGAAGTCGCCAGATTTTTCACTATCGGAAATGAAGAATTCAACTCTTTTCTCCATCACCAGTTCGGGATTTATTTTCCCCAGCGAGAGGTCGTCTTGAAAACATTACACATCCGAAAGATGTAGTCAAATTCTCACAAGATTCAAGCTATGAAGTTTGGACCACGACCAGATAATAGTTCATTCAACTTCCCCCTTTAACAGTAGTCCAGGATTTATTTTTCCTGGTATCTGTTTAAGATATTCCAAGACTTTTGTTTGGCTCAGTGAAATCGATTCTAATATTTTTCTGATTCTTATCCAGTCAAAGTTAATTCAAGACCTCCTCTGGCTCAGTCAGATCGACACTAAGATCTCCCTGATTCATATTCCAGTTGAAGATATTCCAAGACTTTTGTCTGGCTCAGTGAAATCGATTCTAAGATTTTTCTGATTCTTATCCAGTCAAAGTTAATTCAAGACCTTCTTTGGCTCAGTCAGATTGACACTAAGATCTCCCTGATTCATATTCCAGTTGAAGATATTCCAAGACTTCTGTCTGGCTCAGTTAAATCGATTCTAAGATTTTTTTGACTCTTATCCAGTCAAAGTTAATTCAAGACCTTCTCTGGCTCAGTCAGATCGACACTAAGATCTCCCTGATTCATATTCCAGTTGAAGATATTCCAAGACTTTCGTCTGGCTCAGTTAAATCGATTCTAAAATTTTTATGATTCTTATCCAGTCAAAGTTAATTCAAGACCTTCTCTTGCTCAGTCAGATCAACACTAAGATCTCCCTGATTCTTATTCCAGTTGAAGATATTCCAAGACTTTCGTCTGGCTCAGTTAAATCGATTCTAAGATTTTTCTGATTCTTATCCAGTCAAAGTTAATTCAAGACCTTCTCTGGCTCAGTCAGATCGACACTAAGATCTCCCTGATTCTTATTCTAGTTGAAGATATTCCAGATTTTACTGTTTCAGATAAACCTCTCAACGGTTTATTCTGATTCACTTCCAAACTTTGTTGTTTCAGATAAACCTCTCAACGGTTTATTTTGATTCACTTCCATATTTTGCTGTTTCAGATAAATCTCTCATCGGTTTACTCTTATTCACTTCCAGATTTTGCTGTTTCAGATAAAATCTCTCAACAGATAAATCTCTCAAACAGTTTATTCTGATTCTTTCTCTGTTCAGATCCAGTTCAAACTTTCCGTCAACTATCATCTTTGAATGGTATCTTTAAACCCATTTCCATAGCGCCAACACATCAGCATGTCATTAACACCCCCAGAGGAGACGAGACTACCAACTACCAATCCCCAGCGTAGTTGAAACTACCAACCCACATCAGAAATAATCTGGTTTCTCATAATCCCCCAGTAAGTTATCGTGAAGCTTGGAGATCGACCAGATAACAGTTAACCCTTAACAGAATGAAGATTCTCATTCTTGAAACCCCAGAATATTGGCATACTCCCAAGCTCCTAATACCCTTAACAGAATGAAGATTTTCATTCTTGAAACCCCAGAAGATTGGCATACTCCCAAGCTCCTGATACCCTTAATAGAATGAAGATTCTCATTCTTGAAACCCCATAAGATTGGCATACTCCCAAGCTCCTGATACTGTTAACAGAATGAAGATTCTCATTCTTACTTCCCCAAGAGATTGGCATACACCCAACCTCTTGACCCAAACGCCTGAATGAAGATTCTCATTCTTGCTTCCCCAGTAGATTGGCATACACCCGACCTCCTGACCCAAACGCCTGAATGAAGATTCTCATTCTTGCTTCCCCGGATGATTGGCATACACCCGACCTCCTGACCCAAACGCCTGAATGAAGATTCTCATTCTTGCTTCCCCGAAAGATTGGCATATAACCCGAGTTCCTGATATTCCCGACAGAATAAGGATTCTCATTCTCAAAGTGGCATACAACCTAAACTCCTAAGTTTCTTCCAAACAGGAATAAGCTTTTCCCCACATTCCTGAGCTTACTCTCCAGCAGGTTAGCTACTCCCCAACAGTATAGCTATTCCCCACAGAGTTTTTCACTCCCCAACAAAATCAAGATTCTCATCTTTGATTCTCCAGTGAAGTTGCCAGAGCCTTCTTTACTCTCAGTATAAATTTGTCAGAATTTTTAGTCCCCTGCAGATCGAAGATTCTCGTTCTTGACTCCTCAGCACAAATTCCCCTAGCAGAATGAAGATTCTCATTCTAATTCCCCATAGAGTTTTCAAATATTCCCCAGCGGAGTTCTCCTCAAACAACAAAACAGGAATCCCCGACAAAAATATTCTAAGCAAAGCTTGAAGACACACATACTCTTCAACAGTGGTCCAGGATTTATTTTCCTCGACAGCAGTCAAAGATTTTATTATCTCCATCTATCCAGGATTTATTTTCCTCAGCAAGATAGCTTATCAGCTTACATGCGCATACATTACATTCATATATCATGAACATTGATAAAACACATATATTGCATCATACATTTCATGCAACATGACTTTGTGTTTCAGCTAATATTTTACCCTTTTCAGGATAAGATTAACCAGCTACCAGTATTCAATCTGAAAACAGTTTACGGATGCCTCCAAACATGGATGCTAATCTATTGCTTGTTCAAACTCAAGGATCATGAAAACAATTTACGAATGCTTCCAAACACGGATGTTAATTTATCTCTTGTTCAGATTCAGCTCATGAAAATAGTTTACGGATGCTCCAAACACGGATGCTAATCTATTGTTTATTCAGACCCCCAGCTCAGAGATGTTCCAGACATGGATACCTTTCTGATACTCATTCTTTCACCTATAACATACAATTCAATAAACATTCTTAGATGGCATATTTAAGCCCATCTCCGACAAGATTCTACCGCATCTCCAAATGGCATCTTTAAGCTCATTCCCTCAAACTATGCTTTGACGAGTGCAAATTTATGGGCACTCTAGTGTCCAATCATCTTTTACCTTTGAGTCGCGAATGGCAAACTCGCCGATCTAACTCTTCAGGTTCAAGAAGATTGAATAGGGGCAGTTGTTGTACCCCAAAATTTGCCCTCCCTTTTTCACAAGAAATCCCAACCCTAGGGTTTTCTCAGATTTTCAAGATTGGCTCAGGAATCGATCAGACAGACTTTTCTATGGCAGAAAATCAAGAATTAGGGTTTCTCTCGCATTTCTCAGAAGAAACTGAATTCTCAAAAATTTAAATTAATTGTCACATGTTTTCACACTTTTTCGAGTTTACTGAAAGATTACTGGTTGTGCTCAAGGCCTGTTTATCTGGGATAGGAAATGGGAGCTGAGACTGTCATTTGGAATATTCAGGTTTTGTCTGATCCAGGTTAACCAGATAATGTGCGTCTGTTAAGACATTTGCTTTGTTAATGGAATGAAACTTTTGCTTGTTTATTGGAATGCACAGTGCGTATTTTGATTGGAATGTTGTTGCAAGATTATGAGATTACATGGTTTTTTTGGGATTACTTGGAATTTAAGTTATCTGTCTTGGAAATATTGGAATGCAGTTTCAGTTATTTTAAATCAGGAATCTTAAATAATCAAGTGAAGACTTGAAGGAAGAATTGCAAGATATTGACAGTAGAAGATTTTATTGGATATCAGATTGTCTCACAAAGATTTTTCAGATGTTGATACAAAGATAAATTATTATTCATATGCTTTAGGTTTTTACAACTTATAGTTATTGAAAAATAAATGATTACAACTAATGGAAAATCTCTCTAGATTACTAATCTAATCCTAAGCTTCCATTGCTCCATTGCTCCCATGCTCAAAGTCTTCTGCTTCTTCTGCTTTGACATCACCCAAGTTGTGCTCACATGAAAGAAAAACAAAGAAAAGAGGATTAGTACAGTCACTTAAATAGAATTTTCAAACAAAAAAAGAAAAGAAAATTTTTCATCATTAAAGTTTGTCGTCTGGAATTAGAGTGCTATTTTTCATCACGTTTTTATTTTCCTCTTTGCAAATCACAAGAAGATTGCTCTTCTTGGTTCACAAAGAGAAAAATAAAAAAATGCAAAAGAGGAGTGCAAAAGCAAATTTGTTCAAATGCAAACATAGGCCAAACAACATGGTAAACATTGCAACTAAGCATTGCAACAAAACCAAACATTGCAGCAAACTAAGCATTGCAACAAGGCGCCAAACTTCATTACAAAACATAGGCGCCAAACTGCATTACAAAACATAGGACAAACTGTCAAGCAAAGCAAACTGAACAAAGCAAACTGGATGCAGCATACAAGGCAAGTACAAGTGCAGACACAGCAGGCCAAAAGTACAAAGAAGGTAAACCAAATAATAAGCAAAAGGCTTGTCATAGCCTATCATCATTTTCCAGCAATTAGGCAAACTTTTCAGAAAAAAGTGAAAAAGCAAAAAATTGTTTTGTCATTGAGAGAGAAAGAGAGAAAAGATATCACCTTTTTTTGAGATTATACAGTTTGGCAGAAAATCTATCACAAGTTGCAAAACAAAAAGCCAAAAGGATATAACTACATCAAACAACAAGAAGTAAAAGGAGAGAACATTTTGGTTAAAAACTTGCAGAACCAAAACTACATAACAATTTCAAGCTACACAAATCACACAACCTTCATAACCATTGTCAAAACCTGGTAGTAGTTCAAAAGGCCAGCCAATTGTAACAAACAGAAAAACCTGCACAACTCTCCAGCCTGCTAACCAAAACCACAAAAACCTGTGTAACAGCAAGAACAACAACCACAAAATCCTGTTAACAGCAACCTGCACAAGCTTGCCAACTTGTGCAAACATTACACAAACCAGAAAAAAGCATATCAGTTTCAAACAACCTCAAAACCTGCATAATCAAACAGAAAATCCCAAGAAACTGCATATCAGTTTCAAACAACTCCCAAACAGTCAAAACATGCATAACCATTGCAACAAGTACAAAACTGCAAAAGCTTGCCAAACTGCATAGCCAAAAACTGCAGCAAATCACCAAAAACCTGCAAAAGCTTGCCAAACTGTAAAGCCTACCAAACTGCACAAAACTCCCAAAAAAGCATGACAGTTTCAAACAACCACTAAACCTGCAAAAGCCCAACCAAACAACAACTTCCAAACCTGTGCAAACTTTGCACAAACAACCCAAAACTGTATAGCAGTTTCAAACCTCAAACCTGTTAGCAAATTACAGTTTCCAACAATACCAAACTACAATCATCCAACAATAACAACCAAAAGTTTCATAACAATCATCATCAACCAAAAAATATCAACCAATCCATACCAATAACAAAGTTTCAGAAAGCCAGCAAGCACCGTCATTAAAATTCAAAGAGAGAGGAAAAAGGTAACAAAGTTTTCAGAAGTGAAATCGTCAAAAGTTTCAGAGCAATCATCATCAACAAAAAGCTACCAACAAAGTTTCAGACATAGCATCAACAATCACCATCAACTACCAACATAATCAAGTTTCAGAAATCAGTTTTCAAACAAATCTCCAACAAAAACAACTTACGAAATCAGAAGTTTCAGAACTGCAGTCATCATCAACCAACAACAATCACAAAATCAGAAACAAATCGTCATCATCTCTTCCCCTCATGTCTAGCCACCAAGAGAGCGCCGCCAGTCCAACCTCTTTCCTCTCCATTTTCCAGAAAATCTCACAGGTATACTTCTTTTCAAATCCCTTTACTGCATCTTAGACACATGTCACAATAGGTTAAACAAACTAGAACAAAGCAAGCAAACATGGACGAAAGATGTTAAATCAAACAAAGACGAACCATACTGTTTCACCGAAACCTTTGATCATTGTGAGGAGATGAGAGGAGGAGACAGCGCTCCGACGGTTTGAGGGGAGGGAAGATCAGAACCATTGAGTGAGAGAGATGAAGAGGGAAAACGAAGAGTACGGCGCCGTTGTGAGTACAAGGACGACAAACCCTAAATTTCTGAAAACCCTAACAAAATGTTACAAGTTTAAGCGTTGGGCCATTTCTGGCCCCAAATCCCTTAGGCCCATTTTCATTTGCTAGCGCACCCCTCCCCCCCAATGTCTGGCATGGACCTTTTAGTTGGGCCTTAAACTCCCAAAATCCTAAGCCCACCTTTTAATTCAATTCATTTCTTTTTCTTAACTTATCTTTTTATTTCTTTTGTTAATAATAACACTAATAATATATTAAAACTTTGACTTTCTTAATTTAGTTTTATTTTCTTCTTTTATTAATTAATAATTATTTCATTTGATAAAATACCAAAAAAAAAACATTTAAATTGATTTAATTAATTTTGCTTTCTTTAAACCCTTTTTTTTATTGATTAATAAAAATACAAATATATAGAGATTTTGTTTAATTAAATTGTATTCCTTTAAAAAATTTATTTACATAATTAATAAAATACAAAAGAATAATAATAATAATTCTTAATTTTTTAGAATAGAGTTTATTTATCTCTTTTTAATAAATACACGCATTTCATAATATTATTGATTTCTTCATTTGTTATAGCTTCACATTGAATTGCGACAATTCGATTTGGTTGTAATACTTGATATTTAGACATTGTTATTCTTGTGAGACTCATCCCAATTTGTAATAATTGTACCCCCATTCCCGGATACTTTTGTAATAACTTAGACTTTTAATTCCCGCAATTTATTGCTTTCAACATGCTATGTTAGAGATTAGGGTTTGTATGCAAATGTCCAAAATCAAAAACAAATAGCTTGACTAATACCAAGACAAAAAGTATGTAAATTGACAACACAATGCACACATGCACCCCTAGGGTTTCATCCACTTGTTACCTTTAAATTGGCCATGTTATGCATGTTGAGTATCTTGGCAAAACAAAAACGAAACAAAAGATCATAGTCCCTCGATGACGCTATCTTAGTTACCTAAACAAAATGATCTAGTCCCTCATAAATTTGCTAAAGATACTTAGCACAATTGCTATCATGGTCAATACGATGACCCCCGTATGTCCCGTTTAACATCCTAATACAAGGTTGTTTACCAAATGCAATGGTAAAACAACACTATCAAAAGGGTTAAAAATGTGTAGGAAAGATCTTTGAGTAGATAGGGTAGATAACTCTTAGTTACTTGATCAAAACTTGCAAAACATCCTTGCTATTTTCAAACACACCTCACAACACAATTTCAAAACATTTCCCAAAAACAAACTTTCAAACATTGAAACATCTTTTCAAAAGACAAACACCTTTGTATATATTCAAACAAGAACCATTACAAAGGTTGCCACAACGATGGCCTCTTTTCAAAACATTTTCAAAAACCACACACAAAGCACCATTTCAAACAATTGAAAAGCAAAAGCAAGTAATCTAAACAAGTAACTAAGAGTCCATGGAAAACCATGGATGAAAAGGGTGCTTGCACCTTCCCTTTTCATAATCTACCCCACGAACCCAAGAAAACATATCAAAGGTCTCTCCTGTGCTTTTTGACCTTTCCTTTGGATAAAATAAAAAGTCGGTGGCGACTCTAGCTAAACCGAAACATTTGTGAACACAAACGCAAAACCTCAAGTCAGTTCTCCCACCGTATCACACTAAGCTTGTGCTTCGTTTAGACGAAGGGAAGGTGTTAGGCACCCTTTATCTACCTTGTCCACAAGGATATCCCAAGGTTTGGGATAAAGGTTAGAAATAGGGTTTCGAAGATAATTTGTGAAAAGGGTTTTAATCTTTTATTATGGGAACTCGCCTTGGTTTTTAAGTCGCGTGCCTACATATCCTCTTATGAGGAATCAAAGTCCCAATTCGTAGTTCAAAATGTTTGGTTAGTTTTTTTTATGGATTGTGGAAATCTCTTGAATTCTCCTTGAACCAAATTTGGGTTTGAAAATTGCGAAATTGTAGACGCAATTCGCAGTTAGTAGAAGAAATCTCCACAATTCTTTTTTGAAAATATCTTGAATTTGAAATTAAGTTAGTAAAAGAGAAGTTGGTATTTGGTTGGTTAGCTATTTTAGAGGTGTTATGCAATATGAGAAAATAAATTTGAATGAGAAAAAATGTTTAATGCAATTATAAAGATCAGGGTTAGTGTTTTTAGAAAATATTTTAATTAATAAATAACTATTTTCTAATTATTAAAAATATGTTAAATATTTTTAATAAAAAATTTAATAATTATGAAAAAATTATATTTAATGCAAATTATGCTAAAAAAGAATATGTGATAATTAAATTTAAAAAATAGAAAATAAATAAATTAAAAGAATTAAATAAATTAAGAAAATTAATTAAGTTAAAGGGGGTGTAAACATTAAGACTGGGTAGTGTATTGGAAGAAAATTTGGACCCAAAGAAATTTTGACCCTAAATGCCTAGGGGTGCATTTTACAACAGGGTAGTAAAAATGGGAGGTGTGAAAAGGAGAGGCCCAAGTCCAGAATTTGGACTTAGCCCAAAATGCGGGTGGGGGTGTAATTTCCAATACATTAGCAAATACGTAGGAGTCTGAATAATGAAGGGGTTAGGCCTAGCATTTGTTTTGAGCCCAAGATTAGGGTAGTATGTTATCCAGTTTAGTAGTTAAAAAAAACAGGGTGGTGTTAAAAGAATTTGGCTCAGGCCCAGGTTTCCATAAGAGATTCATTCAGATCGTGTGGGAGGAGGTTCATGGCGTTATCGTGGGTGCGCAGATTTGAGTCATTGATCTTAATGAGATAGGTGGAGAGTGAGTGTGCATGGTAAGGGTGATGCATGGGATCCAGTAGGGGATTATATTTTTTTCTCTTTCATTTCTTCTTCATTTGTTCTTCTCCTCCTTCTTTCTTCAACCCATTCGCTCTCTATGTCCTCTTCTTCTCTTTGAACAACAATAAACACAAAACCCCCAAACCTAGAAAATATCACAACTTAACCCTAACCTTCAATCATTCAACCCAAAAACCCAGAAATCTCAATTCCCAAACAAAATTGCACATAAAAAACAATCAAGACCAAATGAAAAAACCTAAAATCTAAGTTTGTGCGACAAACCAAGTTTTCTCCTTCTGATTTCTTTGTTGTTTAATCTCTAACCCCCTTTTTCTTTTGTTAATCGCAGGTATCAGAGGATGATGATGATGTAGCGGCGGACGCGGCGGCGGGTTGAAGATCTTAGGGTTTATGTTCAGAAACCCTAGATCTCAGGCAAAGGGAATGCTCTGAGGGTGGCACCATTCTCTTCTTCTACTTATCCTTTTCAGATTTTCCTCCTCTTCTTAGTTTTTTTAGGGGTTTTTATAGTGTTTTAGGTTAGGTTAATTAGGAAATGTTGTTTGATTTTGTTATAATTTAGAAGATTGTGTTTAGGAATTAGGAGATTGTGAAGATTAGGGATTCAATTAGATTAGATTTGCTTCAGTTTTGTTGTAAATTGATTGTAAATTTGTACGTAGTTGATTCTAATTTGTGTAAAATAAGACTTGATTTGATTAATTATAATATTATTTGATTCGATCTTGATTTTGTTTCAATTTGATTTGTTTTGTGTTTGCGTTTCTGGGATTTTTGGATTCTGGGTAATTTAGTGATGAAGAGGACGATGAACAAAGGCCGCTGCTAGGAAAAATTAGGGTTTCTATTCCTTATTTTGACTTTAGTCAAACGGTTTCAGAAATAAATAAATAATAAAAATAATAATAATAATAATAATAATAATAATAATAATAATAATAATAATAATAATAAAATTGATATAATAATATAAATTATAATAATTATAACAATAATAATTAATAATAGTAATGGTTTTAATAAAAATAATAATTATAATAAAAATAATAACCATAATTAACAATAATAAAAAAATGAAAATGGACTCTTATTCAAAAATTTGAAATGGGTCAATAAATATTCAGTTATTGGACCAGCCTATTTCCAAAAATGCACCCCTTTTGTAATTTAAAACAAAAGTAATTGGGCCTGTTAACATCTAAACACACCCCCCCCCCCCTTTATTATTAAAATGGGTCAAAAACCTTAACGGGCCATCAGATTTTAAAGGTTCATTTTAAAGTAATACACCCCTCTTATGAATTTAAACCCCCATTAGAATAAAATTCAAAACAAACAAATTTAAATAATATGATAGTAACACTGAGATTTTAAATAATATGACCATTTTAAATTGATGAGACAAATTTGGGGTATGACACAAACATAGTGAAAACATATCCAGAAAGAAATTTTTTGGTATCTATACATCCTGCATATTTAGAGTCAACAAATCCTTTGACTTCGGCTTTGCCATCACTCTGAATCCACCATAAACCAGGACCCTAATCAAGATCCTTTTATATATCTTAGAATCTACTTCAGATCTTTCTAGTGTGCCTTCCCAAGATTGGTCATATACCTGCTTACAAGGCTCACTTTGTAGGCTATGTTTAGCCTCGTACAAACCATAGTATACATCAAAGAACCTATTGTACTAGCATATGAAATGTTATTCATATAGGCTCTTTCAACTTCAGTACTCGAATTTTCAGTCGTACTCAGCTTGGGTTGAGGATTTGTTGGTGTTACAACAGGATTTGAATTCAACATACCAAATTTGTCGAGAATATTTCTTAGGTATGTCTCTTGAGATAAGCATAATCTCGACTAATTTATTTCTCTCCGGATATCAATCCCGAGAATCATGGTGGAAGCTCCTAGATCCTTCATTTTAAATTCCTTATTGAGTTAACCCTTACCTTCATTACATCCTCGACACTGTCTCTTTCTATAAGGATATCATCCATATAAAAAGCAATAAAATAACAAGTGAACTTATAGGTCAAAATCTTTGGTAAACTTGGTGGTTGAATTGGCTCCTAGTGAAATATATGTGTGACATGAACTTATCAAATCTCCTATTCAATTTTTGAGGATATTGTTTCAGGCCATACATAGACCTATTCAACTTGCACACGTAATACTCCTTTCCCTTTTTTACATACCCGCCAGGTTGCTTCATCACAATTGTTTCATATAGATCACCATACAAAAAGGTGGTCTTCACATCCATCTACTCAAGTTCTAAGTCGAACTTTGCCACCAGGGATAATAACATTCTAACAGATCTATGCTTTAAAACATGTGAGAACACACCATTAAAGTCGACTCCTTCTTTCTGAGTGAACCCCCTAGCAACCAACCTTGCCTTAAACTAATTCGACATCACTCCTTCTATTTCTTCCTTAACCTTGAAAATCCACATACAACTGACTAACTTGGATCCTACAGGTTTCTCGATCAGCTCCCAAGTATGGTTATTATGAAGATATTTTATCTTATCATCCATGGCTTTCATACATTCAGTCTTTCTTCGACTCCTCACAGCTTCCTTGTAATCTCTAGGTTCTTCATCAAGTACCTCACTAGTGGAGATTAAAGCAAATGCTATAAGATATGCATAACAAAGTCTTTGAGGTGGCTTAATTAATCTTCTTAGCATGTCTCTTGCCAGCAGGTAGTCATCAATATTTTCCTCGGCTTCTTCAGTATCTTGTGATTCTTCCTCAACTTCATATGGGTTATGTAATTCAGCATCAATATCCTCCACCTCAACAGGAATGTCTTCATGTTCCAGCTATTCTTCAGAGACCTCTACATTTTGACCAGCGTCGTCAGTTTTCATGCACGTCATTTTAGTTCCGTTTAAAACTACATCACGACTTGATACACTTCTTGTGACATGGTTCTAGAACCACAACCTATAAGATTTCACTCTGTCCAGATAGCCCATGAACATGCATCTCAAAGCTCTAGGTTCGACCTTATCTTGCCTAATGTGAGCATAGGCTACATAGCCAAATACTCTAAGTTTGTTGAGATCCGGTGGATGACCCGACCAAACTTTTTCAAGTGTATTTAACCTTAAGGCGGGTGAGTGACACCTATTTATCAAGTAAGTTATAGTCACAACAACCTCATCCCAGAACACCTTCTTGAATCCATCACTAACCAACATTTACCTAACCTTTTCCAGGATTGTTTGATTGAACCTTTCAGCCATGCCATTTTATTGAGGAGTACCTGCAGTAGTCTTATGCCTTGCAATACCAGACATGGCATAATAATTGTTGGAAGCTTCATTGCAGAACTCAAGGTCATTATCGATTCTCAACCTCTTGACCTTTCTGCCTGTTTGATTTTTGACAAGAGTCTTTCAACTTTTGAAATTTTCAAAAGCTTCATCCTTAGTCTTCTGAATGAATATCCATAACTTTCTGGAATAATCATCAACTATGGATATGAAATACATTGCACCTAAATGTGAAGGACACCTTGAAAGCCCTCAAAGATCAGCATGAATGTAATCAAGGGATCCATGTTCTTTTTGTTTGACTCTATTGAACTTTACTCTGCAATATTTTCTAAGTACACAAGGTTCACAAAACTCCAGCTTTTCAACACCAAGTAGATTTTGTTGCCCCAATTCGACCAAACCACTTTCACTAACATGGCCCAATCTCATGTGTCATAGTTCTGACTTTGACATAGGTTTCGTGGATGCAAAATCTATTGAACCACTTACAACCTCTGCCTCAAGGGTATATAATAATTGTTTTTTCAAGCCTCTCAATACTTCTTTCGACCCTTTTATGACTTTCAGGATACCTTCTCTCCTATGAAAACATACCCCTTCTTGCCGAACTCACCAAGAGAAATCAAGTTTCTCTTAAGATTAGGTACATACCTGAGACCAGTCAATAGCTTTATTGACTCATCATTGAGCTTGAATCTTACATATCCAATACAAGTAATCTTGCAGGCTTTGTTGTTTCCCAGCAGCACTGATTCATCATCTTAATATCAAAATTCCTCAAACACGTCTTTATTTGGATTCATGTGTCAATTATACCTTGAATCCATATTCTACTCCCTGCAAGAGTCACTGCTTGAAACCATAAGAACATCAAATGATTCAAAATCATCCCGCACAATAGTTGTTGCACCCCGAAATTTTCCCTCCTAATTTTACTTTTATCTGGTTTAAGCTTTGCATTTCATTCGCATCACTTCATCGGGTCATTTTCATAATCATTCATTCACCCAAGAGATCATGGGAGCAAGAGTTCCTTTGAACTAAGATTTTATGTATTGTTTTTAGGTTCTTTCACTCAAGTTGAAACATATCTTCCCAAGCATCTTTCTTTGGCAAGACTCATCAGATGCAATGTCATCTTCTTTAAGATTTCTCAATGTCATCAAGTGGGTTCCTTCTTCATCAAGCTACAAGGGATAATCTCCATCAGATTCATCAAGGGGAAGGATTACGATTTTTAGCTAAGTTTGTTTGCATTACAAGTCATGTCATCATCACTTCTTGGTTTTTCTTGTCAAAGTGTTTGAATTGGGGGAATTAAGGCCAAGGATGAAGTTTTAATTGATTGAGATGCATTTCATATGCTTATTGGGTTAAGGTTTTTACTCATGTGGATTAGGGTTTCATTTTAAAGATACCTTAAACATCTTACTCTAAAGACTTGTCAATGGTTTCTTAAGAGTTTTAGAGGATTAAATTAAGACATTGCTCTTATAATGATACTTATCAGTTGGTTAGGGTTTTCTTTGGGGATTTCATCAAGTCAGGATACCTCTTGTTGTTTAAGCTATGATTAGGATTTCATCAACCTTACGAATAGGTTTTCCTCTTGAATTTTTGGATTCAATTGATGATTTAGTTTTGTTGGACTAGGGTATTCATATGGAGATTATCTTGGTCATATTTCTCTCCATATTTCAAGTCCTATTGGCTTATATTGCAAGTTGCCATGAATCAAAGACTTGAACTAAGATCCCATTGGAGAAATGTCATTAAGCCCAAATTGGTTCAAGGTTTCAAAGACATTCTTATTCAAGGTTTTCAAGTATCCCATGTTCACTAAGTACATCATCTGTAAGAGTTTTGATGAATTGAATTTGATTTTAAGATTGGCACAAGAATTAGAGTATTCATGGTATTACTTGGCATATAAGTTACAACTCTACGAAGGCATGTGGATCATACATCATCATTTCATTGCAATTTCATTCCAATTTCCATCAAGTTCACTCATCTGCTTCCTTTGTGAGTACTTTGAACAAAAGAAAGAGTTTTCATTCATAATTACAATTTCATTACATCATTCAAATTTCAAAAGCAAAATCATCCATACAATTACAAAAGAGATTAAAGGAGTTACAAAAGAAATCCTAAGTCCATGTTATCTAATATTCAAGCTATCTCCATAATGCTTCCACTTGCTTTCATCAAAACACAAGATAGTCCAAAACCAAGCAAATAAATTTTGCTACCACAATCCAAAACCATGCTGTCAAAAAACAGCCTTGTTGTGCATATTTTTATACCTGATACAACTTGCCAAAACCTGTCAAACCTGTATAGCCAGCCCTAAGATAGTCCAAATGTTGCACAAAATTGGCAATACAAAGAAAATGCACCAAAAAGTGTTTGAAGAGTGCATCGAAATTGTTCAAACACTATCAATTTTCCCCCAAAAAAATCATCTTTCTCACCTATAAATTCAACCTCTCAATCTCTAGCAAAACACCAAGAATAAACCTAGAAAAATATTTAAAACTCCATATTCAATCTCAACCTCACCCTACTTAAATCTCACAAACCCATTACCTGCACAGGAGCAGGGAGCATAACAAAAACAATGTCAAAACTCTTCTCAACCTCACTGAAATCCTTCTACAAACTCCATAACCTCACATACTGCATAACCCTGCTCCATCTTCTCCTCACACCTTGGAGAATCAATCACCAACACTACCACCAAGAATGGAACCCAAAAATTTCTACTGCAATTTCTTCAACACCCTGCATCAACCTATCTCACATTTGCCTCACTATCGCCTCTAATACAGCAAAACCGCATACAACCACTATGCCCTCTACTCAAAACTAACCCTGCCTACTGCAACATTCCTAAATCCATCAAACTCTCCATCAGACCTGCAATAACCATGACAAAACTCACTCATCAATACCCTTTCACAGCAACGCAACAGAACCACAATAACATTCACGATGAAAAAAAGAAGAAGATGAAGTTGAAGAACAAAGAACAGAATCAACCAAACGCACAAAAAGGCCGAAGAAGTTTGAATCGAAGATGAAGAATTAAGGAAATCTATGTGTTGTACCCCAAAATTTTCCTTCACATGTTCCTCAAAACATTTCAAGAAAGATCCTCAAGTTGCTCAAGGTAGTCCAAGGGTTGGCCAGACAAGCTCTCTCCTAAGGCAGTCTACCTCAAATTAGGGTTTCATGTTGCATCAAGATACTTGAGTCCAAGGGACCCCAAATTCTCAACATTGTCCCAATATGTTTTCACGAACATCCATGTCAAGTTTCAAGCCCTACAGAGGAAATTTGCTCAGTCAATTGCTCAAAGGCCTAAAAATCGACTATGCTAAGGCAAAAGTCAACTGTGGCCCACATACAGTCAAACTTCAAGATTTTTAGTCAACATTCTCATTTTTGAAGGGTATTTCATCATTTGATAAAGGGTTTATCATGATTCATCAAGGATTGCTCATAATTCATCAAGACTCAAAAGTTGCTAAATTAGGGTTTTGTAGGAAAAGTCAACGCAACTTTGACCAAGCATAACTTTCTCATACTTTATGATAAATGACCCATCAAAATCTCATTTTTAAGAGGATTCAATTCCCTACAATCCATATTCATCCCCCAAGTTCAAAATATGCACTCACAAGAAGTTATGAATTTGGACATTATAGGTCATTTTGAAAAGTCAACAAAAACACCTTCTTTGTCAAAGCTTCATACATGAGAATGGAATATTAAATTGAGATGATACAAAAAGGGTTGATTAGAGGACATATCAAGATTTCTAAAAAGTCCAAGAACACCTCCAAAGAGTCAAAATTGAGGAAGTTATGCATTGGTAAAGTTGACCTTTTTTGCAAAATTGCCAAAAGTCAACTATGCCTAAAACTTCAATTTTTGCCAAATGGGCCTAATCTTTTTCACTTGTTTTGAGTTGGAAACATGGTCCACGAGCCCTAGCATTTTCCACTTGTCATTATCTTATTTTTATTATTTATTTTGATTTTTATTTGAATTAAATCATTTTAAATCAAAACAAATTATAGAAGATCCAAAATATTGAAAACAAAAGATTTTGTGCTTGTTTCAGGTTTTAAATTATAGCTAGCATCAAATCAAACTCGTGTAAAGGCTTGGTGTGCATAAAAAGATTGGATTTAGGCCATTTTTGGAAAGATTTTAAGGTGAATCAAATCAAGATCAAACTCATTGATGGAGGAAGATTGAGTGCATTCTTTCAACCCTAATTCACTCCTCAATACATAAGGAGTGTGTGCAGACCAAAAAAGGCTAGAGAAGGAGGCGTGTAATCAAGAACACAAACTTGAAAAATCAAGAAAAAGTGCAAACACAAATTCCCACTTAGAGGCAATTTCAAGATCCTTGAACCATCTCAATCGATTCCTGGGATCCTCAGCAAGCTAAAGCAACCCAGAACAAGCGTTTCCAAGCCTTATATCGCGCTGTAAGTCGCCCACGGCATAGCTTCTTTTTTGAAATCGAATAACATCATTCTTGCACTTGTAGCATAAAATAATTGTATATTCTTGATCACCATCATGTTTGCAAGCTTCCTGTAATATTTGATTGCATTTTCATGGCTTGTACTAGATTTCACCATAGTTAAGGTTTTAGGGTTCAAATTAGGATCTTCGTTTGCAGGAAAAATTGGGCCATGAAAGGGCCACCTTTGTGTTCAGCAAGGCCAGACGAAGCCATCCATGGCCTTTGTTTTTATTTATAATTCTTGTGTTGAGTTTTGGAATTTACAGGACTTGTAGCTACAGACAAACGTCTGTAGGTAAAAGTTTGAAACTTTTACCAACAGATCCAAGGAAGAAGACAACCAACATGGCAACCTCCCATAGGCGTGTTTGAATTTCGCGCGTTTCTGACTCAGTATTTTCACTTTTCATATATTATCATTGTTATATGTTTTATGTACAAACAAAAGCAAATGGCGCAGTGGTAGTGGAGTGGTTGGATAGTGCACCAGGACCTGGGTTCGAATCCCAGGTCCCCTAAATATTTCATGTATTTTGCCTTTTCAGGATTCAGTGCATACACAAGCCAAGGAGTACCATGCTCCCTTAAGATCCAACCATTCAGGAATCCAAGAAGCCAGATCTGATGGCTATGATGTGATGACCATGGTGTGCCTCAGTCAAGGCAATGCGCTGGATCTCAGAAGTCAACGTGGACTTCCATCTTTGGGCCCAGAATTCTGATTCTTGCACCCCCCTAATTGCAGGCCCAATATCTCTTCTTTATCTTTTTTATATTTGTTTTATTTTATTTTATTTATTTATTTTATTTACTAACAAATTAATTATTTTATTCTTATCAAAAATCACAAAAATAATAACTTTCACAAATTAGATTTAGATTTTATTTTTTTTATACAAAAAATTAAATAATTTAATTAGATTTTAATTTTAGACAACTTTAATTCATTTTGTAAATAAATTAAAATAATTGGAGCAATTAGGTTTTTTACTTCTAACTTAAATTTTATTTTATTTTCCTAAAAAATGACCAAAACATAAAAAATAAGTCATGTAATTATTTTTATTAATTAATTTAATCACTAATTAATTTTTGTATTTTATTTAGAAAACCTAATTCTTTTCTTAAAAAATAATTAAAAAACAACAAAAAACAATTTTTCCTTTCATTAGGATAGAAGGGTCAAAACCCTAATTTCTTCCCGATCTAATTTTTTTCGCGCGTGCTTTTATTATTATTTTTATCCCATTATTATAACTGCTCACAAGGTATAATAGTTTTAATTAGGTCTTTACTTTCATTTATCGCTTTATTTTCAAAGGGTTTGTTTTTGGCTATGTAAATACCTAAAGCCTTGTAATAGCTTAGCTTAATTTCCGCACTTTAAATTCTGCAAAATATAAACTGTTAGATGTATGATATAGGGATGCATGACAAGAATGTATGTTAAACTTTAAAACAGTTAGATAACCCTAAAATGTGCAAAGATAATAAATCTGAAGCTGAACCACTCGCACATGCGCACTCCTAGGGTACACTCCCACTTGGTTGCCTTCGGTAAACGGTCATTGAGTATAGGATGCTTTAGTGGTCGTCCTTTTGTCCAAAGATCAAAGTTGCCTCGGAAAGGTTACCTCGGATATTGTTGCCTCGGATAAATGATCTAAGACATTAGAGTTATTACTAAGACGTCCTAACATTGCTTTAGTGACCGTACATCCCTTTCGAATTGACCCTCAAAACTCCAACGACAGTGCTACCTACTCACTAATACTGGGATAGCATTGTCTAAAAGGAAACGAACACAGAACGATTCTTTTTTCAAGTAGGTAGATTAGCTCTTAAGTACTTTCTCAAACAAAACAAACTTTTCACACTTACATTCCTTTACAAACAAAGTTTTCAAAACACTTCATTACACTCTTGAAGAAAGAAGAAAGAGTTAAATCTAAGTCAAAACAAAAGCTTTTCAAATCACCCAAACACAAAGAAAACAATTTTGAAAATGATGAGCAAGTACCTAAGAGCCCGTAGATAACTACGGATAGAAAGGGTTCTAATACCTTCCCTTTCTATAATCTACCCCCCGTACTCAGAAATATCTCGGAAAAGGAATTTTTCTGTGCTTTTTTCCTTTCCTTGTTGGATAAAATAAAAGACGGTGGAGACTCTTGCTTACCGCGACATTTTGCAAAAACAAACGCAAAACGCAAACCAGGAAATTCCTTAAAAAAGGGAAACCACGTCCCAGTTCTGGCCACCGTATCATAGAACTGGCGACTCTTCTGGGGACTTAATAAGTGGGGTGCACCTTAGGATTAGTTCATCATATTGTTTTTAATTGTTTGATTTGTTTGCTTTATCTTTGTGGGCTTTTGAATCGGAGTTACTATAGATCCTAACCCGGATCTGGGGATACCTTTTAGGTAAGTAGCAATAGACTATGAGGGAATTGTACGGCGTAGACCGATACGGTTGAAGCAGTAGCTACGTTGATGTGGCACATTAGTTGGTACTGATATCCCTTGTGGAGGAACAAGGAGAGTATGGGGTTGTTATATGGGTCATTAAGCATCAACTGACCTTAGAACCTATAATTGACCAACTTGGCCATAGAAAGTAGCAGTATGCTACACTCATTGAGACCATACTCTCGAGATGGTTCCGGCTGCAAGAAAAGATTGCGTGACTAGAATTATGACCGGTGGAGGATGGTCAGTGATATTGAGAACCTCTAGAACCAAGTTACTATTATTAGGACAGGTTGAACCAACTAAACTGCAAGAGGGTAGTACCTAAACTCCCTGCCAGCCAGAAATTTAAGGTCTATTGTGTGACTTGTTTTCCCTTACCATGTTTGCTATATGTGATACCTGTGGTGTGTTTTTATCATGACATCATGCATCATGACATCGCATGCATATTTCATTATACTAACCATTTCAAAGACCGAGGGGATTCATCTTTGTTCTGTTTTGCAGATCATGGCCTCTATGCGCAAAAATACCATTTGAGTCAACTTCGTGCAAATCCCTGCTCAGCTCAGAGAGTTGGTTTCAAAGGTTCCTGATACTTCTTCCTTGTTAGAAGACATGGTCACCTCCTTAGCTTGGTCACTCCAAAGTTGGATGAGCAAATAATTAGTGTCTTGTTCCAGTTCTTTGACCCGTTGCATCACTGTTTCACCTTCCCGGACTATCAGTTAGTCCCTACTTTGGAGGAGTTTTCTGATTTACTTGGCATATCTATTCTAGAGCAGACACCCTTTACAGGTTTGGAGATAGCTCTTAGTCCAGAGGATATTGCTTCAGCCCTACATCTGAAAATGGCTGACGTAGTATCTAACTGGGAGATTCGGAGTGAGGTTAAAGGTTTCTTGGCTAAGTTTTTGATCGATCAAGCTCAACAGTTCTGGGATAGTTTGGACTTTCAAGCATTTGAAGACGTATTGGCTCTCCTCATCTATGACTTGGTTCTTTTCCCGAATCCAGATGCCTTCATAGATGTGAATACGGTCAAGATTTTCATGTCTCTTAACCCAGTTCCTACTCTCTTAGGTGATATTTTGCATGCCCTTTATACCCGTACTGTGCGGAGAAGGGGAACTCTCATGTGTTGTACACCGCTTGTGATACGGTGGGAGAACTGACTTGGGTTTTGCGTTTGTTTTTGCAAATGTTTCGGTTTAGCAAGAGTCGCCACTGACTTTTTATTTTATCCTAAGGAAAGGTTAAAAAGCACAGCAAAAACCTTTGAGATGTTTTCTTGGGTTCGGGGAGTAGATTATAGAAAGGGAAGGTATTAGCACCCTTTCTATCCATGGTTATCCATGGGCTCTTAGTTACTTGCTTAGATCACTTGCCTTGCATTTTCAATTGTTTGAAATGGTGCTTTCAATTGTTTGAAATGGTGCTTTGTGTGTGGGTTTGAAAATGTTTTGAAAAGAGGCCATTATTGTGGCAACCTTTGTAATGATCCATGTTTGAATGTATACAAAGGTGTATTTGTCTTTTGAAAAGTTTTCAATGTTTTTGAAAGTTGTTTTGAAAGTGTGTTGTGATGTGTGTTTCGAAAAATGGCAAGGATTGTTTTGCAAGTTGGTCAAGTAACCAAGAGCTATCTATCCTAAATTTCTCAAAGATCTTTTCTATGTTTTAACCCTTTTAACAGTATTGTTCCACCATTGTATTTGGTGGACAATCTTGTGTTAGGATGTTAACGGGACGGGCGCGGGTCATCGTTTAGACCATGATTGCAATAGTGCCAAGTGTCTTTGGCAATTTTTCCTTTAAGGGACTTGATCATTTTTAGGCAACTTTCGAAAGCGTCATCGAGGGACTATGATCATTTGATTTGTTTTGTTTTGCCAAAGAAACTCAACATGAAACATGGCCCATTATTGAAGGCAACAAGTGGAGTAACCCTAAGGGGTGCAAGTGTGATTGGTGTTATCCATTTCCATGCTTTTTTGTCTTTGAATTAGGTCAAGCTATTTGTTATTTTTGATTTTTTTGCATACAAACCCTAAGTCTATCATGGCATATTTAGAAAGCTTTAAAATGCGGAATTTAAAGTCCTAAATTATTACAACATAATTATGGGGATGGGGGTACAAATGTTCAAATGGGGGATATTTAGCAAGAAATTTAAATCTAAACTATTACATCCAAATTGAATATACAAGTTATTTTAATTATACAATAATTGAATAAATACAAATAAAAATGTAAAATGTATTATGCACAAAAATGTTTTTATATGTATGTAAAAGTATTTTTCATGTGACCTATAAAAAATTAAATAAAAAAGTTAATTTTGGACATTTTCACATTTTAGGGCAAAACCCTAATTTTCTAAATAAAAGGTATTTATTATTTATTATATACAATATTTATTAATTATATACAAAAATAAATAAAAGAGAAGTATATTATGAAAAAGTAATTTTTGAGGTCAAATATTAATAAATAAAAATGTATTATTTTGTATTTTTATCCTAAATATTCTAATAAATATATAAGTATTTATATTATATATTAACTACACTAAATATATACAAAAATAAAATATTTATTATTTACAAAAAAGTATATTTTTTAGAAAATGTTTTCAAAAGATAAAATAAAATAAAATCAGAAAATAGAATGTATTTTGTGTTATTTTTTTAGTATTTTAAATAAAAGTATTATATTTATTTATATGTACAAGTTTAAATAAAGCAAATAAAATCCAAATAAAATGCAAAAATGGTTGAAAAAATGTTTTTAATATTTTTTATGTTTTGACAAAAAATAGTAAGTCAGAAGAAAAAATAAAAAGTAAAAAATAATTAAAAAAACACACAATGGGCCAAGGGGGTGTAAGTGGGAAATAGTGGTGCAAACAGAAAAATAAGTCAGGCCCAGCCCAAAGGGAGTTGTCTTCAACCTCCAGCCAGTTCAAACACAAAAACGCGCGTTTTTGTCCATTCCTGCTATCTCTTGATCCTTTGACTTTCAACAAAAACTTACAACATCAATGTTATAGAGCATCATGTCACGATTCTAAACATATAAAGAAGTTGTTCTAACTCTCAGAAATGAGAGAGAATTTCTCCTCCCCCAATTCCTGACCTAGTTTTTTTTCAAATGTTCATGTCCAAAATTCGTGCAGCACACACAACATAAATGAAAAGTGAGGATATGGGTAGCTTCAGGGCCATGAGTAGGACATACTTTCTTCACAAACCTAAGCCTAGATATGCTTGGATAGAGAGATAGAAATTCAAACTTTTACCTGTTCATTGAATCGTGTACAACAATGGAGGTGCTTTCAATGGAATTTGAGGATTTGCACAGCTTGCCTGAGGTCCAAGGATGCTCTTCCAACCTCTAGCTTGCTTTGAAACTAACTGAATCAAGCTATGTAACTCAACCTGCACAGATGAAAAAATGAAAATGGCAAACTTGGTTATGGGTGTTACAGTCTGCTTCCAAGGCTTGGGATAGTTTGTATGAATGATGTAGGATGTGTTTGAACTGGTTTGGATGAAAACGCACGAGGGAAATGAACTGGCCAAGTCAATCTGCAACAGGGACTCTGTTTTGCAGAAAAAATGGGCTTTGATGGATGAGGAGGTATTGAGGGTAAAGGGCTCGTGTTCTAGGTTGGTTAGGGAGTATGAAGTGTGTTCACAAAGTTGGTTTTAGTTGGTTCTTGCAGGAATGTATGGTCTGGTACAAAATGCAAGCTTTCTTCTTATCTAAGCAAACAAAATGCAAGTTGGATTATAGGCTCCTACAGGCCCCTCAAGCATGCTGCAAAATTGGTTCTTGATCAGTGGGGTATGTCCATAATCTGGTGCCCAAAAGATCTTGCCTGTACTTCTTTGATTTGTGTTTTGACATAAAGTGCACCTTTTCAAAAATGGCTAAAATGCTTTTTCCAAATATGGCTTAATCTTGTATGTAATGGTTAAATACACAAAACAAGACAAGAGCACAAAGGATATGCATTAAATTATTGAGTGAGAATGGGATTAGAGGCCTGTAATCTAGTTTGTGCAAGCTGAGTTTAAAAATGCATAGTGTATGAACATGCCTTTGGCCATGAACAAAGTGACTTTTGCCCAACTTTGCCAATTCGAATCTCCCTAACCACAAGGGTGTTTGATGAGTTCTTGGACAATTTGTAAATCTTGGAATGTGTACTACAATCCATCTTTGTAATGCAAGTTGAAATTCCAAGTGGAAGCATGTGAAAAGTGGCCATGAAGTTGGGAAAAAATCCTGCCTAAAATAGGTCAAAAAATTTCTAAGTTAAGAATGTTTTGCACCCCTATTCCAAAAATCATAACTTGAGCTACAAGCTTCTTTTGAGGAAACTTTGTGAATCAAAGTTGTAGATTTTGCAATGGACTATAACTTTCATGTTTTGAGTTTTGTTTGAATCCAAATATATCTTGATGAAAAAATGGGACAAAGTTAGGAAAAAATTAGGAAATTCCATAACTTAGAAAATTTCTAAGTTATGAAATTTCTTCATTTCAAACCCTAATTTGTAATTTTTGATTCCTTGATGAAAAAGTTTCATAATTTGATATGTTTTGATGAAAAATGAATCTTGACACTTAATTTTGACCAAAAAGTCAAAGTTTGACTTTTCAGTATACAGTCAAATTTTGATCAGTTGACTGGAAAATTCATCTGTCAATCTTGTGCATTTGGGATCTTTTGAACTTGTTGAATGTGTCAAGACCATGCCATTGAGTCCTTGAGTCCATATGTGAGCTTGGTTTGCCATTGGCTAGGTCAAACAGTCAAAAATTGCCTTTGTGCAGTCAAAACCCTAAAAATGACCATTTTGCCCTTTTGATGAGCTGATCAAATTTCTTATGTAATTGTGATCCAAACTTGACCAAATGGTTCATAATGTTGATGTGGGTCAAAAATCATGAGGTTTGACTGTCAATTGACCACAGTTGACTTTTTCCCCAATATAGCTGATTTCTAGGTCAACTGTCCAATTGACTGGGCAAAGATGGGAATCAAGGCTTGAAACTTGGTATGGATAAACTTGTGAGTCCAACATGAAGCATGAAAGTAATTTTGGGAATTTTAGGTCAAAACATCTTTGTGCAAACTCAAACCCTAATTTGGGTCAACAGTGCAAGGAGGAGTCTTGAGCAGAGCAAACCCTAACTTGATCTTGAGCTCCAAGGGTCTTGTGGTGAGAAAATGTTGAAGAAATGAGAGGGAAAATTTTGGGGTACAACAGTTGCCCCTGTTCAATCTTCTTGCACCTGAAGAGTTAGATTAGCAAGTTTTCCTTTCGCGTCTCGAAGGTAAAAGGAGATTGGACACTAGAGTGCCCTTAAATTTGCACTCGTCAGAACAATGGATGCGGGAATGGGCTTAGAGATGCCATTTAGAGATGGGCTTAAAGATTCCATCTGAAAGGGTGACAGAATCTTGTCGGGGATGGGCTTAAAGATGCCATCTGGAATGTTTGTTGAACTGCAATGTGATAGGTCAGAAGAATGAGGATCAAAATGGTATCCGTGTCTGGAATGCATTTGAACTGCATCTAAGGACTGAGTTTGTATGAGCAGAAGAATGGCCTCCGTGTCTGGGGTGTATCTAAGCTGTAACTGTGCTTGAAGAATGAATATCAGAATGACTGCCGTGTCTGGAGTGTATCTGTATTGTATCTGGGTAACAGAGAAACATCTGTATGGAGCAACTGTGTGCTGGGGATAAATTTTGAATGAGTGACAGGATGGCAACCATATCTGGAGCGTATCTGGACTGTATCTGAAGTTGAAAGTCGTATGAGTAGCAGAATGACTTCCGTGTCTGGAGTGTATCTGAAACTGTAACTGGGATTGAGATCCGTATGAGTAATAGAATGACTTCCGTGGCGAACGCACTGGGGAGAATCAAACTGCTATTGTAAGGGTCAGAATGGTATCCGTGTTTGGAATGCATTGAACCTTGAGGTGGATAAATGAATCTGAATGAGAGATAGAATGGTTGCCGTGTCTGGAGCGTATCTAGTCTGTATCTGATTGCTGTAGTCTGAATGAGTAGTAGAATGACCGCCGTGTCTGGGGTGTATCTGTACTGTATCTGACTTGAAATTCTGAATGAGTAATAGAATAACCGCCGTGTCTGGGGTGTATCCATACTGTATCTGAATAATTGTTAATGATAGCCTTTTAATCTTATCCTGAAAAGGGTGAAATGTTAGCTAAATCACAAAGTTATGTTGCATGATATGTATGATGCAATATATGTTATATCAATGTTTATGATATGAATGTAAATGAATGTGCATGTAAGCTGAAGAGCTGTCTTGCTGAGGATAGATGAATCCTGGAGATAAAGAATCTTGACTGCTGCTAGGGAAAGTGAATCCTTGACTGCTGCAGGGGAAGACAAGAATTTTGATTGCTGAGGATGAGACATCCTTGTTGACTACTGCTGGAGAATTAGGAGCTTGGGTTGTATACCAATCTTCTGGGGATTCTTGTCTTGAGGAGATCTTCACTGGAGAACATCTGATTATCCTGCGAGGCACTGAGAATGAGCCTTCACTCTGCTTGGGGAAATGCAAGATCTTCAATCGTTGAGGGATCTTAGGACCACTGCGGGGAATTGGAATTCCTTGGTGACTTGCAGGGTAAGAAAATTTATGATGATCTCTACTGGGGAGTTCAGAACCTGATAGATTCATGCTGGAGGAGTAAGACTGAGCATCCTTAGTTTGGTGGGAAGTATCTCTGTGGGTAGAAGGTTCACTAGCCTGGTTCCGCTGGGGATTGATGGTTGGAAATTTTAGCTCCGCTGGGGATTGGATTTTCAGATTTTTAAGGCTCCACTGGGGATTCTGAATTTTAATTCTGAGGGGAATTGAGTTCTAGAAGGCTCTCTGGCTGGGGAAATCAGTTTTGAGAAAGCTTTCTCTGCTGAGGATCCTGAAGTCTAACTCTGTTTAGGGAATTAAGTTCTGACTGAGGAATCTGGATTTTTAGATCTGCTGGCGATTTCTTCTGAAAGGGCATCAAGATATCTATCTGCACCTTCAACCTATCAGTAATCATCTTTCTTGATTCATAAGGAAATGATTATGTTCAAATGCATATGCCTATTTAACAAAACATTGGACGTTTCTCAAATAAAACATAAGTGCAAAAGAAAAGAGGAAAGGAAGACAACGCAAATTTCTGTATTTGGAAAAGTATTTGTATAAACTTTCTATGAGTATATTTGTACAAAGGAAACAGCCATCCTAGTAAGAGGATGTCGTCGTAAATATTGAAAAATTTATACAAAAGAAAGATGGCTATGTGAAACAATTCCATGGGATTCCATTCTGCTATAGCCTTCACAACTCTGCATATCTGTCCATTCAATGCTTCGTCCGCCAATGACTGGATTGATCAGAAGCTTGGAGCTGGTTAATGAAAAGATTGTCCTTAAAGTGATCCGACGATACATAGTCATACGCTTTAATTCCCTAACTTTTGCCTGAATCGCCCTTTCGGGTTTTCGATCCACCGGGAAACCCCTTTTTGCCCAAGCCGCCCTTTCGGGTTTTCGACTTGCCGGGTGTACAGATCTTTTTTGTTTTATCCCTAATTTTTGTCTGAACCTCCCTTTCAGGTTTTCGGTCCACCGGGATACCCATTTTTGCCCAAGCCGCCCTTTCGGGTTTTCGACTTGTCGGGTTATTTTATGCGTAGTATCTTTTGACTATGTCTACGTTCGCAGGGTGCGGCAAATCGTCGCCGTCCATGGTGGTCAAAATCATTGCACCACCACAAAATATGCTCTTGATCACAAATGGTCCTTCGTATGTAGGAGTCCATTTGCCCCTGGGATCACTTTGCGGCAAGATAATCCGCTTGATTACAAGATCTCCGACTTGATATACTTGACGTCTGACTTTCTTGTTGAAAGCCTTGATCATCCGTTTTTGATATGTTTGACCATGGAAGACAGCAACGAGTCGCTTCTCGTCGATCAAATTGAGTTGATCAAGTCGGGTCTGAATCCAATCATCTTCATTCAAACCTGCGTCCTTCATAATCCTTAAAGAAGGAATCTGAACTTCCATGGGCAGGACAGCTTCCATGCCATATACCAAAGAAAATGGGGTTGCCCCGGTTGAAGTACGTGTCGTCGTACGGTATCCATGCAGAGCAAACGGTAACATCTCATGCCAGTCCTTGTAAGTGACTGTCATTTTCTGAATGATCTTCTTAATGTTTTTGCTCGCAACTTCAACAGCACCGTTCATCTTCGGCCGATAGGGAGATGAATTATGATGATAAACCTTGAACTGTTCGCACAATGCGGTGATCATAGTATTATTCAGATTTGTGCCGTTGTCTGTGAGGATCCTGTCTGGAACACCATACCGGCATATGAGGTTTTGCTTGATGAAGCGGGCAACCACATTTTTAGTAACAGAGGCGAAGGAAGCTGCTTCGACCCATTTGGTGAAGTAGTCAATGGCAACCAGGATGAAGCGATATCCGTTGGATGCCGTGGGCTTGATCTCTCCAATCATGTCAATGCCCCACATTGCAAATGGCAAAGGAGCTGTCAGCATGTTGAGAGGAACCGGAGGAATATGAATCTTGTCAGCGTAGACCTGACACTTGTGGCAAGTACGGGAATGCTGATGGCAATCTGCTTCCATGGTAGACCAGTAATAGTCTGCCCTTAGGATCTTCTTAGCCATAGTATGCCCGCTTAAATGGGTGCCAAATGTACCGCTGTGCATCTCGGTCATGATTAACTCTGCTTCAGCTTTGTCTACACATCGGAGTAAAACACAATCATGGTTGCGCTTATAGAGGATGCCATTGCTCAGGAAGAACTTGGCACCAAATTTCCTTAGGAACTTCTTGTCATTCACGGAAGCTCCTTCGGGATATTCTCTGGTCTGGAGATACCTTTTGATTTCGTGAAACCAAGGTCGTTCCACTACTTCTTCGGTATTAATCTCGTGACAATGCGCAGGTTCATCCATTCGCTCGATGGTGATTTGGGGAGCCTCGTTATCCTAGTTGAGTTTAAACATGGAAGACATTGTAGCCAGAGCATCTGCTAGCTGATTCTCTTCTCGCGGGAAATGCTCGAAGGTAATTTGCTCGAAATGAGGCAACAATGTCAGGACATGTTCTTTGTATGGGATAATATTAGGATGCTTGGTATCCCACTCTCCTTTGATTTGATTGATAGCCAAAGCCGAGTCCCCGAATACGATCAAAGATTTGATCCCCAAGTCTATAGCAGCCTTGAGACCAAAGATGCAAGCTTCATATTCAGCCATGTTGTTTGTGCAGCTGAAGCAAAGTCGGGCCGTGAAAGGCGTGTGACAACCTTCCGGGGAAATGAGTACCGCACCGATACCGTTTCCAAGCGCATTTGAAGCACCATCAAAGTACAGGGTCCATCGAGATCCCTTTTCAGGTCCGTCATACGGTCTGTTACCTTCAATGTTGTCCAAATTCATGATGTCCTCATCTGGGAAGTCAAATCTCATGGATTGATAATCTTCGATAGCTTGATGAGCTAGATGGTCAGCTAGTACACTCCCTTTTATAGCTTTTTGAGTGGTGTACTGGATGTCATATTCAGTTAGGATCATTTGCCATCTAGCTATTCTTCTAGATAAAGCAGGCTTCTCGAAGATATACTTGATAGGATCCATTTTGGAAATCAACAAGGTGGTATGAGTCAGCATATACTGCCTTAGTCGGCGAGCAGCCCATACCAAAGCGCAGCAAGTTTTCTCGAGCAGTGAGTAGCGAGTCTCACAGTCGGTAAACTTTTTGCTAAGGTAATAAATAGCATGCTCTTTTCGACCAGACTCGTCATGTTGGCCCAAAACACACCCCATTGAGTTATCCAAGACGATCAGATACATGATCAATGGTCTTCCTTCGACGGGTGGCATTAGAATAGGAGGTTCTAGCAAATACTCCTTGATCTTATCAAAAGCAGTTTGGCAATCGTCATTCCATTCGACTACCTGATCTTTCTTTAATAATTTGAAAATTGGCTCACAGGTAGAAGTCAGATGAGAGATGAATCTGGCAATATAGTTCAAGCGCCCCAAGAACCCTCTAACCTCCTTTTCAGTACGGGGAGCAAGCATCTCTTGTATTGCTTTCACTTTTGCTGGATCGACCTCAATGCCTTTGTTGCTGACAATAAACCCTAGAAGTTTACCAGACCTAACTCCAAAAGTGCATTTACTTGGATTCAGCCTGAGTTTGTATTCTTTCAATCTGGCAAATAGCTTCTGTAAATGCTCAAGGTGTTCCTCCTCTGTTTGTGACCGAGCTATCATATCGTCTACGTAAACTTCGATCTCATGATGTATCATATCATGAAATAAAGCTACCATGGCGCGTTGATAAGTTGCCCCTGCGTTCTTCAGTCCGAACGGAATCACCTTGTAACAGAAAGTACCCCATTGTGTAACAAAGGTTGTTTTCTCCATGTCCTCGGGGGCCATTTTAATCTGGTTATAGCCCGAGAATCCATCCATGAAGGAAAACACTTTGTGCTGAGCTGTGTTGTCGATCAAAATGTCAATGTGCGGTAGCAGAAAATCATCTTTGGGGCTGGCCCTATTCAAATCCCGGTAGTCTACACACATCCTGACCTTGCCGTCTTTTTTAGGAACTGCCACGATGTTAGCAACCCATTGTGGATAGGATGTAACAGCCAGAAATCCAGCGTTGAATTGCTTCATCACTTCTGCTTTGATCTTCTCAGACATGTCGGGCCTCATTCGGCAGACTTTTTTCTTTATCGGTGGACAATCCTCTCTTGTAGGGAGACGGTGAACCACGATGTCTGTGTCTAAACCCGGCATGTCTTCATAAGACCAGGCGAAGATTTCAACGTATTCATTTAACAGCTGTATCAGGCGCTCCTTGACACTTGGTTCCAGATTGGCACCCACTTGTACTTCCTTCCGGTCTTCCTCTGTTCCTAAGTTGACAGTTTCCAACAACTCTTCGTGAGGTAAGATGGCCCTTTCCTCTTGCTGTAGAAGTCTGGCTAACTCTCCTGGTACTTCACAACCTTCGTCATCTTCATACTCAGCCTGATTGACCAGATCTTCAGAGTTATTGAAGGACATAGCAGAATAGTCACCCATAGAATCCAGAGTGGATGGGTACCTGCATTTGTGAGTATGGGTGTGTGTAAGGGATAGCCATCCTTAAACAAAAAATGCAAAAAGGAAAGAAAATGAACACAGCAGTTTATCAATGAAAAAACGTCCAATGAATCATTAAACATGGCATATGGATATGAAGATAATCAAAACCCTTACAAATGGACCTACATGCCCCGGGCAAGGCATGAGGTGAAAAAGTAGTGTACGGATTGTTCAAAAGTAATTATTACAGACCACAGGAAATGTTTGACAGATAATTACTGATTAATAAAAGTAATGGGGACAAAGTCCTTTGCCTCCCAGTTGCGTAGTCCTCCTTCGATGGTTGGGTAGATCCAATCTTCAATGTTGGCCTCTTCGTCTTCACCTTCCAAAGCATTGATCCCATAAGGAGAGATCTTGATGGGTGCTCTTTCAACCTTTGAGCGGCGCATAGCTTTCTTCCCCGCAGCAGTGAATCCTAATCCAAACTTGTCTGTTTTGTGAGGAATATCCGGCAACTGCCCCCATGTTGAGCTCTTTCCTTCCTTCATAGCAACCTTCGCGTCTTTTAGAGATGCCATCCTGGCCATCTGCTTTGGTACCTCAGCTACCATTTTTGCTACTGCCACCTCAGGAGAGACTTCCTCGAAGTGCTGGAATGGGGTCTCAATGAATTCACCCTCTACCTCTACATACCAAAAGGAGTTCAAGTGGCTGATCATATATTCCTCTTCACCGTGCACGGTTATGATCTTTCCTTTGACAGGGTATTTCAGCATTTGATGTAGGAAGGAGGTGACTGCCCCGGCATTGTGTATCCATGGTCTCCCCAATAAGCAAGAGTAAGACGGACGGATGTCCATCACATAGAAAGTTGAGGGGAACACCTCTGTGCCAACCTTAATGGGAATGTCTACCTCCCCATGTACCATTCTCTTCGACCCGTCGAATGCCCTTACAATGATATTACTTGGCCTTAACTCCAAGCCTTCACAGTCTAATCAGTCAAGAGCCTTCTTAGGCAGCACGTTCAGAGAAGAACCAGTGTTGACCAGAACATGGGCCAGAGTAGTTCCTTGGCATTCTACTGACACATGTAATGCGTTGTTGTGTTTTCTTCCTTTTGAGGTTAGGTCAGCATCAGAGAAACCTAAATCGTTGTCTGTTGTGAGACTGGCTACACAGTCTTGGAATTGGTCGGCAGAGGTTTCCTAGGGCACATGGGTTGTCTTCAGGAACTTTATCAATGCTTTGGTGTGCGCCTCTGAACAAAGTAGCAATGCTAACATGGAGATTTTCGAGGGGGTTTTCCCCAGTTGCTCTACCACATCATAATCACTCTTTTTAATTATCTTCAGGATCTCCTCCATCTCTTTCTTAGAGGTTTCCGGGATGACCAAAGGTTGAGCCCTCGTCCTGACGAGCTCATCTTGGATCCCTTTCCCCTTATCAGTAGAAGTAGGAGGGACAACAACAGGGATAACAGCATCTTCAATCAACGGAGTTCTTGCGGAAAGTTTTATTGGTGCAGGAATAACTTTGGCAGCAGATGAGGGTCCAAAGATTGCCTTTGGGGGGGGCAATCTCTGGAGAAAATATTCTCCCACTTCGGGCGATCTTGCTTGTGCCGGCAATGTTTCCAATGCTGGCATCTTCTTCATCAGAGCTTCCTTCGGTTACTTCAACTTGTTTAATACCATGGTAGTAGATTTCTCCACCGTAATTCCATGGTATTGATTTTTTAGAACTGTAGGGGACAGGCCCTGGCATAGTTATCTTCAGAGGAACAGACTTTGTAGTGGATGTAATCTTAACAGGCTTTTTGACGGCCTTGGAAAGATTGGCGTGAATGGTGATAATTGAGACATCTTCGATAGGGGTTGGAATAGCAGGAACCTTTTCAAACAGAATTTGTTGACTGTCCATTAGGCCTTGGATGCCTTTCTTCAGTAATGGGCAGTCAATTGGTAGAGAGTAACAACAGTAGCAATCTTCTTTGCATCCCGGGAAAATCCCGGCTCTTAGCAGATTTAACTTGATGGTTAACAGTGGAGTTATCAGGTCATTGACATCAGAAACATACAAATCTTCCTCAATAGCATGGACATTTCGACCATGCTTCGGCATCGGAGCAGATATCACGTTTGGCTTCTCTGGAGCATCGAACTCCACCTCTTTTGCATCTATCAAGTCTTGAATTTTATTTTTTAGCGCCCAACAATTGTTTGTGTCATTTCCGGCGCTATCAGAATGGTAGGCGCATTTGGCATTGGCATTGGCATTGTAAGCTGGTGAGGTTGTATTCACATTTTTCGGCGCTTCTTTGATATTTGTGAGATTCAGCTTTAACAAGTGCGGAAGAACTTGCGCGGGCGTCATATTGATGCGGGTGAACTGTCGTGGTGGCCGTTCTCCCCATTGCTGTTTAGGTCTAGACTGGTTATTGCGAGGCTGATCATTTGATGGATTTTGGATCATCACGGCCCTCACAGCCGGCTGGCGCTCACTTCTTCCTGCTCCTCTATGAGAATACACAACAGTCGTTTCCTTCTTCGTCGGAAATGATTTCTTAACAGTTGTAGATGCAGAGGCATCCTTCTGAATCTTCCCATTCTTGATACCGGCTTCTACCCGCTCGCCAGTCAAAATTAATTCAGTAAACCCCGCGGAAGAGCTACCGATCAGATGGTTAAAGAATGGACCAGACAGGGTCCCCAGGAACATATCAACAAGTTCTCTATCAGAAAGAGGTGGCTGCACTCTTCTGGCCAGATCGCGCCACTTCTGGGCGTATTCCTTAAATCCCTCACCTGAGGCCATCCCCATACTCTGTAGCTGAGTACGGGTTGGCGCCAAGTCAGAGTTATACTGATATTGGCGATAAAAAGCAGCTGCCAGATCCTCCCAACTATGTATCTCCGACCTTTCCAGCTTGTAAAACCAGTCTAGCTGAGTGCCAGACAGGCTATCTTGAAAGAAGTGCACCCAAAGATTTTTGTCGGAAGTATGAGGTTGGATTCTTCGGACATACGACCTTAGGTGCATTTTTGGGCAAGACAGCCCGTCATATCTTGCAAAAATTGGCACTTTGAACTTCGGGGGGATCACAATTCCAGCAATTAATCCCAAATCTTCGAAATCCAAGCCGGGAACTCTCTGTAGCTCCATAGCTGCCAACCTGTCTTCCAAGTTTTTGTACTTATCGTCGGCGGGAGGGTATTGTTGCGCTGAGTAGTCTTCGTCTTCTTCAGCCTCTTCCTCTTCAGCTTCAGATTCGGAAGGTACCGCAGCCCCTTTTCCTTTACTTGTTTCTTCTTCGGATGCGGAGGGAAATTCAAGAACCCTTCTGGCTTCACCCTCAAACCTTCTTCCCAGGGTAGCCACCCCGACTCTTTTCTTCTTCTTTTTCACTTGCTCTTTGTTCCCAAGCAGGGCCTTTAGATCCTCCTGACCCTTTGCCAAGGTCATCAGGAGATGTTGAAACTGTGAGTTTTGAGACTGCAAGTCTTTGACCGTCTGTTCGAGATCCATCTTACTGAAATAAACAGCAGAAAGATAAGGAAACCTGGTGTGGAGATCTGCTTATGCGCATGATGAATGATATGCTTATTTATGCAATGCATTCAAGGATTTAGAAATTCAAAATTGTTGCAAACAAAAAGAACACACGTCATATTAATAAGAAGAAATTTTGTCAGTACATAAATGCCCCATGGGCCAAATATTACAAAAAAAAAAAACTTCTCAAGGTAAAAAGACGTTGCGCATCCTCTTTGGTGCGATGTAGGTGTTGAGGGTCTCTTCCTCATGGAGTCGGAGGGTAAGCTCCAAAACCTTCTTCTCACTGGCGTAGAAGCTGGCTTCAAAAGTATTCCGTTCCTCCTTGAGTTGGATCCAACTCTTCTGCATCTCCTCCCATGATGTTGGCATGTCAGGATATAGGATGGTGTAGGGAACCTCTCCTTCCTTAACGTGATCTTTAATCACAAGGAGAACATGAGGGTAAGGCATCATTAGACTCTGGGCTCGGGTTCGTACCCACTTGAGATAAGGCTCAAGAGGGATGGAGTTCTTGTGCCCTAGTGTCTTGCTGTCTACCTTGTTAGGCATCCTCCCTCTGATGAATCTTTGGCGAAGTCCTTGCGCATCATTGTCGAAGTCAAAAACTAGGTCAGGAATCAACATGTCATGAGGGCCATCCCTCCGTGCATATCCAAATTATCTCAAATCTAGACAAGGGTTGTAGGTAATGCCTCCCCTAATGCCAAGCAATGGAACATTAGGAAACTCTCCACAATGATCGACGATGATGACATTTTCTCTAGACCGAGAACACCAATGTACATCAGAGTGAGTGAGGGTCATCAAATGTTGTGACCACCTTAAGCCTTGGTCATTCTTCAAGACAGATTGTGGAAGGTGCGAAATAAACCACCTTGCAAGGAGAGGAGTACAGCACATGAGAACACCCCTCTTTCTCATTGTTCGTGTGTAAAATGAGTGGAGGATGTCCACAAGTAACGTTGGTATGGGATTCCTGGATAGGAAGATCTTGACGGCGTTGACATCCACAAGCTGGTCAGGATTTGGGAACAGGACCAACCCATAAATGAGGAGTGCCACAATTTCTTCAAAGGCTTGTAGATCCAATGAATTCCAACACTCTTGTGCCTTCTCAAACAAGAATTTTGCCAAGAAGCCTTTGACACCGCTTCTAGTTTCCCAATGCCCCTTGATGTCAGATGGTTGCAAGTGTAGTGCTTGAGCAACATCTTCAGGCTTTGGTTCTTTTTCCGTACCGTTGTAGGGTAGTTGATTAAGAATAGGAATTCTCAAGAGTTGAGAAAATTCTTCTAAAGTGGGCACCAATTGGTAGTCGGGGAATGTGAAACAGTGGTGAAGGGGGTCAAAGAACTAGAACAACACCTTTACCATGTCCTCTTCAATGTTGTTGTTGACTAGGCTGAGCAGTCTACCATGTCTTTCACTGAAAGGAGAGCTTTCCGGAATTCTGGATGTGAGCTCCTTGAGTTGAGGAGGGATTCTCACAAGGTTGACTTGGATAGTTTTCCTGCGAAGAATTTCCATGACCTACAAAACAAGAACAAAGATGAATATCTAAATCCTTGAAATGGTTAGTGTATGCACATGATGCTTTATGATGTTCATGATGTATGCACAAACATATGTACAAGCAATTCACCCAAAACCCTAGTTTCAGGCTTGCATGGGGTTTCATAGGTAAGTACCCTCTTGAGTGTAGTTGGCTTAAAAACCTGTCCTATAAATAGTAACCGGGTTCTAAGGAGCTCAATATCATTGGATTGTTTTCCATGTTCATTGTTTTGGTTTAGCCACTTAACTAGCGACCAAAATATTCCAAGAAAACAACCCTCAATGAGTGTAGTATCGAGTATCTACCAACTTCAGACTGCACCAAAGCCGGTCACCTCACTACCCCTAATGAAAGGCCAAGATGGTCAAGTAAGGTTATAGGTCATTAGTGCTTAGTGACATCACTCAGCGGCCCCGTACTCTCCTTGATTTAACTCAAGGGTTACCGGTACTCACAAATATGTCGCACTAATATAGCTATTGCTTCAACCGTGTCGGTATACCCCGCACAGTTTCCACAACATATTTCTACGGTGGGAGAACTGACTTGGGTTTTGCGTTTGTTTTTGCAAATGTTTCGGTTTAGCAAGAGTCGCCACCGACTTTTTATTTTATCCTAAGGAAAGGTTAAAAAGCACAGCAAAAACCTTTGAGATGTTTTCTTGGGTTCGGGGAGTAGATTATAGAAAGGGAAGGTATTAGCACCCTTTATATCCATGGTTATCCATGGGCTCTTAGTTACTTGCTTAGATCACTTGCCTTGCATTTTCAATTGTTTGAAATGGTGCTTTCAATTGTTTGAAATGGTGCTTTGTGTGTGGGTTTGAAAATGTTTTGAAAAGAGGCCATTGTTGTGGCAACCTTTGTAATGATCCATGTTTGAATGTATACAAAGGTGTATTTGTCTTTTGAAAAGTTTTCAATGTTTTTGAAAGTTGTTTTGAAAGTGTGTTGTGATGTGTGTTTTGAAAAATGGCAAGGATTATTTTGCAAGTTGGTCAAGTAACCAAGAGCTATCTACCCTAAATTTCTCAAAGATCTTTTCTATGTTTTAACCCTTTTAACAGTATTGTTCCACCATTGTATTTGGTGGACAATCTTGTGTTAGGATGTTAACGGGACGGGCGCGGGTCATCGTTTAGACCATGATTGCAATAGTGCCAAGTGTCTTTGGCAATTTTTCCTTTAAGGGACTTGATCATTTTTAGGCAACTTTCGAAAGCGTCATCGAGGGACTATGATCATTTGATTTGTTTTGTTTTGCCAAAGAAACTCAACATGCAACATGGCCCATTATTGAAGGCAACAAGTGGAGTAACCCTAAGGGGTGCAAGTGTGATTGGTGTTATCCATTTCCATGCTTTTTTGTCTTTGAATTAGGTCAAGCTATTTGTTATTTTTGATTTTTTTGCATACAAACCCTAAGTCTATCATGGCATATTTAGAAAGCTTTAAAATGCGGAATTTAAAGTCCTAAATTATTACAACATAATTATGGGGATGGGGGTACAAATGTTCAAATGGGGGATATTTAGCAAGAAATTTAAATCTAAACTATTACATCCAAATTGAATATACAAGTTATTTTAATTATACAATAATTGAATAAATACAAATAAAAAATGTAAAATGTAAAATGTATTATGCACAAAAATGTTTTTATATGTATGTAAAAGTATTTTTCATGTGACCTATAAAAAATAAAATAAAAAAGTTAATTTTGGACATTTTCACATTTTAGGGCAAAACCCTAATTTTCTAAATAAAAGGTATTTATTATTTATTATATACAATATTTATTAATTATATACAAAAATAAATAAAAGAGAAGTATATTATGAAAAAGTAATTTTTGAGGTCAAATATTAATAAATAAAAATGTATTATTTTGTATTTTTATCCTAAATATTCTAATAAATATATAAGTATTTATATTATATATTAACTATACTAAATATATACAAAAATAAAATATTTATTATTTACAAAAAAGTATATTTTTTAGAAAATGTTTTCAAAAGATAAAATAAAATAAAATCAGAAAATAGATTGTATTTTGTGTTATTTTTTTAGTATTTTAAATAAAAGTATTATATTTATTTATATGTACGAGTTTAAATAAAGCAAATAAAATCCAAATAAAATGCAAAAATGGTTGAAAAAATGTTTTTAATATTTTTTATGTTTTGACAAAAAATAATAAGTCAGAAGAAAAAATAAAAAGTCAAAAATAATTTAAAAAACACACAATGGGCCAAGGGGGTGTAAGTGGGAAATAGTGGTGCAAACAGAAAAATAAGCCAGGCCCAACCCAAAGGGAGTTGTCTTCAACCTTTGACTTTCAACAAAAACTTACAACATCAATGTTATAGAGCATCATGTCACGATTCTAAACATATAAAGAAGTTGTTCTAACTCTCAGAAATGAGAGAGAATTTCTCCTCCCCCAATTCCTGACCTAGTTTTTTTTCAAATGTTCATGTCCAAAATTCGTGCAGCACACACAACATAAATGAAAAGTGAGGATATGGGTAGCTTCAGGGCCATGAGTAGGACATACTTTCTTCACAAACCTAAGCCTAGATATGCTTGGATAGAGAGATAGAAGTTCAAACTTTTACCTGTTCATTGAATCGTGTACAACAATGGAGGTGCTTTCAATGGAATTTGAGGATTTGCACAGCTTGCCTGAGGTCCAAGGATGCTCTTCCAACCTCTAGCTTGCTTTGAAACTAACTGAATCAAGCTATGTAACTCAACCTGCACAGATGAAAAAATGAAAATGGCAAACTTGGTTAGGGGTGTTACAGTCTGCTTCAAAGGCTTGGGATAGTTTGTATGAATGATGTAGGATGTGTTTGAACTGGTTTGGATGAAAACGCACGAGGGAAATGAACTGGCCAAGTCAATCTGCAACAGGGACTCTGTTTTGCAGAAAAAATGGGCTTTGATGGATGAGGAGGTATTGAGGGTAAAGGGCTCGTGTTCTAGGTTGGTTAGGGAGTATGAAGTGTGTTCACAAAGTTAGTTTTAGTTGGTTCTTGCAGGAATGTATGGTCTGGTACAAAATGCAAGTTTTCTTCTTATCTAAGCAAACAAAATGCAAGTTGGATTATAGGCTCCTACAGGCCCCTCAAGCATGCTGCAAAATTGGTTCTTGATCAGTGGGATATGTCCATAATCTTATGCCCAAAAGATCTGGCCTGTACTTCTTTGATTTGTGTTTTGACATAAAGTGCACCTTTTCAAAAATGGCTAAAATGCTTTTTCCAAATATGGCTTAATCTTGTATGTAATGGTTAAATACACAAAACAAGACATGAGAACAAAGGATATGCATTAAATTATTGAGTTAGAATGGGATTAGAGGCCTGTAATCTAGTTTGTGCAAGCTGAGTTTGAAAATGCATAGTGTATGAACATGCCTTTGGCCATGAACAAAGTGACTTTTGCCCAACTTTGCTAATTCGAATCTCCCTAACCACAAGAGTTTTTGATGAGTTCTTGGACAATTTGGAAAGCTTTGAATGTGTACTACAATCCATCTTTGTAATGCAAGTTGAAATTCCAAGTGGAAGCATGTGAAAAGTGGCCATGAAGTTGGGCAAAAATCCTGCCTAAAATAGGTCAAAAAATTTCTAAGTTAAGAATGTTTTGTACCCCTATTCCAAAAATCATAACTTGAGCTACAAGCTTCTTTTGAGGAAACTTTGTGAATCAAAGTTGTAGATTTTGCAATGAACTATAACGTTCATGTTTTGAGTTTTGTTTGAATCCAAATATATCTTGATGAAAAAATGGTACAAAGTTAGGAAAAAATTAGGAAATTCCATAACTTAGAAAATTTCTAAGTTATGAAATTTCTTCATTTCAAACCCTAATTTGTAATTTTTTATTCCTTGATGAACAAGTTTCATAATTTGATATGTTTTGATGAAAAATGAATCTTGACACTTGATTTTGACCAAAAAGTCAAAGTTTGACTTTTCAGTATACAGTCAAATTTTGATCAGTTGACTGGAAAATTCATCTGTCAATCTTATGCATTTGGGATCTTTTGAACTTGTTGAATGTGTCAAGACCATGCCATTGAGTCCTTGAGTCCATATGTGAGCTTGGTTTGCCATTTTCTAGGTCAAACAGTCAAAAATTGCCTTTGTGCAGTCAAAACCTTAAAAATGACCATTTTGCACTTTTGATGATCTGATCAAATTTCTTGTGGAATTGTGATCCAAACTTGACCAAATGGTTCATATGAGTTCATAATGTTGATGTGGGTCAAAAATCATGAGGTTTGACTGTCAATTGACCACAGTTGACTTTTTCCCCAATACAGCTGATTTCTAGGTCAACTGTCCAATTGACTGGGCAAAGATGGGAATCAAGGCTTGAAACTTGGTATGGATAAACTTGTGAGTCCAACATGAAGCATGAAAGTCATTTTGGGCATTTTAGGTCAAAACATCTTTGTGCAAACTCAAACCCTAATTTGGGTCAATAGTGCAAGGAGGAGTCTTGAGCAGAGCAAACCCTAACTTGATCTTGAGCTCCAAGGGTCTTGTGGTGAGAAAATGTTGAAGAAATGAGAGGGCAAATTTTGGGGTACAACACCGCTGCTGGCGAGGTGGTTTATTTCTCACCTCCCCAAATTTGTATTGAAGAATGAGGAAGGTATGGGTTGGGCTTACAGAATCATGTCCCTTGCTCATACGGACATCCTTTAGAGTACTAAGGATATGGAAAGGGTAGATGTCATTGATCGGTGTGGGAAATACCCCAATGTTACATTGCTTGGAATTAGAGGAGGAATAGCCTATAATCCTTGTTTGGCCTTGCGACAGTTTGGACGAGCTCGAAGGGACGGTCCTCATAAGCTGCTGCTTACAGGCATTGTCTTTGACTTCAAGGGGGATGTTGAGGGACATCGTCGCAGGTTTATACGAGCTTGGGACAGGGTTAACATGTTTGATCCACGTGAGCTAGGAATGAAGACTTCTCTCCTGATGCAACCATACCTCCAGTGGGTTCGAGCCCGTGCTCAAAATCTGGGGATGCCATATGAAGTTGTTTTGCCGGTAATTGTAGAGCATAATGATGAAGAAGGGGTTCCTTATACGGTCATCCATCCATACATGCCTACTGATATTGGGGCATTAAAGAGATTTTGGATCCAATTAAGGGAAGAAAGGGATACTTACAGAGAGAAATATCACGAGCAGGAGAGGAAGATCCTGAAGCTTACAAGGCAGCTTGAGAACGAGAGGACAATCAACGATTATGTCAGCACGAAAGGAAAACGACCTTGGGAATTCTGATGTCTTTTACTATTTCTAGTTTAGATTTGCTTTTTAGTATTTCTTTTGTAACGCCTTAAAGGCATTTGTTAAACATTGTTACAAGTTTTAATCTAATAAAGTGCGTTTTATTTTGGTTTACAAATTTGAATCTCCCAAAGTCCTTGAAATCATTTCATATGCATTCCATTCCCATGCACCTCATCACAGGTACCCTTATAGGTTTCTCATCTTCTTTGCTATTTATTTCAGCACAACATATCTTCTGAAACACCTACTGATCAAGCTATCAAGGCTCTGCAAGCTCAGAATGCTCAGTTCCAGGAGATGTTCTTGAACTTGGCCAAGAGTCAACAAGATTTGAAGACTCTCATCTTGAAGGACAAGAAGAAGAAAAAGAAGAAGGTGGTTCTCCTGAACATGGGTCACAGATTTGGGAACAGGTTGAGAGAGGAGGTTGATTTATCTCATTCATCTAGAGGAGGAGAGAATCAAGAGGAAAGGAAGGGTCATAGCCCTGTGGTTTCCGACAATGACACTGACTTTGATGAAGACCAGTATCCTCCTGCCGAGGATAGGTATAAGCAACTCGAAGACCGGTTGAGTGCAAAGGAGATCCAGAAGATACTTGGGTTGGACTTCGGAGATTTGGGTTTGGAATCTGGGGTGGTGATCCGACACAAGTTTAAAGCTCTTGTCTTTGCTAAGTATGATGGGGTCTCCTGACCAAAGTTACACCTCCGCTTGTATGTCAGAAAAATTCAACCATATACTGCTGATAGGAACCTTTGGGTTCATCTCTTTCAAGATAGTCTGTCAGGGACTCAACTTGAATGGCTCTATCAACTAGAAGGAGCTAATGTCCACAACTAGGAGGACCTTGCTGCCACTTTTTACAAGCAATACCAGTATAATGCCGACCTTGCTCCCACGCGTACCCAACTTCAGGGTATGTCTATGGGTGCGAGCGAAGGTTTTAAGGACTATACTCAGAAGTGGAGAGATCTTGCTGAAAGAGTACAACCCCCTCTGGCTGATAGGGAGTTGATGGATATGTTTCTTGGGACTTTGTCTGGTCCATACTTCAATCATTTGATCGGAAGTTTATCGTCCGGGTGTACTGAATTGATTATTACTGGGGAGAGAGTTGAAACTGGTATTAAAAGTGGCAAGATACAGAAAGGTGCTTCATCAAGTACAGAGAAGAAGCCTTTCAGAAAAGAAGCTAGTGCAGTTTACAGCTCGAGGAGCCAAAACCAACCTGAGCGCCGCCAAGCAGTTAATGTGGTAATAATATCAAGACCTGATGTTGCCCCACAACGCAACAATCAACAAAGAGTAGAAAGACCGCAAAGGCAGTATACTTGGCTCAGTATGGCTCTATTTCAAATTCTGCCGCAACTGTTAAAAACCAACTTGGTGACTCTGAAGGAGGCTCCAAAGAAACCTAGTACTACATCACTGCTGTATAATCCGAACGCCCGTTGTGCTTATCACTCTGATAGCCCAGGGCATGATACAAACAACTGCTGGGCTTTGAATAATAAAGTGCAGGATCTGATTGATGCTAAGGAGATCGAGTTTGAAGCGCCGGAAAAGCCTAATGTCATGACTGCTCCTATGCCCAAGCATGGAGTAAATCTTGTGAACGATGATTCGTTTGTAACCTCTGTGGAAGACATTTCTACTCCGTTGTTGACCATTAAGAAGAACTTATTGTTGGCCAGTTTATTTCTAGGTTGTGGCGAAGGTTGCTACCTATGTTCCATCCTACCTTCTGGTTGTCATTTATTGAAATCAGGTGTTCAGCACCTGATGGACAACAAAGAGATCTTGTTCGAGAAAACTTTGGTTCCATTGATTCCTGTTGAAGATGTTTCCATAATCACCATTTCCGCCAATTCTTCCAAGGCTTCCTCGAGAAAGTCTGTTAGAATTACATCTGTTCTGAGAGTTGCTCCATTGATCATTACTATTCCTGGACCTATCCCTTACACGTCGAATAAGGTTGTCCCGTGGCACTATGGGGCCGATGTGTATTATCATGAGATTAAACAAGACTTGAAGGTTGAGGAGGTTGATACTGATGTCATCAATATTGTCGGGTCTAGCAAGGTCACCCGAAGCGGAAGACTCTTCTCTCCTGAGATCTCCCCACCAACTGTTCGGAAACCTGTTGTTATCCCACCTGCCAGCACATCTGCTACTGTCCCTGTTCATGTTCCAATCATTACCCCTGTCACCTAGTCATCTGACGCTCGGGGAAAAGAGATCATCGGTGAGCCTGCCCGGAAGGAGGCACCGAAGAAGATTACTGTTGAAACCTCTAGGCAGGAGATAGAGGAGATTTTGAAGATCATCAAGAAAAGCGACTACAACATAGTCAAACAGTTGGGGCAAGCCCCGCCAAAGATCTCCATGTTATCTTTATTGTTATGCTCAGAAGCCCATACTAAGGCTTTAATTGCTTTCCTGAAAACTGTGCATGTGCCGTAGGAGACATCTGCTGATCAATTCAAAGACTGTGTGGCTAGTTTGACCACTAACAACGGGTTGGGTTTCTCCGATGCAGATTTGACTGCCAAAGGAAAGAATCACAATGACGCTCTACACATTTCAATCGAGTGCAGGGGAACTACTCTGGCCCACGTGCTGGTGGATACTGGGTCCTCGTTAAATGTTTTACCCAAGAAAGCATTAGATCGGTTGGACTGTGAAGGGTTGGTTCTGAAGCCAAGTAATATTGTGGTTAGGGCCTTTGACGGGTCCAAAAGGATGGTACATGGAGAGGTGGATGTTCCTGTTAAGGTTGGTTCCCAGACTTTCGCGTCTATATTCTATGTGATGGACATTCGACCATCTTATTCTTGTTTGTTGGGTCGCCCGTGGATTCATAAAGCTGGGGCAGTGACTTCCACGCTCCATCAGATGTTAAAATATCCAGTGAAGGGGAAAATCGTTACAGTACGAGGAGAAGAGGAGTACATGGTGAGCCACCTTAACTCTTTTCGGTATGTAGAGATGGATGGGGAATTCATTGAAACCCAGTGTCAAAACTTTGAAGAAGTCCCCCATACTCTGGCGTCGACTGAAACTGTTTCTGAAGATCCTCCAATGAAGATGGCTTCCCTCAAGGATGCTTGGGCTGTTATTGAAAAAGGTGGGTGTGCGAATTGGGGTCAACTCCCTAACTTTGCACACAAGACTGACAAGTTTGGTTTGGGTTTTACTGCAGAAGCTCAAAAGGATGTTCGGCGTGCGCGGATTGGAAGACATCCCCTACGTATCAGTAATCCGGGAGTGAATGCGATTGAAGATGATGATGAAGAGTCTGATTTTGACAGCTGGATTTACCCGACTACCGACGGCGGATTAAGAAATTGGACGGTAAAGGACTTCGTGCCCATTTCTTTTATTACACATTAATAAGACTTTTGTTTTGAGATTTGTAACAGACAATTTGAAACTTTTACGGCTCGGTGCCTTGCCCGAGACACCGTGGCTTTGTTTATGAGGGCTTATTATGTGTCATTTCCATATATCATCAATAAAAGCATTGGACGTTTTCTTGCATTACAAAATTGTGCGCTCCTTGTTTTTCCTTTTTTGCACTTTATCAAAACAGCTATTGTCTTACACACACTCACATATCATAATACAGGTCCACATCCACTCTAGATCCCACTGATAACGACTCTGCTACTACCAGTTATGAATTTGAAAGTCCGATCAACCAAGCTGAGGATGAAGGTGAGGATGATTGTGAAGTGCCTGGGGAACTTGCTATACTGTTACTTCAGGAAGAGAGGGCCATTCAGCCGCATGAAGAGCCAGTGGAAACAGTAAATCTGGGTACAGAGGTAGACAAGAAAGAGGACAAGATCGGTGCAAATTTGGATCCTAGAGTCAAGCAACGATTGATACAGATGCTACGTGACTATGTTGAGATCTTTGCTTGGTCTTATGAAGATATGCCTGGGTTGGATACCGATATTGTGGTTCACCGCTTGCCAACTAAGGAAGACTGCCCTCCAGTGGAATAGAAAGTTCGCCGAATGCGCCCAGAGATCTGAGAAAATTAAAGCCGAGGTGATGAAACAGTTTGATGCCGGTTTTCTAGCAGTTACTTCTTACCCGCAGTGGGTTGCCAACATGGTTCCAGTGCTGAAGAAAGATAGTAAGGTTCGAATATGTGTTGACTATAGGGATCTGAACAGGGCAAACCCCAAGGATGATTTCCCTCTGCCTCATATCGACGTTCTGGTTGACAATACCGCACAGCATAAGGTCTTCACCTTTATGGATGGTTTCTCTGGTTACAATCAGATTAAGATGGCTCCCGAGGATATGGAAAAGAAAACCTTTGTTACACAATGGGGTACCTTTTTCTACAAGGTTATGCCTTTTGGATTAAAGAATGTTGGGGCAACGTATCAGCGCGCCATGGTCGCTTTGTTCCACGGCATGATTCACCATGAGATTGAGGTATACGTTGACGACATGATTCCAAGATCCTAGACTGAAGAGGAACATCTTGACCATCTCTAGAAGTTATTTGACAGGTTGAAGTTGTACAGACTGAGGTTCAATCCGAATAAGTGCACCTTCGGAGTGAGGTCTCGTAAGCTACTGGGTTTCGTCGTTAGTGATGAAGGTATTCAAGTGGATCCTGCAAAGGTGAAGGCTATACAGGAAATGCTAGCTCCCCAAACTGAAAAAGAAGTCAGAGGCTTTTTGGGACGTCTGAACTATATTGCCCGATTCATCTCGCACCTGACTGTTACTTGTGAGCCAATCTTCAAGCTACTGAAGAAAGATCAAGTGGTAAGATGGAACGATGAATGTCAGGCCGCTTTCGAAAGGATCAAGGAATATCTCCAAGAGCCTCCTATTCTTATTCCTCCAGTTGAAGGGAGACCTTTGATCTTATACTTGACAGTACTCGACAATTTGATGGGGTGTGTGATGGGGCAGCATGACGAGTCTGGCCGAAAAGAGCATGATATTTACTACCTTAGCAAAACGTTTACCAACTGCGAGACCCGATACTCGTTTCTTGAGAAAACTTGTTGCGCTTTGGCATGGGCTGCTCGCCGACTAAGACAGTATATGCTGACTCACACTACTCTGTTGATATCAAAGATGGATCCAATCAAGTATATCTTTGAAAAGCCTGCCTTGTCCGGAAGAATAGCAAGATGGCAGATGATCTTGACTGAGTATGACATCCAATATACGACCCAAAAGGTAATCAATGGAAGTGTGTTGGCAGATCATTTGGCACATCAGGCAGTGGAAGATTACCAGTCTATGAACTTTGAATTCTCTGATGAGAACATCATGTTGGTGACTGACTGTGAAACACCTGGACTGGATGAAGGACCTGAGGAAGGATCCCGATGGTCTATGTATTTCGATGGAGCTTCAAACGCTTTAGGTAATGGCATTGGCGTCGTGATCATATCTCCTGAAGGCTGTCATACTCCGTTCACCGCCCGATTATGTTTTAACTGCACCAACAACATGGCGGAGTATGAAGCATGCATTATGGGCCTGCAAGCAGCTATTGACCTAAGGATTAAGTTCTTAAGTGTGTTCGGAGATTCCGCTCTCGTGATCAGTCAGATCAAAGGAGAGTGGGATATGAAGCACCCAAATCTTATTCCTTACAAAGAGTATGTATGGACGTTGCTTCCGCACTTCGAGGAGATAACCTTTAAACACTTCCCCAGGGAGGAGAATCAGTTAGAGGACGCGCTAGCTACGATGTCTTCTATGTTCAAGGTCAGATGGGACAATGAGGCTCCCCAGATTACCATTGAGAGGTTGGACGAACCTGCACATTACTGTGACATTGAGACTGAAGAGGTAGCAGATAAATCCTGGTTTCACGAGGTAAAAAGGTATCTTGAGGCTCAAGAATACCCTGAGGGTAAATCTGTTAATGATAAGAAGTTTCTGAGAAGGTTTGCAGAGAAGTTCTTTATCAGTAATGGTATCCTTTACAAGCGTAACCATGACTCAACCTTATTTCGATGTATGGATAAGAACGAGGCAGAAAGAATAATGGCGGAGTTACATGAAGGTACCTTCGGGACTCATTCCAGTGGACATACCATGGCAAAGAAAATCCTTCGGGCAGGATATTATTGGTCTACCATGGAAGCCGATTCTTATCAGCATTCTCGAACCTGTCATAAGTGCCAAGTTTATGCTGATAAGGTGCACATACCTCCAGTACCTCTGAACGTCTTGACAGCTCATTGGCCTTTCGCAATGTGGGGCATCGATATGATTGGTGAGATTAGACCTACTGCGTCCAACGGGCATCGTTTCATCCTGGTAGCGACTAATTACTTTACAAAGTGGGTTGAGAAAGCTTCCTTCGCTACAGTAACAAAGAACGTCGTGGCACGGTTTATTCGGCACAATTTGATCTATCGATATGGTGTACCAGAGAGGATTATTACGGATAATGGTACAAATCTCAATAATACGATGATCACCGAGCTCTGCAAGCAGTTCAAGATACAGCATCACAACTCTTCTCCTTACCGGCCGAAGATGAATGGGGTTGTTGAAGCGACTAATAAGAATATCAAGAAGATTGTGCAAAAGATGACGGTGACATATAAAGACTGGCACGAGATGTTACCGTTTGCTCTTCATGGGTACCGTACCTCAGCTTAGACGTCAACAGGGGCAAAACCCTATTCCTTGGTATATGGCATGGAGGTCGTCTTGCCCATTGAAGTTCAGATACCCTCTCTTCGGATTATGAAGGATGCAGGTTTGAGCGAAGATGACTGGATTCAGACCCCGCTTGATCAGCTGAACTTAATCGATGAAAAGAGACTTACTGCTATTTGTCATAGTCAAACGTATCAAAAACGGATGATTAAGGCATTTAACAAGAAAGTTAAACGACAAGAGTATCAAGTTGGGAATCTCGTGATCAAACGCATCATATTACCTCAAGGTGATCCCAGGGGAAAATGGACCCCTACGTACAAAGGGCCATTTATGGTTAAGAACTTGTTCTCATGAGGAGTTATGATTCTAACTACCATGGATGGTGACGACCTTCCTCACCCCGTCAATGCAGACGTAGTGAAAAATACTACGCGTAATCAAATACCCGCTAGGTTGACTGGCCTAGGCAAAAATAAGGGCTTCCCGATGAACCAAAAGGGTTCGGGCAAAAATAAGGGATGAAAATGAAAAAATATGTACACCCGGCAAGTCGAAAACCTGAAAAGGCGGCTTGGGCAAAAAAGGGTATCCCGGTGGATTGAAAATCCGAAAGGGCGGTCCAGGCAAAAATTAGGGATCAAAGCGTAACACTATGTCTCGTTGGATCATCTTGCAACCAGATTTCGGTATCGACTATCAAGCTCGGACGACACTAATCAATCTGATCTACCTTTAACCAAGTAGCAAAGTGATGAGATGCTCGAGGATATAAAGGCAATAGCAGAGTTAGAACCCAGTGGGATTATTCACATAGTTGTTTTTCTGTCTTTTACACAAAGAGTAAATTCTATAATTCGGCGGCGTTCTCCTACTAGGATGTCATCCTCTTGTACAAAAAACGCCTATTTACAGGCTGACTCCAAAATCAATACAACTCATTTCCACAAAGAAATTTCAAACTGTTTTCTTTTTCTGTTTTGTTTTGCAAAAACGTACAGTGTTCATTTTTGATATATGCATTTGACATTAATTGTTGCTCATGAATATTTACATGCGAAACAAAAGACGATTACTCGTAATATCAGAAACAGGGGCAAATAAGAAATGCCCAAACCATACAGTTGCTCTATCCACCAGGTATAGGGATAGACCTAGTTGGAGAAAACAATTGAAAGTACATTCACTACCCGCATAGTAAGAAAAAGATAGTGACACTAGTGGTCCCGAATAGGACACCACTCTCCCCAGCTGAGGCTCACAACCGTGAATGAGTCGGTGATATTCTCCCCCAAAAAGAGTTTATCTATCACCAGCACTGGAAGATTATCCCTAGTAGAGTCTGGAAAACTGTCCCAGTAGAGTCTAAAAGATTATTCCCCGTGAAGTCGCAACTGGAAAATCATCCCCAGCGGAGTTCATTCCTTTTTACAAACAAAAACTCAATACCCAACAGAGTTTATCATCGCCGGCCATGATGATTCATCCCCATCCGAGGTTATTTCTCCAAATCAACAGGTCCTCTAGCAGAATATGACATCCCCACAGAGTCATTTCCTTGTCAGTTTATTCCCCAGCGGAGTTATTCTCTCCTACAGGATCATTCTCACAATCATCTCCATTCACTATCCCCAGCGGAAACGAAGAGTTCAATTTCTTGCACTCTCCAGCAGCAACCCGGGATTTATTTTCCCCAGGTAAAAACATCACATTTCCATGCATCATGACACATGCATATACGCATCATACAAACACAATCTCATTTATTTTGAGAACATCATTGCTTGATACATATCACACATTACATACAACTAACCTTTACCTTTCAGGAAAGATACAATTAAATTCTCACAAAATTCAAGCTATGAAGCCCGGGTACGACTGGATAATAGTTTAATCCCCAGTAAGTCACTGTAAAGCCTGGACCACGACCAGATAGTAGTTCACTCTCAACTTTCCTCTTCAACAGAGATGTTTCCTCAGTAGAATACGGACGACCGAAGATCCTAAAATTCAACAAAGATGTTTCCTCAGTAGAATACGGACGACCGAAGTTCCTAAAATTCAACAGAGATGATTCCTCAGTAGAATACGGACGACCAAAGTTCCTAAAATTCAACAGAGATGATTCCTCAATAGAATACGGACGACCGAAGTTCCCAAAATTCAACAGAGATGATTCCTCAGTAGAATACGGACGACCGAAGTTCCTAAAATTCAACAGAGATGATTCCTCAATAGAATACGGATGACTGAAGTTCCTAAAATTCAACAGAGATGATTCCTCAATAGAATACGGACGACCGAAGTTCCTAAAATTCAACAGAGATGATTCCTCAGTAGAATACAGACGACCAAAGTTCCTAAAATTCAACAGAGATGATTCCTCAGTAGAATATGGACGACCAAAGTTCCTAAAATTCAACAGAGATGGTTCCTCAGTAGAATACGGACGACCGAAGTTCCTAAAATTCAACAGAGATGGTTCCTCAGTAGAATACGGACGACCGAAGTTCCTAAAATTCGACAGAGATGGTTCCTCAGTAGAATGCGGACGACCGAAGTTCCTAAAATTCAACAGAGATGGTTCCTCAGTAGAATACGGAAGACCGAAGTTCCTAAAATTCAACAGAGATGATTTCTCGGTAGAATACGGACGACCGAAGTTCCTAAAATTCAAAAAGAGACGACTCACCAGCAGAATAACGGACGGTCTAAGCTCCTAAAATTCTACTTCTCTCAACAAAGAACAGCCTTCCCCAGCGGAATCTTCCTCAATGACAGGTATATAAGCTCTCGCTAAGGAATCTCTTATGCGATCGACACTCCTTCGGATGGCATCTTTAAGCCCATCTGCCGTCATCAGTCTCCAAATGGCATCATTAAACCCATTCCCGACATCATAAGACAATTACCACTTCATGCGAGTGCAAATTTCTTGGCACTCTAGTGTTCAATCATCTTCTACCTTCAGATCATGAAAGGCAGACAAGCCAATCTAAATCTTCAGGTTTAAGAAAATTGAACAGGGGAAGTTGTTTTACCCCAAAATTTTCCCTCCCATATTCCTTAAAACATTTCAAGAAAGATTCTCAAGTTGCTCAAGGTAGTCCAAGGGTTGGCCAGACAAGCTCTCTCCTAAGGCAGTCTACCTCAAATTAGGGTTTCATGTTGCATCAAGATACTTGAGTCCAAGGGACCCCAAATGCTCAACATTGTCCCAATATTTTTTCAAGAACATCCATGTCAAGTTTCAAGCCCTACAGAGGAAATTTGCTCAGTCAATTGCTCAAAGGCCTGAAAATCGACTATGCTAGGGCAAAAGTCAACTGGGGCCCACATACAATCAAACTTCAAGATTTTTAGTCAACATTCTCATTTTTGAAGGGTATTTCATCATTTGATCAAGGTTTGATCATGATTCATCAAGGATTGCTCATAATTCATCAAGACTCAAAAGTTGCTAAATTAGGGTTTTATAGGAAAAGTCAACTCAACTTTAACCAAGAATAACTTTCTCATACTTTATGAGAAATGACCCATCCAAAGATAATTTTTAAGAGGATGCAATTCCCTACAATCCATCTTCAACCCCCAAGTTCAAAATATGCACTCACAAGAAGTTATGAATTTGGACATTATAGGTCATTTTGAAAAGTCAACAAAAACACATTTTTTGTCAAAGCTTCATACATGAGCATGGAATATCAAATTTAGATGAGACCAAAAGGTTTGATTATAGGAAATCTCAAGATTTCTAAAAAGTCCAAGAACACCTCCAAAGAGTCAAAATTGAGGAAGTTATGCATTAGTGAAGTTGACCTTTTTTGTAAAATTGCCAAAAGTCAACTATGCCTAAAACTTCAAGTTTTTCCAAATGGGCCCGATCGTTTTCACTTTTTTTGAGTTGGCAACATGGTCCACGATCCCTAGCCTTTGCCACTTTTAATTATCTTATTTTTATTATTTATTTTTATTTAAATTAAATCATTTTAAATCAAAACAAATTATAGAAAATCCAAAATATTGAAAACAAAAGATTTTGTACTTGTTTCAGGTTTTAAATTACAGCTAGCATCAAATCAAACTCGTGTAAAGGCTTGGTGTGCATAAAAAAGATTGGATTTAGGCCATTTTTTGAAATATTTTAAGGTGAATCAAATCAAGATCAAACTCATTGATGGAGGAAGATTGAGTGCATTATTTCAACCCTAATTCACTCCTCAATACATAAGGAGTGTGTGCAGACCAAAAGAGGCTAGAGAAGGAGGCGTGTGATCAAGAACACAAAATTGAAAAATCAAGAAAAAGTGCAAACACGAATTCCCACTTAGAGGCAATTTCAAGATCCTTGAACCATCTCAATCGATTCCTGGGATCCTCAGCAAGCCAAAGCAACCCAGAACAAGCGTTTCCAGGCCTTATATCGCGTTGTAAGTCGCCCACGGCATAGCTTCTTTTTTGAAATCGAATAACATCATTCTTGCACTTGTAGTATAAAATAATTTTATATTCTTGATCACCATCACGTTTGCAAGCTTCTTTTAATATTTGATTGATTTTCATGGCTTGTACTGGATTTCACCATAGTTAGGGTTTTAGGGTTTAAATTAGGATCTTTATTTGCAGGAAAAATCGGGCCATGAAAGGGTCACCTTTGTGTTTAGCAAGGCCAGACAAAGCCATCCATGGCCTTTGTTTTTATTTATAACGCTTGTGTTGAGTTTTGGAATTTTCAGGACTTGTAGCTACGGACAAACGTCCGTAGGTAAAAGTTTGAAACTTTTACCAACAAATCTTAGGAAGAAGACAACCAACGTGGTAACCTCCCATAGGCTTGTTTGAATTTCGTGCGTTTCTGACTCAGTATTTTCACTTTTCATATATTATCAATGTTATATGTTTTATGTACAAACAAAAGCAAGTGGCGCAGTGGTAGTGGAGTGGTTGGATAGCGCACCAGGACCTGGGTTCGAATCCCAGGTCCCCCAAATATTTCATGTATTTTTCCTTTTCAGGATTCAGTGCATACACAAGCCAAAGAGTACCATGCTCCCTCAAGATCCAACCATTCAGGAATCCAAGAAGCCAGATTTGATGGCTATTATGTGATGACCATGGTGTGCCTCAGTCAAGACAATGCGCTGGATCTCAGAAGTCAACGTGGACTTCCATCTTTGGGCCCAGAATTCTGATTCTTGCACCCCCTAATTGCAGGCCCAATATCTCTTCTTTATCTTTTTTATATTTGTTTTATTTTATTTATTTATTTTATTTACTAACAAATTAATTATTTTATTCTTATCAAAAATCACAAAAATAATAACTTTCACAAATTAGGTTTAGATTTTATTTTTTTTATACAAAAAATTAAATAATTTAATTAGATTTTAATTTTAGACAACTTTAATTCCTTTTGTAAATAAATTAAAACAATTGGAGTAATTAGGTTTTTTACTTCTAACTTAAATTTTATTTTATTTTCCTAAAAAATAACCAAAACATAAAAAATAAGTCATGTAATTATTTTTATTAATTAATTTAATCACTAATTAATTTTTTTATTTTATTTAGAAAACCTAATTCTTTTCTTAAAAAATAATTAAAAAACAACAAAAAACAATTTTTCCTTTCATTAGGATAGAAAGGTCAAAACCCTAATTTCTTCCCGATCTAATTTTCTTCGCGCGCGCTTTTATTATTATATTTATCCCATTATTGTAACTGCTCACAAGGTGTAATAGTTTTAATTAGGTCTTTACTTTCATTTATCGCTTTATTTTCAAAGGGTTTGTTTTTGGCTATGTAAATACCCGAAGCCTTGTAATAGCTTAGCTTAATTTCCGCACTTTAAATTCCGCAAAATATAAACTGTTAGATGTATGATATAGGGATGCATGACAAGAATGTATGTTAAACTTTAAAACAGTTAGATAACCCTAAAATGTGCAAAGATAATAAATCTGAAACTGAATCAATCGCACATGCGCACTCCTAGGGTACACTGCCACTTGGTTGCCTTTGGTAAACGGTCATTGAGTATATGATGCTTTAGTGGTCGTCCTTTTGTTCAAAGATCAAAGTTGCCTCGGAAAGGTTACCTCGGATATTGTTGCCTCGGATAAATGATCTAAGACATTAGGGTTATTACTAAGATGTCCTAACATTGCTTTAGTGACCGTACATCCCTTTCGAATTGACCCTCAAAACTCCAACGACAGTGCTACTTACTCACTAATAGGTAGATTAGCTCTTAAGTACTTGCTCAAACAAAACAAACTTTTCACACTTACATTCCTTTACAAACAAAGTTTTCAAAACACTTCATTACACTCTTGAAGACAGAAGCAAGAGTTAAATCGAAGTCAAAACAAAAGCTTTTCAAATCACCCAAACACAAAGAAAACAATTTTGAAAATGATGAGCAAGTACCTAAGAGCCCGTAGATAACTACGGATAGAAAGGGTGCTAATACCTTCCCTTTCTATAATCTACCCCCCGTACTCAGAAATATCTTGAAAAAGGAATTTTTCTGTGCGTTTTTCCTTTCTTTGTTGGATAAAATAAAAGACGGTGGCGACTCTTGCTTACCGCGACATTTTGCGAAAACAAACGCAAAACGCAAACCAGCAAATTCCTTAAAAAAGGGAAACCATGTCCCGGTTCTAGCCACCGTATCACACTATGCGTACCTTTAAATCCCAGTTCTTCTTGGTCTCTTCGTATTCAACTTCATCTTGTACAAGAAGTTACTGGAGCGAGTCTCGGCTCTGTAGGACAATGACAACAATTCAAAAAATAAAGCGGCAACATACGCAACATTACTAATCCGAATTACACCTCACTGAAGCCCAATAAATTTCATCTGTTTTGCAACCTTATTGGACTCAACTGAGTGGGCTTTAGCACCCTGGATCTTTTTACTGGACTATCACCCTTTCTTTCAGCTTACACCTCAGGTCTTCATTGTCAATTTCTTTTATTTTATTATTTGTTTTGACTTGATTTTATTTTCTCTCTACATGTAAAATGTGATAAAAATTATTATATTATAATTTTTGTTCTTTTTGTTTTGATATTTCCTTAACTTGATAAATTAAATGATTTTAGAATATTGTTTAGTTTCTTTTAATTTCTTAACATGAGAAAATCATAAAAATATTAGATAGTATTTTCATTTATTTTTTTCCGATTGTTTGGTTGATTGTGTCATGTTCTCTTAGGAAATTCCATTAAATAATTAAGTTTATTTTGATTGTTTAATTTGGAATTAGACTTTAGGATTGAAACCTTTGCATGATAAAATTAGGTATGTTTCCCTTCAAACTTAACTTTAGGGTAATCTTTGCATAATAACTCAATTAGGATAGTCTCCCCTTAGACTTTTTCTTTTACATCATTTCCCCTTAGAAATTTCTCAATCTCACACTTTGCTGAAGGCATTTGGTTCACACTCACCGCACCAGTTTGTTGTAACAAACGTTACCAACTAGGACTAAAAGATTACAAGTGAATAACAATCAATGTTAAACCTCTCTCAATAACCTGGGAGAGAAGCCTATTTATAGACTACTAGTTATGTAGGTTATGTATGATGATAACTGTTGTACCCCAAAATTTGTCCTCTCATTTCTTAAGAAATTTCTCACAAGATATTCCATGAACCAAGTTTGCAGCACTGATACATCAATTTAAGTTTGGAATTAGCACAAGGGCAAAATGGTCAAAATGCACACTAAAAATTTAAACTTTGACTTTTGGATCAAAATCAAGTTTCAAGAGTCACATTTCATCAAGACAGGTTAGAATATGAAGTTGGTTCATCAAGAAAATCAAAAGTCAAAATTACTTTGAAATAGTCAAATTTCTAAACACTTAGGAATTTTTCTAAGTATTAAGAAAATATGATAAGTTCAGAACTTCTGGCCAGATTTTCATCATGATGCAAGAGAATTCAGGAAGAAATTATGAAATGAGAGTTGTAGATATCAATAGGATCTAAAACATTGCAAAACAGAATTTCTCCTAGAAATGTTGGGATTTCAAGTTATACATCCTTGAAGGCACGTCCATGAAGCTAAAACGCTTAGTAAATTCTGAGCATTTTCAAGTCAGAATTTGGTTAGAAATTCTAGGCCAGTTTTCACATAGGTTCAATCAGAATATTCTAAGATGATTCAAAGAGAGGTTACAAAGCATGTTACAAGCTTTCTGAAAAGTCTGAGAACTCCTTCAGATCATGCTGGAGCAGGGAGATTCAAAGATCAGAAGTTGGGTGTTTGCTCTTAATCTAAGCTACATTTATGTTGAACTTCTGATCCAGTTTTAAGCTAGGTTGTATAATCTCAGATTGCAGGTCTTCTTGCTTGATAAATCTCATTATCATTTAATTATCACACCCACTTTTGAGTCTTTATCCAAAGGATCTTCCCACGTGTGACATATAAGTACCATTGTTGTTCTTGGAAAGTAAACTTTTGTACAAAGTTTATGCTGGGCCCATGCTTTACTTTTGCTTCTGAGAGTGCTTTTCCATAAATCATGCTTACAAACTCAGATTAGGCGCGGCTAAAGCTGCTAACCACTCTACTTTGCCTTGAAACATGCTTGTCCAAACTTGCTTCAAGAACAAGTCAACGCCACAACACATGATGGTTATACTCTTGACTTCTCCAAGCTTCTAAATCATTTGCCAATAAAGCTTCCAATCTTTCTGATTTGCAGCACCCCTGAGTTAGACTTCTGCTTTATCCTCTTTCAGCAATGCGCTGATTCTGACTCTTACTCTCTTATTATTTTTATCGTCACTTTATTTTCGTTAATCAAAAGCACCAAAAAATAGTTTATATTCACATGCTTTACTTTATTTCTTTAAAAAACAAAAAGTCTAAAAATATTTTCTTAAGCAAATTTATTTCTTCTCCTAACAAAAACAAAACAAGTCTATTTTCACATTTCTTGTACATTATTTCGATATGGTTGTAATAGATAATTAGGACTTTTATTTCTTGCAATCCCCATTTGTAAATTTGTACACCCCATCCCTAAATGATTGTAATAGCGTAAAAAATTTATTTTCCGCAATTTATCGCTTCCATATAAATGCTAGTAATTAGGATTTGTATGGGAAGATAAAAATCAATGCTTAGAAAACACTAATTCGAAGACAAAAATGCATGCAATCAAACACACTTTACACACGTACACCTCTAGGGTTAACTCCACTTTTTGCCTTATGAAAAATGGTCATGTTATGCATGTGATATGTCTTAGCAAAAATAATCAAAAGTACAAGATCATAGTCCCTCGATGACGCTTCGAATGTTGCCTTTCAAATGATCTTAGTCCCTCGAAAGAATTGCTAAGATATCTCACAACATTTCTATCATGACTATATGATGACCCACGCTCGTCCCTTTACATCCAAAGATAAAGCTTCTTACCAATCAATGGTAAGATAGAAACATCTAAAGGAGGAGGAAAAGAACAAAGACTTTTGGATAGGTAGAAACGTTCTTAGTTGCTTGCTCATTTTCAAATACAAACACCTTTTCAAATGTACCAACATTTTCCATGAAATATTTTCAAAAGTCCAATACTTTGTATACATTCTTATAGAGACAAGAATCATTACAAAGTTTTCCTAAACGAAGGCTCTTTTCAAAAATACTTTCAAAACCTGCCGCAAAGCATACTTTCAAACAAAAGCAATGATTTAGCAAGCAACTAAGAGCCCATAGATAACTATGGATGAAAAGGGTGATAACACCTTCCCTTTTCATAATCTACCCCCCGAACTCAAGAAAATAATCCCAAAGGTCTTTCCTGTTCTTTTCACCCTTTCCTTATTGGATAAAATAAAAGTCGGTGGTGAATCTTGCTATTCGCCACAATTGCAATCAAATGCAAAACACCCAAGTCAGTTCTCCCACCGTATTATGGAACTGGTGACTCTGCTGGGGACATATGATTACTCAAAAGTGGGGTTACCTTAGGGCTAGATCACCTTTACTTGATTTTCTTTGTTTGACTTTCTTGCTTTATATTTGGGTTCCTTATTTGGGCTTGTTTTGATCCTCTACCCGGATCTAGGACACCTTTTAGGTAAGTAGCAATAAGTTGTGGAAACTGTGCGGGGTATAGCGACATGGTCTAAGCAATAGCTACATCAGTGTGACACATTTGTTGGTACCGGTAGCCCTTGAGTAGTCAAGGAGAATACGGGGCCGTTGTGTGGTGTTTGAAGCACTAACTGACTTTAGAACCTTTATTTGACCAACTTGGCCATTAGGAAGTAGTGAGGTAGACGGCTTTGGTGCAGTCTGAAGTTGGTTTATACTCGATACTACACTCATTGAGATCAGACTTTCGGGATATTTCGGTCACCGTTAAAGAGGCTTGCGCTGAAACAATGCCTGATGAAGAAAGATCAGTGATATTGAGATCCCCTAGAACCCGATTACTATTACTATGACAGGTTTAACCAACTAAACTTCAAGAGGGTACTTACCTATAAACTCCATGCAAGCCTAAACCTAAGGACTTGTTTTCTTTGTGTGTATATGTTTAATTGTACATAACATCATAACATCATACCATTGCATATTTGCACTAACCATTTCAAGGATTATTGGGATTTATCTTTGTTCTGTTTTGTAGGACATGACTTCCACCCGCAGGAATACTATCCAAGTCAATCTCGTAATAATTCCTTCCCAACTCAAAGAGTTAGCATCGAGGGTTCCTGAGAATTCTTTGTTCACCGAAGGACATGGTCGACTCCTAAACTTGGTTACCTCAAGCATTGATGAAGACATGATGAAGGTTCTTTTCCAATTCTTCGACCCTTTGCACTATTGTTTTACCTTTCCCGATTACCAACTTGTACCTACTATGGAAGAATTCTCTTAACTCTTGAGGATTCCTATTCTTAATCAACTACCTTTCAACGGTACTGAAATAGAACCAAGCCCTGAAGAGATTTCCTGAGTGCTACATTTGCAACAATCCGATGTCACGACTAATTGGGAAACAAAAAGTGGTGTCAGAGGGTTCCTAGCCAAATTCTTGTTGGAGAAAGCCCAAGATTGTTGGAATATCTTGGTTTTACAAGCTTTTGAAGAAATCTTGGACCTTATCATCTATGGGATGGTTTTATTTCCAAATCCTGATTAACTTATAGATATAAATGCTGTCAAAATCTTCATGTCTCGTAATCCGGTGCCTACTTTGTTGGGAGATATCCTGCATTCTCTCCACTCTTGCACCATGAGGAAAAGAGGAACCCTCATGTGTTGCACTCCTCTATTGGCTATATGGTTTATTTCGCATCTCCCCCGATTTGTGTTAAAGAACGAGCATGGCTTGAGTTGGTCCAGTAGGTTGATGTCACTCAGACATTCGGATATTCATTGGTGTTCTCGATCCTTGAAGGACATTACTATCATCGACCATTGTGGGGAATTCCCTAATGTCCTTTTTCTTGGCATAGGGGAGGTATCACTTACAACCCTTGCTTAGCTTTGCAACAGTTTGGGTACGCCCGAAGGGATGGTCCTCATGATATGCTCATCCAGGGAGTGGCGTTCGACTATGAGAGCGACGATCAAGGCTACCGTCAGAGGTTTGTGCAAGCTTGGAGGATGGTAAACAAAGTGGATAGTAGGACACTGGGATGCAATAATTGTATTCCCCTTGAGCCTTACCTCATATGGGTCTGAGCTCGTGCTCAAAAGCTCGTAATGCTTTACCCATCTATCCTACCAGTTATCGTGGAGCATGTTGCTGAAGGAGATGTCCCGTATACTATCCTCTATTCTGACATGCCTACTTTTCTTGAAGACTTCCAAAAGGGTTGGATTTCGTTAAAGGAAGAGCGAGACACCTTCGAAGATCAGTTCTACACAAGTGAGAAAAGGGTTTTGGAGCTTACAAAGAAGCTACATGAAGAATAGGGCTTGAACGCCTACCTAGCCCCAAAGAGGATGTGTTTGACCTTTTGTCTTAGGAACTTATTTTGTACGCCCAAGAGGCACGTTGTAACCATTTTGAACTAATTAATGCAATTTGACATTTGTTCATTCTTTGTCTAGACGAATTTAAATCTTATAAATCCTTGAAATCATTTGCATACACATTTTTCATGCATCATAACATAACAGGTTTTCCACGACAGGTTTCCTTATCCTTCTGCTGTTTATTTTAGTAAGATGGATATCGAGAAAACAGTGAAAGACCTGCAAGCACAAAACTCCTAGTTTCAAGAGACTCTGCTAACCCTGGCCAAGGGGTAACAAGAGTTGATTACGTTATTGTCATCCAAAAAGAAGCCAAAAAGGAAAGCCCTAGTCAATGGGTAAAAGATTCAGAGAGCCGATCCGCCAGATACCGATAGTTGAAGATTCGTCTAAGGAAGACGAAAATCAAATTGGAGAAGCAAGGAGTACCCAGGCTGGGTATATCAATGATCGAGTGTCTGATGATGAAGACTATTTTGATGAGAAATATCCTCCTGCCGATGAAAAGTACAAGCATCTAGAGGATAGACTGAAGGCCGTTGAGATTCAATTCATCCCTGGTTTGGATTTTGATGATTTGAGTTTAATATTTGGGGTTGTCATTCCCTACAAATTCAAGATACCAATCTTCGTTAAATATGATGGAGTTTCCTTCCCAAAGCTTCACCTGAAGTCTTATGTATGCAAAATACAACTGCACACCACCGACAAGAAACTTTGAGTCCACTTCTTTCAAGAAAGCTTGGATGGGACTCAACTAGAGTGGTCTTACCAATTGGAAGGTTCCCGTATCCATACATGGGAAGACTTAGCCACTACTTTCTATCACCAATACCAATACAATGTCGACCTGGCGCCGACTAGAGTTAAACTACAAGACATGAGATGGGTAAAAACGAAGGGTTCAAAGAGTACGCTCAAAAGTGGAGGGATCTTGCCAGTAGGGTCCAACCACCGTTAACTGATAGGGAACATATTGATATGTTTATGGGTACGTTATCTGGTCCATTTTTCAACTTATTGGTTGGTTGTTCTTCGTCTGGTTTCACCGAGCTGGTCCAGACCGGTGAAAGGGTCGGTAGTGGTATCAAGAGCGGGGAAATCCCCATAACGTCTACTTCTACCTCCAATCCCGTAAAGAAACCCTACACTGGGAAGAAAGAAACTAATGTTGCATATGGGGCAAGGGCCCGTACCAAGAAGGATAATCTTCAGTCCGTTAATGCTGTTCTGATTTCCAACCCAACTCCTTTTCAAAGACAATCTTCCAATCATCAATGATTTGAGGGTCCACGAAGAAAATCACCCGGATAGGCATGTCGCTTTCCCAATACTTACAACACTTGTTAAAGGATAACTTAGTGACACTGCATAATCCACCGTCCAATCCGGATACCTCATCACCTAAATACAATCTGAATACCAAGTGTGCATATCACTCGAATAGTCCCGGGCATGAGACCGATCAATTTTGGGCACTGAAGAATAAAATTCAAGACTTAATAGACAACAAGGCCATCGAATTTGATCCGCCTATAATTCCCAATGTGATAAAGGCACCAATGTCAAACAATGGCAAAGGTGTCAATGCAATTGAAGACACCATTTTTGTTTCCTCTGTCGAAGACTTAACTACTCTGTTGACTGTTATAAAAAAGAATCTGTTAAAAGTCAGGGTTTTCCCTGGCTGTTTGAAGGACTGTGATTGTTGCGCTAAATAAGTTAATGGATGCGAATGGATGAAAGAAGGTGTTTAACGCCTGATGAATAGCCATGAGATCCTATTTGAGAAAACTCTGTTCACAAAAAGTTTGACCAATAAGATTGAAGACCTCTCCATCATAACAATTTCAAACAAGCCTTTTAGGATCTCCTCAAAGGGTCCTATCAGGATTTCAAATGAACTGACTGTTACTCCTCTGATAATTACTGCCCCTGGGCCAATTCCGTATTCTTCCAATAAATCAGTACCATGGAACTATGGTGCTGAGGTGTTTTATCATGGAATAAAGAAAGATGCTTGGATTGAAGAAAGCAAGGCTGGTGACATTGGTAATATTGCTGGCTCTAGCAAGGTAACCATAACTGAGAGAATCTTTCCGCCCAACATTTCACCACCAACTGCTATAACGGCACCTATCTGCATCACTACTGCTAAGTCTAGTGCTGACACAAGGGGAAAAGAAAAAGTAGTTGAGCCTGCTGAGACAGAGACGCCTGTAAAAGATGTTGTTGTTGAAGAACCTTCAGCTCAAGAAATGGATGAGATCTTGAAAATTATAAAGAGGAGTGATTTCAAGATAGTGGAACAGTTAGGGCAAACCCCTTCTAAGATCTCCATGTTATACTTGCTACTTTATTCTGATGCTCATGCCCGGGCGTTGATCAAATTCTTAAATAAAGCTCATGTCCCTCATGAGACCACAACTGATCAATTCGAAAATTATATGGCAAGTTTGATGGCTGACAACAATTTGGGGTTTTCGGATGTTGATCTAACACCACTTGGAAGAAACCATAATAAAGCTCTGCATGTTTCTGTTGAATGTAAGGGGACTACCCTAGCACATGTTCTGGTTGACATCGTCTCTTCTCTAAACATGCTACCCAAGGGCGCTTTGGACCGGTTAGACTATGAAGGATTGGTGTTGAAGACGAGTGATATCATTGTTAGGGCTTTTGATAGGTCCAAAAGGACATTTCATGGATAGGTAGATCTCCCGATCAAAGTGGGCTCACAAGTTTTCAACTCTGCTTTCTATATCATGGACATCCGTCTGGCTTACTCTTGTTTGCTGGGTCGCCCTTGGATCCAGGAGCAAGGGCAGTAACATCTACGCTTCACCAAAAGCTCAAATACCCAGTCAAGGGGAGGATCGTCACTGTTTGTGGTGAGGAGGAATTCATGGTAAGCCATCTCAATTCTTTCAAATATGTGGAGATGGATGGCGAATTTATAGAAACCTTGTGCTAAGCTTTTGAAGTTGTTCCCGCTATGGTTGCTACTGCCAAAGTTTCCTCCGAGATGCCCAGAGCTGATAAGGTTGTGCCAAACATGGTTTCATTCAAGGACGCTCGTGCCGCAATTGAAGAAGGAAGTTGTGATACCTACGGGCAACTCCCCGAGATCTCGTTCAAAGCAGACAAATGTGGTTTGGGTTTTACTATCAAGGCTCATAAACAAGTGAGGCATGCTCGCGTGAGAAAGCCCTCTCTCCGTATTGGTAATCATGAAGTAAACGTTGTGGAGGATTCTGATGATGAATGTGCAGTTGAATAATGGGTATACCCTACTACAATAGAGCTCAACAATTGGCACGTAAAGGACTTTGTTCCCATCTCTTTCATTGAGGAGTAATTACTTGTTTATTGCTTTCTATCAATTCAAGAGCCTTTTGTCTGTAATATTAAACAATGACTTTAAGCCATATGCCTTGCCCGGGGCACTATGGTCCATTTGTTAAGGGTTTTATTTATGTTCATTTTATCATATGATCATTCAATATAAACTATTGGACTTTTTGCATTCAAATTTTTGAGCTCATTGTCTTTCTTTCTCTTTAATACACTTTTCAAATAGCCATGTGTGATACGGTGGGAGAACTGACTTGAGGTTTTGCGTTTGTTTTCGCAAATGTTTCGGTTGAGCAAGAGTCGCCACCGACTTTTTATTTTATCCTAAGGTTAAAAAGCACAGCAAAAACCTTTGAGATGTTTTCTTGGGTTCGGGGAGTAGATTATAGAAAGGGAAGGTATTAGCACCCTTTCTATCCATGGTTATCCATGGGCTCTTAGTTACTTGCTTAGATCAACTTGCCTTGATTTTCAATTGTTTGAAATGGTGCTTTCAATTGTTTGAAATAGTGCTTTGTGTGTGTGTTTGAAAATGTTTTGAAAAGAGGCCATTTGTTGTGGCAACCTTTGTAATGATCCATGTTTGAATGTATACAAAGGTGTACTTATCTTTTGAAAAGTTTTCAATGTTTTTGAAAGTTGTTTTGAAAGTGTGTTGTGATGTGTGGTTTTGAAAAATAGGCAAGTGTTTTTGTTTTGCAAGTTGGCAAGTAACCAAGAGTTGTCTACTCCTAAATATTTACTCAAAGATCTTTGCTATGTTTTAACCCTTTTAACAATATTGTTCCACCAATGTATTCGGTGGACAATCTTGTGTTAGGATGTGAACGGGACGGGTGTGGGTCATCGTTTAGACCATGATTGCAATGGTGCCAAGTGTCTTTGGGCAATTTTTCCTTTTAAGGGACTTGATCATTTTTGTTTAAGCAACTTGATAGCGTCATCGAGGGACTATGATCATTTGATTGTTTTGTTTTGCCAAAGATACCTAACATGCAATATGGCCCATTATTGAAGGCAACAAGTGGAATAACCCTAGGGGTGCAAGTGTGATTGGTGTTGTCCATTTTCATGCTTTGTTATCTTTGAATTAGGTCAAGCTATTGTTTGGTTGATTTTTGCATACAAATCCTAAGTCTATCATGGCATATTTAGAAAGCTTTTAAAATGCGGAATTTAAAGTCCTAAACTATTACAACATAATTATGGGATGGGGGGTACAAATGTTCAAATGGGGGGTATTTTAGCAAGAAATTTAAATCTAACTATTACATCCAAATTGAAATTTTACAAGGTATTTAATTGCACAATAATTAAATAAAATAAATATGCAAGATGCAAAAAATGATTTTTATATGTATGTAAAAAGTATTTTTTATGTGTCAAATAAACAAAAATAAAAATGAATAATTTTTGGGTATTTTTCATGTTTAGGGCAAAATCCTAATTTACTAAATAAAAATGGGTAATTATTATTTATATGCGATATTTATTAATTATGTACAAAAATAAATAAAAAAAAGAAAGTATATTGTAAAAAAGGTATTTTTGAGGTTAAATATTAATAAAAATAAAAATGTATTATTTTGTATTTTTATCCTAAATATTCTAATAAATATATAAGTATTTATTATATTTACTAAATATATTAAATATATATAAAAAATAAAATATTTAATATTTACAAAAAAAAGTATATTTTTTATAAAATGTTTTCAAAAGATAAAACAAAATAAAATCAGAAGATAAAAATGTATTAGTATTATTTCTAGTATTTTAAATAAAAGTATTTATATATTTATTTACATCTAAACTAAATGAAACCAAATAAATACCAAATAAAATGCAAAAAATGTGATAAAAATATTTTTAATGTTTTTTCATGTTTGGATAAAAATATAAAATCAAAATCAAAAGGAAAAAAAATCAAAAATGACAAATATATCTCAAAATGGGCCAGGGGGTGCAAGTGGAAAATGAGTGATGCAAATAGAAAGTCAAACTCAGGCCCAGCCCAAGAGGAGTTGTCTTCAACCTCCAGACTGGTTTGAACAACAACAACACGCGTTTCCTAACTCCTGATTCCTGGACTTTCAAGCAAAACTCATAACACCAAAAATGTAGAGCATCAAGAGACGAATCCAGACATATAAAGAACTTAACTTAACTCTAAGAAACGAAAGAGAATTTCTTCATCCCTAATTCCTGACCTAAGTTTTTTTTTAATATTCAGGTTCCAAATTCTCTCAGCACACATAACATAAATGCAAAGTAATTATATGTGTAGCTTCAGGGCCATGAGTAGAGCATTTTTCATTCATAAACCTAAACTTAACTCTTCCTAGATTGAGAGATAGAAGTCCATGAACTTACCTGTTCAGCTTGGATCGTGTATGACAATGGAGGTACTTTCAAGGCAAGGTGAAGACTTGTACAGCTTGCTTGAAGTTCAGGGATGCTTCTCCAATGCTTGGTGTGCTTTGAATCTTGCTGTATCAAGCTACAGAAGTCAATCTGCAAGAGAGAAAAGTAAAAATGGCAAAACTGGTTAGAGGTGTTACAGTTCCAGTTCAATGCTTGGAATAGCTTGTATGGATGTTATGGAAGGTGTATGAAGTGGTTTGGATGAAAATGCACGATGGAAATGAGCTGTGCCACTCATTATGCAGGGATGCATTGTTTTGTGCAGCAAAATGGTGATTTTCTGTATGAGGAGGGATCAAGGGTTAAAGGCTCGTGTTTTAGGTCTGTTAGGGAGTATGGAAAGTATGGAGAAAGTTTGTCTTGGCTTGTGGTTGCAGCAATGTGAGATGTTGTTGTATTTGCAAAATTGCTTCTATCTTAAGTTTAAAAATGCCAAATTGAGTTACAAGCTTATGCAGTCCCCCTAAACATGCTGCCAAGCTTTGTCTTGATCAGTGGGATATGTCTAATAACTTGTGCCTCAGAGATTTGCATTGTACCTCTTGGATTGTAAACTTGACATAAAGTGTAACTTTACAAAAATGGATAACTTGCTTTTTCTAATTAAGGCTTAATTCTTCATGCAATGACCAAATGCACAAAATAATATCTTGGAACAATGGTTTGGCATTTAATTATTGAGTGTAAATGAGATTAGAGGCCTGTAATGTAGCTTGCACATGCTGAGTTTGAAAATGCACAAGTTATGAACATGCATTTGGCCATGAATCAAAGTGACTTTTGCCCATATTGTCAAATTCGATTCTCCCTAACCACAAGGGTGTTTGAGAAGTTCTTGGACAATTTGGAAAGCTTGGAATGTGTACTACAATCCATCTTTGTAATGCAAGTTGAAATTCCAAGTGAAAGCATGTGAAAAGTGGCCATGAAGTTAGGCAAAAATCCTGCCTAGCATAGGTCAAAAATTTTCTAAGTTAAAAATGTTTTGCACCCTTGTTCCAAAAATCATAACTTGAGCTACAAGCTTCTTTTGAGGAAGCTTTGTGAATCAAAGTTGTAGATTTTGCAATGGAATACAACTTTCATGTTTTGGGTTTTCCTTGAATCCAAATGTATCTTGATGAGAAAGTGGGACAAAGTTAGGAAAAAATTAGAGATTTTCATAACTTAGAAAAATTCTAAGTTATGAAAATTCTTCATTTCAAACCCTAATTTGTGATTTTTGATTTCTTGATGAACAAGTTTCATAATTTGACATGTCTTGATGAAAAATGAATCTTGACACTTGATTTTGACCAAAAAGTCAAAGTTTGACTTTTCAGTATACAGTCAAATTTGGCTCAGTTGACTGGAAAATTCATCTGTCAATCTTGTGCATTTGGGATCTTTTGAATTTGTTGAACATGTCAAGACAATGCCATTGAGTCCTTGGGTCTATATGTGAGCTTGGTTTGCCATTGGCTAGGTCAAACAGTCAAAAATTGCCTTTGTGCAGTCAAAACCCTAAAAATGACCATTTTGCCCTTTTGGTGATCTGATCAAATTTCTTGTGGAATTGTGATCCAAACTTGATCAAATGGTCCATATGAGTTCATAATGTTGATATGGGTCAAAAATCATGAGGTTTGACTGTCAATTGACCACAGTTGACTTTTCCCCAATACAATTGATTTCTAGGTCAATTGTCCAATTGACTGGGCAAAGATTGGAATCAAGGCTTGAAACTTGGTATGGATAAACTTGTGAGTCCAACATGAAGCATGAAATTCATTTTGGGAATTTTAGGTCAAAACATCTTTGTGCAAACACAAACCCTAATTTGGGTCAACAGTGCAAGGAGGAGTCTTGAGCAGAGCAAACCCTAACTAGATCTTGAGCTCCAAAGGTCTTGTGATGAGAAAATGTTGAGGAAATGGGAGGGCAAATTTTGGGGTACAACAGTTGCCCCTGTTCAATATTCTTAGACCTGAAGAGTTAGATTGGCAAGTTTGCCTTTCGCGACTCGAGGGTAAAAGGAGATTGGACACTAGAGTGCCCGGAAATTTGCACTCGCATGCTGGAGTATCAGCAATGTGATGTCGGGAATGGGCTTATAGATGCAATTTGGAGATAGGATGGATAGGAGGATGGGCTTATAGATGCCATCTGGAGGTGTGACAGAACCTTGTCGGGAATGGGCTTATAGATGCCATTGGAAGTGTTGATCGCGTAAGAGATTCCTTAGCGAGAACTTGCGTATTTTGAGAAAGGAAGATGTTTCCTAGCCTGTTACAGGTGTTGATCTTCAAACTCTTCATGTAGATATGCCCTGGCTAGGTACAGGTATCGAATCTACAATCAAACGCTCACAGATATTCCCTGGCTAGATACAGGAATCGAATCTGGAATCGGTCATCTACAGATGTGCCATGGCTGGATACAGGTATCGAATCTGGAATTTGTCATCTTCAGATATGCCCTGGCTGGATATAGGTATCGAATCTGGAATTTGTTAAAGGTTGGTAGAGATAGCTTTCCTGGCTGGATACAGGTGTAAACCTCTAACCTGAGAATGAAAGATAATTTCCTGGCCTGTTACAGGGGTTGATCTTCAAACTCTTCATGCAGATATGCCCTGGCTAGATACAGGTATCGAATCTACAATCAATCACTCACAGATGTGCCCTGGCTAGATACAGGAATCGAATCTAGAATTGCGATAGTTGATAGTAATCATCTTTGGATTGACTTTTTCCTGAAAAGGCAAAACATTAGTTGTATGCAATGTCATGATGTATGAAATGCATGATGTCATGATGCTCAAAATGTGATAGTGTTGTATGCATTTTATCATGTATGTAAGCAAGATGTATGAAATGTGAAATGTCTAAGAATGTATTTTCGTCTAGGAAAATAAATCCTTGACGACTGCCGGGAATTTGTGGAATCCTGGGCTGATGTTGAAGAGTAGAGTTCTTCGTTTCCGCTGGGGATGATGGTTGCAAGAATAAACCGGTAGGAGAAGATGACTCTATTGGGGAATAAACTTGTTGGAGAGATTACTCTGAGGGGAATAAAATAGGTGAAGATATTACTCTGCGGGGTACTACTCTATGGGAAGAGATACTTCGCTGAGGTTTTGATGAGGGCTCCGCTGGGGATTCCACTGATAAGTTATGTTGGGGAACTTGATGAGCTCCGCTGGGGATAGGAAGAACTTCGTCGAGGACGAACTTTCCGTGGTAATTAGCTAAGGATAACCCAGTTATAAGCCCTGGTGGGAAAATAACCTTTGAATGAAATCGGGGAGAGACATATGTACTCTGCAGGTGATAAGCTTCCAGAATCTACTGGGGATAAGCTTCAGAATCTACCGGCGACTTCACTGGGGATGTGGATTCCACTCTCCTGGGGAAACTTTTGAGCTGTACTGGGGAATGGCTACACTGGATGTCTGTATTCCGCCGGGGAACAATCTTATATTAAGACTACCGGGGATGCTTGCTGAGGAATGTCTATACTCCACTGGGGAATGTTTAGATCTTCTGGAGATACCTAACTTCCTTAAGGCTGATAGTAGACTAATTTGACTTAGGGAGAGTATCGCTGACTTGCTAGGGGAAAAATGTGCATTTTCAGGGCTGCTGGGAGACCAACTCTTCCTGGGGAGAGTATTTCTGAATCTTGTCTTATTCTGTGGGGAGTTGAGGTAACTTGGTTACGTTCTTCAGCCGAACCTACCTTGGTACCTTGTGGACAAAGCAACTAGATCGCTTAGACGATTCTTAATTGCCCCTGCTTCTGATGTCACCTGTAATTAGTCCTTTATTTCGTATGCAAATATTTATGATTAGCAATTAATGTCAAATGCATATATCAAGAATGAACATTGGACATTCTTTGCAAAACAAAACAGAAAAAGGAAAAAACGATGGGTAATTTGTCTGAAAAATTGAACTTGTATTGATTTTGAAGTTTGCCTGTAAATAGGCGTTTTTGTACAAGAGGCTGACGTCCTAGTAGGAGAACGCCGCCGAACAGCATAGAGTTTATACAATTTTGAAAAGGAAACAAAAAACAGCTATGTGAAAAATAATCCCACTGGGTTCCAATTCTGCTATCGCCTTTATGTCTTCAAACATCTCATCACTTTGCTGCTTAGTTGAATATTAAGTTGATTGATCGATGCCGTCTGAGCCCGATAATTGATGCTGAATTCTAGATGCAAGGTGATCCAATGAGACATAGTATTACGCTTTATCCCTAACTTTTTCCTGGACCGCCCTTTCGGGTTTTTAGTCCACCGGGATACCCATTTTTGCCCAAGCCGCCTTTTCAGGTTTTCGACTTGCCGGGTGTACAGATTTTTTCATTTCATCCCTTATTTTTGCCCGAACCCTTTTGGTTCGCCGGGAAGCCCTTATTTTTTCCTAGGTGTGTCAACCTAGCGGGTCCTTGACTCATGCGTAGTATCTTTTTACTATGTCTGCATTGGCAGGGTGAGGAAGGTCGTCACTGTCCATGGTGGTTAGAATCATAGCTCCTCCTGAGAAGATATGTTTAACCACAAATGGCCCTTCCAAGATGTAGTTTTACACAGACTCATCATCAGGCAACCCTACACCGGTTCCTTCTTTCATTCAGATGCAGTTTGACATGGACTCATCGTCAGGCAACCCTACACAGGTTCCTTCTTTCAACTTACAAGATCACAATTTAACCAACAATCTCCAGATGGCATCTATAAGCCCATCCCCGACAAGATTCTGTCACATCTCCAGATGGCATCTATAAGCCCATCCTCCTATCCATCATCTCTCCAAATGGCATCTGTAATCCCATTCCCGACATTACATTGCTGATACTACAATATGCGAGTGCAAATTTCTGGGCACTCTAGTGTTCAATCATCTTCCACCTTCGGATCACGAAAGGCACGCAAGCCAATCTACATCCTCGGCTTTAAGAAGATTGAACAGGGGCAACTGTTGTACTCCAAAATTTGCCCTCCCATATTCCTCAAGATTTGTCAAGAATGATCTTTAAATTGTTCAAGATTTCTCAAGAGTTGTACAGTTCAAACCACCTCCTAAGCCAGCTGAAATTAGAGTTTTGATTCCTTCAAAGAATTTGAGGTTTTCAATAGGTAAATCAAGTCTCATATGCCTATATGCATCCCCAAGCACCTACATGCCAAGTTTCAAGACTCACGGTGCCAATTTGCACAGTCAAAAGCTCCATTTGACCAACAGTCAACTACAGGGGTAAAATGGTCATTTTACAGTCAAAAGTCAAAAAATTTGGTCAACATCTTGTTTTGAGTTCACAATCATCATTTGATCAAGTCTTGATCATGATTCCTCAAGAATGGCTCAAAAATCATCAAGGTGCAAAAAGTTACTATTTTGGGACAGTAGAAAAGTCAACTGTATCTTGACCAAGGCATAACTTTTTCATGGTTCATCAGAAAAATCCCATCCAATGCTCATTTTTAAGGGGATGACATTTCCTACAAACCATATTCACATTCCAAGTCCAAGAAATGCTCTCACAAAAAGTTATCAATTTCTACATTATAGGTCAAATTCAAAAGTCAACAAAAGTGCACTTTAAGTCAAAGACCATAACTTGAGATTGGTAAATCCAAATGACATGGGACCAAAGGCATTGGTTAGAGGACTTCAAGACCTTTCCAAACTGTCCAAGAACATGTTCATATTATCAAAATTGAGCAATATATGCATTGGAGAAGTTGGGAAATTTTTGTGAATTTGCAAAAGTCAACTTTGCTCAAAACACTTTGTTTTTGCTAATGGGCCTCAAATTTCTTCTTGAAACTTTATCCATGGCCTATGCACGACCCATCAAGCCTAACTGAATTTATTTTCTTATTTTTATTAATTAATTGGATTTTTAATCAATATTAATTCATTTAATTAATTTAAATTGTAGGAAATACAAAGATTTGATTTTTCAATCTTTTTGTGAAGCAAAAGTGGTCAAGATATGCTGGAAAATTCGTGCACCAAGTCAAAGATGCAATATCTCCCAATTTGGCAACTTTTTCCAATCATGAAGATTCAAAAATATTTGATTTTAATCAAATATTCAATCATCATTCCAAGGGATTTTTGTGCAAGATTCTGACCTAATTCCCTTCTCCTATACATACACAAGCCAACCCTAATCATGCACACGTGAAAGCACTGCAGACAAAGCCATAGCAATATTGAAAAAATTCAAGAAAACTTGAAAATTGTTTTCTATATTCCAGGCCAATTCAAGGACTTTTATTGACTCTAATACCTTGCAGGGGTTCTTAGGAACGTGTAGCAATCAAAACCAGGCCTTAAAGCTACAAGAATCATCAAGAACAGTTTAACGATTTGCATTTTATTTTCAGAATCGTGCAGTTCAATTCATGCATATTTAACGTGCTTTTGTGTTTGTTTTGCATTGCTAGAACTCATATGAAGCTGATGGTATAGTTTAATTGGATTAAAACGCACAGAATCAAAAGATGCCATTGATGAATTTTAGGGTTCATAAGCTGTCAAATTAGGGCTTTACAGTACAGGAAAAATTAAGCCTTGTGAGACCCATGATTGAATTCAGGAGACTCAGACGAACGTAACTGGACCCTCGCGAAATATTTATATACAACACAGGGCTAATCGCTATTTTTGGTCATTGCATATTGTGGGGGTTAAAAACCCCCGCTATCTAATGTCCTTTTGCAGCTACAAACGAGGAAGATGATGATGTGTTATCATGTCATTGGACCATTTGAAAAATACGCGCGTGTTTTTGTGTTACAGTACATGCACTAATGTTTTATATATTATAATTGCTTGTTATTCTAAATACAAACGCGTGCAAATGGCTTGGTGGTTGATGTGCTGGCTTGGAATCATTGGGACCTGGGTTCGAATCCCAGGTCCCCCAAATATTTGTTTCTATTTTTCTTCATATGATTACATGCAGGCTTCAGGAAGTGTTCCACCATATACCTCCAAACATCAACGCGTCATGTGGCTTCAGGCATGAATCCAAAGGCCAGGATGGAGTGATCACCATACTCTCAGTCAACCATGCGCGTGGGGGATCTCCAAAGTCAAACAGGCTTGTGTACAAATGGGCTTGAAATCTCCAAGGACACCTCCATATTGGGCCAGCACCCCCCCTGGTTTATTATTTTTCTTTTGTATTTTTCCATTTAACTATTTACTAATTATTATTATTATTATTTAATTAACTCACAAATTAATTATTTTCATAATAAAATCAGAAAAACATAAAATATAATATTTTTCTTATTATTATTAATTTCACCTTTAACTTATTATTGTTGTAAATAAATGTAATTAATTAATTTAGTCTTTTAATTAGGTTAATTTCAACAATTTTTTGCAATAAATAAAAATCATGTAGAATTAGGGTTTTACTAACTTTTAATCATGTTTTCCTTTTTTATTTATTTCCCTTAAAAACATTAAAAAACTAAAAAATACTTTTTTTCTTTTAATTAATTGATTAGTTTTAGGGTTAATTTAATTAAATGCATAATAACCAAAAATTCATTCTTTTCTCAAAAAGGGTCAAAACCCTAAGGACTTCTCCGATCCAATTTCTTTTCGCGCATATTAATTTTTGATCATATTTATGTAATTGCTCCGAGAATGTAATAGCGTAATTAGGACTTTTTATCGCTTTCTTTTTATTTCCCGCATTTACTTTTCAAGGGTTGTTTTTGGCGATGTAAATACCCGACGCCTTGTAATAGCGTAGATTTACTTTCCGCAATTTACGTTCCGCATAATTATTAACTGCTATGCATGAGAAGACTTGTTCTCAAAATAAAATCAAAACGTAGCTCACCATGACATGTGCAAAGATAATTAAATTGAAACCTGACACACTCGCACATGCCACTCCTAGGGTACGCCTCATTGGTTGCCTCGAACGTGGTCATTGAGTATAGGGTGTTTTAGAGGTCGCCCTCCTGTCTAAAGATCCAAGTTGCCTCGAAACGGTTGCCTCGGATAAAAAGGATCTAGGACATTAGGGTTACCGCTAAGGCGTCCTACTATTGCTTTGGTGACCACACATGTCCCATTAATCGAATTGACCCGAAACTCCAACGACAGTGCTACCTACTTCTCAATAGTGGGATAGTACTGTCTAAAGGATATTTACACAGCTTAATTTCTTTTGAGTAGGTAGAGGTTCTAAGGTACTTGCTCTTTCAAAACAAAAACAACTTTTCGCACTTACACTTTTCTGACAAAAGTTTTTCAAACAAACACTTCATGACACTCTTGAGGACTGATACAAGAGTTAAACGAAGTTTTCAAACAAACTTTTTCAAAACCCACAAACACAAGAAAAGCAAAACATTTTTGAAAACATAGTGAGCAAGTACCTAAGAGCCCGTGGATAACCACAGATAGAAAGGGTGCTAACACCTTCCCTTTCTATAATCTACCTCCCGAACCCGAGAAACATCTCGAAAAGGAATTTTGCTGTGTTTTTGTCCTTTCCTTGTTGGAGAAAATAAAAGACGGTGGCGACTCTTGCTTACCGCGACATTTTGTGAAACGCAAACGCGAACCAGCATTCCAAAACAGTCAGTTCTATTTCCACCGATCACACTCCAGTTATAATCAAATCAAGATGGCTGCTGAAGACATAGAGAAGACCACCTTTGTTATGCAATGGGGCATCTTTTGTTACAAGGTCATGCCATTCGGATTGAAGAATGCAGGGGCAACATATCAAAGGGATATGGTAGCTTTGTTTCATGATATCATCCATCATGAAATAGAGGTATATGTGAATGATATGATTGCAAGGTCAGAAACTGAGGAAGAACATCTCAACCATTTATACAAGCTATTCGAGAGGCCGAAAAAGTACAAGTTGAGATTGAACCCTAATAAGTGCACATTCGGAGTACAATCTGGAAAGCTTCTAGGTTTTGTTGTCAGTGGTAAAGGCATCAAAGTTGATCCTGCAAAAGTAAAAGACATTCAAGAAATGTCAGACCCCCATTATGAAAATGAGGTTAGAGGATTCTTGGGTCATCTTAACTACATCGCCCGCTTCATATCTCACTTAACTTCTACTTTTGAGCCAATCTTCAAACTCTTGAAGAAACATCAAGTAGTCAGATGGAATGATGAATGCTAAGCTGCCTTCGAAAAAATCAAGGAATATCTACAAGAACCTCATATCCTCATGCCTCCAGTCGAAGGAAGACCCTTGATCATGTACTTGACTGTGCTAGAGAATTCTATGGGGTGTGTGTTGGGCCAACATGACGAGTCTGGCCGAAAAGAGCATGTTATTTACTACCTGAACAAAAAGTTTATCGACTGTAAAACCAGATATTCACTGCTCGAGAAAACTTGTTTTGCTCTAGCATGGGCTGCTCACTGGCTAAGACAGTATATGTTGAATCATACCACTCTATTGATTTCTAAGATGGACCCTATCAAATACATCTTCGAGAAACCTACTCTTTTCGGACGGATAGCTAGATGGAAAATAATCCTGACTGAGTACGATATCCAATACACGACATAAAAAGCCATCAAAGGAAGTGTATTTGCAGATCATTTATCCCATCAAGTTGTTGATGATTATCAGTCTATGAACTTTGACTTCCCGGATGAGAATATTATGCTAGCGACCGACTGTGCAAAACCTGGACCATATGACGGACCTGAACAAGGATCCTGATGGACTATGGTCTTCGATGGGGCTTCCAACGCTTTGGGTAACGGAATTGGTGTTGTGATAGTTTCTCCTGATGGTTGCCACACCCCTTCCACTGTTAGACTGTGCTTCAATTATACAAATAACATGGCTGAATATGAGGCATTCATTTTGGGTCTGAAGGCTGCCATTGATTTAAGGATCAAGCATTTGAATATGCTCGGAGATTCTGATCAGGTAATTAACCAAGTAAAAGGAGATTGGGACACCAAACACCCTAATCTTATCCCTTACAAGGAGCTTGTGCTATCTCTAATTCCTTACTTCGAAGAAATCACCTTTGAACACTTCCCTAGAGAATAAAATCAGTTAGTCGATGCTTTGGCCACAATGTCTTCTATGTTCAAGGTCAAATGGGACAACGAAGCTCCTATGATTACAATTGAGAGATTCGACGAACCTGTGCACTGCTATAAGCTTGACACTGACGTCGAGAAGCCATGGTACCATGAGGTGAAGAGATACCTTGAAGCACAAGAGTACCGCAAAGGAGCATCCATAAATGATAAAAAGTTCTTATGAAGATTCTCAGCCAAATTCTTCCTAAGCAATGGAATCCTATACAAACGCAATCATGATTCTACTCTACTCCGATGCGTGGACAAGAAGGAGGCAAAGAAAATTATGGAAGACATGCATGATGGTCTCTTTGGGACTCACTCTAGAGAACAAACTATGGCCAAGAAAATCCTGAGAGCTGGATACTATTGGTCAACAATGGAGACTGATTGTCATCACCACTCAAGGACTTGCCACAAATGCCAAATATATGCTGACAAGGTCCATGTGCCTCTTGTCCCTCTAAACTTCATGACTGCTTCGTGGTCGTTTGCAATGTGGGGGCATTGACATGATTGGAGATATTAAACCTACTACTTCCAGTGGACATCACTTCATTCTTGTCGCTATTGATTATTTCACCAAAAATGGGTCGAAGCTGCCTCATTTGCCTCAGTCACAAAGAACATTATAGCCAAATTCATCAAGCATAACCTCATCTGCCGCTATGGTATCCCCGAAAGGATCATCACTGACAATGGGACCAATCTTAACAATGATATGATCACAGAACTTTGCACTCAGTTCAAAATCAAGCATCACAATTCTTCTCCTTATAGACCTAAAATGAATGGTGTAGTGGAAGTCGCCAATAAAAACATTAAGAAGATTGTGCAGAAGATGGTAGTGACCTGCAAAGACTGGCATGAGATGTTACCGTTTTCTCTTCATGGCTATCGTACTTTAGCTCGGACATCAACTGGGGAAACTCCCTTTTCTTTAGTCTATGGCATGGAAGTTGTCCTACCAGTGGGATTTCATATTCCCTCACTAAGGGTTATGAACAAAGCAGGCTTAGGCGAAGACGAATGGATTCAGACAAGATTGGATCAGTTGAACTTGATCGATGAAAAGCGACTAGCTGCCATTTGTCATGGTCAGATATACCAAAAGCGTATGATCAAGGCTTTCAACAAAAAGATCAGACCTCGAGTATATCAAGCGGGTGGCTTGGTAATAAAGCGCATCATTCTTCCCCAAGGCGACCCCAGGGGAAAATGGAATCCCACTTACGAAGGGCCATTTGTTGTCAAGAAATTTTTCTATGGTGGTGCCATGATGCTGACTACTATGGACGATGAAGATTTCCCACATCCTGTGAATGCGGACATAGTTAAAAAATACTATGCATAAGAGACCCGCTAGGTTGACACACCTAGGCAAGATAAGGGCATCCCGGCAAACCCATGGTTTGGGCAAAAATTAGGGATATATGCAAAAGCTTATACACCAGGCAAGTTGAAAACATGAAAGGGCGACTTGGGAAAAAATAGGTATCCTGTTGGGATGAAAACCCGAAAGGGCGGTCCAGGAAAAAGTTAAGGATTGAAAGTCTATGACTATGTCCCGTGGCATCACCACTGTCGACTTTATTACCAAGGTCCGAGTTCAAACGGTCCAAGATCAATCCAATCAACTTTCGTCAATGGCAAGGGACGTTCGAAGACATTGGTGCAATAGTAGAGTTGGAACACAATGAGATCACTTCCACATGGCTATTATCTTTATTTTCAATTTTGTTTTCCTTCCGACGATTTCCTCTTACTAAGATCTCTGTCTCTTTGTACAAAAACGCTTATTCATGGGCAAAACATCAATACAAACATACTTTGAAGTGAAAACTTTTTGTTTTTGTTTTGAGTGCAAAGATGTCCAATGACTAAAATTGAACGAACATATGCATATGAACATAATTAAACTATTTAGAAAATTTGTGCCACCAAGTAGCAACGAGCATCTGTTTAATGCAGTTGAGATATCCCCACAGAGTTATCTCATTATCATTATCCCCACAGAGCCTGTTACAATAAACCTTTACCCCAACAGAGTTGTCCACAAAGTTGGATTTATGCAAACCTCGATCAAAATCTCAATCTCTCGACAGCCCTCTCCTCAGCTGAGTTGGTCTTAAAAGGAGAAGCCTTGTGGATTTCTTCCTAAAGAATTCACCTTGTCAGCATGTCATCAAATTTTCTCTTCAACAGGGTTTATTCCCCAACAAAACAATACACTCCTCAACGAAATCATCTCCTATTCAAATAACTTTCAGTTACTATGAAGCCTGGACCCGACCAGATAATAGTTAACGTTTCAATATACTATGAAGCCTGGGCCCGACCAGATAATAGTTTAACTTCTCAAGACACTATGAAGCCTGGACCTGACCAGATAATAGTTTAACTCCTCGAGGTATTGAAAAACCTGGACTCAACCAGACAAGAGTTTAACTTCTTTTCCCCAGTAGAGTTTGCCTCTACCCCCAGCAAGTTATTGTGAAGCCTAGATCCGACCAGATATCAATTCAACTTTATCCTTTCAAGAAAGTTACTGTAAAGCTTGGACCTGACCAGATATCAGTTCAATTTCAATCCTTTCAAACAAGTTACTGTGAAGCCTGGAATCCGGCCAGATATCAGTTCAACTTCTTCCTTGCCAGCAAGCTACTGAAAAGCCTGGACCCGACCAGATATCAGTTCAAGTAAGTTATTGCGAAGCTTGGAATCTGGCCAGATAGAAATTAACTTCATCCAACTCAGAAATCTGTGAAACCTGGAATCTGACCAGATAGCAGTTTAATGTTAGTAAGTTGATGCGAAGCTTGGAATCCGATCAGATGATAGTTTAACTTCATTCTTCCAAGAAATTTTCTGCAAAGCCTAGAATCCGACCAGATAATAGTTAATTTAATCTTCCCCGGTAAGTCACTGTGAAGCCTGGAACCCGACCAAATAATAGTTTAACTTCAAGAAATTTTCTGCGAAGCCTAGAATACGACCAGATAACAGTTTAGTTCACATTTTCCCCCTGCAAGTCACTACAAAGCCTGGAATACGACCAGATAGCATACAACTTCATTATCCTCAACAAATTGATGCCAAGCTTGGATTCCAACCAAATAACATCCAACTTCCGATATTCTCCAATCAGGAATAACTCCCCAGTAGAGCAATGGACAACCAAAATTCCTGAACTTTATTCCTCCAAGCAGAAATCAACACTCCCCCCAGAGTTTCCTCATGCAAAGAGCCAAAGTCAATATTCCCCAGTGGGTTTCTCCTCAAACAATAGAACAGAAATCCCCAGCAGAAACAGTCTAAACAAAGCTGAAGATACACCTGCTCTCCAACAACAATTCAGGTTTCAGCCTCCCAAGGTTCCCCAGCACGTCATCGAGGATTCAATTTCCTAGATAAAGACACGCTGCAATAAACGCATCACATTCATAAACCATAACACATACATGATAAATGCATACAGCATAATCTCATTTATTTTGAGAACATCATTACGCCATGCATACATCTTCATTCAACTCATCTTTTTTCTTGCAAGAAAAATCAACAGGCAAAGACATCTACCATTTCAGTATAAATCAACCAAAAGATTTATCCTGGCACCTTCCCCAGCCACTCTGAACAGCATCTCTAAGCCTATTCCCTACACAGTCAACTAACACATCATCAAGTGCAAATTTCTGAGCACTTTAGTGTTCAATCATCTTCTACCTTCAAGTCACGAATGACGGGCTCGTCAATCTAACTCTTCAGGTTTAAGAAGATTGAACAGGGGCAGCTGTTGTACCTCAAAATTTGCCCTCTCATTTCTCAAGAAATTTCTCACAAGATATTCCATGAACCAAGTTTGCAGCACTGATACATCAATTTAAGTTTGAAATTAGCACAAGGGCAAAATGGTTAAAATGCACACTAAAAAGTCAGACTTTGACTTTTGGATCAAATTCAAGTTTCAAGAGTCACATTTCATCAAGACATGTTAGAATATGAATTTGGTTCATCAAGAAAATCAAAAGTAAAAATTACTTTGGAAAAGTCAAAATTCTAAACGCTTATGAATTTTTCTAAGTGTTAAGAAAATATGATAAGTTCAAAACTTCTGGCCAGATTTTCATCATGATGCAAGAGGATCCAGGAAGAACTTCTGACACAAGATTTTTAGATCTCAATGGGATCTAAAACATTACAGAACAGAACTTCTCCTAGAAATGTTGGGATTTCAAGTTATACATCCTTGAAGGCACATCGATGAAGCTAAAATGCTTAGTAAATTCTGAGTATTTTCAAGTCAGAATTTGGTTAGAACTTCTGGGCCAGTTTTCATATAGGTTCAATCACAGTCTTCTAAGATGATTCAAAGATAGGTTACAAAGTATGTTACAATCTTTCTGAAAAGTTTGAGAACTCCTTAAGATCATACTGGAGCAGGGAGATTCAAAGATCAGAAGTTGGGCGTTTGATCTTAATCTAAGCTACGTTTGTGCTGAACTTATGATCCAGTTTTAAGCTAGGTTGTATAATCTCAGGTTGCAGGTCTTCTTGCTTGATAAATCTCATCATCATTTAATGCTCAAACCAACTTTTGAGTCTTTATCCAAAGGATCTTCCCACGTGTGGCATAGAAGTACCATTGTTGTTCTTGGAAAGTAAACTTTTGTACAAAGTTTATGCTGGGCCCATGCTTTACTTTTGCTTTTGAGAGTACTTTTCTATAAATCATGCTTACAAACTCAGATTATGCGCGGCTAAAGCTGCTAACCACTATACTTTGCCTTGAAACATGCTTGTCCAAACTTGCTTCAAGAACAAGTCAACGCCATAATACATGATGGATATACTATTGACTTCTCTAAGCTTCTAAATCATTTTCCAATAAATTAAACTTCACTTGCAACTGTTAAAGAGGTCGAAGATTTGAGAAAAAGTCTTGAAACCTTGCTGAAAATTCCCAAGAACTTGAAACTACAAAGATAAACACGAAACGTGCTAGTTTCTGATTTTTACATTCAAACTTTAATTTTTCTTGTGTGTTTCTTAACTAAATCATCCATACAGTTTCTAGAATACACATAAAAGCTTTCCCAATTTCTGTTTTCAGACTGTAAAACAGTATTTACCACTCTCTATTTCAAAAAACCAGAATTTTGTACCTTGACTGCTCCAGAACTTTCCCACCACTCTTAGCTCAAGTTAAGAGTTGCTTTAGCTTTTTGAGAACTTGAGGAAGCTGACCAAAACATCACAGCAACCTGAACCAGGCTCTCATTCACAGAATAATTTCCAACTGTAAGGTAAGTTTCTTCTGACTTTTATCTCATTACTTAGGCATTGTTAGGCTTCCATTTTCAAAGATACAATGTAGACATCATGACTCTGATTCTGTACATATTTATAGATTTCGTTTATATGGCCTAAGTAGAGATAATTTCAGCTCAGAACTTCTTGAAGAAATTAGGGTTCAGAATTAAGATTAGCAAAATCATGCTTGCTGCTGGTTTACAGTTCTAACGTTTTGTATTTCTGAAAACATGATGAAATTTGCCATAATTGTTATGTTTGCATTTTCCATTTTTGTTGAGAAATGACTAAGTTGCAGATACTCTGGTCGGCATGGAGAAGGAGATGAAGTTCATCATCAGAACTTACTTTGTAATATATGTTTATGTTTTTGCTTCTAATACCGGATGTATAGTCACCCCAGTGGTAGAGAGCACGCGCATAAGACATTAATGTTAAGGATCCTGAGTTCTAGCCTCAGAAACACCTTTTTATGTTTATTTTTTGACATTTTTACCCCATTATTTTCCAAACGATAACCCTGGACCAAAACTTCTGGATAAACCCCCTCCCATTTGTTTGTCAAAACAGTACCCCTAGACCAGAACTTCTGACCTTCTAATAACACCAGAACTTCTAGGCTCTCTCAACACCCCGAACTTCCAATCTTACGATAACACCAGAACTTCTAGGTTTCCAGTTGTATCAGAATTTCCAGGCTTTCCTTTGTTCCCAGCAACCCTGGAACTTTAGTGCGTCCGGATCCAGAACCTCTGCCCTTCCCCATTTCTGTTAATGTTTGCTTTCTGACTTGCAGCGCGCCTGAGTCAGACTTCTGCTTTCTCCTCTTTCAGCAATGCGCTGATTCTGACTCTTGCTCTCTTATTATTTTTATCGTCACTTTATTTTCATTAATCAAAAGCACCAAAAAATACTTTATATTCACATGCTTTATTTTATTTCTTTAAAAAACAAAAAGACTAAAAATATTTTCTTAAGCAAATTTATTTCTTCTCCTAACAAAAACAAAACAAGTCTATTTTCACATTTCTTGTACATTATTTCAATATGGTTGTAATAGATAATTAGGACTTTTATTTCTTGCAATCCCCATTTGTAAATTTGTACACCCCATCCCTAAATGATTGTAATAGCGTAGAAAATTTATTTTCCGCAATTTATCGTTTTCATATAAATGCTAGTAATTAGGATTTGTATGGGAAAATAAAAATCAATGCTTAGAAAACACTAATTCAAAGACAAAAATGCATGCAATCAAACACACTTTGCACACGTACACCTCTAGGGTTAAATTCACTTGTTGCCTTATAAAAAATGGTCATGTTATGCATGTGAGACGTCTTAGCAAAAACAATCAAAAGTACAAGATCATAGTCCCTCGATGACGCTTCGAATGTTGCCTTTCAAATGATCTTAATCCCTCGAAAGAAATGCTAAGATATCTCACAACATTGTTATCATGACTATACGATGACCCACGCCCGTCCCTTTACATCCAAAGATAAAGTTTCTTACCAATCAATGGTAAGATAACAACATCTAAAGGAGGAGGAAAAGAACAAAGACTTTTGGGTAGGTAGAAAGTTCTTAGTTGCTTGCTCATTTTCAAATACAAACACCTTTTCAAATGCACCAACATTTTTCATGAAATATTTTCAAAAGTCCAACACTTTGTATACATTCTTATAGAGACAAGAATCATTACAAAGTTTGCCTAAACGAAGGCTCTTTTCAAAAATACTTTCAAAACCCGCTGCAAAGCATACTTTCAAACAAAAGCAATGATCTAGCAAGCAACTAAGAGCTCATAGATAACTATGGATGAAAAGGGTGCTAACACCTTCCCTTTTCATAATCTATCCCCCGAACTCAAGAAAATAATCTCAAAGGTCTTTCCTGTTCTTTTCACTCTTTCTTTATTGGATAAAAGAAAAGTCGGTGGCGACTCTTGTTATCTGCAACAATTGCGATCAAACGCAAAACACCCAAGTTAGTTCTCCCACTGTGTTACAATAACACACATGCATACATGACATACATAGCTAACTTTGGCACTAAGTTAACTTAAATGAAAAGTTAACTTATACAAGTGCATATTAGAACAAGTTTCGACTACAACATGCACATCTTCGAATACTGCATGCTTGAACAGACTTCGACTACAACATGTACAACTATGTCAAATCATGAAATTATCCATGTAAAGATTAGAGTTCGATCCAAATACCACAGAAGTGTATAAAGATGTTAATGATGTTAAAATTCTGACCACAACATTGTTATGGGTGGGGGCTAGATTTAAGGGCATTTTCAACTGTGATAAGAAGGATTGGTTCGTAAATCCACTTGTTGATTGTATCAGTTAATCTTTTATTGGAGTGGCATCGTTTGTATCTTTCTATATCTTTTTGCATTATGTCCGGAGAGTTTCTCGTTTTTGTAATCTTTTATATTGGATTTAGTACCCCTTGTGCTCCCTTTAATGCATCTTTTCTTTTACTTATAAATAAAAATTTGGCAATATATACAACTATCTAGGGTATTTTGTAGTCACTTTAAGGGTTGATATCCATCAATCATGGCAAGTTTCAATTTGAATATTCTAAATAGTTGAGGGATATTTTAGAAAAATTAAGACAATGTTTGTGAGTTGAATGTGAGGATACGATAAGACAATGCTTGTGAGCTGAATGAGGGGAAACTATATGGTTGTGTAGATGTGGTCTGAAAATAATTTTAAAATATTATATTTGTTTATTCCTACAAACTAAGGTTGGCGAAATGGTGGGTGGTTATAATTGTTTATTCCTACAAACTATGGTGGGCGAAATAGGTAGACCTAAATAAGAAATTGTTGTATGTTGTGGTTGCAAACACATCTGTTTCATCAAATCTATGATGAAGGACTTGAAAGAATCATGTCTAACATCTAGTAACAATTTACCAAAAACAAAATTGTGAACCTTTAACGCAACTTTATCAAGTAACAATTGAACAAGCTCATCAATTGATGGTTCAAAATGTTCAGCACATTTCTTGTAACACAAACAAACTTATAACTATATAGTTTCCTACAACAAAGTTCATCCCATTTTATCACAACACTTGTAGACCCTATTGCAAACTTTCTACCATTTCCACATTCACATGGAAAATAATATCACGTTCTATTTGTTCCACCACATACAAATAAAAATGGCAAAAGCATTGATAACCATGCCTTGACAATCATATGAGTGCTGATGATTCAATAAACCATCTTCTAAACATCATTTTCTTCGATCTCGCTTCCATAAGATATGGAGCTATTATTTACACTCGGTTCAGAGCTAGCGGTGCTGCTTGTCGCATGCGGCGAATCAGAAAAACTCACTGTCCCGCTCTTTGATGAACTTCCTGATCTTACACTGTATGTAGACACAGCTGGAATGCTCGTCAAATGTGGTCGCATGTTACCCTGAACACTTCGCCTTATGTCCTGCATAAGAAAAATCAACGACAAATTATAACATTTTCTTCAATTCGTAGAGTTGTACGTAACAACTAATAAGGAGTTATGAACATACCATATGCCTCATTGCCATATCTAAAGATTTCTTTGAAAGTGTGCTTCCAAATCCAGTGCTACTAGATGAAGAACATTTTCCATAAGAATTGTTGTTAGCAGAAGGATCGTCATGCTTTGGTGGTGCAAGTTTTCTCATGTTTACTACTCTTTCGACCATTTTCGTCCCGATTATAACAGGACTTTCTTCATCACCATCGGTGAAACGAGCTCTACTCAAAGCGTGCATGGAGCTATGATTATTATGAGGAAGCCTGGTTGAGGCATTCGAAGGTGTGATTGACTTCCTTCTAGACTTTGCATTGCCAGTTGTCTCAACAGAAGCTGATCTCGAATTCGGAACTCCAGGCCTATTTCTAGTGACTGAAGTTGGTCTTTCTGGCAAAGACGTCTTCAAATTCGTAGGAGCTTCATTAGAAAATCCAGCAATTTGCGGGGGTTTCCAAGGTCTAGATTTTACAGCTGGAGAGATGCCACGCGATTGCACCGGACTCTTCACAACAACAACAGGGCGAGCTTTTGATGCTGACGAAGGTCGAGTCGGAGGAGCAGATACTCCAAATGCTCTTGACGGAGTTGATGATCGAATACTTGGAGTTATTGATCTTTGAGATGTCTTAGGAGCTGTCACGGAAGGCTTTGAAGTAGGCGTTGAAGCCCTCGAAGCGGATCTAGTAGGAGTTGATGATCTCACCGGTGGAGCTGTTGACTTGGTAGAAGCTATCGTGACTCGGGAGGTAGGCGTAGAGGGTCTAGCCGATTTGGTTATTGAAGGTAATGTCGGCCTTCCAGATGGAGTTGAAGATCTTGAAGTAGCTGGAGATGGACCTCGTGACAATGAAATTCTCTTACTGTTACTAGTGGAAGAACCTAGTCCTGTCATTGCTGCATGATTCTTAGAAACTACATTGCTTCTAGGTTCTGTTTGGATATTTGATACCTGCAACGCATGATACATCAAATCAACTAAAAATCACGGTTCAACAGCTTCCAAAAATCACTCTCTTTATCATATTAAGTGACTCATTTCAAATATTTGTATGTCTCATATTATTTGTCATTTTAAATTATGAATTCATCTATACTAATTACATTTTCTCCACCGATTTGTTTGTCTCACATTACATCATAAAAATTAGTAAACTTAGTGATTTTCTTAAGAAATGTGTGTAACCTTAAAAGCCACTGTTGGATCTTCTTCTATTGTATAGGCCGCATAATCTGGTTAATTACCAGTCGTGTATCTGGTGAAAACCAGTCGTATCTGGCACATGGTATTTATACCATCATTGAGTGGTATCCCTCCAATACGAGACTTTAATGAACTTTTTCAAATTCAACTCTACACACACTAGCTCATACTTCTGCTTATTTCCTACCAACTTAATACCAACAAACACTTAATATGAAACGGAGCGAGTATAGTTCTCAGTTATTACCCTTGGTTTTAAAGCCGTTGGATGAGAATTGCGTGTCTCCGTTTTACTCTTTACTGAAATTTGTGATTCCTTGTCCAAAGTAGGGAAAAGTGGTGCATCTGGTGGAGTGAGAAGCCTGATAATAGAAAAACTCTTGTCAGTATGAAGGAAAAAAATTCTAATGAACAAAAATTGCAATACAATATAGAAACAGAAACTCGGAATGAGTTATAATACATGTTATATGGCTCTATTGTTCGTGTGTGTATTATGAAAATTGATTATATTCAACCTCTGAAGAATACATAGAAGACAAGCTCAAGTTAACAAAAAAGCCAGTATATGAAGTATTGAAAAGTTTGCATTTGAAATCAACCCTGATTAGATTAATATTAAAGTGCTTACAGATTCTTTTTTATAGGTATGAAATTAGTCTCAGAAGAGGAAGTTACATCCTTTGGAGAAAACGCTCATAGCACCATAATTAACATGAATTTCAAATAAGATAATCACTATCACTAATAATGATGATAAGTACTTCAACATAGAAGCTTTGAAGAAAGAGGAACTAGATGTGAAGCCTCAATTGTCTTTGTCAAAAGCTCAAAATACTTTTCAGCTAAAAAAGGTATCTCAAATGGGGACCCCTCAAAAACAACAATCATGCCAGCTTGAGCTATGAAACACAAACACAGACACAGACATGGGACATAACACCGACACTACCGATAATAAATTGAAGGTAATTAGAAGTGTAGGTGTCGGACTCTGACACACTTTTTTTCAGAAATGTCAGTGTTAGAGAGAATTTCATGGCCTCATTGGTATTAGAGAACAATTGATTTACAAGATCTATGAACTGAATGTACTCATATAGCTAAATCATACACTCCATTAGCAATCTAAAGTTTCAATTAATCGAAAATTACCATTCATAATCAGATTTGTCATTCTCTGAATTCAAGAACTCTTCAACCACTGTCTTCTTTGGTGGAACTGAAGACACCATCTCAGAAACCATAGAGTTCTCATTATTGGATTCTGCGGTAAAACAATTGATTAGACCATAATAACAAAATCCAATCAAAAAACATGAGAAGAAAAACATACCCAAATTGGAAAAATCAAGTTCATCAGAGTTTTGAAAGAGGAGAAGACTGTTCTTCTCATTCTCTTTCTCTCTCCTCCTCATCTCAAGGAACAAAGCAAGCTCTTCATCTCTCTCCTTCATCACCATCACCTCACCTTCTCTCTCTATATCTTTAACCTTCTATAATCTACAAAATCAACAACAATATAACCAAAAAAGAAAAAATCAAAACTTTGATCACCCCTTTAAGCATAATTACCAAAGTAACAATCTTTAAATCAAAAAAAAAAAGAAAAAGATTTAGATCATAAAAAACAACATGAAGAAAGATTATCCAAAAGGGTATGCTAAAAAAATCACATAACAAGGATCTAATTACCGTTCTTGAGTAAAAAAAGTGATGAAACAAATAACGGGGTCAACGAAAAACTGCTTCTAATGAAGATGTTTTTTGTTCGATATATTTGAGGATTGATGAATGATGAATTGTGTTGAAAAGGTTAGAAGGTGCAGTTTCATTTGCTCTGAGGAACTTTGTCTTGTTAGCATTCAAATGTTTGAAAATGGAATTAAAAAATTATAAGGAAAAGGAGATTTGAATTCAATTCTTGCGGTTTGTTTAGTTTTTTTTTTTCTGACACAATTAATGGCTTTTTTTTTTAAGTATTTTAGTTTCATTGATAATCTTAAAAATTTTGTTTGAAACAAAGTTCGTTAGTGTGTTTGAACTTAAAAGCTACTAACATGTATGTCTGTTTTTTTACCATGCATGAAAATATAAATAGTATTTCTTTTGTTTAATTTTAATTATTTATAAATTGGTAAGAGATAATAAAGTACAAAAGATATAAAATTGTCATTTAACATTTAGTTGAGAAACAAATTAAAATTTAGTCAAAAAAAAAAGTGTTTAAAATAAAAATAAGCTATACTAGAATTATTTTTTTTTCTTTATATATTTTGTTATAGATATTGTTATTCTATAATAATTTTTTTTTATTGTTTAATTAATCACATGTTTTACTTATAAATAAAACAACAAGATTCATTTATTTCAATTAAATATATTGATAAAAAATATACAATTTTTTCTTAAAACATTTTTTAATTTAAATTACATTTGTTGTTTTTTATTAAAAAGTACATTTGTTCTAATTTAATATTTCACTTTCTTTTACACTATAATACTTTTATATCTCTATTTATTATTTATGACCATTCATATTTTCACTCTCAGCAAAATATTTCATTAAAATTTATTGAAATAGCTTGATTTAAAAGTTGTGCTTAAAGCAAATAAAATATGTAAAGGGGGTGGATCGATATTTTAAAAAGTTTCTGCACACAAAATAAATAAATATTTTATGCATTGATGGATAGCTCAATTTATTGGACAGTTGCATTTTTTTTAAATTACTATTATATATAAATTTAAATAAATTATTAATATTTATAAATTAATAATTTTATATAAAATATGTAAAATATAATATTTTATAAAAATATTATATTAATATTTTTATTTTAAAAATATTCATGAAATTTCTTATATTATAATACAGATTAGAAATCAGTTAATTTTTTAATATTACACAAATATTTTATTAGTTTATTTAATAATAATTATTTTTATTTATATTTTTTTAATAAATAATTTCAAGTAATGTAGTTTATTAATATTTTTTTTATATTTTATTTTTCTTTATTTTAATTTAATAAAAATTGAAAAATAAACTTTAGAATGTCTAAAAACAATCTTACAAAACAAAGGGGGTTAAGCAACTCCTAAGATAAATGGATGGAGTATTTTGAAATTTGAACTCGTATTTTGACATTTGATAATTCTGGATAATTATCAATTCAGTTGACTTTTAAACATTAGTAAAACATTAATATTTATTTCTAAAAACAAGTTTTGTTCATTAAGACATTTACTCTTTTAACTAGGGAAAATTTAAAATAAAATTTTAGATGTGAATGATAATTTTAAATATCGCATTGGTGATATAAGTTGTATTAATTTTTAGTTTAATAATTGGTTAGGAGATGTTCTTTTTATTAATTCTAGTTTGATTCTCAATGTTAAAGAGAGATGGTACACTAATGTTTGTATTATGCTTCTATGTTGAATTTTCAGACAAGCTTATTCAAATTCATAATGTGGATGCATCTCTCAATATTAAAGAAATTTATGAATTTCAAAAGCCTACTACTAGTCATTTGTTCCTTTTGACCAAACTGATTTGGCACGAAGATATTCTACCATATAAGTCTCTCAATTTAAAGACCAATTCATAATAAGTTACCTAATGATCACAACTTTTGCTTTAGAAGTTGTGCTATTATGAATCATCTTTACATCTCTTTTGTTTGTTTTATTTTGTTCAGTAAAATTGGAGTTGGTAAAGAACTAGTAACAAACCAATGTCTTTCTACGGATTTTGGTATGGGACGTACGTTTATTTAAAATATATAATTTTAATAAAAAAAAATTTAATTATTTATGAAAAAATAATAATTGAATATATAATTAATAAAAAAATATTTTAATCAGTAATTTTATGTTTTCGTTAATAATTAATATTTTGATCATTAATTTTATATTTTTATTAATATTCAATATTTTGATAAGTAATTTCATGTTAATGTTAATGTTTAATATTTTGATCAGTAATTTTATGTTCTCGTTAATATGTAATATTTTGATCAGTAGCTTCATGTTTGCGTTAATATTAAATATTTTAATCAGTAACTTCAAATTCCTGTTAATATTTAATATTTTGATCAGTAATTTTATATTTCTGCAAATATTAAATATTTTAATCAATAATTTTATATTTCTGTTAATATTCAATATTTTAATTCGTAACTTCATGTTCAAAGTCTTCCAAAAAGTATTATATATTATACTTTAAAATTGTAGTAGTGAATTTAGGTCAATAAAATATTTTTTCCCATATACTATTTTTGAATAAAAAATATTTGGATCATAAATACAATTTTTCGTATATAAAAATATTTAAATTAATAATAACTTTTTTTCATATACAAATATTTATTTTGTTTAGGTATTGTTTACAAAAATATTTGAATCAATAGTAATTTTTCTCTCATATATAAAAATAACACCGTTTAAAATAAATCTATTAGATCAGTAATATATTTTTTCCATGAATAGAAATATTAATTTTTTGTAAGGATTATTTATAAAAATATTTAGATCAATATAAAATTTGACTCGACCCATAACAAACATTTGACACATAATTAGACTAATAATATTTATTTTAGAAATTAATTTACTTGTAAATTAAAAATATATAGAATTTTAATAAAAAATATTATTAAGATATAATGTAACTTATTTTTTGATAAATAGTTTGAAACTAAAAGTTAAACTAGTTTTTCAATAATATAACTTAAATTTATTTTCCAAAAATATGCGTTAAATATTTGAAATCATAATTTTATGTATCAATGTCATATACATTCAAAATAACACTGTTTATAAAAATAAAATTCATTATAAAAGTATTTGAATTTTTTCCGTATAAAAAATATTTATCTCATATATTTTATTATATTATTAATACTACATAAATGTTATATGATAATTTAAGGTAAATTCTTTAAAAAGAAGAATGTTCTCTCGTTAAATTTATTTAATTTATTTTTTAATACTTGAAAAAATCATATTTAGTAATTATAGTATTAGTGAAATCATAAATATAGATTTGATAAAAAAAGAAAGAAATCATAAATATAAATCCAGTATTAGTGAAATCATAAATTTTAATTGCATAAGTATTGTTATAAATCATGCAATTAAAAGTTGAGAAATATTAGTCTTTATATACTAAATCATCTTTACATCTCTTTTGTTTGTTTTATTCTTTTCAGCAACATTGGAGTTGGTAAAGAATATCATTGGTATCTCTATTAACATTAGTTATGTGTAGCATATCCTAAACTCTTCTAACAAATATTTGTTTGACTAGTGCTAGCTTGTCATTTATAGTGTTACTATTAATATATTTAACACAATTTTATTTGCTATCAATTTTATTATGTATTGGTATATTTGCAAAAGATCTTCAAGAGATCATATAAGATTCATTTAAGATAGGCGAAAAACATTCATCTCTTAAAGTAAGATTCATTTTTCAAAATAAGGTTTATGGTCACCTATTTAACAATGTAGACTCATTATCATAATATGTGGGGTTTGATATGTCCTAAAACACTAACAATAGGGAAGTTCTGATCAAACAAGAAAAGTTCATTTCCCTGAAAAATAGGGAAAATAATGGCTCTACGCTTTTTGGAGGAGTAGAATAATTGTTCCATGGGTTAAAGGATCTAGGTCTAATCAGTCTCTATAAATATCTCAACCACTAGGTTGATAGAGGACATTTAATTTTCTTAGCAATCACTTATATATTAGCACCTCACTACCCAAGCGCAGTCATACTCTAACAACACAACAACCCTAAGACCCTTAGACAGTACTACACCACTAGGGATTATCACTCATTATACTTTTAGCAAGTACAAATGGCGTCTGTCGTGGGGCTTTGGTAAAACTGACATGAGTCACCATTGCAAAAAAAAATTGAGGGAATATCTCACACGCTTTAATGAGGCGCTTATCAAGGTCGTCCACCCCAACAAGGATATGTTTGTGAGAGCATTTCAAAACAGATTATGGGTTGAGTATTTTAATTAATCTCTCGCCCAGATACCAGTGACTTCCTTGGCAGAGGTAGTGTCGCATGCAGAATGCTATATAAAAGGTAAGGAAAACAATGTCGAAAATAAGACCATAGATGTTAAGGATCAGACAATTTACAACTCTAACAACTCATATTAGTTGTCCAAGAATCATTATACCTGGCATGTTAGAGACACAAAGACATTCAAACAAAGCAGGAGGTCTATCAAGAGGTCCACGCATTTGAACACTCACCTTGAACAAATATGATAGAAGATCCTCTATACACTAGACATTCCTCTTCTACAAACTCAAGTTAAATATCATGGAGTCTGATAAAGTTTATCTCATTGAATTTTCTTTAATAAGATTATTAATAAGACGTAAGAACTATCTTATTTTGAATGATATCTTTAAAATGTTAAACTAATTGAAATGTATTAAATATTAATCTCATATCATTTTACTTTTAAAAAAAAAATAGTATTTATTTTTATTTTTAAAATAAGTATTTTAAAGTGAAATGAGTAATAGCAAAGTGATCATGTGTAAATGTCTGTATTAAATAAATCATATACTATGTGTTACATATAAAATGTTTATATATTGAAAAAAATACTCTCACTTACCATGAAGTTATTAAAATAACACTGACACATCTTTTAATTTTAAGTTTTGTTCTAACCTCTTCAGAACTTACATTACAAATGATTTTTTTAGTAATAAATAAACAATTATATATAAATATTATTTTTACATATAATTTTTTGTTGAACTAAAAAGTATGAGAGTTTCCATGTCATTTTAAGATGTTAAGAGAGGTTTTTTATATTTTAAAACTAGAAGGGAATGTTGGTATTAAGGAAAATGGGTGTAGTTTTCTCTTATATATATATTTTATATATCATTTTAGAATATTTATCAATCACTAATTATTTTATTAAAAATTATATAATATTTTAATAAATGAAACTCAAATTAATACATATAATGGTGATTTTGTTTATAAAAAACATTAGTTAGAGTATTTTTGTATCTACTCCTTTTTGTCTTAAATTATATGCACAATTATGTTTTTTTAGTTTTGTTTGTGTTGTACCTTAAAATTTGCCCTCTCATTTTATTCAACACGTGCTCATTGAGGTCCTTAACTTGCTCAAGGATGTCCAAGGATTGACCAGACAAATCATCCTCCTAAGGCAACAAGCTTCAAACTAGGGTTTCACTCCTCATCAAGATGGTTGAAGTCCAAGGGTCCTAGGTGCTTTCCATGGTCCCAATATGTCCTCAAGATCATCCATGTCAAGTCTCATGCCTTGCACAAGAAGTTTGCTCAGTCAATTGCTCATATGCCTGAAAATCAAATGTATTAGGTCAAAAGTCAATTGTGGCCCATATACAGTCAAACTTCAAGATTTTTGGTCAACATTAATATTTTGAAGTGATATCCATCATTTGATCAAGGGCTGATCATGATTCCTTAAGGAATGCCCCAAATTCATCAAAACCCAAAAGTTGCTAAATTAGGATTTCTTAGGAAAAGTCAACCAAACTTTGATCAGGCATAACTTTCTCATACTTTGTCAGGAATTTTCCATCCAAGACTCATTTTGAATAGGATGAAATTCCCTACAATTCATCTTCATCCCACAAGTTCAAAATATGCACTAATCAAAAGATATAAATTTCTACATTATAGGTCATTTTGAAAAGTCAACAAAAGCACCTTTTGAGTCAAAGCTTCTTACATGAACATGGAAAACCCAATTGAGATGAAACCAAAAGGGTTGTTTAGGGGACATCCTAAGATTTCTAAAAAGTCCAAGAACACCTCTCTAGGGTTAAAATTGGAGGAGATATGCCTTGTCAAAGTTGACCATTTTTGGAAAATTGCCAAAAGACAAATATGCTCAAAAGTGCATTTTTTGTCAAATGGGCCTAGCTTTTCATGATTGCATCTTGTTTGTGACATCCATGACCCAAATCAGCATCCACACATTTTTTGCTTTATTTATTTATTTATTTTGATTTTTTATTATTTAAAAGTTAAATTAAATCAAATAAATTGCAAAAAATATAAAAGATTGATTTTTGATCTGATTTTTTGTAGGAATCAAATCCAATTAGGCTGACATATCATATCAAATATTGGAAGGGATGATTGAAGCAAAAATTGGCATGATTAGGCTATTTTGGAAAGATATCATACAAGGAGCAAAGTCAAATCAAATCTCCATGATTTTCAAAGATACAATTTGTTTTTGTTAACCTAATTTGTCCTAGTACATACACAGAACACAACCAATGCAAAAAAACAAGGATTGAGATCGTGGAAAGCATCAAACAAAACTGAAAAAATTGACAAAAAGTGTGGATCGGATTTCCATCCTAGAGGACGATTCAAAGCAATTCAAAGCCACAAATCCCTTCCTGGATATCTCCTGAAGCTAACAGGACCAGTTGCACACCTCAAAGCTCCAGGAATCATCACATAATACTCTCACGGTTTGTCACTTTTTCCAAATTTGTATCTCTTCATTTTGGCATTGTTAATATGTTTTGATTGCATATTTATGTTCATATAGATGCCTCGAAACTTTCTGTATACTTAATTCCTAGCTTTGATGCATAAACGATGAGTTGCCATTATTAGGGTTTTACCCTCCGTTTTAGGGCTTCTCTATACAGGTACAATTGGGCCAAAAGAGGAGTACCATCACACTCGTGAGATCAAAACGAGTTGATCTGTGGCTTTAAAGTTTATTTACATTGCTTGATATGAATTTTGGAGTTTGCAGGTCTTGTAGCTACAAACACAGGCCGTAGGTATAAGTCTATACCTAAAACGACGGTCTCAGTGAAGAAGACAGTTGCATGGCGAGGCGTGAGTGGGTTGTTTGAATCTCACGCGTTTTTATTAATGCTCTAACTTTTCATTCTATAAAATATATTGTTTGTATTATGTAAACAATTGAAACAGCTGGTCCAGTGGCAAGGGCGCACGTTCAAAAGTGAAAGGACCTGGGTTCGATCCTAGGTTCCCACATTTTATTTTCTTAACATCCCTTTTGCAGTTCCCATGCGTTACCTTGCCAGGCATCTACCATACGCTACAACCATCCAGCCGTTTGATGCATCTCTAATCCAAATCCAGCGCTCCATCAAAAAGGGCCATGGTACACCATCAGAAAGGGGCAGCACTGGATCCCACGCATGGAATGGGCTCAGCAGTTCTTGGGCCTGAACAATTCAACATACACCCCCAGGTCTTGTAGCTACAATACAGGCCCAATTTCTTTTCTTTTTTTATTTTATTTCCTTTATTTTAATTATTTGATTAATTATTTTCTTTTACAAAATAACCCAAAAAATCCTTTTTTTTTTCATTAAATCAAAAAACCACAAAAACATCAAAAATCATTGTTTTTTTTCATAAAAATATTTTATTTTTCTAATTAATTAGTTTAATTAAAAATAGGGCAATTTAATTCCTTTTTTATATAATCTAAAATAATTACAAATTAGGGTTTAATTTGTACATAACCTAATTAATTTTTTCTCAAAAATAACCTAAATATTTTTTCAAATAGACTTTTAGGTTTCCTAATTATTCCTCGCACTTAATTCGCCGTGCGCGCCTTTAATTCTTTTTTATTATTATTGTAACTGCTCCGAGTTTGTAATAGTAATTAGAGTTTCAATTCCGCATCTTTATTTTCAGTCAAAAATAATTATGTATCTGCAAAATCCTTGTAATAGCTAGGACTTTTAACTTTCCCGCATTTTATTTTCACAAACTATAAACTGCTTAGATGTATGTTAATAGGATTGTATGGAAAGACAAACTGAAAATTAATACGATAGAAAACCTAATTGTGCAAAGATAATTAACTGGAAACATACACTCGCACATGCTCACTCCTAGGTTTTACTCCACTCTGGTTGCCTTCGTTAAACAGTCATGAAGTATAGGGTTTGTTAGTGGTCGTCCTCTAGCCCCGAAAGACCTAAAATGACCCATTCGGATGTTGCCTCGGAAAAAGATCTTTAAGGCTTTAGGATGATTACTAACATTTCCTAACATTGCTTTTGTGATCGTATTTGTTCCTTCGAATGTCCCTAAAAAACTCCAAAGATGATGCTACCTACTCCTTAATAGTAGGATAGTGTTGTCTAAAGGAAACGAGAAAATGAACAGTCTTTTTCGAGTAGGTAGAAAACTCTTAAATACTTGCTCAAACAAACAAAAAATTTCACACCAACACTTTTCAAACAAAGTTTTCAAAAACAACTTCGTAACACTCTTGAGGACAGAAACAAGGTTTAACCCGAAGTAAAACAAAACTTTTCAAAACAAAGCACACACAAGCAGTTTTCAAAATGAGAAAGTACCTAAGAGCCCATGGAAAACCATGGATAGAAAGGGTGCTAACACCTTCCCTTTCTATAATCTATCCCCCGTACTCAGAAACATCTCGAAAAAGGTTTTTTCTGTTCTTTTTCCTTTTCCTGATTGGATAAAATAAAAGTCGGTGGCGACTCTTGCTTACCGCGACATTTGCGAACAAAAAACGCAAACCAGTATTAACAGTCGGTTCTGCCACCGTATCACAGTCTGCAAAAGTATTTAACTAGTAAAGTTTATTTTTTTGATGGAGTAATAAAACAATATCTATTTTTTCTTATAGAAAGTATTTCTCTATTTAACATTATGAGTCCTATTTCAAATATTTTTTTCTTGAAAATTGTATTTTATTTTTATCAATAAAATAATAGTTTTGTTGTAAATTTGTTATTTTGTATTGAAATTTGATATAAGTTATGTTGTGAAAATAAAGTATAAACTTTTTCTTTATAATTAAAAAACACACAAGTGTAGAAAAGAATGAAGAACATAAAGAATAATAAGAATTGGTTATAACTGCCTTTATTTACTTTCTTTTTAAATAAGATTATAAGTGTTACAAGAATAACAAATAACTTCTCTCACCTTAAATTGGGATTTGCAATATGCAATGATGAAAGACTAGTATGTTATTTATAATTAATCTAACATACTAAACTAATGGACTTCTTCACAAATACTCGTTGCAAGCTAACTTAGGGTACAAGATAACATAAGAAACAGACTCAATTTAATATGCTAACAACCCTAGCATTTTTGACATATGCATGCTTTACCATACTTTGACTACAACATACACTGTAACGCTCCGGTATTTAATTATTTATTTAATTAAATATTTTTGAATATATTTTTATATTAATTCGAATTTTTATCGTCGAAGTCGGAATTATTTTATTAAGTCGGAATATTAATTAATCGGATTTAATTTGGTGGAATTAAGTTAAAGTGTTATTTTATTATTAAGCTTAAATATAATATTAGGCTTAATTGGTGGTGTTGTGTAGTAAAAATGGGGTGTAGCATTTAGGCCCAGTTGGATTTATTTAGATTAAATATAATATAACTATTATATTAGAATAGAAGTAGATGAAATAGGAGAGAGTGTTGTTATCAAGAAAGAGAAGAAAAAGAGGAAAATAGGGTTTGTGAGGGGAGAAGAAGAAGAAGAGGAAAATTGCTTCTAGTGCCAAAATTCCTCAAAAATTCGGTTGAAGTCTCTTAAAGCTGCTCTTAATCCAAGGTAAGGGTGGGATTCTGACTCTATAATAGGGTGTATAATTAATAGTATGTGAATTTGGGTTATGAAAATTTATTCTAGTGTGTTTGAAATTGGTATATTGATGAAATTGAGAGATGAATTAGGACCCAATATAATTAGTTATACATGTGAATAAGTGTCTTGGTATTTTCTTTGCAAAATCCCATATTTTGAATACTGTAGCGATGCAATAAATTAATACTTGAAGGTGAAGGGTGAGAAAATACTTAGAGGGGGGGGGGGGGTTGAATAAGTTTCTCTTTTTCTTTTTCTTAAAGGCTCAACAATAATGGAAAGACAAGGTTATTTTTATCTTGGTCCGTTTGAACTCAAACTACTCCAGTCCACCCGTCAAGGTGATTTCGCCTTACTCAACAAGGACTTAATTCACTATAATTAACTGATTACAATCACACAACAACTGTTGTGACTAACAATGCACAAGTAATCTTACAAGTGACTAACACCACTAAGACTTAAACTAGTCCTAGTCTACTTGAGAAATCTGACCAAACTTGGTCTCTCAAGGAACAATTACAAGAGTTAAATCTTTACAGATAGTGAAACAAAGTTTACTTCTAAGAAAGCTATATCACAACTGTGATTTTTCACTAAGAATAGTATTGCACAAAGTGTATGTAAAATGATTTGTGAGCCCATAATATTTTTACGTAGTTCTTGCTTCTTTTGAATTCTGTTGAGTAGTTGGCTTGTAATAAATGTTCTTCTATATATAGTAAGAACAAAATGACCGTTGTTGCCTTCAAAAGTGGAGAGCATTAAATGTTTGCGTGTTTCCTTGCACTATTCCATTTTCCAATGAACTAGCGTAGACACTTGATTGCATGTAGCCGTCTTTGCATTAAATGAGCAAACGACACTTGTAAGAGCATGTTTCCTGAAGCTTGACAAGACTTGTTAGCTTTTACATCTTTCAGAACTAGCTTCACGTCTTGAATCAGAACATGCTTGCATATCTTGCTTGCAGAATCCTTCTGAACATAGCTTGCTTTCAAAGTACTTCTGATCAGCGCTTGCCTTCAAATTACTTCTGAATAACACTTTCTTTCAAGGTACTTCTGAACAAGGAAACCTGCTAAGCGTTAGAAGATGCATTTAAATAATTATCTTACCAGAGTCAGCATCAGCACTTGTGCTAAAACAAATAGTTCTTTCATCAAAGAACTTCTTCATTTATTTTTAGCTCAGCACATCAAAATGCTTCTGTCAGAACATTATCTAAAACAATTAAATAAGTTCATTAGAGTATCAATTATATAAAATATAATTTATTATTATCATCAAAACTCTGAGATATGATCAGAACCAATCTTGTTCTAACAATCTCCCCCTTTTTGATTATGACAAAAAAATATCCAGGTTAAGATATAAAATTGAATAAGAGATAAGAATCTTCCCCTGAAATAAATATTTCTATAAGAAAAACTTCCTGAGAATTTTCATCAGAGCTTTGAAATTTTCTTCTGGGATTTCTTCAGCAAGTCTTTTGAAGATAATGTTCAGTTGAATTAAACTTCCAGAGTTTAAGTGATACCTGCAAAATTCTTTTACACATAGAAATAAATATTTGTATTTTGTTAGAATGTTTGAGACTTAGTCCCATAACTGTTAATCAGAGATTAGATCAAAATACTCATTTTCTCCCCCTTTTTGGCATAATCAAAAAGTATATAAAAATAGTTGAAGAGCGTAAAAGTTTTTAATAAAAGATTCATAGATACAAAAACAACAAACAAAAAAAACAACAAACAAAATGACACTAAGATTTCTTAGAAACAAGGGCCATAAGAAGATTCTTGATCTCAGATGCAGATTCCTCTTGTTTCATCATCCAATTTCTGATTTCTTGGTTTGTCTGATCTTCCTTATCCAAGCGCTCATGAATAACTTCATTTTCCCTCTTAAGCTCATTCAGAGTATCCATTACAAGTGAAGTAGGAGCAGAGGATGAAGAAGCTTCAGCAGATACAGCCTTTGGAGCATAAACCGTTGAGTCAGAACGAACAAAAGTTGAAAGCAGAGTGCTCAGATCCATCACAAGAGTTGGCACAGGTTCAGGTGCTGCTTTAGCAGAAGGTTGATTAAACAAAACTATTTCCAGAGGATTTGAATCTTCAGAGGAATCTTCAGATTCATCTTCTGAAATGTCCATTTGATCAGCTGGAGCATTAACAATCATCAGAGAAGACTTCTTGTTCCAAATATCAGCAGCTTCTGACTTGAATGAACGCAAATGTTTGAAGAAGTTCTCAAGCACCTGAGAATGACATAAGTCTTGCAACTTCAGTGACTCAGCATCTAAGGTTCTTCTGAATGTTTCCCACAGAAGATCTGTTGCTGCTGGGTTCACACTTCTGGTGCGGTCTTCCTTCAGCAGGTCCAACCAAGCTTGAACTTCTGTTAAAAAATTATGAAAAAATATATTTACATCTGGCTGAATAGGTTTGGGGACAACCTTTTTGAAAGTTTTGTTTTTCATAAATTGTAGAGATTCAAAATTAACTACAGTTTTCAGAAATTCAGCTGGTTCAGGATTTTCTGATTGTTCATGTGTTGCTGATTGATCAGGTTGTTCAAAAGGTTCAGGTGATGCTGATGGATTGTGAAGTTCAGATGGTACATGAGTTTCAGAGGGTTCATGTGTTTTTGATGGTTCATGAGTTTGGTTTTCTGGAATGTGAGGAGGTGAAATCACTGGTGAGTTAGGAGTTGGAAGTTGTGGAGATGTGGGTGGTGTGACGTCAGGTGAAATTATGATTGTGTTGTCAGCAGTGGAGGTAGGGTTCTGAGGTTGTGGTCTGTTCATGGCAAAGATGTTTTCATAAGGTAGGGTGAATGGTGGATTTTATGTGGCCAGAGGTACGTTGATTCCTGGTATTCTCCAAGAGCCAACATCATACCATCCAGTAGGTCTGGGTGATAAAGGTCTGGGTGATAAAGGTCTGGGAGGAGGTCTAGAAAAGTTTTCAGCAGGAATAGTTTGAGAGATAGGTGTTTCAGATGGTTTTGTGTGAGATGGTTCTATTTGGGTTTCAGAGAATTCATCAGAGTCAAAATCACTCAAGTCTGATAATACTTTATCTCTTTGAGGGTTTTCAGCAAGAGGTTCAGAGGGTATGGTCAGGTCTATATCAACATCTATGTCACCTAAGGTTTGGGGTTCAGCAGATGTAGATATATTAACAGAATCATAAACAATAATAGTTTCAGCACGTGTACCTGATTTCTTCTTCTTCTTCTAAGGTCTAGCAGATGGTCCTTCAACTGCTTTTCTCTTCAATGGTTGCTGAAGAACAACGTATGGAGCAGCTTCATGTCTCCCTTGAAGCCAAGCAGGATCAATTGGTGTTCCATTTTCTTTGTGTTGTACCCAAAAATTTTCCCTCCCATATTTCTCAATACATGTCAAGTGAGGTCCTCAAATTGCTCAAGGAAGTCCAAAAGTTGACCAGACAAACTCTCTCCTAAGGCAGTCTATCTCAAATTAGGGTTTCATTTTGCATCAAGATGCTTGAGTCCAAAGGATCCCAAATGCTGATCACTGTCCTAATATGTTCTCAGGATCATCCATGTCAAGTTTCAGGCCTTACAGAGGAAGTTTGCTCAGTCAACTGCTCAAATGCCTGAAAATTGACTGTGCTAGGGCAAAAGTCAATTGTGGCCCACACACAATCAAACTTCAAGATTTATGGTCAACATTCTCATTTTGAAGTATTATTAATCATTTGATCAAGGGTTGATCATGATTCCTCAAGGATTTCTCACCATTCATCAAAATCCAAAAGTTGTTAAATTAGGGTTTTGTAGGAAAAGTCAACTCAACTTTGACCAAGCATAACTTTCTCATACTTTATCAAAAATGACCCATCCAAATCTCATTTTGAAGAGAATGTAATTCCATACAATTCATCTTCATCTCCCAAGTTCAAAATATTCACTCGCAAGAAGATATGAATTTGGACATTATTGGTCATTTTGAAAAGTCAACAAAAACACCTTTTGGGTCAAAGCTTCATACATGAACATGGAAGACTCAATTGAGATGAGACTAAAAGGGTTGCTTAGAGGACATCCTAGGATTTCTAAAAAGTCCAAGAACACATCTCTAGGATCAAAATTGAGAGAGTTGTGCATTGGCCAAGTTGACCCTTTTTGCAAAATTGCCAAAAGTCAAATATGTCCAAAATTGCATTTTTTGCTAAATGGGCCCAACTTTTTATGCTTGCACTGAGTTTGTAATATGACCCACGACCCATGAGCCCTTCCACTTGTCATTCATTTATTTTTGTTATTTATTTTGATTTTATTTCATTTAAATCAAATAAAATCAATATAAAATAATGAAAATATCAAAAATCAATTAAACCTTGAGATTTTGTGCATGATTAGAGTCATTATACAGCTGGAGACAAGATCAAATCGTGCAAGACTTCATATGGACAAAAAAAGATTGAAAATGCTTGATTTGGAAAGATTTGGTGCAAGGAATAAATCATTGATCAATCTTCAAAAATGGCAAAGATTTGATACAAACTTTAACCCTAATGCACTCTATTATAGATAGTAAATAAAGGCAGACCAAAAGGAGGTGTGGAGAAATCGTGAAAGAGGCAGAACCAATTGCAAAAAAATTCAAAGAAAAAGTGTAGATCAAATTCCAAGTTGCAGGTCATCTCAAGTCATCCTAACCATACCAATCAATTGTTGAACGTCTCAGGATCGTGTTTCAATCATTAGCAAGCTTCCCCACGCCCTGAAACGCATTGTAGCAGTCACACAGTTAGCTTAGAAATTCGTTTTTGTTTTTATTGATTTATACATCATTTGCACATTTTGATTACATGTTCTTGTTCCTTATTGAGTTTGCAAGCTAATCACTATATTCAATTGCATTTTTATTGCCTATACATAAAACTGCCATGGCTAGGGTTTGTTCTTTGTTTTTAGGGGTTTCTTATGCAGGAAAAATTGGGCTTTGATAATGTTACCATGATGCTCGTGAGGTTGAAACGAGTTGATTGGTACCATTAGTTTTCATTTATCATGCGCGTACAGGATTTTGGAATGGACATGGGTTATACCTACGCTTGATGTCCGTAGGTAAAAGTCCTTTTTACCTAAAACGACGGAATCAATGAAGAAGACGATGGCGTGGCAGGGAGTGAATGGCTCGTTTGAATTTTCGTGCGTTTTGGAGGCGTGGCACGTTGTTTGCATTATATTCCATTTATTTCATTATTATCACAATTAACATGTTAGCGCAGATGGTGAGGATGTTAGCCTTTGATGCACACGTCCTGGGTTCAATCCCAGGCGTGTGCATTTTATTTTCTCAACAATTGTAGGCCATTCCAGTGCTTCACACTCTCAGGCAAGTTCCATACACCCTCAACATCAGCCATCTGATGTGCTCCTGGCCAGATCCAATGTGCCCATAATGAAGGTTCATCATGCTCCTCAAGTCAACGCCTCCATCAGATCCAACGCTAACCAGGCTTGATGATAAATGGGCCTTACCACAAATTAGTTTCACCCTCCCCCTTTGCTAAACAATCAGGCCCATTCTTTTTTTCTTTTCTCTATTTATTTCTTTTATTTTATTTAATTTGCTTAATTATTATTTTCACAAAATTAATCACTCTTTTTATAAAATCATAAAATCAAAAATCATAAAAAATTTAGAAATAGTTTTTTTTATCAAATTTAATTTAATTAATTAAATTCAATTTAGGGCAATTTTAATTTGTTTTTTCACAATTAAAATCAACTAGAAAATTAGGCTTAATTGTTTGATTTAAATGTTTCCCTTTTGCAAATAAAATAAAAATACAAAAATAGGCTAATTTAATTATTTTTATTAATTAAAATTAATTAGTAATTAGGTTCTTTTTATTCAATTGAGCTTTATTTTCTCAAATAACAAAAAAAATGACAAAAAATAATTTTCCCTTTAAATTACAATTAGGTATAGTTGGGGTCAAAACCCTAATTATCTTGTATTCGATTCATCGCGCGTGTTTATTTTCTTTTCTTTTTTTTGCAATATTGGTGTAACTATCCACGGTATGTAATAGTTTAATCTAGGGTTTTCTTTTATTTATCGTCTTTTGCGGGTTTTTTGACTATGTAATTAATCCCTACCCCGAAGCCTTGTAATAGCGTACGTTTATTTTCTCGCATTTTTATTCTCGCAAATATTAACTGTTTAGATGTATGTTGATAGGATTGTATGATAAGATTGCGTGATAATTTAAAACGGCTAGAAAACCCTAATGTGCAAAGATAATAACTGAAATCAAATCACTCGCACATGTGCACTCTTAGGGTATACTCTCACTCCGGTTGCCTTCGGTAAACGACCATTAAGTATAGGGTGTCTTAGTGGTTACTCTCCTGTCTAACAAAGATCAAATGTCCCGTTCGGAAATGTTGCCTCAGAAATGTTGCCTCGAATATGATCTTAAGACTTTAGGGTTATTACTAAGACATCCTAATATCGCTTTAAGTGATCGTACGTCCCTTACGAATTGACCCTTACAACTCCAATGATGGTGTTACCCATTTCTCAATAATAGGATAGCGCTGTCTAAAGGAAACAAGAATAGAAATGATCCTTTTTCGACTAGGTAGATGCTAGTAGGTACTTGCTCAAATCAAACTTTTCACACTTACACTCTTCAAAACAATTTTCAAAATAACTTCGTCACACCTTTGAGGACAGATACAACGGTTATCACGAAGTCAAAACTTTTCAAAATAAAGCACATACACAAGCAATTTTAAAAATATGAGCAAGTACCTAAGAGCCCATGGAAAACCATGGATAGAAAGGGTGCTAATACCTTCCCTTTCTATAATCTACCCCCCGTACTCAGAATATCTCAAAAAATGATTTTTTTTCTATACTTTTTTCCTTTCCGGTTGGATGAAATAAAAGTCGGTGGAGACTCTTGCTTACCGCGACATTTTGCGAACATAAAATGCCAAATGCAAACCAACATTTTCAAAACAGTTGGTTCTGCCACCGTATCACAGAACTGGCGACTCTGTTGGGGATAGTATAAGTGGGGTATACCTTAGTGTGATACGGTGGCAGAACCGACTGTTTTGGAAAATGCTGGTTTGCGTTTTGCGTTTGTATTCGCAAAATGTCGCGGTAAGCAAGAGTCGCCACCGACTTTAATTTTATCCAACTGGAAAGGACAAAAGCACAAAAAAATCCCTTTTTCGAGATTTTTAGTACGGGGGGTAGATTATAGAAAGGGAAGGTATTATCACCCTTTCTATCTGTGGTTTTCCACGGGCTCTTAGGTACTTACTCATCCTTAAAAATTGCTTGTGTGTGTTTGCTTTGAAAAGTTTTTGTTTTACTTCGTTTTAACCCTAGCTTCTCTCTTCAAGAGTGTTACGAAGTGTTTTTGAAAACTTTGTTTGAAGAGAGTGTAAGTGTGAGAAAGTTTATTTTGAGCAAGTACCTACTAGCATCTACCTACTCGAAAAAAGAATGTTTCTGTTCTTGTTTCCTTTAGACAGCGCTATCCTACTATTGAGAAATAGGAAGCACCATCGTTGGAGTTGTAAGGGTCAATTTGAAAGGGACGTACGATCACTAAAGCAATGTTAGGACGTCTTAGTACTAACCCTAATGTCTCTAGATCATATTCGAGGCAGCATTTTCGAGGCAACCTTTCCGAGGCAACATTTCAGAGGCAACATTTCCGAACAGGACTTTTAATCTTTGTTTAGACAAAAGGGCGACCACTAAAATATCCTATACTTAATGATCATTTACCGAAGGTAACCGAAGTTGAAGTATACACTAGGAGTGCGCATGTGCGAGTGATTTGATTTCAAGTTATTATCTTTACACATTTAGGGTTTTCTAACCATTTTAAATTAACATACAGTCTTGTCATGCAATCCTATTATCATACATCTAACAGTTAATATTTGCGAAAATTAAAATGCGAGAAATAAAACTACGCTATTACAAGGCTTCGGGGAGGGGGATTAATTACATAGCCAAAAACCCGTAAAATGATAAATAAAAGGAAATCCTAATTAAACTATTACATACCAAGAGTAGTTACATTAATATCGTAAAAACAATAAGACGCGCGCGATAAATCGAGAACGAGAAAAATTAGGGTTTTGACCCCGTCTAAACCTAATTGAAAGAAAAATCATATTTTTGTGTTTTTTGATTATTTTGAAAGAAAAAAAAGAGAGTTTAATTGAATAAATAAAGAAAACCTAATGACTAATTAATTTTATTTAAGAAAAATAATTAAATTAACTATTTTTATATTTTGTTTTATTGAGAGAAGAAAATAAAAATTAAATCAAGAACAAACCCTAATTTTCTAATTGATTTTAAATTATTTACAAAAAGGTTAGAATTACCCTAAAATTAAATTAAACTAATATTAAATTAATTTTGACAAAATAAATAAAAACCTAAAATCTAAATTGATGAAATTGATTTTTTATGAATTTTTTTAAAAAAAAGGAAATTATTTTGTGTTAGAAAGTAAATAAAAAAAAATAAATTAAATATAAAAAAAAGAAAAATATAAAATGAAAGAAATAGGAAGATGGGCCTGGTGTTTGAGCAAAAGAACCCTAACAATGGCATCTTGCTCTACAGTTAATGAAAATGCAATTAAGTATTACCATTAGCTTGCAAATGTTTCAAGGATTCAGAATATTCAAATAAATCATGCTAAAAGTGACAGAATGGTGATATTCAATTTCAAGAAAGCATTGATGTCGTGGGATGCTTACAGTGCAATTTTGGGCGTTAGGAGGCTTGTTAATGATTGTAAAAGGGTCCTAGAACGTCCAGGAAGTGATTTGTGTGACTGGAATGGCTTGAGGAAGCCTGGAATTGAGAAAACAGTTTGCAACTTTTCTTTGAAATTTTGAGATTTGTTTTTCTCTTTTCACGCCTCCAATCCCCTTGTTTTTGATCTGCCCTTGTTCTATATGTACCCTAGAATGAATTAGGTTACAAATTTGCTTAAAATCTTTTTCAATTAAGATGATTGAATCATGATTTGATCCTTATGTAAATCTTTCCAAATCAAGCCAAATCCAATCTTTTTGTATCCAAATGAAGCTTGCACGATTTGATTTTCTTTCCAGCTGTATGAGAGGCCTAAACATGCATAAAATCTCAAGCTTTGATTAGTTTTGATATTTTCATGATTTTATTTGATTTAATTGAAGTAAAAATCAAAATAAATGACAAAAATAAAATAAAGACAAGTGGGAGAGATCATGGGTTGTGGGTCATGTTACAAACTCAATGCAAGCATAAAAAATTGGGCCCATTTGACAAAAATTGCAATTTTGGCCACTTTTGACTTTTGGCAATTTTGCAAAAAAGGTCAACTTTTCCAATACATAACTCCTTCAATTTTGGCCCTAGAGATGTGTTCTTGAACTTTTTAGAAAGCTTAATATGTCCTATAAGAAACCCTTTTGGTCTCATCTCAATTGAGTATTCCATGTTCATGTATGAAGCTTTGACAAAAAAGGTGTTTTTGTTGACTTTTCAAAATGACCTATAATGTCCAAATTTATATCTTCTTATGAGTGCATATTTTGAACTTGGGAGCTGAAGATGAATTGTAGGGAATTCCATCCTATTTAAAATGAGATTTGGATGGGTCATTTTTGATAAATTATGAGAAAGTTATGCTTGGTCAAAGTTGAGTTGACTTTTCCTACAAAACCCTAATTTAGCAACTTTTGGGTTTTGATGAATTGTGAGCAATCCTTGAGGAATCATGATAAACCCTTGATAAAATGATGAATAATACTTCAAAATGAGGATGTTGACCAAAAATCTTGAAGTTCGACTGTATGTAGGACACAATTGACTTTTGCCCTAGCACAGTCGATTTTCAAGCCTTTGAGCAATTGACTGAGCAAACTTCCTCTGCAAGATTTGAAACTTGATATGGATGATCTTGAGGACATATTAGGGAAATGGAAACCTTTTTAGGACCCTTGGAACTCAAACATATTGATAAGGAGTGGAACCCTAGTGTGGTAGACTGCCTTAGGAGAGGGTTTGTCTGGTCAACCCTTGGACTTCCTTGAGCAATTTGAGGACCTCACTTGAAATGTATTGAGAAATATGGGAGGGAAAATTTTGGGTTACAACACTTACGATCTAGTTCATCTTAATTGTTTCTCTTGATTTCTTTGATTTCTTTACTTTAAGGGTTTTGTTTGGGAGTTACTATATATCCTAACCCGAATCTGGGGACACCTTTTAGGTAAGTAGCAATAAACTGTGAGGGAACTGTACGGCGTAGACCGATACGGTTGAAGAAGTAGCTACGTTGATGTGGAACATTTGTTGGTACCGGTATCCCTTGTGGAGAAACGAGGAGAATACGGGGCTGCTGCGTGGTGTCGTTAAGCATCAACTGACCTTAGAACCTTTAATCGACCAACTTGGCCATTAGAAAGTAGTGAGATAGCCAACCTCGGTGTAAAGCTGAGAACTGGTTGATACTCGATGCTACACTCATTGAGACCATACTCTCGAGATAGTTTCGGCCGCAAGAAAAGATTGCGTGAGATGAAACCATGACCGATGGAGGATGGTCAGTGATATTGAGAACCTCTAGAACCCGGTTACTTTTGCTAGGACAGGTTGAGACCGACTAAACTTCAAGAGGGTACTACCTTTAACCTCATGCAAGCCTTAAACTTAAGGGATTTGTGTGACTTGTTTGTCTTTTCCATGCCTGTTATCTGCTATACCTGTTGTTTTTTTATCATGACATCATGCATCATAACATGGCATTCATACTTCATTATACTAACCATTTCAAAGACCAAGGGAATTTATCTTTGTTTCTGTTTTGCAGATCATGGCTTCCGTGCGCAGAAATACCATCTGAGTTAACTTTGTGCAAATACCTGCTCAACTTAAAGAGTTAGCCTCAAGAGTTTCTGAGACTTCTATGTTCATTAAGAAACATGGTCAGCTTCTTAGCCTGGTTACTTCAAATCTTGATGAGCAGATGATGAGTGTACTTTTCCAGTTCTTCGATCCTGTGCATCATTGCTTCACCTTTCCAGATTACCAGCTGGTTCTCACATTGGAAGAGTTCTCTCACCTATTGGGCATATCCATCCTTGAACAGGTACCCTTCACAGGTATGGAAGAGTTTCCTAGACCAGAAGACATTGCCTCAGCTCTACATCTAAAACGGGCTGATGTAGTATCTAATTGGGAAACACGAAGCGGGGTTAAAGGTTTTCTAGCCAAATTTCTGATAGACCAGGCTCAGCTATTCTGGGATAATTTGGGTTTTCAGGCTTTTGAAGATATCCTGGCTCTCCTTATCTATGGGTTGGTTCTCTTCCCGAATCCGGATTCCTTTATAGATGTGAATGCTGTCAAGATTTTCCTTTCTCGCAATCTTGTGCCTACTCTACTGGGTGATATCTTGCATACCCTCTATACTCATACCGTGCAAATAAAAGGAACTCTCATGTGTTGCATGTCGTTGCTGTCGAGGTGGTTTATTTTGCACCTCCCTAAGTCTATGCTGAAGAACGAAGAAGGTTTGGGATGGTCCTACAGAATAATGTCACTTTCCCATAGAGACATTCTTTGGTGTTCCCGGGCTATGGAAGACACCGCTTGTTGTACCCCAAAATTTGCCCTCCCATATTCTTCAAGAAATTGCCAAGTCATGCTTCAAAATTCCCCAAGGGTTGCACAGTGCAAGGGCCTCCTAAGCAGTCAAAATTAGGGTTTTGGTTCTAATCAAGAAAATGAAGTTTCCAAGGGTCCAATCAAGTCCCACATGCCTATAAACATGGTCAAGCATCCTCATATCAAGTTTCAAGACTTTTAGCACAAAATTGCACAGTCAAAACCCTAATTGCACTACAGTCAACTGTAGGGGCAAAATGGTCATTTGACAGTCAAAAGTTCAAATTTTTGGTCAACATCTCATTTTGAAGCCACAAACATCATTTGATCAATGCTTGATCATGATTCTCAAAGCTTAGCTCAAAAAATCATCAAGATGCAAAAGTTTCCTTATTTGGACAACTGAAAAAGTCAACTGTAAATTGACCAGGGCATAACTTTCACATGGATTATCAGAAAAATTCCATCCAAAGCTCATTTTGAATAGAAAGACATTTCCTACAACGCATCTTCATACTTCAAGTCCAAGAAATGCTCTCACAAAAAGTTATCAATTTCAACATTATAGGTCATTTTCAAAAGTCAACAAAAAGGGACTTTAAGTCAAAGGCCATAACTTGAGATTGGTAAATCAAAATGACATGGGACCAAAGGCATTGGTTAGAGGACTCAAAGACCTTTCCAAAATGTCCAAGAACATGAGCAAATCTTAAACATTGAGCAAGTTATGCCTTGTGGAAGTTGGGAAATTTTTGGATATTTTGAAAAGTCAACATTGATTCAAATGACCTAAAATTGCTAATGGGCCTATTTTTCTTCCACAATTCATCATCCAAGGCATTTGCACGACCACTTGGCCCAAAGGGAAGTTTTTCTTCATTTTTTATTTATTTATTTGAATTTTTATTAATAATAATTCATTTAAATCAATTAAATACATGAAAAATACTTAACCTAAGTTTTTCAATCTTTTTGTGCATATTATATCCTCAAGATTTCGTGCCTAGCCAAATATGGAAAGAACCAATGGAATTGGATGTGATTTGTATCAAAAAGCATGTGAAAAAGATTTGAAAATCATGGTTTAAAAATCAAATATCATATTCATTAATTCATGGATTTTTATCAATTTTTTAACCCTAATTCAGTCCATACATAAGCCTAATCAAGACCTAATGCTTCCTAACCACAAAGCTGCGCAGAAAACACCATTTGAACACTTGAAATTTATCAAAAAAAACCAATTCTGAAAACCTAGTTCTAGGAAGATTCAAGGCCAAATAGCTATTCCATTAGCTTCCTTAAGGATCATAGAACGTGTTCCAATCATTCCTTAAGCCCCATACTCAAGAAAACGCGAAATCACCATTGAAGTTGGTAAGGAAAATTTCAGAATCGTTTTCAATCATTCATGCATTGTTAACATGTTTCATTGTTGTTTTTGTGTTTAGAATGATGTTTGCGAGCTAACTGCATAGTTTGATTTGAGTTTCATGCCAAAACGAAGAATCCACCATGGTTGTATCTTAGGGTTTGCAGAATTGTGAATTGGGGGTTTTCGTTTAAGGAACAATTGGCATACAACACCTAGACCATCCAACTCAGTGCACATGGACGAAAAGAATGAGACTATCGCGCCTAATTTATGAAGCCCCAGGGGCTAATCGCTATTTTCTAATAGGTTGCCTAAGGGAACAATATGAAAACCGTTGCTTATTGTCTTTGTGTTTCAGGAAAAATCGGGCCAAAGAAGAAGAAGGCGAGGTGGCTATCCATGAGTGGAGCGTTTAAATTTTCGCGCGTAAAGAGCATTAGCGTTTGGATTTATTTTATAATATTTGTTTGATATCTAACATACAGAAAACGCGCTTGGAACGGTTGGTAGGCTTAAGCATTGGTAACATTCAGGACCTGGGTTCGAGCCCCAGGTCCCCACCCCCTTTCATATTTTTCTTCAATTAATGATTCAATGCAGATTATATCCTGGAGACTACCATGCGTCTCTCAAATCAAACCGTCCACGCGTACCAGGGCATCAAATCAAAGGCCATGATCTGGAGAGCACGGTGCATTCTAGTCAACGCGTATACACGCTAGTGTCAGAGTCAACGAGGCCAGGCTGATTTGGGCTCAAAATTGATGGGCTTCACCTCCAAAATTAGGGGCAGACCCCCTAGGTTTGCAATCTTTTTTATTTCTTTATTTTTTTTTATTATGTTTATTTTATTTTAATTATTGTTCTTAATTAATTTAATATTTTCATAAAAACACAAAACACCATAAAAAAATCTGAAAAAAGATGAAAAAAAATAATAAATATTTTATTTTAGTATTTTCATAAATAAATTGCATTAATTCATTTAGTTATTAAATTAGGGTTAACTATAATATTTTCATAATAAAAATCTAAAAATATGTAGAATTAGGATTTAATTAATTTTATTCCTTTTTATTTTCTTTCATAATAATTAAATATTAAAATATTTATTTTTGTAATTAAATTGCATGTAAATAATTAGGGTTAATTTTAGGTTAAAATTCAATATTTTCTTAATAAATTAAAAAACAACTAGAATTAGGTTTAATTGCATTTAATTCTTTTTCCCATTAAAATCATTAAAACCAAAAAATACCAAAAACAATTTCTTTTCTCTTTTTAATTAATTAATTTCATCATTTAATTTAATTTTGCAAAAAAGGGTCCAACGCCCTCGTTTTAATTCCTATTCAATTCGCATATTTATTTTTATTCTTTATAATATTTATGTACCTCTCCCAAGGCCGTGTAATTAATTTGTCGCACTTTATTTTCTTTACTTTTCTTTTAATTCTTTATTTTTCTGTCAAATCGGGTTCAAGAAATTTTGGCGATGTGGACCCGCGCCTTTTGTAATAGCTTAGAATCTTTTACTTCTCGCACTTTTAACTGTTAATCAAGGCATGAAAGAATGAATGGACAAAAATAAAAACAAACGCTAGATCACCAATAACATGACAAAAGACAAAAATATCTGAAAACGACACACAAAGTCACACACCACCCCTAGGGTACGCCTCACTGTTGCCTTGCCTCGAAAGGTGATCGTCGAGTAGAGGATGTCTTAGTAAGTCCTCATGATCCGGGAACCTGGCATGAGGGTAGCTTCTAAGGTGTCTTCCTATTGCTCCGGTGATCACCATGTCCCGAACCTCGAATTGACCCGAACACCTCCAACGGTGGTGCTACCTACCTCTCAATGGTGGGATGGCACTACTTTAAAGGACATCTACACAGACGAATTCCTTAGGGTAGGTAGACGACTCTAGATACTTGCTCTAAATTCAAAACAAATTCAAAAATACTTTTCACACCAACACATTTTCAAAAAGCTTTCGAAAGCATTTTTTCAAACACTCTTGAGGACCGATACAAGAGTCGAACTGGAATTTTCAAAGAAACTTTTTAAAACCCACATTCAAAAGAAAACAAACCTTTTTGAAAACACAATGAGCAAGTATCTAAGAGCCCATGGATAACCATGGATAGAAAGGGTGCTAACACCTTCCCTTTTTATAACCTACCTCCCGGACCGAGAGCAATCTCTTTAAGGAATTTTTCTGTGCTTTTGTCCTTTCCATTTGGAGAAAATAAAAGACGGTGGCGACTCTTGCTTCCGCGACATTTCGCGAACCAGCGTTAAACAGTCAGTTCCAGATCCACCGATCACAGAACTGGCGACTCTGCTGGGGATACTTTATAAAGTGAGGTGTACCTTAGGGTAGTTCATAATTGTGTTTTCAATTGTATTGACTTGTCTGCTTTAAATTTGTGGGTTGCATGGGAGTTACATAGATCCTAACCCGGATCTGGGGATATCCTGTTTAGGTAGCATAAGCTGTGAGGGACCTGTCCGGCGTATACCGACATGGGTGAAGCAGTGGCTACGTTGGTGTGGCGCCTTGGTCTGTACCGATATCCCTCGTGTTGAAACGGGGAGAATATGGGTCTTCCAAGGAGTCATCAAGCACCAACAGACCTTAGAACCTTAAATGACACAACTTGGCCATTAGAACAGTAGCAGTATGCTACGCCCATTGAGGCTAAATTCTCGTGATGGTTCTGGCCGCAAGAAAAGATTGCGATGCTAGAGTTATGACCGATTGAGGGTAGTCAATGATATTGGGATCCTCTAAGAACCAGGTTACTTTGATAGGACAGGTATGAACCAACAAACTGAAAGAGGGTAATGCCTAGACCTCATGATGGCCTGAACTCTAAGGGCTTCTCTTGTGTGACTTGTGTGCCTTCGTACTTGACTATTTGCATGCTTGTTGTCTGACACTTGAGTTTCTTGCAGGTTTTGTTTATAGTCCTTAACTAGGACTCATAACAGGGTTTACTGAATTTCCTGCAGGTTTTGTTCATAGTCCTTAACTAGGACTCTTAACAAGGCTTACTAAGTTTCTTGCAGGTTTTTTTGTTTTAGTCCTTAACTAGGACTCATAACAAGGTTTACCGAGTTTCTTGCAGGGTTTGTTTCAGTCCTTAATTGGGACTCATGACAGGTTTTACTTGAGCTTCTTGCAGGTTTTGTTTATAGTCCTTAATTGGGACTCATAACAGGGTTTACTAGGTCTCTTGCAGGTTTTGTTTATAGTCCTTAGTTGGGACTCATAATAAAGTATACTGAATTTCTTGCAGGGTTTGTTTATAGTCCTTAATCGGGACTCATAACAGGGTCTACCTACATCACCCCATGCATAGCATGACATCATACCATTGCATACATCCTAACCCATTTCAAGGATCTCAAGGGCTTGTGATGCAGGTCATGATGAATCAAACATCTAGCAAGGGGCAAAGAGGATTTATTTTCCTCTAGCCAAAGTTGTCAGAGGCTATGACCCACTTGATATGGTGAGCCTTGACTCCTGAAGAAGGTTCCTCTAGCCAAGGTTATTTGGAAAGCAAAATAAGACATGATGACTAAAGTCAGGGGCTATGACCCACTGGATATGGTGAGCCTTTGACCCTTGGAAGAAAGACTCTCAACAAATATGAAGTTCTTTCAATCAAGCTACCGGATCCAAATGCTGACAAATTTTCTTGTTTACCCCGCGAGGTCCTTGAAAACATTACACGCATGACATACTCATCATTGCATTACAGGTATCCTTGTTGCAGGTCACTTACCTTTCTCGCTGTTTATTTCAGCAATGGCTTCCCAACAAGATAACCAGGACTTTCTTGCTCAAGAGACTCGGTTCGGGGAAATCCTCCTGAATCTATCCAAGGGGCAGGAGGAGCTAAGGACACTTCTCATGGAGACCTTTGTCAGGAACAGTGCTGAGGATGAAAGGCTGAAACACCTACAAGCTGAGGTGGATGCATTGAGGGTCCAGATGCTGGGGCAGGTGACTGCCATTCAAGGGTTAGCTCAAAGACAAGATGAGCTCTGGTTTCTCGTCAACCAACTGCTTCAGGGTAACCAACTGGGGCAAAAGCCTAAGGGTAAAAAGCCAGTCATCGTTCAACCACCTTTGAGACAAGGAGGTAAGGGGAGAGCTCCTCAAATGGCTCCAGTGTCACCAATTCAACATCACAACCAACAAAAGAGTGAGAGAAGGCAGTTCACTCGGCTCAGCATGACCTTATCCCAGATACTGCCACAGTTGCTGGAGACCAAGCTGGTAACTCTAAAAGAAGCTCCGAAGAGCCAAAATACAACGTCACCAAAGTATAACCCCAACGCCCGTTGCGCTTATCATTCTGACAGCCCGGGGCACACTACAGATGATTGTTGGAGCTTGAAAAATAAGATCCAAGACATGATCGACGCTGGAGAGATTCAGTTTAAAGTACCCAAGACTCCCCACGTGATCACTGCTCCCTTGCCAAAACATGGCTAGGATTGAGAAATTTTTTGTTCATTCGAATGTTCAAGTTGCAATTCTCTTTTGTTCAAACATTTACTCATGTTAAACATTGTTATTTCATTAATGCATCGCATATGTCTGTCCTGAAACAATATATTCGTATTCACTAAATGCAAATTATTTTCATATTTTTTCTGATGATCAACTCTTAAATAATAATTCTAAGCCTCTTGAGGGAGGATGACGAAAACGATACCATAATCTACAGTATGCTTTGGAACAGACCCCGCTGATGAGGTACAGGCATTGTTTCAATCCCTAAACACTGGAGTTATAAGGATGATAATCCCTCGTCAATCCCTCTGAGCCAAAGAAGTAGGTGTTTTTCTTTTCGAAATTTAAAACCCTTAATCATAACCTGGGGCAGGGTAGTTCTCTCAGTTGATCCAAGTGTAGAATGAACGGCATCAAATGGATCCTTACAAAAAAAGAAAGACAGTGATGGTTCCGAATAATCATAAAGACAGGAAGTCATCATCTTCTCAAAATAAAAGCCCATTAAGTCAAAACCCATGAAGTAGACTTACAAAACAGGGGCATCCCGCTGACTGTGATTCCAAAAAAGGAAACTGTTCAGGCAAAAAAGAAAGGGATAACAAAAAAAATCAGAAAAGAAAGAGGTCTTACAAACCCTCAAACAAAAAAAAGGAATGACTGCCTATTCAAAATAAGTTATCAACATCCGAATCATCACCAGAAAATCAGAGTAAAGACTCAAACAAAGTCTAACGTATGATCAACTGAGTTTAGGTTTGGAGAACATCACGAAGAGTGGGTGGGTACAAATAATTTGAGCCTTTATCCTTTGTTTCTTAAACCGCGAACCAGGCCACGTTATAACCCTTAAAAGTCCTAGCTGAAGCATGGGTTAGTTCGAAAGCATACTGTTACGAAAGGTATCCTGACTCCTTAAGGCCTACGGTAAAGAAGGAGTTGACATCACGTTTTACAAACATTCATTTGTTTTATGAAAAAAGAATGCATTTTCAAAATCTTCAAGACAGACATAGGCTTTGCATTTTTAACATAACTCTGTTTGCATATGACTTTTTGTTTGAACAGCATAGAAGTTCGCACGACGAATTCCTAATGAACAGAAGTACCTCCAATCAAGGGGCAGGTATGACTATTGTCCATCATCTGGGGCAGTTAAGTCAAGATTCGGAGAATCTCTCAAAGGCCAAACAGCCTGGGGAAAACCTCCGCCTGAGTCACTTGGGGCACTCCAGCCACGAATCTGGCCTGATCAAATACCTTCCGGTGGCATGACAAAACACTTCTGACAGGGGCAACTCCCTACATTCTGAGAACATGGACATGGTCGAAAAGATACTACGCAAAATCAAAGACCCGCTAGGTTGACATACCTAGGCAAAAATAAGGGCTCCCCGACGAACCAAAAGGGTTCGGGCAGAATGAAGGGATGAAATGAAAAAACTGTACACCCGGCAAGTCGAAAACCTGAAAAGGCGGCTTGGGCAAAAATGGGTATCCCGGTGGACTGAAAACCCGAAAGGGCGGTCCAGGCAAAAGTTAGGGATCAAAGCGTACGACTATGTCCTGTTATCTTGTCACCTGTCTACCAGAAGAAGGGTTGTCCATCAACAACTATCAGCACCTCACAGGTCCTCCTCTCCCACCTCAGAAACAGGGGCAATAAAGAGTTGTTTGAGCAGTCCAATTGTTCTGTCCTACAAGGTATCAAGGAGGGCTCAACCAGTACATCCCAATTCCCCAGAGAGTGAGCAGCAAGTCAGTATACTCTCCCCGAGCAAAGTTACAGTCAAACTTAAGGAAGTTGGGTATCCTCCAGCAGATCTCAACATTCCCCAGCAGCAATATACATATTCTTAACAAACATCTCCGGCAATCTTGGTCTAAAGATTGTTCCCCGGAGGTATATCCGACTTTCAAAGGAATCACTTCCCCCGCAGTTCAAAACTTCCCCAGGAAAGTCCAATCCAGTTTCCCCAGGAAAATTGGAATCCATCTCTCCAGGCAGTAAGCTTATCCCCAGTAGATTCTGGAAGCTTATCCTCGCAGAGCACGAACGCGTCATCCGGCTTTATTCAAAGAGTTATTTCCTTACCAGGATATAACTGGGTTATCCTCAGCCAAAAGCCACAGAAAGAGCGTCCTCGACGGAGCCTTCTTATCCCTAGCGAAGTCTATTAACACTTCCAATTCAGCAAAGATATCCCCAGCAAGGTATTATCAACATTCAGCAAAAGCATCTCTCTCCCCATAGAGTATCACTTCCCAGCAAGATCGTCAGGGTACTTTTCCCCCCGCAGAGTTATTCCATTCGCCAAGTTTATTCCCCAACGGAGTTATCTTCTCCTACCGGTATTCTTGCAGCTATCATCCCCAGCGGAAGCAAAATCTATTCTCCAACATCAGCCCAGGATATGACTTCCCGACACCCGTCAAGGATCTATTTTCCTAGACGAAAACATACATTCCTAAACATCACATACATCATTATAGCATGCATATACGCATCATATCTTACAAATCTCATTTATATTGAGAGCATCATTGCTTGGTCCATATCATGCATTGCATATGACTGACCTTTACCTTTCAGGAAAGATTCAGCTAAATTCTCAATCATCTTGCAAGACCTAGACCGGTTCAGTTAATCGACTCCAAAGATTTCTTATCCAGTCCAAGGCCTTCTCTAGTCCAGCTAAATCAACCCCAAACAGATTTTTCTGATGAAGACTCAGTAGAAGTTATCAAAGGTTTTTCTCAAACGTCCGCTTTTGAGATTATAATTTCCTATGGTTCTCTCCCCAATGTTGCGGAGACGATAATTCCATCCCAGGTTTTTCTCAAACGTCCGCTTTTGAGATTATAATTTCCTATGGTTCTCTCCCCAATGTTACGGAGACGATAATTCCATCCCAGGTTTTTCTCAAACGTCCGCTTTTGAGATTATAATTTCCTATGGTTCTCTCCCCAATGTTGCGGAGACGATAATTCCATTCCAGGTTTTTCTCAAACGTCCGCTTTTGAGATTATAATTTCCTATGGTTCTCTCCCCGATCCTGCGGAGACGATAATTCCATTCCAGGTTTTTCTCAAACGTCCGCTTTTGAGATTATAATTTCCTATGGTTCTCTCCCCAATGTTGCGGAGACGATAATTCCATTCCAGGTTTTTCTCAAACGTCCGCTTTTGAGATTATAATTTCCTATGGTTCTCTCCCCGATCCTGCGGAGACGATAATTCCATTCCAGGTTTTTCTCAAACGTCCGCTTTTGAGATTATAATTTCCTATGGTTCTCTCCCCAATGTTGCGGAGACGATAATTCCATTCCAGGTTTTTCTCAAACGTCCGCTTTTGAGATTATAATTTCCTATGGTTCTCTCCCCGATCCTGCGGAGACGATAATTCCATTCCAGGTTTTTCTCAAACGTCCGCTTTTGAGATTATAATTTCCTATGGTTCTCTCCCCAATGTTGCGGAGACGATAATTCCATTCCAGGTTTTTCTCAAACGTCCGCTTTTGAGATTATAATTTCCTATGGTTCTCTCCCCAATGTTGCGGAGACGATAATTCCATTCCAGGTTTTTCTCAAACGTCCGCTTTTGAGATTATAATTTCCTATGGTTCTCTCCCCGATCCTGCGGAGATGGTAATTCCCACCAAGATTTTCTCAACGATTGCTGTTGAGGTTAAAGTCACCCAAGGTTCTCTCACCGTTCCCGTTGAGGTAGTAACCATCCCTGGTTCATTCATCATCTTTTGAAACTCCAGGTCCAGCTCCTGTAACCAGTCAGGACACATCTATACAAAGCATCCGAAAACCAGATCCTGCAACATGTCAGGTACTCATTTTTCTTTTGCAGGTACGCAAGTTCTCGCTAAAGAATCTCTTACGCGATCAACCTCCAGATGGCATCTATAAGCCCATCATCCTATCCATCAATCTCCAAATGGCATCTATAAGCCCATTCCCATCATCACACTGCTTCTATGTGAGCGCAAATTTCTGGGCACTCTAGTGTTCAATCATCTTCTACCCTCGGATTACGAAAGGCACGTCAGCCAATCTGCATCCTCAGGTCTAAGAAGATTGAACAGGGGCAACTGTTGTACCCCAAAATTTGCCCTCCCATATTCTTCAAGAAATTGCCAAGTCATGCTTCAAAATTCCCCAAGGGTTGCACAATGCAAGGGCCTCATAAGCAGTCAAAATTAGGGTTTTGGTTCTAATCAAGAAAATGAAGTTTCCAAGGGTCCAATAAAGTCCCACATGCCTATAAACATGGTCAAGCATCGTCATATCAAGTTTCAAGACTTTTAGCACAAAATTGCACAGTCAAAACCCTAATTGCACTACAGTCAACTGTAGGGGCAAAATGGTCATTTGACAGTCAAAAGTTCAAATTTTTGGTCAACATCTCATTTTGAAGCCACAAACATCATTTGATCAATGCTTGATCATGATTCTCAAAGCTTGGCTCAAAAAATCATCAAGATGCAAAAGTTTCCTTATTTGGACAGCTGAAAAAGTCAACTGTAAATTGACCAGGGCATAACTTTCACATGGATTATCAGAAAAATTCCATCCAAAGCTCATTTTGAATAGAAAGACATTTCCTACAACGCATCTTCATACTTCAAGTCCAAGAAATGCTCTCACAAAAAGTTATCAATTTCAACATTATAGGTCATTTTCAAAAGTCAACAAAAAGGGACTTTAAGTCAAAGGCCATAACTTGAGATTGGTAAATCAAAATGACATGGGACCAAAGGCATTGGTTAGAGGACTCAAATACCTTTCCAAAATCTCAAAGAACATGAGCAAAGCTTAAAAATTGAGCAAGTTATGCCTTGTGGAAGTTGGGAAATTTTTGGATATTTTGAAAAGTCATTATTGATTCAAATGATCTAAAATTGCTAATGGGCCTATTTTTCTTCCACAATTCATCATCCAAGGCATGTGCACGACCACTTGGCCCAAAGGGAAGTTTTTCTTCATTTTTTATTTATTTATTTGAATTTTTATTAATAATAATTCATTTAAATCAATTAAATACATGAAAAATACTTAACCTAAGTTTTTCAATCTTTTTGTGCATATTATATCCTCAAGATTTCGTGCCTAGCCAAATATGGAAAGAACCAATGGAATTGGATGTGATTTGTATCAAAAAGCATGTGAAAAAGATTTGAAAATCATGGTTTAAAAATCAAATATCATATTCATTAATTCATGGATTTTGATAAAGTTTTTAACCCTAATTCAGTCCATACATAATCCTAATCAAGACCTAATGCTTCCTAACCACAAAGCTGCGCAGAAAACACCATTTGAACACTTGAAATTTATCAAAAAAAACCAATTCTGAAAACCTAGTTCTAGGAAGATTCAAGGCCAAATAGCTATTCCATTAGCTTCCTTAAGGATCATAGAACGTGTTCCAATCATTCCCTAAGCCCCATACTCAAGAAAACGCGAAATCACCATTGAAGTTGGTAAGGAAAATTTCAGAATCGTTTTCAATCATTCATGCATTGTTAACATGTTTCATTGTTGTTTTTGTGTTTAGAATGATGTTTGCGAGCTAACTGCATAGTTTGATTTGAGTTTCATGCCAAAACGAAGAATCCACCATGGTTGTATCTTAGGGTTTGCAGAATTGTGAATTGGGGGTTTTCGTTTAAGGAACAATTGGCATACAACACCTAGACCATCCAACTCAGTGCACTTGGACGAAAAGAATGAGACTATCGCGCCTAATTTATGAAGCCCCAGGGGCTAATCGCTATTTTCTAATAGGTTGCCTAAGGGAACAATATGAAAACCGTTGCTTATTGTCTTTGTGTTTCAGGAAAAATCAGGCCAAGGAAGAAGAAGGCGAGGTGGCTATCCATGAGAGGAGCGTTTAAATTTTCGCGCGTAAAGAGCATTAGCGTTTGGATTTATTTTATAATATTTGTTTGATATCTAACATACAGAAAACGCGCTTGGAACGGTTGGTAGGCTTAAGCATTGGTAACATTCAGGACCTGGGTTCGAGCCCCAGGTCCCCACCCCCTTTCATATTTTTCTTCAATTAATGATTCAATGCAGATTATGTCCTGGAGACTACCATGCGTCTCTCAAATCAAACCGTCCACGCGTACCAGGGCATCAAATCAAAGGCCATGATCTGGAGAGCACGGTGCATTCTAGTCAACGCGTATACACGCTAGTGTCAGAGTCAACGAGGCCAGGCTGATTTGGGCTCAAAATTGATGGGCTTCACCTCCAAAATTAGGGGCAGACCCCCTAAGTTTGCAATCTTTTTTATTTCTTTATTTTTTTTTATTATGTTTATTTTCTTTTAATTATTGTTCTTAATTAATTTAATATTTTCATAAAAACACAAAACACCATAAAAAAATCAGAAAAAAGATGAAAAAAAATAATAAATATTTTATTTTAGTATTTTCATAAATAAATTGCATTAATTCATTTAGTTATTAAATTAGGGTTAACTATAATATTTTCATAATAAAAATCTAAAAATCTGTAGAATTAGGATTTAATTAATTTTATTCCTTTTTATTTTCTTTCATAATAATTAAATATTAAAATATTTATTTTTGTAATTAAATTGCATGTAAATAATTAGGGTTAATTTTAGGTTAAAATTCAATCTTTTCTTAATAAATTAAAAAACAACTAGAATTAGGTTTAATTGCATTTAATTCTTTTTCCCATTAAAATCATTAAAACCAAAAAATACCAAAAACAATTTCTTTTCTCTTTTTAATTAATTAATTTCATCATTTAATTTAATTTTGCAAAAAAGGGTCCAACGCCCTCGTTTTAATTCCTATTCAATTCGCATATTTATTTTTATTCTTTATAATATTTATGTACCTCTCTCAAGGCCGTGTAATTAATTTCTCGCACTTTATTTTCTTTACTTTTCTTTTAATTCTTTATTTTTCTGTCAAATCGGGTTCAAGAAATTTTGGCGATGTGGACCCGCGCCTTTTGTAATAGCTTAGAATCTTTTACTTCTCGCACTTTTAACTGTTAATCAAGGCATGAAAGAATGAATGGACAAAAATAAAAACAAACGCTAGATCACCAATAACATGACAAAAGACAAAAATATCTGAAAACGACACACAAAGTCACACACCACCCCTAGGGTACGCCTCACTGTTGCCTTGCCTCGAAAGGTGATCGTCGAGTAGAGGATGTCTTAGTAAGTCCTCATGATCCGGGAACCTGGCATGAGGGTAGCTTCTAAGGTGTCTTCCTATTGCTCCGGTGATCACCATGTCCCGAACCTCGAATTGACCCGAACACCTCCAACGGTGGTGCTACCTACCTCTCAATGGTGGGATGGCACTACTTTAAAGGACATCTACACAGACGAATTCCTTAGGGTAGGTAGACGACTCTAGATACTTGCTCTAAATTCAAAACAAATTCAAAAATACTTTTCACACCAACACATTTTCAAAAAGCTTTCGAAAGCATTTTTTCAAACACTCTTGAGGACCGATACAAGAGTCGAACTGGAATTTTCAAAGAAACTTTTTAAAACCCACATTGAAAAGCAAACAAACCTTTTTGAAAACACAATGAGCAAGTATCTAAGAGCCCATGGATAACCATGGATAGAAAGGGTGCTAACACCTTCCCTTTTTATAACCTACCTCCCGGACCGAGAGCAATCTCTTTAAGGAATTTTTCTGTGCTTTTGTCCTTTCCATTTGGAGAAAATAAAAGACGGTGGCGACTCTTGCTTCCGCGACATTTCGCGAACCAGCGTTAAACAGTCAGTTCCAGATCCACCGATCACACCGCTGTTATTGATTGTTATGGGGGATACCCTAATGTCCCATTGCTTGGAATCAGAGGAGGTATAACTTACAATCTTTGTCTAGCTTTGCGATAATTTGGTCGTGCTCGAAGAGATGGTCCCCATGAGGTACTTCTTGAGGATATTGCATTTGACTACAAGGAGGACGTTGAGGAGCACCGCCGGAGGTTTATACGAGCTTAGGGCATGGTGAACAGATCTGACCCCAAAGATTTTGGACCAAGGACTTCCCTTCCTATGCAGCCTTACCTCCAATGGGTCCGAGCTCATGCCCAGAAGCTTGGTATGCCCTATGAAGCCGTATTGCCAGTAATTGTGGATCCCACCAATGAAGAGGGCATTCCTTACGCAGTTCTTTATCCTTACATGCCCACTGATCCCGGGGAGTTGCAGAGGTCTTGGATTCAGCTGAAAGAGGAAAGGGATACTTACCGGAAAAAGTACCACGAGCAAGAAAGGAAGATTTTGAAGCTCACTAGGCAGCTCGAGGAAGAAAGAGTGATCAATGACTACATCGGCACAAAGAGGAAGCGTCCATGGGACTTTTGATTTTGCTTTTCTAGTTTTAGATTTGTTTTCCATTTATTTCTTTGTAATTCCTTAAAGGCATTGTTGAACCTTTTACAAGTTAATCTAATAAAGTTTGTTTATTTTTGGTTTGCAAATTTAAATCTCCCAAAGTCTTTGAAATCATTACATACGCATCCCATTATCATACACACCATTACAGGTACCATTACAGGTTTCTCATCTTCTTCGCTGTTTATTTCAGCAGAAATGTCTTCTTATCAAGCCATCAAAGATCTTCAGGCACAGAATGCCCAATTCCAGCAGATGTTCTTAAGCTTGGCTAAAGGGCAAGAGGACTTGAAGGCCCTTATTCTGAAAGAGAAGAAGAAAAAGAAGAAGGTTGGTATTCTGAACATGGGTTGAAGATTCGGAGAAAGGATAAGACAATCAGCTGATCTGGCCTCCTCCCAAGGACGGGGAGAACCAAGAAAGGGTAAAGGACCCTAGTCCAGCAGTTTCTTATAACAATACGGATTACAATGATGAGCAATATCCTCCTGCTGAGGATAGGTACAAGCAGCTAGAAGACCGTCTGAGTGCTATGGAGATTCAGAAGATCCCTGGTTTAGATTTCGGAGAACTAGGACTGGTGTCGGGTGTGGTGATCCCTCATAAGTTCAAATATCTGGTTTTTGCCAAGTACGATGGAGTATCCTGTCCAAAACCCCATCTTCGCTCCTACGTAAGAAAAATCCTACCCCACACTGCTGATAGAAATTTGTGGGTACACTTCTTTCAAGATAGTCTGTCAGGGACTCGGCTTGAATGGTTTTATTAGTCGGAAAGAGCCAGTGTCCAAAATTGGGAAGACCTTGCTGCTGCTTTTTACAGGCAGTATCAGTATAACGCCGACCTTGCTCTCACTCGTACTCAGCTCCAGGGTATGTCTATGGGTGCAAGTGAAGGTTTTAAGGATTATGCTCAAAAGTGGAGACACTTGGCTGGAAGAGTGCAACCCCCTTTGTCTGATAGGGAATTGGTTGACATGTTTCTAGGGATGCTATCTGGTCCATTTTTCAATCATTTGATCGGCAGTTCATCGTCTGGGTTTACTGAGTTGATTTTGACTGGGGAGAGAGTAGAAGCTGGAATTTAAAATGGTAAGATACAGAAGGATGCTTCATCAAGTGCAGTAAAGAAGCCTTTCACCAGTAAGAAGGAATCTAGTGCAGTCTATGGCCCGAGGAGTCAAAGTAGACCTGAACACCGTCAAACGGTAAATGCTGTCGTGATATCGAGACCCACAGTTTCTCCACAATGCAACAATCAGCAAAGGGTGGAAAGACCGCAACGGCAGTTTACCCGCATCAACATGACTTTGGCTGAAGTTTTGCCTCATCTGTTAAAGTCCAACTTGATAACCTTAAAAGAGGCTCCCAAGAATCCCAACAGCGCTTCTCCCAGATACAATCCCAACATACGATGCGCCTACCATTCAGAGAGTCCTGGCCACGACACAAACGATTGCTAGGCTCTAAGGAATAAAGTGAGAGATTTGCTGGAAGCTAAAGAGATTGAGTTTGATGCTCTAGAAAAGCCCAACGTTATAACTGCTCCTATGCCCAAGCATGGTCGTGGAGTCAATGTTGTGGACATCAATTCGTTTGTAACCTCTATGGAAGAGATCTCTACTCCTTTGATGATGGTTAAGAAGAATTTGTTGTTGGCCGGTTTATTTCCGGGTTGTGGTGAAGGTTGCCACATGTGTTTAATTCTGCCTTCGGGTTGCTATTTATTGAAGTCAGGCGTTTAGCGCCTGATGGATAATAAGGAAATTGTGTTTGAGAAGACTATGATTCTGTTTGAAGATGTTGTCATTATCACCATTTCCGCCAACCCTTCCAAGGTTTCCTCGAGAAAACCTGTTAGGGTTACACCCATTCCAAGAATTGCTCCGTTAATAATCACCACTCCGGGTCCCATCTGTTGTACCCCAAAATTTGCCCTCCCATATTTCCCAAGACATTGCAAGAAAAATCTCCAAGTTGCTCAAGATTGCTCAAGAGTTGGACAGTCAAATCATCTCCTAAGGCAGTCAACCTCAAATTATGTTTTGTGTTTCATCAAGGTCCTTACATCCAAATGACCTAAAGTACTCCCCAATGTCCTAATATGGTCTCAAGTTCATCCATGTCAAATTTCAAGCCTTGCAGAGGAAGTTTGGTCAGTCAATTGCTTAAGAGGTCCAAAAATCGACTGTGCTAGGGCAAAAGTCAACTGTGACCTATGAACAGTCAAACCTCAAGACTTTTTGTCAACATTATCATTTTGAAGGATAATTCATCATTTTATCAAGGGTTTATCATGATTCATCAAGGATTGCTTAAGATTCATCAAGATTCAAAAGTTGCTAAATTAGGGTTTTGTAGGAAACGTCAACTCAACTTTGACCAAGCATAACTTTCTCATACTTTATGAGAAATGACCCATCCAAAGCTCATTTTGAAGAGGATGAAATTTCCTACAATACATCTTCACACCCCAAGATTATAAAATGCACTCACAAAAAGTTACAAATTTGGACATTATAGGTCATTTTCGAAAGTCAACAAAAACACCTTTTTTCCAAAGCTTATAACTTGAGAATGCAACATCAAAATGAGATGAGACCAAACGGGTTGGTTAGAGGACATCTCAAGGTTTCTAAAAAGTCCAAGAACACTTCCAAAAGTTCAAAATTGAAGAAGTTATGCATTATTGAAGTTGGGCATTTTTTCAAAATTACCAAAAGTCAACTATCCACAAAACTTCAAATTTTGCCAAATGGGCCCACTTTTTTCCACTTGCTTTGATCTTGTCACACTAAACACGTGTCCTATATTCAATCTTGTGTCCATTCATTGATTTTTCTATTTTATTTTATTTTTATTGAATTAATTCATTTTAAATCAATTTAAATCCAAATAAAATCCAAATATTGATGAAATAGGATCTTTTTGATTGATACAGGTTTCCATTATCATCATGGACAAGATCAAACTCGTACCAAGCCATATCATGCAAAAAATATTGGATTTGGGACATTTTTGGAAGCTTTGTAATGGAGGATCATATCAAATCCAAAATCATCAATGCATAAAGATTGGATCCACAAAACTTGACCTAATGCATTGCCTTATACATATACAAACCAAAGGCATACGATTTGAGACCTAGAAGTTGCACAATCTGGAAAACCAAAACTTGAAAAAGCTTAAAAAAGTTGGAAACTGAAATCTTGGTTAGAGGCCAATTCAAGACAAAAAACTCAACATAGACTTCTTGTTTGACATCCACTGAAGCAGTAGCAATCAAAAGCAAAGCCAATCGCCTCCTAAATCGCACTGTAAGTCTTCTTGAACACCGCCCTGCAGTTGAAAATGCATCCTCTTATTCTTGCATCTTTTTGCCAAAATCTTTGCATAACCATGCTAATCGGTCCATTTAGAGACTTTCTGCATTAACCAATTGAGTTTTCATGGCCTGTAATGTCAAACCCGAAACTAGGGTTTTTGTTTCTTGTTTTTAGGCATTTTTGCTACAGGTAAAATCAAGGCAAACCATGGATATAGATGGAATCAGAAGAGAAAGACGAACAGGACCATGGCTTTAGATTGAATTTTCATAGCAGCCTAGAGAAGATTTTAGGATCGGCCTAGGGATTTTGCTGCGGATTCGAATCCGCAGGAAAAAGAACTAGGGTTCATTGGAGAAGATGGAGACGTGTCCATGTCCAATTGGCCCATTCAAAAATTTGGCGCGCGTTTTTATAATTTCTGGCATATTAGTTGTGTTCTACATATATTAATTGTTGTTTATTATAATTACAAAAGAAGCGTAGTGGTTCAGTGGCTAGGGCGTGCGTTCATTGGCTAACAGGACCTGGGTTCGAGTCCCAGGTCCACCATATTTGCCTATTATTATTTTTCTTCAAGAGATCCAACGCGCCTCAGCAACTATGGTACATGCTACACCATCACCTGATCGCTTGCCAGATGGCCTCCAGGCCAAACCTGAGGGTCAAGATTGAACATCCACCATGGTGCCTAGTCAGAGTGCATACGTGGAATCCAGAAAAGTCAAAGCAGGCTAGCATATTTGGGCTTGGAAATTGCTATTCTCACCATCAATCTGGGCCCAAACCCCCCAATGGGTTATTTCTTTTTTTATATACTTCTTTTTATTTAATTGTTTTGTTAATTATTATTTTTATTATCACTGACCAATTAAATTATTTTCCTCATAAAATCAAAAATACAAAAATATATTTTATTTATTAAAATTAAAATCATCACTTTATTTTTGTAAATAAATTAACTCAATTAATTTAGTTTAATTAGGTTTAACTTTTAATATTTTTTGCAAATAAATAAAATTAATGAAGAAAAATTAGGTTTTTACTAACTTTTAATCAATTTGTTTTATTTCTTTAAATACTCAAAAATCCAAAAAAAATTTCATTAATTAATTAATTTAATTGTTAATTTAGATCTAATTCCTTTTAATTCAAAAAATAACAAAAAATGTTTTCTTTTAAAAAAGGGTCAAAACCCTAAAAAATGCGCCCGATTTAATTTTCTCGCATGCGATCAATTTTGTCTCAATATTGTATCTGCTTCCTGGGATGTAATAGCTTTTAATTAGGACTTTATTTTATCGCTTTATTTTACTTTTCGCACTTTAATTTCAAGTGTTGTTTTTGGCGATGTAAATACCCGACGCCTTGTAATAGTTTAGATTTAATTTCCGCAATTTAATTTCCGCAACTATACACTGTTAGATGTTTGATAATAGGGAATGCATGACAAGATCAAATGTATGAACTTAAAATCAACATAGCTCACCCATGACATGTACGAAGATAAAATTAACCGAAATAACACACTCGCACATGCACACTCTCAGGGTACACCTCACTTGGTTGCCTTCGAACGTGGTCATTGAGTATAGGAAGTTTTAGAGGTCGCCCTCTTGTCCAAAGATCATAGTTTCCTCGAAACGGTTGCCTCGGAAGAATGATCTAAGACATTAGGGTTACCGCTAAGGCGTCCTAAAATTGCTTTAGTGACCACACGTCCCTTAATCGAATTGACCCTTAAAACTCCAACAACGATGCTACCTACTCATCAATAGTGGGATAGCATTGTCTAAAGGACATTAGCACAGATTGATTCCTTTTTCGAGTAGGTAGATGGTTCTTAAGTACTTTCTCCTTTCAAAACAAAACAAAACTTTTCGCACTTACACCTTTCAAACAAAAACTTCTTTCAAACCCACAAACACAAAGAAAAGCAATTTGTGAAAACACAATGAGCAAGTACCTAAGAGCCCGTGGATAACCACGGATAGAAAGGGTGATAACACCTTCCCTTTCTATAATCTACCCCCCGGACCCGAGAAACATCTCGAAAAAGGAATTTTTCTGTGCTTTTTTTCCTTTCCTTGTTGGATAAAATAAAAGACGGTGGCGACTCTTGCTTACCGCGACATTTTGCAAAAACAAACGCAAAATGCGAACCAGCATTCCAAAAACAGTCAGTTCTCTCCCACCGTATCACACCATCCCATATACCTCAGATAAGGCTATCCTATGGCATTACGGTGCTGATGTATATTACCATGGTGTTAAACAAGATTTGAGGGCTGAAGAAGCCGATATGGACATCAGTAATATTATTGGGACAAGCAAGGTCACCAGAAGTGGAAGACTCTTTTCTCCCGAGATTTCCCCTCCGACTGTTCACAAACCTGTTGTCATTCCATTTGCTATTACATCAACCACTGTCCCAGTTCCTACTCCAGTTATCACCCTTGTCGCTGAGCTATTTGGGACTCGGGGCAAAGAAATCATATGTGAGCCTGCCCGGACGGAGGAACCTAAGAAGATCATTGTAGAAACCTCGAAATAGGAGATAGAAGAAATTTTTAAGATTATCAAGAAGAGCGACTACAACGTAGTCGAGCAACTGGGGCAGACCCCGTCAAAGATTTCCATGTTATCCTTGTTGTTGTGTTCAGAAGCCCATGCAAAGGCTTTAATTGCATTCCTCAAAACTACACATCTGCCGCAGGAAACTTCAGCCGATCAATTCAAAGATTTCGTAGCTAGCCTGACTGCCGATAATGGATTGGGTTTCTCAGATGCATATCTGACTACTAAGGGGAGAAATCATAATGATGCTCTGCACGTCTCGATCAAGTGCAAGGGCACCACTATGGCCCATGTACTAGTGGATACCGGATCCTCATTGAATGTTCTGTCAAAGAAAGCATTAGACCATCTGGACTGTGAAGGTTTGATTCTAAAGTCGAGCAATATTGTGGTCAGGGCTTTTCACGGTTCAAAGAGAATGGTGCACGGGGAGATGGACATCCCTGTTAAAATTGGCTCTCAAACTGTTGCATCCACCTTCTATGTGATGGATATCAGGCCATCATATTCTTGTTTGCTGGGTCGCCCTTGGATTCATAAGGCTGGGGCAGTGACTTCCACGCTCCATCAAATGCTGAAATATTCGGTGAAGGGGAAGATCGTCACGGTGCAAGGTGAGGAGGAGTATATGGTGAGTCATCTCAATTTCTTCCGCTACATGGAGATGGATGGGGAGTTCATCGAAACCCCTTGTCAGAACTTTGAAGAGGTCCCTCAGACTTTGGCGTCAACTGAAGTTGCTACCAACAAACCTCCGCTAAAGATGGCTTCTCTCAAGGACGCCAGGGCTGTAATTGAAGAAGGTGGGTGTACCAATTGGGGTCAGCTCCCTGATTTCACTCACAAACTGACAAATTTTGTTTGGGATTTACTACAGGGGCTCAAAGGGCTGTTAGGCGCGCACGGATTGGAAGACCTCCTCTGCACATCAGCAATCAGGGAGTTAATGAAATTGAAGATGGTGAAGAGGATTCAGACATCGACAACTGGATCTACCCTACAACCAATGGTGGACTAAACAACTGGACGGCGAAGGACTTCATACCCGTTTCTTTTATTCTGCAGTAATTGACTTTTTGTTTTAAGATTTGTAATAAACAAGTTTGAAACTTTACGGCCCGGTGCCTTGCCTGAGGCACCCTGGCTTTGCTTGTGAGGGCTTATTATTTGTCATTTCATATATCATTAATAAAACATTGGACGTTTCTTGCATTACAAATTTCTTGCTCCTTATTTTTCTTTTTTTTGTCTCTCGCTTTATCAAAAACAACTATTCTGTTACACACACTCACGTATCATAATGCAGATCCATATCCACTCTGGATCCCATTGATAACAACTCTGCTACTGGCAGTTATGACTTCGAAAATCTGATCAACCAAGCTGAGGACAAAGGTGAGGATGATTGTGAGGTGCCTGGAGAACTTGCTAGACTGTTACTGCAGGAAGAAAGGGCCATACAGCTTCATGAAGAGCCAGTTGAGTCAGTGAATTTGGGTACAGAAGAAGACAGAAAAAAGGTTAAGATAGGTGGGAACTAGTGTCAAACAACGGTTGATATAGATGCTATGCGACTATGTTTAGATCTTCGCCTGGTCCTACGGAGATATGCCTGGTTTGGACACTGATATTGTGGTTCATCGCTTGCCGACTAAAGAAGACTGCCCTCCGGTAAAGCAGAAGGTCTGGCGTATGTGCCCTGAAATGTTAGAGAAAATCAACGCTGAGGTCATGAAACAGTTCGACGCGGGATTTTAGCTGTCACTTCTTATCCGCAGTGGGTTGCCAACGTTGTTCCGGTGCCTAAGAAGGACGGTAAGATACGGATGTGTGTGGACTATAGAGATCTGAACAGGGCAAGCCCCAAAGATGACTTCCCACTTCCTTACATCGATGTTCTAGTCGACAACACCGTGCAGCATAAGATATTTTATTTCATGGATGGTTTTTCTAGCTACAACCAGATCAAGATGGCCCCTGAGGACATGGAGAAGACAACCTTCGTTACACAGTGGGGCACCTTTTGTTACAAGGTAATGCCTTTTGGGTTGAAGAATGCTAGGGAAACTTATCAGCGCGCCATGGTCGCTTTGTTCCATGATATGATTCACCACGAGATTGAGGTTTATGTTGATGACATGATAGCCAGGTCCCAGACTGAGGAAGAGCACCTCGATCATCTCCAGAAACTGTTTGACAAGTTGAAGACGTACAAGCTGAGATTGAATCCGAACAAGTGTACCTTCGGGGTAAGGTCTGGTAAGCTTCTAGGTTTCATCGTCAGTAATAAAGGTATTCAGGTGGACCCTGCAAAGATAAAAGCCATACAGGAGATGCCGGTCCCCCACACAGAAAAGGAAGTTAGAGGTTTCTTGGAACGTCTAAATTACATCTCCAGATTCATTTCACATCTAACTGCTACTTGTGAGCCAATCTTCAAGCTGCTGAAGAAAGATCAAGTGGTAAAATGGAATGATGAATGCCAGACCGCTTTCGAAAGAATCAAGGAATACCTCCAAGAGCCACCAATTATGATGCCTCCAGTTGAAGGAAGACCTTTGATCTTATACTTGACAGTACTGGATAGTTCAATGGGGTGTGTGCCGGGGCAGCATGACCAGTCTGGCCGAAAAGAGCGCGCTATTTACTACCTTAGCAAAAAGTTTACCGACTGTTAGACCCGATACTCATTGCTCGAGAAAACTTGCTACGCTTTGGCATGGGCTACTCGTTAGCTGAGACAGTATATGCTGACTCACACCACCTTATTGATATTGAAGATGGATCCGATCAAGTACATCTTCGAGAAGCCTGCCCTGTCCAAAAGAATAGCGAGATGAAAGATGATCCTAACCGAGTACGACATCCAATACAAAGCCCAAAAAGCAATCAAGGGGAGTGTATTGGTGGATCATTTGGTGCATCAGGCCGTGGATGACTATCAGTCCATGAATTTCGAGTTCCCGGATGAGAATATCATGTTGGTAACCGACTGTGAAGAACCTGGACTGGATGAAGGACCTGAGGAAGGATCCCGATGGTCTATGTATTTTGATGGAGCATCAAATGCATTGGTGCTATAATTATATCTCCTAAGGGCTGTCATACTCCGTTCACCTCCCGATTATGTTTCAACTGCACCAACAATATGGCGGAGTATGAAGCATGTATCATGTGTCTTCGAGCTGATATTGACCTGAGGATTAAGTTCTTGAGTGTATTCGGAGATTCTGCTCTGGTGATTAGTCAGATCAAAGGCGAGTGGGATATGAAGCACCCAAATCTTATTCCTTACAAGGAATATGTACTGACGTTACTCCCACACTTTGAGGAGATAACCTTTGAACACTTCCCGAGAGAGGAGAACCAGTTAGCGGACGCGCTAGCTACCATGTCTTCTATGTTCAAAGTCAGGTGGGACAATGAAGCTCCCTAGATTACCATCAAGAGGTTGGACGAACCCGCACATTGTTGTGATATTGATACTGAAGAGGTAGCAGATAAACCATGGTTTCACGAGGTAAAGAGGTATCTTGAGGCTCAAGAATACCCCGAGGGGGCATCTGTTAATGATAAGAAGTTTCTGAGAAGATTCGCTGCGAAGTTCTTCATCAGTAATGGTATCCTTTATAAGCACAACCATGATTCAACCTTACTGCGATGTATGGACAAGAGCGAAGCCGAAAGGATCATGGCAGAGTTACATGAAGGTACCTTCGGAACTCATTCCAGTGGACATACCATGGCAAAGAAAATCCTACGGGCAAGATATTACTGGTCTACGATGGAAGCTGATTGTTATCAGCATTCTCGAACCTATCATAAGTGCCAAGTCTATGCTGATAAGGTGCATGTACCTCCAGTTCCTCTGAATGTTTTGACAACTCCTTGGCCTTTTGCAATGTAGGGAATCGACATGATCGGCGAGATCAGACCTACTGCGTCCAACGGGCATCGTTTCATTCTGGTAGATATTGATTACTTTATGAAGTGGGTCGAGGCATCTTCCTTTGCTACAGTAACCAAGAACATCGTGGAACAGTTTATCCGACACAATTTGATCTGTCGATATGGTGTACCAGAAAGGATCATTACAGACAATGGTACAAATCTCAACAATATAATGATCACCGAACTCTGCAAACAGTTCAAGATACAGCATCATAATTTTTCTCCCTACCGGCCGAAGATGAATGGGGTTGTTGAAGAAGCTAATAAGAACATCAAGAAGATTGTGCAGAAGATGACGGTGACATACAAAGACTGGCACGAGATGTTACCATTCGCTCTTCATGGATATCGTACCTCGGCAAGGACGTCAACAGGGGAAACACCCTACTCTTTGGTATACGTCATGGAGGCAATCCTACACATCAAAGTCCAGATACCCTCTCTCAGGATTATGAAGGATGCGGGTTTGAGCAAAGACGACTAGACCAGACCCGACTTGATCAGCTGAATCTAAATGATAAAAAGAGGCTTACTGCTATTTGTCATGGTCAGACATATCAAAAGCGAATGATTAAGGCATTTAATAAGAAATTCAGATGCCAAGAATATCAAGTCGGGGATTTGGTGGTCAAACGCATCATACTGCCACAAGGTGATCCCAGGGGGAAATGGACCCCCACATACGAAGGGCCATTTATGGTTAAGAACATTTTCTCGGGAGGAGCTATGTTTTTAACCACCATGGATGGTGACGACCTTCCTCACCCCGTCAATGCAGACATAGTGAAAAAATACTACGCATAATCAAATACCCGCTAGGTCGACTAGCCTAGGCAAAAATAAGGGCTTCCCGGCGAACCAAAAGGGTTCGGGCAAAAGTAAGGGATGAAAAATGAAAAATTGTACACCCGGCAAGTCGAAAACCTGAAAAGGCGGCTTGGGAAAAAGGGTACCCGGTGGATTGAACACCCGAAAGGGCGGCCCAGGAAAAAATTAGGGATTGAAGCGTAACACTATGTCTCGTTGGATCATCTTGTAACCAGACTTTGGTATCGACTATCAAGCTCGGATGGCGCCAATCAATCTGATCCACCTTCGACCAAGTAGCAAAGTGATGAGACGCTTGAAGATATAAAGGAAATAGCAGAGTTGGAACCCAATGGGATCGTTTTACATAGCTATTTTTCTTTCTTTTACACAAATTGTATAATTTATGTTCCCTTGACGGTGTTCTCTTACTAGGAAGCCAACCTCTTTGTACAAAAATGCATATCACAGGCCAACTTCAAAAATTAATACAATCCATTTTCACAAGAAATTTCAAGTTATTTTTCTTTTTCTGTTTTGTTTTGCAAGAATGTCCAATGATTCATTTTTTATATATGCATTTGAAAATAATGGTTGCTCATAAATATTTACATAAGAAACAAAAGACGATTACTCGTAATTCCAGGAACAGGGAAAACAAGAAGTGCCCAAACCTTACAGTTACTCTGCCCATCAGGTACCGGGATAGAGCCAGCTTGAGAACATGAGTAGTGGTACATAAACTCCCCACAGAGCAAAAGTTCTCCAAAGGCGGTGATGTTAGCTTTCCCAAACAGCATAACTATCCCCAACTGAGGTTCACATTCGCGAGTGAGTCAACAAATTTCATTCCCAAAGCGGAGTCTATTTCTACAGATGCAGAAGTTCAATCTCCAACAGAGCTCATCACTTCCAGCAAGGGAATTTCATCCCCAGTTAAGTTTATTTCTCCAAATCGGCAGATCTATCAACAAAGTATCTCCTCTCCGATAGAGTTATTCCCCGCAGAGTTATCCTCAGACAGAGTCTCGTCCGGCAGGATATTTACCAGCCAAGGGGAAAATCCCCGGCACAGTCATCTTTGTTCACCATCCCCTAACAGAAGCAGAGGAACTATGGATCTTTACAAGCAGTCAAGAATACTATTTCTCATATCCTCCAAACAGCAGTCAGGGATTTATTTTCCCGGACTCAGATTATTATGTCAGCATTTCATGTTCATACATCATGACATGTGCATACATCACATATAACATGGTCTCATTTATTTTGAGAACGTCAACACACGATGCATCTCATGCATCATATATGGCTAACCTTGTATTTCTTTCAGGAAGGACATTATCATCAACTATTTCCAACAAGCCCAATGATCGACACTCGAAGCTAAACAGAGTAATCATCGGCGCAACAAAAGAAGCCCTACTATCCAGGCTCTCATATCGAAGAAACCCTACTATCCAGGTTCCTTCCCACAACCCTACTACCCAGGCTTTCATATCGAAGAAACCCTACTATCCAGGTTCCTTCCCATAGCCCTACTACCCAGGCTTTCATATCGAAGAAGCCCTACTATCCAGGTTCCTTCTCACAGCCCTACTACCCAGGCTTTCATATCGAGGTAACCCTACTATCCAGGTTCCTTCCCACAGCCCTACTACCCATGCTTTCATATCGAAGAAACCCTACTATCCAGGTTCCTTCCCACAGCCCTACTACCCAGGCTTTCATATCGAAGTAACCCTACTATCCAGGTTCCTTCCCACAACCCTACTACCCAGGCTTTTATATCGAAGTAACCCTACTATCCAGGTTCCTTCTCATAACCTTACTATCTAGGTTTTCTTCCTCTATTATCCCTAGACAGCAGTCCACAACATTGTAAGACAGGGACCCGATCAAACACAATTGATTTCACATTCCCCCAGAAAGTCGCGGTGCAGCATATACCTCGACCAAATACGCAGTTCACTTCTTCTTCCCAAACCGGAATCCTTCCCCAGTAGAGTAACGGACAACTGAAGATCCTAAAACTCTATTTCTCTCCCAAGACAAGGACCAACATTCGCCAGCATAGTCCTCCTCACCAACAGGTATACAGGTTCTCGTAGAGGAATCTCTTATGCGATCGACACTTCTTCGGATGGCATCTTTAAGCCCATTTTCCATCACTGAATTCCAAATGGAATCTATAATACCATTCTCGATATTGCAAGACAAGTATCACTTCATGCAAGTGCAAATTTCTGGGCACTCTAGTGTTCAATCATCTTCCACCTTCGGATCACAAAAGGCAGACAAGCCAATCTACATCCTCAGGTTTAAGAAGATTGAACAGGGGAAGCTGTTGTACCCCAAAATTTTCCCTCCCATATTTCTCAATACATGTCAAGTGAGGTCCTCAAATTGCTCAAGGAAGTCCAAAAGTTGACCAGACAAACTCTCTCCTAAGGCAGTCTATCTCAAATTAGGGTTTCATTTTACATCAAGATGCTTGAGTTCAAAGGATCCCAAATGCTAACCATTGTCCTAATATTTTCTCAAGATCATCCATGTCAAGTTTCAGGCCTTACAGAGGAAGTTTGCTCAGTCAACTGCTCAAATGCCTAAAAATAGACAGTGCTAGGGCAAAAGTCAATTGTGGCCCACACACAGTCAAACTTCAAGATTTTTGGTCAACATTCTAATTTTGAAGTATTATTCATCATTTTATCAAGGGTTGATCATGATTCCTCAAGTATTTCTCACCATTCATCAAAATCCAAAAGTTGCTAAATTAGGGTTTTGTAGGAAAAGTCAACTCAACTTTGACCAAGCATAACTTTCTCATACTTTATCAAAAATGACCCATCCAAAGCTCATTTTGAAGAGGATGTAATTCCATACAATTCATTTTCAGCTTCCAAGTTCAAAATATGCACTCACAAGAAGATATGAATTTGTACATTATAGGTCATTTTGAAAAGTCAACAAAAACACCTTTTGGGTCAAAGCTTCATACATGAACATGGAAGACTCAACTGAGATGATACCAAAAGGGTTGCTTATATGACATCCTAGGCTTTCTAAAAAGTCAAAGAACACGTCTCTAGAGTCAAAATTGAGAGAGTTATGCATTGGCCAAGTTGACCCTTTTTGCAAAATTGCCAAAAGTCAAATATGTCCAAAATTGCATTTTTTGCTAAATGGGCCCAACTTTTTATGCTTGCACTGAGTTTGTAATGTGACCCACGACCCATGAGCCCTTCCACTTGTTATTATTTTATTTTTGTTATTTATTTTGATTTTATTTCATTTAAATCAAATAAAATCAATATAAAAGAACTTCAATTCTCTAACATACTTCGTCTGATGTATGTAAGTACCTTCTGGAGTCTGGTTGATTTGAATTCCCAGAAAGAACTTCAATTCTCCCATCATGCTCATCTCAAATTCTGCCTGCATGGTCTTAGTAAATTCTTTTCCAAGGGAGATATTAGAGGTTCCAAAAATAATATCATCAACATAAATTTGACAAATTAAGATATCATTTTAAATGTCTTTCTGAATAGAGTTGTGTCCACTTTTCCTCTGGTAAAATCTTTTTCTAAAAGAAAATTACTCAGACAATCATACTAAGCTCTGTGAGCTTGTTTTAAACCGTACAAAGACTTTTTTAATTTAAAAACATGTTCTGGATGTTTTGAATCATTAAAGCCAGGAGGTTGATGGACATATACTTCTTCTTCTACATAGCCATTTAAAAATGAACTTTCAACATCCATTTGATATAATGAAATGTTATTTTGAACAACAAAAGAAATTAATAATCTAATAGAGTCTAACCTGGCGACTGGGGCAAAGGTCTCATTATAATCAATTCCTTCTTGTTGACTATAACCATGTGCAACCACTCGTGCTTTGTTTCTGATCACCTCTCCTTGCTTGTTCAGTTTGTTTTTGAAAATCCATTTGGTTCCTATAATGTTGAATCCTTTGTGTCTTGGAACTAGATCCCATACATCATTTCTGGAAAATTAATTGAGTTAATCTTGCATTGCTAAGATCCAATCATTGTCTTCCAGAGCTTCATCAATAGAAGTTGGCTCAATCAGAGATACCAATCCAAACAATGATTCTTCATTGATTCTGAGAGAGGATCTTGTTCTGATGGTGTTGTACCCCAAAATTTGCCCTCCCATATTCTTCAAAATTTGCCAAGTCAAAGCTTCAAAATTCCCCAAGGGTTGCACAGTTCAAGGGCCTCCTAACAATCAAAATTAGGGTTTTGGTTCTGACAAAGAAAATGAAGTTTCCAAGGGTCCAATCAAGTCCCACATGCTTATAAACATGGTCAAGCATCCTCCTACCAAGTTTCAAGACTTACAGCATAAAATTGCACAGTCAAAAACCCTAATTGCACTACAGTCAACTGTAGGGGCAAAATGGTCATTTGACAGTCAAAAGTTCAAAATTTTGGTCAACATCTCATTTTGAAGCCACAAACATCATTTGATCAATGCTTGATCATGATTCTCAAAGCTTGGCTCAAAAATCATCAAGATGCAAAAGTTTCCATATTTGGACAGTTGAAAAAGTCAATTGTAACTTGACCAAGGCATAACTTTCACATGTATTATCAGAAAAATCCCATCCAAAGCTCATCTCGAATAGAAAGACATTTCCTACAACTCCTCTTCACACTTCAAGTCCAAGAAATGCTCTCACAAAAAGTTATCAATTTCAACATTATAGGTCATTTTCAAAAGTCAACAAAAGGGGACTTTAAGTCAAAGGCCATAACTTGAGATTGGTAAATCAAAATGACATGGGACCAAATACATTGGTTAGAGGACTCAAAGACCTTTCCAAAATGTCCAAGAACATGAGCAAAGCTTAAAAATTGAGCAATATATGCCTTGTGGAAGTTGGGAAATTTTTGGATATTTTAAAAAGTCAACATTGCTTCAAATGACCTAAAATTGCTAATGGGCCTCCTTTTCTTCCACAATTCATCATCCAAGGCATGTGCACGGCCATTTGGCCCAAAGGGAAGTTTTTTATCATTTTTATTTATTTATTTGCATTTTTAATAATTAATAATTCATTTAATTAAAATAAATAGGTGAAAAATACTAAACCTAATTTTCTAAATCTTTTTGTGCATAAAATATCTCCAAGATTTCGTGCAAATCAGGTTAGGAAAGAATCAAAGGTAATTGGATATGATTGAGATCAAATTTGCATGAAAAGATTGAAAAATATATGCATGGAAAATCAAATATCTTATCATCAATTCAAGGATTTTTTGATCAATTTTCTCAACCCTAATCATTCACATGTATATATGGATGCAAACCCTACTCCTCAGAACCTCTAAGCTGCGCAGAAACTCCATAACCAAAGTTGAATTTTTTGTCAAAAAATTGGAAACTGAAAACTAGGTTTTAGCACGATTCAGAGCAAGAGACCAATTGCAAAAGCTTCCTCGTGCATTACTGAAGATAACTGAATAATTTTCCAACCCTCACACGCCCAGAATTGGTATAGGGAGTTCAAACTGTATCACTCTTTTTGCATAATCGTGCTTTGCTATTTAGGCCATATCCATGCATTTTTGTTCTTGATTTGTGCTAATTGGATGATTCTGAAACTGACCATGTGATTGAATTGAGTTTTTATGCATTGTATGAAGAATTGCCATGGACGATTATTAGGTTTTTTCAAGTTCTAATTTGGGCGTTTCCAAAAGCTATAAAATCAGAACACCATAATGCCATGAATGAGTTCAGCATGCTTGGACGGTTCAGAATCGACCCTCGTGCCTAATTTATATACCTACATGGCCTATTCGCTATTATTGGATATGGAATAATTTGGGGGGGTTCAAAACCCCCGCTAACCTCTTCATGTTTCAGGAAAAAAGAACAAAACGGAGAAGATGATGAAGTGGCAAGCTATGGTTGGTTTATTTGAAATTTCGCGCTGAATTTATCCACTAACATTTGTTTTATTTTATTATGTTTATTAGTTATAGGATATACAAAGAGACAAAGTGGAGCAGTTGGCAAGGCACTTGATTGATGATCCCTGGGACCTGGGTTCGAACCCCAGGTCCCCCACCCCTTCAACACTATTTTTTTATTAATGATTCTATGCAGTTTCAACACTAAGGAACACCATACAACCCTTGATCCAACTATGCCACGCGCCCACTGGAGACAATCTGAGAGCCCAGATCTGAAGAACATCATGGGCCTTAGTCAACCATGCATATGGGAACGTGTAAAAGTCAAATAAGGCCTTAAGAACTTTGGGCCAGCCATGCTAACAAGACCTCCAAATGGGGACAGACCCCCCCCCCCCCCCCATGGTTTGAATTTTCATTCTTTTCTTTATTTTATTTATTTCAATTATTGTTTTTTTTAATTAATTTCTTTAATTTAATTATTTTCATAAAAAACATAAAAAACAATCTAAAAATCAGAAAAGAGATAAAAAATGAATATTTTTATTTAATGTTATTTTTTTGTAAATAAATATCATTAATTGATTTTAGTTTTTAATTTAGGTTTAAATCTTAATATTTTTCTAATAAACTTAAAATTTGTAGAATTAGGGTTTTTAATCAATCTTTATCCTTTTTCTTTTCTTTTCACTAATAAGTAAATATTATTTATTTTTATAAATCAAATTGCATGTAAATAATTAGATTAATTTTAGGTTAAAATTTAATACTTTCTTAATAAACTAAAAAACAATTAGAATTAGGGTTAATATTTTAATTTCAATTAATCTTTCTCATTAAAACCATAAATGCAAAAAATCTCAAAAAATAATTTCTTTTTCTTTTTAATTTAATTAATTTAACAATCTAATTTAATTTCGTTAAAAAAGGGTCCAACGCCCTCGCTTTCGATCTTAATTCCAATTCGCGCATTTATTTTCTTTTCGTATAATTTTTATGTACTTCTCCTAAAGCCTTGTAAACTTGGACATTTAATTTCTCGCACTTTCCTTTATTTCTTTATCTTTTTGTCAAATCGGGTCCTGGTTTAATTTTGGCGATGTGGACCCGCGCCTTTGTAATAGTTTAGAACTTTACTTTTCTCGCACTTTTTAACTGTAAATAAATGCATGCAAGAATGAATGACAAAAATAAAAACAAACGCGTAGATCACCTATGACATGACAAAACAAAATAAATGAAAACGACACACAAATCACACACCACCCCTAGGGTACGCCTCACTGTTGCCTTGCCTCGAAAGGTGATCGTCGAGTAGAGGATGTTTTAGTAAGTCCTCATGATCCGGGAACCTGGCATGAGGGTAGCTTCTAAGGTATCTTCCCATTGCTCTGGTGATCACCATGTCCCGAACCTCGAATTGACCCGAACACCTCCAACGGTGGTGCTACCTACCTCTCAATGGTGGGATGGCACTACTTTAAAGGACATTTACACAGACGAATTCCTTAGGGTAGGTAGACGACTCTAGATACTTGCTCTAAATTCAAAACAAATTCAAAAAATACTTTTCACACCGACACCTTTTCAAAAAGCTTTCGAAAGCAACTTTTCAAACACTCTTGAGGACCGATACAAGAGTCGAACTGAAATTTTCAAAGAAACTTTTTAAAACCCACAGTTGAAAAGCAAACAAACCTTTTGAAAACACAAATGAGCAAGTATCTAAGAGCCCATGGATAACCATGGATAGAAAGGGTGCTAACACCTTCCCTTTCTATAACCTACCTCCCGAACCGAGAGCAATCTCTATAAGGAATTTTTATGTGCTTTTGTCCTTTCCATTTGGAGAAAATAAAAGACGGTGGTGACTCTTGCTTCTGCGACATTTCGCGAACCAGCGTTAAACAGTCAGTTCCAGATCCACCGATCACTGATGGGATCTTCTTTTCTTCAAATGATCACGTCTTCTTTATGAGTTGAAGAGATTCTAGGAAACCTTTTCTAAGTGGGTTGTTCAGAGATTCTGAGTTTATCCAGAGAATTGTCAAGAGGATGATCTTCTGAGTCTTCCTTTGCTTCTGAGTCTTCCTTTGCTTCTGAAGTTTCAGAGTTTGAGGGATGATCTTCTGTACCTACAGAAATATCAATTTGCTTTGGCTATTACTGGCCAAGCTTATCATCAAACCTGACTTTGATTGATTTTTCAACAATCAGAGTTTCTATGTTGTATACTCTATAGCCTTTTGAGCGTTCAAAATATCCAAGCAGAAAACACTTTTGTGCTTTAGAATCAAACTTGTTCAGTTTTTCTTTAGTGTTCAGAATAAAACAAGTACATCCAAAAGAATGGAAATAAGAAATGTTGGGTTTTCTATTTTTCCATAATTCATAGGGAGTCTTTTCAAGAATAAGTCTTATAGAGATTATATTCTAAATATAACATACTGTGATCACAGCTTCTGCCCAAAAGTGCTTTGCCATATTAGTTTCGTTGATCATGGTTCTGGCCATTTCTTGTAATGTTCTATTCTTTTGTTCTACAACTCCATTTTGTTGGGGAGTTCTAGGACAAGAGAAGTTATGAACAATACCATTTTCTTTAAAATATTTTTCAAAATAATGGTTTTCAAATTCACCACCATGATCACTTCTGATTTTTATAATTCTAAAATCTTTTTCGTTTTGCACTTGGTTACAGAAGTCAACGAACAAAGAATGTGACTCATCCTTGTGTTTTAAAAACTTAACCCATGTCCATATGCTGAAGTCATCAACAATGACCAATCCATACTTCTTGCCTCTGATGGATGCAGTTTTAACTAGCCCAAACAGATCAATATGAAGTAGTTCTAATGGCCTAGAAGAAGAAACAACATTTTTGGATTTAAAGGAAGGTTTTGAAAATTTTCCTTTTTGACATGCTTCGCACAGAGCTTCTGAGTTGTACTTCAGATTGGGAAGTCCTCTGACTAAATTTAATTTATTTAGTTGAGAGTTTTTCTTAAACTAACATGTCCCAATCTTTTGTGCCATACCCATTGCTCATCGCTAACAGACAAAAGGCATTTAACATTCTGAGATTTAAGATCTGACAAATCAATTTTGTATATGTTGTTCTTTCTCTTGCCAGAAAAGAGGAATGTTCCATCTTTTTGACTAACAGCTTTACAGGAATTTTGATTAAAGATAATGTCATAACCGTCGTCACTTAATTGACTTATGGACAACAGGTTATACACTAATCCTTCTACTAATAAAACATTAGAGATAGAAGGAAGGTTACTGTTTCCAATGGTTCCAGAACCAATAATCTTCCCTTTCTGATTACCTCCAAACTTGACATCTCCTCCAGCTTTAAATTCCAGGTTTTGGAACATATAATTTTTTCCCGTCATGTGTCGTGAGCACCCAGAGTCCAGGTATCATGACTGGTGTCTCAATTGAGCTGTTAAGGACATCTGCAACAAATATTATTTTATCCTTATGTACCCATATCTTTTTGGGTCCTCTTGGGTTAGAGTATTTTAAGTTCTGTTTGAACTTTGGGCTAGCATAAGAGTTTCCAGAATGTGATGTATATTTAGTATCATGTGTGTGTCCAAACTTGAATTATTTGTTCAGAGGTTTGTATGTGAAAGTCATCTTAGCAACAAGTTTTGGTATATATGTCTCCTTCCCTTTAGGAGGTTCATATCCAATTCCTCTTCTATTTTTCCCACTAACTCCATAGATCATTGAAGACATTTTGCTTCTATCTATGCTTTTAGCCAGAAAAGTTTGAAAGCTACAGTCATATTCTTTCAGAATATCTTTTGAACTAGACACAGACTCTGAACTAGAATTTTTTTGAACATTTTGAATTTCTTCTTTAAGTTTAAAATTATTTTCTATGAGTTCAGATTTTTCTGTTTCATGTTTCTCAAGATCAGATGCAAGACTCTTCTTGAGTTTCTTGTATTTGATTTTGAGTTGACTATAATTTTCCAGAAATTCTGGTAAACTATCAGCAAGTTCATCTCTAGTAAATTTAGAGAATACCTCTCTTGGTTCTAACTCAGTCTGAGTCATCTGCTGTGGTAGCCATCAGAGTTAGGTTGGCGTTCTCATCTTCAGAATCAGATTCATCTTCAGAGGATTCTGAATCGTCCCAGGTTGCCATCATCCCTTTCTTTTTACTAAACTTTTTCTTTGGTTTTTCTCTTTGAAGTTTTGGACAATCACTCTTGTAGTGTCCAGGTTCTTTGCATTCATAACAGATTATCTCTCTTCTGTTTGACTTTTTGTGTCCAGAAGATTATGGTTTACCTTCTGACTTCTTGAAGTTCCTGAACTTCTTCTGTCTGTGCTTCCACAGCTGATTGATCCTTCTGGAGAGCAAGGATAATTTGTTTTCTTCTGACGCAGATTCTTCAGAGTTTTCTTCTTCATCCTGAAAAGTGTTAGTTTCATATTTCTTAATTGATTTAAGGGCAAGAGACTTACCTTTCTTCTGAGGATCGTGCTCATCAAGTTCTATCTCATGACTTCTGAGAGCGCTGATGAGTTCTTTAAGAGACACGTTGTTCAGATCTTTTGATACTTTGAAAGCAGTGACCATAGGTGCCCATCTTTTGGGTAAGCTTCTGATGATCTTTTTAACATGGTCTGCTTTAGTGTATCCCTTGTTCAAAACTCTCAGACCAGCAATCAGAGTTTGAAACCTTGAGAACATTGCTTCTATAAATTCACTTTCTTCTACTTTGAAGGCTTCATACTTCTGGACGAGAGCCAGAGCTTTAGACTCCTTCACTTGAGCGTTTCCTTCATGAGTCATTTTAAGAGACTCAAACATATCATGTGTTGTATCTCTATTTGTGATTTTTTCATATTCCATTTTAGAGATAGCATTTAGAAAAATATTTCTAGCTCTATGATGATTTTTGAAATCAGCTTTTTGTTGTCTATCCATATTTTTTTCTATCAATCTTATTTCCTTCTGAGTCTGTAGGATGTGTGTAACCATCCAATACTATATCCCATAAATCACTATCATGACCTAGAAAGAAACTTTCTAGTTTATCTTTCCAATATTCAAAATCTTCTCCATCAAATACAGGAGGTTTGTTGTAGCTATTGTTGTTTTATTCAGTAGCCATTTGTGTTTTCTTCTGGATCTTTTCCTGACACGGTTAAGTGTTGTGCTCAGAGTCAAGTTGTGATACCAATTGAAGGGTGAGAAAACACTTAGAAGGGGGGGAGGGGGGGGTTGAATAAGTTTCTCTTTTTCTTTTTCTTAAAGGCTCAACAATAATGGAAAGACAAGGTTATTTTTATTCTGGTTCGTTTGAACTCAAACTACTCCAGTCCATCCGCCAAGGTGATTTCGCCTTACTCAACAAGGACTTAATTCACTATAATCAACTGATTACAATCACATAACAACTGTTATGACTAACAATGCACAAGTAATCTTACAAGTGACTAATACCACTAAGACTTAAACTAGTCCTAGTCTACTTGAGAAATCTGACCAAACTTGGTCTCTCAAGGAGCAATTACAAGAGTTAAATCTTTACAAATAGTGAAACAAAGTTTGCTTCTAAGAAAGCTATATCACAATTGTGATTTTTCACTAAGAATGGTATTGCACAAAGTGTATGTAAAATGATTTGTGAGCCCAGAATATTTTTACGTAGTTCTTGCTTCTTTTGAATTCTGTTGAGTAGTTGGCTTGCAATAAATGTTCTTCTATATATAGTAAGAACAAAATGACCGTTGCTGCCTTCAAAAGTGGAGAGCATTAAATGTTTGCGTGTTTCCTTTCACTATTCCATTTTCCAATGAACTAGCGTAGACACTTGAGTGCATGTAGCCGTCTTTGCATTAAATGAGAAAACGACACTTGTAAGAGCATGTTTCCTGAAGCTTGACAAGACTTGTTAGCTTTTACATTCTTTCAGAACTAGCTTCACGTCTTGAATTAGAACATGCTTGCATATCTTGCTTGCAGAATCCTTCTAAACATAGCTTGCTTTCAAAGTACTTCTGATCAGCGCTTGCCTTCAAATTACTTCTGAATAGCACTTTCTTTCAAGGTACTTCTGAACAAGGAAACCTGCTAAGCGTTAGAAGATGCATTTAAATAATTATCTTACTAGAGTCAGCATCAGCACTTGCGCTAAAACAAATAGTTCTTTCATCAAAGAACTTCTTCATTTATTTTCAGCTCAGCACATCAAAATGCTTTTGTCAGAACATTATCTGAAACAATTAAATACGTTCATCAGAGTATCAATTATATAAAATATAATTTATTGTTATCATCAAAACTCTGAGATATGATCAGAACCAATCTTGTTCTAACAAAAGGCACTTGGCTTGAAGTAATGTAGCGCCAATTTGAAATGAATATATTTGATGGTAAATTGGTTGTTCAATAGCGCATAGCTTAGGAATTGTAGTGGCATTAGAAACAGTTAGTTTGGAATCTTGTAGTGCTAAAAGGAGTGATTATATGAAGTAGTAATAAAAGGTTTGGCTTGCAAATACAGTAGCGATAGTAATGTAGTAATTGGATTAGTATGTAGGAGTATTATATTGCTGCTTACTGTAGCCAAATTTAAGAAGTAACATCTAAAGACTTTTGCTTGCTGATTGTAACGATAAATGTAGTAGCGCTTAGGAGGCACTAGTTTTACTTACTCTAGCACATAATGAAGTAATATATAATGGCATTAGAGTAATGACTTGCAATACAGTGAAAATTTAAAGAATTAGTACTTGGAGTATCAATTTGCAACACTGTAGCGCAGGTTTGTAAGGAAGTGGCATTGGTGACACTTGCATTGGCTGATCCTGTAGCGGAATATAGGAAGTAGTATTTGGAAAATGATTTCTACTGTAGCGAAAGAATAGAAATAATATATTTAATGGCATATAATTTGTTTTGGTCACTTACTGTAGCGATGATATTTATATAAATATTAAATGGTACTTGAATTGCTTACTGTAGCATTATTGAAGAAGTAGCGCTAGAACATAAAGTAGCATTTGGTAACATTGTTTTGCTACTGTAGAGAATTTTAGATGTAATATTTAATGGCATTCGTTTTGCATATTGTAGCTACTACAATCCGGTTTACAAATACAAATTATTTAATAATAATAATTTAATATCTGTAATAAATATTTTTGTAGGATTTATAAAATAGAAATAATAGAATTTTTGGCCGATAATTAATTAACCAATTTTAGCCAAAATAGTTCGGATAATTATGAGGTTTATTGTAGTAATTTTGGATGATCTGTTGGGTGGCGTTTTTGTTGAAAATGTGAATTTTCAGGTGATTTCATTGCCTCTATTTATGGGCAAAATATTAAGTTGCAGGCCTATGGTCAATGTTGAATTAATTTGAATTATTGATGTTGTTGATATCACGTTCATGTCGTTAATGCATATATAGCATATCATGTTGGAGCTGATGCTCGTCAAGTTGACCTGGATTGGCAAATATTAAGTTGAAGGCTTATGACCAATGTTGAATTAAGTTGAATTATTGTTGTTGTTGTTGTTATTACGCTCATGTCATTAATGCACACATAGCATATAATGTTGGAGCTGATGCTCATCAAGTTGGCCTGGATTGGAAAATATAAAGTTGAAGGCTTATGCCTTGTTGATGCCTCTATTTATTGGCAGATTTCTAAGTTGGGAGTTCTGCTCCATTGGTACCACATGCATGTGCATAAAAACGATTCGCATTTCATGTTGCATTCTGAGTTATCATGTGGACGAATTAATTATGTTGAATGTTGATAAAAGCTGTGAAGTGGTGAATTGTATGATCTAATTCTGATATATTATTTATTGTATATCCGATTATATGGTTCGATATCTCACCCCTTCTGTTTGAAAGTTTCCCTCTGTTGGTAACGTGCAGGTAATCAAGAAGGTTAGTTGTTACCCTCGTTAGTTCGAGTCAGTGTTGTCGCTCTGATACGTAGCACTCGGGGGGATAAACGCATGTTTTCTTTATCGTTGATTTTAATTATATTGCTGAATTTTTAAGTTGTTTTCTTTAAAGACTTGTTGTCTTAAAGTTGTTTTGAGTTGAATAAGATGTTATGGTGTTTTCAGTTGAATTTTGTGAATCCGCTGCGTAGTAATGAAAGTTGTTTTAATTTTAAAGACTAAGCTGGTTGTTATCGGTTCATCCGAAGCTCATTTGTTATGTATCTGAACTATAGATAATTGAATGTCGTAGTTTCAAGTTGAAAATGTAGCATTCCATTTGTTGTTGGAAATTTTTATAACTCTGATTTTATTTAACTCGTTGGGTAGAAATGGGGTGTTACATACACTACTTCGAGATCAGCATGTGAGCGACCTTCGACTGCATGCTAACCTTTGTCGAACTTTTCGAACCACGAAGCTACTCTTCGACCCAATTGAGTTCGATTTAATATATCATAAATCTCCACCTTGGAACAAACTCTATAACATCAAAGAACAAACTAGCTTTCTTCATGCAGCTTTATCAACTGCATACAGTGGAAAAAATTACAACTTGGAAATTTCTGGGTGATCATATCAGCAACATTGTGATCTGTCGAAACCTTCAATAGTTGGACTTCTCCATGCTCGATTATCCCTCTGACGAAATGCAGCCTCAAATCGATGTGCTTGGTTCTCTCATGATAGGATGAGTTCTCTGAAAAAGTGTATTTCACTTTGACTATCACATTTAACAGTGATAAGTCGACCTTGAAGTTTCATCTCCTTAGCAAAACCTTCAAGTCACTATTCTTCTTTCACAACTTCAGTGAGGGCGATATATTTTGCTTCAATGGTTGATAAGGCTACAATCTTCGGAAGTGTCACTTTCCAACTAATTGTTATGCCAAACATAGTGAAAACATATCCATAAATAGATTTTATGGAATCCATAAAACCTACATAATCAGAGTCGACATATCCTTCGATTACAACTTTACTATCTTCACCCAAGGATCCACCATAAATTAGGACTCTATTAAGAGACCCATTTATATACCTTATAATCCACTACAATGCTTGTGAATGAGCCTTTCCAGGATTCACCATGTACCTGCTTACAAGACTTACTGCATATGATATGTCGGGTCTAGTACATACCATAGCATACATCAAAGTACCTATTATATTAGCATATGGGATGTTATTCATATAAGATCTTTCAACATCAATACTGGGACACTGATCTATACTCAGCTTGAATTGAGGGTTTATCGGAGACACAATAGGCTTTGAATTAGACATATCAAACTTGTCGAGAATCTTTCGTAGGTATGCCTCTTGAGATAAGCATAATTTTGACTACTTTCTATCTCTTCTGATGTCAATCTCAAGAATTTTGGATGAAACTCCTAGATCCTCCATGTCGAACTCCTTATTAAGTTAAGCCTTCACCCTCATTACATTTTCGACATTGTTACTTGCTATGAGAATATCATTCACATAAAACAACAAAATAACAAATAAATTACCAGATCAAAATATGAAGTAAACACAGTGGTCGAACTGACTTCTAATGAAACTTATGTGTGCCATGAACTTGTCGAATCTCCTATTACACTGTCGAGGAGATTATTTCAGTCCATATAAAGATCTCTTCAACTTGCACACATGATCTTCCTTCCTCTTTTCGGCATACCCTTCAGGTTACCTCATCAGGATTGTTTCATCTAGATCACCATACAAGAATGCAATATTCACATCCATTTGTTCCAGATTAAGGTCTAAATGTGCCACCATGGCAAGCAACATTTGAATGGATATGTGCTTCATAACAAGAGAGAACACATCATTAAAGTCGACACCTTCTTTCTTAGTGAAACCCCTTGCGACCAACCTTGCCTTGTATCTTTTCGATGTGACTCCTTCGATTCCTTCCTTAACTTTGAAAATCCACTTACAGCTGACTAATTTGGCTCCAACATGTTTCTTTATCAGTTCCCAAGTGTTGTTATCATGAAGAGATTTCATCTCATCATCCATGGCCTTCATCCATTCAATCTTATTTTTACTCCTCATAACTTCCTTATGGTCTCTAGGTTCTTCGTCTAGAATCTCACTTGCAGAGATTAAGGCATAAGCTATAAGATCTAGATACCCACGTCTCTGAGGTGCCTTGATAACTCTTCTCGTCCTATCTCTTGCCAATAGGTAGTCATTGACAGTTTCCTAAACTTCCTCAGCATCTTCTGCTTCTTCTTCGACTTCATCTCAGATACATAATTTAGCACCAACATTCTCAACCTCAACATGAATCTCTCACTGTTCTAGCTCTTCATTAAATATTTCTGCACTTCGACCAACATCATCAGTTTTCTTGAAAGTCATTTCAGCTTCATTAAAAACTACATATCAACTGATGATACTCCTCATGTGACCTAGCTCTAGGAACCATAGCCTATAAGCTTTGACTCCTTCAGGGTATCCCATGAACATGCATTTCAGAGCTCTAGGTTCGACCTTGTCTTGTCTAATATGAGCATAGGCTACACATCCAAATACTCTCAGCTTGTCAAGATCTGGTGGATGTCCCGACCAAACTTCTTCAGGTGTCTCCATATCTAACTCAGTCGAAGGACATTTGTTTATCATACATGTAGTTATCAAAATAGCCTCAGTGCAAAACACCTTCTTTAACCCAGCACTAGTCAACATGCATCTAACTCTTTCCAGAATACTTTGATTAAACCTTTCATCCAAACCATTTTATTATGGAGTACATGTAGTAGTTGTGTGCCTTTCAATACCAGAGGCAACACAAAAGCAGTCGAAAGTCTCATTGCAAAATTCAAGGCCGTTGTCAGTTCTCAACTTCTTTACCTTTCTGCTAGTTTAATTTTCGACCAGAGTCTTCCAACTTTTGAAATTCTCAAAAGTTTCATCCTTAGTCTTCTGGATGAATACCCATAACTTTATAGAATAATCATCAACTATGGATAGAAAATACCTTGCTCCTGAATGTGATGGACACCTTGCATGCCCCCAAAGATCAGCATGAATGTAATCAAGAGATCCATGTGTTCTTTGTTTGCCTTTATTGAACTTCACTCTGCAAGATTTTCCAAGTACACATGGTTCATAAAACTTCAGCTTTTCGACTTTGTCTCCACCAAGCAAATTTTGTTTTCCCAATTCAACCAGACTCCTTTCACTGACATGGCCCAATCTCATGTGCCAAATTTTTGTCTTCGACAAAGGTTTCGTGGGTGCAACATTTATTGAACCACTTACAACTTCAGCCTCAAGGGTATACAAGCCTTGTTTCTTCACGCCTCTTAAGACTTCCTTCGACCCCTTCATGAATCATAAGATATTTTTCTCTCCTTGGAAAACATGTCCTTTCTTATCAAATTCACCTAGAGAAATCAAATTTCTCTTCAAATTAGGTACATACTTGACTTCATTCAACAACTTTATTGAATCATCAAGGAGCTTGAATCTCACAGATCCAACACCTGCAATCTTGCAAGCTTTTTTATTTCCCGGCAATACAGATCCACCACCTTGATAACATAGTTCCTCGAACAGGTCTTTGTTTGGAGTCATGTGCCAAGTACAACCTGAATTCATAATCCACTCCTTACTCGAGTTGGTGCTTGAAACCACAAGAACATCAGATGAGTCGAAATCATATTAAACAATATGAGTGTTGCCATTATCCGTTCTTCAATGATCTTTCTGGCGTTCAGGGAAAACTTTTCTTGTATGACCCTCTGTTGGAGTTGTAAAGCGGCAAGCAACAAAAGTTTTGGAAACATTTATCCGAGAATTTATCGTGTCCACAGAGATTAGTGCTACTGAACTGCCATTCAACAATTATTGTAGTTATGAGTTTGGATTGAATTAGTAAAATATAAAAACATAAAAGTAAAATGAACATGAAATAATTCATTCTCTAGAGAGAAGAAACTTATCAAGCATACATATAATCTGCTTCTCAAAAACTTAAACTTATCGACCAATTACACTCAACCTACAATACTCCTCAGAGTCATCTAGCATCACTCACTCCCTAAGTTATTTCTAACCCAAAGTAGATAGAACTACTATATCATCTCGGTGACGATCTCTCAGCCAACCTCAACAACACAACAAACATCTATATTGCTCGTATCGACGATCTCTCAACCGACACAACCAACATGGAAGCATTAAGCTTCGACACCCACAAAGATTGTTAGCTCTAAATCTATCTCTAGAATCCAGAAACTAACAGATAATCATCCTAGATAAGGATTTGAGCAGTATATATCTATAACAACCCAAACCCCGAGCACAGAGCAAAAATCTAAGATAATAATCGACACAAATTTGTAAAGCAAATTAAATATAACGCCACGGGCAACAAATATCATGAGTTCAAAGTAAAATCATAAACAAAACCCAACCAAAGAGAATGAACCAAAAATATTCCAGTTTTTCAATGCCAATTGATGATCAATCACCCTGAATCATCCGTATGCAAGCTTCGAAATTGTTTTCTAAACTCTCTCTACCAAAAAATGAAGGTTTGATGAGTTAGGAACAAATACCCCAAAACATAACCTAAAAAAATATGTATTTTGGCCCTTTTAACGTATTTTTGTCCAGGGGACCGCGCTAAGCGGCACTATTCCGCTAAGCGCACTCTACTGTCATGAGAAAAAAATCAGCTTTTTGTTTTCGTCATAACTTGAGAACCGTAACTCCGATTTACGCCCGGTTCAAAGCGTTGGAAAGCTTATTCAATTATTTATCTAACAACGCCTAAATATCAACCAAATTTATGATTTCTTATTATTTGACTTTGAGCCTTATTCATTGATGAGTTACTCAAAGTTGCGCGTTTGAAGCCTTGTCTTCGACACTTTATTGACCATGCTCCAAATATACATCAATATCTACAAAATGAATGGAAAAAACATCAAACGGTACCCTGTGTACACAAAAATACAAATAAACACAAAATAAACGTATTTACACAATAGTCAGGTTTATTTAACGATATTAACAACAAAAAGTCGATAAGTGCAACAAAAAGTATATACAAAAATAGCTACAATTTGCACTTATCAAACTCTCCCCAACTTGAACTTGTTTGTACTCAAACAAAGCCAAACAACTCAAAGAACCAAAAGTAATCAATCAAAATATCATGAATCAAAAAGTTTTAAAATGGAAAACAAATGTATGGTTCAAACAAAAACGCACACACAAGGTAAATACTTACCACAATCCTACAACGACAACATGTAAACAAAACGAATCCTAAGTACAAAAATTATACTAAACATTCTAAAAAAAATAAGTTCAATCATGAATCACACCTAGTAAAAATTCATCGATAGATGAAAAACACACATAGGTGAGGGACAAAAAACACTCATCCATAATCTTGCAAACAATAAACTAAATTATGAATTCATCAAAAAACTCATATTGAAAATACAAAGGCATGAATCACAAGGGATTTTTAAGGTTGTAATGTGGCTTGGTTAACAAACAATGGGTACGTCCTAAAGCTAATTGAAATAAAATCTTGCCTTAACCTAAGAGAGTGATCAACTTACAAAGACTCAAGCAAAATAATTTCAATCAAACTTCTTCTTCATTCTAAATTTAAAACCAACACACATAACTTATTAACACAACATTATTCCAAACTCTTTTTGTTTTTGTTTTTCAAAGCTTTTTTCAATTTTTTCTTTCTTTTTCTTTTCACTTTTTTTTTCCAACATCATAGTAATACAGACAAGCACATAAATATTTCTCTCCTCAACTTGAATTCAACCATATCATAATGTGAATACTCCCTACTTTCTAAGGCAAGGTAAAAATTCAAACTACAACTCATAGTTAAAGGTTCAAGAAAACAAAGAATCAATATCCATACAAAAAGATATACTAAACACACATAGACAAGCATTTAGCAAAAACAACATGGATATCGACAAAAAGCTCAAAGGAGTTAACAAAAGTTCACACACTCATAAGGTGAATTAACTATTTGGCCAAGGTAGTTGTGCTCAAAAGGAAACAAAAAATGTCTTGATAATGTTCAAGCTTTCATACAATCAACACAAATAAAAGATTAAACATAATAAAATCCAGTTAAAACAAGAATTATGGCCTCCAGCATATTTAAACAATAGAAAGTTTCCTCACATTTATGGGTAAAATGGGAACTAAAGTGATTCAAGTCATAAGCAAGTAATGCAAAAAGAATGAATGACATGGTAATTGTACAAATGAAAATTTTCCTAAACATTTAATTCTATAGAAAGCGATAAACAAGTACTTGGCGAGTACCAACTTCAAAAACTATCATTACCATACATCCACAAGTTGACACACTCAATATCGGAAAATCACCAAATGCGACTTCAAGCTATTTAATCAAATTTTTTTGAGTCCAAACAACAAAAGAAATAATTAAAATTATTACTATTGACTACTATACTATAAATCCTAAGGTGAAGTGGAAAAAAGGAGAGCCAAGTGAAAAATTAAAAATAATTCACCGGCTCTGCACAGCAGGGCATGCTAAGCGGCACAGAGCGTGCTAAGCGCGCTACACCAGTTGTAAAAAAATAGGACAATAACAGCATTACAACAACACCCTCCACAATCACCTACATAATCTCAAACATACAATATTTACAACATACACACACACTTCCACAAGCTAAACACGACAAGCTTGCAGAAAAACACAAATTGACATAACAAAACTAACGGGTGAAAGTGAATTAACAAGTTGAAAAGTAAAAATTTGAGAATTTAAAACAGGTCCAATTTCAACTTGCTAAAACACAAGTCAACACATACATAAACAAATACAAACAAAACATGCTTGTTTTACGTTGTAAGCTCGACGCATTTATTATGCGAGCTAGTAACCTCCTCTCGTCATGCCATGGTATTGTCACACCGTGAAAACCTAAAGAAAGTGTTCTATCATCCACACAATAAACGTTAAGGAAACGAGATAATTCACAATAATACGTGAAAACAAAGAAAAACACATATATGCACAAGTATGGAAAGTAAACACAAAACATGTACAAGTAAAAATAGAGAAGTTTATGTACATATTCTATACAACGTATACATTAATTACAAAACTCAAAAACAAAGAAACTATTTCAATTCAAAATAATAAACATCAATCCCCAACAACGGCGCCATTTTGTTGAAGCGGTAAAGCGACAAGCAACAAAAGTTTTGGAAATATTTATCTGGGAATTTATTGTGTCCATAAAGATTAGTGCTACTGAACTGCCATTCAACAGTTCTTGAAATTATGAGTTTGGATTGAATTGATAAATATAAAAACATAAAAGTAAATATAAACAGGAAAGAATTCATTCTCTAGAGAGAAGAAACTTATCAAGTATGCATATAATCTGCTTCTCACAAACTTAAACTTATCGACCAATTACACTTAACCTATAATACTCCTCAGAATCATCTAGCATCGCTCACTCCCTAAGTTATTTATAACCCAAAGTAGAGAGAACTATTATATCATCTCAACAATGATCTCCCAGCCACCCTCAACAACATAGTAGATATCCATATTACTCGTATCGACGATCTCTCAACTGACACAACCAACACGAAAGCATTAAGCTTTGATACCCATAAAGATTGTTAGCTCTAAATCTATCCCTAGAATCTAGAAACTAACAGATAATTATCCTAGATAAGGATTTGAGCAGTATATATCTATAACAATCCAAACCCCGAGCACAGAGTAAAAATCTAAGATAACAATCGACACAGATTTGTAAAGCAAATTAAATATAACTCCATGGGCAACAAATATACATGAGTTCAAAGTAAAATCATAAACAAAACCCAACCAAAGAGAGATACACAAAGAGGAATAGAATGAACCAAAAATCTCCTGGTTTGTCAGCGTCGATTGATGATCAATCCATCCCGGATCATTTGTATGCAAGCTCTAAAGTTGTTTTCTAAGCTCTCTCTACCAAAAAATGAAGGTTTGATGAGTTGGTAACAAATACCCAAAAACATAACCTACAAAAATGTGTATTTTGCCCCTTTTAACGTATTTCTATCCAGGGGACCGTGCTAAGCAGCACTATCCCGCGAAGCGCACTCTGCTGTCATGAGAAAAAAATCAAATTTTTGTTTTCGTCATAACTTGAGAACCGTAACTCTGATTTACGCCTGGTTTAAAGGTTGGAATGCTTATTCAATTATCTATCTAACAATGCCTAAATATCAACCAAATTGATGGTTTCTTATTATTTGATTTTGAGCCTTATTCATTGATGAGTTGCTCAAAATCGCGCGTTTGAAGTCGGGTCTTCGACACTTTATTGCTCATGCTCCAAATACACATAAATATCTACAAAATTAATGGGAAAACATCAAATGGTACCCGATGTACACAAAAACACAAATAAACACAAACTAAACGTATTTATACAAAAGTCAGGTTTATTCAACAATATTAACAACAAAAAGTCGATAAGTGCAACAAAAAGTATATACAAAAATAGCTGCAATTTGCACTTATCATCCTCCTTCTTACAAGAATAGCATCGAATACCAGGTTCATAACCACTATAAGACTTCAACTGACTTTTACCCTTCTTCTTGTCGAACTTACCATCCTTTCGCATGAATTTTTCCTTAACGACCAAACCTTCACCAACCGTCGAAGGTTTATGCTCCTTTCGTTCATTTAAGTTCTTAGAATACAAGGCTGATTGAACTTCTTCAAAGGTAAGTGACTCTCTTACATACAAGAGGGTTTCTTTGAAGTGAGCACGAGTTTTGGGTAAAACGCATACCGGCAACAATGCTTGATCTTCATCATTGATCTTCTCATCAATATTTTCAAGATCAAGAATTAACTTGTTGAACATATCAAACTGCTCAGCCAATACTTTGTCTTCAATCACCTTGAATGAATACAAAGCTTGCTTCAAGTAGAGTATATTTATCATCGATTTGGTCATGTACAGACTTCCAAGTTTTACCCATAACCTTGATGTCGTCATCTCCTTTGTTACATGTCGGAGAACCTTATCACCAAGGCTCAACAAGATTGCATTGTGGGCTTTCTCTATCATGGACTTCTTTTCTTTTTTTGTTAATGCAGCATCCATGGTCGCCACTCCTTTCAACACTTCTAAACAACCATGTTGAACCAGTAGGACTTTCATCTTCAAGCTCCACAGGCCGAAATCATTCACTCCGGTGAACTTTTCAATCTCATACTTTGTTAACAACATCTTCTCCATGCTCACTGCACCAATTTGTTGTGAAAATAATGCCTTAGAAACAAAGTATGAATCATTTCTTTATAATTAAGAAACACACAAGGGTAGAAAAGAATGAGGAACACGAAGAACAACAAGGATTAGTTATAACTGTTATTCTTTATTTTCTCTTTAAACAAGATTACAAGTGTTACAAGAATAACAAATAACCTTTTTCACCCTAAATTAAAATTTGTAGTATGCAATGATGAGATACTAGTATGTTATTTATAAAAAACTTAACATACTAAACTAATGGGTTTTTTCCATACTCATTACAAGCTAACTTACGGTACAAGCTAACTTAAACAATTAGACATAACAAACATGCCCAATTCGACATGCTAATAACCCTAGCATTTTTGACATATGTATGCTTGACCATACTTCGACTACATCATACACTACTTCGACACCAGCATGTGAGCAACCTTTGACTACATGCTAACTGTTGTACCCCAAAATTTCCCCTCTTTGTTTTACCTTTTATGGCTTGTGCATCATCACCAAGCACTAAGTTGGTTGTATTGACAATCATTCCAAGATAGATCTCATGTCCTCATTCTTCTGTCCATTCAGAATACCAAGGTTTCTCACGCCTCAGGATATCTCAACTGATTCTTGGGTTCGCCAAAAAGATTCAGAATTGCAAGTGTTTTGAAATAGATCACATTTTCTCTTATCTATTGGCTATGGCGCATAGGTTTCAGATTGTTGAAGTGTGTGACATCTTCCCATATAAGATCTTTGAAGCATTACTATCTTGAGTTTTGTTTGAATACGCTTTCAATCATCAACTAAGGATCAGTGGACTTAAGATTATTACCATCACTCTCATTTCCACGTTTCAAATTATACATTCGACAAAGGATTCTTCAAGGCGTTGATTATTATATTAAATCAAGATACCTCTGTTGAATTGAAGTATAAGTGCTAAGAGATTTGTTGAGAACAAAGATTTTTGTTGTTATCTTGTATATTGTTACTTATTGATGGGGATTGAAGATTTGGATCATGGTGAATTCATTATTGTGGGAGTGTTCATTAAAAGTGATTATTTTGATTCAATTTGCTAAAATGGTCTCATATTCCGAAGATGGAAGTTTTGTTTGTTTGAAGTGAACAGTGAGTTGAATTCAAGTTCAAAGGGCAAGTATGAATGTTAAGTTCAATGGTTCATGTTTCAACCAAAATTCATTCAAGTACGTCTCAAATCCATTCAACACGGCAAGATTCATCAAAATGTGGCCAAATTCTTTCAAATATTTCAACTTGTTTTAACAAAGCACTATGGCAAAGAAGAGAGGATCTCAAATTCTAAAAAAAACTTCATTAATTACAAGAATACAACAATATTTCAAATGTTCATTTTTTCAAGCATAATACAAGAATGGATTCAAGAGTTCATATGCCTTTCACCAAAGTTTCAAATTATCTTACAAAGATTCATTTACAAATTTGAATCATGAGTTTCCTATTTGTTCTAAAAATACATAAAAAGGGACTCTTCTTCAATCTTCGAGTTCCCCATGGCCATGCCTCAGTTTCATCTTCAAAGTCTTCCTGCATCATCTTTCCAAGCTCATATCAATGCCAAATACATGAAACAAAAGAAAAAGAATTAGTTAGCAAACAATTAAATGCGAATAGGAAAATTTGTGAAGTATTTTTATTCATCATTAGGGTTTTGTTCAAGGAATCGGATTTTAGGGCTAAATTCTCTACTGCAAATCACAAAAGTCATTTTTGGTTCACAATAAGAGGGAAAGGTCACTATAGTGAAACATAAGTTCAAACAGAATTCCATCACATTCCAGCCCAATAAGCAAAATAATTGCAAAGCCCGTAAGCCTCGTACAATGTTGTTCTATCATTGGCCTAGAAATATGCCTATTGAAAATCACAAAACACGTTTGGTTCATAATGAGAAAAGGCAAATCAAATCAGAATTTCAAAATCAACATCATGTTTTCATGAAAAAATTAAAGGCCTCGTGTTGTTTCATTTCAATGAAAAAAAATCAGAATTTGAAAAATCAAATCACATGCCTAAGACTTCTGCTGCAAATCTCAAACAGCTATTCAAAAAAGCTTGTTTGGTTCACAGCAAAAGCACAAAATAATGTAATGCACAAATACAAATTCAAAAAAGAATCACAGAAAAACAAGACAGTTCATCAAGGCCAGCAAGCAACAAAGTACAGAAAATTAAAGCAACAAGCAACAAAGTACAAAACAATCAAAGCCAACAAGCAACATAACAGAAGTGACAAGTTTGTTATCTCAAGACAGTCCCAATGTCAAACCCTTCATGGTTCACTAGCCAAGTTCACAGTATAAAAGGAGGAATACATTTCCCACAAGAAGAAAAAGATAGATATAGAAATCGAGCGGTAGCAACAACATAAAGAACGGTTGTTCCTCATTTTTCTGTAATACAGTTTACAACAAATATATAGAAAACAAAGTCGTAGCAACACATAAAATCCATCACTTCCCTTATCACAAAAAATTATTCACAAAGAGAAATATACAGAAACAAACAAAGTCGTAACAACCCCAAAACCCTAATTTTGTTTCATCATTTTCCATAAAAACCAAACCCTTCAGAAATTTGCGTGTAACTAAAAGAAATAGGCGCAAATCGCAAGCTCAGAAGAAGATACGAGTACATAAAACCTTACCGAAGCAAAAGAAAAGACGTATAACTCACATATTCGAGGAGCTAGGGTTTTCAAAACCCCTTTCAAGATCTACTCAGAACCATGGACCACCTGCAAAATAAAGCCAAAGATTAGCAAAGAGGAGAACAAGATGAAGCTAATGGTGTAAAATAATTCATGATCAGAGCTTCGCTGCCGTGAAGGCAATTTTCGGCGCAGCCATTGCTTCGTCTTCGGCAGAGACCATTAGAGAGAATGAGAGAGAGTTTAAGAGAGAGGGTTATTTTGACAAATAACTTAACATTTTGTTGTTTTGTTATTTTACCTTGCTTGATAATTGTAAATGAGCCCATCTCAGAAACTCTCTTCAGGCCTAATTTTGCTTCCACTCGCATACCCCGTCTCTTTTCCAATGTTGCGCAACAACAACTCTGTTGGGCCTTGCACTTCACCTCTCTCCAGCCCAAATTTGTTTTTTTTTCATTTTTTGTTTCAATTGTCTGACTTTTTGTTACAAACATTTTGGGCCACTCACTTTTGCTCACTACCACCCCCCTGCTTGCTTAACAACACGCAGGCCCACTTTCTTTTTATTTTTGATGTTTTTTTCTCATTTCAGACAAACAGGCTTTGGGCCTAAACAAAAATGTTTTTGTTTCTTTCTAACCTCCCTCGTTACTTTTTAACCCCCCTGGCCCTTTTAATTCATATTTTCATTTATTTTTATTTTCTTCTTTTATTTTTATTTTTTATCAAAAATATATTTTCTCAAATACATGGACTAAAACCTACTAATTATTATTTTCATTTTATTTCCTTTAAACAAAAGACCTAAAAATATTTTCTTAACTATTTAATTTCTTTTATTAATTAAACTAATTTAGACTTAGGATTTTATTTTTATTTTATTTTCATTAATTTAGACTTTGGGTTTATTTAAACTTCTTGCATTTAATTAATTAGGTTAATTATTCAAAACCTTTTCCATACAAAAAAAACTATAAAAACAATATTCTTTTCAATTTCTCTTATCTTTACATTTTTATATATTTTATCATTTCGCACTACAATTATGTAATTGTCGAAGTCTTGTAATAGTAATTAGGATTTACTTTACTTGTCATCCTCATTTGTAATTTGTATCACATCCCCTAAAGTATTGTAATAGCATAGGACTTTTAATTTTCGCAATTCATCACTTTCCATATTATTACTAGTAATTAGGGTTGTATGGCAAGACTTAAAATCAATACTAAACAACTCTAATTCAAGATAAATACATGAAATCAAACACACCTTGCACACTTGCACCTCTTGGGTAACCCACACTTGTTGCCTCGAATATAAATAGTCATGTCCCTCGAAGATAGGATACTTTAGCAAAGACCCTCGATGACCCTTCAACCTTGCCTTTGGTATACGATCTTAGATACTTATGACAAATTGCTAAGGTATCTTACAATGTTGCCTTTTTATGACTGTACAATAACCCACGTCTGTCCCTTCACATCCAAGGATATGGTTTCTTACCAACTAATGGTGAGATAACACTATCTAAAGGAGGAGGAAAAGAACAAAGACTTTCTTTTGAGTAGGTAGAACGCTCGTAGTTACTTGCTCATAAACATTTAAAAAAAAAACATCTTCCAAATACACCAACACTTTTATAAAATATTTTCAAAAGTCAACACTTTGTATATATTCTTATAGAGACGAGAATCATTACAAAGTTCGCCTAAATGAAGGCACTTTTCAAAAATACTTTCAAATAAACACAAACACATTTTACAAAGCATTTCAAAATGAGCTAGCATCTAAGAGTCCGTAGATAAATACAGATGAAAAGGGTGTTAACACCTTCCCTTTTCATAACCTACCCCCCAAACTCAAGAAAATTCTCAAAAGGTCTTTCCTGTTCTTTTCACCATTTCCTTTATTGGATAAAAGAAAAGTCGGTGGCGACTCTTGCTATCCGCAACAATTGCGATAAAACGCAAAACACCTAAGTCAGTTCTCTCACCGTATTAGAGAACTGGCGACTCTGTTGGGGATATAACTAAAAGCGGGGTTACCTTAAGAGCTAGATCACCTTTATTGCCTTACTTGCTTGATTTGTTTGCTTTATATTTATGGGTGATGCTTGGGTTTATTCTTGTAAAAAATCTTATACCCGGATTCGGGGGCTTTTTAGGTAAGTAACAATAGATCGTGGGGACTATGCGGCGTATATTGACATGGTTAAAGCGATAGCTATGTTAGTGTGACACATTTGTTGGTACCGGTATCCCATGTGGCGAATCGAGGAGAATACGGGGCCGTTGTGTGGTGTCATGAAGCACTAACTGACTATAGAACCTTTAGTTGAACAACTTGGCCATTAGGAAGTAGTGAGATAGTCGGCTTTGGTGTAGAGCTGAAGATTGGTTGATACTCGATACTACACTCATTGAGATCGTACTTTTGGGATATTTCGGTCGCTACAACAAAGGCTTGTGTTGAAACAATGTCCGATGAAGAAAGATCAATGATATTGAGATTCCCTAGAACCCGTTTACTTTCTAGGACAGGTTGAACCAACTAAAACTTCAAGAGGGTACTTACCTATAAACCCCATGCAAGCCTGAACCTAAGGTTACTTGTGTGACTTGTTTGAATTTATAATCTGATAACTTGAACTCCTTGCAGGGTTTATCTGTATTCAATATCTAACCAAACTTGAATTCTTTGCAGGGCTTGTTTGTAGTCACTACCTTGAACTTTTTCTTGGTGCATAGCATACGCATCATAACATTATACCATAGTATTTTCAAATAACCATTTCAAGGGTCTCAAGGGCCTATGATGAAGGGTTATATTGAACCATACGTCTATTAAGGGGCAAGAGGATTTATTTTCCTCTAACCAAATGTTGTCAAGGAACAAAGTGCGATTACTTGAGTCAGGGGCTATGACCCACTTGACATGGTAAGCTTAATTATCGTAGAAAGACATTCAATGATACGAAGTTCTTCAATCAAAACTGTCGTCAGATTCGACTTCTAACATTTTCTTATGTTTATCCCGCGAGATCCTTGAAAAAATTGCATCTACATATCATGCATCATGTAATAACAGGTTTTCCTCATACAAGTTTTCTCATCTACTTACTGTTTATTTTAATAAAAGATGGATCTCGAGCAAACCGTCATAAATCTCCAAGGTCAAGATGCTTAGTTCAAAGAAATGTTCCTGAACCTATTCAAGGGGCAAGAAGAATTGAAAGCACTCCTCACTAAGAGCATGACCAAGAAGAATCCTGAAGACAACAAGGATGACCCCAGTTGGAACAATTGCAAGTTGATATGGCAACAGTGAGAATCCAGATGCTGGGACAAATGACTCTTATCCAAAACTTAGCTCAGGGACAAGAAGAGTTGAGAATCCTCATCAACAAGCTTCATCAAGACGAATACAACCATATGGAACAAATGGCTAGAATTGGGAATCAAGTCATTAATCAGCCTCCGATAAGACAAGAAGTTGGCTTGGTCGAGAGTTGGCCTTTTTAGATTACTACTACATCATAAGTCCAACAAAGTCCTCGCCAACAATGACAGGGTAGTCAGCGTAAGCAAGATACACCCAAAAGATAATTTACCGAGATCAGCATGTCCTTGGCTCAAGCATTGCAACATATGTTAAAGGCCAAGCTGGTTACATTTAAGGATTCTCCTCAAAAGCCCAATACTTCTTCTCCCTGTTACAATCATAAAGAAATGTGCACATACCACTCCCACGGTCCTGGACACGAGACTAACATTTTTTGGACGTTGAAGAACAAGATTCAAGATCTGGTCGACGAAGGAGTGCTGGAATTTACACAAGATGGTCAGCTTGAGTTTTTCTATCATCCCCCAAAGGCACACCATCTGAAATGAGAAATTTAAGCGGAGAAGTTTTTGCTCATTCGAAATTTCAATTGTAATTTCTTTGTTTGCTTAAACACTTATCTTTATGTCAGACTTTGGTTGTTCTCATTAATGCATTGCATATGTTTGTCTTGAGTTAATCCATTCGTTTTCACTATACTGAAATTATGCTTTTACTCCTTTTTCGTATGATATTCAACTCTCGATTAGAAGCTATAAGCGTTTAGAGAGAAGATGATGAAAATAATACCATAATCTCTACATTGGCTTTTGAATAGACCTTGCTGACGATGTACATGCATTGTTTCGAACCCTAAACAATGGAGTTATAAGGAAGATAATCCCTAGTCAACCCCTTTGATCCTAAGAAGTAGGAGTTTTCTTTTTCGCATAAATTGAAACCTTTAATCATGACCTGGGGCAGGGTAATTTTTCAATTAATTTAAATGCGCATTCAGTCGTAAGCTTTCACTTCGTACACAATGAATGACATCAAAAACACCCTCCTGAATAAAAAAAGACGACGATGGTTCCCCGTAAGATAGGCAAACATTTATATCTCAAAAGAAAACCCCACTGAGTCAAAACCTACGAAGGAGACTTAAGAAAAACTGGGGCATCTCGCTGACTGTAGTCTCAAAACAAAAACAGTTAGGCAAAAATTAGGGATAATAAATCTAAAAAAGAGGTTGTTACAAATCCTCAACAAAAAGGATAAGTTACAAAAATGACTGCCTTCTCAAATAAACTTCCAGTATCTGAACCATCACCAAAATATCATTCCAGATTCTATTGGGAGATAAACGCATAATTGACTGAGTATAGGGCTGAAGAACATCATAAAGAACGGGTGGGTACAAAAAACTTTGAGCCTTATCCTTTGTTTCTTAAACCGTGAACCCAACCATGTTACAACCTTTTAAAAGTCCTAATTGAAGCATAGGTTAGTTCGAAAGCATACTATTACAAAAGGTATCCTGACTCCTGTAAGGCTTACTGTAAATCCTGAGTTGAATTCATATTCTTACAAAATTTTGCTGCTTGTTAAAAATGTATTTTTCAAAAAAAAATCAAGACAGACATAAACTTTGCATTGTTTGAATACCACGATTTGCATATGGAAAATTGTTCGACAACGGAGAAATTCGCACGACGAATATCCAATGAACGAAAATTCTCTCAATAAACAGAATCACTTCAAATGGAAAGACGCTTTCAATGACAAATCTCCCATAATCAAGGAGCATGATATGATTATTGTCCAACACATATGGGGCAGTCAAGTCGAGATTCAAAGAATCTCTCAAAAAGTGTTGAATAGCCAAGGGCAGATCTCCATCTGAAGCACTTGGGGGAAATGTTACATTGATCATGGGCTTTAGAAAAATCCACTATGAAAACCTTCGGTACCACCAAATTTCTTGTCTGTGCCAGTGGTATCAAATGGTGTCAGTATCATGTCTTCGAATCCTTCTATGACAGCTCTTAGAAAAATACCGAGGAAAGTAAGACACTATCCAAAATTTGATCAAAATTAAACCTTTGGTACCACTAAATTGCTTTTCTGTGCCAGTGGTATTAGATGGTGTCAGTATCATGTCTTCGGATCCTTCCACGACAGCTCTTAGAAAAGATACCTAGGAAGTTCAAGACAATCAGAAATTTGGTCAAAAACTTCAAACATCAGGTGCACCAGACTAACCCTAGGGGAAAACGGGATCCCACATATGAAAGGTCACGTGCAATCAAGAAAATATTTTATGGCATTTCTACAACACTTATTATCATAGACATTGACAACTCTCCACACCCTATGAACATGGACATAGTCGGAAAATACTACGCATGAGAAGAGACACGCTAGGATGACATACCTAGGCAAAATAAGGGCATCCCGGCAAACCAAAAAGGTTCGGGCAAAAATTAGGGATAGATACAAAAGATTGTACACCTGGCAAGTCGAAAATATGAAAAGGCAGCTTGGGCAAAAAAAGATATCTCGGTGGACTAAAAGTATGAAAGGACGGTCCAAGAAAAAGTTAGGGATTAAAGCATACGACTATGTTCCGTTATCTCATCACTTGTCTGTTAGTAAGAGATTTGTCACTCTGATCAACATTTACTAAAGACTCTAGGAAATAAGACAAAGTTAAAGTTGTTCACATATCCCCACAGGGTCATTTCCATGGGTTATCCCCACAAAGTAATATTCACAAGATACATCCCCCACAAGGCTATCCCTGACAAGTCCAGAAGCACCTTCAAACAGAAAGCGGGGCATCCTCCAGCCGATGACATAGTCCAACTCACCAGCGGACAAAAGAGTTTGATCTTCTCCCAACAAATGCGCCAATACATTACACACATCATACCAATTCCTAAACAAATGGAGATTGTTGGAAATTTATCATCTCTTAGATACAGTTCAGATACAATCTAAATATGGATTCATTTTGACACTCATTCCAGATTCTCTTGCAGATACAGTTCAGATATAATCTAAATATAGATTCATTATGACACTCATTCTAGGTTCTCTTGTAGATACAATTCAGATACAATCCAGACATGAATATCATTCTGACACTCATTCAAATTCCTCTTTCTAGATATAGTTCGGATACAATCTAAATACAGATGCATTCTGACACCCATCCTAGATTCTCTTTCCGATATAGTACAAATACAATCTAGATATAGATTCATTCTGGCACACATTCTCTTTCCGATACAGTACAGATACAATCTAGATATAGATTCATTCTGGCACTCATTCTCTTCCCGATACAGTTCAAATACGATCCAAATATGGATGTCATTCTGATACTCACTCAATACATTCTCATATACAATCAAGGCTTGGATTTATTATGACATTCCCCACTCGAGTTTGGTCTTCCAAAACTGAAGGAGAAACCTTACAAAGCTCTTCCCCAGAAGAATTTATTTACCCAGTGAAATCACCAGAATATTTTCCTCAACAGGGTTTATTTCCCCAACAACCTATGATTTCCCCAGTTTGAGTCTATTCCTCATACTACTACGCATCACTGACAAAACTCCTCTTCTCCAGTAGAGTTGATACTATTCCCAGAGAGTTGCTGTAAAACTTGGAATCCGACTAGAATGCCAGTAAACTTTACTCTCCTCATACAAACCAGGAGTTTAATCATCTTTTATCCCTAATCGGGGCATATAAGAATTAAATTCCCCAGTAGAGAAACGAAAAACCAAGGTTCCTAAACTCTACTCCCCAAACAAAATACAATACATCCCTTGCAGAGTTTCGTCAAACAAGTAAGAAGGAATCCCCAGCAGAAGCATTTGAGACAAGATTGAAGACACACATACTCTTCATCCCCAACAATTGTCAGGGATTTATTTTCCCAGACAAAGATACCGCATGAGTTTACAAATACACTTCAAATTCATATGCATATGAAACACATATAGCACAGTCTCATTTATTTTAAGAACATCATTATGCAATGCATTTCATACATCATGACATTGCATACAACTAACTCTTTACCTTTTCAAGAAAGACCAATCAACAAACGAATATCATCAACAATTTTCAACCAGGTTCCAGATTAATTCCTGAAATAAGACAGGGCAACTATCTAAAGGCCCAACTACAGATTAATTCCTGAAACAAGTCAGGGAAACTATCTGTAAAACAAAACTGATTGAAGATCAATTTCTGAAACAAGACGGGACGACTATCCACATGAACAAATTGAAGATTAACTCCCGAAATAGAACGGGGAAATTATCTTTCTTTCTCTTTGGTCAAATAAAGATCAATTCCTAAAACAGGACGGGGCGACTATCTTTACCAGTGATGGTATAAACTACCGAAACAGGACGAGTTTACCAACAAACTGATTGTATATCAATTCCTGAAATAGGACGGGGCGATTATCTACATGACAAGCAACTATTCAAACACCTTTCCCAGAGTATCACTCTGGAAAACATTTTTCAGATACAATCGGGCGGAGACTCATTCTGATTCACTTTTTAGATACAGTCAGGCGTAGGCTCATTTTAATAGATTTTCTAGATACAGTCGGGCGAAGACTCATTCTGATCCACTTTTAGATACAATCAGGCGTAGACTCATTCTAATACATATTCCAGAAACAGTCTGGCGAAGACTCATTCTGATCCACTTTTAGATACAGTCAGGCGTAGACTCATTCTAATACATTTTCCAGATACAATAGGGAGAAGACTCATTTTGATCCACTTTTTAGATAGAGTCAGATACAATCAAGCATAGACATCTACTGGTTCAGTTTAAATTGACCAAAGATTTATTCTATTCTTTTCCAGTAGACACTTTTTCTGGTTCAGTTAAATTGACCCTAAGATTTTTCTGATTCTTATCCAGTTAAAGACCATTCAAAACCTATGTTGATTTAGTTTAAATTGACCAATGATTTTTCCTGATTGGTTTCTGGTAGACACTTTCTCTAGTTCAGTTAAATCGATCCTAATATTTTTGCTGATTTGTTATCCAATTAAAGACCATTCAAGACCTCTATTGGCTCGGATTAAATAGACCAAAGATTTATTTTGATACCTCTTTCAATAGACCTTTCTCTGACTCATATTAAGTTCTGATACTTTGATCGGTTAAAGACATAAAGACCTTTTTTGGTTTAGATTTACTTCTTCCAGTTAAAGACAAATGAACTAAAGACCTCTTCTGGTTTAGATTTACTTCTTCCAGTTAAAGACAGACGAACAAAAGACCTCTTCTAGTTTAGATTTACTTCTTCAAGTTAAAGACAAGCGAAAGACATACCTCTTCTGGTTTAGATTTACTTCTTCCAGTTAAAGACAGGTGAACAAAAGACCTCTTCTAGTTTAGATTTACTTCTTCTAGTTAAAGACAAACGAACGAAAGACCTCTTCTAGTTTAGATTTACTTTTTCCAGTTAAAGACAGGCAAACGAAGGACTTCTTCTAGTGTTAGGTTTACTTCTTCCAGTAAAAGACAGGAAAACTAAAGACCTCTTCTGGCTTAGATTTATTTATTCCAGTTAAAAACAAGTGAAGGACATCTATTGTTTCAATTTAAATCGCCAACAGGTTTGCTCTGATGCTCTTTCTAGTAGAAGTAAAATTTAGATTTAGTCCAAAATCTATCAACAGTTACTTTGGATGGCATCTATTAGCCCATCTACGATAATATTCCATAACTCTCTAAATGGCATCTTTAAGCCCATTCCCGATGCAATCAACCAATGGTATTACTTGATGCACCAGCAAGTGCAAATTTCTAGGCACTTTAGTGTTCAATCATCTTCTACCTTAAAGTCACGAATGGCGAACATGCTAATCTAACTCTTTAAGTTTAAGAAGATTGAACAGGGGCAGATGTTGTACCCCAAAATTTTCCCTCTTCGTTTTACCTTTTATGGCTTGTGCATCATCGCCAAGCACTAAGTTGGTTGTATTGACAATCAGTCTAAGAAAGATTTCATGTCCCCGTTCTTCTGTCCATTCAGGATACCAAGGTTTCTCAGGCCTCGAGATATCTCAACTGATTCTTGGGTTCATCAAAAAGATTCAGAATTACAAGTGTTTTGAAATAGATCACATTTTCTTATCTATTGGCTCTGGCACATGGGTTTCAGATTGTTGAAGTGTGTGACGTCTTCCCTTATAAGATCTTTGAAGCATTACTATCCTGAGTTTTGTTTGAATACGCTTTCAGTCATCAACTAATGTTCAGTAGACTTAAGATTCTTACGGTCATTCTAATTTCCACATTTCAAATTATACATTCAACAAAGGATTCTTCAAGGCGTTGATTACTATATTAAATCAAGATACCTCTGTTGAATTGAAGTATAAGTGCTAAGAGATTTGTTGAGAATAAAGCTTTTTGTTGTTATCTTGTAGATTGTTACTTATTGATGAGGATTGAAGATTTGGACCATGGTGAATTCATTATTGTGGGAGTGTTCATTAAAAGTGATTATTTTGATTCAATTTGCTAAAATGGTCTCATATTCCAAAGATGGAAGTTTTGTTCGTTTGAAGTGAACAATGAGTTGAATTCAAGTTCAAAGGGAAAGTACAAATGTTAAGTTCAATGGTTCATGTTTCAACTAAAATTCATTTAATTACATCTCAAAGCCATTATACACGGCAAGATTCATTCATAATGTGGCCAAATTATTTAAATATTTCAACTTGTTTTAACAAAGCACTATGGAAAAGAAGAGAGGATCTCAAATTCTAAAAAATATCATTAATTACAAGAATACAACAATATTTCAAACGTTCATTTTTTCAAGCATAGGTACAAGAATAAATTCAAGAGTTCATATGTCATTCACCAAAGTTTCAAATTATCTTACAAAGATTCATTTACAAATTTGAATCATGAGTTTCCTATTTGTTCTAAAAATACATAAAAGGAGACTCTTCTTCAATCTTCGAGTTCCCCATGGCCATTGCCTCGGTTTCATCTTCAAAGTCTTCCTGCATCATCTTTCCAAGCTCATATCAATGCCAAATACATGAAACAAAAGAAAAAGAATTAGTTAGCAAATAATCAAATGTGAACAGGAAAATTTGCAAAGTATTTTTATTCATCATTAGGATTTTGTTCAAGGAATCAGATTTTAGGGCCAAATTCTCTACTGCAAATCACAAAAGCTATTTTTGGTTCACAATAAGAGGGAAAGGTCACTACAGTGAAACAAAAGTGCAAACAGAATTCTATCACAGTCCAACCAAATAAGCAAAATAATTGCAAAGCCCAAAATCCTCATACAATGTTGTTCTATCATTGGCCTAGAAATATGCCTATTGCAAATCACAAAATAAGTTTGGTTCACAATGAGAAAATACAAATCAAATCAGAAATTCAAACTCAATATCATGTTTTTGCGCAAAAATTAAAGGCCTCGTGTTGTTTCATTTCAATGAAAAAAATCAGAATTTGCAAAATTAAATCATAGGCCTAAGACTTATGCTGCAAATCTCAAACAACTATTCAAAAAAGCTTGTTTGGTTCACAGCAAAAGCACAAAATAATGTACTGCACAAGTACAAATTCAAAAGAGCATCACAGAAAAACCAGACAGTTCATCAAGGCCAGCAAGCAACAAAGTACAGAAAATTAAAGCCAATAAGCAACAAAGCACGAAACATCAAAGCCAACAAGCAACATAACAAAAGTGACAAGTCTGCTATCTCAAGACAGTCCCAAAGTCAAACCTTTCATGGTTCACAAGCCAAGTTCACAACATAAAAGGAGGAATACAGTTCCCACAACGAGAAAAAGATAGATACAGAAACCGAGCGGTAGCAACAACATAAAGAACCTATGTTCCTCATTTTTTTCTATAATATAGTTTACAACAAATATACAGAAAACAAAGCCATAACAATACACAAAGTCCTTCACTTTCCTTATCACAAAAATTTGTACATAGAGAAATATACAGAAACAAACAGAGCCGTAACAATCCCAAAACCCTAATTTTGTTTCATCATTTTCTAAAAAAAAACAAACCCTTTAGAAATTTGCGTGTAACTAAAAGAAATAGGCGCAAATCACAAGCTCGAGAGAAGATACGAGTATAGAAAACCTTACTGGAGCAAAAGATAAGACGTATAACTCACAGATTCGAGGAACTAGGGTTTTAAAAATCCATTTCAAGATCTACTCAGAACCATGGATCATCTGCAAAATCAAGCCAAAGATTAACAAAGATGAGAACAAGGCGAAGCTATTGGTGTAAAAAAAATTCATGATCAGAGCTTCGCCGCCACCGTTGCCGTCGTGAAGGCGATTTCCGGCGCGACCATTGCTTCGTCTCCGGCAGAGACCATCAGAGAGAACGAGAGAGAGTTTAAGAGAGAGGATTATTTTGACAAATAACTTAACATTTTGCTGTTTTGTTATTTTACCTTGCTTGATAATTGTAAATGAACCCATCTCAGAAACCCTCTCCAGGCCCAATTTCGCTTCCACTTGCATACCCCCTCTCTTTCCAATGTTGCGCAACAACAACTCAGTTGGGCCTTGCACTTCACCTCTCTCCAGCCCAAGTTCGTTTTATTTTTTCATTTTTTGTTTCAACTGTCTAGATTTTTGTTACAAACATTTTGGGCCATTCACTTTTACTCACTACCACCCCCTGCTTGCTTAATAACACGCAGGCCCACCTTCTTTTTATTTTTGATATTTTTTTCTTCTCATTTTAGACAAACAGGTTTTGGGCCTAAACAAAAATATTTTTGTTTCTTTCTAACCTCCCTCGTTACTTTTTAACCCCTTGACCCTTTTAATTCATATTTTCATTTATTTTTCTTTTCTTCTTTTATTTTATTTTTTTATTTTTATTTTTTATCAAAAATATATAAAAATATATTTTCTCAAATACATGGACTAAAACCTACTAATTATTATTTTTATTTTGTTTCCTTTAAACAAAAGACCTAAAAATATTTTCTCAACTATTTAATTTCTTTTCTTAATTAAACTAATTTAGACTTAGACTTTTATTTTTATTTTCTTTTAATTAATTTAGACTTTAGGTTTATTTAAACTATTTGCATTTAATTAATTAGGTTAATTATTTAAAACCTTTTCCATACAAAAAAAAATCATAAAAACAATATTCTTTTAAATTTCTCTTATCTTTACATTTTTTGTACATTTTATTATTTCCCACTACAATTATGTAATTGTCAAAGTCTTGTAATAGTAATTAGAGATTATTTTACTTGTCATCCTCATTTGTAATTTGTATCCTCATCCCCTAAAGTATTGTAATAGCGTAGAACTTTTAATTTCTGCAATTTATCGCTTTCCATATTATTGCTAGTAATTAGGGTTGTATGGCAAGACTTAAAATCAATACTAAACAACCCTAGTTCAAGATAAATACATGAAATCAAACACACCTTGCACACTTGCACCTCTAGGATAACCCACACTTGTTGCCTCGAATATAAACAGTCATGTCCCCCGAATGTGGGATACTTTAGCAAAAACCCTCGATTACAAGATTATAGTCCCTCAATGACCCTTCGATGTTGCCTTCGGTAAACGATCTTAGACCTTTATGACAAATTGCTAAGATATCTTACAATGTTGTCTTCAATGACTGTACGATGACCCACGTCTGTCATTTCACATCCAATGATATAGTTTTTTACCAACTAATGGTGAGATAATACTATCTAAAGGAGGAGGAAAAGAATAAAGACTTTCTTTTGAGTAGGTAGAACGCTCTTAGTTGTTTGCTCACAAATATTTCAAAACAAAATATCTTTCAAACACATAACACTTTCATGAAATATTTTCAAAAGTCAATACTTCGTATATATTCTTATAGAGACGATAATCATTACAAAGTTCTCCTAAACGAATGCACTTTTCAAAAATACTTTCAAACAAACACAAACACATTTTACAAAGCATTTCAAAGTGAAACTAAGAGCTCGTAGATAACTACAGATGAAAATTGCGCTAACACTTTCTCTTTTCATAACCTATCCCTCGAACTCAAGAAAATTGTCAAAAAGTATTTCCTGTTCTTTTCACCCTTTCCTTTATTGGATAAAAGAAAAATTGGTGGTAACTCTTGATATCCGCAACAATTGCGATAAAACGCAAAACACCCAAGTCAGTTCTCTCACCGATTACACTAACCTCTTTCGAACTTGTCGAACCATGAAACTATCATTCGACCCAATAAAATTCGATCCAATATCTCACAAGTTATTACACATCTTATTATTATTATTATTAAAAAAAATATTTTTATGATTATTAAAAGTATGTTAATTAATTAATTTTCTAAAATTTAAATAGATATAAATTAAAATTACTAAAGTATCATACTTGTATATTAAGTTGAAAAATACATTCAATTACACATATTAAATATTTTAAAATTAAATATAGGATAGACTATTAAAAATAATTGCATTAATTGTTAAAAATATTATAATAATTTTATTTTTATTTTGAGATTCGAAGTATTTGTTTATTTATAAAACTATCCAGAGTTGTAATTTTTTTTTTAAGTTTGCACATCACAGGAAAAAAAAGTAAAGGAGTAAAATAACAGCATTTATTTTATAATACAAAGAATATCTCCGATTCAAAATAAAAAGAGACATAGGATATCTGAGTACTGACATGTATTAATTTTGGGGGAAAATGGGTCAGACATCAATTGAGTTTTGCTTTCAATTCTAGAAGTTACAGAATTTAATACTATTAATTAAGTTCTACTAGAATTTCAAAATTTCAAAATTAATATTTAATATGTGTCAGATTAATTAATTTAAGTGCCTTCTTCCTTCTGGTGTGATTTTTTCTAGTTAGTGGCAGAATTTTTTCAAACCACAGTTAACTCGTGAACCTTTAATTTTATTTGAATTATATCACTATTCACTAGTAGTGAACCTTTAGTTTCAAAGATAAGATTTGCCTCCGTAAGATTGCATAATTATGGTATTATCATTCTAATGATAAGATTTGAGTTCATATAACTTTAGGAGAGGGTACTTGTGGTTGTGGTGATTCAGTTCAATTGATAATGTTGGTGTAAGGTAATGAAGTGAGAGAAGAAGAATGAACAAAGAATGATAATAAGAAGACTACTGTTGTATATCAAAATAGAGGAGATAAAGTAGGGTACAATATTGATAGCCTAGGATAGTATATTTATACTAAATATTGAAAATGTCAAAATGTCATATTAAAGGATAAGCATTGAGAATTGTAGTAATTAACTAAATTATATTTCCAATATCATCCATTAATTTAGATATTCTATTAGAAGCTAACAACACCAATTTTATCTCTCAAGCGAAGAAATTGGTCTGTCTTAACTGCCTTCGTCAGAAGATCTACTAGCTGTTTTTGGGTGTTGCAATGCAGAACTTATAACACTCCTTTCTGCACTTGACTTCTGAAAAAAATGATACTTCGTCTCAATGCGCTTGCTTCTTCCATGTAGCACTGGATTCTTGGCAAGATCAATTGCAGACGTATTATCAATCATTAGCTTTAGAGGTTCCTCAACTTCAACCTTCAGATCATGCAAGAGATTTAGAAGCCAAACAGCTTGATAAGCAGCTACAACACATGCGATATACTCAGCTTCACACGTTGACAGAGCCACGACAAACTGTTTCTTGGAACACCAGGAAATGGGACCTCCCAGGAATTTAAACAAGTATCCAGAAGTACTTCTCCTGTCCACTCTGTCTCCACACCAGTCAGAATCAGAATAACTTACTAATTTTGGTTCTGTCTTTCTTTCAGAAGGAAACAACACTCCATATTTCAGAGTTCCCTTTATATATCTCAGAATTCTGACGGCGGCTTGGAAATGAGACCACTTTGGATTACTCGTGAATCTGCTAACCAATCCAACTGCATAACAAATGTCAGGTCTAGTATTGTATAAATACCTTAGAGAACCAACCAACTGTTTGAAGGTTGTAGTATCAACAAAATCACCATCAGAGTTTTCCCTTCTAGAACTATGATCACCACCAGATTCTGGATCATCATCAGCATCTGGATCAGAAACAGATCCACTGTAAGAATCTCCTTTTGACTCATCTTCAGAATCTTCAGAATCAGATTCATCTTCTGATTCCGACTTATCTTCAGAACTTTCTAAAACATCTTCAGAAGTTAACTCTGGTATTGACACTACACCAGAATCTGATTAAGACTTGTTCCAATCCCATGCTTCAGACTCTTTCACCATAACGTCTCTGCTGACTTCAACTTTATTAGTTTTTGGACAATAAAGCTTATATGCACTTGTACTGTGATACCCCACCAGCAACATTACTTTGCTTCTATCATCCGGTTTTTGTCTTCTAGCTTATGGAACGTGTTTGTAACAGACATAGCCAAACACCTTCAGATGACTGACACTCTGCTTATCTCCAGTCCATTTTTATAAAGGAACAACTTCCTTTAGCTTCTTCGTTGGACACCCGTTCAGAATATATGCTGATGTGGCAAAAACTTCTCCCCATAACACGTGAGGTTGCTTTTTTTCTTTCAGCATGCTTCTGGTCATATCAAGCAAAGTTTTGTTTCTTCTTTCAGCAAGACCATTGTGCTGAGGAGTATATGGAGCAGTAACCTCATGTTCTATTTCATTCTACTCACAGAAATTCTGAAAGTCTATAGAGTTATACTCACCTCCACCATTCGTTCTCAGAATCTTCAACTTCTGACCACTCTGCTTCTCAGTCTTCACTTTAAACTTCTGGAACTCAGTAAACACTTCACGCTTTAACTTGATGAGTGTTACCCATGTCATTCTTGTGAACTCATCCACAAAAGACACAAAATATTTGTTTCCTCCAAGTGAAGGTAATGGAAATGGTCCATACACATCAGAATGTACTACTCCCAGAGCATGCTTCGCTCTAGGGGCTACTTCTGATGCAAATGAAAATTTGGGTTGCTTGCCTTTCATACATATCTCACATGACTTCTCAGGCTTCACAATCTTCGAAATACCATGTACAAGCTTCTTAGAACATAGATGCCCTAAGCTTCTATAGTTCAAATGCCCCAACCTCTTATGCCACAACTTATTGTCACTTTCAGCGTCTTCTGCACTAAGACACGTTGCTTCAGCTGTTTCTACATTCACCTTGAATATTCTGTTGCTTCCTTGTTTAGACTTTATAATCAACTTCTGATTGGAATCATACAACGTCAAGAGATTTGTTTTTCATAAAAACTGAGAAACCTTTCTCAATTAGCTGAGCCACGCTCATCAGATTGCTTCTAATACCAGGAACATATAAAACGCCTTTGATTAGAATGTTTTTCCAATTCTTCACTTTAAATCTGTCATCTCCCTGTTGGCTCCTAAATTCGACACCTTTGTTTTGATTAATGGCAGCCATTAAAAGCTGAAAGATGCTTTCGACTGGCTAAGCCTGTCGAAGTGCCCGTCGAAAGATGGCAAAATACTTGGAAGATTTCTTCCACGGAAGAAGGCTGATTGCCTTCGACGTCGAAGGAGTTTTCGTCGAAGACGTCTCTTGACGAACGTGTTCGATGGTCCAGAGTGGAGCAGTTTGAAATTCAAAGCTTTGGAGGGAAAACGGTTTCCAGCAGTTACTACGTGCAAACGTGCAAGGATCTGGAGCGTCGAGCATGGAGAACGTGACAAGTGGCTTGATCTCGAAGCAGTGTAACTGCCCGACGGTTACTTGGAATGTTTTTGTATAAATAGGAGTAGACGTGTAGTTTCTCGCGTGTGTTCACAATAGATACATAGTCACTCATTTAGATTCAAGTACCCAGTGTGAGCGAACGAATTGTTGAGAAATGTATGTGTGAAACACCAATTTATTAATTCAAGTCATTTACTTTTCCAGTATTTTACTTGCTTTTTCCCTTTAAAATTCCTGTCGAACCTTTACATTCAAGTCTCGTTTATTTTACCAAGTCTTTCCTTTATGCAATTTACTTTAAACAATTTACTTAAAGCCTTATCCACATTAATTAAACTTCAAAATCAACCTATGTCCATAGGATCAATCTGATCGATCCTGCGAGTAACCAAATAAGTAACCATTTGGAGGATCAGCGGTTGTTTACCAAATCCCTAGGTAAACAAATTGGCACACCCGGTGGGACTGTGTGTTGATTGTTGAAAAATCTCATCTTTTCGAGTTGTATGTTATTGAGGAGTGGTAGGATATACACCAACGATAGCAATACTGCCAGAAGAAGGGAAGAGATGGCGAATCCGCCAAACAATAATGAAATTCCACCACCAAGTGTGGGAGCAACGGTTAATATGACCGTTAGTGAAGCGACGAATGTTGGTTCGATGCCAGCAGTGTCAGTCACAACCACGGGGCCAATAACTTCGTTAACAGGCCCCAGAATGCCTTTGGGAACCCCCCCACCAAGGGGAAATACAGGCCCAAGGCCTGTGGTTCCCCCAGGATTTATTCCATTCTATGGTATGCCAACTTCTGAATTGGCAAGCCTGACGAATGTTGCGTCCACTTATTCAGACCCTTTCGTGAGTGCCACTTCGCCACTCCAAGGCTCTGGAGTAGGCATGGCGAATAGAAATAGGACCCAACTCTTAGGAGGAACGTCCCAAGTAGCCCATGGCCTTACAAATGCCTCGACAGCAGTCTTGAGGCAACAGATGGACGAAAGCAACCATGACATGGTGCAAATGTTGGCACAAACTTTGAGTACAGTGCTAAATCCTCTAATACAAAATACTACTCAGTCGAATCAGCAAGTTACAGCGCAAATGACGCGTCTGGCTGACTTCTTTGGAGCACCCCCACCTATTCGACAGCCCCAAAGGGCGCAAATAAGAGGAAATCAGGGGATATTTGTAGAGGAAGAAACCACCATCAATCAGGCTCAACAGCCTGTAGAACAACCTGTCGAAGAACCTAGGGTAATAGCCCCAGAGGTAAGGTTAGTTAACAGAAACCAAAATGCTGACGAAGTGGTTCAGCATGTCCAATACCAAAACATGGGTTTGGAGAACAATCTGGCAACCATGATCGAAAGAATCATGACTCAGAATGGAATGAACATGGGCTTTCGAAGGCCCAACTTTACTTCTCCTTTGTCAGAATATGTGTTACAAACTGACTTACCCCCTAGAACCAAAGTCCCCAAATTTACTAAGTTCTCTGGGGACACGACAGAATCTACTGTCGAACATGTGGCTAGGTATTTGATCGAAGCAGGAGACATTTCAAATAATGAAAACCTAAGAATCAAATACTTCCCAAGTTCCTTAACCAAGAACGCTTTTACTTGGTTCACAACTCTACCCCCCAATTCGATCCACCATTGGACCCAGTTGGAAAGATTGTTCCATGAACAATTCTATATGGGGCAAACCAAGATAAGCCTCAAAGAACTGGCGAGTGTGAAGAGACGTTTCACTGAACCTATAGACGAATATCTGAATAGGTTTAGGTTGCTTAAGGCGAGATGTTTTACACAAGTGCCAGAACATGAGCTGGTCGAAATGGCCGCAGGTGGTTTAGATTATTCCATTAGGAAGAAGCTAGATACCCAGTACCTAAGAGACATGGCCCAACTGGCCGATAGAGTTCGACAAGTCGAACGCCTCAAAGCTGAAAAAGCTAAGGCAACTAAAACTCACAAGAGAGAAAGAATAGCTTACGTTGAGATGGATGACGAAGATCTAGAATCCTTCGACGATACTTTAGCTGTCGAGGAAGGAGAAGTCGATTTAGCAGAACTAAAACAAGGGCCTCCATACTCTTGTAAACAGTTAGTCCCCTCAAATGGGAAAAATCCCATTGGTCCAGACAAGACCAACGATAGGTTCCCAAAAAAGACTTACAGTTTTGACATCACAAAATGTGATGAAATATTCGACTTGCTAGTTAAAGATGGCCAAATGATAGTACCCCCTGGGGTAAAAGTGCCTCCTCTTGATCAAAGAAAGAAGAGAGGTTTTTGCAAATATCATAATTTTTTGGGCCATAAAACTTCTCAATGTTTTCTTTTCAGGAATCTTGTGCAAGACGCTATTGAGGAAGGGAGATTAAAGTTTGCTGACAAATCCCCCATGGCTGTCGACTCCAATCCACTGAAGGCTGAAGCCCACTATGCAGAACCCTCTGAGGTGAACATGATAGAGGCAACCAGGATCCAGTCGAAGAAGCCAGGCATTAACATGGTCGAAGTCTCTAAGGACCACATCAACATGCCAATCTTTGGCAGTTTTTCTGGAAACTTATCCAGGAAGACAATTGAGGCTGTCCAGAAAGCGGTCGAAGATCCAAAGTCGAAGACTGCTGAAGCACAAACAACTGGACCAAAGCCTAGTTCCCACTTGGCCACTGTTCAAGGCCAGACGGAGAAACTGGAAACACAAATGAAACAACTAACTCTTGCTAATAAGGATACGATGAATATCAACATGGTTGAACTTTCTGACCCTAAAACTTCAGAAGAAGCCATAAGGCAAGAGCAGGCAAATAAAACGGCTTTCCCTAGGGAAAACGAAAACTTGGCAGATTTTTTACAAAGATGCCAGAAGAAGAAATCAGAGGTTATGCTGTGTCCAAGATGCAGTTCTATCTTTGATAAAAAAGCTGCTGAACACATACAAGGAGTGAGAGCAGCGAACAAGAGAAGGGAGAATTCTGACCTTCGACATGATCCCAGAAGGGGTTCTAATCAAGACAAGAGGCCTTTGACTTTTAGGCCTCCAACAAATGTACCAGTAGATACTTGGTACAAAACATCTGGCCGGAAAAGGCCAAGCGAAGGAAAATGGCATTCTTTCGAAGTGCCAAGAGGTTCCTCTTTAATTCAGAAGAAAGATCCTCAAGTTGCTGCACCCAAGGTTGCTCAAGTGTCCAGCAACTACAAGGGAAAAAATCCTATGTCGAGATCCCAATGGAGGAGATATCAAAGAAGGCGAAAAGCTGAAAGGGAGGCTGCCAACGAACCTAAGGCAGAGACTAGTTCGAATGTGCCTCAAAGGAAACAAAGAAAGCCTCTTGAGAGAGAACCAGTTACCAACAGGCTAGTTTGGCCTAACCAGAGCGAAGTCGAAGACGAAGATGATGCTGAGTCCGACGATACTCTAGATATAATGGTGAACATTGTTTCAGTACTACCCAGGGAATTCAATCGACAAGTAGAAGTCGAAGCCAGTGACTGGGAGGTGGAACAAGAAATGGCCAGACACAGGCCAGTGTGCTACTTTGTCATGGACAATGGCACCACAGAGGAACAAAATGGCTTCTTCGAGCCACCCACAGAGGCAATGAAGAATCACCTCAAACCTTTGTTCATAAGGGCTAAACTCGAAGAGACCACTGTGAACAAAATATTGGTCGACTGTGGGGCCACTATCAATATTATCCCTCATGCTGTGCTAATAAAGATTGGCAAAAGGGATGAAGAAATTAAACCTCACAATATGGTCCTATCCAACTATGAGGGAGGCATTGGGACCACCATGGGAGTGATCCAGCTCGACATAAAAGTTGGGTCGATCCTTCGACCAACAATGTTCATGGTCATTTCAGCCAAACCTAACTACAACCTTTTGTTAGGCCGTGAGTGGATTCATGGTGTAGGTGCTGTGCCTTCATCGATGCATCAAAGACTGCTTCTATGGCGCCCAGATGGGCTGGTCGAAAACATAGAGGCTGATCAGAGTTACTACCTTGGCGAAGTAAACCACTTGGGTGTAACAGATTTCGACAAAAACTTGGCTCACATAGGGCCATGTCCAGCTCCTGACTTCGACATGGCGCCAGCGCCAAACACCTTTTGTTCCCTATACCTGCATCCTGAGCATGGTTTCCAATGGGACAGAGAGGACGTGTCCCACATAGAATTCAGTGGGCTAACTGGTATCCAACCAACTGGTTGGGGAAGTGAATTCAGTGATAATGACTGAGTCACAATCTCTGAAGCGAATTTCGGCCTATGTGGCTGAAACCAAGATGATAACGGCTCTCGAAGCCGAAGTAAAGTACATGGCCACACAGGCCAATGATCAACAATTATCTGCTGTTGGCCCAGGAAAGGATTTCGATCCAAGACCTCCTGATATCATGCTAGACGAAATGCAGGAACAGAGGCTCGACGCCATCTATGACGATGAGCCTTTGGGCTTCGAAAAGGATCCCTTGGCGAACAACATTAAGATGTTAGCACAAGACCCTTTAGAAGAAATCAACTTAGGCGAAGGATCAGAGAATAGGCCAACCTACATCAGCGCCAAAATTGATCCAGAACTTAGGTTAGAAGTAATCCAATTGCTGAAAGAGTTTAAAGACTGTTTTGCATGGGATTATGACGAAATGCCTGGTCTCGACAGAGGATTGGTAGAACTTCAGTTGCCAATCAAACCTGGAAAGAAGCCAATCAAGCAAAATCCAAGACGCTTCGCTCCAGAAATTTTGTCGAAGATCAAAACGGAGGTCGAAAGACTTCTGAAATGCAAATTCATCCGTGTTACAAGGTATGTCGAATGGATTGCAAATATTGTGCCAGTAATTAAGAAAAATGGCACGTTAAGGGTGTGCATAGATTTCAGAGATCTGAATGCTGCCACCCCCAAAGATGAATATCCTATGCCTGTGGCGGAAATGCTAGTCGATTCTGCCGCTGGCTACGAATACCTGAGTATGCTCGATGGTTATTCAGGATATAATCAAATATTCATTGCTGAAGAGGATGTGTCGAAAACAGCCTTTCGATGCCCTGGGGCCTTAGGTACTTACGAATGGGTAGTGATGCCTTTTGGCCTAAAGAACGCTGGGGCAACGTACCAGCGAGCAATGAATACTATCTTCCATGATTTTATTAACACTTTTATGCAAGTTTATATTGATGATATTGTTATAAAATCTGTTTCCAGGAAGAGTCACATCGACCACCTTCGACAATCATTCGAAAGAATGAGAGAACATGGTCTGAAGATGAATCCTTTGAAGTGTGCGTTCTGTGTGAAAGCTGGAGATTTCTTGGGCTTCGTTGTCCACAAGAAAGGAATCGAAATCAATCAGAACAAGACAAAGGCAATTTTGGAAGCGAAAGCGCCATCGAATAAGAAGGAATTGCAGTCTCTCTTAGGCAAGATAAATTTCTTGAGAAGGTTTATATCTAACCTAAGTGGGAAAGCTCAGGCCTTTTCACCCTTACTTCGACTGAATAAGGAGGGGTTCGAATGGGGGCAAGAGCAACCAGAAGCCTTCGACAAAATCAAAGGGTACCTCACTAAGCCACCTATTTTGGTGCCTCCTTGTAGCAATAGGAGTATGAGATTGTACATAGCTGCATCTGACAAAACTCTGGGAAGTATGTTAGCCCAAGAAGATGAGAATGGAGTCGAAAGACCCATTTATTATCTCAGTCGAGTTTTAAATGATGCAGAAACTAGATATAGCGAAGTTGAAAAATTGTGTCTATGTCTGTATTTCTCTTGTACAAAGCTCAAACAATATATAAAACCAGTTGATGTTTATGTTTCGTCTCATTTTGATGTTTTCAAATATATGTTGTCGAAACCTATCTTGCATAGTCGAATTGGCAAGTGGGCATTAGCATTGACTGAATACTCCTTGACCTTTATGCCTCTTAAGGCAGTAAAAGGACAAGTGGTTGCAGACTTCATAGTCGACCACTCAATTCAAGTCGAGGATATTAACTATGTGGAGATAGAACCTTGGAAATTCTACTTCGATGGTTCCAGCCATAAAAATGGAACAGGAGTAGGAGTCTTGATTATTTCTCCAGATAAAATTCCAACAACATTCAAGTACCAAATCGAAGGTTCTTGTTCGAACAATGAGGCTGAGTATGAAGCTCTAATTACTGGCCTTGAAATATTGTTGGAATTGGGGGCAACTCGAGTCGAAATAATGGGAGACTCAGAGTTAGTCATCAAGCAAGTCACAAAGGAGTATAAATGCATAAGAGAGAATCTCATTATGTACTTTGTGATAGCAAATCGTTTATTGAAACAATTTGAAAGTGTCAATATTCGACACATACCCAGAGTCGAAAATCAAATAGCCAATGACTTGGCACAGATTGCATCTGGGTATAAAATTTCAAAAACGAGATTACAAAGAGCAATCGAAGTTCGAGAGAAGATAAGAGCAACTTGTCTATCACCAACAGACTTGGAATCAACAAGGTTAGGCTATGCTGATCACTCAAACTTCGAGATTTCGTTCATTGATAATTTGTCAGACCAGGATTGGAGGAAACCCATTGTGGACTATCTTCAAAATCCAGGAGCTCCGACAGAACGAAAAACAAAATACAGGGCGTTGAGTTTTGTACTCATGGGTAATGAGTTATTCAAGAAGACGCCTGAAGGGGTGTTGCTGAAATGTTTAAGTGAAACTGAAGCATACATAGCCCTTTCGACTACGCATGCTGGGGCATGTGGGGCTCACCAAGCAGGCCATAAGATGAAATGGTTGTTGTTTCGACAAGGACTATATTGGCCCACTATGCTGAAAGATTGTGTTGAGTTCGCCAAAGGTTGCCAAGAGTGTCAAGTTCATACAGGCATCCAGCATGTACCAGCAAGCGAACTTCACTCGATAGTGAAGCCTTGGCCCTTTCGAGGATGGGCGTTGGATCTTATTGGAGAGATTCGACCAGCATCATCAAAGAGTCAGAAATACATATTGGTAGGCATTGATTATTTTACTAAGTGGATTGAAGCTGTCCCTTTAGTCAATGTAGACCAAGAAAATGTCATTGAATTCATTCAAAAGAACATTATATTTAGGTATGGAATCCCTGAGACAATAACAACTGACCAAGGTTCAGTTTTCACTGGTCGAAAGATGCAGGAATTTGCTCAGGAAACAGGTTTCAAACTCCTAACATCCACGCCTTATTATGCACAGGCGAATGGTCAAGTCGAAGCAGCTAACAAAGTGGTAATTGGCTTGATAAAGAAACATGTTGGGAAGAAACCAAAGAATTGGCATAAGACGTTAGACCAGATTTTATGGGCTTGTCGAACGTCCCCAAAAGAAGCCACTGGTACAACACCATATAGGCTAACTTTTGGCCATGATGCAGTATTGCCAGCAGAAATTTGTCTTCAATCTGCAAGAGTTCAGAGGCATTATGATATTCCTTCTGAGGTTTATTGGAATATGATGTTGGATGAACTGGTGGATTTAGACGAGGAGAGATTACACGCTCTCGACTTACTCAGGCTTCAGAAGAAAAGAGTCGAAGACTCTTATAATAGAAAGGTAAAACCTAAGGTATTTTTGCCTGAAGACTTAGTTTGGAAGGTAATTCTTCCCATGGATCGACGGGATCGAAGCATGGGGAAATGGTCACCCAAATGGGAAGGACCTTTCAGAGTTATCCAAACTTTTTCTGGTGGAGCCTATGAGGTCGAAGAGATAAGTGGTGATAAAAGACTCTTGAGAGTAAATGGTAAATATTTGAAAAAATATAAGCCTATACTTCAAGAGATAAAAATAAAATAATAAACTAAATTAACCATAAAAGTGCCAAAATGGAAATTTTCATTAATTTCAGCCAAAATGGCAATTGTTGTCGAAAGCGATTACAGAAGATGGTTACAAAAGAGAATCAAAAAGAAAGAGAATTCTTGAGTCGAAGATACTTAGCATGCTGCAAATCCAACCTCTTCTTGCACCAAGATTTTTCTTGCTCCAGTTTGGCAATTTGAGCGTCGAGGCTTTGGGCCCTCTCAGCGAACTCCAGGCCTTGCTTGATCTCAGTCTGGCTCTCAGCGTCTGGGATGGTCGAAAGAATTTCCTCCTGGAGCACAGTGTTGGCGTTTATCTTCGCCTCTATCTCTGCAATTTGTGCTCGGAAGGAGACATTCTCTCGCTCAATAGCATCGAACCTTTCCTGTGCAGACGCTTTCTGTTTCGACAACTCGGCAATTCGAGAAGTCGAACTTGAGACAGCAGTCCAAGCAGATAAGCTCTTGCCATGCAGCGTTTCGAGCTGACTGTTGAAAGTTCGTTGGCGCCGGTAATCCGCTGAGACTTGGTCAATCATAGAATGTAATTCCATGATTAAGTCTGAGATTTCTGGGGCTACAGCATCGAAATCAACAGCATTCAAAACCTCTTTTAAGCAAGATGGAGCAGTGGGGTCCCCCTCTAAAGCCTTCATTAAATCTCTCTTGAAGAACTGGGCCTTGACCTTCGCCAATGCATCATCAAGAGGAGAAGTCTCAGTAGATTTCCCCGACAGAGTAGGAATTTCCTGACTGGTGTCAGAAGAACTCTTACTCTCGACGATTGCATTAAGGTAGCTGACAGGGTCAGTTTGTTTCAAGATTTCCAAGTCCTCTTTCGACCTGTGCTTTGAGGAGGTGACCCTTGCCACAGTATTATCTTGGACTTGAGTCTGTTGAATGCTGAGTGCCTCGTTTGGTTGCTCTTCGACTTGAACTGAGGCGGTACTAGCGTCGACATGTGGTTCTTCGTTAACATCACCTTGGGGTCTTTCGCCAGCGTCATTTTGTGGCTCTTCGCTAGCGTCATCCTGGTGTTCTTCGCCAGTACCACCTTCATGCTCTTCGTCAACAGCATCTTGATTCTCTTCGCCATTGCCTTGGTCTCTTCCTTCAGGATTCTCTTCTGACGACAAGACCACCACAGGAACCGTTTCTGGCTGTGTTTCCTCCGCCATAGGTTCTTCAGTTGTCTTCTCCACTGTTTCAGCATTGGCCTCATGCTCAGTATGGGCTTCGTCATTGCCCAAATCTTGCACCTGAGGCCTGCTAAGGTCAGCAGATTCCAGAGTTTCTGAAGTCCTTGGTGGGGAACTTCCAGTGGTGTCCTGAAAAGGAGAAAGAAGACAAATCTTCAGATGTCGAAAGAGACATAATCAAATACTGGTATCTATGCCTAAGTTGTAAGAAGGGTCCAATAGATTACCTGTGGATTGACTTCAGCCCCAGGGCTGGAATTATCACTTTCGACAGGCTTGGTAACAAGAGCGTTCAGTTCCTCCTCAGTTGGTTCTTCGATGACCACTGCAGGTGGCCTAGGCTTCCTCACACCAACCTTTATTCTGACGGTTCGACCTTCAGGAGCTGGAGTAGGAACAAAAGCGTCCTTCGTTAACTTTCTCCTCTTTAAGGGAGTAGGAGGGGTATCACTGTCGTCGTCACTCCCCGATTCGACCACCAATGCTGCCCTTTTCTTGGGCGAAGGGGCCTGGAAAACCAATAGGAATTCGATTGAATAATTACGTCGAAAATAAATAATCGAAAGCCAGAATGAAAATGAAGAAAATCTGGTTACTGATGCAGGAGGCCTCCTCGAAGAGCCTTTCCCCTGTTGGTTGCCCGTTGTCTTCGCCGGCGCTATAGTCTTCGCCGGCGGTGGAGGTTTTGTCGAAGGGACCCTTCCTTGTGGGCCTTCTGTAGCCTTCTTGGCTAGGGGTTTTCGAACAACTGAAAGCGACAAGGAAAAGTTAACAAGCTAACAGTCGAAGAAAAAGATAAAAAGTAATGTGAGAGTGTGAACTTACATTTCTTTACTTTGTCAAACACAAGGACAAAAGACTTCTGCAACTCTGCTATGAAGTCCTTCTCGTCGAAGAAGTACTCAGCGTAATAGCTTCTCCACCATTCTTCAAAAGATGGCGAACAAAGGAAGTTAAGCTGGTAGTTGAACAGCGAGAGGATGGTTCGACCAGCATATCTTCCGATATGCCTGGTGGCAGCTTCTTCTGTATAATCGTTGCAGAAGTACAACGTTGACTTCTCTCTTGGGAAAATGGGAGAAGGCAGGGTTTGGATGATACCAAACTGGCGAGATACCAGATTTGGTTGATAGGCAAGCAGACTCAGATGAGTCTTAGAACTCTTAAATCGAAGAGGCATAATCCTTGGGGTAAGGAATGCCTCCCAAAGTACAGAGTGCTCGTCGACATTGGGTCCACTCGACTCCTTGGGATGCGGCCTTGTAAACCATGCTGGCCCCACCTTTCGTTGTGCAAATGGAGCCATAGTCGAAACAAATTCCTTCCTTCGAGCGAACATCAGGACGAAGTTAGTGAAGGTTTGTTGGAACTCTAGCCCATCTTCCACAGGTGTCAGTAGAGCCAGCCTAATTCCTTCGATACGTCTATTAGCTATCGCTGGGGCTTGTTCGTTTATCTGACTCTTCTTGGGTAAGAAAGATTCGAAAGTGGCGTTGAGCCACAGTTGAAGTAGCCAGAAAGGCCCAGCGAGTAACAAACTGTTCCTATCTTCGATATGTTTCAAAAGAGTAACCCCATTGCTGATTGAGTCATAAAGACTGGCCAGAATCAGTTCTGCCAGACAGATGTTCTGGCGGTGATGCAGTTGGGTGGCAAGAGTGACCATCTTTTTGGTCACTTGCAGAGACTTCGAACAGAACACGAAGCGAGTTAGCCATAAGGCTAGAAACGCTATGTGTTCAACGTCTGACACTGCGTCTGTCGACTGGTCATGATAATGGTTGATAAAGGTAGTGTATGTTGGCTTCGTCTCAGAAAAGCCAATTTGGTCCTCCGACATCTCCTCCGGGTCGAAGTAATCTCCGGTTGGTCGAAGGCCGGTGATGGCCGCTACGTCGAAGAGTGTGGGGGTTAACATCCCACATGGAAGGTGAAAGGTGAAGTGAGAGTTATCCCAGAACAACAGCGAAGCTATAAGCATCTCTGGGGAGTAGTTTAAGCCTGTCTTCGACAGCATTATTAGGTCAAAGATTCCCATTTCCTTCCAGACTGGAGTTTGATGTTTTTCCAGCTTTGTTAGCCAAGCAACATAGTCCTGGGTGAGATTAGGGCAGGACCTGAAGACTCTAACACTTCTGTTGAAGAAACGAAGGTCAATCTTCTCGTGTGTAGGGTCTTCGTTGTCTTCTGCGTCCTTCTTGGCGCATGCTACTGGCTTAAGTTTCTCGACGATGGGGAAATAGCTCTTGATCTTTAGAGCTTCAGAGATGCTTGGGTTCATGGGTCCAGCCATTGCGAAGATTTGGTTGGAGTATCCAACCGGAATCATCAAGTGACGCGAGTAAGCATCACGAACGGAGATGTCAGATGGTTCAGGGACCCTTCGTTTCCCTGTAGCGTTCACTACCGGAGCAGTTACAAAGACCTTGGGCTTAGCAAGTTGTTCAGTTGGTGCGTTAGTCTTGGGGGCAGTTGAAGCAGAAGCCATTGTTGAGGATGAAGTTGAAGTTGAAAAAGGAAGAGTTTTTCTGCAAAGAGAACAAGTTTGCAAGAAAGCAAGGGAGTTTGAGAGATAGTTTGCGTGAAAAGTCCCACAATGGGATGTTCACTACTATTTATAGTAGTGGGAGAAATTCCCAATAACGAGGGCATTAAATGTCATTTAATGCTGCAGGAATTAGTGGGACGCGTGGCAGCATCCTGTTGTTTTGGCCGTTTCTGCAGAAACAGAGAGACGCAGCGTGCGTCCTCGTTTTTTGAATTTGTCATAATGACAAATTATGAAGTGATGTTTGGTTCTGCACGCCGTACTGACAGTGACGTCCTAGGATCAAATCAATGATGGTTTCTTGGGATTGCCAATAGTTGGTAAAAAGCAACAAAAAGTGCACAAGTTGACTTGTGACTAAGCGTGGAAAAATAGGTGTCGAATGACGTTTTCAAAGAATGCCTTTTTCTTTCAGAGTCGAAATAAGGCATTCTTGGGGGGCAATTTGTTGGCTCCTAAATTCGACACCTTTGTTTTGATTAATGGCAGCCATTAAAAGCTGAAAGATGCTTTCGACTGGCTAAGCCTGTCGAAGTGCCCGTCGAAAGATGGCAAAATACTTGGAAGATTTCTTCCACGGAAGAAGGCTGATTGCCTTCGACGTCGAAGGAGTTTTCGTCGAAGACGTCTCTTGACGAACGTGTTCGATGGTCCAGAGTGGAGCAGTTTGAAATTCAAAGCTTTGGAGGGAAAACGGTTTCCAGCAGTTACTACGTGCAAACGTGCAAGGATCTGGAGCGTCGAGCATGGAGAACGTGACAAGTGGCTTGATCTCGAAGCAGTGTAACTGCCCGACGGTTACTTGGAATGTTTTTGTATAAATAGGAGTAGACGTGTAGTTTCTCGCGTGTGTTCACAATAGATACATAGTCACTCATTTAGATTCAAGTACCCAGTGTGAGCGAACGAATTGTTGAGAAATGTATGTGTGAAACACCAATTTATTAATTCAAGTCATTTACTTTTCCAGTATTTTACTTGCTTTTTCCCTTTAAAATTCCTGTCGAACCTTTACATTCAAGTCTCGTTTATTTTACCAAGCCTTTCCTTTATGCAATTTACTTTAAACAATTTACTTAAAGCCTTATCCACATTAATTAAACTTCAAAATCAACCTATGTCCATAGGATCAATCTGATCGATCCTGCGAGTAACCAAATAAGTAACCATTTGGAGGATCAGCGGTTGTTTACCAAATCCCTAGGTAAACACTCCCATACCTTCTGCATTAAGATACTAATCGTCAGCACATCTGATCTTTGTTCTCCTTCTGGAGTCAAAGTCTTTCAGCCATTGTTTGTTTCTAGTTAAATGATTTGAACAGCCAGTGTCCATATACCACCAATCTTCTGAGTATTTTCCATCAGAATCAGAAGCCATTAGTAGCACGGGTTTATCATCAGAGTTTCCCTTGGCCATATACGCTTCTTCTGATTTCCTTTCCTTATTTGACCTACAATCTCTGACAAAATGACCAAATTATTTACAAGAGTAACATTGAACCTTCTTTTTGTCATACCTCTCATTTCCTTTATGATATCTCTTATCATCAGAAGTTGAGGTTTCTGACTTCTAGAATCTATCACCATATTTATTCTGCTTCTAGTCTTTCTTGACAAATGAAGCCTTCAGAGCTTGCTCAGCTTCCCTCTCAGAAGTTCTCTTAGTCAGACGTAACTCTTGTGCTTCTAGTCTGCTTTGCAATTCTTCTATTCTCATGGTTTCCAGGTCTTTAAAATATTCAATAGAAACAATAATGTAACCAAACTGAGGAGTAAGCGACCTCAGAATTTTCTCTATGATTACCTGTTCAGACAGAGTTTCTCCACACGCCTTCATCTCGTTATTGATCAGGATCACTCTGGAGATATATTCAGAAACTTTCTTATTTCTCTTCATGTTCAAGTTCTCATATTGTTTTCGTATGGATTGAAGCTTCACCTTCTTTGCTGATGCGTCACCACCGTAACATCTCACCAGTAAATTCCACGCCCCTTTTGACGTTGTCGAATCAACAATCTTCTCGAACACACTTTCATCCACACACTGATGAATATAGAACAGAGCTTTCTGGTCCCTCTTCCTCATAACCTTCTCAGCAGTTTTCTGTTCTTCAGTTGCATCTGCTGCAGCTGGTACATAACCATCTGTAACCAGATCCAAAACATCTTGCGCACCAAACAACACACACATTTGTATCATCCACCTGTTCTAGTTTTTGCCATTAAAAACCGGGAGTTTGGTGTTCAAACTACTGTCTGCATTCATTTTAAACCTTGCACAGATTTTTCAGATCTTCAAACACACATTTTCCCAACCCACGAAATCAGATTCTGTTCAGATTTGTTCAAGATTTCAACAAAAAAATCAATGAACCAAAAAACAAACACACAACTCACAATCACTCGTGTTTCCCAGGAAAAAACAGAACCAAATACTCTAGATACCAATTTGTTGGTGCAAGGTAATAAAGTGAGAGAAGAAGAATGAATAAAGAATGATAACAAAAAAACTGCTGTTGTATATCAAAATAGAGGAGATAAAGTAGAGTACAATATTGATAGCCTCAGATAGCATATTTATACTAAATATTAAAAATGGCAAAATGTCATATTAAAAGATAAACATTGAAAATTGTAATAATTAACTAAATTATCTTTTCAATAGATAATACTATAATTTTTGAGTTGGAACTTACATCATCTTATTTGTTTATTTTTAAAAAATGAATTTCAACAATTAAATTATATAATTAAAAGAAATAAATAATGCTAGGATAAACTAATTTTTACCGAAACATCCACTTGAGATAAGCTTAGTCTCTTGAGGAGTGTGAGAAAAGTTTATGAAAACCACTTGAGATAAGAGATTTTTAATATCTCTTGCTAGCTCGTAAAAAAAGAACTGTTATCTAGCAACCTACTTCAATCAAATTCACAAGTGGCAGAGAATCCAACTCAATTCTCAGAAACCCTCTATTTATTGATAATCGAAGATCTTGATAAAAACTCTGCAATTGTGATCGAACAAGCTTCAAAGATTGAATATTAAAATATATAAGTAAAACATACTCCTATATGAAGTTTTAATGAAACAAATGCTTAGTTCTATTAAAAACATAATTCAATTTTGGTACTATAAATTATATCTCTTTTAAAAAATACAACAAACGTTCTATTAAATCATCCGATTTTGATTGAAAAATTCCAAAGTGCTGACTACACCTAATTCAATTCCATTTCTTCACTAGGCATGAATTAGCCCATCGGTTGACATTATCCTATATAACTATAAATGTGTTCACTTATTACACAACACGTTTCATGTTGCTTCATATAAAAACATGTACAAGTCAACAATATTATAGGTCTTATGTATTCAAAATAAAGAATATAGTAGCTCATTTCTAATTTTTTTGTCAATGTACCAAGAACAAGAAAGTAGAATGGGAGAGGTGTCCAACTCCTACTCTCCTATAATGAAAATAATAATAATAATAAAAGCAAACATATTGTTACATTATGATAAAAACAGCATTGTATTATAATATAGCATAAAAAATGGACCAAGACATTCTTCTTTGCTTTGCATTACAACATGCTTAGCACGCACCTATGACATGACTAAAAACAAATACTATGCTGATAATTTAATTTTTACGAAAAATAATTTTTTTTTATCAAATAGTTTAGTTGCTAGAATTTCACATAAAAATGAATATATAAAAATATCATAGATTTGATTCATGGATCTGGATCAAATATTTTGTATAATTATCAATTGAGATATTTTAATTAGACTAATATTTTAAAATTTAGACCGCTTATCGATCCGATCAAGTTGTTGAATCTCTGAATTAATAGTCGAATTAATGGATCAATGATCGAATTGTATAAATTCTAATAATGTCAAAATATAGTTTTGTTTTTATTTTGTAACATGATTTTTTTTAAAAACTTTTGTTAGTTTAAAGTATTATTATATCTCGTATAGTTATTTTTCTAATATTTTAAATTTATTATATTATTATATTATATGATTAATAAGAAATAATTTGAAAGAGATTATGATGGTGTAATTATAGAATATATAATTTTTTCTCTTTAATCAAATTAAATATCAAAGAGATTTATTGTGCAGTTGGTAAAATTACAATCCTAACTATTTTAAAAAATTATAGATTTGATTCTTAAAATTTGATAAAATTTTATTTTTATAATTTTAATATTATTTAATGAATAATTAACATAATTATAAATATTAATAAAATGAGATTTTAAAACAGAAACACATAAATTTATGAAAATGAAAATAGGAATCAAATTATAATTAAGTTAAAAAAATAAACATAAAAAAATTAATTTGTCGGATCAAGAAATTCACCAATTCATTAGTTTGACTAGTGTATCAACCGGGTCATACCGGTTTTCACCAGGTCAATTGCAATAATGGTCTGATGACTTTACCAGACCGCTCTACCTTCCGATTCACGGTCTAACTGGTTCGATCGGTCAAAACGATTCAGGTTTTAAAACTATGAATGAGACTGATATCATGTTTGGACTATCTTTTGGAAGATCTATAATCAATTTTAGAGGTGTAGAATTGATTCCGCCTCTAAAATGAATTCTATTTGAATCTAGAATTTATAACTCTTACCTTTAAAATTAATTCTAAATAATTTTTATATTGAAATTTATTATTCAATTTACTTTTATATAAATATATTTGAATTTTAAATCAATTTTACTAAACTTAATTTTATTAAATTCAATTCTATCGAATTCAATTTTAATAGAGCCAATTCTTTTCACAGTAAAATGCAAACACTGTTGGTGCAAGGCAATGAAGTGTGAGAAGAAGAATGAACAAAGAATGATAACAAAAGACTACTGTTGTATATCAAAATAAAGGAGATAAAGTAGGGTACAATATTGATAGTCTAGGATATCATAGTTATACTAAATATTGAAAATGCCAAAAGACACTATTAAGAGATAAGCATTGGGAATTGTAGAAATTAACTAAATTATCTTTCCAATACCATCCCTTAATTTAGATTTTCTATCAGAAGCTAACAACACCAATTTCATCTCTCAAGCGAAGAAATTGGTCTGTCTTAACTGCCTTCGTCAGAAGATTTGTTAGTTGTTTCTGGGTGCTGCAGTGCAGAACTTCTAAACTCCTTTCTGCACTTGACTTCTGAGAAAATGATACTTCATCTCAATGTGCTTGCTTCTTCCATGTAGCACTGGATTCTTGGCAAGATCAATTGCAGACTTATTATCAATCATCAGCTTCAGAGGTTCCTCAACTTCAACCTTCAGATCATGCAAGAGATTCATAAGCCAAACAACTTGACAAGCAGCTACATCACCTGCGATATACTCAGCTTCACATGTCGACAGAGCCACGATAGGTTGTTTCTTGGAACTCCAGGAAATGGGACCTCCCAGAAATTTAAACAAGTATCCAGAAGTACTTCTCCTGTCCACTCTATCTCCACACCAGTCAGAATCAGAATAACTTACTAATTTTGGTTCTGTCTTTCTTTCAGAAGGAAACAACACTCCATATTTCAAAGTCCCCTTGATATATCTCAGAATTCTGACAGCAGCTTGGAAATGAGACCACTTTGGATTACTCGTGAATCTGCTAACCAATTCAACTGCTAACCAATTCAACTGCATAACAAATGTCAAGTCTAGTATTGCATAAATATCTTAGAGAATCAACCAATTGTTTGAAGGTTGTAGTATCAACCGAATCACCATCAGAGTCATTATCCAATTTTTGATTGGTTTCTGACGGTGTCACAACAAATTTACAATTTTGCAGCTTAAATCTCTTCAGAAGTTCAAGTTCATACTTCAACTGATGCATAATGATACCCTTCCTTGAGTACATAATCTTCATCCCTAGAAAATATGTCATATTTCCTAGATCTTCCATCTCGAACTCATTCATCAGAACTTCTTTGAATTTCTTTATATCTTTTGGGCAGCTTCCTGTTAGCAAAATGTCATCAACATAGAGACACGCCAGAATCATATTGTTATCAGAGTGTTGCACATAAACGCCATATTCCATCTCAGATTTATGAAATTTCTGCTTCTTGAAAAACGATTCAATTTTTAGATTCCAAGCTCTGGGCGCTTGCTTTAGTCCACACAGAGCTTTATTCAACTTGTATACCATTCCTTCCTGATTCTTTTTCATAAATCCAGGAGGTTGTGACACGTAAACTTCTTCCTGTAATGGACCGTTCAGAAATGCAGACTTTACATCCAGATGCATCAAAGGCCAATTTCTATTTGCAGCTAAAGAAATCACTAGTCTGATTGTTTTATGCCTAGATACAGGCGCAAACACCTCAAAGTAATCTAGCCCAAGTTTCTGAAGAAAACCTCTAGCTACTAGTCTAGCTTTGTGCTTGCCAATTGAACCATCTGGATTAAGTTTCAACTTAAAAACCCATCTGACGCTGATGGCTTTTTTCTTATCTGAAAGTTTAGTCAATTTACATGTTTTGTTCCTTTCTATTGCCTCAAGTTCTTCTTTCATGGCATTCATCCATTCTTTCTTCTTGAGAGCTTCTTCAATGGACACTGGTTCAAAATCTACTAACATGGCACATTGAACGACTTCTCCTTCAGAGTCAACTTCATTATCCTGCAACATGTCGAAATCTGCAAACCTTCTTGTTTTTTGTCTGATTCTCTATGGTATTTGAGCTTGTTTTGAAACTGCACCAGAACTACTACCTTCAGTGTTACCACCTTCAGAGTTTTCCCTTCAAGAACTATGGTCACCACCAGATTCTGGATCATCATCAGCATCTGGATTAGAATCAGATCCATTGTCAGAATCTCCTTCTGACTCATCTTCTGAGTCTTCAGAATCAGATTCATCTTCTGATTCTGACTTATCTTCAAAACTTTTTAAAACATCTTCAAAAGCTAACTCTGGTGTTGGCATTACACCAGAATCTGATTGAGACTTTTTCCAATCCCATGCTTCAGACTCTTTCACCACAACGTCTTTGCTGACTTCAATTTTATTAGTTTCTGAACAATAAAGCTTATACGCATATGTACTGTGATACCCCACCAACAACATTACTTTGCTTTTATCATCCAGTTTTTGTCTTCTAGCTTCTGGAACGTGTTTGTAACAGACAGAGCCAAACACCTACAGATGACTGACACTCTACTTATCTCCAGTCCATTTTTCTAAAGGAACAACTTCCTTCAGCTTCTTTGTTGAACACCTATTCAGAATATATGCTGATGTGGCAACAACTTCTCCCCATAACACGTGAGGTAGCTTTTTCTTTCTTTCAGTATGCTTCTAGTCATATCAAGCAAAGTTTTGTTTCTTCTTTCGGCAAGACCGTTGTGCTGAGGAGTATATAGAGCAGTAACCTTATGTTTTATTCCATTTTCCTCACAGAACTTCTGGAACTCTGTAGAGTTATACTCACCTCCACTATCCGTTCTCATAATCTTCAACTTCTGACCACTCTACTTCTCAGCCTTCACTTTGAACTTTTGGAACTCAGTAAACACTTCATGCTTGAACTTGATGAGTGTTACCCATGTCATTCTTGTGAACTCATCCACAAAAGACACAAAGTATTTATTTCCTCCAAGTGAAGGTACTGGAAATGGTCCACACACATCACAATATACTATTCCCAGAGCATGCTTTACTTTGGAGGCTACTTCTGATGCAAATGGAAATCTGGGTTACTTTCCTTTCATGCATATCTCACATGACTTCTCAGGCTTCACAATCTTCGAAATACCATGTACAAGCTTCTTAGAACATAGATGCCCTAAGCTTATATAGTTCAAATGCCCCAGCCTCTTATGCCACAACTTACTGTCACCTTCAGCATCTTCTGCATTAAGACACATTGCTTCACATGTTTCTACATTCACCTTGAATGTTCTATTTCTTCCTTATTCATATTTCATAATCAACTTCTGATTGGAATCATACAACGTCAAAAGATTGTTTTTCATAACAACTGAGAAACCTTTCTCAATCAGCTGACCCACGCTTATCAGATTGCTTCTAATACCAAGAACATACCAAACATCTTTGATCAGAATGTTTTTCCCATTCCTCACTCTAACTCTCATATCTCCCATACCTTCTCCATTAAGATACTTATCGTCAGCACATCTGATTTTTGTTCTCATTCTGGAGTCAAAGTCTTTCAGCCATTGTTTGTTTCCAGTTAAGTGATTTGAACAGCCAGTCCCCATATACCACCAACCTTCTGAGTATTTTTCATCAGAATCAGAAGTCATTAGTAACACAGGTTCATCATCAGAGTTTCTCTTAGCGATATACGCTTCTTCTGATTTCCTTTCCTTGTTTGACCTACAATCTCTGGAAAAAGGCTAAATTGTTTACAAGAGTAACATTGAACCTTCATTTTGTCATACCTCTCCTTTTCTTTATGATATCTCTTATCATTAGAAGTTGAGGTTTCTGACTTCTGGAATCTATCACCACGTTTATTATGCTTCTGGTCTTTCTTGACAAAGGAAGTCTTCAGAGCTTGCTCAACTTCCCTCTCAGAAGTTCTCTCAGACAGACGTAACTCCCGTGCTTCTAAACTTCTTTGCAATTCTTCTATTCTCACGGTTTTCAGATCTTTAGAACGTTCAATAGAAACAACAATGTAATCAAACTGAGGAGTAAGCGACCTCAGAATCTTCTCTAAAATTACCTGTTCAGACAGAGTTTCTCCACACACCTTTATCTCGTTAGTGATCAGGATCACTTTGGAGATATATTCAGAAACTTTCTCACTGTTCTTCATGTTCAAGTTCTCATATTTCTTTCGCAAGGATTGAAGCTTCACCTTCTTTACTGATGCGTCACCACCGTAACATCTCACCAGTAAATCCCACGTCCCTTTTGACGTTGTCGAATCAGCAATATTCTCGAACACACTTTCATCCACACACTGATGGATATAGAACAGAGCTTTCTGGTCCCTCTTCCTCATAACCTTCTCAGCATTTTTCTGTTCTTCAGTTGCATTTGCTGCAGCTGGTACATAACCATCTGTAACCAGATCCAGAACATCTTGCGCACCAAATAACACACGCATTTGTATCATCCATCTGTTTCAGTTTTTGCCATTAAAAACTAAGAGTTTGTTGTTCAAACTACTGCCTCCACTCATCTTTAACCCTGCACAAGTTTTTCAGATCTTCAAACACACTGTTTCCCAACCCACAGAATCAGATTCTGTTCAGATTTTGTTCAAGATTTCAACAGAAAACCAATGAACCAAAATCAAACACACAGCTTACAATCACTCGTGTTTCCCAGGAAAAACAAAATCAAATACTCTAGATACCAATTTGTTGGTGCAAGGTAATGAAGTGGGAGAAGAAGAATGAACAAAGAATGATAACAAAAGACTATTGTTGTATATCAAAATAGAGGAGATAAAGTAGGGTACAATATTGATAACCTAAGATAATATATTTATATTAAATATTAAAAATACCAAAAGACCATATTAAGAGATAACCATTAAAAATTGTAGAAATTAATTAAATTATCTTTCCGATAAGCACACCCTTAAGTTTATACCATAGTAAAAAAGTTTACCAATTTTTTGGAAGAGATTCTATATTTTACTTAATAAGAGTAGAATTCAAAGTTGAGTAGTGTTGCATTTTATAGGAATGGCACAATTCAAAAGTTGCACAGTAATGGGTCAATTATATTCCTCGAGATGTAAGAAAGTGCATATGATCGAACGGTTGAGATTTGAGAAAGGTCATGGCCTCGTGAATCGTGCGGTTCAAAATTTGGATTGGAGGAACACGCTCCTCTGAATTTGCGGGTCCCATTTGGTTGTTTCTTATAACTATAGCTAGCGACCGTTATTATTACGAATGCCGAAGTTTAACTTGCTTGCTGCTCCATCACTACCCCACACACTCCTATGGCTCCACCCATTTAAAATTTGTTCCTTAGGAATAGAGCTGTAGAAAATGTCTTATATGACAAAGTCTCAAATCTCAATAATTAAAACTTTTACTTGACTTTTTTTTTTTTTAAATTCTTATGAGAAATAAGATTTAATTAAAAGAATATTTAAGTCAATAATACACAAATAGAAAATAAGTAGGTAACAAACTCTATTGTAAGATGATAAATAGAAGATTTTTATTAAATGAATTGTTTTGGATTGAATCTATCTTTAATCTGTCATTGGTTAAAGTCCTGCCAACTTTGCTACGAAGAAGGTTTACTACTATGACTCACGTTATTATAATTATTAGCGAATATTTTTTATATATTTCCGTCGAGAACCTGCTCCTCAGCATGCGCAAATCGGAAATCTCTCCTACATGTGTCAGTCGGGGACCTGTTCCTCAGCACGTGCACGTCGAGAACGTATCCTACATATTTCTGTCGAGAACCTGCTCCTCAGTACGTGCATATTGGTGACACTTCCTCCACATGCCCGACAACGGTACGTAGCTAACGTCCCTCCGAATATCACAGAGTCATCCAGCTCCCGAAAAGAACGTGTCTTCACCCTCCGAGAATCACAGAGCAGTTAGACCAGGATAGAGACCATAAATTGGTCTCCTCTACCTACGTAGGATCCTAACAGTCTCCATTTTGGGCGTGGGCATCCGGCCCAAATGGGGACCTTGGCCCAACATTGGGGGTTATAAATACCCTCTTTTACTAGAAGGTCAGGTATATTATTCTACACTCTTTCAATACTTGCACTTTGCTCTGAACCCCACTTTGGCATCAGAGTATCTTGCAGGTACCTCCCCCACTTCACTCTCAACCGTCGTTCAGTTCAAATTTCGTAGGCCATCGACGATCCATTCTGGTAAGGTACGATCAATAACGTTGTTTGTGGGAACACTTGTAACGCCCGTAATTTAATTAATTAATTATTTATTTAATTAAATTATTTCTGGATTATTTGTGAAGTTGCATGATGTTAAGAATTATTGGTATGAGTTGTTGGATTATTATTAATTAATTAATTAGTTGATTAATAATAATTAGATTGTTGGAATTAAGGGAATATATGAAATAATGTTGGACTTATGCTATTGGTTAGAAGTAGTAAAGTTGGGGTGTAGGTTAGGCCCAAGAGGATTGTTATATAAGGAGAAGCTAACACAATGATTTATTTTAGTTGGTGAATAAGGAATTTTGTACGCTGACCGGTAGAGCTGCGCGGAAGAGAAGCAAGGTGTGTAACACCCCATTTCTACCCAACGAGTTAAATAAAATCAGAGTTATAAAAATTTCCAATAAACAAATGGAATGCTACACTTTCGACTTGAAACTACGACATTCAATCATCTATATTTCAGATACATAACACATAAATTTCGGATGAACCGATAACAACCTGCTTAAACTTTAAAAATAAAAACAACTTTCATTACCACGCAGCGGATTCACAAAAGTCAACTGAAAACACCATAACATCTTATCCAACTCAAACAATTCTAAGACAACAAGTATTTTAATGAAAACAACTTAAAAATTCAGCAACATAATGAAAATCAACAATAAAGAAAACATGCGTTCATTCCCCCGAGTGCTACGTATCAGAACGACAACACCGACTCAAACTAACGATGGTAACAACTAACCTTCTTGATTACCTGCACGTTACCAACAGAGGGGAACATTCAAACATAAGGGGTGAGATATCGAACCATATAACCGGATATACAATAAATAATATATTAGAATTAGATCATACAATTCACCACTTCACAGCTTTTTATCAATATTTAGCATAATTAATTCATCCACACGGCAACTCAGAATGCAATATGAAACGCAACTCGTTTTTATGCACATGCATGTGATACCATTGGAGCAAAACTCCCAACTTATAAATCTGCCAATAAATAGAGGCATCAACAAGGCATAAGCCTTCAACTTTATATTTGCTAATCCAGGCCAACTTGACGAGCATCAGCTCCTACATGATATGCTATGTATGCATTAACGACATGAACGTAATAGCAACAACAACAATAATAATTCAACTTAATTCAACATTGTCCATAAGCCTGCAACTTAATATTTTGCCCATAAATAGAGACAATGAAATCACCTGCAAATTCACATTTTTCAACAAAAATGCCACCCAACATATCAACTAAAATTACTATAATAAACCGCATAATTATTCGGACTATTCTGGCCAAAATCGGTTAATTAAATATCGGCCAAAAATTCTATTATTTCTACTTTATAAATACTACAAAATTATTTATTAAAGATATTAAATCCTTATTATTAAATATTTTGTATTTGTAAACCGGAACGTAGTAGCTACAGTATTGCAAGCAATTTCCTCTAAATACTACTTCAAAATTCGCTACAGTAAGCAAGTATTGTCTCTAAATGCCACCTTGTAATGACGCTACAGTATGCAAGCCATATGCCTATTAAACCTTACTCCTTAAATTTCGCTACAGTAGCAAAATAATTGATCCTCCTAAATACCACCTCACCTTACGCTACAGTAGCAAGCAAGTGCCATTGCTTTTCAATACTACTACATAAAGTCGCTGCTATATACAAGCCATTAAATATTAAGTCACTTCATTGCTACAATATTGCAATTTAACTCTCCTACATACTACTTTATCATACGCGCTACAGTAGCAAGTAATACCACTTCCAAACACCACTTCATTCTTGTACCGTTACAACAAGCATATGCCTTTTATGCTACTTCATTCTTTTCAACACTACAGTATTCAAAAACAATTAAGTGTTATTCTTTTCATTGCGCTACAATATTGTAAAATAATCACTTCTACATGCTACTTCCTAATTGTCGCTGCAGTATTCAATTAAGTGTCATAAATTATTTCCATTATATGCGCTACTGTCTAGCAAAATAAATGCCTTTAAGTGTTGATTCAATTTACGCTACAGCAGTAAGCCATCACTTCTAAGTACCCTATCATGTAGCGCTACAGTATGCGAACTAAGGGATTTTGCAAAGAAAATGCTAAGGCACTTAAATATATGTATTATCTAATTATATTGGATCCTAAATCATCTCTCAATTTCATCAATATACCAATTTCAAACACACTAGAAATAAATTTTCATAATCCAAATTCACATACTATTAATTATACACCCTATTATAGAGTCAGAACTCCACCCTTACTATTACATGATGAAAATAATACTGTTTAATTTATTACTAAACAATTAGTTTTAGTTTGTTATAGTTTGTTACAATTCTGTTTAGTTTGTTACTAAACAGTTTGTTACTTTAACAGTATAAATAATGTTGTTTTGTAGATTCCAAATCATAATGAAAACTATGAGTTTATTCCAAAATTAACATGGTATCAGTTTGAATTCTCTTTTCCGCGCCTTTCTTCTTCGCGCCTTCTTCTTCTTCTTCTTCTTCCCTTGCTATTTCAACGTTTACCCTATTCTTCTCTTGCTGTTTCAGCGTTTGTTATGGCGCTCCCTTACTCTGATTTTGCTACAAATCCTTCCAATCCTTACTACATGCACCCTAATGAAAATCTCTCTCTTGTTCTTGTTCAACCTGTTCTTGATACCAAGAACTACCAGATCCGGTCTAGATCAATGAAAGTAGCTCTTATCTCCAAGAACAAGATCAAATTCGTTGATGGCACTCTTTCTCCTCCCCCTACCTCTGATTCTTTATACGAACCTTGGCTGCGATGCAACAATCTCGTCCTCTCATGGCTTCAACGCTCGATTTCTGAGGAAATTGCCAAATCTCTTCTATGGTATGATCGTGCTTCTCTTGTATGGAAAAGTTTGGAAAATCATTTTTCTCAGGGAGATATTTTTCGAATTGCTGACATTCAAGAAAGTGTTGCTTGTCTTCAACTAGGAACTCTTGATGTCTCTTCGTTCTTCACAAAATTGATGACGCTTTGGGAAGAAATTGAGAACTTCCGGCCAATTCGTGATTGTACTTGCGCTATACCGTGCTCATGTGGCGCTGCTTCAGACTTACGCAAATTCAAAGAACAAGATAAAGTTATCAAGTTCTTGAAGGGCCTTGGTGACCAATACGCTAATGTTCGATCCCAAATTATACTGATGAAACCACTACCAACTCTTGACAATGTGTTTAATCTGGTTCTTCAACAAGAACGTCAATTCGACCTTCTTTCACCTTCTGCTTCTTCGATTGAGTCTCAATCATCTGTGAATCACCTTTCTCAAGCACCTTCTCATTCTTCTCACAACACTGGTCGTGGTCGTGGCCGTGGTGGCCGTGGAAACAGACTCTGTACCCATTGCAACCGCACCAATCACACCATTGAGACTTGCTTCTTGAAACATGGCTATCCCCCTGGATTTCAACAACGCAAGCCTACTACATCTGTGGGGAATTCTGTTGATTCTACAGTGAATTCGATTCAAGATGTTGCATCCACATCAAACACCAGTCCAAGTGCTTTGTCTACAATTCAAGAACAATACACTCAAATTCTGCAACTCCTCCAACAATCTAATTTGCAATCTCCTTCACTTCCCTCGATTAATTCAGTGTATACTGCTAATTTTGTGTCCAATACCTCTGGTAAGAATTCCTCTGGTAAGAATTCCTCTAATCTTCCTTGTCATAACTGGTGGATCATTGACACAGGTGCCACTGATCACATCACCCATACCTTTGACAGTTTCGTTTCCACATACCACATTGCACCTAAATCTATGACAATGCCTAATGGTGACTCTGTCACTACAACTACTGTTGGTTCAGTTTTACTATGTGGTTCACTTGTCCTTCACAATGTTTATTACTTTCCTTCATTTCATGTCAATATTATTTCTGTCACCACTCTTTTTGACTCCACTTTATATGATGTGAAATTTTCTCCTAATTGCTGTCAAATTATGCAGTTTCCCCAATCCAAGATGACTGGATTTACAGCTAGGAGGATTGGCAAATTGTATGTTCTTGATGCCACCCCACCTAAAACCATCTCTCCCACATCTGGATCTGTCAACACCTCCTCTTCTCCCCAATTCGATCCTACTACTATTTGGCATCTTAGGCTTGGACACTTAAGTCCCTACATACACAAATGTATTTCCTCTCAATTTCCTTTTGTCACCTACAATGACAATCATAAGCCCTGTAACACTTGCCATTTGGCTAATCAAAAACATTTGCCCTTTACTCACAGTAATACTAAGTCTGTTGCCATCTTCGATTTACTTCATGTTGATATTTGGGGCCCTCTTTCCACACCTTCGATATATGGCCATAAGTATTTTTTAACCCTTATAGACGATTACAGCAGGTTTACTTGGACAATTTTTATGGCCAACAAAAGTGAAACCAGAAACCATTTAATTCACTTCATATCCTTTATCGAAACCCAATTTAACAAGAAACTCAAGTGCATTCGAAGTGATAATGGCCCTGAGTTTCTTATGACCACTTTCTACCTTTCTAAAGGAATCATTCATCAAAGGCCTTGTGTGGAAACACCTCAACAGAATGGTATCGTGGAAAGAAAACATCAACACATTTTGAATGTTGCCCGTGCCCTCTCTTTCCACTCTCACCTCCCTCACAACCTTTGGCACCTTTCCATACAACATGCCATTCATATTATAAACCGTCTTCCCACTCCTCTTTTAAACAACCACTCTCCATATCAAAAACTCCATTCTATTCCTCCCAGCCTTAGCCATATGAGAGTCTTTGGTTGTCTTGCCTATTCTTCGACCTTGCTTAACCATCGCACTAAATTCGAACCAAGAGCAAGAAAATCTATTTTCCTTGGCTACAGGGAAGGCACAAAAGGCTACCTTTTCTATGATCCTATCACACATGAATTTTACATTTCAAGGAATGTATTCTTTTATGAAACTGTGTTCCCTTTTGTATCCATCCCGCCTGCACCTAATCCTATAATTCCTACTCCTGACCCTCCTTCGATTGATTCACCTGATATTTTCACCAACATTCCACCCAACTTACCACCACCATCACCTGAACCCTCCTCTCCTACCTCTCTCCCCCAGCCAGAATCTCCCACTAACCTCTCTTCTTCCTCGAATGACACTAACAACTCCCCTTGCCCCTCCCCTCCTGTGCCAACCAGAAAATCCAATCGAAATAGTAAACCTCCAGCTTATCTTTCAGATTATCATTGCAATTTGCTACCCCCCATGCTGCCAGCATCTGACTTAGGTTCCTCTAACTACCCTCTCTCTTCTGTATTATCTTATAGCCAATGTAGTCCTGATCACAAATTATTTTGTCTATCCATAAGTTCTTTCACAGAACCAAAAACCTATAAACAAGCATGCAAATTTGATTGTTGGAACAATGCTATGAAATTTGAGTTAGATGCTCTTGAATCTACAAATACTTGGTCTGTTGTTGATTTGCCTGCAGGCAAACAATCCATTGGTTGCAAATGGGTCTACAAAATCAAGCATCATGCTGATGGATCCATCGAACGATACAAGGCACATTTAGTAGCGAAAGGATATACTCAGCTGGAGGGGGTGGATTATTTCGACACTTTCTCACCTGTTGCGAAGCTTACTTCTATTCGAACCCTTCTCTCAGTGGCTACCATTAAGAATTGGCACTTGGAACAACTTGACGTCAACAATGCCTTCCTTCATGGTGACCTACATGAGGAAGTGTATATGGATCTGCCTCCTGGATTCATGCTTCCTGCTTCTTCGACCAATGAAGTCTACAATTCTTCGACCAACAAAGTTTGCACTTCGAGCAACGAATTCTGCACTTCTTCGACCAACAAAGTTTGCATTCCTTCGACCAAAAAAGTTTGCACTCCTTCGACCAACAAAGTTTGCACCTCTTCGACCAACGAAGTTAGCACTTCTTCGACTAACGAAGTTGGCACTTCTTCGACCAACAAAGTTTGCAAACTACATAAGTCACTATATGTCCTGAAGCAGGCTAGCAAACAGTGGTTTTCGAAATTATCCACTACCCTTATCTCTCTTGGCTACTCATATTCTTCTGCTGATCATTCCTTTTTCACAAAATCACATGACTCTTCTTTTACTGTTTTATTAGTCTATGTTGATGATATTGTCTTAGCCGGTAATGATTTGCAGGAAATCAAATATGTCAAATGCTTCCTTGATTCCACTTTCAAAATCAGGGACCTTGGTAGGCTAAAATATTTTCTTGGTCTAGAAGTTGCCAGATCCACTCACGACATTTTTCTCAATCAGAGAAAGTACGCTTTGGAATTGCTCGAAGACAGTGGCTTATTGGCTACTAAACCTTGCTCTACTCCATTCGATTCCTCCTTAAAGCTTCATGATGATAACTCACCACCTTTCGAAGACGTAACAGCTTATCGAAGGCTTGTTGGAAAACTTCTATATCTGACTACCACCAGACCCGACCTTGCATTCATTGTTCAACAACTCAGCCAATTCATCTCACATCCTACGCAAGTTCATCATTTTGCAGCAATTCGAGTACTCAAGTATCTCAAAGGTGCTCCTGCCAAGGGTTTGTTCTATTCATCTTCCTCTCCACTCAAACTCTCTGGCTTCGCAGACTCAGATTGGGAAAGTTGCCATGCTACCCGCAGATCCATAACTGGATATTGTGTGTTCCTTGGCAATTCCCTCATATCCTGGAAATCCAAAAAGCAGTCTACAGTATCCAAATCCAGTTCAGAAGCAGGATACAGGGCCTTGGCAAGCTTGACTTGTGAATTGCAATGGCTGCAATATTTGTTCAAGGATCTCCACATCTCCTTCGATCAACCTACCTCAGTCTATTGTGACAACAAAAGTGCTATCTACCTTGCTCGCAACCCCACCTTTCATGAACGAACAAAACATATCGAAATTGACTGCCACGTCATTCGTGAGAAAATCCAAACTGGCCTCATCCATCTTTTACCAGTTTCTTCTGCTGCTCAACTGACAGATATTCTCACCAAGCCTTTGGCAGCTCCCTCTTTCGATTCTCTTGTTTTCAAGCTTGGTCTATTAGACATCCATAGTCCAGCTTGTGGGGGGCTATTACATGATGAAAATAATATTGTTTAGTTTATTACTAAACAATTAGTTTTAGTTTGTTATAGTTTGTTACAATTCTGTTTAGTTTGTTACTAAACAGTTTGTTACTTTAAGAGTATAAATAATGTTGTTTTGTAGATTCCAAATCATAATGAAAACTATGAGTTTATTCCAAAATTAACACTTACCTTGGATTAAGAGCAGCTCTAAGAGACTTCGACCGAATTTTTGGGGAAAATATCACTTGAAGAAATTTCCTCTTGTTCTTCTTCTCTTCTTCCAAACCCCATTTTCCTCTTTTTCTTCTCTTCCTGATACAATAATACTCTCTTCTATTCTTCTAATTCTATTTCCAATATAATAGTTATATTTTATTTAATCCTAAAAAAAACTCAAATGGGCCTAAAAGACATACCCCTCTATTACTACACAACACCATCAATTAAGCCCAAATTCATATTTAAGCTTAAAAATAAAATAACACCTTAACTTAATTCCACCAAATTAAATCTGATTAATTATTATTCCAACTTAATAAAATAATTTCGACTTCGACGATAAAAATTTGAATTAATAAAAAAATATTCAAAAATATTTAATTAAATAAATAATTAAATACCGAGGCGTTACAACTCTCCCCACTTAGAATATTTCCGTCCTCGAAAATAAAAGTTTACCTGGTTCAAATAACTCAGGATAGGAGTCCCGCATCTTGCTCTCCAACTCCCAGGTCATGCTCTCACCAGCAACACCTAACCAGACAACCTTCACCAATGCAATCTCTTTTCCTATTAGAATCTTCATCTCGCGATCTGCGATTCTCACAGGCATCGTCTCCATCGTGAGATTATCCCGTACTTGCACATCGTCCATCTGAATCACATGAGACGGATCGGGAACATACTTCCGGAGTTGTGACACATGAAACACATCATGCAAATTCGAAATATTAGGCGGTAAAGCCACTCTGTAAGCAACATTTCCCACTCTTTCCAAAATCTGATACGAACCAATAAAACAAGGAGTGAGCTTCTTAGACTTCAGAGCTCGCCCAACACCAATCACAGGCGTGACTCTCAAAAACACATGATCACCGGCTTGGAATTCCAAATCCTTTATTCTCTTGTCATGATAAATTTTCTGTCTACTTTGTGAAGCTTTCATCTTTTCTCGAATCAACTTCACCTTCTCAGTAGTCTCACGAACAAGTTCAGGTCCAAGTACCACACTTTCACCAGATTCATGCCAACATAAAGGAGTTCCACATCTTCGACCATACAACGCCTCAAAAGGTGCCATCCCAATACTAGAATGGTAACTGTTATTGTAAGTGAACTCAATCAACGGAAGATAAGTATCCCACAAACCTCCCTGCTCAAGAATACATGCTCTCAACAAATCCTCCAATGACTGAATAGTCCTCTCGGTCTGACCATCCGTCTGAGGATGATACGCCGAACTCAACCTCAACTTAGATCCCAATGCCTCTTGCAAACTCTTCCAGAAATCAGAAGTAAACCTTGGATCCCTGTCCGACACAATACACAAAGGAATACCATACAACTTCACGATTACACTGGTGTAAATCTCTGCCAACTTCAAAATCAGATATATGATGTTAATAGGTATAAAGTGTGCCTACTTCGTAAGCCTATCAATAATCACCCAAATTGAATCATGTCCTCTCAAGGTACTAGGTAATACCATTACAGAATCCATTGAAATGCTATCCCATTTCCATTCTGGAATCTCTAACGGTTGCATCAACCCTGCAGGCTTCTGATGTTCAACTTTCGACTTTTGACAAGTCAAACATGCATACACAAACCGAGCCACATCACTCTTCATTCCAGGCCACCAAAACAAATTCTTCAAATCTTGATACATCTTTGTAGCTCCTGGATGAATACTCAACTTGCTTCTATGACTCTCTTCAAGAATCACTTTCTTCATCTTCGCATCATCAAGAATACAAATCCGATTACGAAATCTCAATATACCTTGCGCATCTAACTTAAAATCACTATTCTCAGAATGATCAATCCCAACCATCGAATCTACCAACTTCACATCTAACTTTTGAGCTTCTCTGATACTATCCAGAAATTCATTATTAATCTTTAACATTCCAAACATAACACTTTGAGGTGTCACTTCATAAATGAAACTCAAATATCAGAATTGCTCAATCAACTCCAACTCTTTAACCATCATTACCGACACGTGCAAAGTCTTTCGACTTAAAGCATCGGCCACAACATTAGCTTTTCCTGGATGATAATTCAAATTGAAATCATAATCCTTCAACAATTCTAACCACCTTCACTGTCTCATATTCAACTCTTTCTGATCAAAAAGACACTTCAAACTCTTATGGTCACTAAACACTTCAAATCTAGAACCATAAAGATAATGCCTCCAGATTTTCAACACAAAGACAACTGCAGCTAGTTCTAAATCATGCGTAGGATAATTCTTTTCATGAGTCCTCAATTGCCTCGATGCATAAGCAACCACCTTACTATTCTGCATGAACACACCACCTAACCCCATCAGACAAGCATCACAATACACAACAAAAGGCTCTCATGGATTAGGAAAAGTCAAAGTTGGAGCCAACGTCAATCTCTTCTTCAACTCGGTAAAACTTTCTTCACATCGAGTATCCCACACAAAAGCTTTACCCTTACAAGTCAACTTATTCAATGGAAGTGCCAACTTAGAAAAACCTTCGATAAATCGTCTATAGTAATCGGCTAATCCCAAGAAGCTTCTAATCTCGGTAACCGACTTCGGAGCTTCCCATTGCAACACAACATCGACTTTATAAGGATCCACGGTAATGCCACCACCAGAAATGACATGACCAAGGAAACTAACCTCTTGTAACCAGAATTCACACTTGGACAACTTCGCATACAACTTCTTCTCTTTCAAAACTTGCAATGCAACTCTTATGTGCTCTTCATGTTCTTCTTTTGATTTAGAGTAAATCAGAATGTCATCAAAAAATACCACCACAAACCGATCCAAATAAGTATGAAAGATACGATTCATGTATTCCATGAATACTCCCGGCGCATTGGTCACACCGAAAGGAATCACCGAATACTCATAGTGTCCATACTGAGTTCTAAACGCGGTCTTCAGAATATCATCTTCTTTCACTCTAATCTGGTGATATCCTGACCTCAAATCAATCTTAGAAAACACACTTGCACCCACCAATTGATCCATCAAGTCATCAATTCTAGGTAGTGGGTACTTGTTCTTAATCGGCACTTTATTCAGCTGTTTATAATCAACACAAATTCTTATACTTCCATCTTTCTTCTTTACTAACAACACAGGCGGGCGACACACTTGGTCTTACAAACTTTTTCTCAAGCAACTCTTCTAACTGCTTCTTCAATTCAGACAGTTCATATGCAGACATCATATACGGTGCCATAGAAACAGGTCTGGTATCAGGTACAAGATCGATCGCAAGTTCAACTTCCCTCTCTGGCGGTACACCAGGAATTTCATCCGGAAACACTTCAGGAAATTCACGCACCACCTGCAACTCCTTAATTCTAACTTGGTTCTCCATTGATAACGACGCCATCAACGAGAACATCTGCGCTTCGTCTTGCATCAGTTGCCGCAACTGTTTACCAGTCAACAAACCGACTCCTTCCTCTTCAGAAGTAGAAAACATCACAGACTTGTCATGGAAATTGATATGAACATAGTTATACTCTAACTAGTTCATACCCAAGATCACATCCAATCCTCTTAATGGAAAACAAATCAAGTCAACAACAAAGTCTTTGCCGAAGATCGACAAAGGGAAATTCAAACATGTGAGTAACCCCTTCATAGATTGATTTTGAATGATTGCAAATATAATATAACATGTTTGAATAAGCCAAAATTACATTTCTCTCATAATGCATCATTATGAGTCGACACATCAAGTTTTGTATCGATACATAGCTTTCTGAAGTCCCTGGAATTGTATCTCAAAATTATTATGTATCGATACAAAAGCTTATGAGTCGATACATAACTCTTTGATGATCCTGAAATGTAAATCTAAAAACTGCATGCATCGATACATAAATTTCATGTATCGACACATAATATTTTGATGCCCCTGTAATACTTGTATGAATCGACACAAAACCTTATGTATCGACACAAAACATTCTGATGATCCTGGAAAACATTTTGAAACTTATATGTATCGATACATAATATAATGTGTCGACTCATACTATGTTTTAAATTCAAAAGTTAAATTTACAATCAGTATGTATCGATACATACGCATTATGTATCGACACAAAACATTCTGATGATCCTGGAAAATGTTTTGAAACTTATATGTATCGATACATAATATCATGTGTCGACTCATACTATGTTTTAAATTCAAAAGTTAAATTTTACAATCAGTATGTATCGACACATACACATTATGTGTCAACGGGTATACAAGTGTTGGTTCTGTAAAACGCTATAACATGATTTTGTATTGACTCAAAACATAATGTATCGACTCATCCTGTTACATATAACTAACATGAGTCGACACATGACCAACATGCACCGACTCATATCACTTTCTTTTTGACTAACTGTTTTCTGTTATAAATATAAGCAAGCATTTCTTTAGAAGCAAGATAGCAACATAGAAGATTGTGTGCAAAACAATTGTGAGCAACCAGAAGCCTTTCATTCCTTCATCTTCATCATCTTCTCAACCATCTTACATTCAACAACAACAAATAAAATCAAACATTCTTGTTGAATTGAATCAAGTGGTTTGAGATAATGTTCAACTGTGTATTGAAGAAGTCTAGATGAGTTGAAGGTTGAAGAGGAAGCTTCAAGAAATAAACCAGAGGGCTTGTCCTTCAAGAACGGGTGTGTTCTTGAGGGTTTTGTCAGTCACGGTCGCGCGAGTCGAATTCAGCCGTAGCGAGGGGTTTGGAAATCAGAAGGATTTTGAACAAACAGGTCGTGGAAGCGGAGGATCATTCGGTGACTTTGCAGGGAATCTTGATACAGCTCATATCAAGTGGTGGTTCTTACGAGAAGAAGAAGATCATAGGGATTTCTTTCTTTCTATGTAGTGTAACCTTGCTATCAAACATTCAACATATTGATATAAAAGTTCTCAGTTTTGATTGTGAAATTGAGAGGGAGACGTACCCACACGCGAGGACGACAGTGGGGAACTTCCTTACCAAACTGCATGTGTATCGTTCTCTCTTTCTTTCTCTTTACAATTTTACATATTATATAATTTTGCAATTCAATTGGTGTGCTAAGTTTTACAGTCTAATGATAAACATAGTGGCTCAAACATTTTCACCAAACCACCACTATTAAATCATTATACAAGCATACGCCAAGTGTTTGACAAAATTCCTATCAAATTTCTAAATTCATTGGAAATACTGTTTTATGATAAGTGCATTGAAACATCAAGATTTCTGAGTTGTACATTTATCCATTTCATTTAATAAAAATTCAGCAAAGTTTTCACATGTCAAGTTTTCTAGTAGTCGGTTCAAAGTAGACGGAATTGATTCAGGACATTGATTTTCGCCGCTTTCAACTCGCTTTAATAAAACAATTTTAAATCCTTGAAAAAGTAAGAGGTGATCTATTCACCCCCCTTCTCGATCACTTGCCACACCGTCTAACAAGTGGTATCAGAGCATTGGTTAGCTGGTGCTTTGTATCTACTCGTAACGCTATGGCCTTTGAACCAAATGGGTCGTATAATAGAGCTCCTATTTTCAATGGTGAAAACTATGGCTACTAGAAAGATTGCATGCGTGTACACATAAATTCCATTGACAGGAATGTATGGACTGCCATTCAAAATAGTCCTTTTCAAATCACCATGAGGAATGATGCAGGTGCACTAGTACCTAAACCTGAGGATCAATGGAATGAAATGGATGAAAAGAAATGGTCGTGCGATTGGAGAGGCAGAAATATGATGATCTCAGCACTTGGTGTTGATGAGTATTATAGGGTGTCTCACTGCACGTCCGTTAAAGAAATGTGGGACGCTTTAGAAATTGCCCATGAAGGCACAACTAAAGTTAAACAATCCCGCATTAATACACTCAATCAAGAGTTCAAGCTCTTTGGCATTGAGGCAAGGAGAATCTGTCTCTGACATGCAGAAGAGATTCGTACATCTTGTGAGTCGTTTAAATGCACTTGGAAAACCTATTTCCAATGAAATTGCTACTAATAAAATTATGAGATGTCTTAGCAGGGAATGGAAACCTAAAGTAACAGCTATCAAGGAAGCAAATGACCTCACCACGCTTACCATTACAACTCTGTTTGGAAAGCTGGAAGAACATCAACAAGAATTGCAAAGTCTTGAAAAATACGAAAATAAGAGTAAGAAAGAAAGGAACAAAAACAAGGAGGGTGAGAAGAAGTCAATAGCTCTAATGACTTCTAGCTCTAAGTCCTCAACCAAAGAGCAAGATGATAATGGCTCAACTAGTGATGAAAATTATGATGATGAAGAAATGGGACTTTTTGTTCGGAGATACAATAGATTTATCCGAAAGAATGGAATCAAGCACTCCGATAAGAATCTCATAAGCTTTCGAAAACAATCCAAAGAACCAAGGCAAGAAGAAAATAAAAAGCAAAGAGGTAAAAGACCTTGTTACAATTATGGTAAAGTTGGACACTACAAACCAGACTGTCCAAAGATGAAAAAGGATAAGGAAAAAGCTCCACCAAATAAGTTCAACAAACAAAGAAGAGCTTATATTGCGTGGGAAAGCGATAGCGATTCATCAGACGATGACAGTTCAAGTTGAAGTGATGAAAGTGCAAATTTATGTCTGATGGCACATACAAAAAATCAATTCTACAATAAGAAAGACAACCACAACAAACAAGTAAGACAAGCATATCCTAACAACTTTTCTTCTATGACCTTTTCTGAACTAAAGTTAGCTTTTGAAAAACTGCAATACAAAGCTGAAGACGCCTTTAAGAGATTATCCTCCGATAAACAAAATATTTTCATTTCTCGAGAGTAAAGTCTATAAAGATGAAAAAGACTTAAAAAGTCTAAAAGCTAGTATTGCAGAAAGTTCAAAAGATAAGGATGTTATAGGATGTATTCCCAGAAGAGAATGTGAAGTTTGTCATATTTGGCAGCAAGAGGTTAGGACTCTTAATGCCAAATTAAAAAAAGCTTTACATCCCAAAGTTACTTTTGCAATCGATCCTAAAATTTTTAAGAAAACATTAAATTCACCGTATTCAAAATACTCTTTTGTTAAAAAATTACCAAATGATACAATAAGCAGAAGTAAAACAATACATCATCATCATGGTTTATGCCATTATTGTTGTCACTTTGGACATACCATTGAAAAATGCAAGTTTAGGAGGTTCCTTGTTCCTAAAGGAATTTACCAATGGAGGCCTAAAGGCAACCATGTTACCACTTACCCACATGGACCCAATAAAAATTGGGTACCTACCTCTCTCTTTTGATATTGCAGGAAAAATGCCTCACACCCATGGATAGAAGATGGTTTTTAGACAACGGGTGTTCAAGGCATATGACTGGTGACATATCGCTCTTCATTGACTTCAAGGCAAAGAAGAAAGGATTTGTTACCTATGGAGACAATAACAAAGGAGCTATACTCGGTAAAGGTAGTGTAGGTAATCCCTCTATCACTACTATTTCTAATGTCCATTTAGTAGAGGGGCTTAAACACAATTTGCTCAGTATTAGTCAATTATGTGACAAAGGTTATAAAGTTACCTTCACAAATACTTGCTGCATAATTGAAAATACTGAAAAAGATATTGTGTTTAAGGGCATTAGAGTAAACAATGTCTATATGCTTGACCTTTTTGATGTATCCTTAACAAGCACTAAGTGTCTAGTCACCTTAAATGATGATTCATGGCTTTGGCATAGACGCTTAGCGCATGTTAACTTTGATTTGCTTAATAAGGTTGTATCCAAGGATCTAGTAGTAGGTCTTCCAAAGATAAAATTTACAAAGGATCACCTATGTGATGCGTGCCAAATGGGAAAGCAAACAAGGGTCTCTTTCAAATAAAAAAACATGATTTCCACTTCACGACCCTTTGAGCTTCTCCACATGGACCTTTTTGGACCCTCTAGAACAAAAAGTTTAGGAGGAAATTATTATGGTTTTGTTATTGTTGACGACTACTCTAGATTTACTTGGACTATATTCCTTCATAGTAAAAATGAAACTTTTTCTGCTTTTAAGATTTTTGCAAAACTATCTCAAAATAGAATGGAATTGAAAATAATTGCAATTCGAAGCGATCATGGAGGTGAATTTCAAAACCATCTCTTTGATAAGTACTGTGACAAGCATGGTATTGAGCATAATTTTTCATCACCTCGAACTCCACAACATAATGGAGTTGTGGAGCGCAAAAATCGCGTCTTAGAGGAGCTAGCAAGAACAATGCTCAATGAAGGTGTATTGCCAAAATATTTTTGGGCTGATGCAATTAGCACAACCTGCTATGTTTTAAATAGAATACTAATTCGTCCAATTTTGGATAAAACACCTTATGAAATCTTGAAAGGAAGAAAGCCAAACCTATCACATCTTCATGTATTCGGTTGCAAATGTTTTGTCTTAAATAATGGAAAAGAAAATCTTGGAAAATTTGATGCAAAAGCAGATGAAGGTATCTTTCTCGGATACTCACAATCAAGCAAAACATATAGGGTATACAATAAATGTATACTTACAGTTGAGGAGTCAGTTCATGTCTCTTTTGATGAATCTTATCCAAAACGTGTCGGAAAAGGTATTTCTCTTGATGGTGCAGGTGTATCTACTGAAAATATACTCAAAGAAACTGTTGAAGAAAATGTTCAATCCAAAACAATTGATGATAAGGAAGAAAAAGATACAAGCCCTTCAAAAGATGAGGAAGAAGAGCAAATGGAAGCAAATGATCTTCCACTAGCTTGGAAGACCTCTAAAGACCATCCCATTGACAACATATTGGGAGACATCTCAAGAGGAGTAATGACTCGCTCCAAGATAAGTAATTTTTGTTATCATTTTACTTTCATTTCACAAGTAGAACTGATCTGGCGTGATCAGAAATGGACCGTCACGGCTGGCTCCGAGCAGAAATCTTTTTGAACGAGGTGTGGGGGGGGGGGGGGGGTACCTGCAAGGCACTCCGATGCTGAAGTAAGTAGGAGTACGAGCAGATAATAGCAAGTGTAAGGTTAGAATGATGAATACCTGACCCTCTGGAAACAGAGGGTATTTATAGCCCCCAGCGCTGGGCCAAGGTTCCTTCATTGGGCCGGGCAGGTTTGGCCCAACGGAGGAACTGCCAGGTTCTACGTGCGTAGTGGGGACCCGCACGTGGTCCCCTTCCTGGATGTTATGCGTGAAGTGCGGGCGGACGGAGACGCGGTCTTTTCGGAGTATCGTTGGGGGAACAGTGGACTGAGTCTGCCCTAGTTGGGGTGCTCGAGGTAACGTCGAGCTGGGCCTCAGAATGTGGTGCTGGACCACGGCATGTCGAGCTGGAGGTGCACTGTCGAGCCAGCGACTACGCGTCGGGCACGGTGGTACTCCTTGGTCGGCGTGGCCCTTGTAGGTCCATTTGGACTGGGCCTTTGCAACACTTTCGGGCCTGTCGGCCCTAGTCCAGAACAGGAGCCCCCCAAGTCGTGGTTCCTTTGTGAGGAGCCATGGCTTGAAGTCAGGTCGTTTCCTCGTCGAGGTCTCGTGCCCGGGTCAGAGGTGTAGGCCCTCGAGGGCCTCCTCGTGCCGTGCTCGGAGACGTCTTCCGCGGTGGATGCCTGGAGGATCCTCGCCGGGCGCGTCTATCGAGCATACGAGGTATCTTTCGGGAACTGTGCCGCCACCCTATGGGGATAGGGTCATCATTGCGTTGGGAGCAGCGCGTCGAGGAGAGAGGTTCCGTGGTTGCCCGAGGTGACGTTTGGCATTCCACGTCATCACTATAAATAGGAACCTTAGGCCCCATAACACGTTTCTATTCTCTGTGCTCTCTCTGCTGCTGCTCTTCCAGATTTTTTCCAGTTGCGACTTTCTGTCACCGATTCTTCTACTCCGTAGCCAAATCCTTCTTTTTGATTCAAGTAAGTGGTTTATCTTCTTCATTTTCCTGTTAAAATGCATGATTTCTGGCGTTTGTAGATGTTTTAGGGACTGTGCGCGTGGGATTAGCCCGATAAACTCATACTTAGCCCGACGTATTCATGCCTGGGACCGGAAAACGCATGTTCGTGGTCGGCGTATTCATAGTTTTAGGTGATAAACTTCAGCGCTGCCCGGGGTCTTCATGACCTAGGGCGCCTGATTCATGATCGCGCCCGGTATGTTCGTGGTCTTGGCCGTGGGCCTCATGGTGTGGCTCGCCATATTCATACCTTGGGTCGACATGTTGGAGAGTGACCGCGTAGTTGGTTTGAGGAAGAGCACATCGAGTTTCAGGATGTCGGGGAGGCAACCATTCGTGGAAACGGACTATGTGGTCGTGAATGGGACGTCGTGATTTGTCGAGCGTATGGCTTCGTGCCCAATTGACTGGTTTCCCGTGCTCTGCAAGTAACCATGGCGGACGAGCCGAGCTCCTCCGGGCGCCACGATCGTGAAGAACAAAGCGCCGATGAGTTGGTCAACCTGATTGATACTGTGACCGACCCTTTGCTGGAATGGGTGGGCGTCGAGCCCCGGGGGATCGCGTCGGTCTACAGTCGGGGCGACAGAAATCCGTACGCTGTAATCGAAGCGGGCCAGGGCCAGCCCGACTTCCAAAAGAACTTCGTAGTCATGCGCTCGTCTTCCCGTTCAAGGATCTGTTCGGTGTATCCAGAATATAGTTTCGCGATGTACGAGATCGCGTTCAAAGACCTTGGGTTGCGGCTGCCCTTCACTGATTTCCAGGTCAGGGTCTTCACTCACCTGGAGTTGGCCCCGTCCCAGCTACATCCAAACTCACTCGCCTTCATCCGGGCGTTTGAGCTGACATGTCGCTATCTGAGGATCGGGGCGACCATACCGCTCTTCTTCCGGATTTTTCATCTGCAGCGCCAGTCCCGAGGAGGGAAACACAGCTTGGTCTCCTTGAAGCAGTCGAGGAGACTCTTCAAAATGTATATGGACTCCGTACGGGGTTTTAAAGACAAGTGGTACGTTGTGCGGCTAGTTACCACCTCGGCTTTAGAAACCCTGTACGAGGAGGAGGAGGCTCTAAGCGATGAAGACGGGGAGGCGGTTTTGGGCGACGATGGGAGTCCTGTGATGGCACGTACGACTAAGTTCCCTGTGCACTGGCTATCCAGGCACTACGAGCATGGGACTGGTTACTACCACACTGCTGCCGGGGACATGTGCTCGGAGGACGAGGAGGCGTACGCCGCCCTTTATCGGTTTGCCGATAGCTTCTATCCTGCCCGGTGGGCTACGAGGGAAGGGGACGACATCCTGGACGCAGAGGGTTACCCAACGTTTGAGTCCCGGCCGATCGACACCAAGGCACTCGTGGAGTGCGAGACGTACAGGCAGGCTGCCCGTCTGCTAGGTCGTTTATTGCTTGGATTTCTTTGCTCGTCATTTATTTATGAGTTTGCTCGATACTGACCCAACTTTTATTTTGTGCAGGTTCGATGGCCGGTCGACACGAAAGGCTTCTGAAATTGTCTTGCGATCAGAAGCGAGGCAGGAGGGTCGTGAAGGCCCCACAGGCGACGAGGATGGGCCCGCCACACAGTCCAAGTGCTCCCCAGCCGGTGAGGGTGGCCTCGCCACCAAGCTCGGGGGGCGCATCGGACGGGACCCCAGAAGTTGAAGAGATCGACCCCAGTGCTGTCCTGATGCAGAGGAAGAGGACCCGTGTGGAAAGTGGTCCGACTGTTGGCGAGGACGCCAGTGCCGTTAGGTCTTTCGCCTTCCCCCCTTGCTTCAAAGAGGCGGGCTTCTTCGAGAGATTCCCTCTGACAGTGGTTGCCGACGAGGCTGCAGCTATAAAAAAGATGAGTAAAGAGGACAGGAAGATGTATCTGGCCGCGAGCATGGACGGGCTGGTGAAAATGGCCGAGATGGCCTTGGTGCTATCCGAGGAGGGAGGGGATCCTGCCCGCGTCGAAGAACTTGAACAGAAGAAGGCGACCCTGGCCACGAGCTCGCGGAAGCTGAAGACCGCTCTGGAACGCTCCGAGGAGATGTTCCGCGAGCAGACGACGATGCTCGACGCTGAGAGGGAGATGTTGACCCTGGAGAAGGAGAAGTCGGGGAAGTTGGCCGAGGAGGGGGAGCTTCTTCGGGCAGACAGGGATCGTCTGGGATCCGAAGTCGGACGCTTGGCCCAGCAGATAGAGGAAATGAACGCTGCCATGCAACCTGCCGAGGACGAGCCGGAGGACATAGCGGCTTTGAAGAGTCGGTTGGAGCTGATCGCCCATATCCGGCTCCTCGAGGCAGATTGCGTCGGTGCCCTGGAGGATGGGTTCAACTCAGCAGTCGGTCAGCTCTCCTTGCTAAACCCTGGTCTGGTCACTGAGGGTATCGGCCACACACATCAGATCGTGGATGGCGCGATCGTTCCTCCGCCCGACTCTCCAAGCGTCGACAATGATGGTTCTGGGGAAACCTGACTAGGATAGCGGGCCTGCATGCCCTTGACATTTGTATTCTTTGGGCCTGCGTGCCCGTTTGTTGTACGTTATGAACATCGTCGGCCTTCTTGGTCGGTTTATAATTGTTTTGTCGCCTTCGGGCATTTTTATCTGAATGCTGTTTTACATTTTGGACATTTTGCCCTTGCTTGAAATCTTATACATTTGCGTAAAATTTTAGCCTAAGTCATGGGCCCGAGGGGTGCCCGTAAGTGGCTTTGGTTTTGGCGAGCGAATCTGCCCGCCTTCCGTTTGTATGCGTGTCCGGCCCTCTTTCGCTGGCCAGAGTCACCTAAGTGTTGTGCTCGAGGGGAGAGACTTCCCTTTGACCCTTTTAGATGGCCCGTCATTCTTGACGACATGTCGGGCATTTGGAGCGAGGTTGCTCAGTCGGGTGCGAAGCCCGGTCGGGACTATTCGCCCTTGGCGTGAACTGCCCATCGCGAGCTGGGTATTCTGCCTCATGGGTACAACGACGGTGGGGCTTGGTGTAGCTGTCCACGTCGGGCACTATCGATCGTCAGCGTTTGCCGCGCGATGCTGTGCAATTTGGCCGTATGTCGGGCTTGTACCTTAGCCTTTATACGAAGTCGGACGTTTTTCCTTGTTGACCGAGTGCGGGTGCCGTTGGTTGAGGGTCCCAGGTGTTGGTAGTTTCTAACTGTAGTACTGCTTTAGCTTAGCAGCGTTCCAGGGTCGTGGTAATGGTTCTCCGTCTAGTTGCTCGAGGTAGTACGCCCCGGTACCCGTGGTGCCGTGGATGCGATAAGGTCCTTCCCAGTTCGCGGCCAACTTCCCTTCGCGGGAATCTTTCTGGTTCCTGCGTAATACCAGACTGCCGATTTCGAACTCGCGCTTGATGACCTTGTCGTTGTGGCGTAGAGCCACTCGTTGTTTTAGGGTGGCTTCGCGCAGGGCTGCACCCGATCGGATTTCCTCGACTAGGTCGAGTTCATCCCTTAGTGCTTCGTCGTTCATTTCCTCGTCGAGGGGTTCCTCCGTTCGTCGGGATGGTTCCATGATTTCGACCGGGATGACAGCCTCGGTGCCATACGTCAGTCGAAATGGTGTCTCACCCGTCGTTGAGTGGGGTGTGGTGCGGTATGACCACAAGACGCTGTGGAGCTCCTCGACCCATCCTCTTTTGGCTTCGCCGAGCCGACGTTTGAGCCCTCGGAGGATGACTCTGTTCGCGGCTTTGGCTTGCCCGTTGGTCTGAGGGTGCTCGACTGACGTGAAATGTTGTTTTGTCCCTAGTTTGGTGACGAAGTCCCGGAACCCGTGGTCGGTGAACTGGGTACCGTTGTCGGTCACTAGGGCCTGCGAAATTCCGAACCTGGCGAGGACGTTTCTTTTGTAGAAACGGAGGATATTGTGCGAGGTGATTTTTGCGAGTGCCTCGGCCTCGATCCACTTCGTGAAGTAATCCACAACGACGATGAGAAATTTGTTCTGGTAGGTTCCTTGCACGAAGGGCCCGAGGATGTCCATGCCCCACCAGGCGAACGGCCATGGGGACGACAATGTGTTCAGCTCGTGCGGGGGGGCGAGGTGCATATCCCCGTGCTTCTGGCACTTATCACATTTCTTCACGTGTTCCTTGGCGTCCTGTTGCATCGTCGGCCAGTAGTATCCTGCTCGAAGGGCTTTCCGTGCCAAGGATTTACCGCCCATGTGCTGGGTGTTGATCCCTTTGTGTATCTCCCGCAGTACGTCGGGGATGGCGGACTCGTCGATGCATTTCAGGAGGGGAATGGAGAATCCTCTTCGGTACAGTTTCTGCTCGAGAACCACATAGGAACATGCTCGTCGCTTAATTATGGCGGCTTCGGCCTGGTTCGACGGGAGTTCTCCTTTTGTCAGGAAATTATAAACCGGGGTCATCCAGGACGTGGCATCCCCGATGGCATGGATCTCGACCGTAGTCGAGGGTGGTTCGATACTTGGACGTTCCAGAGATTCCTGGATGACGGATTTATTCCCGCCCTTCTTTCGTGTGCTCGCAAGTTTGGACAATATGCCCGCCCTCGTGTTTTTCTCGCGGGGAACATGAGAAATTTCTGCTCGTACGAACTTTGTCATGTGTTTTTTGACTAAGTTCAAATACTCGATGAGGTTGTTGTTTTTGGCCTGGTAGTTCCCCTGTACTTGGGAGGCGACGAGCTGGGAGTCCGTGTAAATTTGTACTTCGCGAGCTCCCAGGTCCTCGGCTAGTCTCAGTCCTGCGAGCAGGGCTTCATATTCTGCCTGGTTGTTTGACGTCGGGAAGGAGAGGACTAAGGAGTGATCGATTACTACGCCTTCTTCGTTTTCCAGGAGGATCCCTGCGCCGCTACCGGACGAGCTGGACGCTCCATCGACGAAGATGGTCCACTTGTGTTCCTTCCCCGGGGGAAGGTCGTGAGTGGTCATCTCTGCGACGAAGTCGGCCAAGGCCTGTGCTTTCAGGGCTTTCCTGCTTTCGTATTGAATGTCGAATTTGGAGAGCTCCAAGGACCACTTCAGCATCCTGCCCGCCATATCCGGCCGACCCAGGAGTTGCCTCACCGGCTGATCAGTTCGCACGATGATGGTGTGGGCTAGAAAGTAGTGTCTGAGCCTCCTAGCAGCATTGACGAGGGCCAGAGCAACCTTTTCTATCTGCTGATATCTGCTTTCGGGCCCTTGTAAGGCTTTGCTCGTGAAGTAGACAGGTTTCTGCCCGTCGGGGGTCTCGCGGACAAGGGCTGCGCTGATGGCTTCGTTCGAAATGGCCAAGTATAAGTACAGCGGTTCCCCGTCGTCTGGTCGAGACAGCATGGGCGGCTGAGACAGGCTCTGCTTCAGATGGCGAAGTGCGTGCTCGCATTCCTCGTTCCATTCGAAGGCTGCTTCCTTTCGAAGGAGTTTGAAGAAGGGGAGGGCGTGCTGAGCGGACCTCGCGACGAAGCGGGATAGTGACGTCAGCATGCCGTTCATGATTTGTATCGACTTCTTCGACGTCGGTGTTGGGAGGTCGGAGAATGCCCGACATTTGTCGGGGTTGGCTTCAATCCCTCGTTCTGTTAGATAGAATCCAAGGAATTTTCCTGCCTTAACCCCGAATGTGCACTTCTCGGGGTTGAACCTCATTTTGCACTGTCTTGCTTGGGCGAAGACTGTCTTGAGATGAGCTGCGTGATCGGTGTCTGCTCGGGATTTGACGATCATGTCGTCCATATATACCTCGAGCATGTCGCCAATCTGTTTGTTGAAAACTCTGTTCATCATACGTTGGTAAGTTGCTCTGGCGTTTTTCAGTCCGAAGGGCATTACGTTGTAGTAATAGTTGCCCGAGCTGGTCATGAATGCCGTGCAGTGTTTGTCGCCCAGAGCCATTGGGATTTGGTTATATCCCGAGTAGGCGTCCATGAACGACAAAGTCTTGTAGCCGGCCGAGTTGTCGACCAGCATGTCTATGTTAGGTAAAGGAAAAGCATCCTTCGGGCAAGCCCGGTTGAGATCGGTATAGTCAACACACATTCTCCATTTTCCATTATTCTTTTTCACAAGTACAACATTTGACAGCCAGGTGGAATACCGGGCTTCAGAAATAAAATTTGCCTCTAGGAGGTCTTTTACAGCTTTTTCAGCAGCCTCCGTTTTTTCAGGAGACTGCCTACGCCTACGTTGTACTACGGCCTTGGCGGCTGGATCAATGGCGAGGTGGTGACAGGCGACCTCAGGGTCGAGTCCGGGCATCTCGGCGGCGCTCCAGGCGAAGAGATCAGCATTCTCGCGCAGACAAGCCTTGATTTGCTTCCTGGCCAAGTCGGGGAGGTCTTTACCAATCTTCACTCCCTTGGTCGGGTCTGTGCCGAGGGGAACGAGTTCAAAGTCCCCGTCCGGGATTGGTCGGAGTGGGATTTGCTCGTTGCTGGATGGCTCGTCCTGATCGAAGCGGGCGTCGAGGGCTATGGAGTCGACCTTTGGTGGAGCCTTCTGGACTTCTTCCTCAGGAGATGCTTTTCTGTCGGGCTCCTGCTTTGTCCTTTTGGTGGGTCTGGTCCCTACGTCGACGGTGTCCCGTCCCTTTGAAGCAGCGTTGAAGCACCGGCGGGCAGCGGTGAGGTCTCCTTGGATGGTGGCTACCCGTGCCCTTTTGGTATAGAACTTCATCTTCAGATGGACAGTTGAGGGCACCGCTGTCAGCTCCGCCAGTGTCGGTCTCCCCAGGATGCAATTGTATAGAGACGGGCAGTCAATGACGAGGAACCGGACCTTAACCTGTCTCGTAGCCATTCCTTCGCCGAACGTAACCAGGAGCTCGACATAACCCCAGGGTTTGGAAGTCGAGCCGTTGAAGCCTTGAAGATCCGAACCCACATACGGAGAGAGATGTGAGTCGTCCAGTTGTAAGGTCCGGAACAGCTGGCTGTACATCACGTCGACGGAACTCCCTTCGTCGACCAGGATGCGATGCACGTCAAAATTGGCCATTTTTGCCCTTATCAGTAAGGGGATGACCGCGTTCGGGGCTCCGCCGGGGAGTTCTTCCAAGTAGAAGGTGATGGGCTCTGACCTGCCCTTCACCCTTTCGAACGTTACAGTTTGTGGAGGAGCTATGTCGACCAGCTCGTCCAACTTCCTCTTGGCCGAATTGATGGTGAGGTCGTTGAACCCGCCCCCGTTGATGACCATGGCGGAGGGGAAATATTCCCACCTGCTGTGTGTTGTCAGGGGCTCCTGCAGGAGCTCGGGAACGTCGAAATCCTCGGGCCTGGTTACCGAGAAGGCGGTCTAGATAGGCACCGACTCGTCTGATGGTCGGGCGTCTTCTTCGAGCTCCTTGGCTTCATGGGCGTCACGACGGGGAGCATCGTTTCGCCTGTACTGTGCGAGCCTCCCTCCCTTGATGAGGGTTTCAATGGCGTCCTTGAGGTGGACGCAGTCCTCTGTCAAATGACCATGACTCCTATGGTATTGACAGTATTTATTTTTATCTGCCCCTGGCTTGGCGGGAGCAGGTCGGGGACACTTGACGCCACCGTCTCTGAAATCTGTACTGGCACACTCCGCCAAAATACGCTCGCGGGAAGCCGTGAGCGGAGTGTACTCGGTGAAACGGCCCGAGGGGCCCCTTTGTTCCCGGGCCTCCCGGGGTCGATCTTCTTTCCTTTTCTCCCCAGTACGTCGGGGAGGAGCCTCTTGTCGTGAGCTGCTGCTGTTGTTGGGACCTCGAGCTCTGGAGTCCCGGGCCCTGTTGCCAGCTTCCCTCTCCTCGTAGTCCATGTATGCTCGGGCCTTGTCGAGGAGGGCATCAAAAGTTGGAGGTGGCTCAATACCCACAGCCTTTCTGAATTCTGTGCCGGGGAGGAGACCCCTCTCCAGCAAGTATATTTTCATATGGCCCGCGCAGGGGACCTGTATTGCTTCTCGGTTGAAGCGGTTGATGAACTCCCTCAAGGTTTCATCCTGTCTTTGGATGATGGCCTCGAGGGCCGCCTCGGTCTTCGGATGGCGCCGAGAAGCTGTGAAGGAACTGATGAACTGGTTCTTCAGGTTCCGCCACGACGTGATTGAGCCCGGGGCGAGTCCTTTATACCAGTCCATGGCCGCCTTCCTGAGAGTCGTGGGGAAAAGACGGAACTTGATGGGCCCCCCGACATTATGATAGTGGAGCATGGCTTCGAACCCGTCAATGTGGTCGACAGGGTCCGCTACTCCGTCATACTCCTTCAGATGCGGGGGCTTCTCCATGCCCGGGGGGATGGGTGCATCCATGATGGCCTGCGACAGGGGACCGCGGGGGTCGTCCTCGTCGCTCCTCTCCGGAGAAAGAGAAGGGGTCCTGTAGTTATGTCTGGCACGGTGATCATGCTGAGTTTCCCTTGAGCGTGATGCTCGGTGGTTGAAGGTCACACGCCCGTCCCCGGCATGCCTTTTGTCGTGCCTTGATGGGTCGCGACTGGGTTCTCCGGCAGGGATGGCGGGCTGTCTCTCATAGTAGGGTCGCCTCTGCTTTGGACGGGGAGAGGGGCTCCTGGAGTTCTCCCTGTAGTGTCTCCGCGGGGGAGAAGGGTGTCGAACTTCCGTGACCCGAGGAGGTGGAGAATTTGGCCTCCGATGCCTCCTCGGGGGCCGTCGATCATCTTCAAGTGCCCTTAATCTTTCTCCTTGGGCGAAGATGAGATAATTTGTCTGATTAATGGCCGCGAACAGTGCCTGAGTCGTGGCATCTGCCCCGGCGGGAATTGGGACTTCATGGAACCGGGCAGCTCTGTAATGGGCGAGAGCTACCGGGTCGTCTTCGAGTGCTGGAGGAGTCGAAGAGGATGATGCAGTAGCCCCGTCCCTGTAGGAGGAAGGTCCAGGGGCGGTCGTCACAGGGATGGTACTGTGGCCGGGATCACCGGGGTTATCGAGGTGTCCATTCTTGTCCGCGGTACCGTTATTAGTGTCGGCGACACGGACGGGCTGCTCGTCGCGAGCTGGATCAGCCATGACAGGTAGTTGAATTGAGCTTTGGTCTTTAGAGTTGTTCGTTAGACGGGGAAGCTAGTTTCCCACAGACGGCGCCACTGATCTGGCGTGATCAGAAATGGACCGTCACGGCTGGCTCCGAGCAGAAAGCTTTTTGAACGAGGTGGGGGGGGGTGGGTACCTGCAAGGCACTCCGATGCTGAAGTAAGTAGGAGTACGAGCAGATAATAGCAAGTGTAAGGTTAGAATGATGAATACCTGACCCTCTGGAAACAGAGGGTATTTATAGCCCCCAACGCTGGGCCAAGGTTCCTTCATTGGGCCGGGCAGGTTTGGCCCAACGGAGGAACTGCTAGGTTCTAGGTGCGTAGTGGGGACCCGCACGTGGTCCCCTTCCTGGATGTTATGCGTGAAGTGCGGGCGGACGGAGACGCGGTCTTTTCGGAGTATCGTTGGGGGAACAGTGGACTGATTCTGCCCTAGTTGGGGTGCTCGAGGTAACGTCGAGCTGGGCCTCAGAATGTGGTGCTGGACCACGACATGTCGAGTTGGAGGTGCACTGTCGAGCCAGCGACTACGCGCCGGGCACGGTGGTACTCCTTGGTCGGCGTGGCCCTTGTAGGTCCATTTGGACTGGGCCTTTGCAACGCTTTCGGGCCTATCGGGCCCAGTCCAGAACAAGAACCTAAGAATGCCAAAGAGGCCTTGATTGATGAATTTTGGCTAATGGCCATGCAAGATGAGCTAAATCAGTTTAAAAGAAATGACGTTTGGGAACTTGTCCCTCGTCCGCGAGACCATCATATCATAGGCACTAAATGGGTTTTTAGAAATAAACTTGATGAAAACGGAATGATAACCCGCAATAAAGCAAGCTTGGTAGCACAAGGGTATAACCAAGAGGAGGGCATTGATTGTGAGGAGACTTATGCTCTAGTTGCTCGCCTTGAGGCTATACGTCTTTTGCTCGCTTATGCGTGTGCAAAAGATTTTAAGCTTTCTCAAATGGATGTAAAGAGTGCCTTTCTTAACAGAGTCATAAATGAAGAAGTGTATGTCTCACAACCTCTCGGTTTTGAAAATAACGAATATCCAGATCATGTATTTAAATTAAAACAAGCTTTATATGGTCTTAAACAGGCTCCTCGGGTCTGGTATGAAAGACTTAGTAAATTTCTACTTGATCATGGCTATTCAAGAGGTCAAGTGGACACTACTCTTTTCATTAAACGTAAAGGAAAGCACATCCTTTTAGTTCAAATATACGTAGATGACATTATTTTTGGTTCAACTAATCTACACTTGGTCGAGGAATTTTCCAAAGTCATGCAGGGTGAATTTGATATGAGCCTCATGGGGGAGCTAAACTACTTTCTCGGTCTCCAAATAAAGCAGCTCAATGAAGGCACAATTATATGTCAAACAAAATATTACCAAGAGTTGCTTAAACGATTTGGGATGAATAACTCTAAACCAATTGATACTCCCATGCCTACCAACGGAAATTTAGACAAGGATGAACACGGTAAGATTGACGATGTCAAGAAATATAGAGGTATGATCGGATCACTCTTGTATCTTACAACATCTAGGCCCGACATCATGTTTAGTGTTTGCATGTGTGCACAATATCAATCGGATCCTAAGGAATCCCACTTGAAAGCTGTCAAGCGTATACTTCGGTATCTCAATAATACACCTAAGTATGGGCGATGGTATTCCAAGGTGTGATACGGTGGGAGAACTGACTTGGGATTTTGCGTTTGTGTTCGCAAATGTTTCGGTTTAGCAAGAGTCTCCACCGACTTTTTATTTTATCCTAAGGAAAGGTCAAAAAGCACAGGAAAGACCTTTGAGATATTTTCTTGGGTTCGGGGAGTAGATTATAGAAAGGGAAGGTATTAGCACCCTTTCTATCCATGGTTATCCATGGGCTCTTAGTTACTTGCTTAGATCACTTGCTTTACTTTTCAATTGTTTGAAATGGTGCTCTTCAATTGTTTGAAATGGTGCTTTGTGTGTGGTTTTGAAAGATGTTTTGAAAAGAGGCCATCATTGTGGCAACCTTTGTAATGATTATTATTTGAATGTATACAAAGGTGTTTTTGTCTTTTGAAAAGTTTTCAATGTTTGAAAGTAGGGTTTTGAAATTGTGTTGGTGGAGTGTGTTTTGAAGATAGCAAGGATGTTTTTTGCAAGCTTTGATCAAGTAACTAAGAGTTGTCTATCCTATTTTACTCAAAGATCTTTCTTATGTTTTTAACCCTTTTAACAATGTTGTTTCACCATTGTATTTGGTGAACAACCTTGTGTTAGGATGTTAAACAGGACAGGCGCGGGTCATCGTATAGACCATGATAACAATTGTGTCAAGTGTTTTTGGCAATTTTCTTGAGGGACTTGATCATTTTGTTTAGGCAACTCAGATAGCGTCATCGAGGGACTATGATCTTTGTTTTGTTTTCGTTTTACCAAAGTAACTTGACATGCATATCATGGCCCATTTTTGAAGGCAACAAGTGGATTGTAACCCTAGGGGTGTAAGTGTGCATTGTGTTTGTTTTTATGCATTGTTATCTTTGATTAGGTCAAACTATTTGTTAAGTTTATTTTTGCATACAAAACCCTAAGTCTAATCATGACATAATTGAAAGCTTAAAGGTGTGAGAATTTAAATTCTACACTATTACAACATGATATAGGGAGGGGGGTACAAATTTGAATTGGGGATTATTTTGTAAGAAATTAAATTCTAAATTATTACAACCAAATTGAATGGGTGAGGCACAATACAATTGAATGTACAATATTTAAATAAATACCATAAATAAATATTAAATAAAATGTATTATGCAAAAAAAATGTTTTTTAGGTATGAAAAAGTATTTTTAATGTGAAATGTAAATAAATAAAAAGAAAGTCAATTTTAATTATTTTTGTGTTTTAGGGAAAAAACCCTAATTTCTTAAATAAATTGCATTATTTATTATTTATATACAATAATATATTAATTTGTACAAAAAATAAAAGTATATTGAAAAAATGGTATTTTTAGTATAAAATATTAATAAAAATAAAATGTATTATTTTTGTGTTTTTTATTCTAATTTAATAAAATATGTATATATATGTATTAAATCTATTAAATATATTAAGTGTATATAAAAATAAAATAAAATATTTACAAAGAAAATGTATATATTTTAAGAAAATATTTTCAAATGTGTATAAAATAATAAATAAAAATAAAAGTATTTTTTTACATTATTTTTACATTTAAACAAAAGTAAATAATAAAGTATTTAATGTATTAATAATAGAAACAATTAAAATAAATACCAAATAAATACAAAAATTTCTGAAAATATTTTTTAAGTATTTTTTTATATTAGAAAATAAAATATCAAAATCAGAAATGAAATAAAAATGCAAAAATGACAAATATACAAGAAATGGGCCATGAGGGGTGTAAAAAGAAAAGAGGGGGGGGGGGGTGCCAAAAGCAAGCCTGTACAGGCCCAGCCTAGAAACAACTTCATCTTCTTCCTTTGAACAGAAACGCGCGCTGTGTATACAAAATGCTATCTCCTGATTCCTTGCTTTTTTGACAAAACTCATAACATGAAACTTGTAGAGCATCAAATAACGAATATAACCATATAAAAAACTTAAGCTAACTCTCAAAGACCAGAGAGAATTTCTCTGACCCTAATTCTTAACCTAATTTTTTCAGAAAGTTCATGAACAAAATTCTCCTAGCACGATTAATATAAATGAAAACTAAGCACATGTATGGTTTCGGGGCTATGAATACAACATCTTTCATTCACAAACCTAAGTATAACTATTCCTAAATAGAGAGATAGAAGTTCATGAAATACCTGTTTCAGTTGACTTCGAGCTGGACTATGCAGCAACTTCCAAGGGTGCTTGAGGTTCTTTTGAGCTTGCCTGGTGTCTAATGAAGCTTTCCCAATGCTTACTTTGTTTTGAAGTAGCTTGAATCGTGCTACAAAATTCAACCTGCAAAGCTTTGAAACAAAAATGGCAATGTGTGTTAATGGTGTTACAGCTAGCAATGGAGGTCTGGAATAGTTCAGGTGTGTTGGTTGGAAGGTGTTTGAAGTATCTTTGGGCAAAACGCACGATGGAATTTGATGATGGCTTGCAAAATGCAGAAATGGCCCTGTTTTGCAAGAAAATGGGGATTTTATGCACAAGGAGTTTTGAGAGGTCAAGGACTCGTGTTTCTGGCTTGCTATGGTGTATGAAACTTGTTTGACAACTTTGTTTTAGTTGGTTTTATCAGATGTGAGAGATGCCTTGTGTTTTACAAGTTTTCTTCTTTTTGAAGCAAGAGTGTCTAAGTTGTCAATGCAGGCCTGTACACTATATCTTGTAAGCTGCATATCTTTCCCTTGATACTTGCAATTTGTGGATTTGATCTTGCCTCAGAGATATGGCCCCATGCCTCAAGGATCTTGGTTTGACATAAAGTGTAACTTTTCAAAAATGGCAATATACCTTTTTCCAAATAGGGATTAGTTTTGTGTGTAATGTCCAAATGGCCAAGATAATGCATTAGATCAGTGAATTTGCATTCAATTAAGGAGTGTCAAATGGTTTAGAGGCCTGCAAGCTAGTACAAAGCATGCTGATTTGAAAATGCAAGTTGTATGAACATGTATTGGCCATGGATCAAAGTGAGTTTTGTCCAACTTCAAGCATTCAATTCTCCCTAACCACAAAGGTGTTTGAGGATTTCTTAGATAATTTGGAAAGATTGCAACATGTACTATAATCAATCTTTGAAATGCAACTTGAAAATCCAAGTGGAACTATGTGAAAAATGGCCAAGAAGATGGGTCAAAATCCTGCCTAAACTAGGGCAAAATTTCTCTAAGTTAAAAGTTTTAGGTACCCTTTTTCCAAAAACCATAACTTGATATACAAGCCTCTTTTGAGAAAACTTTGTGAATCAAAGTTGTATACTTTGTGATGGACTACAAATTTCATGTTGCAAGTTTTGTTTGAATTCAATTGCATCTTGGTGAAAAAATGGGACAAAGTTAGGAAAAAATAAGAAAATTTTATAACTTAGAAAAATTCTAAGTTATGAAATTTTTCCATTTAAACCCTAATTTGAATTTTTGGGTTTCTTGATGAACAAGTTTCATAATTTGACATGTCTTGATGAAAAATGACCCTTGGCACTTGATTTTGACCAAAAAGGTAAAAGTTTGACTTTTCAGTATACAGTCAAATTTTGATCAGTTGACTGAAAAATTCATCTGTCAATCCTATGCATTTGAGATCTTTTGAACTTGTTGAATGGGTCAAGACAATGTCATTGAGTCCTCGAGTCCATGGTTTAGCTTGATTTGCCATTGTCTAGGTCAAACAGTCAAAAATTATCTTTGTACAGTCAAAACCCTAAAAATGACCATTTTGCCCTTTTGATGATTTGATCAAATTTCTTGTGGAATTATGATCCAAACTTGATCAAATGGTTAATATGAGTTCATAATGTTGATGTGGGTCAAATTTCATGAGGTTTGACTGTCAATTGGCCACAATTGACTTTTTCCCCAATACAGCTGATTTCTAGGTCAACTGTCCAATTGACTGGGCAAAAATTTGAATCAAGGCTTGAAACTTGGTATGGACAAACTTGTGAGTCCAACATGAAGTATGAAAATAAATTTTGGCATTGTTGGTCAAAACATCACTGTGCAAACTCAAACCCTAATTTAGGTCAACAGTGCAAGGAGGTGTCTTGAGCAGAGCAAACCCTAACTTGATCTTGGGTTCCAAGAGTCTTGTGATGAAAAATGTTGATGAAATGAGAGGGAAAATTTTGGGGTTCAACAGTTGCCCCTGTTCAATCTTCTTGAACCTGAAGAGTTAGATTGGCAAGTTTGTCTTTCGCGACTTGAAGGTAAAAGAGGATTGGACACTAGAGTGCCCGTAAATTTGCACTCGTCAAAACATAGATGCAGGAATGGGCTTAAAGATGCTATTTGGAGATGGTAGAATATTGCTGGAGATGGGCTTAAAGATGCCATCCAAGAATTTTTGTTGAATTGCAATGTGGTAGGTCAGAAGAATGAACATTAAAATGGTATCCGTGTCTGGAATGCATTTGAACTGTATCTGGAGACTGTGTCTGTATGAGCGAAAGAATGGAATCCGTGTTTGGAGCGTATCTGAACTATAACTGTATTTGAACTTTGAATGAATATCAGAATGACTGCCGTGTATGGAGTGTATCTGTATTGTATCTGAATTCTGGATGGGCGACAGAGAAGCATATGTGTATGAAGCATCTCTGGGCTGGGAATAAATTCCGAATGAGTGACAGAATGGCAACCACGTCTGGAGCGTATATGGACTGTATCTGAAGTTGAGATCTGTATGAGTAGCAGAATGACTTCCGTGTTTGGAGTGTATCTGAGACTGTAACTGGGATCCGAATAAGTGACAGAATGACTTCCGTGGTGACTGCACTGGAGAGAAACAAGCTGCTGGTGTAAGGGCCAGAATGGAATCCGTGTTTGGAGCGTATCTGAACTTGTGGTTGATAGTTGAATCTGAATGAGAGGTAGAATGGCTGCCGTGTCTGGAGCGTATCTAGTCTATATCGGATTGCTGAAGTCTAAATGAGTAGAATGACCGCCATGTCTGGGGGTGTATCTGTACTGTATTTTGACTTGAAATTCTGAATGAATAATAGAATGACCGCCGTGTCTGGGGTGTATCCATACTGTATCTGAATAATTGTTAATGATAGCCTTTTAATCTTATCCTGAAAAGGGTAAAATGTTAGCTAAAATATAAAGTTATGTTGCATGATATGTATGATGCAATGAACTGTGTTTTATCATGTTTATGATATATGAATGTAATGGATATGCATGTAAGATGAGTAGTTGTCTTGTTGAGGAAAATAAATCCTTGATAACTGGAGATAAATGAAATCTTTGATTGCTGTTGGGGAAAGTAAATCCTTGACCGATGCTGGGGATTTCAAAGATCTTTGAATACTGAAGATGAGAACTCCTTGCTGGCTGCTTGAGGATTGAAGATCTCTGATTGCTTGAGAAGGAGAAATCCCTAGATCACTGTTGGAGATTGGAAATCCTCGGTGATTTGTGGGGATTAACAAGGCCTTCGACAACTTCTGTAGGGAATAAGAATCCTTAATGACCTTCCTGGGAAATAGGGAAAAATCTGAAAAATCCCTACTGGGGAGTTAAAACCTAGGAGGCTTCTGCTTGGAGAAATGAGATCGAGAATCTTCGATCTTGCTGGGAGATAACTCTGTGGGGAAAATGTTCACTATTCTGGCTCCGTTGGGGATAGGATTTTCAGGGTTTTCGGGCTCCACTGGGGATCTTGAAGCTTAACTCTGATGGGAATTTTGAAACTTAACTCAGCTGGGGAATTAAGTTTTGGAATGCACTGGCTCAGCTGAGGATCTTGAAGCTTAACTCCGCTGGGGAAATATACTCCAAATTTTAGCTTTGTTGAGGATCTGAATGACGTATCGTAGGGGATTTCTTCTGAAATGGCATAAAGATAACTTCCTACACCTTCAACCTATCAGTAATTATCCTTTTTCAATTTCGTTTTATTTGTAAGCAGCGATTATATTCAAATGCACATGCCTATTTAACAAAACATTGGACGTTTTCAAATAAAACATAAGTGTAAAAAGAAAAGGAAGGCAAAAAAATTTCTGCACTTTGAAGTATCTTTGTATTAACTTTTGTAAGTATCTTTGTACAAAGGAGACATACATCCTAGTAAGATAATGTTGTCATAAAATTGAGAAAAAATTTATACAATAGAAAGATGGCTATGTGTAATAATTCCATGGGGTTCCCATTCTGCTATAGCCTTCACAACTCTGAATATCTTGTCCATTTGCTGCTTCGTCCGCCGATGACTGAATTGATCAGAAGCTTGGAGCTTGTTAGTGAATAGATTGTTCCTAAAGTGATCCGACGAGACATAGTCATACGCTTTAATTCCCTAACTTTTGCCTGGACCGCCCTTTCGGGTTTTCGATCCACCGGGAAACCCTTTTTTGCCCAAGTCGCCCTTTCGAGTTTTCAACTTGCCGGGTGTGCAGATTTTTTTGTTTTATCCCTAATTTTTGCCTGAACTGCCCTTTCGGGTTTTCGATTTACCGGGATGCCCATTTTTGCCCAAGTCGCCCTTTCGGGTTTTCAACTTGCCGGGTCGTTTTATGTGCAGTATCTTTTGACTATGTCTGTGTTCGCAGGGTGCGGCAAGTCGTCGCCGTCCATGGTGGTCAGAATCATTGCCCCACTAGAAAATATGCTCTTAATCACAAATGTTCCTTCTTAAGTAGGAGTCCGCTTGCCCCTGGGATCACTTTGCGGTAAGATGATCCGCTTGATTACAAGATCTCCGACTTGATATACTTGGCGTCTAACTTTCTTGTTGAAAGCCTTGATAATCCGTTTTTGATACGTCTGACCATGACAAATAGCAGTAAGTCGCTTCTCATCGATCAAATTAAGTTGATCAAGCCGGGTCTGAATCCAATCGTCTTCACTCAAACCAGTGTCCTTCATAATCCTTAAGGAAGGAATCTGAACTTCCATAGGTAAAACAGCTTCCATGCCATACACCAAAGAAAATGGGGTTGCCCCTGTCGAAGTACGTGCCGTGGTACGATATCCATGCAGAGAAAATGGTAACATCTCATGCCAGTCCTTGTAGGTGACTGTCATCTTTTAAATGATCTTCTTGATATTCTTGTTCGCAGCTTCAACATCACCGTTCATCTTCGGCCGATAGGGAGATGAATTGTGATGATAAATCTTGAATTGTTCATATAGAGCGGTGATCATAGTGTTGTTCAAATTTGTACCGTTGTCTGTGATGATCCTGTCGGGGACACCATACCGGCATATGAGGTTCTGCTTGATGAAGCGGGCAACCACATTCTTTGTAACTGAGGCATAGGAAGCTGCCTCGACCCACTTGGTAAAATAATCAATAGCCACCAAGATGAAGCAATGTCCATTGGATGCCGTAGGCTTGATCTCTCCAATCATGTCAATGCCCCACATTGCGAATGGCCAAGGAGCTGTCAGAACATTGAGAGGAACAGGAGGAATATGTACCTTGTCGGCATATACTTGGCATTTGTGGCAGGTACGGGAATGTTGATTGCAGTCAGCTTCCATGGTAGACCAGTAGTAGCCTGCCCTTAGAATCTTCTTAGCCATCGTATGTCCGCTCAAGTGGGTGCCGAATGTGCCACTGTGTATCTCAGTCATGATTAACTCTGCTTCAACTTTGTCCACACAACAAAGTAGAACACAATCATGTTTGCGCTTATAAAGAATGCCATTGCTTAGGAAGAACTTGGCAGCAAATATCCTTAAGAACTTTTTGTCATTAACGAAAGCTTCTTCAGGGTATTCTCTAGTCTGGAGATACCTTTTGATTTCATGAAACCAGGGTTGTTCCACTACCTCTTCGGTATTAATCTCATGACAGTGTGCAGGTTCGTCCATTCGCTCGATGGTAATTTGGGGAGCCTCGTTATCCCAGTTGAGTTTAAACATGGAAGACATTGTAGCCAGAGCATCTGCTAGCTGATTTTCTTCTCGCGGGAAATGCTCGAAGGTGATCTGCTCGAAATGAGGCAACAATGTTAAGACATGTTCTTTGTATGGGATACGATTAGGATGCTTGGTGTCCCACTCTCCTTTGACCTGGCTGATAACCAAAGCCGAATCCCCAAATACGACCAAAGATTTGATTCCCAAGTCTATAGCAGCCTTGAGACCAAAGGTGCAAGCTTCATATTCAGCCATGTTGTTGGTACAGCTGAAGCAAAGTCGGGCAGTGAAGGGTGTATGGCAACCTTCCGGAGAAATGAGTACCGCACCAATACCGTTGCCAAGTGCATTTGAAGCACCATTAAAGTACAGGGTCCATCGGGATCCTTGTTCAGGTCCGTCATACGGTCCATTACCTTCAATGTTGTCCAATGTCATGATGTCCTCGTCAGGGAAGTCAAATGTCATAGATTGGTAATCTTCGACGGCTTGATGAGCTAGATGGTCAGCTAGTACACTCCCTTTTATAGCTTTTTGGGTAGTATACTGGATATCATACTCAATCAGGATCATTTGCCATCTAGCGATTCTTCCAGATAAAGCAGGCTTCTCGAAGATATACTTGATAGGATCCATTTTGGAAATCAGCAGAGTGGTATGAGTCAACATATACTGCCTTAGCCGGCGAGCAACCCATACCAAAGCGCAGCAAGTTTTCTCGAGCAGTGAGTAGCGAGTCTCACAGTCGGTAAACTTTTTGCTAAGGTAATAAATGGCATGCTCTTTTCGGCCAGACTCATCATGTTGGCCTAGCACGCACCCCATTGAGTTATCCAAAACAGTCAGATACATGATTAACGGCCTTCCTTCGACGGGTGGCATCAGAATAGGAGGTTCTAGCAAATACTCCTTGATCTTATCAAAAGCAACTTTACAATCATTGTTCCATTCAACTACCTGATCTTTCTTCAACAATTTGAAAATTGGCTCACAGGTAGATGTCAGGTGAGAGATGAACCTCGCAATATAGTTCAAGCGTCCCAAGAATCCTCTAACCTCCTTTTTAGTACGGGGGGCAGGCATTTCTTGTATAGCCTTTACTTTAGCTGGATCAACTTCAATGCCTTTGTTGCTGACAATAAATCCCAAAAGTTTACCAGACCTAACCCCAAAAGTGCACTTGCTTGGGTTTAATCTGAGCTTATACTCCTTCAACCTAGCAAACAGCTTCTGCAAATGATCAAGGTGTTCTTCTTCCGTCTGTGATCGGGCTATCATGTCGTCTACGTAGACTTCAATCTCATGATGTATCTGTTATACCCCAAAATTTTCCCTCTCATGTTTCCCAAAGTCTTCCCCCTGCATAGTTGATCACAAACTCTTGCCTAAAGAAAAGGAAAATTTTTGAGTGGTGTTTTAAGTACATTTCGATTGGAATTCTGAAAGACCCTTCAATTGGTGTTCTGAAGGAGCATTTCGTTTGGCATTCTGTCAATCTCTTTCGATTGGCATTCTGAAAGACCCTTCGAATGGTGTTCTGAAGGAGCCTTTCGATTGGCATTCTGGACAAGCCTTTCGATTGGCATTATGGACAGGTACTTCGATTGGCATTATAACAGTGTCCTTCGATTGGAATTCCAGAAAGGTCCGTTCGAAGAAGCATTCAAGGGGTCCATTCGAAGAAGCTTTCGAAAAGCATTCGAAGGAGGCCATCAACCCATTCGAAGAAGCTTTCGAAAAGCATTCGAAGGAGGCCATCAGCCCATTCGAAGAAGCTTTCAAAAAGCATTCGAAGGAGGCCATCAACCCATTCGAAGGGGAGCATTCGAAGGAGGCCATCAGCCCATTCGAAAGGGAGCATTCGAAGGCCAGCTACATGTCATTCAAAATTCAAAAAGGGACAAGATCCCATGTGTTTAGCCAACATTACAAACTCTCATTCATGGTTGCCAAACACATAATTAAGGTCATTTAAACCTTTGTCTTCCTGTCCCCTCCACCCCCTCTATATAAAGAAATCACAAATGTTGCAAAAGACACGAAAAAGATACAGAAAAATAGAGAACTTGGAGATACGCTGCCAAAAGTCATCAGCACTTCCAGAAAGCCATACCCAGTCCCTGCACAAGCCAAAGCTGCCACCCAGCGAACACCTCCACCCTCAGAACTATATATTGAAGCACCTCTGTTTGGTAAAAGAAAAATCTAATCTCAAACTCATTTTTTTTAAATTCATTTTGATTGCATATTCATATTATTACTGCTGTTTGTGAATGATTTAATGTGCTACATATAAGCTACAACGCAGAGATGAGATTGTGCCATTGCTTGGGCACAATCCGAGTTTCTCCTTCGAATCCCAGGATAAAACAAACCCAGACCCAGATTCAGCAGGTGAGAATAAGGGGGAGATTCGAACCAGGGGGGTAAAATCCCCCCTGGACCTTTAGCATGTGTTTCATTTTGTAGGAACTACATCATCAGATTCCTGTTCAGAGTTTCGAAGCTCAGCAGTTTAGCTTCGAACTGGACCCATGACTTCCAGTTCGAAGGATGACATGTCCAGATCGAATACCCTCAGAGTGCAGCCCCTCATGCACCTTCGATCCAGTTTCTTCACTGGGTCGAAAGACAGCCTGCACCTCTTTCGACCCAAGCCTCCAGAATTATATTTTTTTCTTGTTTTGTTGCCTGGCCCATTTGTACTTTGTTTATTTCTTTTAGTTTTTTTAATCAACTTAAAAATCATAAAAATAAATAACTTAGAATTAGGATTTAATTTAGTTAATCATTTTAACTTATTTTCTTCAATTTTAAAATCAGTAGACTTAGGATTTATTTGAATTCAATCCTTTTCATAAACAAAAATGCAAAAAATATTAGGTATGTTTTAGAGTTAATGTTAATCATTTTTTTTATTAATTAAATTTGACTTAATTGAACATTTAGCATTTTCCCAAAAATAAAATAAAACAACAAAACGATTATATGCTTAGGATTTTTAAGATTCACGCGCTTTTTATTGTAACTGCTTATTATTCCCCCAATTTTGGACATGTAAATAATCCCCCTCCCCGAAGCCTTGTAATAGCGTAGGATTTACAATTTTCGCACTTTAAATTCCTGTATATATATTAACTGCTTAGATGTATGCTAACTAGGATTGTATGACAACATCTAAAAAAAATGGTAGAACACCTAAAAATACAAAGATAATATAACTGGAAAAAACGATACACTTGCACATGCCACTCCTAGGGTACACCTCACTTGGTTGCCTCAAATGTGGTCATTAAGTATAGGATGTTTTAGAGGTCGTCCTTTGTCCCAAGATCATAAGTTGCCTCGAAACGGTTGCCTCGGAAAAATGATCTAAGACATTAGGATTACCACTAAGGCGTCCTAACATTGCTTTAGTGACCACAAGTCCCTTAAATCGAATTGACCCGAAAAACTCCAACGACGGTGCTACCTACTCCTCAATAGTGGGATATCACTGTCTAAAGGATGTTTGCACAATTTAATTCCTTTTCGAGTAGGTAGAGGTTCTTAAGTACTTGCTCCTTTAAAAAACAAAACAAAACTTTTCGCACTTACACTTTCTTCAAAAGCAAAACAAAACTCTTTTCAAAACCCACAAACACAAAGAAAAGCAATCTTTTGAAAACATAGTGAGCAAGTACCTAAGAGCCCGTGGATAACCACTGATAGAAAGGATGCTAACACCTTCCCTTTCTATAATCTACCTCCCGATCCCGAAAAACAATCTCGAAAAGGAATTTTTCTGTGCTTTTGTCCTTTCCTTGTTGGATAAAATAAAAGACGGTGGCGACTCTTGCTTACCGCGACATTTTGCGAAAACAAACGCAAAACGCGAACCAACATTAAAAAACAGTCAATTCTCATTCCCACCGATCACAGTATCATATCATGAAACAAAGCTACCATGGCGCGTTGATAGGTTGCCCCTGCATTCTTCAGTCCAAATGGCATTACTTTGTAGCAGAAGGTACCCCATTGCGTGACAAAAGTAGTTTTATCCATGTCCTCGGGGGCCATTTTGATCTGGTTGTATCCCGAGAATCCATCCATGAAGGAAAATACTTTGTGCTGAGCTGTATTGTCAACCAAAATGTCGATGTGTGGTAGGGGAAAATCATCTTTAGGGCTAGCCCTGTTTAAATCCCGATAGTCCACACACATTCTGACTTTGCCGTCCTTCTTAGGCACGGGCACAATGTTAGCAACCCATTATGGATAGGAAGTAACAGCTAGAAAGCCAGCGTTGAATTGCTTCATTACCTCAGCCTTAATCTTCTCAGACATGTCAGGCCTCATTCGGCGAACCTTTTACTTGATCGGTGGACAATCTTCTCTTGTAGGGAGACGGTGAACCACGATATATGTGTCTAACCCTGTCATGTTTTCGTAAGACCAGGCGAAGATTTCAACATAGTCGTTCAACAACTGCACTAAGCGTTCCTTGACACTTGGTTCCAGGTTGGCACCCACTTTTACTTCCTTCCTGTCTTCCTCTGTCCCTAAGTTGATGGTTTCTAGCAACTCTTCATGAGGAAGAATAGCCCTCCCTTCTTGTTGCAAAAGTCTGGCTAACTCTCCCGGTACTTCACAGTCTTCGTCAACTTCGTACTCAGCATGATTGACCAAGTCTTCAGAGTTATCGAAGGCTAAAATAGAATAGTCACCCATGGAATCTGGAGTGGATGGGTACCTGCATTTGTGAGTGTGGGTGTGTGTAAGGGATATCCATCCTTAAATAAACAAAATGCAAAAGGAAAGAAAATGAACACAACAGTTTATAGATGAAAAACGTCCAATGATTCATTAAAACATGGCATATGATAATGAAGAAAATCAAGCCCTTACAAATGGATCTACATGCCCCGGGCAAGGCATGAGGTGAAAATAGTGTACGAATTGTTTTAGTTATTACAAACCGAAAATAGGAAATTGTTCAAAGGTAAAATTACTGGTTGATAAAGGTGATGGGAATAAAATCCTTTTCTTCCCAGTTGCTTAGACCCCCTTCGACGGTTGGAAAGATCCAATCTTCGAAGTTGTTCTCTTCATCTTTATCTTCAACATCATTAATTCCGTGATGAGTGATCCTTACAGGTGGCCCTCCAGTCTTGGAACGGCGCATAGCCTTCTGTCCTGCAGCTGTAAACCCTAGTCCAAATTTGTCCGTCTTATGGGGAAAATCAGGCAATTTCCCCCATACTGTACTCTTCCCTTCTTTGATCACTGCCTCTGCGTCCTTGAGAGATGCCATCCTAGGCACATGCTTGGGAACGACAGGAACCTCAACCATTGTCTTCGCAACTGCTACCTCAGGAGAAACTTCCTCAAAATGTTAGAAAGGCGTTTTGATGAACTCGCCATCCAAATCCACATAGAGGAAGGAGTTGAGATGACTTATCATGTACTCTTCCTCGCCGTGCATTATTATAATCTTACCCTTAACAGGATATTTCAGCATTTGGTGCAAAGAGGAGGTAACTGCCCCGACATAATGGATCCACAGTCTTCCTAACAAACACGAATATAACGGACGGATGTCCATCACGTAAAAGGTGGAGTTAAAAACTTTTGCGCCTACTTTGATAGGAATATCAACCTCTCCATGAACCATTATTTTGGAACCATCAAAAGCCCTAACAACGATGTTACTAGGTTTGAGGGTCAATCCTTCGCAGTCCAAACGGTCTAAGGCTTTCTTCAGTAGCACATTCAAGGAAGAACCAGTATCGACTAAGACATGGGCGAGGGTGGTTCCCCTGCATTCATCTAAAACATGTAGCGCGTCATTGTGTTTCCTTCCTTTGGGAGTTAAGTCAGCGCCGGAAAAGCCAAGGCCATTATCAGCAGTAAGACTGGCCACACATTCCTGAAACTGGTCAGCCGTAGTCTCTTGGGGTACATGTGCCGCCTTCAAGAATTTGATCAGGGCCTTAGCATGGGCCTCTGAACAGAGCAGAAGAGCCAACATTGAAATTTTAGAAGGGGTCTGCCCTAGCTGTTCCACAACATCGTAGTCACTCTTTCTGATTATTTTCAAGATTTCATCCATTTCTTTCTGAGTGGTTTCGGGGATAACCACAGCATGAGCCTTCGTCCTGACAGGCACTTCTAGTATCCCCTTACCCTTATTGGTAGTATCAGCAGATGGTCTTACTTCAGGAGTATCCAATTCTTCAATCGTTGGGCCTTGCACAGATGGTCCAACAGGTACAGAAGCTTTCAAGGGTCCGAAAACTGCTCGAGGGGGAGCAATCTCCAGAGAAAAGATCCGGCCGCTGCGGGTTATCTTGCTTGTACCCACAATGTTCCCTATATCAGGGTCTTCTTCTTCAGAATCTTCTTGGACTACCTCAATTTGTTTGATACCATGGCAGAAGATTTCTCCCCCATAATTCCATGGTATTGTTTTGCTGGATTGGTACGGGACAGGTCCCGCCATGGTGATCTTTAAAGGTACACATTTAGAGTTAGGTGTAATCCTGACAGGCCTTTTGCAAGCCTTGGGAGGATTATCGGAAATGGTTATGATTGCAATATCGTTGGTTGAAGTAGCAAAAGTATTAAGAGTAACAGGATTGAAGGTATCAACAAGGGTTTTCTGGAAAAGTATCTCTTGGGTATCCATCAGGCGTTGGACACCTGACTTCAACATTGGGCAATCACCTCGTATGTTCAAACAAAAATAACAGTCTTTACCACAACCAGGAAAGATCCCGACTCTCATCAAATTTTCTTTAATCACAAGTAACGGCGTCAACAGGTCAACAACATCAGTAACATGAAGGTTCTCCATAACAGCATGAACATTATGGTCGTGCTTGGGCATCAGAGCAGAAATCACATTGGGCTTCTCAGGAGCATCGAATTCTACTTCTTTGGCATCAATCAAGTCCTGGATTTTGTTCTTAAGCGCCCATCAATTATTGGTATCGTGCCCAACACTGTCGGAATGGTAAGAACATTTGGCATTGGAGTGGTAGTATGGAGAGGAGGTGTTAGGGTTCTTTGGCGCTTCCTTCAAACCGGTAAGATTCAGTTTCAACAAATGGGGGAGTACTTGAGCTGGTGTCATGTTGATGCGGGTGAACTGCCGCTGTGGCCTTTCTACCCGTTGTTGATTAGGTCTCGACTGATTGTTAAGAGGTTGATCATTTGACGAGTTTTGAATCATCACAACCCCTACAGTTAGCCGACGCTCGTTTCTTCCCTAACCCTTCTGAGAATATACAGCAGATGCTTCCTTCTTAGCTGGAAAAGGTTTCTTAACAGCTGTGGATGCGAAAGCATCCTTTTGAATCTTTCCACTTTTAATACCGGCATCGACCCTTTCGCCGGTCAAAATTAGTTCAGTAAATCCCGCGGAAGAACTCCCGATTAGATGATTGAAGAAGGGGCCAGACAGGGTCCCCAGAAACATGTCAACTAACTCCCTATCTAACAACGGCGGCTGCACCCTTCCAGCCAGATCACGCCACTTCTGGGCGTACTCTTTAAACCCTTCATTGGAAGCCATCCCCATACTTTGTAACTGAGTACGAGTGGGTGCCAAATCAGCATTGTATTGATATTGACGATAAAAAGCATCTGCTAAGTCCTCCCAATTGTGAACCTCTAATCTCTCGAGTTGATAGAACCAATCCAACTGTGTGCCAGATAAACTGTCTTGGAAAAAGTGTACCCAGAGGTCTTTATCGGATGAGTGGGGTTGGATTTTTCTGACATACGATCTCAGGTGCATCTTTGGGCACGAAAGACCGTCGTACTTGGAAAATGTTGGCACCTTGAATTTGGGAGGGATAACAATCCCAGCTACCAGCCCTAGTTCTTCAAAATCCAAACTGGGTACCCTCTGTAACTCCATGGCTGCCAGTCTATCTTCAAGATTCTTATATTTATCATCCGCTGGAGGATACTGTTGTTCGAAGTAGTCTTCGTCTTCTTCCTCTTCCTCCTCTTCAACCTCAGATTCAGAAGGTACAACAGTCCCTTTTCCTTTACCAACCCCTTCGTCAGACGTTGAGGGGAACTCAAGAACCTTTATGGAATGGATTTCAAACCTTCTTCCAAAAGTGGCCACCGCAGGTCTCTTTTTATTTTTCTCTTTATTCTTCTAAAATAGAGCTTTGAGGTCCTCTTGACCCTTTGCCAAGGTCATGAGGAGTTGCTGGAATTGTTAATTTTGTGCCTGCAAATTCTTTACCGTCTGCTCCAAATCCATCTTGCTGAAATAAACAACAGAAAGATAAGGAAACCTGGTGTGAAGACCTGTTTATGCATATGATGAATGGTATGTTATTCATGTAATGCATTCAAGGATTCAGAAATTCAAATTTGTTGCACACAAAAAGGAACACACGTCATATTAAGAAGAAATTGTTAGTACATAAGTACCCCATGGGAAAAATATTACAAAATTCTTAATGTAAAAAGACATTGCGCATCCTCTTTGGTGTGATGTAAGTGTTGAGAGTCTCCTCCTCATGAAGTCGGCGGGTAAGCTCCAAAACCTTCTTCTCACTGGCATAGAAGCTGGCTTCAAAAGTATTCTGTTCTTCCTTGAGTTGGATCCAACTCTTTTTCCTTTCTTCCCATGATGTTGGCATGTCAGGATGTAGGATGGTGTATGGAACCTCTCCTTCCATAACAGGCTCTTTGATCAAGGGGAGAATGTGTGGATATGGCATCATAAGATTCTGGGCGCGGGTTCGTACCCACTTGAGGTAAGACTCAAGGGGGATGGATTTTTTGTGCCCCAGTGTCTTATTATCCACCTTGTTGGGCATCCTCCAAGCTCTGATGAACCTTTTTCGAAGTCCTTGCGCATCGTTGTCGAAGTCAAAAACTAGGTCAGGAATCAGCATGTCATAAGGGCCCTCCCTCCGAGCATATCCAACCTGTCTTAGAGCTAAACAGGGGTTGTAGGTAATGCCTCCTCTAATGCCAAGTAGTGGGACATTAGGAAATTCTCCACAATGATCAATGATGATGACATTTTCTCTGGACCGAGAAAACCAATGTACATCAGAATGTGTGAGGGTCATCAATCGTTGCGACCACCTTAAGCCCTGCTCATTCTTCAAAACTGATTGTGGAAGGTGAGAAATAAACCACCTTGCTAGGAGAGGAGTAAATCACATGAGAACACCTCTTTTCCTCATTGTTCGTGTGTAAAATGAGTGTAGGATGTCCCCAAGCAATGTAGGTATAAGATTCCTGGATATGAAAATCTTGACATCATTCACATCTATAAGCTGATCAGGGTTTGGGAACAGGACCAACCCATAGATAAGGAGTGCCACAATCTCTTCAAAGGCTTGTAGATCAAGAGAATTCCAGCAGTCTTGTGCCTTCTCAAACAGAAACTTTGCCAAGAATCCCTTGACACCACTTCTGGTTTCCCAATGTCCCTTGATATCAGATGGTTGCAAGTGTAATGCTTGAGCAACATCTTCAGGCTTTGGTTCTTTTTCCGTACCGTTGTAGGGTAGTTGATGAAGAATAGGAATTCTCAGGAGTTGAGAAAATTCCTCCAAAGTAGGTACTAATTGGTAATTAGGGAATGTGAAACAGTGGTGTAGGGGGTCAAAGAGCTGGAAGAGAACTTTCACCATGTCTTCTTCAATGTTGGAGTTGACCAAGCTGAGAAGTCTACCATGTCTTTCACTGAAGAGAGAATTCTCTGGAATCCTAGAAATAAGCTCTTTGAGTTGAGGAGGGATTCTCACAAGGTTGACTTGAATTGTTTTCCTGCGAAGAGATTCCATGACCTACAAAACAAGAACAAAGATGAAGATCCAAACCCTTGAAATGGTTAGTGGATGCATATGATGCTTTATGATGTTCATGATGTATGCACAAACACATGTACAAGCAAGTCACACAAAACCCTAGTTTCAGGCTTGCATGAGGTTTTATAGGTAAGTACCCTCTTGAGTTTAGTTGTCTCAAAAACCTGTCCTATAAATAGTAACCGGGTTCTAAGGAGCTCAATATCACTGGATTGTTTTCTATGTTCATTGTTTTGGTTTAGCCACTTAACTAGCGATCAAAATATTCCAAGAAAACAAACCTCAATGAGTGTAGTATCGAGTATCTACCAACTTCGGACTGCACCAAAGTCGGTCATCTCACTACCCCTAAAAAAAGGCCAAGATGGTCAAGTAAGGTTCTAAGAGTTCATTAGTGCTTTATGACATTACTCAGTGGCCTCGTATTCTCTTTGATTGACTCAAAGGCTACCGGTACTCACAAATATGTCGCACTAATATAGCTATTGCTTCAACCATGTCGGTATACCCCGCACAGTTTCCGCAACGTATTGCTATTTACCTATGAATGTTTCCCAAATCCGAGTAGAGGATTTCAAGCCCAAACAAGAGAACCAAATATAAAGCAATCAAAGCAAACCATATAATCATGCAAAGGGTGATCTAAGCCCTAAGGTTACTCCACTTTTAAAGATATTCCCCAGCAGAGTCGCCAGTTCTGTGATATGGTGGGAGAACTGACTTGGGATTTTGTGTTTGTGTTCACAAATGTTTCGGTTTAGCAAGAGTCGCCACAGACTTTTTATTTTATCCTAAGGAAAGGTCAAAAAGCACAGGAAAGACCTTTGAGATGTTTTCTTGGGTTCGGGGAGTAGATTATAGAAAGGGAAGATATTAGCACCCTTTCTATCCATGGTTATCCATGGGCTCTTAGTTACTTGCTTAGATCACTTGCTTTGCTTTTCAATTGTTTGAAATGGTGCTCTTCAATTGTTTGAAATGGTGCTTTGTGTGTGGTTTTGAAAGATGTTTTGAAAATAGGCCATCATTGTGGCAACCTTTGTAATGATTCTTGTTTGAATGTATACAAAGGTGTTTTTGTCTTTTAAAAAGTTTTCAATGTTTGAAAGTAGGGTTTTGAAATTGTGTTGGTGGAGTGTGTTTTGAAGATAGCAAGGATGTTTTTTGCAAGCTTTGATCAAGTAACTAAGAGTTGTCTACCCTATTTTACTCAAGGATCTTTCTTATGTTTTTAACCCTTTTAACAGTGTTGTTTCACCATTGTATTTGGTGAATAACCTTGTGTTAGGATGTTAAACGGGACAGGTGTGGGTCATCGTATAGACCATGATAGCAATTGTGTCAAGTGTTTTTGGAAGTTTTCTTGAGGGACTTGATCATTTTGTTTAGGCAACTCAGATAGCGTCATCGAGGGACTATGATCTTTGTTTTGTTGTTGTTTTGCCAAAGTAACTTGACATGCATATCATGGCCCATTTTTGAAGGCAACAAGTGGATTGTAACCCTAGGGGTGTAAGTGTGCATTGTGTTTGTTTTCATGCATTGTTATCTTTGATTAGGTCAAACTATTTGTTAATTTGATTTTTGCATACAAAACCCTAAGTCTAATCATGGCATAATTGAAAGCTTAAAGGTGCGAGAATTTAAATTCTACAATATTACAACATGATATAGGGAGGGGGGGTACAAATTTGAATTGGGGATTATTTTGCAAGAAATTAAATTCTAAATTATTACAACCAAATTGAATGGGTGAGGCACAATACAATTGAATGTACAATATTTAAAGAAATACCCTAAATAAATATTAAATAAAATGTATTATGCAAAAAAAATGTTTTTTAGGTATGAAAAAGTATTTTTAATGTGAAATGTAAATAAATAAAAAGAAAGTCAATTTTAATTATTTTTGTATTTTAGGGCAAAAACCCTAATTTCTTAAATAAATTGCATTATTTATTATTTATATACAATAATGTATTAATTTGTACAAAAAATAAAAGTATATTGAAAAAATGGTATTTTTAGTATAAAATATTAATAAAAATAAAATGTATTATTTTTGTGTTTTTTATTCTAATTTAATAAAATATGTATATATATGTATTAAATATATTAAATATATTAAGTGTATATAAAAATAAAATAAATTATTTACAAAGAAAATGTATATATTTTAAGAAAATATTTTCAAATGTGTATAAAATAATAAATAAAAATAAAATTATTTTTTTACATTATTTTTACATTTAAACAAAAGTAAATAATAAAGTATTTAATGTATTAATAACAGAAACAATTAAAATAAATACCAAATAAATACAAAAATTTATGAAAATATTTTTTAAGTATTTTTCATATTAGAAAATAAAATATCAAAATCAGAAATGAAATAAAAATGCAAAAATGACAAATATACAAGAAATGGGCCAGGGGGGTGTAAAAAGAAAAGAGGGGGGGTGCCAAAAGCAAGCCTGTACAGGCCCAACCCAGAAACAACTTCATCTTCTTCCGTTGAACAGAAACGCGCGCGTTGTGTATATAAAATGCTATCTCCCGATTCCTTGCTTTTTTGACAAAACTCATAACATGAAACTTGTAGAGCATCAAATAACGAATCTAACCGTATAAAAAACTTAAGCTAACTCTCAAAGACCAGAGAGAATTTCTCTGGCCCTAATTCTTAACCTAATTTTTTCAAAAAGTTCATGAACAAAATTCTCCTAGCACGATTAATATAAATGAAAACTAAGCACATGTATGGTTTCGGGGCTATGAATACAACATCTTTCATTCACAAACCTAAGTCTAACTATTCCTAAATAGAGAGATAGAAGTTCATGAAATACCTGTTTCAGTTGACTTCGAGTTGGACAATGTAGCAACTTCCAAGGGTGCTTGAGGTTCTTTTGAGCTTGCCTGATGTCCAATGAAGCTTTCCCAATGCTTACTTTGTTTTGAAGTAGCTTGAATCGTGCTACAGAACTCAACCTGCAAAGCTTTGAAACAAAAATGGCAATGTGTGTTAATGGTGTTACAGCTAGCAATGGAGGTCTGGAATAGTTCAGGTGTGTTGGTTGGAAGGTGTTTGAAGTATCTTTGGGCAAAACGCACGATGAAATTTGATGATGGCTTGCAAAATGCAGAAATGGCCCTGTTTTGCAAGAAAATGGGGATTTTGTGCACAAGGAGTTTTGAGAGGTCAAGGACTCGTGTTTCTGGCTTGCTATGGTGTATGAAACTTGTTTGACAACTTTGTTTTAGTTGGTTTTATCATATGTGAGAGATGCCTTGTGTTTTGCAAGTTTTCTTCTTTTTGAAGCAAGAGTGTCTAAGTTGTCAATGCAGGCTTGTACACTATATCTTGTAAGTTGCATATCTTTCCCTTGATACTTGCAATTTGTGGATTTGATCTTGCCTCAGAGATATGGCCCCATGCCTCAAGGATCTTGGTTTGACATAAAGTGTAACTTTTCAAAAATGGCAATATACCTTTTTCCAAATAGGGATTAGTTTTGTGTGCAATGTCCAAATGGCAAAGATAATGCATTAGCTCAGTGGATTTGCATTCAATTAAGGAGTGTCAAATGGTTTAGAGGCCTGCAAGCTAGTACAAAGCATGCTGATTTGAAAATGCAAGTTGTATGAACATGTATTGGCCATGGATCAAAGTGAGTTTTTGCCAATTCAAGCATTCGATTCTCCATAACCACAAAGGTGTTTGAGGATTTCTTGGACAATTTGGAAAGCTTGCGACATTTACTATAATCCATCTTTGAAATGCAACTTGAAACTCCAAGTGGAACTATGTGAAAAATGGCCAAGAAGAATCGGTCAAAATCCTGCCTAAACTAGGGCAAAATTTCTCTAAGTTAAAAGTTTTAGGTACCCTTGTTCCAAAAATCATAACTTGAGATACAAGCCTCTTTTGAAAAAACTTTGTGAATTAAAGTTGTAGACTTTGTGATGGAATACAACTTTAATGTTTCAAGTTTTGTTTGAATCCAATTGCATCTTGGTGAAAAAATGGGACAAAGTTAGGAAAAAATAAGAAAATTTTATAACTTAGAAAAATTCTAAGTTATGAAATTTTTTCCATTTTAAACCCTAATTTGCATTTTTGGGTTTCTTGATGAACAAGTTTCATAATTTGACATGTCTTGATGAAAAATGACCCTTGGCACTTGATTTTGACCAAAAAGGTAAAAGTTTGACTTTTCAGTATACAGTCAAATTTTGATTAGTTGACTGAAAAATTCATCTGTCAATCCTATGCATTTGAGATCTTTTGAACTTGTTGAATGGGTAAAGACAATGTCATTGAGTCCTTGAGTCCATGGTTGAGCTTGATTTTCCATTGGCTAGGTCAAACAGTCAAAAATTGTCTTTGTACAATCAAAACCCTAAAAATGACCATTTTGCCCTTTTGATGATCTGATCAAATTTCTTGTGGAATTGTGATCCAAACTTGATCAAATGGTTCATATGAGTTCATAATGTTGATGTGGGTCAAATTTCATGAGGTTTGACTGTCAATTGGCCACAGTTGACTTTTTCCCCAATACAGCTGATTTCTAGGTCAACTGTCCAATTGACTGGGCAAAAATTTGAATCAAGGCTTGAAACTTGGTATGGACAAAATTGTGAGTCCAACATGAAGTATGAAAATCAATTTTGGCATTTTTGGTCAAAACATCACTGTGCAAACTCAAACCCTAATTTAGGTCAATAATGCAAGGAGGTGTCTTGAGCAGAGCAAACCCTAACTTGATCTTGAGTTCCAAGAGTCTTGTGATGAAAAATGTTGATGAAATGAGAGGGAAAATTTTGGGGTACAACACAAGGGAAGCAATTTCAGTTTAGTAGGTTACCCTGATTCTGATTTTGCTGGCTGCAAATCAGATAGGAAAAGCACTAGTGGAACATGTCACTTGTTTTCAAACTCTTTAATAAGTTGGCATAGCAAAAAGCAAGTTTCTGTTGCTTTGTCAACTGCTGAAGCTAAATACGTTGAAGCCGGTAGCTGTTGTGCTCAGATCTTATGGCTTAAGTAACAATTACAAGACTACGATATTCAATTAAAACATATTCCAATCAAATGTGACAATACAAGTGCTATAAACCTCACTAAGAATCCAGTTTTACACTCACGCACTAAACACATAGAAATTAGACATCACTTTCTACACGATCATGTTTAAAAGGAGGATGTTACGTTTGAGCATGTTGATACTAAAAATCAACTTGCTGACATCTTTACAAAACCACTTGCAACAGACCTCTTCTTCAACATCCGCCGTGAGCTAGGGATTTTAGATCTCTCATACGTGATGTCCTAAACATATATGTAATTGAAATATATCTATGTCACACCATACTGTTAAGATGTGATTTTTCAGCTTTAGTACGCGTGTTCACTTATCTAATCAAACGAGGTAATATCCTTCATGACTTCACCCTCAATCACCTATAAGTTGATCTAAATGTTCACTGAAAATATCTTCGTATATCTCTTTTACATAAATTGTTTGAATTTGACATATGCAATTTACATCATATCATTAGGCATGCATAACACACTTCAGATAAGTCATTTTTTTGGTATGATACCATATTCCCTTGTTAGCAAGAAACTGTGTAAAAACTACAAAATCTGTCAAAATCCATATTCCCTTGACTCACTCATTTTGTTTCTTTCAAGTGCTTGTATAAATGTCTCTTTCAAACATTTTATCGTGCTTATGTAATCTAACTTTTTATCTGCCAATGCATTACTTTTAACGTGATTACTTTATGTTTACTCTGCTATTTACTCACTTATTGATAACTTTATGCCTGACATTCTGTGTGAATGCCAAGTCCATTAACCGCTGAAATTGTATATAAATTTTCCTATGTGCTGAGTTTCTTGAAAATGTTGATTATTCTCTTTTTGATATGGTCAAAGGGGGAAAAGAAGAGTGTGTCAGTGAAGATTGTGCTTGTATTAGGAAGAAGATACACAAACTCAGGGGGAGCAAGCTTTTTTCATTCACACTATATCACGACACATCATCAGATATTTGCCATCATCAAAAAGGGGGAGTTTGTGAGCAACCCCTTCATAGATTGATTTTGAATGATTGCAAATATAATATAACATGTTTGAATAAGCCAAAATTACATTTCTCTCATAATGCATCATTATGAGTCGACACATCAAGTTTTGTATCGATACATAGCTTTCTGAAGTCCCTGGAATTGTATCTCAAAACTATTATGTATCGATACAAAAGCTTATGAGTCGATACATAACTCTTTGATGATCTTGGAATGTAAATCTAAAAACTGCATGCATCGATACATAAATTTCATGTATCGACACATAATATTTTGATGCCCCTGTAATACTTGTATGAATCGACACAAAACCTTATGTATCGACACAAAACATTCTGATGATCCTGGAAAACATTTTGACACTTATATATATCGATACATAATATCATGTGTCGACTCATACTATGTTTTAAATTCAAAAGTTAAATTTACAATCAGTATGTATCGACACATACACATTATGTATCGACACAAAACATTCTGATGATCCTGGAAAACATTTTGAAACTTATATGTATCAATACATAATATCATGTGTCGACTCATACTATGTTTTAAATTTAAAAGTTAAATTTACAATCAGTATGTATCGACACATACACATTATGTGTCGACGGGTATAAAAGTGTTGGTTCTGTAAAACGCTATAACATGATTTTGTATCGACTCAAAACATAATGTATCGACTCATCCTGTTACATATAACTAACATGAGTCGACACATGACCAACATGCATCGACTCATATCACTTTCTTTTTGACTAACCGTTTTCTGTTATAAATATAAGCAAGCATTTATTTAGAAGCAAGATAGCAACATAGAAGATTGTGTGCAAAACAATTGTGAGCAACCAAAAGCCTTTCATTCCTTCATCTTCATCATCTTCTCAACCATCTTACATTCAACAACAACAAAGAAAATGAAACATCCTTGTTGAATTGAATCAAGCGGTTTGAGATAACGTTCAGCCGTGTATTGAAGAAGTCTAGCTGAGTTGAAGGTTGAAGAGGAAGCTTCAAGAAATAAACCAGAGGGTTTGTCCTTCAAGAACGGGTGTGTTCTTGAGGGTTTTGTCAGTCACGGTCGCACGAGTCAGATTCATCCGTAGCGAGGGGTTTGGAAATCGAAAGGATTTTGAACAAACAGGTCGTGGAAGCGGAGGATCATTCAGTGACTTTGTAGGGAATCTTGATACATCTCATATCAAGTGGTGGTTCTTACAAGAAGAAGAAGATCATAGGGATTTCCTTCTTTCTGTGTAGTGTAACCTTGCTATCAAACATTCAACATATTGATATAAAAGTTCTCAATTTCGATTGTGAAATTGAGAGGGAGACGTACCCACACGTGAGGACGACAGTGGGGAACTTCCTTACCAAACTGCCTGTGTATCGTTCTCTCTTTCTTTCTCTTTACAATTTTACATATTCTATAATTTTGCAATTCAATTGGCGTGCTAAGTTTTACAGTCTAATGATAAACATAGTGGCTCAAACATTTTCACCAAACCACCACTATTAAATCATTATACAAGCATACGCCAAGTGTTTGAAAAAATTCCTATCAAATTTCTAAATTCATTGGAAATACTGTTTTATGATAAGTGCATTGAAATGTCAAGATTTCTGAGTTGTACATTCATCCATTTCATTTAATAAAAATCCATCAAAGTTTTCACATGTCAAGTTTTCTAGTAGTTGGTTCAAAGTAGACGGAATTGATTCAGGACATTGATTTTCGCTGCTTTCAACTCGCTTTGATAAAACAATTTTAAATCATTGAAAAAGTAAGAGGTGATCTATTCACCCCCCCTCTCGATTACTTGCCACACCGTCTAATAAAACACACACGAGAAGTAGTCACCGATCCCTTAGCTGGAATCTCCACGACCATTTCTCTATACATGGAAGACAACATAAGACCCAATCTTTCAACACAATCAGCGGCAATAAAACAATGAGTAGCACCGGTATCAATAATAGTAATTAAAGGCGTACTATTAATGAAACATGTACCTCTGATGAGTCTGTCCTCACTAGCTGACGGGGTCCCAGCTAAAGCAAACACCTTCCCACTGGTTTTCTCTTTCTTTGGTTTCTGACACTGACTACCAATGTGTGCTTCTTCACCACAGTTGAAACAAATCATCTCTTTATGCTTGCATTCAGATACAACATGTCCAGTCTTACCACAACGGGAACACCTCTTCACCTCAGCAGCACACACATTACTCTTATGACCAAGTTTTCCACATTTGAAGCACACCACACTAGCAGGAGCATCTCCCCCACTAGTCCTTTGACTCTGAGCAACTTTCTGTTTACCTTTACCAACTGGGGCATCATAAGGCTTACCATGGTTCTACTGGTGCTTACCCCTATTCTCATTGATAATCTTATAGTGAGCATTATATCCTCTTCATAAATCCCGCAACTATCAATCAAATGAGCAAATACACGAATCTTATGGTATCCAATTGCCTTTTTGATCTCTGGGCGCAACCCGTTCTCAAACTTAATGCACTTTGAAAACTCAGCATATGCCTCACTATAGTGTGGATAAAACTTAGCCAACTCAGAAAACTTTGCAGCATACTCAACAACCAACATACTCCCTTGCTTCAGCTCAAGAAACTCAATTTCCTTCTTACCACGAACGTCTTCAGGAAAATACTTCCTCAGAAATTCCCTACGGAACACAGCCCAAGTGACATTCTCACCTGCAGCTTCCAATCTTTGACAAGTCTCTAACCACCAGTCATCAGCCTCGTCCGCTAGCATATGAGTACCATAACAAACCTTTTGCGCTAAAGTGCAGTCCATCATATGGAAGATTCTCTCAATCTCCTTCAGCCAATCCAACGCTCCGTCAGGATCATGCTTACCCTTGAAGGTAGGCAGACTCTCCCTTTGGAAAGTCGCCAAACTGTGAGATCCAGCATTCTCGTTAGCATTCGGCTGATTCCGCATAGCCTGAGCCATCGCTTGCAAAGCAGCAGCAAGTGCAACATCATTCCTTCCAGCCATCTCAACTTATCTCTACAACATAAACAACAATTAAAATTCAGGTTAACAATACTCAATTGTTAGACAAAACTACAACTCGATGACTTGACTGGACGGACCGACTTGCTTTGATACCACTAATGTAACACCCCATTTCTACCCAATGAGTTAAATAAAATTAGAGTTATAAAAAATTCCAACAAACAAATGGAATGCTACACTTTCGACTTGAAACTACGACATTTAATCATCTATAGTTCAGATACATAACACATGAATTTCGGATGAACCGATAACAACCTGCTTAAACTTTAAAAATAAAAACAACTTTCATTACCACGCAGAGGATTCACAAAAGTCAACTGAAAACACCATAACATCTTATCCAACTCAAACAATTCTAAGACAATAAGTCTTTTAATGAAAAAAACTTAAAAATTCAGCAACATAATGAAAATCAACAATAAAGAAAACATGCGTTCATCCCCCCGAGTGCTACGTATCAGAGCGACAACACGGACTCGAACTAACGAGGGTAACAACTAACCTTCTTGATTACCTGCACGTTACCAACAGAGGGAAACATTCAAACAGAAGGGGTGAGATATCGAACCATATAATCGGATATACAATAAATAATATATTAGAATTAGATCATACAATTCACCACTTCACAACTTTTTATCAATATTTAGCATAATTAATTCATCCACACGGCAACTCAGAATGCAACATGAAATGCAACTCATTTTTATGCACATGCATGTGGTACCAATGGAGCAGAACTCCCAACTTAGAAATTTGCCAATAAATAGAGGCATCAACAAGGCATAAGCCTTCAACTTTATATTTGCCAATCCAGGCCAACTTGACGAGCATCAGCTCCAACATGATATGCTATGTATGCATTAACGACATGAGCGTAATAACAACAACAATAATAATTCAACTTAATTCAACATTGGCCATAAGCCTGCAACTTAACATTTTGCCCATAAATAGAGGCAATGAAATCACATGCAAATTCACATTTTTCAACAAAAATGCCACCCAACAGATCAACCAAAATTACTACAACAAACTGCATAATTATTCGGACTATTCTGGCCAAAATCGGTTAATCAAATATCGGCCAAAAATTCTATTATTTCTACTTTATAAATCCTACGAAATTATTTATTAAAGATATTAAATCCTTATTATTAAATATTTTGTATTTGTAAACCGGAATGTAGTAGCTACAATATTGTAAGCAATTTCATCTAAATACTACTTCAAAATTTGCTACAGTAAGCAAGTATTGTCTCTAAATGCCACTTCATAATGACGCTACAGTATGCAAGCCATATGCCTATTAAACCTTACTCCTTAAATTTCGCTACAGTAGCAAAACAAATGATCCTCCTAAATACCACCTCACCTTACGCTACAGTAGCAAGCAAGTACCATTGCTTTTCAATACTACTACATAAATTCGCTTCTATATACAAGCCATTAAATATTAATTCAATTCATTGCTACAGTATTGCAATTTAACTCTCCTACATACTACTTCATCCTGCGCGCTACAGTAGCAAGTAATACCACTCCTAAACACCACTTCATTCTTGTACCGTTACAGCAAGCATATGTCTTTTATGCTACTTCATTCTTTTCAACACTAAAATATTCAAAAACAATTAAGTGTTATTCTTTTCATTGCGCTACAGTATTGTAAAATAATCACTTCTACATGCTACTTCCTAATTGGCGCTGCAGTATTCAATTAAGTGCCATCAATTATTTCCATTTTATGCGCTACTGTCTAGCAAAATAAATGCCTTTAAGTGTTGATTCAATTTACGCTACAGCAGTAAGCCATCACTTTTAAGTACCCTATCATGTAGCGCTACAGTATGCGAACTAAGGGATTTTGCAAAAAAAATGCTAAGGCACTTAAATATATGTATTATCTAATTATATTGGGTCCTAAATCATCTCTCAATTTCATCAATATACCAATTTCAAACACACTAGAAATAAACTTTCATAACCCAAATTCACATACTATTAATTATACACCCTATTATAGAGTCAGAACCCCACCCTTACCTTGGATTAAGAGCAGCTCTAAGAGACTTCGATCGAATTTTTGGGGAAAATGACACTTGAAGAAATTTCCTCTTGTTCTTCTTCTCTTCTCCCAAACCCTATTTTCCTCTTTTTCTTCTCTTCCTGATACAATAATACTCTCTTCTATTCTTCTAATTCTATTTCTAATATAATATTTATATTTTATTTAATCCTAAAAAAAACTCAAATGGGCCTAAAAGACATACCCCTCTATTACTACACAACACCATCAATTAAGCCCAAATTCATAATTAAGCTTAAAAATAAAATAACACCTTAACTTAATTCCACCAAATTAAATCCGATTAATTATTATTCCAACTTAATAAAATAATTCCGAATTCGACGATAAAAAATTGAATTAATAAAAAAATATTCAAAAATATTTAATTAAATAAATAATTAAATACCGGGGCGTTACAAGTTGCCCGGTGTCGAGCAGAACGAAGCAAAGCCGTCGGCTAGAGTTTTTGGTTGAGCGACCTTCAATCCAGGTAGGGGTGGGGTTCTGACCTTATAATGGGATTTATGATGTGTATTGCGTGGAAATTGGTCGATTTATGATTATGGTGCGTGGATGTTTCTGAATTGCTATTGAAGTTTCCCGTTATTCATGTTGTGGCCATTGGGAAGATGTCCGTTCTGTTATGTTATGGACGTTTTGTGTTATCTACATGACTGCTCGATAGAGTCGATGAGTAGGTTAGTATAGATTGTTGCCTGTTATTGTGGCCGTTAGGTTATTGTGGTTGTTATGATGGCGTTGCCGTTACGATGTTGTAGTGGTTCGAGCAGTTGACAGGAAGTTAGGAATTATCGTTGTAGTCGGTCTTGTATAATGAATGAATCTGTTGATAGGAATATAGTTGCCCATTGTTGTGTTATTCCGAGCGGTTGGCCGGGAGTTATGAATTATAGTGGTGTGGTCATTAAGATGTTGTATTGTGCTGGTGTTGTTGGTCGAATTAGTGGTCGGGGAGGATACTGAATAAGTAGGTATCAAGCGACATTTTAGGCTGCAAGGCGTGTCGGGAATTATGTGTTAGATTTTCGAGCAGAGTTAGATTGCAGGACATGTCGAGGAGCATAGGTTGGTCGTTACCCTATTTTCCCCTGTGCGTGTCGAGGAGTATAGATTATTCGTTAGGCTGTCCTAGTTGTTATGCATGTCGAGGGGCACCTAGTTCCCTATCCCTTTTTGCCCGTACATGCTGTGTTTCTATCGTTACCCGTGCTGTGTGAAATTATTGTTAAGTTGTTGTTTGATTATGTTAATGACTGAATCATGGATTTATGTGATAGGCTTATGGCCAATGTTGATTTATGTTGGGTTGTTGTGATGTTGTGAATTTTTGTTGATAATGCAAAGTTGCAGGGAATTTACATGATGATGAATTACCTCTATTTACTGGTAATAATGGTGATGTGGGCTTATGCCTTGCGAAGATGATGATTGTTATGAGTATGTGATAGTGCATTCATATACATTTGCATACTCTGTGATGGTCTGGATTGGCAAACTGCAAAGAAGACTTATGTCTTGTTGATGTCTCTATTTATTGGAATATTTTAAGATGGGAGTTCTGCTCCAATGGTACCACATGCATTTGCATAGTATTGAGTCGCATTCCAAGTAGTATGATTGAGCTGTTTTGTTGATGAATTAATTGTTGTATTTTGTTGATAGCCTGTTGTGATTGTTGTTGTTTATAATTTGTGAAGTGGTGATTTTTGCATGAACTGATTCCAATATAATATTTATCATACGTTCTATTATAATGTTCGATATCTCACCCCTTCTGTTTGAATGTTACCCTTATGTTGGTAACGTGTAGGTGTGATCGGTGGATCTGGAACTGACTGTTTAACGCTGGTTCGCGAAATGTCGCGGAAGCAAGAGTCGCCACCGTCTTTTATTTTCTCCAAATGGAAAGGACAAAAGCACAGAAAAATTCCTTAAAGAGATTGCTCTCGGTTCGGGAGGTAGATTATAGAAAGGGAAGGTGTTAGCACCCTTTCTATCCATGGTTATCCATGGGCTCTTAGATACTTGCTCATTTGTGTTTTCAAAAAATGGTTTGTTTGCTTTTCAATTGTGGGTTTAAAAAAAGTTTCTTTGAAAATTCCAGTTCGACTCTTGTATCGGTCCTCAAGAGTGTTTGAAAAATTGCTTTCGAAAGCTTTTTGAAAAGGTGTCGGTGTGAAAAGTATTTTTTTGATTTGTTTGAAATTTAGAGCAAGTATCTAGAGTCGTCTACCTACCCTAAGGAATTCGTCTGTGTAAATATCCTTTAAAGTAGTGCCATCCCACCATTGAGAGGTAAGTAGCACCACCGTTGGAGGTGTTCGGGTCAATTCGAGGTTCGGGACATGGTGATCACCAGAGCAATGGGAAGACACCTTAGAAGCTACCCTCATGCCAGGTTCCCGGATCATGAGGACTTACTAAAACATCCTCTACTCGACGATCACCTTTCGAGGCAAGGCAACAGTGAGGCGTACCCTAGGGGTGGTGTGTGATTTGTGTGTCGTTTTCATTTATTTTTTGTCTTTTGTCATGTTATTGGTGATCTAGCGTTTGTTTTTTATTTTTGTCCATACATTCTTTCATGCCTTGATTAACAATTAAAAAGTGCGAGAAGTAAAAGATTCCAAGCTATTATAAAAGGCGCGGGTCCACATCGCCAAAATTTCTCGAATCCGATTTGACAGAAAAGTAAAGAATTAAAAGTACGAGAAGTTAATTACAAGGCTTCGGGAGAGATACATCAAAATTATAAAGAATAAAAATAAATGTGCGAATTAAGAATTAAACGAGGGCGTTGGACCCTTTTTGACTAAATTAAATTAAAGGATTATTAAATTAATTAAAAAAGAGATTTGTTTTTGGTATTTTTTGTTTTATGTTTAATGGGAAAAAATTAATTAAAATTAAACCTAATTCTAGTTGTTTTTAATTTATTAAGAAAACATTGAATTTTAACCTAAAATTAACCCTAATTAATTTACATGCAATTTAAATTAAAAAAATAAATATTTAATTATTTAATCATTTATGAAAGAAAAATAAAAAGGAATAAAAAATTAATTAAACCCTAATTCTACCATTTTTTAGATTTTTATTATGAAAAGATTATAATTAACCCTAATTAATTTACTAAATGAATTAATATAATTTATTTATGAAAATACTAAAAATAAAAATGTTTATTATTTTCTAGCTTTTTCTGATTTTTTTGTGTTTTATGTATTACTGTAAAAAATAATTAAATTAAAAGAATTAATTGAAATAAAAAATATAAAAAGAGAAAAGAGATGCAAACCTAAGGGGGTCTGCCCCTGATTTGGAGGTGTATTGTTTAGCAATTTGGCCCAAGATTCTAAGGCCCTTTTGACTTTTTCCAGGCAGCGTGTGATGCATTGACTAGGGTCCAATATACTCTCCAATTCATGGCCTTTGATCTGATGCTCTGGGACACGTGGACGTTGGATTTTGAAGATGCATGATACGCTCCAGTCTTGAAACTGCATGGGAATATTGATTGCAAAATAATATGGGAATAATGAAGACCTGGGGCTCGAACCCAGGTCATGAACGTTATCAACAACTGTACCTACCACTGAACCAATTCACGCGCTTTTAACATATAATAACGAATAAATATTATAAAAGAAAATTGGTCAGTAGCTTAAAAAACGCGCGCAGAATTTGAACGATCCAACCAACGCCTTCCACCTCATCGTCCTCTTCGTTGGGTTTATTTTTTCCTGAAACAAGAACAAACTAGCAACGGTTTTCAAACGTTGCCATAGATGCCATATTAGAAAATAGCGAATAGGCCATAAGGCCTCATAAATTGAGCGCGAGGGTGGCTTTGTCTTCGTCCAAGTGCGCTGATCATGACCATGGCATCGTGGTAGGCTAATTTTACACTATCTGAAAACGCCCAATTCACAGTTCTGCAAACCCTAGAATTTGATAATGGTGAAATCGTATATAGCATGCAAAAACTCAATCAAGATAGATGGTTAGCTTCAGAATCACACAAGGAATATGAATTAAATATTAAAAAGTGCTAAATGTGCATGAATTGAGATGCACGATTATAAAAAATTTTCGGTACAGATGAGATTGTTCTCACGTTTCTGGGCACAAAAGCTTGTGGTTTTGGATGCAACTCCTTTCTATGAAGCCTTAGCAAGCTAATGAAATCCAAATCGTGCCTTGAATCACCCTAGAATTAGGTTTTCAGTTTTGAGTTTTCTTGCAAAAATTTCAAGTTTGTGAATGGAGTTTCTGCGCAGCTCAGTGTATTTTTGCATTAGGTTTGTGTTCAGGCTTAAGTATAGAGTGAATTAGGTCAAATAAAACAATCCAAATCCTTGGCATTCATGGTTTGAGAGATTTGATTTTCAAAGATCTTTTTTCAATATTTTCCATGCTATTTTGTACCAATCATGATCAATTCTCTTCAAATCTTTCCATATTTGATTATGCACGAATTATTGAGTATATTTCATGCACAAAAAGATTGAAAAACTTAGGTTAAATATTTTTCATGTATTTAATTGATTTAAATGAATTATTATTAATAAAAATTCAAATAAATAAATGAAAAATGAAGAAATACTTCCCTTTGGGCCAAGTGGTCGTGCACATGCCTTGGATAATGAATTGTGGAAGAAAAATAGGCCCATTAGCAATTTTAGGTCATTTGAACCAATGTTGACTTTTCAAAATATCCAAAAATTTCCCAACTTCCACAAGGCATAACTTGCTCCATTTTTAAGCTTTGCTCATGTTCTTGGACATTTTGGAAAGGTCTTTGAGTCCTCTAACCAATGTCTTTGGTCCCATGTCATTTTGATTTGCCAATCTCAAGTTATGGCCTTTGACTTAAAGTCCCATTTTGTTGACTTTTGAAAATGACCTATAATGTTGAAATTGATAACTTTTTGTGAGAACATTTCTTGGACTTGAAGTATGAAGATGAGTTGTAGGAAATGTCTTTCTATTCAAAATGAGCTTTGGATGGAATTTTTCTGATAATCCATGTGAAAGTTATGCCCTGGTCAGTTTACAGTTGACTTTTTCAGCTGTCCAAATAAGGAAACTTTTGCATCTTGATGATTTTTGAGCCAAGCTTTGAGAATCATGATCAAGCATTGATCAAATGATGTTTGTGGCTTCAAAATGAGATGTTGACCAAAAATTTGAACTTTTGACTGCCAAATGACCATTTTGCCCCTGCAGTTGACTGTAGTGCAATTAGGGTTTTGACTGTGCAATTTTGTGCTGAAAGTCTTGAAACTTGATATGAGGATTCTTGACCATATTTGTAGGCATGTGAGACTTGATTGGACCTTTGGAAACTTCATTTTTTTGATCAGAACACAAACCCTAATTTTGACTACTTAAGAGGCCCTTGAACTGTGCAACCCTTGGGGAATTTTGAAGCTTTGACTTGGCAAATCTTTGAAGAATATGGGAGGGCAAATTTTGGGGTACAACAGTTGCCCCTGTTCAATCTTCTTAGACCTGAGGATGCAGATTGGCTGACGTGCCTTTCGTAATCCGAGGGTGGAAGATGATTGAACACTAGAGTGCCCAGAAATTTGCGCTCACATAGTAACAGTGTGATGGGAATGGGCTTACAGATTCCATTTGGAGATTGATGGATAGGATGATGGGCTTATAGATGCCATCTGGATGTTGATCGCGTAAGGGATTCCTTAGCGAGAACTTGCGTACCTGCAAAACAGAAAATGATTACCTGACATGTTGCAGGAGCTGTTTTCAGATGCTTGGTATAGATGTGTCCTGACTGGTTACAGGAGCTGGATCTGGAGCTTCAAACGGTGATGAATGAACCAGGGATAGTTACTACCTCAACAGGAACGGTGAGAGAACCTTGGGTGGCTTTAACCTTAACAGCAATCGTTGAGAAAGTCTTGGGGTTACTACCTCCGCAGGATCGGGAAGAGAACCAATAGGCAATTATAATCTCAAAAGCGGACGTTTGAGAAAAACCTGGAATGGAATTATCGTCTCCGCACCGTTGGGGAGAGAACCATAGGAAATTATAATCTCAAAAGCGGACGTTTGAGAAAAACCTGGGTTGGAATTATCATCTTCGCACCGTTAGGGAGAGAACCATAGGAAATTATAATCTCAAAAGCGGACGTTTGAGAAAAACCTGGGTTGGAATTATCATCTCCGCACCGTTGGGGAGAGAACCATAGGAAATTATAATCTCAAAAGCGGACGTTTGAGAAAAACCTAAAATGGATTTATCATCTCCGCACCGCTGGGGAGAGAACCATAGGAAATTATAATCTCAAAAGCGGACGTTTGAGAAAAACCTGGGATGGAATTATCATCTCCGCACCGTTGGGGAGAGAACCATAGGAAATTATAATCTCAAAAGCGGACGTTTGAGAAAAACCTGGGATGGAATTATCATCTCCGCACCGCTGGGGAGAGAACCATAGGAAATTATAATCTCAAAAGCGGACGTTTGAGAAAAACCTGGGATGGAATTATCATCTCCGCACCGCTGGGGAGAGAACCATAGGAAATTATAATCTCAACAGCGGACGTTTGAGAAAAACCTGAAATGGAATTATCATCTCCACACCGTTGGGGAGAGAACCATAGGAAATTATAATCTCAACAGCGGACGTTTGAGAAAAACCTGAAATGGAATTATCATCTCCACACCGTTGGGGAGAGAACCATAGGAAATTATAATCTCAAAAGCGGACGTTTGAGAAAAACCTGAAATGGAATTATCATCTCCACACCGTTGGGGAGAGAACCATAGGAAATTATAATCTCAAAAGCGGACGTTTGAGAAAAACCTTTGATAACTTCTACTGAGTCTTCATCAGAAAAATCTGTTTGGGGTCGATTTAACTGGACTAGAGAAGGCCTTGGACTGGATAAGAAATAGAGAATCTTAGGGTCGATTAACTGAACCGGTCTAGGTCTTGGAATGTCTTCAACTGGGTTTTTATCAGAAAAATCTGTTTGGGGTCGATTTAACTGGACCAGAGAAGGCCTTTGACTGGATAAGAAATCTTTGGAGTCGATTAACTGAACCGGTCTAGGTCTTGGAATGTCTTCAACTGGGTCTTTATCAGAAAAATCTGTTTGGGGTCGATTTAACTGGACCAGAGAAGGCCTTTGACTGGATAAGAAATCTTTGGAGTCGATTAACTGAACCGGTCTAGGTCTTGAAATATGATTGAGAATTTAACTGAATCTTTCCTGAAAGGTAAAGGTCAGTCATATGCAATGCATGATATGGACCAAACAATGATGTTCTCAACATAAATGGGATTTGTAAGATATGATGCGTCTATGCATGCTATAATGATGTATGAGACTGTTGAGGAATGAATGTTTTCGTCTAGGAAAGTAAATCCTTGACGGGTGCCGGGAAGTCACTCCTGGGCTGATGTTGGAGAATAGATTTTTGCTTCCGCTAGGGGTGATAATTGCAAGAATACCGGTGGGAGAAGATGACTCCGTTGGGGAATAGACTTGGCGAATGGAATATTCCTGCGGGGAGGAAAGTAATCTGACGATCTTGCTGGGAAGCAATACTCTGTGGGGAGAGGGATACTTAGTTGAGTGTTGATAATACCTTGCTGGGGATACTCTTGTTGTATCAGAAGTGTTGAATAGACTTCGCTGAGGATAAGAAGACTTCGTCGAGGACGCTCTTTCCGTGGCTTTCGGCTGAGGATAACCCAGTTATATCCTAGTAAGGAAATAACTCTTTGAATAAAGCCGGGCGACGCGTTCGTGCTCTGCGAGGGTAAGCTTCCAGAATCTACTGGGGATAAGCTTACTGCTTGGGGAGGTGGATTCCAACTTTCCTGGGGAAGTGGATTAGACTCTCCTGGGGAAGTTTTGAACTGCGGGGGAAGTGATTCCTTTGAATGTTTGATATACTGCCGGGGAAAATGGTTCCTTTGAATGCTTGATATTCCTCCGGGGAACAATCTTTAGACCAAGACTGCCGGGGATGCTTGTTAAGAATATATATGCTGCCGGGGAATGTTGAGATCTGCTGGTGGATACCCAACTTCTTTAAGGTTTGATAATATAGCTTGCTTGGGGAGAGTGCACTGACTTGCTGGCTCACTCTCTGGGGGATTAAGATATCTGGTTACGTTCTTCCGCTGAATCCATCTTGGTACCCTGGAGGACAGAACAATTAGATTGCTTTTAGACAACTCTTTATTGCCCCTGTTTCTAAGGTGGGAGAGGAAGACCTGTGAGGTGCTGATAGCTTGCTGATGGACAGACCTACTTCTGGTAGGCAGGTGACAAGATGACATAGTCGTACGCTTTGATCCCTAACTTTTGCCTGGACCGCCCTTTCGGGTTTTCGGTCCATCGGGATACCCATTTTTGCCCAAGCCGCCTTTGTAGGTTTTCGACTTGCCGGGTGTACAAATTTTTTTCATTTCATCCCTCATTTTGCCCGAACCCTTTTGGTTCGCCGGGAAGCCCTTACTTTTGCCTAGGTATGTCAACCTAGCGGGTCTTTGGTTATGTGTAGCATCTTTTCGACTATGTCCGTTCTCAGAAAGTAGGGAGTTGCCCCTGTTAGAAGTGTTTTGCCATGCCACCAGAAGGTATTTGATCAGGAAAGATTTGTTGTTGGAATGCCCCAAGTGACTCAGGCGGAGATTTGCCCCAGGCTATTTGGCCTTTTGAGAGATTCTCCGAATCTTGATTGGATTGCCCCAGATGATGGACAATGATTAGGCCATGCCCCTTGATTGGAAGTACTTCTGTTCATTAGGCATTCGTCGTGCGAATTTCTATGCTGTTCAAACAAAAGTCATATGCAAACAAAGTTATGTTAAAAATGCAAAGCTTATGTCGGTCCTGAAGATTTTGAAAATGCATTCTTTTTCATAAAACAAATGAATGTTTGTAAAACGTGATGTCAACTCGTTATTTTATTGCGAGCCTTAAGGAGTCAGGATACCTTTCAGCACAATATGCTTTCGAACTAACCCTTGCTTCAGCTAGGACTTTTAAGGGTTGTAACGTGGCCTGGTTCACGGTTTAAGAAACAAAGGATAAAGGCTCAAATTTTATTTGTACCCACCCGCTCTTCGTGATGTTCTCCAAACCTAAACTCAGTTGATCATATGTTAGACCTTGTTTGAGTCTTTACTTTGATATACCGTTGATGATTCAGATATTGATGATTTATTTTGAATAGGAAGTCATTTCTTTTTGTTGAGGGTTTGGGTGACCTATTTCTTTTTTGATTTTGCTATCCCTAAATTTTGCCTGAACTGTTTCCTTTGTGATTACAGTCAGCGGGATGTCCCAGTTTCGTAAGTCCCCTTTATAGGTTTTGACTTTTTGGGCTTTTTATTTATGATTTTTTTGATAATGACTGCTTGTCCTTATGATTATTCTGAACCATCACTGTCTTTTGTTTTGTAAGGACTTCTTTGGTGCCATTTGTTATGCACTTGGATCAACTGAGAGAACTACCCTGCCCCAGGTTATGATGATGGGTTTTGAATTTCGAAAAGAAAAACTCCTACTTCTTTGGCTCAGAGGGGTTGACGAGGGATTATCATCCTTATAACTCCAGTGTTTAGGGATTGAAACAATGCCTGTACCTCATCAGCGGGGTCTGTTCAAAAGCATACTGTAAAGATCATGGTATCGTTTTCGTCATCCTCCCTTAAGAGGCTTGGAATTATTATTTAAGAGTTGATCATCAGAAAAAAATATGAAAATAATTTACATTTAGTGAATACGAATATATTGTTTCAGAACAGATACATGCGATGCATTAATGAAATAACAATGTTTAACATGAGTAAATGTTTGAACAAAAGAGAATTGCAACTTGAACATTCGAATGAACAAAAATTTCTCAATCCTAGCCATGTTTTGGCAAGGGAGCAATGATCACGTGGGGAGTCTTGGGTACTTCAAACTGAATCTCTCCAGCGTCGATCATGTCTTGAATCTTGTTTTTGAGAGGCCAGCAGTTGTCCGTAGTATGCCCCGGGCTATCAGAATGGTATGCGCACCTATCGTTGGGATGATAGTTAGGAGCAGAAGTGTTTGGATTCCGGAGAGGAGCCCTTAAGGTGATCAGCCCTGCCTCCAACATTTGTTGTAGTGCTTGATCCAGCGACATATTGATCTTGGTGAACTGCCTTTTAGGCTTGTCTGGTTTGCTCTGATCAGCCCGTTGTTCTGGGCGAGGTCGTTGTTGGACCTGTGAAGTAATAGCAGCTTGGAGGGGCCCAAACCTTTGACTTCTTGGAAGTTGATTATTTACTGGGTCCCTGACTCGGGCTGGTTGCTTCATGTCTTGATGAAGCTGACTGATCGTGGCCCTCAGCTCTCCTTGCTCCTGAGCTAAACCTTGAATGAGGGCCCTTTGCCCCAGCATCTGGGTTTTCAATGTGTCTACCTCAGCTTGTAGACGTTTCAGCTGTTCGTCCTTGTCATCTTTAGGACTCTTTCTGATCAGATTCCCCATGAGGAGTGTCCTCAGCTCTTCCTGCCCCTTGGATAGGCTTAGGAAGATCTCTTTGAACTGAGTCTCTTGAGTGTGAAGGGCCTGGTTATCTTGTTGTGAAGCCATTGCCGAAATAAACAGCGAGATGGTAAGTGACCTGCAACAAGGATACCTGTTATGCAATGATGTGTATGACATGCAATGTTTTCAAGGATCTCGCGGGGTAAACAAGAAAATTTGTTAGCATTTGGATCCAGTAGCTTGATTGGAAGAACTTCATATTTGTTGAGAGTCTTTCTTCCAAGGGTCAAAGGCTCACCATATCAAGTGGGTCATAGCCCCTACCTTTAGTCATCATGTCTGATTTTGATTTCTAACCAACCTCGGTTAGGGGAACCTTCTTCAAGAGTCAGAGCTCACCATATCAAGTGGGTCATAGCCCCTGACAACCTTGGCTAGAGGAAAATAAATCCTCTTTGCCCCTTGCTAGACAATTTGATTCACCATGACCTGCATCACAAGCCCTTGAGATCCTTGAAATGGATTAGGATGTATGCAATGGTATGATGTCATGATGCATGGGGTAACATGAATAAACCCTGTTATGAGCCCTTATTAAGGACTATAAACAGAAACCTGCAAGAAACTCAAGTAAAACCTGTCATGAGTCCCAGTTAAGGACTAAAAAACAAAACCTGCAAGAAACTCGGTAAACCCTGTTATGAGTCCCTATTAAGGACTATAAACCAAAACCTGTAAGAAACTTAGTATACCCTGTTATGAGTCCCGATTAAGGACTATAAACAAAACCTGCAAGTAGTTCATGTGTCAGGTAACAAGCATGCAAGTAGTCAAGTACGAAGGCACACAAGTCACACCGGACAAGCCCTTAGAGTTTAAGGCCAGCATGGGGTCTGGGTATTACCCTCTTGAAGTTGGTTGGTTCAACCTGTCCTATTAGAAGTAACCGGGTTCTAAGGGTCCCAACATCACTGGATTGCTTTCATTGTTCATCGTTTCGATTTAGCCACTGAACTGGCGACCGAAATATTCCAGGAAAGCAACCCTCAATTGAGTGTAGTATCGAGTATCAACCAACCTCGGACTGCACCAAAGTCAGTTATCTCACTACCCTAAAGAGGCCAAGATAGTTCAATTAAGGTTCCTAAGGTCAGTTGATGCTTCACGACACCACGCGGAGGCCCCGTACGCTCCTTGACTGAACTCAAGGGTTACCGGTACACACCAAAGTGCCACATCAATGTAGCAGACTGCTTCAACCATGTCGGTATACCCCGCACAGTTCCCTCACAGCCTTGTTGCTACTTTCTAAGAAGGTATCCCCCAGATCCGGGTTAGGATCTATAGAACTCCCAAGACAGTACCCACAATTTAAAGCAAACAATTCAGACAATTGAAAACACAAGTGATCTTAGTCCTAAGGTACACCTCACTTTAAAATAATTCCCCAGCAGAGTCGCCAGTTCTGTGATCGGTGGATCTGGAACTGACTGTTTAACGCTGGTTCGCGAAATGTCGCGGAAGCAAGAGTCGCCACCGTCTTTTATTTTCTCCAAATGGAAAGGACAAAAGCACAGAAAAATTCCTTAAAGAAATTGCTCTCGGTTCGGGAGGTAGATTATAGAAAGGGAAGGTGTTAGCACCCTTTCTATCCATGGTTATCCATGGGCTCTTAGATACTTTCTCATTTGTGTTTTCAAAAAATGGTTTGTTTGCTTTTCAATTGTGGGTTTAAAAAAAGTTTCTTTGAAAATTCCAGTTCGACTCTTGTATCGGTCCTCAAGAGTGTTTGAAAAATTGCTTTCGAAAGCTTTTTGAAAAGGTGTCGGTGTGAAAAGTATTTTTTTGATTTGTTTGAAATTTAGAGCAAGTATCTAGAGTCGTCTACCTACCCTAAGGAATTCGTCTGTGTAAATGTCCTTTAAAGTAGTGCCATCCCACCATTGAGAGGTAAGTAGCACCACCGTTGGAGGTGTTCGGGTCAATTCGAGGTTCGGGACATGGTGATCACCAGAGCAATGGGAAGACACCTTAGAAGCTACCCTCATGCCAGGTTCCCGGATCATGAGGACTTACTAAAACATCCTCTACTCGACGATCACCTTTCGAGGCAAGGCAACAGTGAGGCGTACCCTAGGGGTGGTGTGTGATTTATGTGTCGTTTTCATTTATTTTTTGTCTTTTGTCATGTTATTGGTGATCTAGCGTTTGTTTTTTATTTTTGTCCATACATTCTTTCATGCCTTGATTAACAATTAAAAAGTGCGAGAAGTAAAAGATTCCAAGCTATTACAAAAGGCGCGGGTCCACATCGCCAAAATTTCTCGAACCCGATTTGACAGAAAAGTAAAGAATTAAAAGTACGAGAAGTTAATTACAAGGCTTCGGGAGAGATACATCAAAATTATAAAGAATAAAAATAAATGTGCGAATTAAGAATTAAACGAGGGCGTTGGACCCTTTTTGACTAAATTAAATTAAAGGATTATTAAATTAATTAAAAAAGAGATTTGTTTTTGGTATTTTTTGTTTTATGTTTAATGGGAAAAAATTAATTAAAATTAAACCTAATTCTAGTTGTTTTTAATTTATTAAGAAAACATTGAATTTTAACCTAAAATTAATCCTAATTAATTTACATGCAATTTAAATTACAAAAATAAATATTTAATTATTTAATCATTTATGAAAGAAAAATAAAAAGGAATAAAAAATTAATTAAACCCTAATTCTACCATTTTTTAGATTTTTATTATGAAAAGATTATAATTAACCCTAATTAATTTACTAAATGTATTAATATAATTTATTTATGAAAATACTAAAAATAAAAATGTTTATTATTTTCTAGCTTTTTCTGATTTTTTTGTGTTTTATGTATTACTGTAAAAAATAATTAAATTAAAAGAATTAATTGAAATAAAAAATATAAAAAGAGAAAAGAGATGCAAACCTAAGGGGGTCTGCCCCTGATTTGGAGGTGTATTGTTTAGCAATTTGGCCCAAGATTCTAAGGCCCTTTTGACTTTTTCCAAGCAGCGTGTGATGCATTGACTAGGGTCCAATATACTCTCCAATTCATGGCCTTTGATCTGATGCTCTGGGACACGTGGACGTTGGATTTTGAAGATGCATGATACGCTCCAGTCTTGAAACTGCATGGGAATATTGATTGCAAAATAATATGGGAATAATGAAGACCTGGGGCTCGAACCCAGGTCATGAACGTTATCAACAACTGTACCTACCACTGAACCAATTCACGCGCTTTTAACATATAATAACGAATAAATATTATAAAAGAAAATTGGTCAGTAGCTTAAAAAACACGCGCAGAATTTGAACGATCCAACCAGCGCCTTCCACCTCATCGTCCTCTTCGTTGGGTTTATTTTTTCCTGAAACAAGAACAAACTAGCAACGGTTTTCAAACGTTGCCATAGATGCCATATTAGAAAATAGCGAATAGGCCATAAGGCCTCATAAATTGAGCGCGAGGGTGGCTTTGTCTTCGTCCAAGTGCGCTGATCATGACCATGGCATCGTGGTAGGCTAATTTTACACTATCTGAAAACGCCCAATTCACAGTTATGCAAACCCTAGAATTTGATAATGGTGAAATCGTATATAGCATGCAAAAACTCAATCAAGATAGATGGTTAGATTCAGAATCACACAAGGAATATGAATCAAATATTAAAAAGTGCTAAATGTGCATGAATTGAGATGCACGATTATAAAAAATTTTCGGTACAGATGAGATTGTTCTCACGTCTCTGGGCATAAAAGCTTGTGGTTTTGGATGCAACTCCTTTCTATGAAGCCTTAGCAAGCTAATGAAATCCAAATCGTGCCTTGAATCACCCTAGAATTAGGTTTTCAGTTTTGAGTTTTCTTGCAAAAATTTCAAGTTTATGAATGGAGTTTCTGCGCAGCTCAGTGGTTTTTTGCATTAGGTTTGTGTTCAGGCTTAAGTATAGAGTGAATTAGGTCAAATAAAACAATCCAAATCCTTGGCATTCATGGTTTGAGAGATTTGATTTTCAAAGATCTTTTTTCAATATTTTCCATGCTATTTTGTACCAATCATGATCAATTCTCTTCAAATCTTTCCATATTTGATTATGCACGAATTATTGAGTATATTTCATGCACAAAAAGATTGAAAAACTTAGGTTAAATATTTTTCATGTATTTAATTGATTTAAATGAATTATTATTAATAAAAATTCAAATAAATAAATAAAAAATGAAGAAATACTTCCCTTTGGGCCAAGTGGTCGTGCACATGCCTTGGATAATGAATTGTGGAAGAAAAATAGGCCCATTAGCAATTTTAGGTCATTTGAATCAATGTTGACTTTTCAAAATATCCAAAAATTTCCCAACTTCCACAAGGCATAACTTGCTCCATTTTTAAGATTTGCTCATGTTATTGGACATTTTGGAAAGGTCTTTGAGTACTCTAACCAATGTATTTGGTCCCATGTCATTTTGATTTGCCAATCTCAAGTTATGGCCTTTGACTTAAAGTCCCTTTTTGTTGACTTTTGAAAATGACCTATAATGTTGAAATTGATAACTTTTTGTGAGAACATTTCTTGGACTTGAAGTATGAAGATGAGTTGTAGGAAATGTCTTTCTCTTCAAAATGAGCTTTGGATGGAATTTTTCTGATAATCCATGTGAAAGTTATGCCCTGGTCAGTTTACAGTTGACTTTTTCAACTGTCCAAATAAGGAAACTTTTGCATCTTGATGATTTTTGAGCCAAGCTTTGAGAATCATGATCAAGCATTGATAAAATGATGTTTGTGGCTTCAAAATGAGATGTTGACCAAAAATTTGAACTTTTGACTGCCAAATGACCATTTTGCCCCTGCAGTTGACTGTAGTGCAATTAGGGTTTTGACTGTGCAATTTTGTGCTGAAAGTCTTGAAACTTGATATGAGGATGCTTGACCATATTTGTAGGCATGTGAGACTTGATTGGACCTTTGGAAACTTCATTTTTTTGATCAGAACACAAACCCTAATTTTGACTGCTTAAGAGGCCCTTGAACTGTGCAACCCTTGGGGAATTTTGAAGCTTTGACTTGGAAAATCTTTGAAGAATATGGGAGGGCAAATTTTGGGGTACAACAGTAGGTAATCCAAAGTGAAGGCAGTTTACCTTCAGTAGTTCGAGTCGGTGTCATTGCTATGATACTTAACACTCGGGGGGATGAACACTTATTGCTTTAGTATTTGTTATTTCAGTTGACTGAACTTTAAGTTGATTGTTGTTAAGTACTTGTTATTCATAAGTTGTTTTCATGTTGGATAAATATGTTATTATAACTCTGCTACGTAGTTGTTCAAGTTGTTGGTTTAAAAGATTAATTTATTTTGCTGTTGGTTCATCCGAAGTTTTAAAGTGTTATGTATCCATGTTGAATGAAATGGTTTTTAAGTTGAATTTGTGGCATCCTGATTCAGTTGTGGAATTTTATAACTCTGATTTACATTTATATTGTCGGATAGAATTGGGGTGTTACAACACCGCTTCCTTGTCTTTCTCTAAATTAAGACCAAAGAAATCTCTTTTAACTTTCCGATCATCATGGCCGACCAACACAATAACGGATACGAGAATGTTCACTTCACCGATGTCGGTAATAACAACAATAACAACGAGGCCAGTGTTCATCAAAAAGATAGCAGGGATAGAATGACAGCCTCCTCCTCCACTCGTGAGCATCCTATCGACAACCCTCACCGACAGGTGGAGTAACCCGTAGTGTATCAAGAAATCCCGGTGCATACCAATGCTGATCCCATGATCCAGGCCTTGTTCGCGGTGATCAATCAGACCAACTACATGATCTTCATGCAGGGAAAACAAATCGGAATGTTGGAGAAGACCCACCGGTCATGCTCCCCCAGAAGACACTGAAGACATGACTCTCGTAACATGTAATCACGATGAAGAGAGCCCCGTTCACAATCTCCCCCGCGGAGACATCAACGGGAGGAATCACAAAGCTCCTCTCCTCATTGTACTGGGCGAGGCCCTCGACTAGAGAGTATGAGTACAACTTCAATACAATGTGTTTTTGTATGATATCAAAATCGGGAAAGATGGCACGTCGGTAAAATGGATGATATCTCTATGTCTTATGGCACTCCTATGTATTATAGGTCTTAGAAATCATCAAAACATACTTTGAAATTGACCAAACACATTGAAAAATAATTTTTGCATGTTTTTACATTGCATGTGTCAACACATTCGATTTTCAGGTCGACACATGTAACTCAATTTTAAGCATGTACGCTTCTATAAGTAACAAGTCAACACATATAACCTTCAGGTCGACACATACTGAAAGATTTTTAAAATTGCATAAATTCTTATTTTATGTGTCAACACGTCCATATTTCAGGTCGACACATTTATTCACGTTTTAAAGTCTGTAGCTTATGACTTGCTCAGGTCGACACATAGAGTCCTTTAGGTCGACACATGCATTCTTTTTATAACGTATGTGCCGACACATATGAATTTGAGGTCGACACATAAAATATGTTTTGGTCACATTTTCAATTTCTTTTATTCTGAATTTATCCTTTTTTCCCTAAACATTTCTAAACTATAAATACCCTTTCATGCATCATTCCAAACTTGATGATACCATAAAATTAGCCTACATTTCTTCTTCTTCGTCAACCTTCCAATCTATGCATACACACCAACATTATATTGTGATGATGTTCCATTGGGGTGCCATCTAGATGAAGAATTACGGATCTCCAATTGTTTTGGGCTGAGATTTTTAGGGGTCTTTATCCGGGAAAAACCATCGGGTTTCTCCTCCAAAATCATTTGTTGAATTGGGGATTTTCGTGCAAGATCGTGCGAGAAGGAATCTTCCATGTGAAAAATCTCTTGGAGTGTTTGAAATATTTTCAAGGAACCTTAGTGTGTTTGAAATCTTTTTAAGGAAGTAGCAAGAATTGGATAATAGAATTGGTGATCTTATGTTGATAGTATGCAATCAGATTTACTCGAGTGAAAGATACCTTGGAGTGTTTGAAATCTTTGCAAGGAACCTTGGAGTGTTTGAAATCTTTTCAAGGAAGTAGCTTAAGCGGTGAATAGGTTGAAGGGGTAAGAAAACACTTAGAAGGGGGGGGGGGGGGGGGGGGTTGAATAAGTGACTCTTTTCGTTTTCAATACAAAGCTCAAACAATAATGGAAAAACACAGTTATTTTTATCCTGGTTCGTTTGAACTCAAACTACTCCAGTCCACCCGCCAAGGTGATTTCGCCTTTCTCAACAAGGACTTAATCCACTATAATCAACTGATTACAATCACACAACAACTGTTGTGACTAACAATGCACAAGTAATCTTACAAGTGACTAAGAACACTAAGACTTAAATCTAGTCCTAGTCTTCTTGAGAAATTTGACCAAACTTGGTCTCTCCAGGATCAAATACAGAAGTATAATCTTTACAGATAATTGAAATAGAGTTTGCTTCTAATCAAGCTATATCACAATTGTGATTTTTCACTTAGAATATAATACACAAAATGTATGACCTATGAGTTTGTTAGCTTTTGAATCTTTCACGTAGTTTCTTTGTTTGAACGTTCTTGTTGGCTTGCAATAAATGTCCTTCTACTTATAGTAGGAATAATAAGACCGTTGCTGCCTTCAGAGGAAATGGAGAGCATTAAATGCTTTGCGTGTATCCTTGCAAAATTCCATTCTCCAAGAAACTAGTTGTAGGCACTTGAGTGCTTTCAGCCGTCTTTGCATTAATTAGCAAGCGTCAGAATGTAAGAACGTGTTTCCTTTGTTTTGACAAGACACGTTGATTAAGACGTTGTTTCAGTATTTGATTTAACTCAGAACATGCTTCATTTAACTTCTGGTCAGAGCGTTACTTGCTAAGAACTTTGAACAGCGCTTGCTTTCAAGTTATCTTCAGAATCAAGAAGCCTGGTAGAAGTTAGAAGATACATTTAAAACATAAAGGTTCTTACCAGAGTCAGCAGATGCTTTTGAATAAAAGGTTCTTTTATCAAAGAAATTCTTCATAATCTTTGCTTAGTACTTTGGAATGTTTCTTGTCAGAACATTAACTAAGACATTCAAAACACATTCATTAGAGCATAAATTATCTTAAATATAATTTAGTTATCATCAAAACACTTGGGATAGGTCAGAACTAATCTTATTCTTTCAATCTCCCCCTTTTTGATGATGACAAAAAATTATTTTAGATAAAGAAAAGAAACAGATTAAGAGATAAGAATCTCCCCCTGAAATAAATATTTCTATGCATAAGACATCCTGAGATTATTTAGCCAGAGTGATACACAACCTTCTTGAGTTTCTTCAGAACTTCTTCAAGAAGATAAATCTTAGCTGGAATATTCTTTCAGAGTTAAATGATACCTGCAAAAAAAATCTTTTGCACAGAAGGAATTTTTGCAAATTTGTTAGAATGTCTGAGACATAGTCCTATAACTGTTAAACAGTGATTAGTTCAAAATGCACATTTTCTCCCCCTTTTCGGCATAATCAAAAAGTGTAATAAATGAGAAATTTTGAAAGATTTCATAAGAAGTTAAAAATAGATATCCAGAAGTACAAACAAAACATCCAAATAAGAGACAAAAAGAAACTAGGATTTCTTAGAGACAAGAGCCATTAGAAGGTTCTTGATCTCAGAGGTAGATTCACTTTGCATTGTCATCCAGTTCTTGAACTCTAGATTTGTTTGATCTTGCTTATCCATGCGTCTATTCAAGACTTCATTCTCCCTCTTTAGCTCTTTCAGAGTGTCCATAATGAGTGAGGTAGGGGCAGAAGATGATGAAGCTTAAGTAGAAACAGGGTCAGAAGCAGCAACTGATGAATCAGACTTCACAAAGGTGGAGAGCAGAGTGCCCAAATCCATTGCAAGAGTTGGCACAGGTTCAAGTCCATCCTTAACTGAAGGTTGATTCAATAGAACAATAGCCAGAGGATTTGAATCTTCAGAGTATTCTTCAGATTCATCTTCTGATATGTCCATCTTATCAGCTGGTGTATCAGCAATCAGTAGCGAAGACTTCTTATTCCAAGTATCAGCAGCTTCTGTCTTGAAAACATGCAGAAGTTTGGAAAAGTTGTCCAGCACCTGAGAGTGGCATAAATCCTGTAACTTCCGTGATTTAGCAACCAAGGTTCTTCTGAAGGTTTCCCATAGAAGATCTGTTGCTGCAGTGTTCACACTTCTGAGGCAATCTTCTTTCAGCGGTTGTAACCATGCTTGAACATTTGTTATAAAATTCTGAAACAAAATATTTACATCTGGATGAATAGGTTTAGGGACAGCCGTTCTGTAAGATTTGTTTTTCAAGAATTGTAGAGATTAAGAGTCCACTACAGTTCTTAAAAAGCTATTAGTTTCAGGAGTATTTGTAGGTTCAGGTTCAGGTTGGTTAACACAAATAGGAGGTTTTGATATATCATGAGGTACGGGTGGTTCAACAATTTCAGATTGTTCAAAAATTTGTTGTTCTGGAATTTGAGGAGTTGAAATAGGTGTTGTATGTTGTGGTGAGGTGGGTGGAGTGATATCAGGCGAAATAATTATTGTATAAGCAAGAGTGGGAATGGGATTTTGAGGTTGTGGTTGGTCCATAGCAAAAATATTTTCAGTTGGTAGATTGAAAAGAGGTTTTATGGTTGCTAGAGGTTCATTAATACCTAGTATTCTTCAAGATCCAGCATCATACCATCCAGTGGGTCTGGGTGATAAAGGTCTGGGAGGGGGTCTTGAGAAACGTTCAACAGGAATAGGTTGAAAAACAGATGGTTCAGGGGGTTCTGAATGAGAGGGTTCTGATTGGCTGTCAGAAAGTTCATCAGAGTCAGAATCACTTAGATCTGTTGAAAACTGATTTTTACTAGGGTTGTCAGCAAGGGGTTCAGCAAGTAAGGGCAGATCAATGTCTACATCTAAGTCTCCTAAGGTTTGAGAGGGTTCAGCAGATGCAGATATATTTTCAGAATTATAAACAGGTATAGTTTCAGCATGATTACCTGTCTTCTTTTTCTTCTTCTGAGGAGTGTCAGAAGGTCCTTCTACAACTTTTCTCTTCACAGATCCTTGGAGAACAACATCAGCAGCAGCTTGATTTCTTCCTTGAAGCCAAGCTGGATCAATAGGTGATCCTGTTTTTCTGCAGGTCTCAAGATAGTGCAAAACCATACGAGAATGCTCTCCTGAGTTGAACATAGGAAAGTCAGCAATAGGAATTCTTCTCTTCTTCACAATAGTTGACAGACATGGAGAGGGTTCCACCAGCAGTTTGTCAATAATTTTCCTCTTCAGCAAGTTCTTTCCAGTCATAGTCTTACCACAGATAGGTTCAAGCTCCCCCAGAAGATTTGCTTCTTTTAGGTGAGCAATCAGACCATTCTCAGTCAGAATGTCTGATAATAACCTCCCCATGGGAATCCAATTCCTCTTTGATTTGGGATTCTTCATCCTTTCAGCTTCTCTGGTTTCTTTGACATGGTTCCAGAGGTGTTCAAAAAGTAAGTAGGGCAAATCAATTTTGACATTGGTTCCAAGGCAAAACAACAGATATTGTTGATCAGCATTGATGTAATCAGGAGAACTGGTGTCTTTCCTGTGGTGAATACATCCATGAATAATCCTTGCCCAAATCTTATACTTGTCTTTCAAGTCCATGACTTTGGAGGAACCTTGACCGTTGGTAAAAATCTCTGTATATACCCTATACATCTCCATTTTTCCAGTGGGCATTCCTGTAACTCCAAGTCCTTTAAATCCCAGCAACCTTCTGATTTGATTTTCTGTAATGGATATTTCCTTTCCCATTACAAAGGAGAGAATTGTTAGAACAATGTTTGAATCTACTACCCTATATTTAAGTTTTGATGATAACAAAGTGAAAAGATATAGTATTTATAAGTTTCATGTTTGAACTATCTGCTGCCTAAAATTATTATGTTCTGACTTGCAGATACTCTGATTGATGTAAGCAAGATCACGTCTATTCAGCATCAGAACTTGAATTCAGACACCAGCATCAGAAGTTGCCCCATCAGAACGTCAAAATCAGATGATCAACTCACGTACATGCTGAAGCTTGATGAACAAGACTGCGCTCAACACTCTGATATAGAAACACAATAGTTCATCAGCAGCGAAGCAGAATCAGAATGAGCCAAGCCAGAACTTGCGTTAAAGAAGCAACGGTACTGTGCATTGAAAGCTAATTAATTCCAACGGCCTCATTCTAGACAAGATCTGCTCAAAAAGGAAAGCTTGTTATTAGCATTGAATCAAGAATATTGCATTCAACGTTCATCTTCTCAAGTGCTATATAAACAAGGCTTTGAAGATTATAATGGCTAATGCTCTCCAAATCTCTACACGCACAAAGCTGAACCATAATCTTCGTTCTACCAGTTTTGCTAAACTACATACTCTGATACTTCATTACTATTTAGCAATCTAGTTTCTAAGCTTCATTTTGTGTATACATCACAGTTGTGATAAAGTTTTGTAGAAAACATTCACACACATAGTTTTATTTCTCTGTAAGAAAGTGTTACCTTGACAAACCGGGTTGTGGTTTGAATCAAGAAGGCTTTAGCAGTTGTTAAAGCAGTCTGTAATATTCAGTTGAATATAGTGGATTAAGACCTCGTTGGAGAGAGGCGAAATCACCTTGACGGGTGGACTGGAGTAGTTTGAGATCAAACGAACCAGGATAAAAATATCGTGTTCATTGCTTTAGATTTCAGTTTTACAATTCAACCCCCCCTTCTTGTGTTTTTCACCACTTCAATTGGCATCAGAGCGCCTGGTTCTGAGCTAAAACACTTAACCGTGTCAGTACAAGATCCAGCGTCAGAAAAACACAATGGCAGGAAATAATTCTCACTTCAGCAATGACAACAATGAGGACAGAGACAGATTTAGTGGCAAACCTCCAGTCTTTGATGGAGAAAACTTTGATTACTGGAAAGACAGAATTGAAAGCTTCTTTCTAGCACATGATGTTGATCTGTGGGATATGGTGACAGATGGATACACGCACCCTGTGAATGCAAGTGGTCAGAAGATTGATAGAAAATCAATGTCTGATCAACAAAAGCGTGACTTCAAGAATCACCACAAGGCCAGAACCATCCTCCTCAGTGCCATCTCCTATACTGAGTATGAAAAGATCTCCAACAGAGACACATCAAAGAATATCTTTGATTCTCTCAGAATGACGCATGAGGGCAACGTTCAGGTCAAAGAAACAAAAGCTCTGGCGCTCATTCATAAGTATGAGGCGTTCAAAATGGAAGAATCTGAATCCATTGAAACTATGTTCTCTAGATTCCAGATTCTGGTAGCTGGTCTCAAAGTTCTGGACAAAGGATACTCTACTGCTGACCATGTCAAGAAAATAATCAGAAGTTTACCCAAGCAGTGGAGGCCTATGGTTACTTCTCTGAAGCTAGCTAAAGATCTCAACAAAATCACTCTGGAGGAACTTATAAGCTCCCTCAGAAGTCATGAGATAGAGCTAGAAGCTGATGAGCCTCAGAAGCAAGGTAAGCCTTTAGCATTAAAATCTAACAGAAAATTTGAGTCTAAAGTTTTGCAGGCAGTTGAAGAAACATCTGATGGATACTCATCAGAAGAAGACGAACTTTCCCTTCTCTCCAGAAGAGTAAATCAACTGTGGAAGCAAAGACAAAGGAAGTTCAGGAATCCCAGAAGATCTGATCAGAACGAGTCTTCTTCCAGATACAGAAGGACAGATTCTTCCTCTGGATACAGAAGATCTGAAGGCTCCTCCAGTAGCAAGAAGCCAAACACCAAAGACATCATCTGCTACGAGTGCAATGAGCAAGGACACTACAAGAGTGACTGCCCAAAGCTTCAGAGGGAAAAGCCCAAAAAGAAGTTTGGAAGAGAGAAGAAGAAAAGTCTCATGGCCACATGGGATGACTCTGACTCGTCTGAAGCTGACTCAGAATCAGATGATGAAAGGGCAAACATAGCTCTCATGGCAAACATTTCAGAAGATAGTGAAGCTTCTGAATCAGACTCAGAATCAGACACAGAAGAGGTATTTCCTAACTTCGCTGTTAACTTTACAAAGGCTGAACTTGCTGAAAGCCTTAATGAAATTCTGGAACGTTATCAGCAGATTAGAGCTAAATTCAGAGACCTGAAAAGGAATCTTGAATCTGACTCTAATAAGTCTGAGAGTCTCAAATTGGAAAATTCTGAGCTGAGAGATAAGATTTCAAAATTAGAAAACACTTTACAAAACTCTCAAAAGGAACCAATTTCTGAAACTCCCAGCAACGCTGATGAGATCATCAAGGAGTATGATCACAGTTTCCAGAAGTTTCTAGCTAAAAGCATAGATAGAAGCAGAATGGCTTCAATGATCTATGGAGTTAGCAGAAACGGCAGGAAAGGAATAGGATACCAAGGTAAGGTTCCTACACCAAAGAATGTCATGGACTTAACCATTAAACACACTCCTCTAAATTCACACTTTGTGTATGGTCACACACATGATATCAAATATACTAGCAGTAAGCACTCTGTGAAACCAAAATTCAACCAGAGTTTTGGTAAAACTAACAAATCAGGACCCAAGAAAATCTGGGTACCTAAGGATAAAATAATACATGTTGCAGATATCTTTAGCAGCAAGTCAGAAACACCAGTCATGGTACCTGGACTCTGGCTGCTCACGACACATGACGGGAAGAAGGCATATGTTCCAAAGCCTGGAACTTAAGCCTGGAGGCCACATTGGCTTTGGAGGCAATCAGAGGGGAAAGATAATTGGCTCTGGAACTGTAGGTAATGGAAATCTTCCCTCTATTAATAATGTTCTGCTAGTAGATGGATTGATGCATAATCTGTTATCCATAAGTCAATTAAGTGATAACGGTTATGATATAATCTTTAATCAAAAATCATGTAAAGCTGTTAGTCAGAAAGATGGGACTATCCTGTTTAATGGTAAGAGGAAAAACAACATTTACAAAATCAAACTTTCTGAACTAAAGAGTCAGAATGTAAAATGTCTTCTGTCTGTTACCAACGAGCAGTGGATCTGGCACAGAAGATTGGGGCATGTTAGTATGAGAAGAATATCTCAGATTAACAAACTCAATCTGGTCAGAGGACTTCCTAATTTGAAGTTCAATTCAGATGCTCTGTGTGAAGCATGTCAGAAAGGCAAATTTGCAAAACCTTCTTTCAAATCCAAAAATGTTGTTTCCACCTCTAAGCCATTAGAACTTCTGCACATTGACTTATTTGGACCAGTTAAAACTGCTTCAGTCAGTGGTAAGAAGTATGGGTTAGTAATCGTAGATGACTATAGCAGATGGACATGGGTAAAGTTCTTAAGACACAAGGACGAGTCACATTCTGTGTTTGTTACCTTCTGTAACCAAGTTCAGAATGAAAAAGATCTTAGAATCGTTAAAGTCAGAAGTGATCATGGTGGAGAATTTGAAAATAAAGATTTTGAGTCATTCTTTAATGACAGAGGCATTCTGCATGATTTCTCTTGTCCTAGAACTCCCCAACAAAATGGAGTTGTAGAACGAAAGAACAGAACATTGCAAGAAATGGCCAGAACCATGATCAATGAGACAAACGTTGCTAAGACTTTCTGGGCAGAGGCAATAAACACAGCGTGCTACATTCAGAATAGAATCTCAATAAGACCTATTCTGGAAAAGACTCCGTATGAATTGTGGAAGAACAGAAAGCCCAACATTTCATATTTTCATCCATTTGGATGTACTTGCTTTATATTAAATACAAAGAATTATTTGAACAAGTTTGACTCTAAGGCACAGAAGTGTATTATGTTAGGATACTCTGAACGCTCAAGAGGGTACAGAGTATACAATACAGAAACACAGATTGTGGAAGAATCAATCAGTGTTCGTTTTGATGATAAGCTTGACTCTGAAAAGTCAAAGCAGAATGAAATTTTTGCAGGTATAGAAATTGAATTTGCAGGTTCTGAAGACAAGTCATCAGAAGCTCTCAACACAGACATTCCTTCAACGTCTGAAAGGAGCACTGCTAGAAATCCTACAACAGCTGCTGATCAACCTCAGAAGAGATTACCCAGAAGCAGCTTGGATCACCCAGAAGAGACTATCCTAGGAAGAAAGGAAGATCCAATCAGAACAAGAGCAAGCTTCAGAAACTCTGAAGAAACTCTTATGGGACTTGTGTCTCTGATTGAACCTTCTTCTATTGATGAAGCACTTCTGGATAATGACTGGATTCTGGCAATGCAAGAAGAGCTGAATCAATTCACCAGAAACGACGTATGGGATCTCGTTCCCAGACCAAAAGGATTCAACGTCATTGGAACAAGATGGGTGTTCAGAAACAAGCTAAATGAACAAGGTGAAGTCATCAGAAACAAGGCACGACTGGTTGCACAAGGTTATAGTCAGCAAGAGGGGATATACTATACATAAACCTTTGCCCCAGTCGCCAGGTTAGAATCTATCAGACTTTTAATTTCATTTGCTGTTAATAGAGGCATCACTCTGTATCAGATGGATGTCAAAAGTGCATTCTTAAATGGTTATATAGAAGAAGAAGTTTATGTTCACCAACCCCCAGGTTTTGAAAATACAAAACATCCAGAACATGTTTTCAAACTAAAGAAGTCACTGTATGGTCTGAAACAAGCTCCCAGAGCTTGGTATGAAAGGCTAAGTAACTTTCTGCTTGAAAATGAATTCACCAGAGGGAAAGTGGACACTACTCTATTCTGTAAATCAGTTAAGAGTGACATCTTAGTCTATCAAATTTATGTTGATGATATCATTTTTGGTTCTACTAATCCTTCTCTTGGAAGAAAATTTGCTAAGTGTATGCAGGCAGAATTTGAGATGAGCCTCATGGGGGAACTGAAATTCTTTCTAGGAATTCAGATCAATCAAACTCCAGAAGGAACTTACATTCATCAGAGCAAATACATCAGAGATCTTCTGAAGAAATTTGACCTCTCAGAATGTAAGCCATCAAAGATTCCAATGCATCCCACGTGCATTCTGGAAAGAGAAGAGGTAAGCAAAAGTGTAGAACAGAAAGTCTACAGAGGTATGATTGGTTCTCTCCTCTATCTGACTGCTTCAAGACCTGACATATTATTCAGTGTTTGTATCTGTGCTAGATTCCAATCAGATCCTAGAGAATCTCACTTAACAGCTGTTAAGCGAATTTTCAAGTATCTGAAAGGTACTACTAATCTGGGTTTGTTTTATAGAAAATCTAGTGATTACAGCTTAGTAGGCTACTGTGATGCTGATTTTGCTGGAGACAGAGTGGAACGTAAAAGTACTTCTGGAAGCTGCCAGTTTCTGGGAGAAAATCTGATCTCTTGGTCCAGCAAAAGGCAATCAACAATTGCTCTGTCAACAGCAGAAGCTGAGTACATAGCAGCAGCAGGATGTAGCACACAAATGCTCTGGATGAAAAGTCAGCTTGAAGACTTCCAGATTTTTGAGAGTAACATTCCTATACTTTGTGATAATACTTCTGCTATTTGCTTAAGTAAGAATCCTATTTTACATTCTAGAGCTAAGCATATAGAAATAAAACATCACTTCATTAGGGACTATATTCAGAAAGGTATTTTGAACTTAAAATTTATAGATACAGACCATCAATGGGCTGATATCTTTACTAAACCCCTTTCAGAAGATAGGTTTAATTTCATTCTGAAACATCTCAGCATGAAAGTATGCCCAGAGTGAAAATGTTTTAATTCCATATATTTACCTTCAGAATGTAATTATTTTACTGTGAACTTCTGATCAATCTCCTTTCAGAAAGATAGAACATGCAGATTGTATCAGATGCAAGTCTAAAGATCTGAGAGTCTAATCTCAAAGACAGACGTGCTGATCACTACATCAAACAAGTGTCATCCAATCATCAGCATATCTCTGAAGCAGAACGCGTGCACGCTTCTGAGAAGGCAAAGCGCTGATTGGGTGCATTGAGACACATGTCTGGTAACCGTTTTTAAGTATCTTTCTCAAATCCCCCAAAATCAGCAAGCATTTAATGAAAAGTAATCATGCTTATAAATGGCAATCATGATTTTTTTCTCTCTCTTAAAAACGTTTATCTTTTCAAAATAATTTTGAAAACTCTATTTAAGCACATTAATCTTTCATTCTTATTCTTTACGCTTTCTCACTATCACTCAAGCTTTTTCTGCATATTTCTGAGTTCATCTCTTGCAAACCTTTTTTTCTCAAAGCTTTTTTAGTGTGAACAATGGCATCCTCCAGCATTTCTGCAGACAATCAGAAGAAAGCAACTTCTGAGTAATATCAAGTGCCACTCAGAACTCTCCTCACTCCGGTGAAGAACCTTGAAGTGCTCTCTGAGTTAATCACTGACTTTGAAAGCTTGAAGGAAAATGGTTTTGACCTAACTGAAGAAATTAGGGCTCAAAAGTGGGAGAGGTATTTTGATAGGTTGGTTGGACCAACATTCCCAGCGCTGGTCAAGGAATTTTGGATTCACGCCAAGGTTTCAAAACATCTTGTCATCTCCTCTGTCATGGGGAAGAAGATTGTGATTTCTGAAGATCTCATTGCAAGGCTAATCGGACAAAGTGGTGGTGGCGTCCGTTGTGTGGACATGGCTGAAAGATGTGCTGATACAGCTGTGGTAGCTAACAGGATTTTCACTCTTGGAATGCCCAGCAGCAAGATTAAGGATCTGAAGGATCATTGCAGAGTATGGGCTAAGATTGTTCTGGGGTGCTTCAACCACAGGAAACCAACAAGTTCTCCTGATTATATAAATGTGGATCAGCAGTTTCTGATCTACTTTATTGATCAGAAGATAAAGATCAATCTGGCTCACTTCTTGTTCAACCATCTCAAAACCAGTGTGAAAGAAACAAGGGAAGAAGAAAGGACCAAGAGGGACTGGATACCGTTTGGAAGGCTTATATCAGATATTCTGACAGAGAATAGGCTGATTGAACATCTGATAGAAGCTCAGGAGCTGAGCACTATTGAACCAACAATTGGGAAACCTCTGAACGCAAAGAATCTGAAAAAGATGAAGCTGATAGAAAATATTCAGAAGGAACCCAGAGCTACTTCCACTGCTGACATCTCCAGCAAAAGAGTGCCTCTGAGTGATTTTCCGGTATTTTCTGAAATGGAATCCAAACCAGAGATGTTTCTCAGGTACCCAGATGCGTACAAGGAAGATGATACAGATTCTAAGCTGAATATCAAAGATCTGAGTCAACCCCAACCAGAAGTGACTCTGAAGAAGACAAAGAAGAGGAAAGCGCCATCAGAAGGATCATCTTAGCAGACTCCAAAGAAAAGAGGTATTTCATCTGCTGCCCCTATTTCAAAATCTTTTACTATTCCAACATCTATACCTCCTCAAACCTCTCACAGAATATCAATCCCAATCCCTACCATTGATGAAACCATACAAGAAGAAGACCCTTCTGAGGCATTAAAACTCAGAAGACCTAGAACCAAACTCCCCAAACAACCAACAATTTCAACAACAACAGCACTTGACCAAGTGCTGGCTGATATTGAGCGTGAACATGCCTCTGCTCGACCACACTCTGAACCACAAAATGTTCCTCCTCCACAACCAGAACAACAACAACAACCAGAACCAGAACCACAACAACAACAACCACTCTCAGAAGAACCTCTGATCCCTGAGCAATCAGAGATTCCACCTCTCTCTCCCCAAACAGAAATTAATCCACCTTCACCAATTCAATCTGACCCTCACTCACCTCAACCATCACCGCTGGCAATGCAGTTGCCATGTGGAACCACTGTTATCATGCCCCAGTTACCATCCTCAGAAGAATCAACACCACCAAAGACTCCCAAAACACCACCCACTCCAATCGAAATATCTGACTCTGATACCCCTCCTCCAAAACAAACAGCTGCTCAGAAAACCTTTGAAAACCCCAGCAGGACTTTCATTGACTTAACCAGTCTTGACCGTCTTGCTAATCTAAAACACAAAATTGCCATCCCAAAACCAAAGCAACCAGATGTTGGCTCTGGTATTTTGAATTTTGAAACAGGTGTGCTGCAATGGATTGCTTCTTTGAAGCAAGTCTGTCCTGGGATGATTAACCCAGCTGCTTCTGATCAGCTCTGGTCACAGTTCAGACTTTGGGTACGTGCTGAAGCCCTCAAGTTGCAGGATATCAACTATGAGCAGGCACAATAGAACTTCAGCAAGCTGCTGAAGGAAGTTGAAAGTCAGCTGCCTCAGGAAGTTGTGCTCCCTCTGGACAGTGAACCTTGGTCTGAGAAACAGCAAGCTGCAAAGGTGCAACCATCAGAAGAAGACAAGACCATTCAGGATGAAAGTCAAGCAGCGGATGTGGCTGAAAGTTCTGAGAAGCCTCCTCCTTCTGATGCTTCTCAAGCTGCCTTGGACAGGCAGACTCTGGAAGAACTAAGGCTGAATGACATTCGTCTACAGCAGCGGATGGATGAAAACGATCAGAAGATGAAAGCAAGAATGGATGTGCAGGACAGCAAGATTGACACTGTTGTCAGCATGGTTCATAAGCAGAATGAAACTTCTGAAAAGATTCAAGCCATGCTGGAGAGCCTGTTCTCACGCTTTCCCCCTCAACCTTAAATCTTTTTCATGCATGACCTTTTTAATGTTTTCCTGATTTTCTGATGTACTGTTTTGATTATGTTTTGTAATATTTTCTTGCTCTGATTCTGAACTCTTAATATAATTAGTTTTTCTGATCTTAATTGTTTTAGCACATCACCAACACTTTTTGATTGCTGACAAAAAGGGGGAGAACAAGAATGATATTTAAATCAATAACGGGCTAACTAGACAGAAATTCTCAAACATTCTAACTTTATTACTTGAAATGTTTTTTCTGTTTTGTTTAAAGTCTACAGGCACAAGGAAGCTCCTGGACACTCTGAAGACTAGAAGCTCTGATCAAAATGTAGAAGCTCTGATCAATGTTGCTCTGATCAATATGAAGTTCTGATCGTCCTAATACTCTGATCCAAAGCAAAGCTCTGACAAGAAAAGCTCTGAAGCTCTGCTCTCTGATAAGTCAAAGAATCTGATAATCTGATGTTCAAAGAAAGAAAAAGATCTGATCCTGAAGAACACGTATAATCAAAGGGAAGTAATCAACTCAGGGGGAGTATCTCTTAACTCTGACTTATCCGTACTTCTTAACTCTGATACATTTTCCAGATACCTTTTCACGTTATTTTTCATTTAAAATATCTAGTTTTTGTCATCATCAAAAAGGGGGAGATTGTTAGAACAATGTTTGAATCTACTACCCTATATTTAAGTTTTGATGATAACAAAATGAAAAGATATAGTATTTATAAGTTTCATGTTTGAACTATCTGCTGCCTAAAATTATTATGTTCTGACTTGCAGATACTCTGATTGATGTAAGCAAGATCACGTCTATTCAGCATCAGAACTTGAATTCAGACACCAGCATCAGAAGTTGCCACATCAGAACGTCAAAATCAGATGATCAACTCACGTACATGCTGAAGCTTGATGAACAAGACTGCGCTCAACACTCTGATACAGAAACACAATAGTTCATCAGCAGCGAAGCAGAATCAGAATGAGCCAAGCCAGAACTTGCGTTAAAGAAGCAACGGTACTGTGCATTGAAAGCTAATTAATTCCAACGGCCTCATTCTAGACAAGATCTGCTCAAAAAGGAAAGCTTGTTATTAGCATTGAATCAAGAATATTGCATTCAACGTTCATCTTCTCAAGTGCTATATAAACAAGGCTTTGAAGATTATAATGGCTAATGCTCTCCAAATCTCTACACGCACAAAGCTGAACCATAATCTTCGTTCTACCAGTTTTGCTAAACTACATACTCTGATACTTCATTACTGTTTAGCAATCTAGTTTCTAAGCTTCATTTTGTGTATACATCACAGTTGTGATAAAGTTTTGTAGAAAACATTCACACACATAGTTTTATTTCTCTGTAAGAAAGTGTTACCTTGACAAACCGGGTTGTGGTTTGAATCAAGAAGGCTTTAGCAGTTGTTAAAGCAGTCTGTAATATTCAGTTGAATATAGTGGATTAAGACCTCGTTGGAGAGAGGCGAAATCACCTTGACGGGTGGACTGGAGTAGTTTGAGATCAAACGAACCAGGATAAAAATATCGTGTTCATTGCTTTAGATTTCAGTTTTACAATTTAACCCCCCCTTCTTGTGTTTTTCACCACTTCAAGAATAACCTTGGGAGTTGCAATGGCGTGAATCCAAAATTCTTTTACCAAATGAGGAAAGACTGGACCACTAAGACGATCAAAGTAGCTTTCCCAACCTTGAAACTTCACAGCAGGGAACAAGTCAAATCCATTCTCTCTGAGATTCTCAAAGTCTACCATTAGCTCACTCAAAACTTCCAAACTTTCTACCGAAATGAGAGTTGTCCTTTCAGGTATACTGTATTGCTCAGAGTGGGTAGAGGAAGAAGAAGCCATTGAAGTTCTTTGAAAAAAAGAAATTTTCGAAAAGGGTTTTAAGAGAAACGTACAATAAAAACTTGAGTTGAAAGAGACTGTAAAGAATGAAAAGGGTTTTTCCAAGAGTATTTATAGGCAATAATTTCAGAGAATAGGTTAAGAATTAAAATTAAAAGTTTTTTAAGACAAATTTAAAATAAAGATTAAAATGGATTTAAAAATGAATCTCATCATTACTTGTATTTAATGATTTGCTAAAAATGAGGGAAAACGTGAGATTATGGCTAATCATCAACAGTTACCTAGAACGTCATCAGTAGCTTTAGCACGCTTGACCTTTCAGAAACACACCACGTGTTCATCTCCTGAAGGATGTATGTAACAACTGTTTGTTCTAATGAATTTCTGAACAACACTTGGACATGAAGCGTTAGAATGATTCATAACTTTTTCATATAGCTTCTATTACAACTTCTCTTCTAACTTCTGAAGAGTTGTTGATCAAAGCATTCATTTTAGAAAGTTCTGAAGCCAGTCACAGCAAATAAATATTATTTTATTCAGGACATAATTCCATGCAAATATTTTGCAGAATGAATTTAAATCTATCTTCTGAAAGGGGTTTGGTAAAAATGTCAGCCCATTGATGGTCTGTTTTTACAAAAATTAAGTTTAGAATTCCCTTCTGAATATAGTCCCTTATGAAATGATATTTAATTTCTATATGTTTGGCTTTAGAATTTAAGATTGGATTTTTAGAAAGACAAATAGCAGAAGTATTGTCACAGAAGATAGGAATCTTACTTTCATAAAGGTTGAAATCTTCTAGTCGACTTTTCATCCAAATCATCTGAGAGCTACATCCAGCAACAGATATATATTCAGCTTCTGTGGTTGATAGAGAAATTGTTGCTTGCTTTTTGTTGTACCATGAGATAAGATTGTCACCCAAAAACTGGCAGCTTCCAGAGGTGCTTTTTCTTTCAACTCTATCTCCAGCAAAGTCAACATCACAATAACCTGCTAGTTTGTAATCTTGTGATCTTCTGTAAAACAGACCAAGATTAGCAGTACTTTTCAGATACCTAAGAATTCTCTTAACAGCTGTTAAATGAGATTCTCTAGGATCTGATTGGAATCTAGCACACAAGTACACGCTAAATAATATATCAGGTCTAGATGCAGTCAGATAGAGAAGGGATCCAATCATACCTCTATAGAGCTTCTGATCTACTTTCATACTTACCTCATCTTTACCTAGAATGCAGGTTGGATGCATAGGTGTCTTGGCATCTTTGCTTTCTGACATTTTAAATTTCTTCAGAAGTTCTTTAACATACTTCGTCTGATGTATGAAGGTACCTTCTGGAGTCTGGTTGATTTGAATTCCAAGAAAGAATTTCAATTCACCCATCATGCTCATTTCAAATTCTGCCTGCATTGTCTTAGCAAATTCTTTTGCAAGGGAGATATTAGAGATTCCAAAAATTATATCATCAACGTAAATTTGACAGATTAAAATATCATTTTTAAATGTTTTTCTGAAGAGAGTTGTGTCCACTTTTCCTCTGGTAAAATCTTTTTCTAATAGAAAATTACTCAGACGATCATACCAAGCTCTGGGAGCTTGTTTTAAACCGTATAAATACTTTTTCAATTTAAAAACATGTTCTGGATGCTTTAAATTATTAAATCCAAGAGGTTGATGGACATATACTTCTTCTTCAATATAACCATTTAGAAATGCACTTTTAACATCCATTTGATACAATGAAATGTTATTTTGTACAACAAAAGAAATTAATAATCTTATAGATTCTAACCTGGCGACTGGGGCAAAAGTTTCATTATAATCAATTCCTTCTTGTTGACTATAACCCTGTGCAACCAATCATGCTTTGTTTATGATTACTTCACCTTGTTCATTCAATTTGTTTCTGAAGACCCATTTGGTTCCTATAACATTGAATCCTTTGGGTCTTGGAACAAGATTCCATACATCATTCTTTGAGAATTGATTTAGTTCTTCTTGCATTGCAAATATCCAATCACTATCTTCCAGAGCTTCATCAATGGTAGTTGGCTCAATCAAAGAGACTAAACCAAACAAAGATTCTTCATTGATTCTGAGAGATGATCTTGTTCTGATGGGATCTTCTTTTCTTCCAATGATTACGTCTTCTTTGTGAGCTGAAGATAATCTAGGAAACCTTTTCTGTGTGGGTTGGTCAGAGATTCTGAGATTGTTCAGAGCATTGTCAAGAGTATGATCTTCTACGTCTTCTTTTGCTTCTGATCTTTCAGAGTTTGAGTGATGATCTTCTGTACCTACAGAAAAATCAATTTGCTTTGGCTGTTGTTGGCCAAGCTTATCATCAAACCTGACTTTGATTGATTCTTCAACAATCAGAGTTTGTGTTGTATACTCTATAGCCTTTTGAGCGTTCAGAGTATCCAAGCAGGAAACACTTTTGTGCTTTGGAATCAAATTTATTCAGAGTTTCTTTGGGTGTTTAGAATAAAACAAGTACATCCAAAAGGATGGAAATAAGAAATGCTGGGATTTCTGTTTTTCCACAATTCATAGGGAGTCTTTTCAAGAATAGGTCTTATAGAGATTCTATTCTGAATATAACACGCTGTATTCACAACTTCTGCCCAAAAGTGATTAGCCATATTTGTTTCATTGATCATGGTTCTGGCCATCTCTTGTAATGTTCTATTCTTTCTTTCTACAACTCCATTTTGCTGGGGAGTTCTAGGACAAGAAAAATTATGAACAATACCATTTTCTTTAAAATATTTTTCAAAATAATGATTTTCAAATTCACCACCAAGATCACTTCTAACTTTTGTGATTTTAAAATCTTTTTCATTTTGTACTTGAGTACAGAAGTCAATGAATACAGAATGTGACTCATCCTTGTGTTTTAAAAACTTTACCCATGTCCATCTGCTGAAATCATCAACAATGACCAATCCATACTTCTTGCCTCTGATGGATGCAGTTTTAATTGGCCCAAACAGATCAATATGAAGTAACTCTAATGACTTAGAGGAAGAGACAACATTTTTAGATTTAAAGGAAGGTTTTGAAAATTTTCCTTTTTGACATTCTTCACACATAGCATCTGAGTTGTACTTCAGATTGGGAAGTCCTCTGACTAAATTTAATTTATTTAGTTGAGATATTTTTCTAAGACTGACATGTCCCAATCTTCTATGCCATACCCATTGCTCATTGCTAACAGTCAAAAGGCATTTTACGTTTTGAGATTTAAGATCTGATAAATCAATTTTGTAAATGTTGTTCTTTCTCTTGCCAGAAAAGAGGATTGATCCATCCTTTTGATTTACAGCTTTACAGGAGTTTTGATTGAAGATAATGTTATAGCCATTGTCACTCAATTGACTTATGGACAATAGATTATGAGCTAATCCTTCTACTAATAAAACATTAGAGATAGAAGGAAGGTTACCGTTTCCTATGGTTCCAGAACCAATAATCTTCCCTTTCTGATTACCTCCAAACTTCACATCTCCTCCAGCTTTAAGTTCCATGCTTTGGAACATAGACCTTTTTCCCGTCATGTGTCGTGAGCACCTAGAGTCCAGGTACCATGACTGGTGTTTCAATTGAGCTGTTAAGGACATCTGCAACAAATATTATTTTATCCTTAGGTACCCATATCTTTTTGGGTCCTTTTGGGTTAGCATAAGAGTTTCCAGAATGTGATTTATATTTTATATCATGTGAGTGTCCAAACTTGAATTGCTTATTCAGAGGTTTGTAAGTGAAGGTCATCTTGGCAATAGGTTTTGGAATGTATGTCTCCTTCCCTTTGGGAGGTTCATATCCAATTCCTCTTCTGTTTTTCCCACTAACTCCATAGATCATTGAAGCCATTTTGCTTCTGTCTATGCTTTTAGCAAGAAAAGATTGAAAGCTATAGTCATATTCTTTCAGAATATCTTTTGAACCAGACACAGACTCTGAACTAAAATTCTTTTGAACAATTTACTTTTCAAGTTTTAGATTGTTTTCTAAAAGTTCAGATTTTTCTGTTTCAAGTTTCTTAAAATCAGATGCAAGACTCTTCTTGAGTTTATTGTATTTGATTTTGAGCTTACTATAGTTTTCCAGAAGTTCTGATAAACTATCAGCAAGTTCTTCTCTAGAAAATTCAGAAAATACCTCTCTTGGTTCTGACTCGCAGTCTGAGTCATTTTTTGTGATAGCCATTAAGGCTAGGTTGGTATTTTCATCTTCAGAACTAGATTCATTTTTAGAAGAATCTGAGTCATCCCAGGTGGCCATCATTCCTTTCTTCTTTCCAAATCTCTTCTTTGGTCTTTCTTTTTGAAGCTTTGGACAATCACTTTTGAAGTGACCAAGTTCTTTGCATTCATAACATATGATCTCTCTTCTATTTGACTTTTTGTGTCCAGAAGATTCTGGTTTATCTTCTGACTTTTTGAAGTTCCTGAACTTATTTTGCCTGTGCTTCCACAGATGATTGATCCTTTTGGAGAGCAAAGATAGTTCGTCTTCTTCTAAAGCTGATTCTTCAGAGTTTTCTTCTTCATCCTGAAAAGCGTTAGTATCAAATTTCTTAATTGATTTAAGGGCTAGAGACTTACCTTTCTTCTGAGGCTCATGTTCATCCAGTTCAATCTCATGACTTCTGAGAGCGCTGATGAGTTCCTCCAGAGACACATTGTTCAGATCTTTTGACACCTTGAAGGCGGTGACCATTGGTGCCCATCTTCTGGGTAAGCTTCTGATGATCTTTTTCACATGATCTACTTTGGTATACCCTTTGTTCAAAACTCTCAGACCAGCGATCAGAGTTTGGAATCTAGAGAACATTGCTTCTATAGACTCACTCTCTTCAACTTTGAAGGCTTCACACTTCTGAACTAAATCCAGAGCTTTAGACTCCTTAACTTGAGCATTTCCTTCATGAGTCATTTTGAGAGACTCAAACATATCATGCGCTGTATCTCTATTAGTGATTTTTTCATATTCAACTTTAGAGATAGCATTTAAAAAAATATTTCTAGCTCTGTGATGATTTTTAAAATCAACTTTTTGTTGTCTATCCATATTTTTTCTATCCACTTTGTTTCCTTCAGAATCTGTAGGATGTTTGTAACCATCCAAGACAATATCCCAAAGATCACTATCATGACCTAGAAAGAAACTTTCTAGTCTATCTTTCCAGTACTCAAAATCTTCTCCATTAAACACTGGAGGTTTGTTATAACTATTATTGTTTTGTTCAGCGGCCATTGTGTTTTCTTCTGGATCTTTTCCTGACACGGTTAAGTGTTGAGCTCAGAGTCAAGCTCTGATACCAATTGAAGGGGTAAGAAAACACTTAGAAGGGGGGTTGAATAAGTGACTCTTTTCGCTTTCAATACAAAGCTCAAACAATAATGGAAAAACACAGTTATTTTTATCCTGATTTGTTTGAACTCAAACTACTCCAGTCCACCCGCCAAGGTGATTTTTCCTTTCTCAACAAGGACTTAATCCACTATAATCAACTGATTACAATCACACAACAACTGTTGTGACTAACAATGCACAAGTAATCTTACAAGTGACTAACAACACTAAGACTTAAATCTAGTCCTAGTCTTCTTGAGAAATCTGACCAAACTTGGTCTCTCAAGGATCAAATACAGAAGTATAATCTTTACAGATAATTGAAATAGAGTTTGCTTATAATCAAGCTATATCACAACTGTGATTTTTCACTTAGAATATAATACACAAAATGTATGAACTATGGGTTTTTTAGCTTTTGAATCTTTCACGTAGTTTCTTTGTTTGAACGTTCTTGTTGGCTTGCAATAAATGTCCTTCTACTTATAGTAGGAATAATAAGACCGTTGCTGCCTTCAGAGGAAATGGAGAGCATTAAATGCTTTGCGTGTATCCTTGCAAAATTCCATTCTCCAAGAAACTAGTTGTAGGCACTTGAGTGCTTTCAGCCGTCTTTGCATTAATTAGCAAACGTCAGAATGTAAGAACGTGTTTCCTTTGTTTTGACAAGACACGTTGATTAAGACATTGTTTCAGTATTTTCTTTAACTCAGAACATGCTTCATTCAACTTCTGGTCAGAGCGTTGCTTGCTAAGAACTTTGAACAACGCTTGCTTTCAAGTTATCTTCAGAATCAAGAAGCCTGCTAGAAGTTAGAAGATACATTTAAAACATAAAGGTTCTTACCAGAGTCAGCATATGCGTTTGAATAAAAGGTCCTTTTATCAAATAACTTCTTCATAATCTTTGCTTAGTACTTTGGAATGTTTCTTGTCAGAACATTAACTAAGACATTCAAAACACATTCATTAGAGCATAAATTATCTTAAATATAATTTAGTTATCATCAAAACACTTGGGATAGGTCAGAACTAATCTTGTTCTTTCATAGGTTACATCTATCGGTTGATTTGATCTTGCTTAAGATCAAAGGTTGGAAAAAGGAGCATCAACACCAAATTGGAGAATTTTGTATTGTTGTTCTATTTCTTCCTTTGTATTAAACAATTTTGCATATAAGAATTATCCTAATTCCATTAGAATTAGGCACAGACGTACCCACACACGAGGACGATAGTGAGGAACAGTGTAGACAAATTCCTTGTGTGTTTTTACTTTTCCGCTTTTATTTGCTTTCAATTTCATCAATCGTTTTAAAAAATAACATTGTGCTAGTAATTGAATTGTAATAATTTTCCTCTCAAAATCAGTTTTTGAATTAGGTGTGGATATAGCTTATAATCACTTTTGATTATAAGTGGTTTTGTATATCAACACTACTCAAGGAAAAATTCTGAAAATTCACTTGCACGCCAAGTGTTTGATAAAACGATCAAGTTTGTTCTTTGATTATTTAGCCTTGAAAATAGAATTGCAAAGTGATTGTGTTCAAATAATAAATAAGTGGATTATTGAATTGAGTTTGTGTTAATCGATTATTCAATTTTATTTCATAGATTTAACGTTACTAATTTGTATATCCGAGTTTCTAATAAGTTGTATTTTAGACGACTTATCCAGTGATTTGCTTTTGCATTAAAAAGTTTTGAAAACAATTTAAATTTCAGATTTATGCCTAGAATTATTTTTCACGCCTCTATTCACTCCTCTCTAGATACGCGTTGTCGTCTTACAAGTGGCATCAAGAGCCCAATCCATTCCAGCTTTAAACACTACTTAGGAAATGGCTTACGAACCTAAAGGGGATCATAAGAGAGCTCCAATTTTCACGGGAGAAAATTATACTTATTGGAAAAATTGTATGCAAATTCATATCAAATCATATGACAAAGGTGTGTCGGAAGCCGTTCAAAATGGTCCAACTCCGGTGACATATGATGTTGATGGCATTACTATGCCTAAGCCGGAAAATCTATGGGATAAAATTGATGATAAAAAGTGGTCTTGCAATTGGAAACCTATGAACATCATCATATCTTCACTTTATGCTGATGAGTTCTATCGCATTTCTCATTGTCAAACCGCTAAGGTTATGTGGGACACTCTACAAGTTTCCCATGAAGAAACTAATGAGGTCAAATAAGCTAGGATTAATACATTCACTCAAGAGTTTAAACTCTTTCGCATGAAAAATGGTGAAACCATTGCAGAAATGAAAAAGAGATTCTCTCATCTGATTAATCGTTTAAACTTACTAGATAATCCTATTTTCAATGCTATTACTACTAATAAAGTTTTGAGATGTCTTACTAGGAATTGACAACCTAAGATCACCGCGATCAAGGAAGCTAACAATCTTGAGACACTTGATCTCACCGCACTTTTTGGTAAGCTTGAAGAACACGAGAAAAAACTCATTTGCTTGGATAAATATGAAAAGAATCTTTAGAAGAAAAAGAAAAATAAGGAAAATCACAAGGAGGAAGTTGTGAAGTCTAAAACTCTTAAGGCTTCTAGCTCTAAATCCTCAAAATAAGATCAAAGTAAGAATAATGACTCTAGTGATGATGAGATTTCAGATGATGAAGAGATGGGATTATTTGTGAGGAAATATAATCGGTATATTCAGAAAAATGAAGTTAAACATTATGACAATAATCTCATAAAGTTTAGAAGGCAATCTTCCTCCCTCAAAGAAGAGAACAACAAAAAGGACAAAGTAAAAGTTATTTTCTATGAATGTGGCAAGCCCAGTCACTACAAACCAGATTGTCCATCTCTTGTCAAAAAGAAAGGAAAAGGCCAAAGAAACAAGTCTTGACAAGCCTATGTTTCTTGGGAGAGTGAAAGTGAATCCCCAAGCAATGAAAGCTCAAGTGATAGTGACGAAGATACAATTTATTTTTTCATGGCAAATCATCGACAAGGCAAGAAAAAGGATGTAAGTCTTAAATACTCTAACATTTCCACTTTGTCTTATAATGAATTAAAAAGGGAATTTGAAAAACTACAAATAGAGTTTTTGAATGCTAACAAAAAATTGGCCTCCCAAGAGAAAGTCTTCACATTTTTAGAGTCCAAGGTTGATAAAATCAATGATAAGTTAGAAGCATAAAAATAAGTTATTGTAGATAGTTCAAATCGTGAAAAAGAGGATGGGTCATCTTACAAATATGGTTGTGACACATGTCAAATTTGGCAACAAGAGTGAGTACTCTTGCTACCAAATTAGATAGTCTACATCATCCCATTGAGAACATGTCTATTAGGTCCTTAAAGGTTGAAAAGACATAAAATTTATCTTTGATTAAGAAAGAACCTAATAGCATTATTAATTCTCATCATATGATATCTTGTCACTATTCTTGCAAAAATGGTCATACTATTGAAAAATGCAAGTTTAGGATTTTTTTTGATTCCTAAGGGTAATTTTCAATGGTTGCCAAAAATGCAAAAAATATTTAAATAAATATCAAGGACCCAATGAGAATTGGGTACCTACCACCCTTGTTTGATTTTTGTAGGATGAATGTCTTGATGCTATGACGGGAAAATGGATTCTCGATAGTGCGTGTTCAAGACATATGATGGGAGACATATCACTCTTCTCCGACTTTGTGGCGAAGAAGAGAGGATTTGTGTCCTATGGTGATCACAACAAAGGTTCAATACTTAGAAAAGATAGTATAGGTAATCCCTCAACTATTACTATTTCAAATGTTATGTTAGTTGAAGGCCTTAGACATAATCTTCTTAGTATTAGTCAATTATGTGATAATGGGTATAAAGTGTCTTTTGCCAAAGATTGTTGCATAATTGAACATAGTGAAAAGAAGAATTGCATGTTTAAGGGTTTGAGGGTTAGTAACATTTATATGCTTTACTTAAGAGAGATTTCCTAGAATAATGCTCAATGTCTTGTTACCTTGAGTGAAGACTCTTGGCTATGGCATAAACGTCTAGCTGATGTCAACTTTGATCTACTTAATAAATTAGTTTCAAAATATTTAGTAATTGGTCTACCAGAAACAAAATTTTCTAAAGACCATCTATGTGATGCATGTCAAAAGGTCAAGCAAACAAGGGCCTCTTTTAAATCTAAGAAAGTTGTTTCTACATAAAGGCCACTTGAACTCCTTCACATGGATTTGTTTGGTCCTTCAAGGATTAAAAGCATATGTGGAAATTACTATGGTTTAGTAGTTGTAGATGATTACTCTAGATTTTGTTGGACTATTTTCTTACTGTGATACGGTGGGAAGAACTGACTGTTTTTGGAATGCTGGTTCGCATTTTGCGTTTGTTTTTGCAAAATGTCGCGGTAAGCAAGAGTCGCCACCGACTTTTATTTTATCCAACAAGGAAAGGAAAAAAGCACAGAAAAATTCCTTTTTCGAGATATTTCTCGGGTTCAGGGGGTAGATTATAGAAAGGGAAGGTGTTAGAACCCTTTCTATCCGTGGTTATCCACGGGCTCTTAGGTACTTGCTCAAAGTGTTTTCAAAATTTGATTTTCTTTGTGTTTGTAGGTTTGAAGAAGTTTTTTGTTTGAAAGGTGTAAGTGCGAAAAGTTTTATTTTGTTTTGAAGAGAGCAAGTACTTAAGAACCATCTACCTACTCGAAAAAGGAATCAATCTATGCTAATGTCCTTTAGACAAAACTATACCACTATTGATGAGTAGGTAGCATCGTCGTTGGAGTTTTAAGGGTCAATTCGATTAAGGGACGTGCGGTCACTAAAGCAATGTTAGGACGCCTTAGTGGTAACCCTAATGTCTTAGATCATTTTTCCGAGGCAACCGTTTCGAGGCAACTATGATCTTTGGATAAGAGGGCGACCTCTAAAACTTCCTATACTCAATGACCACGTTCGAAGGCAACCAAGCGAGGTGTACCCTAAGAGTGCACATGTGTGAGTGTGTTGTTTCGGTTAATTTTATCTTTATACATGTCAATGGTTATCTATGTTGATTTTAGGTTTAACATTCGATCTTGTCATGCATTCCCTATTATCAATCATCTAACAGTTTATAAGTTGCAGAAATTAAATTGCGGAAATTAAATCTAACTATTACAAGGCGTCGGGTATTTACATCGCTAAAAACAACCCTTGAAATTAAATTGTGGAAAATAAAAGAAAGCGAAAAAATAATTTAAAGTCCTATTAAAACTATTACATTTCGGGAGCAAGTACAATAATATGAAAATATGGATCGCGTGCGAGAAAATTAAGTCGGGCACATTTTTTAGGGTTTTGACCCTTTTGAAAGAAAATAATTTTTTTTGTTATTTTTGAATTAATGGAAGCAATTAAATTAGGTTAACAATTAAATAAATAAGTAAATTAATTAATGAAAATATTTTTGGATTTTTGGGTATTTAAAGAAATAAAATAAATTGATTTAAAGTTAATAAAGCCTAATTGTCTAAATTGATTTTAAATATTGCAAAAAATATTAAAAGTTAAACCTATTTAAAACTAAATTAATTAAGTTAGTATTTATTTACAAAAATAAAATGATGAATTTAATTTTAATAAATAAAATATATTTTTGTGTTTTTGATTTTATGAAAAAAAGTTTAATTGGTTAGTAATTTAAATAATAATTAACAAAACAATTAAATAAAAGAAATATAAAAATAAAAAGAAATAACCAAAAAGGGGGTGTTGGGCCCATACGGATGGTGCAAGTAGCAGCTTGGTGGCCCAACAGGCGCTGGCCTGGGCTGACTTTCCATGATTCCCTGTGGCGTGTTGACTTGAGTGTAGGGTGGACATCACCCTTAGGCCATCAGATTTGGCCTGGAGGCCATCTGGCGCTTGGGATCTGAAGGAGTATGATGGTCTACAATTCATGAGGCACACTAGAATGTCTGTAGAAAAATAATAATATGCAATATGGTGGACCTGGGATTCGAACCCAGGTCCTATGAGTCATTGAACAAACACGCTTACCACTACACCACTGCCTTCCATTTGTTATTATAATAAACAACAATTAATATAAGGCAAAAACAATGAATATGCCAGAAATTATAAAAACGCGCGCCAGATTCAAAACCATCCAATAAGGAAGAGGCACGTCTTCATCTTCTCCAACGAAACCTGGTTCTTTTTCCTGCAGATTTGAATCCGCAACTAAATCCCTAAGTCAGTCCTAAAATCTTCTCTAGGCCATGAAAACTCAAACTAAAACCACAACCATGATCCTCTCGTTTCCCTGATCACACCCATGTCCATTGTTTGCATCAATTGTGCCTGAAACTGAAACGCCTAAAAACAAGAACCAAAAACCCTAGTTTCGGGTATGGCATTACAGGCTATAAAAACAAAATCAAATATTGCAGAAAGTTTAGAAATCATACAAGGATCAAGAATATGTCCATGGTTTGTCAAAAAAATACAAGAATGAGAGGTTGCGATTTCAAATGCAGGGAGGTTTTTAGAGATACTTACAGCGCATTTGATGAGGTTTCAGAGCTTGTAAAGGATTGGTTTTGACTCAGTGGATGTCCAGCAAGGGGTCTACGTTGATATTTTGTGTTGAATTGGCCTCCAAGACTGATTTCGATTCCAAGCTTTTTTGATAAATTTCCAAGTTTGGTTTTCCAGATTGTGCAGCCTCTCAGGTTCTGAACTCGTATGCTTTGTGTTGTATATGTAACATGGGATGAATTAGGTTAGGTTTTGGGCTTTGAATCCTTGGGCATTGATGATTGAAGATGTGATATGATCCTCCATTAAAAAGCTTCCAATTTCATTCCAAATCCAATATTTTGTGCATGATATAGCTTGATACGAGTTTGATTATGTACATGATGATATTTAGGACCTGTATCAATCAAAAAGATACCAAGTTATCAATTTCTAGATTTTATTTAGATTTAAATTGATTTAAAATGAATTAATTAAATAAAAATCAAATAAAATAGAAAAATTAATGAATGGACATAAGACTGAAGATAGGACACGTGTGTAGTGTGACAAGATCAAATCAAGTGGAAAAAAGTGGACCCATTTGACAAAATTTGAAGTTTTGGGGATAGTTGACTTTTGGCAATTTTGGAAAAATTCCCAACTTCAACAATGCACAACTTCTTCAATTTTGAACTTTTGGAGGTGTTCCTTGACTTTTTAGAAACCTTGAGATGTCCTATAACCAACCCTTTTGGTATCATCTCATTTTGATATTCCATGCTCAAGTTATAAACTTTGGCAAAAAAGGTGTTTTTGTTGACTTTCAAAAATGACCTATAATGTCCAAATTTGTAACTTTTTGTGAGTGCATTTCTTGATCTTGGGGTGTGAAGATGGATTGTAGGAAATTGCATCCTCTTAAAAATGAGCTTTGTATGGGTCATTTGTCATAAAGTATGATAAAGTTATGCTTGGTCAAATTTGAGTTGACTTTTCCTACAAAACCCTAATTTAGCAACTTTTGAATCTTGATGAATCTTGAGCAATCCTTGATGAGTCATGATCAACCCTTGATAAAATGATGAAATAACTTTCAAAATGAGAATGTTGACAAAAAATATTGAAGTTTGACTATTTGTAGGTCACAGTTGACTTTTGCCCTAACACAATCGATTTTTGGACCCTTTGAGCAATTGACTGACCAAACTCCCTCTGTAAGGATTGAAATTTGACATGGATGAACTTGAGAACATATTAGGACATTTGGAAGCACTTAAGGTCATTTGGATGTAAGGACCTTGATGCAACACCAAACCCTAATTTAAGGTTGACTGCCTTATGAGATGATTTGACTGTCCAATTCTTGAGCAATCTTGAACAACTTGGAGACTATTCTTGCCATGTCTTGAGAAATATGGGAGGGCAAATTTTGGGGTACAACAGCTGCCCCTGTTCAATTTTCTTAAACCTGAGGATATAGATTGGCTTTCGGGCCTTTCGTGATCCGAAGGTGGAAGATGATTGAACACTAAAGTGCCTAGAAATTTGCACTCGCATGGTGTAGTATCATCATTGTGATATCGGGAATGGGCTTATAGATGCAATTTGGAGATTGTTGATAGGTGGTCTGAACTTCAACTGGAATACGAATCAGGGAGATCTTGTTGGTGATCTGACTGAACCAGAGGAGGTCTTGTCTTCTTTAACGGGATCGGCCTTCGAAAAATCTTTAGGAATCGATTTGACTGGTTTTGTCTCTTTTGACTGGATTGGCCTCAGAAAAATCTTTAGGAATCAATTTAACTGGTTTTGTCTTCTTTGACTGGATTGGCCTCAGAAAAATCTTTAGGAATCGATTTAACTGGTTTTGTCTTCTTTGACTGGATTGGCCTCAGAAAAATCTTTAGGAATCGATTTAACTGGTCTTGTCTCTTTTGACTGGATTGGACTCAGAAAAATCTTTAGGAATTGATTTAACTGGTTTTGTCTTCTTTGACTGGATTGGCCTCAGAAAAATCTTTAGGAATCGATTTAACTGGTTTTGTCTTATTTGACTGGATTGGCCTCAGAAAAATCTTTAGGAATCGATTTAACTGGTTTTGTCTTCTTTGACTTGCTGAGAATTTTAACTGCATCTTTCCTGAAAGGTAATGGTCAGTTATATGCAATGCATGAGATGGATCAAGCAATGATGTTCTCAATATAAATGAGATTGTATTATATGATGTGTATATGCATGTATCATGATGTATGGAAATGTAATGTTTTAGTTGGGGAAAATAAATCCCGGATAACTGCTGGAGAGTAGAGTTGAATTCTTCGTTTCCGCTGGGGATGATGAACGAAGGTGATAAACCTGCAGGAGAAGAGAACTCCGTTGAGGAAAATAAACTGATGAAGAGATTACTCCGAGGGGAACTACTCTGTGGGGAAGAGATGTTCTGCTGAAGATTCCACTGTTAAACTCCGCTGGGGATGGACTACTGTTACTGGTGATACTGAATCTGTTGAGGATTGAGCTCCTGTTTGTGAGAGGAAAGAACTTCGCTGGGGATGATCTTTCAGTTGCAACTTGCTGGGGATATCCCTGTTAGACTCTTGTGGGGATAATCCTTTGAATTTGGCTAGGGAGATTTATTTTGTACTCCGTTGGGGATAAACTTCCAGAGTCTACTGGGGATGATACTCCAACTCTGTTGGGGAAGCTTTTTCAGACTGTGCTGGGAAAATATTGACTCCACTGGGGTATCTTGTATTTTGCCGGGGAACACTCTTATACTCTGTTGAGATATACTAAGACTTCCCTGGATACTCTCATACTTGCTGAGGAATATTCTTACACTTCGCTGGGGAATATTAAGACCCTTTTAGTGCTGGTGGTAGACTAACTCTGCTTGGGGAGAGTATTGCTGTTTCGTTCGTAGTTGCAAGTCTCAGCTGGGAGAGATATCATTACTGCCTTACTCTGCGGGGAGCGAAAGTATCCTAGCCATATTCTTCAGCTGAATCTACCTTTGTACGTGGTGGACAGAGCAACTGTACCGTTCGGGCCATTCTTATTGCCCCTGTTTCTGATGTTACTAGTAATTCATCTTGTGTTTCACGTGTAAATATTTACGAGCAACAATTAATGTCAAATGCATATATCAAAAATGAACATTGGACGTTCTTTGCAAAACAAAACAGATAAAGGAAAAACAGTTTGAAATTTATTTGAAAATGAATTGTATTGATTTGAAGTTTGGCCTGTAAATAGGCGTTTTTGTACAAGAGGCTGACGTCCTAGTAAGAGAACGCCGCCGAACAATTTGTGAAAAACTAAACAAAATAGCCATGTGAATAATCCATTGGGTTCCAACTCTGCTATTGCCTTTATATCTTCGAGCATCTCATCACTTTGCTACTGGTTGAAGATGAATTAGATTGATTAGTGTCGTCCGAGCTTGAAAGTCGATACCGAAGTTTGGATGTAAGGTGATCCAATGAGACATAGTGTTACGCTTTGATCCCTAACTTTTGTCTGGACCGCCCTTTCAGGTTTTCAGTCCACCGGGATACCCATTTTTGCCCAAGCCACCTTTTCAGGTTTTCGACTTGCCTGGTGTAGAGATTTTTTCATTTTCATCCCTTATTTTTGCCCGAACCCTTTTGGTTCGTCGGGAAGCCCTTATTTTTGCCTAGGCCAGTCAACCTAGCGGGTCTTTGATTATGCGTAGTATCTTTTCACTATGTCTGAATTGACGGGGTGAGAAAGGTCGTCACCATCCATGGTAGTTAGAATCATAGCTCCTCCTGAGAAAATGTTCTTAACCACAAATGGCCCTTCGTAAGTAGGGGTCCATTTGCCCCTAGGATCACCTTGAGGTAGGATAATGCGCTTGATTACCAGATCCCCAACTTGATACTCTTGTCGTCTGACTTTCTTGTTAAATGCCTTGATCATCCGCTTTTGGTATGTTTGACCATGACAAATAGCAGTAAGTCTCCTTTCGTCAATTAGGTTTAGCTGATCAAGCCGGGTCTGAATCCAGTCATCTTCACTCAAACCTGCATCCTTCATGATTCAGAGTGAAGGTATATGAACTTCAATGGGCAAGACTGCCTCCATGCCATATACCAAGGAGTAGGGTGTTGCCCCTGTTGACGTCCGTGCTGAGGTACGATACCCATGGAGAGCAAACAGTAACATCTCGTGCCAGTCCTTGTATGTCACTGTCATCTTCTGCACAATCTTCTTAATGTTCTTATTAGCCGCTTCTACAGCCCCATTCATCTTCGGCCAGTAGGGAGAAGAGTTGTGATGCTGTATCTTGAATTGCTCGCAGAGCTCAGTGATCATCTTGTTGTTGAGATTGGTACCATTGTCAGTAATGATCCTCTCTGGTATACTGTATCGATAGATCAGATTATGCCGAATGAACTGTGCCATGACGTTCTTGGTTACCGTAGAAAAGGAAGCTGCTTCAACCCACTTTGTAAAGTAATCAATAGCCACCAGGATGAAACGGTGTCTGTTGGATGTCGTAGGTCTGATCTCGTCGATCATATCAATGCCCCACATTGCAAAAGGCCACGGAGCTGTCAAAACATTCAGAGGAACTGGAGGTATGTGCACCTTATCAGCATAGACTTGGCACTTGTGACAGATCCGAGAATGCTGATAATAGTCAGCTTCCATTGTGGACCAATAATATCCTACCCGTAGGATCTTCTTTGCCATGGTGTGTCCACTGGAATGAGTTCCGAAAGTACCTTCATGTAACTCCGCCATGATCCTTTCTGCTTCATTCTTATCCATACAACGCAGTAAGGTCGAATCATGGTTACACTTGTAAAGGATGCCATTGCTGATGAAGAACTTCGCTGCGAACCTCCTCAGAAACTTTTTGTCATTAACAGATGCACCCTCGGGGTATTCTTGAGCTTCAAGATACCTCCTCACCTCATGATACCAGGGCTTTTCTGTCACCTCTTCAGTCTCAAGGTCACAATAATGTGCAGGTTCGTCCAGTCTTTCAATGATGATCCGGGGAGCTTCGTTGTCCCAACTGACTTTGAACATATAAGACATCATAGCCAGCGCGTCCGCCAACTGATTCTCCTCTCTCGGGAAGTGCTCAAAGGTTATCTCCTCGAAGTGGGGAAGCAACGTCAATACATACTCCTTGTAAGGAATAAGATTTGGGTGTTTCGTATCCCACTCGCCTTTGATCTGACTGATCACGAGAGCGGAATATCCGAAGACACTCAAGAACTTAATCCTTAGGTCAATTGCTTCTCGAAGATCCATAATGCACGCTTCATACTCCGCCATGTTGTTGGTGCAGTTGAAACATAATCGGGCGGTAAATGGAGTATGAGAGCCTTTAGGAGATATGATCACGACGCCAATGCCATTACCCAAAGTGTTTGAAGCTCCATCAAAGTACATAGACCATCGGGATCCTTTCTCGGGTCCTTCATCCGGTCCAGGTGTCTCACAATCAGTTACCAACATGATATTCTCGTTCGGGAATTCAAAGTTCATAGACTGGTAATCATCCACTGCTTGATGTGCCAAATGATCTGCTAACACTCTTCCCTTAATTGCCTTTTGGGTCATGTACTGGATCTCATACTCAGTCAAGATCATCTTCCATCTTGCTATTCTTCCGGACAAGTCAGGCTTCTCGAAGATATACTTGATTGGATCCATCTTTGATATCAACAGAGTAGTGTGGGTCAACATATACTGTCTCAGCCGGCAAGCAGCCCATGCCAAAGCACAACAAGTTTTCTCGAGCAACGAGTATCGGGTCTCGCAGTCGGTAAAATTTTTGCTAAGGTAATAAATAGCATGCTCTTTTCGGCCAGACTCATCATGTTGACCCAGCACACACCCCATTGAGTTGTCGAGTACTGTCAAGTATAAGATCAGAGGTCTCCCTTCAACTGGTGGCATCAGAATGGGTGGCACTTGGAGATACTCTTTGATCCTTTCGAAAGCGGCCTGGCATTCATCGTTCCAACGTGCCACTTGATCTTTCTTCAGTAGCTTGAAGATTGGCTCACAAGTAGCAGTCAGGTGCGAGATAAATCGGGCAATGTAATTCAGACGTCCCAGAAAGCCTCTGACTTCTTTCTCTGTTTTGGGAGCGGGCATTTCCTGTATAGCTTTCACTTTTGCCGGATCCACTTGAATACCTTTATTGCTTACGACGAAACCCAGTAGTTTACCAGACCTCACCCCGAAGGTGCACTTGTTCGGGTTTAACCTCAACTTGTACAACTTCAATCTGTCAAACAACTTCTGCAGATGGTCAAGGTGTTCCTCCTCAGTTTGGGACCTTGCAATCATATCGTCGATGTATACTTCAATCTCATGATGGATCATGTCATGAAACAAAGCAACCATGGCACACTGATACGTTGCCCCAACATTTTTCAACCCAAAAGGCATGACCTAGTAGCAAAAGGTACCCCACTGAGTAACAAAGGTCGTCTTCTCCATGTCTTCAGGAGCCATTTTAATCTGATTATATCTGGAGAAACCATCCATAAAGGAGAATACCTTGTACTGAGCGGTGTTATCAACTAGAACGTCGATATGAGGTAGAGGGAAGTCGTCCTTGGGGCTTGCCCTGTTCAGATCCATGTAGTCAACACACATTCGAACCTTACCATCCTTCTTCGGCACTGGAACCACGTTGGCCACCCACTGAGGGTAAGAAGTAACTGCTAGAAATCCGGCGTCAAACTGTTTCATAACCTCAGCTTTGATCTTCTCAGACATCTCTGGACGCATTCGGAGGACCTTTTGTTTCACTGGAGGACAGTCTTCCTTGGTAGGTAGGCGATGAACCACAATATCAGTATCCAACTCAGGCATATCTTCGTAAGACCAGGCAAAGATCTCAACATAGTCATGCAGCATCTGAATCAACCGTTGCTTCACACTAAACTCCAGATTTGCACCGATCCTGACTTATTTCTTGTCTATCTCTGTACCAAGATTCACTGATTCCACCGGCTCTTCATGTGGCTGTATAGCCCTATCTTCTTGGAGTAACAGTCTCGCAAGTTCACCAGGCACTTCGCAATCATCTTCACCTTCGTCTTCGGCTAAGTTGATCGGATTTTCAAAGTCATAACTGGCAGTAGCAGAGTCGTTACCAGTGAGATCCAGAGTGGATGTGGACCTGTATATATGAGTGTGTGTAAAATAGCTGTTTTGCAATATATAATGAAGAAAAACAAGGAGCGCAAGATTCGAAATGCAAGAAACTTCCAATGCTTTTATTAATGATATATGAAAATGACACACATAAAGCCCTCACAAATGAAGCCACGGTGCCCCGGGTAAGACACCGGGCCATAAAGTTTAAAACATTGTCTGTTACATATTTAAAACAAAAAGTTTCATTACTGGGTGATAACAGAAACGAGCATAGAATCCTTCGCTGTCCAGTTGCTTAATACACCATCGGTAGTAGGATAGATCCAACTATCAATGTCAAACTCTTCATCATCGTCATCCCTGATAACATTCACCCCTGTATCTTGTTTAGCCTTTTCTGGTGCTCCGAACTCAATCTCCTTCGCATCGATCAAGTCTTGTACCTTGTTCTTCAAAACCCAACAATCATCCGTATTATACCCCGGGCTATCAGAGTGAAAAGAACAGCGGGCATTAGAGTTGTACTTCGGTGATGTTGTATTTAGATTTTTTGGGGCTTCCTTTGGAATCACCAGATTGGTCTTCAACAACTGTGGTAGAATCTGAGACAAAGTCATACTGAGACGGGTAAATTTACTTCGAGGTCTCTCGTTCTTTTGTTGATTGTTGTACTGAGGAATACCAGCAGGTTTTGAAATAACAACCGCATTGACAGCTTGGCGGTGTTCAGGTCTATTCTGTCTTTTCAAACTGTAGACAACACTGGACTCTTTCTTAAAGGGCTTCTTCTTGGTGCTTGATGAAGCACCCTTCTGTATCTTACCAGCCTTAGTACCAGCCTCAATCCTTTCACCGGTCAAAATTAGCTCCGTAAACCCAGATGAAGAGCTTCCAATCAGATGGTTGAAGAATGGACCAGACAAGGTCCCCAGAAACATACCCATAAGCTCCCGATCCGCCAAGGGTGGTTGTACTCTTCCGGAGAGGTCCCTCCACTTCTGAGCATAATCTTTGAATCCTTCACCCGTTCCCATTGGCATACCCTGGAGTTGGGTACGCGTGGAAGCGAGGTCGGAGTTATATTGGTATTGCCTGTAGAAAGTAGTAGCCAAATCTTCCCAACTGCGAATACTGGCTCCATCTAACTGATAGAACCATTCAAGATGAGTCTCTGAGAGACTGTCTTGAAAGAAGTGGATCCATAAGTTCTTATCAGCGGTGTACGGATGAATCTTCCTCACATATGACCGGAGGTGTAGCTTCGGACAAGAAACTCCGTCACATTTAGCAAAGGCTGGTGCCTTGAATTTATAGGGAATCACCACCCCAGATGATAGACCCAGATCACCAAAGTCCAGACCAGGAACTTTCTGAACTTCCATAGCACTCAACCGGTCTTCCAGTTATTTCTATCTATCCTCAACAGGAGGATACTGGTCTTCATCGAAGTCCGTCTCGTTGTCGAAGACCACAGGGCTAGGAGCCCTCCTTTCTTCCTGACTATCTTTCCCTCCAGATGAGGTGGTCAAATCAACTTCATTCTGTAGCCTGTTTCCAAACCTGTGCCCTGTGTTAAATAGGATTGTCCTCTTCTTCTTCTTCTTCTTCTTCTTCTTCTCTTTCAGAATCAGGGTCTTCAGGTCTTGCTGACCCTTAGCTAGATTCATGAACAGCTCTTGAAATTGGGCATTCTGGGTCTGAAGGGCCTTGATGGCTTGCTCAGTTGAAGGTTCAGCAGACATGATGAGTGCTGAAATAAACATCAAAGAAGATAAGAGACCTGTAAGGGGTACCTGTTTATGAAGTGCATGGGATGAAATACGTATGATTATGATTTCAAAGACAATCGGGAGATTCAAATTTGTAAACAAGAAAGGAAACACACTTTATTAGATAAACTTTGGAATTAAAATTGTTCAACTGATGCCCTCAGGGCGTTACAAGAATGGAAATACTGAAAAGTAAATAAAAACTGGAAAGGAAATCATCAAAGGTCAATCAGTGCTCCCATGGTCTCTTCTTGTCGGTGCGGACATAGTCATTAAGAATCCGCTCGTTCTCTAGCTGCCTAATCAACCTCTAGATCTTATGCTCTTGCTCATTGAACTTCTCTCGGTAAGCATCCCGTTCCTCTTTCAACTGCATCTAAGATCTCTTCAGTGCCCCAATGTCAGTGGGCATATGAGGATGGAGGATGGTTGGAAGAACCCCTTCTTCATTAGCAACTTCAACAATGATAGGCCGGACGACTTCATATGGCATACCCAACTTTTGGGCGCGGATATGGACCCATCTGAGATATGGCTCCATCGGAAGAGAAGTCTTTGGACCCAGCTCGTGTGGATCAGATCTGTGAACTCTATCCCAGGCCTTTATGAATCTGCGACGTTTCTCATCACCATCCCCTTGAAAATCAAAGAAGATACTAGGCATTAACATCTCATGAAGTCCTTCTCTTCTGGCACGCCCAAACTGACGTAAGGCTAAGCACGGATTGTAAGAAATTCCTCCATGGGTTCCTAACAATGGAACATTGGGATACTCCCCACAACGATCAATGATAGCCTCCTCATCCATACCTTTGAGAGTCCAGATAATGTCATTATGAGAAAGAGACATCACCCTATAAGCCCAGCCCATGCCTTCTTTATTCTTCAGCACTGACTTGGGGAGGTGTGAAATAAACCACCTCGCCAATAAAGGAGCATATCACATCAAGGTTCCTCGCTTTCGGGCCGTACGAGCATAAAGCTGATGAAGGATGTCACCCAAGTGAGTGGGTACAGGATTGCGAGAGATGAAGATCTTTACCGCATTAACATCAACAAAGGAGTTAGAGTTCAGAAACAATACCAAACCGTATATCAAAAGAGCCAGAATATCCTCGAATGCCTTGAAGTCCAGACTATCCCAAAAATAGTTAGCCTTGCCAACCAAAAACTTAGTTAGAAAGCCCTTTGCTCCACTTCTAGTTTCCCAATTAGCCATCACCTCATCTTTTGTCAAATGAAGGGCTGCAGCAATCTCTTCGAGCCTAAGAACCTTCTCCCAACCAGTAAACGGGGTCTCCTCCAAAATGGAGATACCGAGAAGATCAGAGAATTCTTCTAAGGTGGGAACCAGCTGGTAGTCCTGGAAAGTAAAACAATGGTATATCGGATCATATAATTGGACCAAAACACTCATCATCTGCTCGTCCAATTTGGAGGTGACCAAACTGAGAAGATAACCATGTCTTATGAGAAAGGAAGTAGTATCAGGCATCTTTGCAATCATATCCTTAAGCACAGTGGGAGCTTGGACAAAGTTGATCTGGATGGTATTCCTACGCATAGGCATCATGATGACCTACAAAACAGAGCAAAGATGAATCCCTCCTGTCTTTGAAATAGGTTAGTTCAATGCCAGATGTATGCAATGTTATGATGTCATGATGTCATGATAGAAAGCACACCACAAGTATCCACAAATAGCAAACATGGTAAAGGCACACAAGTCACACAGAGAGCCCTTATATTTCAGGCTGTCAAGGAGCTTAGGTACTACCCTCTTTCAGTTCAGTTGGTTTAAACCTGTCCTAAAAATAGTAACCGGGTTCTAGAGGATCTCAATATCACTGACTACCCTCAATCGGTCATAATTCCAGTTTAGCAACCTTTTCTTGCAGCCGGAATCATCGCGAGAGTTTAGTCTCAATGAGTGTAGCATACTGCTACTGTTCTATGGCCAAGTTGGTCAATTTAAAGGTTCTAAGGTCAGTTGGTGCTTAATGACCCCTTAGATGACCCATATTCTCCTCGTTCCAACACAAGGAATATCGGTATAATCTAAAGTGCCACACCAACGTAGCTACTGCTTCAACCGTATCGGTCTACGCCGTATAGTTCCTTCACAGTTTATTGCTACTTACCTAAAGGGTATCCCCAGATCCGGGTTAGGATCTATAGTAACTCTGATACAAGCCCACAAATATAAATCATACAAAGCAAGCAATTGAAAACACAATGATCTAATCCTAAGGTACACCCCACTTATTAAAGTCCCTAGTAGAGTCGCCAGTTCTGTGATATGGTGGGAAGAACTGACTGTTTTTGGAATGCTGGTTCGCGTTTTGCGTTTGTTTTCGCAAAATGTCGCGGTAAGCAAGAGTCGCCACCGACTTTTATTTTATCCAACAAGGAAAGGAAAAAAAGCACAGAAAAATTCCTTTTTTCGAGATATTTCTCGGGTTCGGGGGGTAGATTATAGAAAGGGAAGGTGTTAGCACCCTTTCTATCCGTGGTTATCCACGGGCTCTTAGGTACTTGCTCAAAGTGTTTTCAAAATTTGCTTTTCTTTGTGTTTGTGGGTTTGAAGAAGTTTTTTGTTTGAAAGGTGTAAGTGCGAAAAGTTTTATTTTGTTTTGAAGAGAGCAAGTACTTAAGAACCATCTACCTACTCGAAAAAGGAATCAATCTATGCTAATTTCCTTTAGACAATACTATCCCACTATTGATGAGTAGGTAGCATCGTCGTTGGTGTTTTAAGGGTCAATTCGATTAAGGGACGTGCGGTCACTAAAGCAATGTTAGGACGCCTTAGCGGTAACCCTAATGTCTTAGATCATTTTTCCGAGGCAACCGTTTCGAGGAAACTATGATCTTTGGATAAGAGGGCGACCTCTAAAACTTCATATACTCAATGACCACGTTCGAAGGCAACAAAGCGAGGTGTACCCTAAGAGTGCACATGTGCGAGTGTGTTGTTTCAGTTAATTTTATCTTTGTACATGTCAATGGTTATCTATGTTGATTTTAGGTTTAACATTCGATCTTGTCATGCATTCCCTATTATCAATCATCTAACAGTTTGTAAGTTGCATAAATTAAATTGCGGAAATTAAATCTAACTATTACAAGGCGTCGGGTATTTACATCGCCAAAAACAACCCTTGAAATTAAATTGCGGAAAATAAAAGAAAGCGATAAAATAATTTAAAGTCCTATTAAAACTATTACATTCCGGGAGCAAGTACAATAATATGAAAATATGGATCGCGTGCGAGAAAATTAAATCGGGCACATTTTTTAGGGTTTTGACCCTTTTGAAAGAAAAAGATTTTTTTTTGTTATTTTTGAATTAATGAAAGCAATTAAATTAGGTTAACAATTAAATAAATAAATTAATTAATTAATGAAAATATTTTTGGATTTTTGGGTATTTAAAGAAATAAAATAAATTGATTTAAAGTTAATAAAGCCTAATTGTCTAAATTGATTTTAAATATTGCAAAAAATATTAAAAGTTAAACCTATTTAAAACTAAATTAATTAAGTTAGTATTTATTTACAAAAATAAAATGATGAATTTAATTTTAATAAATAAAATATATTTTTGTGTTTTTGATTTTATGAGAAAAAGTTTAATTGGTTAGTAATTTAAATAATAATTAACAAAACAATTAAATAAAAGAAATATAAAAAGAAAAAGAAATAACCAAAAAGGGGGTGTTGGGCCCACAAGGATGGTGCAAGTAGCAACTTGGTGGCCCAACAGGCGCTGGCCTGGGCTGACTTTCCATGATTCCCTGTGTCGTGTTGACTTGAGTGTAGGATGGACATCACCCTTGGGCCATCAGATTTGGCTTGGAGGCCATCTGGCGCTTGGGATCTGAAGGAGTATGATGGTCTATAATTCATGAGGCACGCTGGAATATCTGCAGAAAAATAATAATATGCAATATGGTGGACCTGGGATTCGAACCCAGGTCCTATGAGTCATTGAACAAACACGCTTACCACTACACCACTGCCTTCCATTCGTTATTATAATAAACAACAATTAATATAAGGCAAAAACAATGCATATGCCAGAAATTATAAAAACGCGCGCCAGATTCAAAACCATCCAATAAGGAAGAGGCACGTCTTCATCTTCTCCAACGAAACCTGGTTCTTTTTCCTGTGGATTTGAATCCGCAACTAAATCCCTAAGTCAATCCTAAAATCTTCTCCAGGCCATGAAAACTCAAACTAAAACCACAACCATGATCGTCTCCTTTCCCTGATCATACCCATGTCCATTGTTTGCATCAATTGTGCCTGAAACTGAAACGCCTAAAAATAAGAACCAAAAACCCTAGTTTCGAGTATGGCATTATAGTCTATAAAAATAAAATCAAATATTGCAGAAAGTTTAGAAATAATACAAGGATCAAGAATATGTCCATGGTTTGTCAAAAAAATGCAAGAATGAGAGGTTGCGATTTCAGATGCAGGGCGGTTTTCAGGGATACTTACAGCGCATTTGATGAGGTTTCAGAGCTTGTAAAGGATTGGTTTTGACTCAGTGGATGTCGAACAAGGGGTCTACGTTGAGATTTTGTGTTGAATTGGCCTCCAAGACTGATTTCGATTCCAAGCATTTTTGACAAATTTCCAAGTTTGGTTTTCCAGATTGTGCAGCATCTCAGGTTCTGAACTCGTATGCTTTGTGTTGTATATGTAACATGGGATGAATTAGGTCAGGTTTTGGGCTTTGAATCCTTAGGCATTGATGATTGAAGATGTGATATGATCCTCCATTAAAAAGCTTCCAATTTCATTCCAAATCCAATATTTTGTGCATGATATAGCTTGATACGAGTTTGATTGTGTACATGATGATATTTAAGACCTGTATCAATCAAAATATACCAAGTTATCAATTTCTAGATTTTATTTAGATTTAAATTGATTTAAAATGAATTAATTCAATAAAAATCAAATAAAATAGAAAAATTAATTAATGGACATAAGACTGAAGATAGGACACGTGTGTAGTGTGACAAGATCAAATCAAGTGGAAAAAAGTGGGCCCATTTGACAAAATTTGAAGTTTTGGGGATAGTTGACTTTTGGCAATTTTGGAAAAATGCTCAACTTCAACAATGCATAACTTCTTCAATTTTGAACTTTTGGAGGTTTTCTTGGACTTTTTAGAAACCTTGAGATGTCCTATAACTAAACCTTTTGGTATCATCTCATTTTGATATTCCATGCTCAAGTTATAAACTTTGGCAAAAAAGGTGTTTTTGTTGACTTTCAAAAATGACCTATAATGTCCAAATTTGTAACTTTTTGTGAGTGCATTTCTTGATCTTGGGGTGTGAAGATGGATTGTAGGAAATTGAATCTTATTCAAAATTAGCTTTGTATGGGTCATTTATCATAAAGTATGAGAAAGTTATGATTGGTCAAAGTTGAGTTGACTTTTCCTACAAAACCGTAATTTAGCAACTTTTAAATCTTGATGAATCTTGAGCAATCCTTGATGAATCATGATCAACCATTGATCAAATGATGAAATATATTTAAAAATGAGAATGTATACAAAAAATCTTGAAGTTTGACTATTTGTAGGTCACAGTTGACTTTTGCCCTAGCACAATCGATTTTTGGACCCTTTCAGCAATTGACTGACCAAACTCCCTCTGCAAGGCTTGAAATTTGACATGGATGAACTTGAGAACATATTAGGACATTGGGAAGAACTTTAGGTCATTTGGATGTAAGGACCTTGATGCAACACCAAACCCTAATTTAAGGTTGACTGCCTTAGGAGATGATTTGACTGTCCAATTCTTGAGCAATCTTGAACAACTTGGAGACTATTCTTGCCATGTCTTGAGAAATATGGGAGGGAAAATTTTGGGGTACAACACTTACGTATCAAGGATGAAACATTCATAGCTTTCACACATTTTTCCAAGATAGATCAAAATAAAATGAACTCTAAAATAGTTGCTATTCGAAGCGATGATGGAGGTGAATTTGAAAACCACCTCTTTGAAGAATATTGTGACAAATTTGGAATTGAACATAACTCTTCAGCTCCTAGAACTCCACAACAAAATGGTGTTTCCCAGAGAACAAATATCATTTTATAGGAGTTTGCAAGAACAATGCTCAATGATTATGGTCTACCAAAATACTTTTGGGCTGATGCTATTAGCACGACATGTTATGTCTTGAATATGATAGTTATTCGTCTAATTCTTGACAAAACTCCTTATGAACTTTTGAAAGGTAAAAAACCAAATTTATCTCATCTTCATGTCTTTGTATGTAAATGTGTTATTTTAAATAATGGAAAAGACTATCTTGAAAAATTTGACGCGGAAGTCAATGAAGATATTTTTTATACTCTCAATCTAGTAAAGCATATCGAGTTTATAACAAGAGATTGCTTATCGTTGAAGAGACCATTTGTGTTAATTTTGATGAGACTTCCCCAAATAGTATTGGGAAAGGTAGTTCTTTTCATGGTGTAGGTTCATCTACGGAAGACATACTTAAAGACACTGGTGAAGGAGGTGATCAACCCAAAGCGGTGGAGATTGAGGAAGACGGATATAGCACCAAGAAAAGAAAGATGATGAAGTTCAAGAAGAAAATGATGGTCTTCCTTTGGAGTGGAGAACCTCCAAACATCATCCACTTGACAATATTATTGGTGATATAAAAAAATGGGTAACAACTCGCTTTAAAATAAGTAGTCTTTATTGTCATCGTGCTTATGTATCACAAGTTGAACCTAAAAACACTAACGATGCCTTACTTGATGAGCATTAGATTATTTCCATGCAAGAAGAATTAAACTAATTTGAAATAAATTGCATTTTGGATCTTGTCTCCAGTCCTTTAAATCATCAAATTATAGGCACCCGATGGGTATTTAGGAATAAGCTTGACGGACATGGTGTGATAACAAGAAATAAGGCCCATCTTGTGGCTCTAGGGTATAAAGAGGAGGGAATTACCTATGGATAAACTTATGCTCCGGTGACCCGACTTGAGGCTATACACCTTTTATTATCTTATGCTTGTTCTAAGAACTTCAAATTATTTCAAATGGACGTTGTGATACGGTGGGAGAACTGACTTGAGGTTTTGCGTTTTATGTTTGCAAATGTTTCGGTTTAGCAAGAGTCGCCACCGACTTTTTATTTTATCCTAAGGAAAGGTCAAAAAGCACAGGAAAGACCTTTGAGATGTTTTCTTGGGTTCGTGGAGTAGATTATGAAAAGGGAAGGTGCAAGCACCCTTTTCATCCATGGTTATCCATGGGCTCTTAGTTACTTGTTTAGATCACTTGCTTTTGCTTTTCAATTGTTTGAAATGGTGCATTGTGTGTGGTTTTGAAATATGTTTTAAAAAGAGGCCATCGTTGTGGCAACCTTTGTAATGATTCTTGTTTGAATGTATACAAAGATGTATTTGTCTTTTGAAAAGATTTCAATGTTTGAAAGTTTGATTTTGGGAAATATTTTGAATTTGTGTTGTGAAATGCGTTTGAAAATAACAAGGATGTTTTTGCAAGCTTTTTGATCAAGTAACTAAGAGCTATCTACCCTATTTTACTCAAAGATCTTTCTTATGTTTTTAATCCTTTTAACAGTGTTGTTTCACCATTGTATTTGGTGAACAACCTTGTGTTAGGATGTTAAACGGGAAATGCGCGGGTCATCGTATAGACCATGATAGAAATTGTGTCAAGTATCTTTGGCAATTTTCTTGAGGGACTTGATCATTTTTGTTTAGGCAACCAAGATAGCGTCATTGAGGGACTATGATCTTTTGTTTTGTTTTTGTTTTGCCAAAGTATCCAACATGCATACCATGGCCCATTTTTGAAGGCAACAAGTGGATTGTAACCCTAGGGGTGCAAGTGTGTATTGTGCTTGATTTTCATGCATTTTTGTCTTTGATTAGGTCAAGTTATTTGTTGATTTGGATTTTTGCATACAAACCCTAATTCTCTAATCATGGCATAATTGAAAGCGTAAAATGCGAGAATTTAAATTCTAAGCTATTACAACATGATTATGGGGATGGGGGTACAATTTTGAATGGGGGGTATTTGACAAGAAATATAAATCCTAATTTACTATTACATCCAAATTGAATTTAATTGCATGAATAATAAAATGGACAATATTTAAATAAACAAAATAAATAAATATCAAATAATATGTATTATGCAAAAAGGTTTTAATTTGTTTATGTATATAAAAGTATTTTCAATGTAAAAAAGAGTATAAAGAAATAAATAAAAAGAGATTAAGTTTATTTGTTTTAAGGGTAAACCCTAATTTCTTTAAGAAAATAAATACTATATATTATTTATATACATAATTATATTAATATGTGTAAAAATGAAATATACTTAAAAAATATATTTTTTAGTATAAAAAATAATAAAAATAAAAATGTAATATTTTATATTTCTATTCTAAGTATTTAATAAAATAAAAGTATATATGTATATATGTATATATTAAATATATTAAATATGTATAATATAAAATAAAATATGTACAAAAATAAATTATATTTTAAATAATATTTTCAGTATGAATAAAAATAAGAAATAAAAATAAAAGTATAATTTACATATTATTTTCAAGTTTAAGTAAATAATACAAAAAAATTTAAAATGTTTCCTATATTAGAAAAATTAAAATAAAATGCTAAATAAATGTAAAAAATTATGAAAACATTTTTTAGACATTTTTTATATTTGGAAATAAATAAAAAAAATCAGAAAAGAAATGAAAAATGCAAAAATGTGAAAATATAAGAAATTGGGCCAGGGGGTGCAAAAATGAAAGTGGGAGGTGCCAAAAGCAAGCCTGGCCAAGCCCAACCCAAGCCAACTTCATCTTCTTCCTCCAGACTGAAAAACGCGCGCTTGCTCTGTTCAAATGCTACATCCTGTATACGTGAACTTTTGTTAAAACTCACAACATCAAACTTGTAGAGAATTTCAAGACGATTCCTACCATATAAAACATTAATCCTAACTCTCAAAGACCAGAGAGAATTTCTCTGGCCCTAAAATCTGACCTAGTTTTTTCAGCATGTTCATGGATGAAATTCTCCTAGCACACTTAATATAAATAGAAACTGAGCATATGTATGGCTTCCTAGCAATGAACACTATATTTTTTATTCACAAACCTAAGGCTAAATGTTCCTAAATAGAGAGATAGAAAGTGAAGAAAAACCTGTTTCAATTGGATTTGTGTAGGGCAATGCAGTGCTTCTCAACAAGTTTTGAGGTGTCTGGTAGCTTGCCTGAACTTCACTTGATCTTTTCCAATAGCTAGCTTGCCTTGAATGTCCCTGAATTAGCCTATAGAACTCAACCTGCACAAGCTTGAAATGAAAATGGTGAACACTGTAAATGGAGTTACAATTGGAAATGGAGGTTTGGGATAGCTTGAGTGAGTTGAATGGAAGGTGTTTGAAGCAAAAAGGGGCAAAACCCACGAGCCAAATGAGCTATGGCACTCAAGTTGCAGCATCTGCCCTGTTTTACCAAAGAAGTGTGATTTCTGGCTATGGGAGGTTTTGAGGCTCAAGTACTCGTGTTTCTTGCTCAAAGGGTTGTGTGAAAGTTGTTTGAAAGGTTTGTGTAAGCTAACAATGGCTGGTTTCCAAGTTGTGAGGATTTGGACAAGTTTCTTCTTTGTGAAGCAAGAAATGGGAAGTTGTGATGACAGGCCTGTACAAGCCATCAAATATGCGGCATACAATCCTCTTGGTCCCTGCAATTTGTGGATTTGATTTGGCTTCTGAGATCTTGGCCCTATGCTCAAAGATCATGATTTGACATAAAGCACACTTTTGCAAAAATGGGAATTTGCCTTTTTCTACTTAAGGCCTAATCTTGTGTACAATATCCAAATGGCCAAAACAAAAGCTTAGACTGATGGATTTGCATTTAATTAAGGAGCGTGAAGTGGTTTAGAGGCCTGCAAACTAGTACAATGCATGTTGGTTTGAAAATGCCACTTGAGTGAACATGAATTTGCCATGGATACAAAGTGAGTTTTTGCCAACTTCAAGCATTCGATTCTCCCTAACCACAAATGTGTTTGAGGAGTTCTTGGACAATTTGGAAAGCTTGCAACATGATTTATAATCCATCTTTGAAATTCAACTTGAGACTCCAAGTGTAACTATGTGAAAAATGGCCAAGAAGATAGGGCAAAATCCTGCCTAAACTAGGGCAAAATTTCTCTAAGTTAAAAGTTTTAGGGACCCTTGTTCCAAAAATAATAACTTGAGATCCAAGATTCTTTTGAGAAAACTTTGTGAATAAAAGTTGTAGACTTTGTGGAGGAATAAAACTTTCATGTTGTAAGTTTTGTTTGAATCCATTTGCATCATGATGAAAATGTGGGACAAAGTTAGGAAAAATTAAGAAAACTTCATAACTTAGAAAAATTCTAAGTTATGAAAAATTTCAATTTCAAACCCTAATTTTCAATTTTGGGTTTCTTGATGAATAAGTTTCATAATTTGACACATCTTGATGAAAAATGACCCTTGGCACTTGATTTTGACCAAAAAGTCAAAGTTTGAGTTTTCAGTGTACAGTCAAATTTTGATCAGTTGACTGAAAAATTCATCTGTCAATCCCATGCATTTGAGGTCTTTTGAACTTGTTGAATAGGTCAAGATGATTCCATTGAGTCCTTGAGTCCATGGTTGAGCCTAATTTGCCATTGGCTAGGTCAAACAGTCAAAAATTGCCTTTGTACAGTTAAAACTCTAAAAATGACCATTTTGCCCTTTTGGTGATCTGATCAAATTTCTTGTGGAATTGTGGTCCAAACTTGATCCAATGGTTCATGTGAGTTCATAATGTTGATGTGGGTCAAAATTCATGAGGTTTGACTGTAAATTGGACACAGTTGACTTTTTCCCCAATACAGCCGATTTCTAGGTCAACTGTCCAATTGACTGGGCAAAAATTTGATTCAAGGCTTGAAACTTGGTATAGAAAAACTTATGAGTCCAAAAAGAAGTATGAAAGTCAATTTGAGCATTGAAGGTCCAAAAATCCCTGTGCAAACTCAAACCCTAATTTAGGTCATCAGTGCAAGGAGATGTCTTGAGCAGAGCAAACCCTAGCTTGATCTTGAGTTCCAAGAGCCTTGTGATGAGAAATGTTGATAAAATGAGAGGGAAAATTTTGGGGTACAACAGTTTCCCCTGTTCAATCTTCTTGAACCTGAAGAGTTAGATCAGCAAGTTTGCCTGTCGTGACTCGAAGGTAAAAGAGGATTGGACACTAGAGTGCCCGTAAATTTGCACTCGTCAAAATGTATCTGAGGGAATGGGCTTAAAGATGCCATTTGGAGATGGTAGAATCTTGCTGGAGATGGGCTTAGAGATGCCATCCAAAACTGTTTGTTGAAAATCAGGAGAATGAACATCAGAATGGTATCCGTGTCTGGAACGTATCTGAGTTGTATATGGAGATTTGATTGGTATGAGCAAAGGAATGACATCCGTGTTTGGAGCGTATCCAAGTTGTAACTATATTTGATTCTTGTATGAATATCAGAATGACTGCCGCGTCTGGAGTGTATATGTATTCTGAATGGGTGACAGAGAAACATCTGCGTATGGAGCATCTATGTGCTGGGGATAAATTCCGAATGAGTGACAGAATGACAACCGTGTCTGGAGCGTATCTGGACTGTATCTGAGGTTGAGATCTGTATGAGTAGCAGAATGACTTCCGTATCTGGAGTATATCCGTACTGTAACTGGGATCCAGACAAGTGACAGAATGACTTCCGTGTCTGGAGTGTATCTGAACTTGAAGTTGATAGTTGAATCTGAATGAGAAATAGAATGGCTTCTGTGTCTGGAGCGTATCTAGTCTGTATCAGATTGCTGAAGTCTGAATGAGTAGTAGAATGACCGCCGTGTCTGGGGTGTATCCATACTGTATCTTGACTTGAAATTCTGAATGAGTAATAGAATGACTTCCGTGTCTGGGGTGTATCGATACTGTATATGAAATCTCTGATTAGTTGTTAACGATAGCTTTTTAATCTTATCCTGAAAAGGGTAGAATGTTAGCTAAAGCACAAAGTTATGTTGCATGATATGTATGATGCAATAAAATATGTTCTATTAATGAATGTAATGGATGTAATGGATGTGCATGTAAGCTAAGTAGCTGTCTTGCTGAGGAAAATAAATCCTTGATAATTGGAGATAATGAAATCTTTGACTGCTGCCGGAGAAAGTAAATCCTTGACCAATGCTGGGGATTCTAAAAAATCTTTGATTGTTGAGAATGAGAAATCCTGGGACCACTGCTGGGGATTGAAAATCCTTGGTGACTTGTGGGGATTAACAAGAGTTTTGACAACTTCTGCGGGGAATGAGGATTCTTCATGACCTTCCTGGGGAAATAAGGAAAAATCCGACGACCTCTACTGGGGAATTAAAACCTGGGAGGCTTCAAATGGAGAAACAGGAACTAGAATCTTTGTTCTGTTGGGAAATAACTCTGTGGGGAGAGTGTTTATTCTGCCGGGGAAGTCAGGAGCTTATGTTGTATGCCAATCTACTGGGGAATCATCTTAGTTGGGGATAAGACAAAAAGTTAACTGTTATCTGGTTGATTCTCAGACCTTTAAGGTAACCTGCTGGGGAAATTGGGGAAAACTGAATGGTTCCCACTGGGGATTGATAGTTGGAAATTTGACTTCGCTGGGGAAGAAGGTTTCATATTCGCTGAGGTTTGTAGTTCAAAGTTTTTGGGCTCCACTTGGGATCGGGAGTTTAGAGACTTAACTCTGATGGGAATTTTAAAATTTAACTCCGCTGGGGATATGTACCTCCAGGTTTTAGCTTTGTTGAGGATCTGAATGACATACTGTAGGGGATTTCTTCTGGAATAGCCTAAAGACGTTTTCCTACCCTTTCGACCTACCAGTAATTATCCTTTCTCATTTCGTTTTATTTGTAAGCAGTGATTATATTCAAATGCATATGCCTATTTAACAAACCATTGGGCATTTTCAAATAAAACATAAGTGTAAAAAGAAAGGAAAGGCAAGCAAATTTCTGTACTTTGAAGTATTTTTGTATTAACTCTTGTAAGTATCTTTGTACAAAGGAGACAGACATCCTAGTAAGAGAATGTTGTCGAAAAATTGAGAAAATTTTTATACAAAAAGAAAGATGGCTATGTGTAACAATTCCATGGGGTTCCCATTCTGCTATAGTCTTCACAACTCTGAGTATCTTGTCCATTCATTGCTTCGTCCCCGGATGATCAGATTGATCAGAAGCTTGGAGCTTGTTGGTGAAGAGATTGTCCTTAAAGTGATCCGACGAGACATAATCATACGCTTTAATTCCCTAACTTTTTCCTGGACCGCCCTTTCGGGTTTTCGATCCACCGGGAAACCCTTTTTTTCCCAAGTCACCCTTTCGGGTTTTCAACTTGCCGGGTGTACATATTTTTTTCATTTATCCCTAATTTTTGCCTGAACCGCCCTTTTAGGTTTTCGATTCACCGGGATGCCCATTTTTTCCCAAGTCGCCCTTTCGGGTTTTCAACTTGTCGGGTCATTTTATGCGTAGTATCTTTTGACTATGTCTGCGTTCGCAGGGTGCAGCAAGTCGTCACCGTCCATGGTGGTCAGAATCATTGCCCCACCAGAAAAGATGTTCTTGATCACAAATGGTCCTTCGTAAGTAGGAGTCCATTTGCCCCCGGGATCGCTTTGCTGCAAGATGATCCGCTTGATTACAAGATCTTCGACTTGATATACCTGACGTCTGACTTTCTTGTTGAAAGCCTTGATCATTCGTTTTTGATACGTCTGACCATGACAAACAGAAGTAAGTTGTTTCTCGTTGATCAAATTAAGCTGATCAAGCTGGGTCTGAATCCAATCGTCTTCACTCAAACCAGTATCCTTCATGATCCTCAAGGAAGGAATCTGAACTTCCATAGGTAAAACATCTTCCATGCCATATACCAAAGAAAAAGGGGTTTCCCCTGTTGAAGTACGCGCCGTGGTACAATATCCATGCAGATCAAACAGTAACATCTCATGCCAGTCTTTGTAGGTGACTGTCATCTTTTGAATGATCTTCTTGATATTTTTGTTCGCGGCTTCAACAACACCGTTCATCTTTGGCCGATAGGGAGATGAATTGTGATGTTGAATCTTGAACTGCTCACACAGAGCGGCGACCACAGTGTTATTCAGGTTTGTACCGTTGTCTGTGATGATCCTGTCGGGGATACCATACCGGCATATGAGATTCTGCTTGATTAAACGAGCAACCACATTCTTTGTAACGGAGGCGTAGGAAGCTGCTTCGACCCACTTGGTAAAGTAATCAATAGCCACCAAGATGAAGCGATGTCCATTGGATGCCATAGGCTTGATCTCTCCAATCATGTCGATTCCCCACATCGCGAATGGCCAAGGAGCTGTCAGAACGTTGAGAGGAACTGGAGGAATATGTATCTTGTCAGCATAGACTTGACATTTGTGACAAGTACAGGAATGTTGATGACAGTCAACTTCCATGGTAGACCAGTAGTAGCCTACCCTTAGAATCTTCTTAGCCATCGTATGTCTGCTCAGGTGGGTGCCGAAGGTGCCACTATGTATTTCGGTCATGATCAACTCTGCTTCAACCTTGTCCACACAACAAAGTAGAACACAATCATGGTTGCGCTTATATAGGATACCATTGCTCAGGAAGAACTTGGAAGAAAATATCCTTAAGAACTTTTTGTCATTGACTGAAGCTCCTTCAGGGTATTCTCGGGTCTTGAGATACCTTTTGATTTCATGAAACCAGGGTTGTTCCACTACTTCTTCGGTATTAATCTCATGATAGTGCACAGGTTCTTCCATTCATTCGATGGTGATTTGGGGAGCCTCATTATCCCAATTGAGTTTAAACATGGAAGACATTGTAGCTAGAGCATCCGCTAGCTGATTTTCTTCTCGCGGGAAGTGCTCAAAGGTAATCTGCTCGAAATGAGGCAACAATGTCAGGACATGTTCTTTGTATGGGATAAGATTAGGATGTTTAGTGTCCCACTCTCCTTTGATTTGACTGATAACCAAAGCTGAGTCCCCAAATACAACCAAAAATTTGATTCCCAAGTCAATAGCAGCCTTGAGACCAAAGATGCAAGCTTCATATTCAGCCATGTTATTGGTGCAGCTAAAGCAAAGTCGGGCAGTGAAGGGTGTATGGAAACCTTCCGGAGAAATAAGTACCGCACCGATATCGTAGTGCATTTGAAGCACCATCGAAGTACAGGGTCCATCGGGATCCTTGTTCAGGTCCGTCATACGGTCCGTTATCTTCAATGTTGTCCAATATCATGATGTCCTCGGCAGGGAAGTCGAATCTCATAGATTGGTAATCTTCGACGGCTTGATGAGCTAGATGGTCACCTAGTACACTCCCCTTTATAGCTTTTTGGGTTGTGTACTGGATATCATACTCAGTCAGGATCATTTGCCATCTAGCGATTCTTCCAGATAAAGCAGGCTTCTCGAAGATGTACTTAATCAGATCCATCTTGGAAATCAGCAAAGTGGTATGTGTCAACATATACTGCCTTAGCCGGCGAGCAGCCCATACCAAAGCGCATCAAGTTTTCTCGAGCAGTGAGTAGCGAGTCTCACAGTCAGTAAACTTTTTGCTAAGGTAATAAATGGCATGCTCTTTTCGGCCAGACTCGTCATGTTGGCCCAGTACGCACCCTATTGAGTTATCCAAAATAGTCAAATACATGATTAACGACCTTCCTTCGACGGGTGGCATCAAGATAGGAGGTTCCAGCAAATTCTCCTTGATCTTATCAAAAGCAACTTGACAATCATTATTCCATTTGTTGTACCCTAACATTTGCCCTCCCATATTTCACAAGACATGTCAGGAATAATCTTCAAATTGCTCAAGTTGGCTCAAGGTATGGACAGTAAAATCACCTCCTAAAGCAGTCAAGTCAAAATTAGGGTTTTGTGTTGCATCAAGGTCCTTACATCCAAATGGCCTCAAGTGTTCCCCAATTTCCTAATATTTTCTTAAGTTCATCCATGTCAAATTTCAAGCCTTGCAGAGGAAATTTGGCCAGTCAATTGCTCAAGAGACCCAAAAGTCGAATGTGCTAGGGCAAAAGTCAACTGTGCCCCAAATACAGTCAAAACTCAAGATTTTTTGTCAACATTATCATTTTGAAGGTTAATTCATCATTTGATCAAGGGTTGATCATGATTCATCAAGGATTGCTCAAGATTCATCAAGATTCAAAAGTTGCTAAATTAGGGTTTTGTAGGAAAAGTCAACTCAACTTTGACCAAGCATAGCTTTCTCATACTTTATGAGAAATGACCCATCTAAAGCTCATTTTGAAGAGGATGAAATTTCCTACAATCCATCTTCACACCCCAAGATCAATAAATTCTCTCACAAAAAGTTACAAATTTGGACATTATAGGTAATTTTTGAAAGTCAACAAAAACACCTTTTTTTTCCAAAGCTTATAACTTTAGCATGGAAGATCAAACTGAAACGAGACCAAAAGGGTTGATTAGAGGACATCTCAAGGTTTCTAAAAAGTCCAAGAACACCTCCAAAAGTTAAAAACTAAAGAAGTTATGAATTGTTGAAGTTGGCCATTTTTCCAAAATTGCCAAAAGTCAATCATCCTCAACGCTCCAATTTTTGACAAAAGGGCCCACTTTTTTCCACTTGATTTGGTCTTATCACACCACACACGTGTCCCATACTTAATTTCATGACCATTCATTTATTTTTCTATTTTATTTTATTTTTATTGATTTAATTCATTTTAAATCAATATTAAATCAAATAAAATCCAAAAATTGATGTAAAGGGATCTTTGTGATTTGTACAACTTGCAATTATCATTATGAATCAAATCAAACTCGTGCCAAGTCAATTCAAGCACAAAATCTCAGATTTGGCCTATATTTGGAAACATGTTAATGGTGATCAAAATCCAATCTTGATTCTTCAATACACAGGGATATTGGCCTATGTTTTAACCTAAAATCATTCTATTATATGCAAGCAAGCCACACAGACCTAAAGGACACACAAAACTCTGTGGAAACGGACATAACAAGTTGGTAAAAAACCTTGAAAAAGTGGAGATCGAATTTTGGTTTAGAGGCATTTCCAGACCAAAAGATCAACACTAATACTTTGCCTGATATCCTGTGAAGCTGTAGCGATTGAAACCAGCCCTTGAGACCCCCTATAACGCACTGTAAGTCTCCCTGAACCTTTGCTCTGAACATGAAATAAAAAACGTCCATTCTTGCATCTTTTCTTTAAAATATTGGCATATTTGTGATTGTTATTTGATTTAGAATGTTTTGGCATTATCCAATTTAATTTTCATGGCCTCTAACCCCATATCCAGAACATAGGGTTCTTGTTCTTGTTTTTAGGCGTTTATGTCACAGGGAAAATCAATGCAAACCATGGTTACAGGGATGACCGGGATGAAGAGACGAGTACGTTGGTACTCTTGGATTTCATTTTCATGGCCTAGGAGAGATGTTTGAACGACCCTATGAATCTTCCCGCGGATAAAAATCCGCAGGTAAACGAACCAGGCTTTTATGAGGAAGATGATAACATGGCTGGGCGTGATTGTTCATTTGAATCAATTGCGCATTTTTTTTATATTTTTTGGCCAGGCATAATTATTGTTTGTATATAATATTTGTTTTCTATTTAACTAACGAATGAAGCAGATTGGTTGAGTGGTAAGCGCGTTGGCATATGAGTATTGGGACCTGGGTTCGAATCCCAGGTCCCCCAAAACTTTATTAATTTTGTTCTTCAGGTATTCCCATGTGACATTCAAAGAGTGGACCATCATGCTCTGCCAAATATCAAACGCCAGATGGCTTGCCAATCAAGATCCAAAGGCCAAGGTTGAAGGACTACCATAGATCAGAGTCAACAAGCATGCGTTGGATGTCAAAAGTCCAACATGCTGAAGCGAATATGGGCCTGAAAATTGCAATTCGTAAACCTTCCTCAGGCCCATACCCCCTGAGTTTGTCCTTATTTTTATTTTCTTTTCATTATTTTTCCTATTTTGTTTTATTATTATTATTATTAATTAATTAACCAACTAACCCTTTTTTCATAAAATCAGAAAATAACCAAAAAAATAATATTTATTAATTTCACTATTTTATTTTTGTAAATAAACCATTAATTAATTTATTTAGTTTAAATAGGTTTAATAACAATATATTTTGCAATAAATTAAAATTGATTTAGAATTAGGTTTTTAATATTTTTACCATTCTCATTTTATTTCCTTAATTAAAATAAAAACCCAAAAATATTTTCTTTTTATTAATTAATTCAATTATTAATTTAGATTAGCCTTTTTTAATTCAAAAAGAACAAAAATATGCTTTATTCAATAAAAAGGGTCAAAACCCTAAAAACACTTCGATTTAATTTTCTTGCGCGCGATTAATTTTTGATCCATATGTTAATATTGTAACTGCTTCGAGGATGTAATAGTTTTAACTTAGGACTTTATTTATTTATTTATTTATCGCTTTTATTTATTTATTTTTTGCAATTTAATTTTAAAGGGTTTGTCTTCGGCGATGTAAATATCCGACGCCTTGTAATAGCTTAGATTTATTTTTCGCAATTTAATTTCCGCAACTATTAACTGTTAGATGTTTGAATAATAGGCTATGCATGACAAGGTCTATCTTAACTTAAAATCAACAGTAGCTCACCATGACATGCAAAGATAATATAACTGAAAAACAACACACTCGCACATGCGCACTCTTAGGGTACGCCTCACTTGGTTGCCTCGAACGTGGTCATTGAGTATAGGAAGTTTTAGAGGTCGCTCTCTTGTCCAAAGATCATAAGTTGCCTTGAAACGGTTGCCTCGGATAAAAATGATCTAAGACATTAGGGTTACCGCTAAGGCGTCTTAACATTGCTTTAGTGACCACACGTCCCTTAATCGAATTGACCCGAAAACTCCAACGACGATGCTACCTACTCCTCAATAGTGGGATGGCATTGTCTAAAGGACACTTGTACAGATTAATTCCTTTTTGAGTAGGTGGATGTTCTTAAGTGCTTGCTCATTCTAAAATAAAACAAAACTTTTCGCACTTACACTCTCTTCAAAACAAAAACTCTTCTCAAACCCACAAACACAAAGAAAAGCAAACTTTTGAAAACACAATGAGCAAGTACCTAAGAGCCCGTGTATAACCACGGATAGAAAGGGTGCTAACACCTTCCCTTTCTATAATCTACCTCCCGAACCCGAGAAATATCTCAAAAAGGAATTTTTATGTGCTTTTGTCCTTTCCTTGTTGGATAAAATAAAAGACGGTGGCGACTCTTGCTTACCGCGACATTTTGTGAAAACAAACACAAAAAGCGAACCTGCATTCCAAAACAGTCAGTTCTCATTCCCACCGATCACAGAACTGGAGATTCTGCTGGGGAATTAATAAGTGAGGTGTACCTTAGGATTAGATCACTTGTGTTTTCAATTGTATGCTTTTTATGCTTTAATTTTGTGGGCTTGTATCGGAGTTTTATAGATCCTAACCCGGATCTGGGGATACCCTTTAAGTAAGTAGCAATAAACTGTGAGGGATCTGTACGACGTAGACCGATACAGGTGAAGCAGTAGCTACATTGGTGTGGCACCTTGGTCTGTACCGATATCCCTTGTGTTGGAACAAGGAGAATATGGGTCTTCTAAGGAGTCATTAAGCACCAACTGACCTTAGAACCTTAAATTGACCAACTTGGCCATAGAACAGTAGCAGTATGCTACACTCATTGAGACTAAACTCTCGCGATGATTCCGGCTGCAAGAAAAGGTTGCTAAATTGGAGTTATGACCGATTGAGGGTAGTCAGTGATATTGAGATCCTCTAGAACCCGTTTACTATTTTTTAGGACAAGTCTTAACCAATTGAACTGAAAGAGGGTAGTACCTAAGCTCCATGCCAGCCTGAAATCTAAGGGCTCTTTTGTGTGACTTGTGTGCCTTTACCATGTTTGCCTTTTGTGAATACTTGTGGTGTGCCTTTATCATGACATCATGACATCATAACATTGCATACATCTTGCATAAGGACTAACCTATTTCAAAGACAAGAGGGTTTCATCTTTGCTCTGTTTTGTAGGTCATCATGATGCCCATGCGTAGGAATACTATCCGGATCAACTTTGTCCAAGTACCTACCCTGCTTAAAGATTTGGTTGTCAGGATTCCAGACACTACTTCCTTCATCAAAAAGCATGGTTCTCTTCTCAGTTTGGTTACTTCAAAGTTGGACGAACAAATGATGAGTGTCTTAGTCCAGTTTTATGATCCTCTATACCATTGCTTAACCTTTCAAGACTTCCAGCTGGTTCCTACGTTGGAAGAGTTCTCTGAGCTGCTTGGTATCTCCGTCCTGGAACAAACTCCGTTTACTGGTTGGGAAAAGACTCCTAAGCCCGAAGAAATTGCTGCAGCCCTTCACTTGACCAAGGAGGAGGTAATGGCCAACTGGGAGACTAGAAGTGGAGCTAAGGGTTTTCTGACTAAGTTTTTGGTTGACAAAGCTAATTACTTCTGGGACAACTTAGACTTCAAGGTGTACGAGGATATTCTGGCCCTCTTGATTTATGGTCTGGTATTGTTTCTGAATCCTGACACTTTTGTTGGTATTAATGCCATAAAGATCTTCATCTCTCAGAATCCGGTACCCACTCTCTTGGGTGATATGCTTCATCAGCTCTATGCTCGTACTGCCCGAAAGCGGGGAACTTTGATGTGTTGTGTTCCTTTATTGTCGAGGTGGTTTATTTCGCACCTCCCTAAGTCCGTGCTGAAAAACAAAGAAGGAATGTGCTGGGCTTATAGGGTGATGTCTCTTTCTAGTGATGACATTATCTGGACTCTCAAAGGTATGGATGAGGTGACTGTCATTGATCGCTGTGGAGAGTATCCTAATGTTCCATTGACCGGACTCCATGGAGGGATTTCTTACAACCCATGCTTAGCTCTCCGTCAGTTTGGAAGAACCAGAAGAGAGGGGCCTCATGAGATGTTGATGCCTCATATCATTTTTTATTTTCAGGGAGATAGCGACGAGCTGCGTCATAAATTCATAAGGGCTTGGGACAGAGTTCACCGATCTGACCCACATGAGTTAGGACCAAAGACTTCTCTGCCAATGGAGCTATATCTCAGATGGGTCCGCATCCGTGCCCAGAAGCTAGGTATGCCATATGAAGCTGTCAGGCCTGTTACTCTTGAAGTTGCTAATGAGGAGGGGGTTCCTCCAACTATCCTCCAACCTTATATGCCCACTGATATTGGGACACTGAAGAGGTCTTGGATGCAATTGAGGAATGAACGGGATTCCTACCGAGAGAGGTTCAATGAACAGGAGCAGAAGATCCAGAAGCTGACCAAACAGTTGGAGAACGAACGGATCCTGAATGATTATGTTCACACTGAGAAGAAGAGACCATGGGAGCATTGATGGACCTTTGATGATTTCTTTACAGTTTTCATTTACTTTTTAGTATTTCCATATCTTGTAACGCCTAAGGGCAGTTTGTTGAACAATTTAAATTTTGAAGTTTAAATCTAATAAAGTGTGTTTCCATTCTTGTTTACAAATTTGAATCTCGATTGTCTTTGAAATCATAAATCATACGCATTTCATCTCATGTACTTCATAAACAGGTACCTCATTACAGGGCTCTTATCTTCTTCGCTGTTTATTTCAGCGCTCAATCATCATGTCTGTTGAACCTTCCACTGAGCAAGCTATCAAGGCCCTCCAGGCCTAGAATGCCCAATTTCAAGAGCTATTCATGAATCTAGCTAAGGGTCAGCAAGACCTGAAGAACTTGATTCTGAAGGATAAAAAGAAGAAGAAGAAGAGGACCATCATGTTCAATACTTGACGCAGGTTTGGAAACGGGCTGCAGAATGAAGTTGATCTGACCACCTCATCTGGAGGGAAAGATAGTCCACAAGAAAGGAGGGATCCTAGCCCTATGGTTTCCGACAACGAGACAAACTGTGATGAAGAACAGTATCCTCCTGCTGAGGATAAGTATAAACAACTGGAAGACCGTTTGAGCGCCATGGAAATACAGAAGGTGCCCGGTCTGGACTTCGGAGATCTGGGTCTATCATCTGGGGTGGTGATTCCCCATAAGTTCAAGGCACCTGCCTTTGCCAAGTATGATGGAGTTTCTTGTCCGAAGCTGCACCTCCGGTCATATGTGAGGAAGATCCAACCTTACACTGCTGATAAGAACTTGTGGATTCATTTCTTTCAAGACAGTCTCTCAGGGACTCAGCTCGAGTGGTTCTATCAGCTGGATGGAGCCAGTATCCACAACTGGGAAGATTTGGCTACTGCATTCTATAGGCAGTATCAGTACAACTCCGACCTTGCTCCTACACGTACCCAACTCCAGGGTATGTCAATAGGAACGGGTGAAGGATTCAAAGAGTATGCTCAGAAATGGAGAGACCTTGCCGGAAGGGTGCAACCACCTTTGGCTGATCGTGAGCTTGTGGACATGTTTCTGGGGACCCCGTCGGGCCCGTTCTTTAATCATCTGATTGGAAGCTCTTCAGCTGGGTTTACAGATCTTATTTTGACTGGTGAGAGGATTGAAGCTGGTATTAAGGCTGGGAAGATACAGAAGGGTGCCTCATCGAGCACCGAGAATAAGCCGTTTAAGAAAGAGTCGAGTGTTGTCTACAGTTCAAGAAGACAGAATAGACCTGAACACCGCCAAGCCGTCAATGCGGTTGTTATTTCAAAACCTGCTGGTGCTCCTCAGCATCACAATCAACAAAAGGACGAGAGACCTCGAAAGCAATTCACTCGTCTCAGCATGACTTTGTCTCATATTCTGCCACAATTGCTGAAGACCAATTTGGTGACTCTAAAAGAAGCTCCAAAAAATCCGAGTACGACATCACCAAAGTACAACCCTAATGCCCGCTGCGCTTTTCACTCTGATAGCCCGGGGCATAATACAGATGATTGTTGGGTTTTGAGGAACAGGGTGCAAGACCTAATTGATTCAAAGGAAATTGAGTTTGAGGCGCCCGAGAGGCCTAATATTGTGACGGCTCCCATGCCTAAACATGGAGTAAATGCTGTAGAGGAAGACTTGTTTGTAGTTTCCGTGGAAGATATTGTTACCCCTCTGATGACTGTCAAGAAGAACCTATTGCTAGCCGGTTTATTTCCAGGCTGTAGCGAAGGTTGCCATATGTGTTCTATTTTACCTACTGGTTGCCCATTTCTGAAGTCAGGTATCCAAGACCCGATGGATAATAAGGAGATCCTGTTTGAGAAGATTTATGTTCCTTCTATTCCTATTGAAGAAGTTGCCATCATTACCATTTTCGAAAATTCTTCCAAGGCCCCCTCGAGGAAGCCTGTTAGAATTACGTCTGTTCCGAAGATCGCACCCATAATCATCACTGTTCTGGGGCCCATCCCCTACACCTCTGACAAAGCTGTCCCTTGGCACCATGGGGCAGATGTTTATGTTTTAGGAGTTAAGCAAGAGTTGGATGTTGATACCGGCGTCAGCAACATTACTGGGCCTGCTAAAGTCACCCGCAGCGGTAGACTTTTCTCACCTGATATCGCTCTACCAACTGTCCGAAGACCTGTTGTCATTACACCTGCAAGTGTACCTACTGCTATTCCTGATCAAGTTCCTATCCTTACCCCTGTCTCTGAGTCATCTAATGCTCGGGGCAAAGGGATCACCACTGATGTGCCTGCCCAGAGGGAGGCACCAAAGACTATTACTGTTGAAGCTTCCAAACAAGAGATGGAAGAGATTCTAAAGATTATTAAGAAGAGTGATTATAACGTAGTTGAGCAGCTGGGGCAAACCCCATCCAAGATTTCTATGTTTTCACTGTTGTTGTGTTCAGAGGCCCATGCCAAGGCTCTGATTACCTTCCTGAAAACTGCCCATGTGCCACAAGAGACATCAGCTGATCATTTTACCGATTGTGTGGCCAATTTAACTGCTGATAACGGTCTGGGTTTCTCCGACGCTGATTTGACTGCTAAAGGAAAGAACCATAATGATGCCCTGCATGTCTCCATTGAATGCAGGGGCACTACTCTTGCACATGTATTAGTTGACACTGGTTCCTCATTGAACGTCTTGCCCAAGAAAGCTCTAGACCGGTTGGATTGCGAAGGGTTGGAGTTAAAGCCAAGTAACATCATTGTCAGGGCCTTTGACGGGTCTAAAAGGATGGTGCGCGGTGAAGTTGATATTCCAATTAAAGTTGGTTCTCAGATCTTCAATTCTACATTCTACGTGATGGACATTAGGCCATCCTATTCTTGTTTGCTGGGTCGTCCATGGATCCATAAAGCTGGGGCTGTAACCTCAACACTCCATCAGAAGCTGAAGTACCCGGTCAAAGGGAAGATTGTGACAATTCAGGGGGAAGAGGAGTACATGGTCAGCCACCTCAACTCGTTCAGATACGTAGAGATGGATGGGGAGTTCATTGAGACCCCATTTCAACATTTTGAAGAGGTTCCTCAGACACTGGCATCAGCTGAGACTGTGGTTGAAGATTCTCCTATGAAGATGGCTTCCTTAAAGGATGCTCGGGCTGTTATTGAGAAGGGTGAGTGTGCGAATTGGGGCCGACTTCCTGACTTCACTCAGAAGACTAACAATTTTGGTTTGGGTTTCATTGCAGAAGCTCAAAGGGCTGTTCGAAGTGCAAGGATTGGAAGACCTCCTGTGTTCATCAGCAACTCGGGAGTAAATGCCATTGAAGATGATGTGGAAGAGTCTGAATTCGACAACTGGATCTATCCTACGACCAACGGTGGACCAAGCAACTGGACAGCAAAGGACTTCATCCCTATTACTTTTGTTAACTCGTAATGAACTCTTTGTTTTGAACTTGTAACAAATAATGTTTTGAAACTTTATGGCCCGGTGTCTTACCCGGGGCACCGCGACTTCATTTGTGAGGGCTTTTGTGTGCCATTTTCATATATCATTAATAAAAGCATTGGACGTTTCTTGCATTTAAAATTTTGTGCTCCTTGTTTTTCTTTATTATATATTGCAAAACAACCATTTTACACACACTCACGTATACAGGTCTCAATCCACTATGGATCTCACTGGTAACGACTATGCTATTGCCAGTTATGACTTTGAAAATCCGATCAACTTAGCCGAAGACGAAGTTGAAGATGATTGTGAAGTGCCTGGTGAACTTACAAGACTGCTACTCCAGGAAGAGAGGGCCATTCAACCACATGAAGAGCTGGTGGAAACAGTGAATCTGGGTACTGAGACAGACAAGAAAGAAGTCAAAATCGATGCAAACTTGGAGCTTAGTGTGAAACAGCGGTTGATTCAGATGCTGCATGACTACATTGAGATCTTTGCCTGGTCTTATGAAGATATACCAGGTCTGGATACTGACATTGTGGTTCACCGCCTGCCTACCAAGGAAGATTGTCCTCCGGTAAAACAGAAGGTTCGCCGTATGCGCCCAGAGATGTCTGAGAAAATCAAAGCCGAATTTATGAAACAGTTTGACGCCGGTTTTATAGCAGTAACTTCTTACCCTCAGTGGGTTGCCAATGTGGTTCCTGTCCCGAAGAAGGATGGTAAGGTTCGAATGTGTGTTGACTACAGGGACTTGAACATGGCAAGCCCTAAGGATGACTTCCCTCTACCACACATTGATGTTCTGGTTGACAATACTGCTCAGCACAAGGTATTCTCCTTCATGGACGGTTTCTCCGGTTATAATCAGATAAAGATGGCTCCCGAATACATGGAGAAGACGACATTTGTTACTCAGTGGGGCACCTTTTTCTACAAGGTCATGCCTTTTGGACTAAAGAATGCTGGGGCAACGTATCAGCGTGCCATGGTTGCTTTGTTTCATGATATGATCCATCATGAGATTGAAGTATACGTCGACGATATGATTGCGAGGTCCCAGACTGAGGAGGAACACCTTGACCATCTACAGAAGCTGTTTGATAGGTTGAAGTTGTACAAACTGAGATTGAACCCGAACAAGTGCACCTTCGGGGTGAGGTATGGTAAGCTACTGGGTTTCATCGTGAGCGACAAAGGTATTCAAGTGGACCCTGCCAAGGTGAAAGTCATACAAGAGATGCCAGCTCCCAAGACAGAGAAGGAGGTCAGAGGCTTTCTAGGACGACTGAACTACATTGCCTGATTCATCTTGCACCACACTGCTACTTGTGAGCCAATCTTCAAGCTACTGAAGAAAGATCAAGTAGTATGTTGGAACGATGAATGTCAGGCCTCTTTCGAAAGAATCAAAGAGTATCTCCAAGAGTCACCCATCCTTATGCCACCAGTGGAAGGGAGACCTCTGATCTTATACTTGACAGTACTTGACAACTCAATGGGGTGTGTGCTGGGGCAGCATGACGAGTCTGGCCGAAAAGAGCATGCTATTTATTACCTTAGCAAAATGTTTACCGACTGTGAGACCCGATACTCACTGCTTGAGAAAACTTGCTGCACTTTGGCATGGGCTGCTCGCTGGCTAAGACAGTATATGCTGACTCACACTACTCTATTGATTTCAAAGATGGATCCAATCAAGTATATCTTCGAAAAGCCTGCCTTGTCCGGAAGAATAGCAAGATGGCAGATGATCTTGACTGAGTATGACATCCAGTGAACGACTCAAAAGTCAATCAAGGGAAGTGTATTGGCAGACCATTTGGCACATCAGATAGTGGATGATTACCAGTCTATGAACTTTGAATTCTCGGACGAGAATATCATGCTGATAACTGATTGTGAGACACCTGGACTGGATGAAGGACCTGAGGAAGGATCACGATGGTCTATGTACTTTGATGGAGCTTCAAATGCTTTGGGTAATGGCATTGGCGCCGTGATCATATCTCCTAAAGGCTCTCATACTCCATTCACCGCCCGACTATGTTTCAACTGCACCAACAACATGGCGGAGTATGAAGCGTGCATCATGGGTCTTCGAGCTGCAATTGACCTAAGGATTAAGTTTCTAAGTGTCTTCGGAGATTCCGATCTCGTGATCAGTCAGATCAAGGGCGAGTGGGATACGAAACACACTAATCTTATTCCTTACAAGGAGTATGTATTTACGTTGCTTCCCCATTTCGAGGAAATAACCTTTGAACACTTCCCAAGAGAGGAGAATCAGTTGGTGGATGCGCTAGCTACGATGTCTTCTATGTTCAAAGTCAAATGGGACAACGAGGCTCCCCAGATCATTATTGAAAGATTGGGCTAACCTGCACATTGCTGTGATCTTGAGACTGAAGAAGTAACAGAAAAGCCCTGGTATCATGAGGTGAAGAGATACCTTGAAGCTCAAGAATACCCCGAGGGTGCATCTGTTAATGACAAGAAGTTTCTGAGGAGGTTTGCAGCAAAATTCTTCATCAGCAATGGCATTCTTTACAAATGTAACCATGATTCGACCTTACTACATTGTGTGGATAAGATTGAAGCAGAAAGGATCATGGCAGAGCTACATGAAGGTACTTTCGGAACTCATTCCAGTGGACATACCATGGCAAAGAAGATCCTTCGGGCAGGATATTACTGGTCCACAATGGAAGCCGGCTGTTATCAGCATTCTCGGACATGTCACAAGTGCCAAGTCTATGCTGATAAGGTGCACATACCTCCAGTTCCTCTGAATGTTTTGACAGCACCTTGGCCTTTTGCAATGTGGGGCATTGATATGATCGGCGAGATCAGACCTACGACATCCAACATGCATTGTTTCATCCTTGTAGCTATTGATTACTTTACAAAGTAGGTTGAAGCAGCTTCCTTTGCTACGGTAACCAAGAACGTCGTGGCACGGTTCATTCGGCACAACCTAATATGTCGATACGGTGTACCAGAGAGGATCATTACGGACAATGGTACCAATCTCAACAACAAGATGATCACTGAGCTCTGTGAGCAATTCAAGATACAACATCATAACTCTTCTCCCTACCGGCCGAAGATGAATGGGGCTGTCGAAGCGGCAAATAAGAAAATTAAGAAGATTGTGCAGAAGATGACAGTGACATACAAAGAATGGCACAAGATGTTACCGTTTGCTCTTCACGGGTACCGTACCTCAACACGGACGTCAACAGGGGCAACACCCTATTCCTTGGTTTATGGCATGGAGGCAGTCTTGCCTATTGAAGTTTAGATACCCTCTCTCAGAATCATGAAGGATGCAGGTTTGAGCGAAGATGACTGGATTCAAACCGGACTAGATCAACTGAATCTAATCGACGAAAAAAGACTTACTGCTGTTTGTCATGGTCAGACGTACCAAAAACGGATGATCAAGGCATTCAACAAGAAAGTCAGACGATAAGAGTATCAAGTTGGGGACCTGGTAATCATGTGCATTATTCTACCTCAAGGTGATCCCAGGGGAAAATGGACCCCTACTTACGAAGGGCCATTTGTGGTTAAGAACATTTTCTCAGGAGGAGCTATGATTCTAACCACCATGGATGGTGACGACCTTCCTCACCCCGTCAATGCAGACATAGTGAAAAGATACTACGCATAATCAAAGACCCGCTAGGTTGACTGGCCTAGGCAAAAATAAGGGCTTCCCGGCGAACCAAAAGGGTTCGGGCAAAAATAAGGGATGAAAATGAAAGATCTGTACACCCGGCAAGTCGAAAACCTGAAAAGGCGGCTTGGGCAAAAATGGGTATCCCGGTGGACTGAAAACCCAAAAGGGCAGTCCAGGCAAAAGTTAGGGATTAAAGCATAATACCATGTCTCATTGGATCACCTTGCATCCAGACTTCAGTATCAACTGTCAAGCTCGGACGACACCAATCAATCAGATTCATCTTCAACTAAGCAGCAAAGTGATGAGATGCCTGAAGATATAAAGGCAATAGCAGAGTTGGAACCCAGTGGGATTATTCGCATAGCTGTTTTGTTTTCCTTTCACAAAATTGTAAAAATTCTATTTGTTCGGCGGTGTTCTCTTACTAGGACGTCAGCATCTTGTACGAAAACGCCTATTTACAGGCAAACTTCAAAATCAATACAAATTCAATTTTCAGACAGATTTCAAAATTGTTTTTCCTTTATCTGTTTTGTTTTGCAAAGAACGTCCAATGTTCATTTTTGATATATGCATTTGACATTAATTGCTGCTCATAAATAATTACATGCGAAACAAAGGACGAATCACTGGTAATATCAGAAACAGGGGCATAAGAAATGTCCAAACTGTGTAGTTACTTTATCCACCAAGGTACCAAGGTAGGTTCAGCTGAAGAACATGACCAAGATACCATCACTCCCCGCAGAGTAAAACAGTAATGGTAGCTCTCCCCACTAAGACTTGCAACTACGAACGAATCAACAATACTCTCCCCAAGAAGAGTTAATCTACCATCAGCCCTGAAAAGTTGGGTATCCCCAGAAGGTCTTAATATTCCTCAGCGGAGTATAAATACATTCCCCAGCAAGTGTAAGAGCATCCCCGACAGTCTTAATATTACTCAACAGAATATAAGAATGTTCTCCGGCGGAATACAAGATACCCCAATGGAGCCATTTCCCCAGCATAGTCTAAAAAGCTTCCCCGTCAGAGTTGAATCATCTCACCCAGTAGATTCTGGAAGCTTATCCCCTGCAGAGCGCAAATAAATCTCCCCAGCCAAATTCAGAAGGTTATCCTCACAAGAGTCTAACTGGGTTATCCTCAACAAGTTGCAACTGAAAGATCATCCCCAGCGAAGTTCTTTCTATCCCCAGCGGAGTTCATCATTAAAATCCCCGACAGAGCTTATCAACAGAATCCCCAGCGGAGTTATCATTAAAATCTTCAGCAGAACGTCTCTTCCCCACAGAGTAATTCCCCTCGGAGTAACCTCTTCATCATTTTATTCCCCAACGAAGTTCTTCTCTCCTACAGGTTTATCATCTTCGTTCATCATCCCCAGCGGAAACGAGGAACTCAACTTTATTCTCCAGCAGCTCCGAGATTTATTCTTCCCCAGCTAAAAACATCACATTTCCATACATCATGATACATGCAAATACGCATCATGAATATAATCTCATTTATTTTGAGAACATCATTGTCTGATCCATATCATGCATTGCATATGACTGACCTTTACCTTTCAGGAAAGATACGATTAAAGTTCTCAGCTTAGTCGAAGACCTGACCAGTTCTTAAATCTCAATTGAATTATCCTCGGTTGAATTTCAGATAAGGTTCTCAATCTTGACAGTTTCCCTACGTCATAGTGTGGAATAGTACTATAACCTCAACGGTATACTCCATTGAGCACGAGTCAGTTCCTAGATCTTGATGTTTTCCTCCGTCATAGTGTGGAAAAGTTCTATAACCTCAACGGTATACTCCATTGAGCACGAGACAATTCCTAGATCTTGATGAAGATGTTTCCCTATGTCATAGTATGGACAAGTTCTATAACCTCAACAGTATACTCCATTGAGCACGAGACATTTCCTAGATCTTGATGAAGATGTTTCCCCACGTCATAGTGTGGACGAGTACTATAACCTCAACGGTATACTCCATTGAGCATGAGTCAGTTCCTAGATCTTGATGTTTTCCTCCGTCATAGTGTGGACGAGTTCTATAACCTCAACGGTATACTCCATTGAGCACGAGACAGTTCCTAGATCTTGACGAAGATGTTTCCTTATGTCATAGTGTGGACGAGTACTTTAACCTCAACGGTATACTCCATTGAGCACGAGTCTATTCCTAGATCTTGATGTTTTCCTCCGTCATAGTGTGGACGAGTTCTATAACCTCAACGGTATACTCCATTGAGCACGAGACAGTTCCTAGATCTTGACGAAGATGTTTACTTACGTCATAGTGTGGACGAGTACTATAACCTCAACGGTATACTCCATTGAGCACTAGTCTGTTCCTAGATCTTGATGTTTTCCTCCGTCATAGTGTGGACGAGTTCTATAACCTCAACGGTATACTCCATTGAGCACAAGACAGTTCCTAGATCTTGACGAAGATGTTTCCCCCCAATTGAATTATGGACAAGTTCTTAAGACTCAGCTGAAGCATTCTCTCAGTTGAAGTACAGGAATGTTCCTCAAATCTCAACAAAAGTTAGACTTCCCCAGTGGAATCTTTCACAACCACAGGTATACAAGTTCTCGCTAAGGAATCTCTTATGCGATCGAAACTCCTGCAGATGGCATCTGTAATCCCATTCTCCTACCAACAATCTCCAAATGGCATCTGTAAGCCCATTCCCGACATCACAATGCTGATACTACACCATGCGAGTGCAAATTTTCGGGCACTCTAGTGTTCAATTATCTTCCACCTTCGGATCACGAAAGGCTCAAAAGCCAATCTATATCCTCAGGTTTAAGAAAATTGAACAGGGGCAACTGTTGTACCCCAACATTTGCCCTCCCATATTTCTCAAGACATGTCAGGAATAATCTTCAAATTGCTCAAGTTGGCTCAAGGTATGGACAGTCAAATCACCTCCTAAAGCAGTCAAGTCAAAATTAGGGTTTTGTGTTGCATCAAGGTAATTAAATCCAAATGGCATCAAGTGCTCCCCAATGTCCTAATATGTTCTTAAGTTCATCCATGTCAAATTTCAAGCCTTGCAGAGGAAGTTTGGTCAGTCAATTGCTCAAGAGACCCAAAAGTCGACTATGTTAGGGCAAAAGTCAACTGTGCCCCAAATACAGTCAAAACTCAAGATTTTTTGTCAACATTATCATTTTGAAGGTTAATTCATCATTTGATCAAGAGTTGATCATGATTCATCAAGGATTGCTCAAGATTCATCAAGATTCAAAAGTTGCTAAATTAGGGTTTTGTAGGAAAAGTCAACACAACTTTGACCAAGCATAACTTTCTCATACTTTATGAGAAATGACCCATCCAAAGCTCATTTTGCAGAGGATACAATTTCCTACAATCCATATTTACACCCCAAGATCAAGAAATCCTCTCACAAAAAGTTACAAATTTGGACATTATAGGTCATTTTTGAAAGTCAACAAAACACTTTTTTTTCCAAAGCTTATAACTTGCGAATGGAAGATCAAAATGAAATGAGACCAAAATATTTGATTATAGTAAATCTCAAGGTTTCTAAAAAGTCCAAGAACACCTCCAAAAGTTCAAAATTGAAGAAGTTATGCATTGTTGAAGTTGGGCATTTTTCCAAAATTGCCAAAAGTCAATCATCCTCAAAGCTCCAATTTTTGACAAAATGGCCCACTTTTTTCCACTTGATTTGATCTTATCACACCACACAAGTGTCCCATACTTAACTTCATGACCATTCATTTATTTTTCTATTTTATTTTATTTTTATTGATTTAATTCATTTTAAATAAATATTAAATCAAATAAAATCTAAAAATTGATGTAAAGGGATCTTTGTGATTTGTACAACTTGCAATTATCATTATGAATCAAATCAAACTCGTGCCAAGTCAATTCAAGCACAAAATCTCAGATTTGGCCTATATTTGGAAACATGTTAATGATGATCAAAATCCAATCTTGATTCTTCAATACACATGGATATTGGTCCATGTTTTAACCTAAAATCATTCTATTATATGCAAGAAAGCCACACAGACCTAAAGGACGCACAAAACTCTGTGGAAACAGCCAGAACAAGTTGGTAAAAAACCTTGAAAAAGTGGAGATCGAATTTTGGTTTAGAGGCATTTCCAGACCAAAAGATCAACACTAATCCTTTGCCTGATATCCTGTGAAGCTGTAGCGATTGAAACCAGCCCTTGAGACCCCCTATAACGCACTGTAAGTCTCCCTGAACCTTTGCTCTGAACATGAAATCGAAAACATCCATTCTTGCATCTTTTCTTTAAAATATTGGCATATTTGTGATTGTTATTTGATTTAGAATGTTTTGGCATTATCCAATTTAATTTTCATGGCCTCTAACCCCATATCCAGAACCTAGGGTTCTTGTTCTTATTTTTAGGCGTTTATGTCACAGGGAAAATCAATTCAAACCATGGTTACATGGATGACCGGGATAAAGAGACGAGTACGTTGGTACTCTTGGATTTCATTTTCATGGCCTATGAGAGATGTTTGAACGACCCTATGAATCTTCCTGCGGATAAAAATCCGCAGGTAAACGAACCAGGCTTTTGTGAGGAAGATGATAACGTGGCTGGGCGTGATTGGTTCATTTGAATCAATTGCGCGTTTTTTTATTTTTTGGCCAGGCAAAATTATTGTTTGTATATAATATTTGTTTTCTATTTAACTAACGAATGAAGCAGATTGGTTGAGTGGTAAGCGCGTTGGCATATGAGTATTGGGACCTAGGTTCGAATCCCAGGTCCATTAAAACTTTATTAATTTTGTTCTTCAGGTATTCCCATGTGACATTCAAAGAGTGGACCATCATGCTCTGCCAAATATCAAACGCCAGATGGCTTGCCAATCAAGATCCAAAGGCCAAGGTTGAAGGACTACCATAGATCAGAGTCAACAAGCATGCGTTGGATGTCAAAAGTCCAACAGGCTGAAGCGAATATGGGCATGAAAATTGCAATTCACACACCTTCCTCAGGCCCATACCCCCTGAGTTTGTCCTTATTTTTATTTTCTTTTCATTATTTTTCCTATTTTGTTTTATTATTATTATTAATTAATTAATTAATTAACCAACTAACCCTTTTTTCATAAAATCAGAAAATAACCAAAAAAATTATATTTATTAATTTCACTATTTTATTTTTGTAAATAAACCATTAATTAATTAATTTAGTTTAAATAGGTTTAATAACAATATATTTTGCAATAAATTAAAATTGATTTAGAATTAGGTTTTTAATATTTTTACCATTCTCATTTTATTTCCTTAATTAAAATAAAAACCCAAAAATATTTTCTTTTTATTAATTAATTCAATTATTAATTTAGATTAGCCTTTTTTAATTCAAAAAGAACAAAAATATGCTTTATTCAATAAAAAGGGTCAAAACCCTAAAAACACTTCGATTTAATTTTCTTGCGCGCGATTAATTTTTCATCCATATGTTAATATTGTAACTGCTTCGAGGATGTAATAGTTTTAACTTAGGACTTTATTTATTTATTTATCGCTTTTATTTATTTATTTTTCGCAATTTAATTTTAAAGGGTTTGTCTTTGGCGATGTAAATACCCGACGCCTTGTAATAGCTTAGATTTATTTTTCTCAATTTAATTTCCGCAACTATTAACTGTTAGATGTTTGAATAATAGGCTATGCATGACAAGGTCTATCTTAACTTAAAATCAACAGTAGCTCACCATGACATGCAAAGATAATATAACTGAAAAATAACACACTCGCACATGCGCACTCTTAGGGTACGCCTCACTTGGTTGCCTCAAACGTGGTCATTGAGTATAGGAAGTTTTAGAGGTCGCTCTCTTGTCCAAAGATCATAAGTTTCCTCGAAACGGTTGCCTCGGATAAAAATGATCTAAGACATTAGGGTTACCGCTAAGGCGTCTTAACATTGCTTTAGTGACCACACGTCCCTTAATCGAATTGACCCGAAAACTCCAACGACGATGCTACCTACTCCTCAATAGTGGGATGGCATTGTCTAAAGGACACTTGTACAGATTAATTCCTTTTTGAGTAGGTGGATGTTCTTAAGTGCTTGCTCATTCTAAAACAAAACAAAACTTTTCGCACTTACACTCTCTTCAAAACAAAAACTCTTCTCAAACCCACAAACACAAAGAAAAGAAAACTTTTGAAAACACAATGAGCAAGTACCTAAGAGCCCGTGTATAACCACGGATAGAAAGGGTGCTAACACCTTCCCTTTCTATAATCTACCTCCCGAACCCGAGATATATCTCAAAAAGGAATTTTTCTGTGCTTTTGTCCTTTCCTTGTTGGATAAAATAAAAGACGGTGACGACTCTTGCTTACTGCGACATTTTGTGAAAACAAACGCAAAACGCGAACCAACATTCCAAAACAGTCAGTTCTCATTCCCACCGATCACACCATTCAACCACCTGATCTTTCTTCAACAGCTTGAAGATTGGCTCTCAGATAGATGTTAGGTGAGAGATGAACCTCGCAATATAGTTTAAGCGTCCCAAGAAACCTCTAACCTCCTTTTCAGTGCGGGGGGCAGGCATCTCTTGTATAACTTTGACTTTAGCAGGATCAACCTCGATGCCTTTGTTACTGACGATAAATCCCAAAAGTTTACCAGACCTGACTCCAAAAGTGCACTTGCTAGGATTTAGCCTGAGCTTATACTCCTTCAATCTGACAAACAACTTTTGCAGGTGATCAAGGTGTTCTTCTTCTGTTTGTGAACGGGCTATCATGTCGTCTACGTAGACTTCGATCTCATGATGTATCATATCATGAAATAAAGCTACCATGGCTCGCTGATAGGTTGTCACGACATTCTTCAGTCCGAATGGCATCACTTTGTAGCAAAAGGTACCACACTGCGTAACAAAAGTAGTCTTCTCCATGTTTTCGGGGGCCATTTTGATCTAGTTGTATCCCGAGAATCCATCCATGAAGGAAAATACCTTGTGTTGAGTTGTATTGTCAATCAAGATGTCAATGTGTGGTAGTGGAAAATCATCTTTAGGGCTAGCCCTGTTTAAGTCTCGATAGTCCACACACATTCTGACTTTGCCGTCCTTCTTAGGCATGGGCACAATGTTAGCAACCCATTGTGGATAGGAAGTAACAGCCAGAGAGCCAGCATTGAATTGATTCATTACCTCGGCTTTGATCTTTTCAGACATGTCGGGTCTCATCCGGCGGACTTTTTGTTTGATCGGTGGACAGTCTTCTCTTGTAGGGAGACGGTGAACCACAATATCTGTATCTAGTCCCGGCATGTCTTCATAGGACCAGGAAAAGATATCAACATATTCATTCAACAGCTGAACTAGACGCTCTTTGACACTTGGCTCCAGGTTGGCACCCACCTTAACCTCTTTCTTGTCTTCCTCTGTTCCCAGATTGATGGTTTTTAGCAACTCTTCATGGGGCAGAATAGCCCTCTCTTCTTGTTGCAAAAGTCTGGCTAACTCTCCAGGCACTTCACAGTCTTCATCACCTTCGTACTCGGCATGATTGACCAAATCTTCAGAGTCACCGAAGGCTAAAGCAGAATAGTCACCCATGGAATCCGGAGTGGATGGGTACCTGTATTTTGTGAGTGTGGGTGTGTGTAAGGGATATCCATCCTTAAACAAAACAAAATGTAAAAGGAAAGAAAATGAACACAACAATTTATAGATGAAAACGTCCAATGATTCACTTAAAAATGGCATATGATAATGAAGAAATCAAGCCCTTACAAATGGACCTATATGCCCCGGGTAAGGCATAAGGTGAAAATAGTGTACGAATTGTTTAATTATTACAGACCAAAATAGGAAATTGTTCAAAGATAAATTACTGGTTGATGAAAGTGATGGGAACAAAGTCTTTCGCTTCCCAGTTGCTTAATCCTCCTTCGACGGTTGGAAAGATCCAATCTTCAAAGTTGTCTTCTTCATCATCATCTTCTAAGGCATTAATTCCATGGTGAGTGATTTTTACGGGTGGTCCTCCAGCCCGGGAGCGACGCACAGCTTTCTGGCCAGCAGCAGTAAAACCTAATCTGAACTTGTCCATCTTGTGAGAAAAATCAGGCAGTTGCCCCCACACTGTACTCCTTCCTTCTTTGATTACAACCTCCGCATATTTGAGAGATTCCATCCTAGACACAGGCTTAGGAACGATAGGCACATCAGTCATTGCCTTTGCAACTGCGACCTTAGGAGAAACCTCTTCGAAATGTTGGAAAGGTGTTTCTATGAATTCTCCATCTAACTCCACATAGCGGAAGGAGTTGAGGTGACTTATCATGTACTCTTCCTCCCCATGGACTGTTATGATCTTACCCTGAACTGGATACTTTAGCATTTGGTGCAGAGAGGAAGTGACTGCCCCAGCGTTGTGGATCTACGACCTTCCCAACAAGCATGAATATGAAGGACAGATGTCCATCACATAAAAGGTAGAGTTGAAAATTTATGTGCCCACTTTGATTGGAATGTCCACTTCTCCGTGAACCATCCTCTTGGAACCGTCGAAGGCTCTAACAACGATGTTACTGGGCTTTAGGGTCAAACCTTCACAGTCCAATCTGTCCAACGCCTTCTTCGGTAGCACATTTGAAGATGAACCAGTGTCAACTAGAGCATTGGAAAGTGTGTTCCCTCTGCATTCTACCGAGACATGCAGCGCGTCGTTGTGCTTCCTTCCCTTAGGAGTCAAATCAGCGTCAGAAAAACCAAGGCCATTATCGGCAGTAAGGCTAGCCACGCACTCTTGAAACTGGTCAGCAGAAGTTTCTTGAGGCACGTGTGCCGTCTTTAGATATTTGATTAAGGCCTTAGCATGAGCCTCAGAGTAGAGTAGGAGAGCCAGCATGGAGATTTTGGAAGGGGTCTGCCCTAGCTGCTCCACGACATCGTAGTCGCTCTTCTTGATTATCTTTAAGATTTCTTCCATCTCTTTCTGGGTGGTCTCGGGGATTACCACAGTCTGAGCCTTCGTCCTGACAGGCGCTTCTAGTATCCCCTTACCTTTGGTAGTAACATCAGAGGGTCTAACTTCAGGAGTATCAAGTTCTTCAATTACCGGGCTTTGCACAGATGGCTTGACAGGCACAGAAACTCTCGAGGGTCCGAAGACTGCTCGTGGAGGAGCAATCTCCGAAGAGAAGATCCTTCCGCTGCGAGTTATCTTGCTCGTTCCCGCAATATTCCCTATATCAGGGGTTTCATCATCGGAATTCTCTTGGACCGATTCAATCTGCTTGATACCATGGTAGAAGATTTCTCCTCCATAGTTCCATGGTATCGTCTTGTTAGATTTATACGGGACAAGCCCCAGCATGGTGATTTTCAACGGCACAAACTTAGGATCAGGCATAATCTTAACAAACCTTTTACAGGTCTTGGAAAGATCTTCGAAGATGGTTATTATAGAAATGTCATTGGTTAGAGTATCAAAGGTAGAAGGAGTAACATGAGTGATAGTATCAACAAGAGTCTTTTGAAAGAGGATCTCTTGGGTATCCATCAGGCGTTGGATGCCTGATTTCAAAAGTGGGCAGTCAACTTGCGAGTTTGAATAGAAGTAACAGTCTTTTACACAGCCTGGGAATATCCCGGCTTTCATCAAATTCACTTTAATCACTGGTAACAGAGTCATTAATTCATTAACGGTGGTGACATGAAGATCTTCCATAACGGCATGGACATTATGACCGTGCTTTGGCATTGGGGCATAAGTCACATTTGGCTTTTCGTGCGCATCAAATTCTACCTCCTTGGCGTCTATTAAGTCTTGGATCTTGTTTTTAAGAGCCCAACAGTTGTTGGTATCATGCCCTACACTGTCAGAATGGTATGCACATTTTGCATTGGAGTGATAATAAGGAGAAGAGGTATTAGGGTTTTTCAGCACTTCTTTCAAGTTGGTGAGATTCAGCTTTAACAGATGAGGGAGGACTTGAGCCGGTGTCATATTGATTCGAGTGAACTGCCGTTGTGGCCTTTCTACCCTTTGTTGGTTAGCTTTTGGTTGATTGCTGCGAGGTTGATCGGCTGAAGAGTTTTGAATCATCACAGCCCCCACCGTTGGTCGGTGCTCTGTTCTTCCTTGATTTTTCTGGGAATAAATAGCAGAAGCTTCTTTCTTGGCTGGGAAGGTCTTCTTAACAGTAGTGGAAGCGGAAGCATCCTTCTGAATTTTACCACTTTGAATGCCAACCTCGACCCTTTCACCGGTCAAAATTAATTTGGTGAATCCTGCATATGAACTCCCGATTAAATGATTGAAGAATGGACCTGACAGAGTCCCTAAAAACATGTCAACCAGCTCTCTATCCGACAATGGTGGCTGCACCCTTCCAGCCAAATCCCGCCACTTCTAGGCATACTCCTTAAATCCCTCATTAGAGGCCATACCCATACTTTGTAGCTGAGTACGAGTAGGCGCTAAATCTGCATTGTATTGGTATTGTCGGTAGAAAGCAGCAGCTAAGTCTTCCCAGTTGTGAACATCAGATCTCTCAAGTTGATAGAACCAGTCCAATTGTGTGCCTGACAAACTGTCTTGAAAAAAGTGGACCCAGAGGTCTTTATCAGAAGAGTGAGGTTGGATTTTTATGATGTAGGATCTCAGATGGATCTTCGGACAGGACAAACCGTCATACTTAGCAAATGTAGGAACTTTGAACTTGGGAGGAACGACGATTCCAGCAACCAACCCTAGTTCTTTGAAGTCTAAACCAGGTACCCTTTGCAACTCCATGGCTGCCAACCGATCCTCAAGATTTTTATACTTATCATCTGCCGGGGGATATTGTTGTTCTGAGTAATCTTCATCCTCTTCCTCCTCTTCTTCTTCAACTTCAGATTCAGAAGGCATCGCAATTCCTTTTCCTTTACCAACCCCTTCATCAGACGTCGAGGGGAACTCGAGAACCTTTCTAGCCTAGTTTTCAAACCTTCTTCCCATGGTGTCCATACCAGTCCTTTTCTTCTTTTTCTCTTTATCTTTCTCCAACAGTGCTTTAAGGTCCTCTTGACCCTTTGCTAAGGCCATGAGGAGTTGCTGGAATTGCGAATTCTGTGCTTGCAGATCCTTAACCGTCTGCTCCAAATCCATCTTGCTGAAATAAACAACAGAAAGATAAGGAAACCTGGTGTGAAGACCTGTTTATGCATATGATGAATGATATATTATTCATGTAATGCATTCAATGATTCAGAAATTCAAATTTGTTGCAAACAAAAAGAACACATGTCATATTAAGAAGAAATTTGTTAGTACATAAATGCCCCATGGGCAAAATATTACAAAATTCTTAATGTAAAAAGACATTGCGCATCCTCTTTGGCGCGATGTAAGTGTTGAGAGTTTCCTCTTCATGAAGTCGGCGGGTAAGTTCCAAAACCTTCTTCTCGCTGGCATAGAAGTTGGCTTCAAAAGTATTATGTTCTTCCTTGAGCTGGATCCAACTCTTTTGCAATTCTTCCAATGATGTTGGCATGTCTGGATGTAGGAGGGTGTATGGAACCTCTCCTTCCATAACAGGCTCTTTGATCATGGGGAGAATGTGAGGGTATGGCATCATAATATTCTGGGTGCGGGTTCGTACCCACTTGAGATAAGGCTCAAGGGGGATGGAATTCTTGTGTCCCAGTGTCTTACTATCCACTTTGTTGGGCATCCTCCAAGCTCTGATGAACCTTTTTCGAAGTCCTTGAGCATCGTTGTCGAAGTCAAACACCAAGTCAGGAATCAGCATGTCATGAGGGCCATCCCTCTGGGTATATCCAAATTGTCTCAAAGCTAAACATGGGTTGTAGGTAATGCCTCCCCTAATGCCAAGTAGTGGGACATTAGTGAATTCCCCACAACGATCAATGATGATGATATTTTCTCTGGACCGAGAACACCAATGAACATCAGAGTGTGTGAGGGTCATCAACCGTTGTGACCACCTTAAACCCGTCTCATTCTTCAAAACTGTTTGGGGAAGGTGATAAATAAACCACCTTGCTAGAAGAGGAGTACAACACATGAGAACACCTCTTTTCCTCATTGTTCGTGTGTAAAATGAGTGTAGGATGTCCCCAAGCAATGTAGGCACAGGATTCCGAGATATGAAAATCTTGACAGCATTCACATCTATAATTTTATCAGGGTTTGGGAACAAAACCAACCCATAGATGAGAAGTGCTAGAATCTCCTCAAAAGCTTGTAGATCTAGAGAATTCCAGCAGTCTTGTTCCTTCTCAAACAGAAACTTTACCAAGAAACCCTTGACACCACTTCTGGTTTCCCAATGACCTTTGATATCAGATGGTTGCAAATGTAAGGCTTGAGCAACATCTTCAGGATTTGGTTCTCTTTCCGTACCATTGTAGGGTAGTTGATGGAGAATAGGAATCCTCAGGAGTTTAGAAAATTCCTCCAAAGTAGGTACTAGTTGGTAGTCAGGGAATGTGAGACAGTGGTGTAGGGGGTCAAAGAACTGGAAGAGAACTTTCACCATGTCTTCTTCAATGTTGGAGTTGACCAAGTTGAGAAGTCTACCATGTCTTTAACTGAAGAGAGAATTCTCTGGAATCTAGGAAGTAAGCTCCTTGAGTTGAGGAGGGATTCTCACAAGGTTGACTTGAATTGTTTTCCTGCGAAGAGTTTCCATGACCTACAAAACAAGAACAAAGATGAAGATCCAAACCCTTGAAATGGTTAGTGGATGCATATGATGCTTTATGATGTTCATGATGTATGCACAATCACATGTATAAGCAAATCACACAAGATCCTAGTTTCAGGCTTGCATGAGGTTTCATAGGTAAGTACCCTCTTGAAGTTAGTTGGCTCAACCTGTCCTATAAATAGTAACCGGGTTCTAAGGAGGTCAATATCACTGGATTATTTTCTATGTTCATTGTTTTGGTTTAGCCACTTAACTGGCGACCAAAATATTCCAAGAAAACAACCCTCAATGAGTGTAGTATCGAGTATCTACCAACTCCGGACTGCACCAAAGTCGGTCATCTCACTACCCCTAATAAGGCCAAGATGGTCAAGTAAGTTTCTAAGAGTTCATTAGTGCTTCATGACATCACTCAGCGGCCCCGTATTCTCTTTGATTGACTCAAAGGCTACCGGTACTCACAAATATGTCGCACTAATATAGCTATTGCTTCAACCATGTCGGTATACCCCGCACAGTTTCCACAGCGTATTGCTATTTACCTATGAATGTTTCCCAAACCCGGGTAGAGGATTTTAAAATCCAAACAAGAGAACCAAATGTAAAGCAATCAAAGCAAACAAGATAAACATACAAAGGTGATCTAAACCCTAAGGTTACTCCACTTTTAAGAATTTTCCCCAACAGAGTCGCCAGTTCTGTGATACGGTGAGAGAACTGACTTGAGGTTTTGTGTTTTATGTTTGCAAATGTTTCGGTTTAGCAAGAGTCACCACCGACTTTTTATTTTATCCTAAGGAAAGGTCAAAAAGCACAGGAAAGACCTTTGAGATGTTTTCTTGGGTTCGGGGAGTAGATTATGAAAAGGGAAGGTGCAAGCACCCTTTTCATCCATGGTTATTCATGGGCTCTTAGTTACTTGTTTAGATCACTTGCTTTTGCTTTTCAATTGTTTGAAATGGTGCTTTGTTTGTGGTTTTGAAATGTGTTTTGAAAAGAGGCCATCGTTGTGGCAACCTTTGTAATGATTCTTGTTTGAATGTATACAAAGATGTATTTGTCTTTTGAAAAGATTTCAATGTTTGAAAGTTTGATTTTGGGAAATATTTTGAATTTGTGTTGTGAAGTGTGTTTGAAAATAGCAAGGATGTTTTTGCAAGCTTTTTGATCAAGTAACTAAGAGCTATCTACCCTATTTTACTCAAAGATCTTTCTTATGTTTTTAACCCTTTTAACAGTGTTGTTTCACCATTGTATTTGGTGAATAACCTTGTGTTAGGATGTTAAACGGGACAGGCGCGGGTCATCGTATAGACCATGATAGCAATTGTGTCAAGTATCTTTGACAATTTTCTTTAGGGACTTGATCATTTTTGTTTAGGCAACCAAGATAGCGTCATCGAGGGACTATGATATTTTGTTTTGTTTTTGTTTTGCCAAAGTACCCAACATGTATACCATGTCCCATTTTTGAAGGCAACAAGTGGATTGTAACCCTAGGGGTGCAAGTGTGTATTGTGCTTGATTTTCATGCATTTTTGTCTTTGATTAGGTCAAGCTATTTGTTGATTTGGATTTTTGCATACAAACCCTAATTCTCTAATCATCGCATAATTGAAAGCGTAAAATGCGAGAATTTAAATTCTAAGCTATTACAACATGATTATGGGGATGGGGGTACAATTTTGAATGGGGGGTAATTTGACAAGAAATATAAACCCTAATTTACTATTACATCCAAATTGAATTTAATTGCATGAATAATAAAATGGACAATATTTAAATAAACAAAATAAATAAATATCAAATAATATGTATTATGCAAAAAGGTTTTAATTCGTTTATGTATGTAAAAGTATTTTCAATGTAAAAAAGAGTATAATGAAATAAATAAAAAGAGATTAATTTTATTTGTTTTAAGGGTAAACCCTAATTTCTTTAAGAAAATAAATACTATATATTATTTATATACAAAAATATATTAATATGTGTAAAAATGAAATATACTTAAAAAATATATTTTTTAGTATAAATAATAATAAAAATAAAAATATAATATTTTATATTTCTATTCTATGTATTTAATAAAATAAAAGTATATATGTATATATGTATATATTAAATATATTAAATATGTATAATATAAAATAAAATATGTACAAAAATAAATTATATTTTAAATAATATTTTCAGTATGAATAAAAATAAGAAATAAAAATAAAAGTATAATTTACATATTATTTTCAAGTTTAAGTAAATAATACAAAAATATTTAAAATGTTTCCTATATTAGAAAAATTAAAATAAAATGCTAAATAAATGTAAAAAATTATGAAAATTTTTTTTAGACATTTTTTATATTTGGAAATAAATAAACAAAATCAGAAAAGAAATCAAAAATGCAAAAATGTGAAAATATAAGAAATTGGGCCAGGGGGTGCAAAAATGAAAGTGGGAGGTGCCAAAAGCAAGCCTGGCCAAGCCCAGCCCAAGCCAACTTCATCTTCTTCCTCCAGACTGAAAAACGCGTGCCTTCCAAGTTCAAATGCTACATCCTGTATACGTGATCTTTTGCAAAAACTCACAACATCAAACTTGTAGAGAATTTCAAGACGATTCCAACCATATAAAACATTAATCCTAACTCTCAAAGACCAGAGAGAATTTCTCTGGCCCTAAAATCTGACCTAGTTTTTTCAGCATGTTCATGGATGAAATTCTCCTAGCACACTTAATATAAATAGAAACTGAGCATATGTATGGCTTCCTAACAATGAACACTACATTTTTTATTCACAAACCTAAGGCTAAATGTTCCTAAATAGAGAGATAGAAAGTGAAGAAAAACCTGTTTCAATTGGATTCGTGTAAGGCAATGCAGTGCTTCTCAACAAGTTTTGAGGTGTCTGGTAGCTTGCCTGAACTTCACTTGATCTTTTCTAATTGCTAGCTTGCCTTGAATGTCCTTGAATCAGCCTATAGAACTAAACCTGCACAAGCTTGAAATGAAAATGGTGAACACTGTAAACGGAGTTACAGTTGGCAATGGAGGTTTGGAATAGCTTGAGTGAGTTGAATGGAAGGTGTTTGAAGCAAAAAGGGACAAAACGCACGAGCCAAATGAGCTATGGTACTCAAGTTGCAGCACCTGCCCTGTTTTTTCAAAGAAGTGTGATTTCTGGATATGGGAGGTTTTGAGGCTCAAGTACTCCTGTTTCTTGCTCAAAGGGTTGTGTGAAAGTTGTTTGAAATGTTTGTGTAAGCTAACAATGGCTGGTTTCCAAGTTGTGAGGATTTGGACAAGTTTCTTCTTTGTGAAGCAAGAAATGGGAAGTTGTGATTACAGGCCTGTACAAGCCATCAAATATGCTGCACACAATCCTCTTGGTCCCTTCAATTTGTGGATTTGATTTGAATTGAGATTTTGGCCCTATGCTCAAAGATCATGGTTTGACATAAAGCACACTTTTGCAAAAATGGGAATTAACCTTTTTCTACTTAAGGCCTAATCTTGTGTACAATATCCAAATGGCCAAAACAAAAGCTTAGACTGATGGATTTGAATTAAATTAAGGAGTGTGAAGTGGTTTAGAGGCCTGCAAACTAGTACAAGGCATGCTGGTTTGAAAATGCCACTTGAGTGAACATGAATTTGCCATGGATACAAAGTGAGTTTTTGCCAACTTCAAGCATTCGATTCTCCCTAACCACAAATGTGTTTGAGGAGTTCTTGGACAATTTGGAAAGCTTGCAACATTCTCTATAATCCATCTTTGACATGCAACTTTAGAATACAAGTGTAACTATGTGAAAAATGGCCAAGAAGATAGGGCAAAATCCTGCCTAAACTAGGGCAAAATTTCTCTAAGTTAAAAGTTTTAGGGACCCTAGTTCCAAAAATAATAACTTGAGATCAAAGCTTCTTTTGAGAAAACTTTGTGAATAAAAGTTGTATACTTTGTGGAGGACTACAACTTTCATGTTGTAAGTTTTGTTTGAATCCATTTGCATCATGATGAAAATGTGGGACAAAGTTAGGAAAAATTAAGAAAATTTCATAACTTAGAAAAATTCTAAGTTATGAAAATTTTCAATTTCAAACCCTAATTTGCAATTTTGGGTTTCTTGATGAAAAAGTTTCATAATTTGACACATCTTGATGAAAAATGACCCTTGGCACTTGATTTTGACCAAAAAGTCAAAGTTTGACTTTTCAGTGTACAGTTAAATTTTGATCAGTTGACTGAAAAATTCATCTGTCAATCCCATGCATTTGAGGTCTTTTGAACTTGTTGAATAGGTCAAGATGATGCCATCGAGTCCTTGAGTCCATGGTTGAGCCTAATTTTCCATTGGCTAGGTCAAACAGTCAAAAATTGCCTTTGTACAGTCAAAACCCTAAAAATGACCATTTTGCCCTTTTGGTGATCTGATCAAATTTCTTGCAGAATTGTGGTCCAAACTTGATCCAATGGTTCATGTGAGTTAATAATGTTGATGTGGATCAAAATTCATGAGGTTTGACTATAAATTGGCCACAATTGACTTTTTCCCCAATATAGTTGATTTCTAGGTCAACTGTCCAATTGACTGGGCAAAAATTTGATTCAAGGCTTGAAACTTGGTATGGACAAACTTATGAGTCCAAAAAGAAGTATGAAAGTCAATTTGAGAATTTAAGGTCCAAAAATCCCTGTGCAAACTCAAACCCTAGTTTAGGTCATCAGTGCAAGGAGATGTCTTGAGCAGAGCAAACCCTAGCTTGATCTTGAGTTCCAAGAGCCTTGTGATGAGAAATGTTGATAAAATGAGAGGGCAAATTTTTGGGTACAACAGACGTAAAAAGTGTGATCCTTAAAGGATACATAAGTGAAGAGGTGTATGTTTCTCAACCTCCCAATTTTGAAAATGATGAGTTTCCTAATCACGTTTTCAAGCTTAAACATGCATTAAACGGTCTTAAAGAAGCCCCTAGGGCATGGTATATGTTGCACCCCAAAATTTTCCCTCCCCATTTATTTAAGGCATGCTCATTAAGGTCCTCAATTGCTCAATATTGACCAAGAATTGATCAGACAAATTCTCCTTCTAAGTAATGGCCTTTCAACTAGTTTCACTTTTCACCAATATGTATGAGCTCCAAAGGTCTCAAATGTTTTCCATGGTCCTAATATGTCTTCAAGTTTGTACATGCCAAGTTTCATTCCCTACAACTTCTCTTTTATCCTCAAGCTCAAGAAATGCATCATTTGGAAGGTACAAGCTCATACATTACATGAGGTTATTGCACCCTATACACCTCAGCATAATGGCATAGCTGAAAGAAAGAAAAGAATTGTAATGAACTTGATGAGATGTAAGTTGAAAGCTAAAAATATGCCAAAAATATTTTGGGTCGAAGCAGCTTCGACAGCAGTATGCATTCTAATTAGATGCCCAACTAAGTAGTGTTAGCTTGGAATTTCGATGATACAAGTTTTGAATAATTGACACTATGTCTGAAGAAAGAATAGTTTGAAAGAAAGTGTGAGGAGGCTTTTATGAAGTCTTCGATTGATGAAGAGCTAGTAAAGAGCTTCGAAGGGTTCATTTTTGAACTATTGAAATATAAGTTATTCGAAGCATTACAAGGAAAGAGATTTCGATTAAATTAGCGCTTCAAAAAGAAAAAAGATTTTGAATTTAAAAGATTTGATCTTACCCAAAGAAACACGTGAAAGTCTAATGGTTCGAAGGACATGCAACCTTCAAATATGGCGTGATTTCATAGAAGGAACGTTAGGGTCGAATTAGCTAAATATAAGTCATCTTAGAGTTTTTTGGATCAATATGTTTCAGGCATGTACCTGAACAGGAAAGGAAGAAGTTGGATGATCGAATTGAAGTCTTGGTGCTCATAGGTTATCATTCGATTGGTGCATACAAGCTGTATTCACCATTCTAAGATAAACTAGTGATCAGTAAAGATGGTCTTGTAGAAGAAAGCAAAGGGTGGGATTGGAGTCGAAATTCAGTTCGACAAGAAGATGAACATAATGAAGCTTTGACACAGTCACAACTGTGTTCGAAAGAGATCGAAAAGAACAGAATGAAGCTTCGATAAGTCAAGGAAGAGGTGATACTTCGATTGGTCGAATTGAAGGAAAGGAGATAGAAAAGAATAAAACGAAGCTTCGACAAGTCAAGATGAAGAGGTGATACTTCGATTGGTCGAATTGAAGGAAAGGAGATAGAAAGGAACAAGAACTGAGTTCGACTAGGATGATTGGATATGAGAGTTTTCCAGATCAAGCAACCAATGCAGATGGTGACTTAATTGAAGAAGAAATGATGATGAATCCTTGAGCAATTCGAAGTGGTACTCAGAGCCATCGAAAAGAACAAATCTTGGGAGCTTGTTGAAAGAACCAACATAAAAAACCAATTGATGTGAAATGGATCTACAAGGGCATGTAATCTTTTGGTTTCCATCAAGTTGGAGGCCCAAACAACTCATAGCAAGCTGGCAAAAACGCATAAAATAGATTGGCACATGATTGGATCAAATATAGCAAGTTTCATGCAAAAATCAATCAAAAATATCCATCATAAAGTACAAAGATATGATGCCCAATTGTTGACCTAAACCCTTTGTCTATATAAACCTAATAATTTCAGAAGAAAAGAGGACACAAAAAATTGCCTCAAAGAGACACACACGCAGCCTACCTCAAACCTAACCCTAAAGTTTCAAAAACTCAAACGAAAAAGTGAAAGTCTGTACCACGAGAACTTGCCACTTTCAGGCATTCCCTCAACTCCCTGGAAGCTCTAGGAGTCAGTTCCAATCATCCCACCAGTCCAACGCACGCAAAAACACGCTCATCTGATCCTTCCGTTTGGTAAACAAAATTGGATTTCAAACTCATTTAATCTTTATATTTAATCTCATATGATTGCATATTCATGTTATTGTCACTGTTTATGAATGTTTTGACGTAATTCATGTGAGTTTCAGTGCCCAGAACACAAAACGCCATTGCTAAGGTATTTGAAGTTGGTTCCTTCGAATATCAAAATCTAGACCGTTTCAGGCCAAACGGACCCCGGATTTGGAATCAGGGGGTTCAAATTAGGGGAATAAGGTAGCTTTCAATCTTTGTTTTTTGCTGTTTTGCAGGTTCAAGGTTGGAGCCCACCGGAGAAGACAACCAAAAAGTTAACTTCGGGGGCTGACTCCGGTTGCCAAGCGTTTTCCTCACATTGGTCCATTTAAGCCACTCAACGCATGTTTTTATTTTCGAATATATTTCTGTTTGATTTTCACTTACTTATATTGTGTTATAATTAACAAATGAACAAGCAGCTCAGATTGTACAGAGGAAGCGTGCAAAAGGGGAAGGACATGGGTTCGATACCCAGGCCTCACAATTTTGTTTTCTAACTATTATTCTACAGATCTTATGTATTTCACATCCAGATATTCACCATGCACCTTAAGATCATAACCAGGAGATCCCATCTGATCAGATCCAGCGCCCCCAGAGGCGTAGCTCACCATGTACCCTCAAAATATTCCCTCACTGGATCCAACTGCAGACTTGGGCTCCTCTCACTTTGGGCCTACATTTTTTAAGCTTACCCCCTGTTTACTTTTGCTGCCTGGCTCATTTATACTTGTTTACTTTGTTTTTATTTATTTCTTTTAGTTTGTTTTTTTAATCAACATAAAAATCAGAAAAAAAAATATAAGTAACTTAGAATTAGGTTTTATTTTACCTTTTTAATAATTTAGTTTAATTAACTATTTTAACCTCCTTTATCAATTAAAAGAAATTAGAACTTAGGATTTTAATTTATTTCCTTTTCATAATAAAAATAACAAAAAGATTTTCTTTAGACCTAGCAATATTTTAGGGTTTGGACGTCTTTTCATTTCGCGCGTTTTATTTCCTTTCACACTTTTTTCATATTATTGTACCTGCTTCTTGATTGTAATAGTTTAAAGTAGGCTTTTACATTTACTGTTTTATTTCCCTCCTAGTTTTAGACATGTAATTAATCCCCCTCCCTGAAGCCTTGTAATAGTTAGGATTTTACATTTCCGCACTTTTAATTTCTGTAAACTATTAACTGTTAGATGTATGCCTAATAGGATTGTATGGCGAGAATAACAAACAAACGCTAGCAAACCTAACACAAGACAAAAATAACTGAATACAACACAATTGCACATGCGCATCTCTAGGGTATCCAACTTTGGTTGCCTTCGGATAAACAGTCACATCTCTCGAAACATGAGGGATTTTAGTGGCTACCCTCCGGTTTAAAGATCATAAGTCCCTCAATAATCCTCTCGACATTGCCTCGATAAAAATGATCTTAAAACCCTAGGGTAGTTACTAAAGTTTCTTTCCCAGTTACCTTTGTGACTATAAACGTCCCTTCAATTGTCCCTCAAAACATCCAACGACTAGGGATACCTACTCACTAATAGTAGGATAGCACTGTCTAAAGGAAAAGAGGAAAAGAACAACCCTTTCGAGTAAAAATAGATAATTCTTAGATGCTATGCTCAAAACAAAATTTTACACTTACACAAAACTTCTTTCAAAAACATTTTCAAACACTTTGTATACGTTCTCTACCATTCTGAGAAATATTACAAAGTCCGTCGCACTAAGGCACTTTCAAAAATACTTTTAAAAACACACAAAGCACAAGGTATTTCAAAATGAGCTAAGCATCTAAGAGCTCGTAGATAACTACGGATGGAAAGGGTGCTAACACCTTCCCTTTCCATAATCTACCCCCCTTACTCAGAAAAATCTCGAAAGGTCTTTTTCTGTTCTTTTCACCCTTTCATTTGTTGGATAAAAGAAAATTCGATGGTGACTCTTGCTTACCGTAACATTTGCGAATACAAACGTAAAACCAATATAACAGTCATGTCTGCCACCGTATTATTGAACTGGAGACTCTGCTGGGGAAATATATAAAAGTGGGGTTACCTTAGAGCTTAGCTCATTTTAAAATTGCTTTCATTGCGTGATTTGTATGATTTACTTTTGAGGGCTTGTTTGGGTTGTTACTAAAGATCCTACACCCAAATCTGGGGCACCTTTTTAGGTAAGTAGAAATAAATCATGGAAGTTGTACGGTGTAGACCGATATGGACGAAGTGATAGCTATATTAGCGTGATACCCTGCCTTGTACTAATGTTGCTTGAGTCAGTCAAGGATAACACTAGGCTTCCTTATAGTGTCATTAAGCGCTAACTGACCTTTAGAACCTTTAATTGACTCATCCTAAGCCATTAGAAAGTAGTGAGATAGCCGGATTTGGTTCCGACCGAAGACTGGTTGATACTCGACGCTACACTCATTGAGACTGGACTTTCGGGATATTTTGGCCACAATACTTTGGTGCTTGAGCTGAAACAATGCCTGACGGAAAGGTCATTGATATGAGACTCCTTAGAACCCAATTACTATTACTAGGACAGGTTGAGCCAACTGAAACTTCAAGAGGGTACTTACCTTTAAATCTCATGCAAGCCTTTGAACCTAAGACTACTTGTGTGACTTGCTTGCTTTCACTATCTAATAACTTGAACTCCTTGCAGGGTTTTGTTTATTATCTAACGATGTGAGTTCCTTGCAGGACTTGTTTGTATTCATTATCCAATAACCCAGACTTCTTACAAGACTCACTTGTCTTAATCACCTTACACTTTTTCTTTGTGCATAACATACACATCATGACATCATGCCATAGCATTTCCTTAACCATTTCAAGGATCTCAAGGGTATGTGATGCAGGCTATGATGAACCAGACGTCTAGAAAGGGGAAAGAGGATTTATTTACCTCTAGCCAATGCCGTTAAAAGACCAAAACACGATAACTTGAGTCAGAGGCTATGACCCACTCGACATGGTGAGCTTGATTCTTATAGAAGGAAATTCAACGATACAAAGTTCTTCCGTTAAAGTTGCAGTCAAAATTCAACTTCTGACATTTTCTTATGTTTACCCCGCGAGATCCTTGAAAACATTGCATCCACACATCATGCATCATATCATGATAGGTTTCCCCTATGAAGGTTTTTCTCATCCGCTTGTTGTTTATTTCAGTAAAAATGGCACTCGAGCAGACTGTCCAAGATCTCCAAACTCAAGATGCCCAATTCAAGGAAATGTTCCTGAATCTATCCAAGGGGCAAGAAGAATTGAAACAAGAAAACTCCTGAAGGCGACATGGATGTCCAGTTGAAGCAATTACAAGCTGAGATAGCAACAATGAGAATCCAGATGTTAGGGGCAGATGGCTCTTTTCTAAAACTTAGCTCGGGGACAAGAAGAGCTGAGAGCCCTTGTCAACAAGCTTCATCAAGATGGATGCAATCATATGGAACAAACAATTAGAATTGGGGATCGAGTCTTTAATCATCCTTAGTTGAAACAAGAAGATTTGGTTGAGAAAACACCTTTCAAAATGGCTACTACACCAAGAGTCAAACAACGACTTCACCAACTACGACAGGGTGGTCTGCATAAGAAAGATACACCTAAAAGGCATTTCACCAAAATCAACATGTCTTTGGCTCAAGTATTGCAACACATGTTGAAGATGAAGTTGATTACGTTGAGGGATCCTCCTCGAAATCCCAATACCTCCACTCCTAGCTATCATCCTGATGTAATATGTGCCTACCATTACAATAGTCCTGGACATGATACGAATAGCTGTTGGGAGTTGAAGAACAAGATTTAAGACCTGATCGACGAAGGAGTGCTAGAGTTCACATAAGATGGTCAGACTGAATTCTTCTACCCCTCAAAGGCATACCATCTGAAGTGACAAGTTCAGATAGAGAGGCTTTCTGTTCATTAGAATTTTCAAATTATAATTTTCTTTTGATTGTTCGAACACTTATTTCATGTCAAACTTTGTTATTCCATTAATGCATTGCATATGTTTGTCTTGAATTAATCCATTCGTTGTCACTATATTGAAACTATGCTTTTACTTCCTTTTTGTGATATTCAACTCTCAATTGAAAGTTGTAAGCATTTAGAGGGAGGATGACGAAAAATATACCATAATCTCTACACTATGCTTTTGAACAGACCTTGCTGACGATGTACAAGCGTTGTTTCAAATCCTAAATAATGGAGTTATAAGGAAGATAATCCCTAGTCAACCCCTTTGAGCCTAAGAAGTATGAGTTTTCTTTTTCACATAAATTAAAACCTTTAATCATAACCTAGGGCAGGGTAGTTTCTCAATTGATTCAATGGTGCATCCCAATCGCAAACTTTCCATTCATACACAATGAGTATTATCGGAGTTATCCTTCCAAAACAAAAGATAGTGATGGTTCCACATAATCGTTAAAATAGGTAGTCATTATTTTTCAAAAGAAAAGCCCTCTAAGTCAAAACTTTTGTACCCCAAAATTTTCCCTCCCATATTTCTCAAAACATTTCAAGAAAAATCTCCAAGTTGCTCCAAGTTTCTCAAGGATTGACCAGACAAGTTCTCTCCTAAGGCAGTCTACTCAAATTAGGGTTTTGTGTTGCATCAAGATCCTTGAGTCCAAGTGACCCAAAGTGCTCACCAATGTCCTAATATGTTCTCAAGATCATTCATGTCAAGTTTCAAGCCTTGCAGTAGAATTTTGCTCATTCAATTGCTCAAAAGGTCCAAAAATCGACTGTGCTAGGGCAAAAGTCAACTGTGACCCAACTACAGTCAAACTTCAATATTTTTTGTCAATATTCTAATTTTAAAGGATATTTCATAATTTTATTAAGGGTTGATCATGATTCATCATGGACTGCTCAAAATTCATCAAGATTCAAAAGTTGCTAAATTAGGGTTTTGTAGGAAAAGTCAACCCAACTTTGAACAAGCATAACTTTCTCATACTTTACGATAAATGACCCATACAAAGCTCATTTTGAAGAGGATGCAATTCCCTACAATCCATATTCACACCCAAGTTCAAAATATTCACTCACAAGAAGTTATGAATTTTGACATTATAGGTCATTTTTGAAAGTCAACAAAAACACTTTTTTTTCCAAAGCTTCTAACTTGAGCATGAAATATCAAAATGACATGAGACCAAAAGGGTTGATTATAGGACATCTCAAGATCTCTAAAAATTCAAGAACATCTCCAAAAGTTCAAAATTGAAGAAGTTATGCATTGTTGAAGTTGGACTTTTTTGCAAAGTCGCCAAAAGTCAACTATCCCCAAAACTTCAAATTTTGCCAAATGGGCCCATTCTTTTTCACTTGTTATGAGTTTGCATTATTGACCACGTGCTCTATCCTTAGCCATGTGTTCATATTATATTTTTATTATTTAATTTGATTTTTATTTGAATTAATTCATTTTAAATCAAATAAAATCACATAAAATCACATAAAATCAAAAATATTGATAACCAAAGATCTTTTGATGATTATAGGTTTTAATGGACAGCTTGCATCACATAAAACTCGTATCAAAGCAATTGAACACATAAAGAATGAAATCAAGCCAATTTGGAAAGTTTGTAAAAGCAAATCAAATCCACATCAAGAGCATTGATAGAGGGAGATTTGAACAAGGAATTCAGACCTAATGTGTTGTGCATTACATAAGGAAGCGAGGCAGACAATTACAATGGTTGGAGATCAAGCATAGAGTGAGAATCAAATTTGCAAAAACCAGAAAAAAGTGTGAGATCGAAATCAGGCATAGAGGCAATTTCAAGACTTGAGACTTGTCCCAATCTCTTCCTGGCCATATCCACGAGCGAAACCAATCCAAACCATGCATTTTCAGACCTCCTAGTGCATTGTAAGTCCCTCACGGATCCACCCCATTCTTGAATTCGATTTGTATTATTCTTGCATCTATAACAAAAACTAATTGCATATTCTGATTCACCATGACATTTGCTAGCTTTCTGCAATAACCAATTTCATTCTTATGCTTTATATCGTGGATCACCATTGTAGGGTTTTCTAGGTTTTTTTAGGGCTTTTTATTACAGGAATAATTGGCTTGCCTGAAGGGTATCATCTTGTTCAGGGAAACAAGACGAGCTCAACCATGGTGCTACCTTTCATTTATATGGCCTGGGGAAGGTTTTAGAAAGAAGCTACGCTTTTAGTTGTGGATAAAAATCTGCAGGTAAAAGTTGCAGGATTTAGAGGATACGGACGAAGAGTGTCGTCCATTCATTCGTCCGTTCAAATATTTTGCGCATTTTTTTATATTGCTGGCCATATACTTTGTTTGTATATATTATATTATATTTGTATTGTTATAACAAATGAAACAACGCAGCCCGGTGGTAGACACCTCAGCGCTTAAGGCTCTCAAGGCTGGAGGTCAGGGGTTCGATCCCTACCTCCAGCAATTTGTGTTTTCTTGTTATTTTTCAGGAAATCATGTGTATGATAAAGCTTGAGATCTACCATAGACACTCACCATCAAAGCGCCAAAAGGCGCACCATAAGCCAATCAACGCGTGTGCACAAGATCACCAAAAGTCAATTGGATCAGCTGCTATTGGGCCAACAAACTGCTTTCTGCACCCTCCAAAAGAGGCCCAATTTCTCTACTTTCTATATATTTTATTTATTTGATTTAATCATTTTATTTTATTTAATTAATTTACTAACCAATAACAAATTTCTTTTTTATCGAAAAATCACCAAAAACATTTTTGTCCAATTAAAATTCAGAACTTTATTTTTCTTTAATAAATTTGAATTAATTAATTAGGTTTAATTCTAGAATAACTTTAATATATTTTTGTAAATAAAAAAAATCAATTAGAATTAATTAGGTTTTAACTCTAATTCAATTATTTTAATTTCTTTCTTAAATTAACAAAAACCCCAAAAATATGTCATTCATTATTTTTCATCAATTAATTTATTTTATAATTAATTTAGTATTTAATTTAGGATTTAATTTCTTTTTCTTAAATAAAAACAACAAAAAACCATTTTCTTTTTAAAAAAAGGGTCAAAACCCTAATTCGCCTTCGATTTAATTTCGCGTCGCGCTTTATTTTTCTTTATCCAATTAATGTATCTGCTTCCGGTTTGTAATAGATAATTAGGACATTTTATTTGTTTTTCCGCTTTTACTTTAATTTCAAAGGGTTGCTTTTGGCGATGTAAATACCCGACGCCTTGTAATTTAATTTCTGCACTTTAAGTTCTGCTAATTACAACTGTTAGATGTTTGATAATAGGGTTTACATGACAAGAATGAATTCTTAATCTAAAATCAAATTAGATCACCCTAAACATGTGCAAAGATAAAAATAACTAAAATCAACACACTCTCACATGCGCACTCCTAGGGTACACCCCACATGGTTGCCTTCGTACACGGTCATTGAGTATAGGTCGCTTTAGAGGTCCTCCTCTTATCTAAAAGATCATAGTTGCCTCGAACTGGTTGCCTCAGATATTGTTGCCTCAAACAAATGATCTAAGACATTAGGGTTACTGCTAAGGCGTCCTAACATTGCTTTAGTGACCGTATGTCCCTCATTCGAATTGACCCTCAAACTCCAACGACGGTGCTACCTACTCATTAATAGTGGGATAGCATTATCTAAAGGAAATTAGCATAGAACGATTCCTTTTTCGAGTAGGTAGATTAGTTCTTAGATACTTGCTCATCCAAAAACAAATCTTTTTCCCACACTTACACTCCTTTATTAACAAAGTTTTCAAAAACACTTCATTACACTCTTGAGGACAGAAGCAAGAGTTAAATCGAAGTTAAATACAAAAAATTTTCAAAACCCACAAGCACAAAGAAAACAATTTTGAAAATGATGAGAAAGTACCTAAGAGCCCATAGATAACTACGGATAGAAAGGGTGCTAATACCTTCCCTTTCTATAATCCACCCCCCGTACCTAGAAAATCTCGAAAAAGGAATTTTTCTGTGCTTTTTTCCTTTTCTTGTTGGATAAAATAAAAGTCGGTGGCGACTCTTGCTTACCGAGACATTTTGAGAAAACAAATGCAAAATGAAAACCAGCATTCCAAAAAAAACAGTCAGTTCTTCCCACCGTATCACAGAAATGGCGACTCTACTGGGGAGCTAATAAGTGGGGTGTACCTTAGGAATAGTTCATCATAATGTTTTCAATTGCTTGATTTGTATGCTTTATCTTTGTGGGTTTGAATCAGAGTTACTATAGATCCTAACCCAGATCTGGGGGATACCTTTTAGGTAAGTAGCAATAGACTGTGAGGGATATGTACAGCGTAGACCGATACGGTTGAAGCAGTAGCTACGTTGGTGTGGCACTTTAGTTTGTACCGATATCCCTTGTGGTGGAACAAGGAGAATATGGGTCTTCTAAGGGATCATTAAGCACCAACTCACCTTAGAACCTATAATTGACCAACATAGCCATAGAACAGTAGCAGTATGCTACACTCATTGAGACTAAACTCTCGCGATGATTCTGGCTGCAAGAAAAGGTTGCCAAACTAGAATTATAACCGATCGAGGATGGTCAGTGATATTGAGATCCTCTAGAACCCGGTTACTATTTCTAGGATAGGTTGAACCAACTAAACTGAAAGAGGGTAATACCTAAACTCCTTGCCAGCCTTAAATTTAAGGGCTACTGTGTGACTTGTTTTCCCTTACCATGTTTTCTATCTGTGAATACTTGTGGTGTGTTTCTATCATGACATCATGCATCATGACATTGCATGCATCTTGCATCAGACTAACCTATTTCAAAGACAGAGGGGATTCATATTTGTTCTTTTTTGTAGGTCATGGCTTCTATGCGTAGAAACACTATTCGGATCAGCTTTGTACAGATTCCTACTCAGCTTAGAGATTTGGTTGCAAAGGTTCCAGATACTTCCTCCTTTATCAGAAGACATGGTCACCTCCTTGGTTTGGTCACTTCCAGATTAGATGAGCAGATGATGAGTGTCTTGTGCCAGTTCTTTGATCCATTATACCACTGCTTCACTTTCCCGGACTATCAATTGGTCCCCACTCTGGAGGAGTTCTCTGATCTACTTGGTATCTCTATTTTAGAGCAGACCCCGTTTACAGGTTGGGAGAAAGCCCTTAGGCCGTAAGAGATTGCTTCAGCCCTCCATCTGACAAAGGCTGAGGTAATGTCTAACTGGGAGACTCGAAGTGGGACAAAGGGCTTCTTGGCTAAGTTCTTGGTTGATCGGGCTAATTAGTTTTGGGACAGTTTGGATTTTCAGGCATTCGAGGACATCCTGGCCCTTCTCATTTATGGTTTGGTGTTGTTTCCTAATTCAGATTCTTTCGTCGACGTGAATGCAATGAAGATTTTCATGTCCCGTAATCCGGTGCCCACTCTCTTGGGTGACATTCTGCACTTTCTTTATGCCCGTACTGCTCGGAAACGGGGAACCCTTATGTGTTGTGCACCATTGCTGGCGAGGTGGTTTATTTCTCACCTCCCCAAATCAGTTTTGAAGAACAAGGAAGGCATGGGTTGGGCCTACAGGATTAATTCTCTCGCTCACACTGACATTATCTGGAGCACTAAAGACATGGAAGAAGTAGCTATTATTGATCGCTGTGGGGAGTACCCCAATGTTCCACTACTTTGAATTCAAGGAGGGATTACCTATAATCCTTGTTTGGGCTTACGTCAGTTTGGGCGAGCTAGGAGGGACATACCTCATGAGTTGCTAATGCCGAGCATTGTCTTTGACTTCCAAGGGGATAGTGAGGAGTATCGACGCATGTTCATACGAGCTTGGGATAGGGTACACAGGTCTGATCCGCATGAGTTAGGAATGAAGACCTCTTTTCCGATGGAACCATATCTCCGATGGGTTCGAATCCGTGCCCAAAAGCTGGGAATGCTGTACGAAGGCGTCTTACAAGTAATTGTTGAGAGCACTGATGAAGAAGGGGTTCCTCCTACCATCCTCCATCCCACATGCCTACTGACATTGGGGCATTAAAGAGGTCTTAGATGCAGCTAAGAGAAGAACGGGATACTTACAGAGAAAAGTATCACGAGCAGGAGCGGAAGATTCTAAAGCTTACAAGACAGCTGGAGAACGAGAAGGTCCTCAACGACTATGTCAACACCAACGGGAAACAGCCATGGGAGCGCTAATGTCTTTTGTTATTTCTAGCTTTGATTTATTTTTCAGTTTTTCTTTCTTGTAATGCCTTAAAGGCATCTATTGAACATTGAATTCAAGTTTATCTAATAAAAGTGTGTTCCATTTTGGTTTACGAATTTGAATCTCTAAAGTTTTTGAAATCACGTCATATGCATTCCATTCTCATGCACCTCATCACAGGTACCCATTACAGATCTCTTATCTTCTTCGCTGTTTATTTCAGCACATCATGTCTTCTGAAACATCAACTGATCAAGCTATCAAGGATCTACAAGCTCAAAACACTCAGTTCCAGGAAATGTTCATGAACTTGGCTAAGGGTCAGCAAGATCTGAAGACTCTTATCTTGAAGGATAAGAAGAAGAAGACGGTCCTTCTGAATATGGGTCGCAGATTCGGAAACAATTTGCAAGAAGAGGTTGATTTGACTCACTCATCTGGAGGGGGAGAGAATCAGGAAGAAAGGAGGGCTCTCAGCCCAGTGGTTTCTAACAACGAGACTGACTTTGACGAAGACCAGTATCCTCCGGCTGAGGATAGGTATAAGAAACTCGAAGACCGGTTGAGCGCAATGGAGGTCCAGAAAGTGCCTGGTCTGGACTTTGGAGATTTGGGTTTGTCATCTGGGGTGGTGATTCCCCACAAGTTTAAAGCACCAATGTTTGCTAAATACGACGGGGTCTCCTGCCCAAAGCTACACCTCCATTCGTATGTTATAAAGATTCAGCCATATACCGCTGACAAGAACCTCTGGATCCACTTCTTTCAAGATAGTCTTTCAGGGACTCAACTTGAATGGTTTTACCAGTTGAAAGGAGCTAGTATCCGTAATTGGGAAGACCTTGCTGCTGCTTTTTACAAGCAGTACCAATACAATACCGACCTCGCTCCCACGCGTACCCAACTTCAGGGTATGTATATGGGTGCGAGCGAAGGTTTCAAAGACTACGCTTAGAAATGGAGGGACCTTGCTGGAAGAGTACAACCCCCGATGGCTGACATGGAGTTAGTGGATATGTTTCTAGGGACCTTGTCTGGTCCGTATTTCAACCATCTGATTGGAAGTTCATCGTCAGGTTTTACTGAGTTAATAATGACTGGGGAACGAGTTGAAGCCGATATTAAGAGCGGCAAGATACAAAAGGGTGTTTCATCAAGTACCAAGAAGAAGCCTTTTAAGAAGGAGTCCAGTGCAGTTTACAGTTCAAAAAGCCAGAATAGACCTGAGCGCCGCCAAGCAGTCAATGCAGTTGTTATATCAAGACCAACTGTTGCCACACAACACAACAATCAGCCAAGGGCTGAGAGGCCGCGAAGAAAATTCACTCATCTCCATATGACCCTATCTCAGATTCTGCCACAGTTGCTAAAGACCAACTTGGTGATTCCGAAGGAAGCCCCGAAGAATCCCAATACAACATCACCGCTGTACAATCCAAACGCCCGCTGTGCTTTTCATTCCGATAGCCCGGGGCATGATAAGAATGATTGCTGGGTCTTGAAGAATAAAGTACAAGATCTGATTAACGCTAAGGAGATTGAGTTTGAAGCACCGGAAAAGCCTAATGTCATAACGGCTCCTATGCCAAAACATGACGCAAGAGTGAATGCTGTCAGGGATGATGATGATGAAGAGTTTGACATTGACAGCTGGATTTACCCTACTACCAACGGTGGCTTGAGCAATTGGACGACAAAGGATTCCATGCCCGTTTCTTATATTACACAGTAATAAGACTTTTATTTTGGATTTGTAACAGACAATTTTAAACTTTACAGCCCGGTGCCTTACCCGAGACACCGTGGCCTTGTTTGTGAGGGCTTGATATTTGTCATCTCCATATATCATTAATAAAAGAATTGGTTGTTCTCTTGCATTACAAATTTTGCGCTACTTGTTTTTCTTTTTATCTTGAAAAACAACTATTTTACACACACTCACATATACAGGTCTACATCCACTCTGGATCCCACTGATAACGACTCTGCTATTGTCGATTATGACTTTGAAAGTCTGATCAACCAAGCCGAGGACGAAGGTGAGGATGATTGCGAAGTGCTTGGTGAACTTGCTAGATTGTTACTTTAGGAAGAGAGGGTCATACAGCCGCATGAAGAGCCAGTGGAATCAGTAAATCTGGGTACAGAGGTAGACAGGAAAGAGGTCAAGATCGGTGCGAATCTAGAGCCTAGTGTTAAGCAACGGTTGATTCAGATGCTGCGTGACTATGTTGAGATCTTTTCCCAGTCTTATGAGGATATGCCTGGGTTGGATACCGATATTGTGGTTCATCGATTGCCTACCAAGGAAGACTGTCCTCTAGTGAAACAGAAAGTTCGCCGAATGCGCCCAGAGATGTCTGAGAAAATCAAGGCTGAAGTTATGAAACAATTTGATACCGGTTTTCTAGCAGTTACTTCTTACCTACAGTGGGTTGCCAATATGGTTCCTGTGCCGAAGAAGGATGGTAAAGTTCGAATGTGTGTTGATTATAGGGATCTGAACAGGGCAAGTCCCAAGGATGATTTCCCTCTACCTCATATCGACGTTCTGGTTGACAACACTGCACAACATAAGGTCTTCTCCTTTATGGATGGTTTCTCCGGTTATAATCAGATTAAGATGGCTCCCGAAGACATGGAGAAGACAACCTTTGTTACTCAATGGGGTACCTTTTTCTACAAAGTCATGCCTTTTGGATTGAAGAATGCTGGGGCAACGTATCAGCGCGCCATGGTCCCTTTGTTCCACGACATGATCCATCATGAGATTGAAGTATACGTTGACGACATGATTGCAAGATCCCAGACTGAGGAAGAACATCTTGACCACCTTCAGAAGTTATTTAACAGGTTGAAGTTGTACAAGCTGAGGTTAAACCCGAACAAGTGCACCTTTGGGGTGAGATCTGGTAAGCTGCTGGGTTTCTTCGTAAGTGATAAAGGTATTCAAGTGGATCTTGCAAAAGTGAAGGCTATACAAGAAATGCCATATCCCCGAACAGAGAAAGAAGTCAGAGGCCTTTTGGGACGATTGAACTATATTTCCCGATTCATCTCACACCTAACTGCTACTTGTGAGCCAATCTTCAAGCTGCTGAAGAAAGATCAAGTGGTAAGATGGAACGATGAATGTCAGGCCGCTTTCGAAAGGATTAAAGAGTATCTCCAAAAGCCCTCTATTCTGATGCCTCTAGTTGAAGGGAGACCCTTGATCCTATACTTGATAGTACTCAACAATTCAATGGGGTGTGTGCTGGGGCAGCATGACGAGTCTGGCCGAAAAGAGCATGCTATTTATTACCTTAGCAAAAAGTTTACCGACTACGAGACCCGATACTCGTTGCTCGAGAAAACTTGCTGCGCTTTGGCATGGGATGCTCGCCGGCTGAGACAGTATATGCTGACTCACACTACTCTATTAATATTAAAGATGGATCCAATCAAGTATATCTTCAAGAAGCCTGCCTTGTCCGGAAGAATAGCAAGATGGCAGATGATCTTGACTGAGTATGATATCCAATATACGACCCAGAAGGAAATCAAGGGAAGTGTGCTGGAAGATCATTTGGTGCATCAGGCAGTAGACGATTACCAGTCTATGAACTTCGAATTCCCGGATGAGAACATCATGTTGGTAACTGACTGTGAGACACCTGGACCGAATGAAGGACCTGAGGATGGATCCCTATGGTCTATGTACTTTGATGGAGCTTCAAACGCTTTGGGTAATGGCATTGGCGCCATGATCATATCTCCTGAAGGCTCTCATACTCCGTTCACTGCCCGACTATGTTTCAATTGCACCAACAACATAGCGGAGTATGAAGCGTGCATTATGGGTCTTCGAGCAGCTATTGACCTAAGGATTAAGTTCTTAAGTGTTTTCGGAGATTCTGCTCTCGTGATCAGTCAGATCAAATGCGAGTGGGATACGAAACACCCTAATCTTATTCCTTACAAAGAGTATGTATTGACTTTGCTCCCACACTTCGAGGAGATAACCTTTGAACACTTCCCTAGAGAGGAGAATCAGTTGGCGGACGCGCTAGCTACGATGTCTTCTATGTTCAAGGTCAGATGGGATAATGAAGCTCCCCAGATTACCATTGAGAGGTTGGATGAACCTGCACATTGCTGTGACATCGAGACTAAAGAGGTAGCAGATAAACCCTGGTTCCATGAAGTGAAGAGGTATCTTGAGGCTCAGGAATACCCCGAGGGTGCATCTGTTAATGATAAGAAGTTTCCGAGGAGATTCGCGGTGAAATTCTTCATCAGCAATGGCATTCTTTACAAGCGTAATCATGATTCAAACTTACTGCGTTGTGTGGATAAGAACGAGGCAGGAAGGATTATGGTAGAGCTACATGAAGGTACTTTCGGAACTCATTCCAGTGGACACACCATGGAAAAAAAGATCCTTCGGGAAGGATATTATTGGTCCACCATGGAAGCCGACTGTTATCAGCACTCTCAGACCTGTCACAAGTGCCAAGTCTATGATGATAAGGTGCACATACCTCCAGTTCCCCTGAATGTTTTGACAGCTCTTTGGCCTTTTTCAATGTGGGGTATCGACATGATCGGCGAGATCAGACCTACGGCATCTAACGGGCATCGTTTCATCCTGGTAGCTATTGATTACTTTACGAAGCGGGTGGAAGCAGCTTCCTTTGCTACTGTAACCAAGAACGTCGTAGCACAGTTCATTCGACACAATATGATCTGTCAATATGGTGTACCAGAGAGGATCATTACAGAAAATGGTACAAATCTCAATAACAAGATGATCATTGAGCTCTGCAAGCAATTCAAGATACAGCATCACAACTCTTCTCCTTACCGGCCAAAGATGAATGAGGTTGTAGAAGCGGCTAATAAGAACATTAAGAAGATTGTGTAGAAAATGACGGTGACATACAAAGATTGGCACGAGATGTTACCATTTGCTCTCCATGGGTACCGCACCTCAGCGCGAACGTCAACAGGGGCAACACCCCATTCCTTGGTGTATGACATGGAGGCCGTCTTGCCCATTGAAGTTCAGATACCCTCTCTTCGGATTATGAAGGATGCAGGTTTGAGCGAAGATGACTGGATTCAGACCCGACTTGATCAGTTGAACTTAATCTACGAAAAGAGACTTACTACTATTTGTCATGGTCAAACGTACCAAAAACGGATGATCAAGGCATTTAACAAGAAAGTCAGACGACAAGAGTATCAAGTCGGAGACCTGGTCATAAAGCGCATCATATTACTTCAAGGTGATCCCAGGGGCAAATGGACCCCTACTTACGAAGGGCCATTTGTGATTAAGAACATTTTCTCAGGACGAGCTATGATTCTAATCACCATGGATGGCGACGACATTCCTCACCCCGTCAATGCAGACATAGTGAAAAAATACTACGCATGATCAAAGACCCGCTAGGTTGACTGGCCTAGGAAAAAATAAGGGCTTCCCGGCGAACCAGAAGGGTTCGGGCAAAAATAAGGGATGAAAATGAAAAAATCTGTACACCCGGCAAGTCGAAAACCTGAAAAGGCGGCTTAGGCAAAAAAGGTTATCCTGGTGGACTGAAAACCCGAAAGGGTGGTCCAGGAAAAAGTTAGGGATTAAAGCGTAACATTATGTCTCATTGGATCACCTACAACCAGACTTCGGTATCAACTATCAGGCTCGCACGACATTAATCAATCTGATCTACCTTCAACCAAGTAGCAAAGTGATGAGATGCTCGAGGACATAAAGGCAATAGTAGAGTTGGAACCCAATGGGATTATTCACATAGCTATTTTGTTTTATCAAATTGTATAAATTCTATTTGTTCGACGGCATTCTCTTATTAGGACGTCAACCTCTTGTACAAAAACGCCTATTTACATGCCAAACTTCAAAATCAATACAATTCATCTTCAAAGAAATTTCAAACTGTTTTTCCTTTATCTGTTTTGTTTTGCAAGGAACGTCCAATGTTCATTTTTGATATATGCATTTGACATTAATTGCTTCTCATGAATATTTACATGCGAAATAAAAGACGATTACTTGTAATATCAGAAACAGGGGCAAATAAAATTTGTCCAAGCTTTACGGTTGCTCTATCCACCAGGAACAAAGGTAAATTCAGCTGAAGAATATGACCATGGTATTTTCACTCCCCACAAAGTAAGAAAAGGAAGTAATGTTAACTCTCCCCAGCTGAGACTCGCAACTGTGAATGAATCAGTAATATTCTCCCCAAGCAGAGTTTATCTGCCATCAGCACTGAAAAGTCTTATCATCCCCGGCGGAGTATAAAAATATCCCCAATGAAGTTTGAATTTCCCCCAGCGCAGTCTGAAAAAGCTTCCCCGGTGGAGTACGGAGAATCATCCCTAATTGACTTTGGAAGATTGTCCCAAGAAGAGCCTAAAAGGTCATCCCTAGTGAAGTCGCAACTGAAAGATCATCCCCATCGGAGTTCATTCCCTTCACAAACAGGAATTCAATCCCCAACAGGATTCAGTATCACCAGCAACGGTAATTCATCCCCAGCTGAATTTATCAATGAAATCCTCTACAGAGCATCTCTTCCCCACAGAGTAATCTCCTCATCAGTTTATTCCCCAACGGAGTTAACCTCTCCTGCAGGTTTATTCTCACAAACATCTTCATTCGATATCCCCAGCAGAAACGAAGAATTCAACCCTTTTCTCCAGCAGCTATCTGGGATTTATTTTCCTCAGCTAAAAACATTACATTTCCATACATCATGACATGTGCATATACGCATCATACAACACAATCTCATTTATTTTTAGAACATCATTGCCTGATACATATCATGCATTACATACAACTAACATTTACCTTTAAGGAAGGATGCGGTTAAATTCTCACAAAATTCAAAGTTTTGAAGCTTTTACCTCAGTCGAATTACTGACAAGTTCTTAAATCTCAGCAGAGATGTTTTCTCAGTTGAAGTATAGGCGAGGTCCTAAATCTCGACAATGTTCCTCCGTTGAATTACAGACGAGTTCCTACATCTCAGCAGAGAAGTTTTCTCAGTTGAATTACGGGCGAGTTCTTAAATCTCGACGAAGATGTTTCCCCAAGTCGAATTACTGACAAGTTCTTGAATCTCAGCAGAGATGTTTTCTCAGTTGAAGTACAGGCGAGGTCCTAAATCTCGACAATGTTCCTCCGTTGAATTACAGACGAGCTCCTAAATCTCGGCAGAGAAGTTTTCTCAGTTGAATTACGGGCGAGTTCTTAAATCTCGATGAATATGTTTCCTCAAGTCGAATTACTGACAAGTTCTTAAATCTCAGCAGAGATGTTTTCTCAGTTGAAGTACAGGCGAGGTCCTAAATCTCGACAATGTTCCTCTGTTGAATTACAGACAAGTTCCTAAATCTCAGCAGAGAAGTTTTCTCAGTTGAATTACGGGCGAGTTCTTAAATCTCGACGAAGATGTTTCCCTAAGTCGAATTACTGACAAGTTCTTAAATCTCAGTAGAGATGTTTTCTCAGTTGAAGTACAAACAAGTTCCTAAGTCTCGACAAAAGTGTTCCTCCGTTGAATTATAGACGAGTTCCTAAATCTCAGCAGAGAAGTTTTCTCAGTTGAATTACGGGCAAGTTCTTAAATCTCGATGAAGATGTATCCCCTCAGTTGAATTACGGACGAGTTCCTTTCCCTCAACAAAGATCAGACTTTCCCAGCGGAATCTTCCTCAACAACAGGTAGACTAGCTCTCGCTAAGGAATCTCTAATGCGATCGACACTCCTTCAGATGGCATCTTTAAGCCCATCCCCTCGTCACCAATCTCTAGATGGCATCTGTAAGCCCATTCCCGACATCACAAGGCTGATACCACTTCACGCGAGTGCAAATTTCTGGGCACTCTAGTGTTCAATCATCTTCCACCTTCAGATCACGAAAGGCATGAAAACCAATCTACATCCTCAGGTTTAAGAAGGTTGAACAGGGAAGCTGTTGTACCCCAAAATTTTCCCTCCCATATTTCTCAAAACATTGCAAGAAAAATCTCCAAGTTGCTCGAGGTTGCTCAAGGATTGACCAAAGAAGTTCTCTCCTAAGGCAGTCTACTCAAATTAGGGTTTTGTGTTGCATCAAGATCCTTGATTCCAAGTGATCCCAAGTGCACACCAATGTCCTAATATGTCCTCAAGATCATCCATGTCAAGTTTCAAGCCTTGCAGAGGAATTTTGCTCATTCAATTGCTCAAAAGGTCCAAAAATCGACTGTGCTAGGGCAAAAGTCAACTGTGACCCAAATAAAGTCAAACTTCAATATTTTTTGTCAGCATTCTAATTTTAAAGGATATTTCATCATTTTATCAAGGGTTGATCATGATTCATCAAGGACTGCTCAAAATTCATCAAGATTCAAAAGTTGCTAAATTAGGGTTTTGTAGGAAAAGTCAACCCAACTTTGACCAAGCATAACTTTTTCATACCTTATGAGAAACGACCCATCCAAATCTCATTTTGAAGAGGATGAAATACCCTATAATCCATCTTCATACCCCAAGTTCAAAAAATTCACTCACAAGAAGTTATGAATTTTGACATTATAGGTCATTTTTGAAAGTCAACAAAAAAACTTTTTTCCAAAGCTTCTAACTTGAGTATGAAATATCAAAATGAGATGAGAACAAAATGGTTGATTAGAGGACATATCAAGCTTTCTAAAAAGTCTAAGAACACCTCTAAAAGTTCAAAATTGAAGAAGTTATGCATTGTTGAAGTTGGACTTTTTTGCAAAGTTGCCAAAAGTCAACTATCCCCAAAACTTCAAATTTTGCCAAATGGCCCCATTCTTTTTCCCTTGTTATGAGTTTGAATTATTTCCCACATGCTCTAGCCTTGGCCATGTGTTCATATTATATTTTTATTATTTAATTTGATTTTTATTTGAATTAATTCATTTTAAATCAAATAAAATCACATAAAATCAAAAATATTGATAACCAAAGATCTTTTGATGATTATAGGTTTTAATGGACAGCTTGCATCACATAAAACTCGTATCAAATCAATTGAACACATAAAGATTGAAATCAAGCCAATTTGGATAGTTTGTAAAAGCAAATCAAATCCACATCAAGAGCATTGATAGAGGGAGATTTGAACAAGGAATTCAGACCTAATGTGTTGTGCATTACATAAGGAAGCGAGGCAGACAATTACAAGGGTTGGAGATCAAGCATAGAGTGAGAATCAAATTTGCAAAAACCAGAAAAAAGTGTGAGATCGAAATCAGGCATAAAGGCAATTTCAAGACTTGAGACTTGTCCCAATCTCTTCCTGGCCATATCCACGAGCGAAACATATCCAAACCATGCATTTTCAGACCTCCTAGTGCACTGTAAGTCCCTCACGGATCCACCCCATTCTTGAATTCGATTTGTATTATTCTTGCATCTATAACAAAAACTAATTGCATATTCTGATTCACCGTGACATTTGCTAGCTTTCTGCAATAACCAATTTCATTCTTATGCTTTATATCGTGGATCACCATTGTAGGGTTTTCTAGGTTTTATTAGGGCTTTTTCTTAAAGGAATAATTGGCTTGCGTGAAGGGTATCATCTTGTTCAGGGAAACAAGACGAGCTCAACCATGGTACTACCTTTCATTTATATGGCCTGGGGAAGATTTTAGAAAGAAGCTACGCTTTTAGCTACGGATAAAAATCCGCAGGTAAAAGTTGTAGGATTTAGAGGACAGGGACGAAGACGTGTCATCCATTCATTCGTCCGTTCAAATATTTTGCACGTTTTTTATATTTCTGGCCATATACTTTGTTTTTATATATTATATTATGTTTGTATTGTTATAACAAATGAAACAACGCAGCCCGGTGGTAGACACCTCAGCGCTTAAGGCTCTCAAGGCTGGAGGTCAGGGGTTCAATCCCTGCCTCCAGCAATTTGTGTTTTCTTGTTATTTTTCAGGAAATCATGTGTATGCTTAAGCTTGAGATCTACCATAGACACTCACCATCAAAGCGCCAGATGGCCAAATGGCCAGATCTGGTGGTCAAGCTTGGAAGGCGCACCATAAGCCAGTCAATGCGTGTGCACAAGATCACCAAAAGTCAATTGGATCAGCTGCTATTGGGCCAACAAACTGCTTTCTGCACCCTCCAAAAAAGGCCCAATTTCTCTACTTTCTACATATTTGATTTATTTGATTTAATTATTTTATTTTATTTAATTAATTTACTAACCAATAACAAATTTTCTTTTTTATCGAAAAATCACCAAAAACATTTTTGTCCAATTAAAATTCAGAACTTTATTTTTCTTTAATAAATTTTAATTAATTAATTAGGTTTAATTCTAGAATAACTTTAATATATTTTTTGTAAATAAATAAAATCAATTAGAAATAATTAGGTTTTAACTCTAATTCAATTATTTTAATTTCTTTCTTAAATTAACAAAAACCCCAAAAATATGTCATTCATTATTTTTCATCAATTAATTTATTTTATAATTAGTTTAGTATTTAATTTAGGATTTAATTTCTTTTTCTTAAATAAAAACAACAAAAAACCATTTTCTTTAAAAAAAAAGGGTCAAAACCCTAATTCGCCTTCGATTTAATTTCGCGTCGCGCTTTATTTTTCTTTATCCAATTAATGTATATGCTTCCGGTTTGTAATAGATAATTAGGACATTTTATTTGTTTTTCCGCTTTTACTTTAATTTCAAAGGGTTGCTTTTGGCGATGTAAATACCCGACGCCTTGTAATTTAATTTCCGTACTTTAAGTTCTGCTAATTACAAATGTTAGATGTTTGATAATAGGGTTTACATGACAAGAATGAATGCTTAATCTAAAATCAAATTAGATCATCCTAAACACGTGCAAAGATAAAAATAACTGAAATCAACACACTCGCACATGCACACTCCTAGGGTACACCCCACTTGGTTGCCTTCGTACACGGTCATTGAGTATAGGTCACTTTAGAGGTTGTCCTCTTGTCTAAAAGATCATAGTTGCCTTGAAACGGTTACCTCGGATATTGTTGCCTCAAACAAATGATCTAAGACATTAGGGTTACCGCTAAGGCATCCTAACATTGCTTTAGTGACCGTATGTCCCTCATTGGAATTGACCCTCAAACTCCAACGACGGTGCTACCTACTCATTAATAGTGGGATAACATTGTCTAAAGGAAATTAGCATAGAACAATTCCTTTTTCGAGTAGGTAGATTAGTTCTTAGATACTTGCTCATCCAAAAAAAAACTTTTTCTCACACTTACACTCCTTTATAAACAAAGTTTTCAAAAACACTTCATTACACTCTTGAGGACAGAAGCAAGAGTTAAATCGAAGTTAAAAACAAAATTTTTTCAAACCCACAAGCACAAAGAAAACAATTTTGAAAATGATGAGCAAGTACCTAAGAGCCCGTTGATAACTACGGATAGAAAGGGTGCTAATACCTTCCCTTTCTATAATCTACCCCCCATACCTAGAAAATCTCGAAAAAGGAATTTTTCTATGCTTTTTTCCTTTCCTTGTTGGATAAAATAAAAGTCGGTGGCGACTCTTGCTTACCGCGACATTTTGCAAAAACAAACGCAAAAAGCAAACCAGCATTCCAAAAAAAACAGTCAGTTCTTCCCACCGTATCACAAAAACCTATAAAGGAGACTTAGGAAAAATAATGGGGGCATCCCGCTGACTGTAATCACAAAAAAAACAGCTCAGGCAAAAGGTAGGGATAATAAAATAAAAAAAGCGGTCACTATGAATCATCAACAAAAATGTTACAAAAAATGATTGCCTTGTCAAATAGACTTTAAGTATCTGAACCATCACATGAATATCAGGGCCAAGATTCCAGAACTCAATTGGGATCTAAACGCACAGTTAACTAAGTATAGGACTGAAGAACATCACGAAGAACGGGTTGGGTATAAATAAATTTCGAGCCTTTATCCTTTGTTTCTTAAACCGTGAACCAGGCCACATTACAACCCCTAAAAATCCTAGCTAAAACATGGGTTAGTTCGAAAGCATATTGTTACAAAAAGGTATCCTGACTCCTGTAAGGTTTGTTATAAATCCTGAGTTGATATCACATTCTTGCAAATTTTGTTTTACTAAAAAATGAATTTTCAAAAACTTCAAGACAGACATAAGCTTCGCATTTTTAATACCACTGTTTGCATATAACTAATTTTTCAACAATAGAGAAATTCACACGACGAATATTCAATGAATGAAAATCCTCTCAATGAACAAAATCACCTCATATTGAAAGACATTTCCAATAACAGGTCTTTCATAATCAAGAGACATGACATGTTTTCTAAACTGATCTGGGGGCAGTCGAGTCAAGATTCAAGGAATCTCTCAAAAGCGCCGAATAGCCAGGGGCATACTTTTGTCTGAATCACTTGAGGAATTGAACATGAGTTCCAACAAAGGATCACGCACGATCAAGCAAACATCTTTCTGGCAGTGCTGCAACACTTACTATTATGGACAATGACAATTTTCTGCACCCTGTGAATGTGGACATAGTCGGAAAGTACTACACATGAAAAAAAGACCCGCTAGGTTGACTGGACTAGGAAAAAGTAAGGGCATCCCGACGAACCAAAGGAGTTAGGGAAAAAATTAGGGATATATAAATAAAATTGTACACCCGACAAGTTGAAAACCTGAAAGGCGGCTTGGGCAAAAAAGGGTATCCCGGTGGACTGAAGATCTGAAAGGACAATCCAGGAAAAAGTTAGGGATTAAAGCGTATGACTATGTCCTGTCATCTTATCACTTGTCTATCAGTAGAAGGCTTATCACCCTGATCAACATTTACTCAAGACTCCAGGAGTTGGGATAACATTCAAACCATCCATAAAATCTCCACAGAGTAACCACCCTTAGGGGACTATCTTCGCAGAGTTCGTCATCAATAAGGATTCGTTCCCCAGTAGGTATGGAGACAGAGACGTCCTCCCGCAAAGTCACTATCATGTCTTCAGTATATAACCTAACAATTTCAGACATTTTGTCATCTTCTTAATAGATCAAAAGCTTCAATCATCTCCCCAACATCTTGAAGATTTCTTCGACTTGGTTCATAAACTTCTTGGGTTCCCCAATAGGGCTTCATAAAAATCCCCAAGCAGTTTACGGAGTTTCCCATCCCCAACAAAGTTTATTTCTCTAACAACGGAAATCTGTCTCCCAACATTTCAACTTCAACAAAATTTGAAGACTTACATTCTTCATCCCTAACAACAATAAGGGATTTATTTTCCCTAGTTCAACAACACTACAATAGAACAACTGATACATTCACATATTGCATTCAAACATCATTTTACATACGTCATAGCATATGCAGTACAAATGCATATGTCGTTCTCTCATTTATTTTGAGAATATCATTACACAATGCATTTCATGCATCATGACATTGCATACAGCTAATTCTTTACCTTTTCAGGAAAGTTCGCAAGCAGACAAATATCATCAACAATTTTTAAAAGTTCTAGATTAATTCCTGAAACCAGACAGGGTAACTATCTGTGAACGACTGTAGATCAATTCCCGAAACAAGACGGGGCGACTATCTACAAGACCAGGTTAGAGATTTATTCTTGAAACTAGACAGGGAAACTATCTCAATAAACAACAAAAGCAAGTTCCAGATTAATTCCTGAAACCAGACAGGGCAACTATCTGTGAACGACTGATTGTAGATCAATTCCCGAAACCAGACGGGGAGACTATCTACAAGACCATGTTAGAGATTAATTCCTGAAACCAGACAGGCAACTATCTCAATAACAAACAAAAGCAAGTTCCAAATTAAATTCCCGAAACCAGACAGGTCAAATATCTTTGAACGACTGACTGTAGATCAATTCTCGAAACCAGACGGGGCGACTATCTATAAAACTAGGTTAGAGATTAATTCCTGAAACTAGACAGGGCAACTATCTCAATAACTAACAAAAACAAGTTCCAAATTAAATTCCTGAAACCAGACAGAGTAACTATCTGTGAATGATTGATTGTAGATCAATTCTCAAAACCAGATGGGGCGACTATCTACAAGACCAGGTTAGAGATTAATTCCTGAAACCAGACAAGGCAACTGAAATTCTGGTATTAGATATGTGATGTCAAAAGAGATGTCATGACACAATTATCTGTTTGCAAGTAAGGTGAAGTAAAATCAAAAGTAATAAAAACACAAGAGATTGTTCACCCAGTTCAGTGTACAACAACACCTACTCTGGGGGCTACCAAGCCAGGGACAAGTTCACTAAATAATATCAATTCATAGACCCTCAGTAAACAACCAGTTTACAATATAATCACTTAATCACTACCCAAGATAAACTTCTACCTAAGAGTCACCTAGGTATGAGGCCATCCTCAAATCCCTTCAATTACTTACATAATTAATAAGTTTGAAACACTTCAATCATTCAATGCTTAAAAGCTTATGAGTGATACACAATTAACAACCCAAATAACAACTCAAGTATTTAAACTAATACTTAGAGTGTATTACAAATAAAAAGCCTAAACTTCTAATCAGAAAGAAATTATTCTTCTTCAAAAATTACTTCTCTTTGAATAAGGAAGCGAGTCCTTATATATGCGCAGCTTTGGGCTTGGGCTTGAAAACAAATATTCAAATCTTTTGAATATTTCCATAAAAACATGCTAAGATATAATTATTCATTTTGAAAAATATTCTTCCATATTTTTCGCAACCTGTAACTCACAAATCCTGAATTATAGTGTGCTAGAAATCGGGAAACAAAAGACATAGCTGATTTTGGGCTTAGATCAGTTCAGTAGGCAGATGTCAAGACATCTGCTTTGACATCATTCAAAACAATTTTGCTCCAAATGTTAACACAATTAGAAAAACATTAACAAGTCATTGTTTTACCAAAATTGCTGCCAATAAACACTTACAAACTCCCCCTTTGGCAAATTTGGCTAAAAATTTGTTAGAGCATAATTATCAGAGTATTATCAAGGCAGCAGCAAGCAAGGCAATCAAAAGATACATTCAGTTAGCATTTAGCACAGGAAGATGTCAAAACATCTTCTGGGACATGAGGCTCCCCCTCAATTATTGAGCTCCCCCTCAATCAATGGTCAGTCAGTGGTTAGTGGTTAGTGGTTAGTTAGTCAGTCACTTACTTTCTCTCCCTCTTTTTAGTCATAATATGCCAAAGAAACGATGAAATTAAAGGAATATCAGTATTAGGGTACATACCATAAAATTCAAATGTCAAGCACATGTAAGTGCCAAAAAAAGAAACAAAGTGTTTAGAGAAACATCAAGTAGTCTAACTGTCATCCTGACTAGTTGACTTGGTAGAACCAGAACTTCTTTCCTCACTAGAATCTTCACCTTCAGAGCTCACTGCATCATCAAGGTTACTATCCTTTTATAGGTCCTTGATCACCTTTTCAAAGACTAGCTTCCTAGCTGAGCTCACTCTGATCACATCATCTAATTCCTTGACTGCTTCCTTTAGTTCATTGATCATTTCATCCTTAGTGGATGTCTCATTTTCAGCAGTTGAAGATGTTAGAGCAATGTCTGGGACATGCTTTCCCGAAAAGAGCTTAAAATGGATGGTCAATGCAGACTCCCTCTTGCACAAAACATCATTTCCACTTAGGATTCCAGGATGTTGATTTAGGATAATTCCATAGAGGAGGGAAGGAAAAGCAATTGGCATCTTAATGGCACACGTTCTTGCATGTTTGATGGTCTGATCAAAGATATAATTCCCATAATCAAAAACTTCTTGGTTTCCAATAGCATAAATGAAATTTCCTAAACCAATGGAGATGGTTGAAGTGTGATTAGTGGGAACCCAATTTGCAGCTCCAATCCTATGTAAAATTGCATATTTCACACTCAGTTTGCTGACAGGAAGTTTGTTTTTCATTGGCCATTCACTTACTTGATTAGCAATAATGGATCTACACACTTGATTGTTTGTTACTTCCAGCTCACAACATACATCTTCAGACCTATCTAGAAATTTGTTTATAATGGAAGGTGAAAATTCAACACACTTTCCTCTAACAAAAACCTTTCTATATTCCTTACTCTTATGGTCAACACAGTCAACAGGAATATTAACAATAAACTCCTTAACAAGAGTTTCATAGCAATTTGCAAACCTAGTAGCTGTTTTCATCAGACCAGCATAGGAGATCAGCTCCATGATTTCCTTACATTCCAAGGCACTAACTCATAGTTCTCTCTCTAGGGCAGTCCTTCTTTGATACACATACTTCCACTTTTCAGCATTCCCAACAAAGTGAAAGAAGATGTTGTCAAGTGGGGCATCAGGAACCCTAACATACAATTTCTTATTTGCAGACTTTTTTTATAGGAGAGATGTCCTGGACATCTTGCTCGACATTATACTCATAGTCAGCCTCTTCAACTAGAATAACTTTCTTATTACTCTTGGACCTTTTTACAGCATCTTCTCCATCATCAGTAGAGGTAACAGATCTAGCTTTTCTCTTGCTAGATGGAGGGACCACTTTACTTCCTACTTTTGGGGGTCCATGCATGGTTTTCTTCTTGATTGTCTTGGGAGGGGGTGTGATGCTTGCATCTTTCACTCTCCTGGACTTTAGCCTTCTAGCAATACCAGGTACAACATTAGCAATGTGCTTATTGTTAGAGAGCTCTTCAACATTGACAACATCCACAACATTGTGACATTTTCCATCCTTGGAGGCAGCAACATTTTCTTTAACATTTTGATCAACATTTTCCTTAACATCATGATCAACATTTTCTTCTTCCACGTCTTTTAGGGAAGAAGTAGCAAGCTTCTCAAGTTTGTTATCAGTAGCATCATTCTTGGATGATTCAGCAACATCATTTTTGGATGATTCAGCAGCATCATTTTTAGGATTACTTCCTTTGTCAGCTGGAGGGGGCATGCGAGCAAGGGGAGCAGAAATCCCAGGCACAACAAATCCTTCATTTAAAACTCTGTCCACAAGCCTTCTGATGCTTCTATCAACATTAACAATTTCTTCTTCAGTTCTATTGTCAGTAGCAGAAGAGGAGTTACATTCATCATCTTTAGATTTCTTAGCTGGTGATGATCTAGGTTTCTTGACCTTTTTATTAAGCGGAGGGATCGTTGATAGAGGAGTAACATCTAGTACTCTGTCAAGAGAAAGATTTTCATTTGCAGATTTTGAGGAAGATGATGTGTGATTTTGAGTCATGTTCGAAAAATTTCTGGTAAGGAGATGAGGAATGGCAAGGGTTCTTCTTCTATTTAGGATAATGAAGAGTTTGTGAAAGTATAGATAAGAGATGTAGTAGCGTGTGGGAAACAATTTTAGGAAGTCTTGTAATGATTGTTTTCTAAAATTTATTTGTTGGAAACACAAACAATATAATATCACTTTAATGATATTTCCACACACTTTTAATTACTACAAACCCTCATATAAACATATCCCTAATTTTCCTCTTAAATTATCAAATTGATTAGCATCCAAAACCTTAATGAAGACGTCATCTAGTTGCAATTCAGTGGCTACATGTTCTAAGGCCCCAATCTTTTCTCCAACAAGCTCTCTTATGAAGTGATTCCGGATGTCAATATGCTTGGTCCTGCTATGTTAAATAGGATTATTTGAAATGTTTATGGCGCTTAAATTGTCACATAATAATGTCATGACATCTTGTTTGACATTTTATTCTATTAACATTTGTTTCATCCAAACAAATTGAGAACAACTGCTTCCTGCAGCAATGTACTTAGCCTCAGCAGTTGATAGAGACACACAATTTTTCTTCTCGCTGAACCAAGATATGAGGTTATCTCCTAGAAAGAAGCATCCTCCTGATGTACTCTTTCTATCATCAACACTCCCTACCCAAACAGCATCACAAAAGCCAGTTAAGGCAGAATTTGATCCATGAGAGTACAACATACCATAATCACTTGTCCCATTCACATATTTGAGAATCCTCTTTACATGGTTTGCATGGCTAACTTTAGGATCAACTTGATATCTTGCACACACCTTTACAACAAAGGCAATGTCTGGTCTACTAGCTATGAGATATAGAAGACTTCCTATCATGGTTTTATAGAGACTTTGATCTACACTTACTCCTTTTTCATCTTTAGTCAACTTCAGATGTGTGGAAGTAGGGGATCTTTTGTGACTTGCATTTTCCATCCCAAACTTATTTACTATATTCCTGGCATACTTGCTCTGAGATGAAAATATGGAGTCTTCCATTTGTTTAACTTGAAGGCTAAGAAAATAGGTTAATTCACCAACAAGACTCATCTCAAATTCAGACTGCATCTGCTTGACAAAATGTTGAACCATCTCATTTGACATCCCATCAAATACAATATCATAAACATAGATTTGAGCAATAATAATCTTCCCTTCTTCTTCTTTGACAAAGAGAGTCTTATCTATACCACCTTTTCTATATCCATTTTCCCCAAGGAATACTGCCAGTCTCTCATACCAAGCTCTTGGAGCTTGTTTCAATCCATACAAATCTTTCTTCAGTTTATAGACATGTTTAGGAAAACTTGGATCAACAAATCCTTTTGGTTGTTCAACAAAAACTTCTTCATTCAGGTATCCATTCAAGAAGGCACTTTTTACATTCATTTGAAACAATTTAAATTCCAAAATGCATGCAACTCCTAATAGAAGTCTGATTGATTCAAGTCTAGCCACAAGAGCAAAGGTTTCATCAAAGTCCATTCCTTCAATTTGAGTGTATCCTTGAGCAACTAGCTTTGCCTTATTTCTAGTGACCACCCCTTTTTCATCAGATTTATTCTTGTATACCCATTTAGTGCCAATCACATTTGTCCCTTCAGGTCTTGGGACCAGATCCCAAACTTCATGCCTACTGAATTGTTCTAGCTCCTCTTGCATAGCATTAATCCAGAACTCATCAGTTAGGGCCTCTTTGACATTCTTAGGCTCAATTTTTGATACGAAGCAAGAGTTAGAAATCCCTTCTCTTAATCTGGTAGTAACTCCCTTGTTTGGATCTCCTATGATGAGCTCCTCAGGATGATCTTTCTGACTTCTGATTGAAGGTCCTTTATTGAGCTGACTAGGCTGAGGATCTTCTTGAGGAGGATTAAAATCAATACTTGTGTCATTTAATTCAGTTAGACTATCAGGCAAAGATGTTCCAACATCTTCTGAGACATCTTCTTCAACATTCCATCCTTTATCATCAATAATAACATTTATTGACCTTATCATTACTTTGGTTCTAGAGTTAAACACTCTGTGTGCTCTGCTGTTTGTAGAGTATCCCAAGAATATTCCTTCATCACTCTTGGGATCCATCTTCCTTCTTTGTTCGTGATCAGCTAATATGTAACATTTACTTCCAAAAACATGAAAGTATTTTACAGTTGGTTTTCTTCCCCTCCATATTTCATACAAAGTAGCTGAAGTGCCTTTCCTTAGAGTGACTCTATTATGAATATAGCATGCAATATTCATAGCTTCAACCCATAACTGGTAGGGTAGATTCATAGCATGAATCATGGCTCTGGCATATTCTTGGAGAGTCCTATTCTTGCATTCTATAATCCCATTCTGTTGAGGAGTAATGGGAGAAGAGAATTCATGGTTGATTCCTTCAGAGGAGCAAAAATCAACAAATTTGTTGTTCTCAAATTCTTTTCCATGATCACTCCTGATTCTTATGACATGAATTTCCTTTTCCCTTTTAAGTCTTTGATAAAGATATTTGAACACTTCAAAAGTTTCTTATTTTTCTCTAATAAAGCTTATCCATTTGTATCTAGAAAAGTCATCTACAACAACATAGGCATACTTCTTACGACCAAGACTTTCAACTTGCATAGGTCCCATCAAGTCCATGTGAAGAAGTTCTAATACTTTTGATATAGTAAGATGTTGAATCTTATGATGTGACATCTTAATCTGATTTCCAATTTGACAATCACCACATACCCTTCCTTCTTCTATCTTGAGCTTAGGAATCCCTCTCACCGCTTCTTCAGATATAATTCTCTTCATACCTTTTCAGATGCAAGTGCCCCAATTTTTGTTGCCATAGTTTAACCTCATTCTCTTTGGATGAAACACATGTTGAGGAGAGGTTTAACTCTTGAGAAACCCATAGATAACAATTGTCTTTAGATCTGATTCCTTTCTTGACAACTTCATTATTTTCATTGCACACAAGGCATTCTTCTATGGAGAAGTTAACTTTGAATCCTTGATCACATAGTTTGCTTATACTTATCAGGTTAACTGTTAACCCTTTTACAAGTAACACATTATCAAGTTTAGGAACTCCTGAATAGTCAAGCTTGCCAACACCTTTGATTTCTCCTTTTGCTCCATCACCAAAAGTCACATAGCTAGTGGAATGAGATTTGACATCCACTAACATATTCTTGACACATGTCATGTGTCTAGAACAACCACTATCAAAGTACCAGTCATCATTGGACATTGGAACCCACAGTTTCTTCTTTTTTCTATTTTGGGGAATCTTATCATTTTTGGGAGGAGGAGAATTTTTAGGATACCCATACAGCTTGAAACATAAGGGCCTTATATGTCCAATCCTTCCAAAGTGATCACATTTCCATGGCTGGGGATTCACTCTGGTGTGATTAATATTTTTCTTCCCATGTTGTACTTTCTTCACATGAGGTTTCCCAAGATGTCCTTTCTTATCATGATGTTTGCCCACATGTTGAGACATCTGATTCAACATCTTTAGTTTAGCCTTGGCATGTGTGGTAACAGATACAAGCTATTTTCCAAGATGTTCATTCTTTATATGATGTCTTCCAGGATATCCTTTCTTACCATGATGTTGAGACATTTGATTCGACATCTTTGGTCTAGGCTTGGCATGAGTGGAAACAAATGAAGGATCTTCTGAGTTAGGTTCCTTTTTCTCATTGAAACCTAAACCACTCCTATCTCCTGTCACTCTTCCTGGTTAGAGAATTTCATCTAATGTGTCAGACCCATTATTCAGCATCTTGAGAGATTTGACCATTCTATTAAGATTTTAATTTAGAGAGCACACTTCACTTTCCAGATCAAAAATAGTTTTAAGATGCTTTTCCCTTTCCTCATTCAGCTGAGTTATAAGGGCTTTCTGTTTCTCCCCTTCAAGACATACTTCTGCTCTTCTGAGACATAATTCTTTGTATGAAGCAGCTAACTCATCAAAGGTTAGTTCCCCGTCACTAGACTCTTCATCAGATACATATTTTCCTGTCAATGCTTTCACATGTTTGGAAGATTCTTCAAGATCACTCTTTGAGTCCTCTTTAGACCAAGTAATAGATAGATTCTTCTTATGTTTCTTTAGATATGTAGGACATTCAACTTTAATGTGACCAAAGCTTTCACATTCATGACATTGTATTCCCTTCCCTTGAGAATTTTTTTCTTCAGCCCTTTTTCTTCCCATGTCAGATGAGATGTTCTTGACATTTGACCTTTGGTTCATGTCCATTCTTTTTATCACTTTATTAAATTGTCTTCCAAGCATAGCTAGGGAATTTGATATTCCACCATCTGAATCCAGATCATAGTCTTCTTCTTCATCTTCGATATTAGATACTGTTGTACCCAAAATTTTCCCTCTCACTTATCAAGAATTTGCTTACAAGATCTCCTTGGGCTCAAGACTGCACTAGGGTTGATCAGCTCAAGACACCTTCTTAAGCATTGATGACCAAAATTAGGGTTTGAGATTGTACAAGGATATTTGAACTACCAATGCCCCATATGACCTTCATGGATAATTATGGACCCCCAAGATTACTCATGTCAAGTTTCAAGCCTTGGATCACACTTTTGCTTAGTCAATTGAGCAGTCGACCTAAAAATCAGCTGTATTGGGGAAAAAGTCAACTATGACCAATTTACAGTCAAACTTAAATATTTTTGATCCAAATCAATATTTTAAACTCATATGTATCATTTGATCAAGTTTGGACCATAATTCTTCAATAAATTTGATCAAATCTTCAAAAGGGCAAAATGGTCAAAATTAGGGTTTTGACTAGGAAAGGGAAATTTCTGATTTTTGACCTAGAAAATGATCAATTGGTTTAAGGCATGATCTCAAGAGTCCAATTGCATCATTTTTACCTAATGACATGGTTCAAAACATTGCAAGTCCAATGGATTGACAAATGAATTTTGCAGTCAACTGATCAAAAGTCAACTGTATACTGAAAAGTCAAACTTTGACTTTTTGGTCAAATTCAAATACCAAAGATCAAAATTCATCAAAATATGTCAAAATATGAAAATTATTCATCAAGAAATCCAAAATTCAAAATTTCATTTTGAAAAGTGAAAATTTCTAAACTTAGAAATTTTTGTAAGTGTTGGAAATTTCTTATTTTTTCACAACTTTGAGCAAAATTTTCACCATGATGCAAGATGAATCAAGAGAAACTTACAACATGAAAGTTGTAGATATCCATGAAATATATAACTTTTATTTACACAACTCCTTCCAAAAGTGCTTGGATCTCAAGTTATAATTTTAAGAATACATGGTCATGAAACAAAACACTTAGTGAAATTTTTGCCCTAATTTGGTCAGGATTTTAACCTAACTTCATGACACTTTTTCATATAGTTCCAAGGGGAATCTTCAAAATAAATTCAAATATTGGTTGTAGAGCACATTACAAGCTTTCTAAAATTTCCAAGAACTCCTTGAGATCATTCTTGAGTAGGGAGAATCGAAGAGATGAAGTTCGGGTTTTATCACTTGAATTACAAGGCATTTTGTGATGAACAAAATTCAAATTCAAAGTTATGCTGCATAAAATCTACTTTGCAGGCCTCAAAGTTGTTAGGAACTCCATAATTAATTGCTTGCACATCTGTTAGAGGTATCATTTCAAGCATTCAATGCAAGGCCAGGCTTTATATCCATTTTGGGAAGAAAGTGCACATTGCCATTTTAATAAAGTGAATTTTTGCACAAAACTTGTTCTTGAGCCTTGCACTTGTTCTCTTCTGATCATACATGTCTAATAACACAAGAGAAATGGTTTAGACACTTACAATCACACAACCCATGCTTGTACTTCACATTGAAACTTGGTTTCCCACTTTTCTTGAAAATCAAATAACATAGAAAATAACTTGTAACTTGTACTTCAGACTTTCCAATGCACTCAAACCTCTTTGCTTATACATACACAAACCATTTGCCACAAATTACACGCATGCTTGACCCCTAAAAAACACCAAGAGCTCAGAACTGTTTCACATACCTCCATTGTTGCCTAACCTGACCAAAAGTTTGAAACTCACATCTCCCTTGTGCGTTTTCAAGCCTTTTGGTTCCTAAAGCTTCTAAACATCATTTAGAACTCATCCCACACCCTGTTACAAGACTGTAACACCATTAACACCAACCTCCATTTTCAAAAACAGAGCTTTGCACTTGGACTTCGCCAGAACTCCTCAGGTACTTTCAACTCAAGCTAAGCATCCCATTAGCTTCCTGGGAACTTGAGGAAGCTAACCCAATCATTGGAAATCACTGAAAGCTTCTCAAACTCCAATCCCGATACCCTCTTGCAATGTAAGTTTTCTAACTTTAGAACTTTTCATACAGGCATCATCAATGATTTATTTGTGAATGAAACATGTAGATATCATTGCCCTAAAGCTAAGAATGTCCATAGTTTCCATTAATTTTGCTTGAGCTTAGAGAATTTTAAGATTGAAGTTTCTGAGATTTTTAGGGTTCAGATTAGGGCCAATGAAATTCATATTTTTATTTGATCTATATTTTTAATGCTTTACATTTCTGAAACCGTAAGGAAATTTGCTACAAGTTTCATGTTTATAGTTTTCATTTTTGTTGAGATTTGAACAAGTTACAGAGGTTCTGGCTGGGCGTGAAGTTGAATATGAAGTTGGCCTCAGGAACGTGTTTGCAATATATATATTTATGGTTTGATTTATATAAACAGATGTATAGCCACCCCAGTGGTAGAAGCGCGCGCCTGTAACCAGAGGGACCTGGGTTCGAGCCCCAGTGGTACCCTTTTGATATTTTTCCATTTTTTACATACAATCTGACTTTTTTTTGTATGCGCTGGGCCTCCTTGGGCTTTGTTGTTTTTGTTTCTACTTTCTAACCCCTTGTTTCACTTACAAAACCCATGGCCCATTTTTTATTTATTTATTTATTTATTTATTTATTTCTTAAATATATTTTCTAACATTAAAAAAAATCATAAAAAATATAAAAATAGTAGATTTATATTTTGACATAGGTTATTTATTTTTTCTCACAAAAATTATTATTTTTAATCAATACTTTATTTATTTTACTAATTATCTTTGTAAATTTAATTAAAAAATAGGTTTTAGTTATTTTCTTTTACACCATTTGAATATACTATTTTAAAATATAAAAAGACCAAAAATATTTTATAATATTTTAAATTATTTTTAAGACAAAAATACCAAAAATATTCCTTTTATAAACTTAATTTCTTTTAACCAATTAAAAACTAGGGTTTTTACTTAGATTCTTTTTTCTAGTAAATTTAAACTTCACTTTTAATTAATTATTTTCCCTTTAGTTAATTAGGTTAAACTCAAAACCCCTTTTCTCTAAAAAATACAAACAAAAATATCTATGTTCTTCACACTTACATTCTTGTATATTTATTCATTTTGTACATTATATTCATTTAATTTCTTGTACATTTATACCAATTCAATATGGTTGTAATAGACTAATTAGGTTTACTTTATTGCAATCCCCATTTATAATTTGTACTCCCCCCTCCCATAAGTATTATAATAGCGTAGTAACTTTAAATTCCGCAATTTATCGCTTTTATATACAATTGCTAGTAATTAGGGTTTGTATGGAAAGACTAAAAACAATCAAATAGAAAACCCTAACCAAAGATAAAATCAAGCATGAAAAAACAACACACTTGCACACAAGCACTAATGAACTTTTAGAACCTTTATTTGACCAACTTGGCCTTTAGGACATAGTGAGATGACCGGCTTTGGTGCAGTCTGAAGTTGGTAGATACTCGATACTACACTCATTGAGGTTTGGTTCTTTGGGATATTTTGGTCGCCATTAAAGAGGCTTGTGCTGAAACAATGACCAAGGAAACAAACCAGTGATATTGAGATCCTTAGTACCCGGTTACTATTACTAGGATAGGTTTGAGCCAACTAAACTTCAAGATGGTATTTACCTATGAGACTCCATGCGAGCCTAAACCTAAGGACTTGTTTGCTTTGTTTGTATATGCATACTTGTACATAACATCATGAACATTATAACATCATATTCATTCACTAACCATTTCAAGGATCTTGGGATTTATCTTTGTTCTATTTTGTAGGACATGGATTCTATTCGCAGGAAAACTATTCAAGTCAATCTCGTAAGGATTCCTCCTCAACTCAAAGAGATAGCTTCAAGGATTCCTGAAAATTCTCCATTCACCGAAAGACATGGTCGCCTACTAAACTTGGTCACCTCCAACACTGATGAAGACATGATGAAGGTTCTCTTTCAGTTCTTTGATCCTTTACATAATTGCTTCACATTTCCTGATTATCAACTTGTGCCAACTTTGGAAGAATTCTCCCAACTCTTGGGGATTCCTATTCTCAATTAACTATATTTCAATGGTACGAAAAGAGACCCAAACCCAGAAGATATTGCTTAAGCTCTACGCTTGAAATCATCTGATATCGCAACTAATTGGGAAACAAGGAGTGGTGTCAAGGGTTTCCTAGCAAAGTTCTTGTTTGAGAAGGACCAAAACTATTGGAACTATTTGGATCTACAAGATTTTGAGGAAATTGTGGCTCTCCTCATCTATGGGATGGTTTTGTTTCCAAATCCTGACCAACTCATAGATGTGAACGCCGTCAAAATCTTCATATCCCGCAACCCGATGCCTACTTTGCTAGGGGACATCCTACATTCTTTTCACACTCACACTATGAGGAAAAGAGGTATCCTTATGTGTTGTACTCCTTTGTTGGAAAGATGGTTTATTTCGCATCTTCCTCGAGTTGTATTGAAGAACGAGCAAGGTTCAAGGTGGTCACAAAGGTTGATGATGCTCAAACATTCAGACATTCATTGGTGTTCCCGATCCATAAAGAATGTTATCATCGTCGACCGTTATGGAGAGTTTCCCAATGTCCCACTACTTGGCATTAGGGGAGGTATCACCTACAACCCCTGCTTAGCCTTAAGACAGTTTGGTTACGCCCGAAGAGAAGACCCACATGAGATGCTGATTCAAGGTTTGGTATTTGATTAAGAGAACAACAATCAAGGTCTTTGCCAGATATTTATCCGAGCTTGGAGGATGTTGAACAAGGTAGATAGCAAGACATTAGGGAATAATAATTCCATCCCTCTTGAGCCTTACCTGAAGTGGGTACGAGCTCGTGCTCAAAGCCTTATGATGCCTTATCCCTCCATTCTCCCGGTAATCATGGAGCCTGTTATGGAAGGAGATATTCCATACACTATCCTACATCCTGACATGCCCACCTCTCTTGAAGACTTACAAAGAGATTGGATACAACTCAAGGGGGAGCGAGATACTTTCGAAGCCCAATTATATGCTAGCGAGAAGAAGGTTTTGGAACTCACTAAGCAACTTCTTGAGGAGCAGATTCTGAATGCCTACATTGCACCAAAGAGGATGCCTACTAGCTTTTTATCTTAGAGTTTTTGTATTATTTTGCCCAAAGAGGCATTGATGTACTCTGATAATGAGAAAAAGTATCATAAAATTACTATGCTTTTTACCGATTTTATATTACATTAAGTCGTCTAACCCCCAATTATTCCGACTTTATTTGTCTTTTTACAGATATAATATTTGTCAACTCAAACCAATGGAAAAGGACAACATAAAGAAGGCTAGACAATAAACAAAGAAAAAAAGAACTAAAAATGCAAAGTTTGGATTTTTGGAGCAATGACGGTCGTCACACCCTTGTGACAGGCGTAACGCCCCCCAACTTAGAATAACGCTCGTCACACATCACTGACGAGCGTAATGCGCTATTTAAGCGCGTTACGACTGTCACCCACCTGTGACGACCGTCACGCGCGTGAAGATGGACGTTGTAAATGGGTGGAGACGTGGGCAACGCAAGGGCATACTCGTTCTCCTATTTTCCCTCCACTCAGTAACCATGCTCCCTATATTTCCTCCAGTTAACCTTTTCTCAAGACACTTTCAACTGCTATTTCCTCTGCTATATATATGTGTGGTAGTGCAAAGCTGCAGGGGTCGAAGGAATTTTCCCAGAACAAATTTATTGCTTTTGCTATTATTTTTATTTCCTTGTTTTAGAGCTTTTTTTCTACATTGCTGTAATTTCTATTTCAAGCTTTAGTTTTAGGTGTTAATTCTTCATTCAAGAATTAACACAATGCATTTACTTCAATCAAGCTACAAGGAATATTGTAATACTTCAAGATTACCATAGCAACTTTAATTCCAGGTTTTTATTGCAATTAATATTTATTCAATTTTTGTATTATGCCAATTATTTTTATGAATTATATTTTGAATTGCATTATTGTTAAATCTATTATGTCCGGCTAAATTATTCGTACCGGTATGTGACCCTTAAGAACTGAAGGAATTCAGTGATACCTTGGCCAAAAATATTTATTTATAAAACAATTTCTGGTTTCCAAGTTCCAAGATTAATTTAACTATCCTTGTCACGAGAGTGAGAGGTTAATTAACACGATTTTGCCACGAGAGTGGGAAATTAATTAAGGCAAGAACCTGCATGCGAGAGCTGGGGTTCAACCCAGATAGTGGTAACGAAACATTAATTTTTAAATACACGAGAGTGTTTTAATAAATTAATTAAACTCAAATTATTTTCAAAAAGTGTTATTAAATTTAAAGTGCATCCACTAGGTTTAGTAGCATAACTTATTTCATGAACACGAGAGTGTATGTCTCAGGTTTTTAAACAATTGGTTTTTACCGAAATACTTTATAGGCCAAGCGATTCACCGAATTCCTGAAGTCCGATTATCACATACCGGTATAACTATTACTATTATTTTTAATTAAACTGTTTCCCCCCTAAAATCGAATATTCATCGCTTAGTTAAACAAACTGTAGCATTAGGTTATATGCGATTGATCCTCAGTCTCTGTGGGTTCGATAATCTTTTAAAACTAGAACGACTAAACTGTATACTTGCAGTTAGTATCCCGATAGACTTATAAAGTCCCGATCAAGTTTTTGGCGCCGTTGCCGGGGACTGGTAGTCAATTAATTACGATTCTTCTGTTGCGCGTTTAGACTAGGCAACAGATACCCTTTTTCGATTTGTATGCCAAGGACTCGACGGACGAACCTGAACGTATTCTTTTCGTAAGACGTGCAGTCAGGGATTACTGTTTAAATCATGCTATTCCTTTACCCAAACCCGAAATCAAGATTGATTCTGAAACAGATTCTAATTCTTCCTCTGAGACTGAAACCAATCCAGAATTAGACATGGCCGAAGAACAAAGGACCCGTCCACTGAAGGAGTACGCATCTCCATCACAACAAGAACCCCACAACAGCATTTCTGCTCCAGTAATAAACCGAAAAGATTTTGAGTTAAAACCATCATTGATATCAGCTATCCAACAACGCCAATTCTCTAGAGATCCTTCCGAGGATCCAAATGAACATCTTACAAAATTCGTTCAATTTGCCAACACAGTTATAGCAAATGGTGTTAATAAAGATGCAATAAGATTACGTCTTTTCCCTTTCTCGCTAAGAGATAGAGCTTGGGCTTGGTTGCAATCCTTGCTATCAAATTCTGTCACTACGTGGGAAAGACTGAAGATTGTATTTTTAGCACGATACTTTCCCCGAGCAAGACTGCTGCACTAAGAGCCCAAATCAACGGATTTAGGCAGAAGGATATTGAATCGCTATTCGATGCATGGGAACGCTACAAAGACATGATGCGAATGTGCCCACATCACGGATTAGAAAAATGGTTGATCATCCACACGTTTTATAACGGACTCTTGTATAACACAAGACTCTCTATAGATGCCGCCGCAGGTGGTACACTGATGGACAAGCCTTATGACGAAGCTAACCAACTCATTGAAAACATGGCTCAAAACCACTATCAGTGGGGAGGGGAAAGAACATATGTGGAGAAAACTCAAACCAAAGGTGGGATGTACGAGATTAGTAGCCTAGATAAAGTTAATGCTAAGGTAGATGCTTTTACCTAAAAGATATAAAGCTTGACCTTACCTCCTGCAGCTACCGTGGCTGCAGTTACCCCAAGCTGCGAAGTTTATGGAGTTCCTGGTCATGTTGGAACCGAATGTCAAATCTTAGCAGGAATATCAGTTGATCAGGTAAATTACGCTCAAGGTAATCCTTATGCTAATACCTATAATCCTGGTTGGAAGAACCATCCTAACTTCTCGTACAAGAACAATAACGCTTTATATGCACCTGGCCAAGCACCTGCTGTACCTCCAGGTTATCAAAAACCCGCTGTTAATGTCCCTAACATTCCTAAGAAATCTAACCTTGAAATCCTAATGGAAAATTTTATCGCTAATCAAGCTCAACAAAACAAAGAATTCCTCAATCAAAACATTCACACCGGTGAAAAATTGAAGCTATTAGCAAATAAGGTAGATGCCCTAGCAACTCACAATAAAATGTTAGAAACCCAAATCTCCCAAGTAGCACAACACCAAGCTAGTTTTGCCGCACCTGCTGGTACATTTCCTGGACAGCCACAACCCAATCCTAAAGGACATGCAAATGCTATCACATTACGAAGTGGGACAGCCCTTGATGGACCAGTAGATCCTAGGCTCCAAAACCCGACCATGTATCAAAAACCTGAAAAAGAAGTAGAGAAGTCGAAAGATCAATCTGAAAATGTAGAGGAAGACGCGAATGAGAACAGAGAGGCTTCAGAAAAACCTTACGTGCCTCCACCACCATATAAACCACCAATTCCATACCCCCAAAGACTTGCAAAATCCAAGAACGAGGGACAACTCAAGAAATTTGTAGAACTTCTGAAACAATTAAACGTTACTATTCCGTTTACAGAAGCTATAACCCAAATGTCGTCATATGCTAAATTCCTAAAAGAAATATTGTCTAATAAAAAAATCGTTGAAAACGAAACCATTATGCTAACTGCCGAATGTAGAGCCATAATTCAAAATAACATGCCTCCAAAGCTAAAGGATCCTGGTAGTTTCTCCATACCATGTGTAATCGGAAAATCTGTCATAGACAAAGCTCTATGCGATTTAGGAGCCAGTGTTAGTCTAATGCCCTTATCTATTTGCGAGAAGCTCAAATTAGGCGACATGAGACCTACCAAGATATCCCTACAACTAGCCGACAGATCAATCAAATTCCCTGTTGGTATGCTAGAAAACATTCCTTTCCGAATAGGACAATTTTACATACCGACTGACTTTATAATAATGGACATCAAGGAAGATTCAAACATTCCCATCATACTAGGAAGACCATTTTTAGCTACTGCAGGAGCCATCATTGACGTTAAGAAAGGAAAACTTACCTTCGAGGTAGGAGAAGAAAAAGTAGAATTCATTCTTTCCCAATTCTTTAAAGCCCCTGCTATAGATGACTCATGCTGTCTCCTAGATATTATTGATGAATGTATCAAAGAACTTGAAAGCCAAGAAGACACCTATTCTGAGATGCTGAAAATTCAGACACCAACTATCCTCAAGGACGATGACTGGAAACAAGAACATTTAGATTCCGACCTAAGCGAATGTTTAGCCTTAACACCCGATCCTGCCTCGAATGATAAAAAAACTGGTATAGAACTTAAAACATTACATGAAGATCTTAGGTATGAATTTTTAGATAAAGAACTTGAACGGCCAGTTATAGTTAACGCCAATTTAGGGAAGATTGAAACCGAAAAACTTCTTAGTGTGTTAAGGAAGTATCCAACCGCGTTAGGCTATAATATATCATATCTAAAAGGAATAAGCCCTTCTCTCTTTATGCACCGCATTATGCTGGAGGAGGACTGCAAGACTTCTAGAGAACATCAAAGACGAATAAATCCTATCCTAAGTGAAGTCGTTAAGAAAGAAGTGCAGAAACTACTAGAGGCAGGCATCATATACCCAATATCAGACAACAACTGGGTCAGTCCAGTTCACGTGGTGCCTAAGAAAGGAGGTGCTACGGGTATAACAAACACGAAAGGCGAATCGGTAGCACAACGTACCCAAACAGAATGGAGAATGTGTATCGATTATAGAAAACTGAACAAAGCTACGCGCAAGGACCATTTCCCATTACCATTCATTGATCAAATGCTCGAGCGTTTAGCCAAACATTCCCATTTCTACTATCTTGACGGATACTCAGGATTCTTCCAAATTCTGATTCATCCTGATGATCAAGAGAAAACCATGTTCACATGTCCCTATGGTACCTTTGCATACCGAAGAATTCCATTTGGACTATGTAACGCACCTGCAACTTTCCAACGATGCATGATGGCGATTTTTGCAGACTTTTTAGACGGAATTATGGAAGTATTCATGGACGATTTCTCTGTCTGTGGAGAAAGATTTGACGGATGTTTATCAAATCTTGAATTAGTACTGAAACACTGTGTCAATGTCAACCTAGTGCTCAACTGGGAAAAATGTCACTTCATGGTGAGATAAGGAACTGTGTTGGGTCATATTGTATCAAACAGAGGGATTGAAGTCGACAAAGCAAAAATCAAAATTATCAAAAACCTTTGTGATCGGTGGAAATAGAACTGACTGTTTTAAAGCTGGTTCGCGAAATGTCGCGGTAAGCAAGAGTCGCCACCGTCTTTTATGTTCTCCAACATGGAAAGGACAAAAGCACAACAAAATTCCTTTTCGAGATGTTTCTCGGTTCGGGAGGTAGATTACAGAAAGGGAAGGTATTAGCACCCTTTCTATCCGTGGTTATCCACGGGCTATTAGGTACTTGCTCACTATGTTTTCAAAATATGTTTTCTTTTCTTGTGTATGTGGGTTTTGAAAAAGTTTAGTTTGAAAAACTTCTAGGTAACTCTTGTATCAGTCCTCAAGAGTGTATGAAGTGTTTGTTTGAAAACTTTTTGAAAGTGTAGGTGCGAAAAGTTGTTTTGTTTTTGAAAGAGCAAGTACCCAGGAGAAATCTACCTACTCTAAGGAATTAGGCTGTGTAAGAGTCCTTTAGACAGTACTATCCCACTATTGAGAAGTAGGTAGCACCGTCGTTGGAGTTATTCAGGTCAATTCGATTATAGGGACATATGTGGTCACCAAAGCAATAGTAGGACGCCTTAGCGGTAACCCTAATATCCTAGATCCTTTTTATCCGAGGCAACCGTTTCGAGGCAACCGTTTCGAGGCAACTGGATCTTTAGACAGGAGGGCGACCTCTAAAACACCTTATACTTGATGACCACTTTGAGGAAACCAAGTGAGGCGTACCCTAAGAGTGGCATGTGCACGTGTGTCCAGTTTTAGGTTAAATTGTCTTTGCATGCATGTATTTGTGAGCTACGAGTTGATTTTATTTTTCATACAAGTCTTGTCATGCATAATTAACAGTTAATAATTTGCGGGAAATAAATTGTGGAAAATTGAATCTACGCTATTACAAGGCGTCGGGTATTTACATCGCCAAAAACATAACCCTTTGGAAAATAAATGCGAGAAAATAAATAAAGCGATAAAAGAGGTCCTAATTATCTATTACATCCTCAAAGCAGATACAATAATATGATCAAAATAATAAAGTGCGCGCAAAGAAATTGAATCAGGACGTCCTTAGGGTTTTGACCCTTTTTGAGAAAAGAATTGAATTTTGTCCTTTTTGCAACTAATTAAATATTAAGCCTAATACTAATTAATTAATTACAAGAGTAAAAAAGTATTTTTGTGTTTTTTATGTTTTATGTTTTTTATGTTTTTAATGAAAATAGAAATAAAATAAATTAAAATTGTCAAAAGAAAAACCCTAATTCTAAGTTTGATTTTATTTATTATGAAAAGAATCAAAATTAAACCTAATTTAACTAAATTAATTAATTTACATTTATTTACAAAAATAATGATTAATAGTAAAAATAATAAATAATAAAAATATTTACATCTTTTGATTATCTGAATTTATTATAAAAATAATTTGTTAGTTAATAATAATAATAATAATAATTAAAAGAATTAAAAAAAGGAAAAGAAAATAAAAAGAATAGTAAACCAGGGGGTCGCTGGGCCCAGAATGGAGGTTTTGTTAGCAACCTGAAGCCCAATAAGCTATCAAGCCTGTTTGACCTTTTGCAATTGTCCAGAGCATGCTTTGACTTGGAACATGGTGGTCAGCACCTTATGACCTTCAGATCTGTGTTGGAGGACAACTGGCGCCTGGGATTGGAAGGAATATGGTGGACATCATTGGAAAGCGCTGCATGAGAATATGTTAGAAAAAATATCATAGAGCTTTGTGTGGACCTGGGAATCGAACCCAGGTCCCAATGATACACAACCAGATCACCAACCACTGAGCCAACCTACACGCGTTGATATTATGATAACCAATAAAAATAATATATCAAAACTAATGCTTATGCTGGAAACAAAAAAACACGCGTTATTTTTTGAATGGACCAACCAGGATACACCACGTCTTCATCCCCTTCGCTGAACCTGTAAAAAAGCAAAGAGATAGCGGGGGTTTTTAACCCCCACAAAGCAGAACAAGGAATAATAGCGATTAGGTCTGGGATTAACATAAATTGTTCGCGAGGGTAGGGTTAAACTCGTCTGGACGCAGCGATCTCAACCATAGGCATTAGGAAGCTTAATTTTTCTCATACTGAAAAGCCCCAAATTGGAAGCTTGGAAAACCTAGAATTCGTCAATGGTGATTTCTGTTTCAGGGCGTTTTAATGCAATTAAAATATACCAAAAGCTTCCTATGGATTCAAGCAACACAAAGCAACCAACAAATCATGTTAAATGCGCATGGAATATGAGTTTCGATTATCAAAATAGTAAGCAAACCGTGAATCTGTTGGAGGCGATTTCTTAAGCTTTAGCGTGCGATTTTGATTGCAATGTGTTTCTGAGGGTTCCAGCAATGTATTGTAAACAAGAAAAGCCTTTGAATCACGTTGGAATGTGGAATTCAGTTTTCACTTTTTCTTGGATTTTTTGGAATATGATTATGGCTTTCTGCAGCAATTCTCACGTGTTTTGCATTAGGGTTAGGTTGTGTGCATATAATGGAATGAAGCTAGGTCAAAGTTTGGGCCTTAATCCATGTGTATGGGAGAATTAGGTTTACACTTTCCACCATTGACAAACTTTCCATATTTGAAGCAAATCTAAGATTTCATGCACAAAATATCCCTAGTACGAATTTGTTAGCTGGAACATGATGTATGAAAGCTGTTTCAAATCATAAGATACTATTCCGTTGATTTTTAGATTTTATTTGAATTATTATAGATTTAAAATGAATTAAATCAATAAAAATTAAATAAAATAGAAAAATAAATGTTTGATCTTGAAATTAATCATGGGACACGTGTGTGGAATGACAAGGCTGAATCAAGTGGAAGAAAGTGGGCCCTTTTGTCAAAAATTGAAGTTTTAAGGATAGTTGACTTTTGCAAATTCATAAAAATTTCCCATCTTCTCCAATGCATATCTTGCTCAATTTTGATCATATGAACATGTTCTTGGACATTTTGGAAAGGTATTGAAGTCCTCTAACCAATGCCTTTGGACCCATGTCATTTGGATTTATCAATCTCAAGTTATGGTCTTTGACTTAAAATGCCTTTTTGTTGACTTTTGAAATTGACCTATAATGTAGAAATTGATAACTCTTTGTGAGAGCATTTCTTGGACTTGGAATGTGAATATGAGTTGTAGGAAATGTCATACCCTTCACAATGATCCTTGGATGGGATTTTTCTGATGAACCATGAAAAAGTTATGCCCTGGTCAAGATACAGTTGACTTTTCTGCTGTCCAAAAATAGAAACTTTTGCATCTTTGATGATTTTTGAGCCATGCTTGTGGAATCATGATCAAGACTTGATCAAATGATGACTGTGTGCTCAAAATAAGATGTTGACCAAAAATTCTGACTTTTGACTGCAAAATGACCATTTTGCCCCTGCAGTTGACTATGGATCAAATGGAGCTTTTGACTGTGCAATTTGTCATCATGAGTCTTGAGACTTGACATGTAGATGCTTGACAATGTATATAGACCTATGGGACTTGATTGAACCATTGAAAACCTCAAATTCTTTGAAGGAACCAAAACCCTAATTTTGACTGGCTTAGGAGGCATGTGGACTGTGCAATCTTTGAGTAGTCTTGAACCATTTGAGGATGATTCTTGACAAATCTTGGAGAATATGGGAGGGCAAATTTTGGGGTACAACAGTTACCCCTGTTCAATCTTCTTAGACCTGAGGATGTATATTGGCTTACGTGCCTTTCGTGATCCGAAGGTGGAAGATGATTGAACACTAGAGTGCCCAGAAATTTGCACTCGCATAGTAGAATATCAGCAATGTGATGTCGGGAATGGGCTTACAGATGCCATTTGGAAAGATGGTGGATAGGAGGATGGGATTATAGATGCCATCTGGAGATGTGACAGAACCTTGTCGGGAACGGGCTTATGGATGCCATTTGGAGATTGTTGGTAGGTGGATGGGCTTATAGATGCCATCTAGAGATTGTCTGTTGAATTGTAATTTTATAAGTTGAAAGAGGGAACCTGTGTAGGGTCGCCTGGCGATGAGCTCGTGTAAAACTGCATCTTGGAAAGAAGGAAACCTGTGTAGGGTTGACTGATGATGAGTCCGTGTGAAACTGCATCTTGGAAGGAAAGAAACCTGTGGAGGGTTGACAGATGATGAGTCCGTGTAAAACTGCATCTGAAATGGAGAAGGAACCTGTGTAGGGTTGACTGATGATGAGTCCGTGTAAAACTGCATCTGGAAAGAGAAAGGGAACCGGTGTAGGGTCGCCTCATGATGAGTCCGTGTAAAACTGCATCCTGGAAGAAAGAAAACTTGTGTAGGGTTTTTTGGTGACGAGTCCGTGTAAAACTTCATTTTTGGAAAGAGAGAACCTGTGTAGGGTTTCTTGGTGACGAGTCCGTGTAAAACTTCAGGATGAACCGGGGTAAGGTTACTGTGAGATAAGCCCGTGTAAGACTTCTGGATGAACCGGGGTAAGGTTACTGTGAGATAAGCCCGTGTAAGACTTCAGGATGAACCGGGGTAAGGTTACTGTGAGATAAGCCCGTGTAAGACTTCAGGATGAACCGGGGTAAGGTTACTTTGAGATAAGCCTCTGTAAGACTTCTGGATGAACCGAGGTAAGGTTACTTTGAGATAAGCCCGTGTAAGACTTATGGATGAACCGGGGTAAGGTTACTTTGAGATAAGCCCGTGTAAGACTTCTGGATGAACCGGGGTAAGGTTACTTTGAGATAAGCCCGTGTAAGACTTCTGGATGAACCGGGGTCAGGTTACTTTGAGATAAGCCCGTGTAAGACTTCTCTGGGAAATGAGGAGGAACCGGTGTAGGGTTTCCTGAGGATGAGTCCGTGTAAAACTACATCTTGGAGGGAGAGGAGAAACCGGTGTAGGGTTTCCTGATGACGAATCCGTGTAAAACTACATCTGAAGTTTGAGAAGGAACCGGTGTAGGGTTGCCCGACGATGAGTCCGTGTAAAACTACATCTGAAGTTTGAGAAGGTACCGGTGTAGGGTTGCCCGAGGATGAGTCCGTGTAAAACTACATCTGAGATTGAGAAAGGGAACCGGTGTAGGGTTTCCTGTTGATGAGTCAGTGTAAAACTACATCTGAAGTTGAGAAGGAACCGATGTAGGGTTTCCTGACGATGAGTCCGTGTAAAACTACATCTGAAGTTGAGAAGGAACCGGTGTAGGGTTTCCTGATGATGAGTCCGTGTAAAACTACATCTAAAATTGAGAAGGAACCGGTGTAGGGTTGCTTCATGATGATCAAGTAGCTAATTGTCCTGTCTGGTTCCAGGTATTAACCCACGATCAGTCGTCCACAGAATTTTCCTGGCTTGTTACCGGTGTTGATCTGGAACTGCAAAGGTAGATGGTAATCATCTTTTGATTGACCTTTTCCTAAAAAGGCAAAATGTTAGCTATATGCAATGTCATGATGTGTGAACTGCATAATGTCAAAATGTTCTCACGAATAAACGAGATTGTGTGATATGATGCGTATATGCATGTATCATGATGTATGAAAATGTGATGTTTATGAATGTGTTTTCGTCTGGAAAAATAAATCCTTGACAAATGCCGGGAAGTTTGTTAAATCCTGGGCTGATGTTGAAGAGTAGAGTTCTTCATTTCCGCCGGGGATGATGAGCGAAGATGTTTGCAAGAATAAACCGGTAGGAGAAGATGACTCCGTTGGGGAATAAACTTGTTGGAGAGATTACTCTGCGGGGAATTACTCTGTGGGAAGAGATACTTCGCTGAGATTTTGATGATAACTCCGCTGGGGATTCCTGTTGATAAATTTTGTTGGGGAATTTGATGAACTCCGCTGGGGGATAAGAAGAACTTCGCCGAGGACGATCTTTCCGTGGTAATTATCTGAGGATAACCCAGTTATAGGCTCTGGTGGGGGATAACCTCCTGAATAAAGCCGGGGAGATGCTTTTGCACTCTGCGGGGGATAAGCTTCCCGAATCTACTGGGGATAAGCTTCCAGAATCTACTGGGGATAAGCTTCCAGAATCTACTGGGGAGGTTGATTCAACTCTCCCGGGGAAACTTTTGAATTGTACCGGAGAAGTGGCTCCACTAGGGTGTCTGGTATTCCTCCGGGGAACAATCTTATATTAAGACTATCGGGGATGCTTGCTTAGGAACATCTGTATACTCCGCTGGGGAATGTTGAGATCTTCTGGGGATACCTAACTTCCTTAAGGCTGACAGTAGGCTAACTCTTCTTGGGGAGAGTATCGCTGACTTGCTAGGGATACTGTGCCTTTTCGGGGCTGACGGGAGACCAACTCTGCTTGAGGAGAGTATGGCTGATTCTTGTCTTACTCTGGGGGGAGTGGAGGTAACTTGGTCATGTTCTTCAGCTGAACTTACCTTGGCACCTCGGTGGACAGAGCAACCAGATCGCTTAGACAATTCTTATTGCCCCAGTTTCTGTGGGAGAAGGTACCTGTGGAGGTGCTTGATGACTGCCGATTTACGAATCTTCTTCTGGTAGGCAAGTGACGAGATGACGGAACATAGTCGTACGCTTTGATCCCTAATTTTTTCCTGGACCGCCCTTTCGGGTTTTCAGCCCACCGGGATACCCATTTTTGCCCAAGCCGCCTTTTCAGGTTTTCGACTTGCCGGGTGTACAAATTTTTTCATTTTCATCCCTTATTTTTTCCCGAACCCTTTATGTTCGCCGGGAAGCCCTTATTTTTGCCCGAACCCTTTTGGTTCGCCGGGAAGCCCTTATTTTTGCCTAGGTGTGTCAACCTAGCGGGTCTTTGATTATGTGCAGTATTTTTTCGACTATGTCCATGCTCTCAGGATATAGGGAGTTGCCACTGTCAGTAGTGTTGTGTTGCCATACTACCAGAAGATGTTTGATCATGCAAGATTCATTGTTGGAATTCATGTCCAATGCCCCAAGTGACTCAGGCGGAGATTTTCCCCAGGCTACTTGACCTTTTGAGAGATTCTCTGAATCTTGACTGGACTGCCCCAGATGATAGACCATGATCATGCCGTGCCCCTTGGTTGGAAGTGTTTTTCCACTTGATGTGATCCTTTTCGTTGAGAAGGTTTTTGTTCACAAGATATTCATCATGCGAATATCTCTGTTGTTCGAACAAATAATCATATGCAAACAATGTTATTTTAAGAATGCAAAGCTTATGTCTGTCTTGAAGTTTTTTTTTTGAAAATGCATTTTTCAGTAAAACAAGCAAATTTTGTAAAAATGTGATGTCAACTCAGTATTTTACCGCGAGCCTTAAGGAGTCAGGATACCTTTTGTATCAGTATGCTTTCGAACTAACCCATGCTTCAGCTAGGACTTTTAAGGGTTATAACGTGGCTTGGTTCACGGTTTAAGAAACAAAGGATAAAGGCTCAAATTTTATTTGTACCCACCCGTTCTTCGTGATATTCTTCGATCCTAAACTCAGCTGATCGTGCGTTAGACCTTGTTTGAGTCTTTGCTCTGATACTCCAGTGATGGTTCGGATATTGACAATTTATTTTGAATAGGCAGTCATTTCTTTTTGTTGAGGGTTTGTAGGACCTCTTTCTTTTTGATTTTGTTATCCCTGTTTTTTTTGCCTGAACTGTTTCTTTTGTGATTACAGTCAGCGGAATGCCCCAGTTTTGTAAGTTTCCTTCATAGGTTTTGACTCATTGCGCTTTTATTTCTAAGAGATAATGACTGCTTGTCTTTATGATTATTCGGAACCATCACTGTCTTTTATTTTTGGAAGGACTCATTTGATGCCATTCATTGTGCACTTGGATCAACTGAGAGAACTACCCTGCCCCAGGTTATGATTAAGGGTTTTAATTTTTTTGTGAAAAGAAAAAACTCCTACTTCTTTGGCTCAAAGGGGTTGACTAGGGATTATCTTCCTTATAACTCCACTGTTTAGGATTTGAAACAATTCCTGTACCTCATCAGCGGGGTCTGTTCAAAAGCATACTGTAAAGATCGTGGTATCGTTTTCGTCATCCTCCCTCAAGAGGCTTAGAATTTTCAGTCGAGAGTTGAATATCAAAAAATAAAAGCAATTTTGAATATAGTAAACACAATTACTTCAAAACAGACACGTGTAATGCATTAACAAAATAACCAAGTTTGACATGAACAAATGTTTGAATAAGCAAAGAAAAATACAATATCAGAATTCAAATGAACAAAAGTCTCTCAATCCTAGCCATGTTTTGGCAAGGGAGCAGTGATCACATTAGGAGTCTCAGAAGGCTCGAATTCGATCTCCTTAGCGTCAATCATATTCTGGATCTTGTATTTCAGCACCCAACAATCATCAGTATCGTGCCCCGGGCTACCGGAATGGTAAGCGCACCTTGCATCTGGATTATAATTTAGAGAAGAAGTCTTAGGGTACGCAGGAGGGTTGATCACCGCAATCAGATTCATCTTCAACATGTGCTGCAGTGCTTGTGACAATGGTATGTTGATGTTGGTGAACTGTCTTTTAGGCTCGTCTGGCCTTTGCTGATTTCCCTTTTGCGGTTGTCGGCGTGGTGCAGAACCAGAGATCATGACTGCCCCTATGTGTTGGTCACGACGACTCTTTTGACTGTACGCGGCATTAGACTCTTTCTTCCCACTGTAAGGCTTTTTATGAGCATCGGAAGGTGTAGCCTCTTGAATCTTCCCAGCCTTGATACCAGCATCAATTCTTTCCCCAGTCAAGATCAGATCTGTAAACCCAGCAGAAGAATTCCCAATCAGATGGTTGAAGAACGGACCAGACAGGGTCCCCAGGAACATATCAACGAGCTCACGGTCAGTCAAAGGTGGTTGCACCCTTCCAGCCAGGTCTCTCCACTTTTGCGCATACTCCTTAAAACCTTCACCCGTTCCTAGTGACATACCCTGGAGTTGGGTACGCGTAGGATCGAGGTCGGAATTATACTGATACTGCTTGTAGAACGCAGTAGCCAAGTCCTCCCAGTTATAAATACTGGCTCCATCCAGCTGATAGAACCATTCGAGTTGAGTCCCTGAAAGACTATCCTGGAAGAAATGGATCCATAAACTCTTGTCAACCGTGTAGGGCTGGATCTTCCTTACGTATGAACAGAGGTGCAGCTTAGGACAGGAAGCTCCGTCGTACTTTGCAAAGGCAGGTGCCTTGAACTTGTGTGGGATCACCACCCCAGAGGATAGACCTAGATCTTCGAAGTCCAGGCCGGGCACTTTCTGTATCTCCATAGCACTTAAGCGGTCCTCCAGTTGTTTGTACCTGTCCTCCGCAGGAGGGTACTGTTTATCATTATAATTCGTCTCGTTGTCGGAGACCATGGGACTGGGAACCCTTTCCTCTTGTGGATTGTCTTTGCCTACAAATGAGGTAGTCAGCTCAGCCTCATTCTGTAGTCCATTCCCAGATCTGCGTCTAGCGTTGAACAAAACCGTCCTCTTCTTCTTCTTCCTCTCTTTCAGAATCAGAGTCTTCAGATCCTGTTGACCCTGGGCTAGGCTCATAACCAACTCCTGGAACTGGGCATTCTGGGCCTGGAGGGCCTTTATAGCTTGTTCAGTGGATGGCTCAGGATTCATGATGATTGCTGAAATAAACAGCGAAGAAGGTAAGTGACCTGTAAAAAGTGGTACCTGTAATGCAATGATATGTATGAGATATGTATGCAATGTTTTCAAGGATCTCGCGGGGTAGACAAGAAAATTGTTAGAATTTGAATTTTGCAGCTTGGTTGAAGGAACTTCATGTGGTTGAGAGTCCTTCTTCAAGAGTCAAGGCTCACCATATCGAGTGGGTCATAGCCCCTGACTCAAGCTGTTATGTTTTGATTTCCGAACAACTTTGGCTAGAGGAAAATAAATCCCCCTTGCCCCTTGCTAGGCATTTTGATTCATCATGACCTGCATCACAGACCCTTGAGATCCTTGAAATAGGTTAGTCCTTATGCAGGATGTATGCAATGGTATGATGGTATGATGTTATGCTATGCGTGGAGTGATGTAAGTAAACTCTGTTATGAGCCCAGATTAAGGACTGTAAACAAAACCTGCAAGAAACTCATGCGTCAGATAACAAGAATATGCAAGTAGTCAAGTTTGAAGGCACACAAGTCACACAAGACAACCCTTAGAGTTTAGGCCAGCATGAAGTTTAGGTACTACCCTCTTGAAGTTGGTGGGCTCAAACCTGTCCTATCAAAAGTAACCGGGTTCTAAGGAGCTCAATATCATTGGGTTGTTTTCTATGTTCATTGTTTTGATTTAGCCACTGAACTGGCGATCAAAATATTCCAAGAAAACAACCCTCAATGAGTGTAGTATCGAGTATCTACCAACTTCGGACTGCACCAAAGTCGGTCATCTCACTACCCCTAAAGAGGCCAGGATGGTCAAGTAAGGTTCCTAAGGTCAGTTGATGCTTCATGACACCATGCGGTGGCCCCGTACTCTCCTTGACTTGACTCAAGGGTTACCGGTACTCACCAAAGTGCCACATCAACGTAGCAACTGCTTCAACCATGTCGGTATACCCCGCACAGTTCCCTCACAGTTTGTTGCTACTTCTAAAAGGGTATCCCCCAGATCCGGGTTATGATCTATGAAACTCCAAGACAAACCCACAATATTAAAGCAAACAAAGCAAGCAATTGAAAACAAGAGTGGTCTAATCCTAAGGTACACCTCACTTTTATATACTCCCCAGCAGAGTCGCCAGTTCTGTGATCGGTGGAAATATAACTGACTATTTTATAGCTGATTCGCGAAATGTCGCGGTAAGCAAGAGTCGCCACCATCTTTTATGTTCTCCAACATGGAAAGGACAAAAGCACAGCAAAATTCCTTTTCGAGATGTTTCTCGGTTCGGGAGGTAGATTATAGAAAGGGAAGGTATTAGCACCCTTTCTATCCGTGGTTATCCACGGGCTCTTAGGTACTTGCTCACTATGTTTTCAAAATATGTTTGCTTTTCTTGTGTATGTGGGTTTTGAAAAAGTTTAGTTTGAAAAACTTCTAGGTAACTCTTGTATCAGTCCTCAAGAGTGTATGAAGTGTTTGTTTGAAAACTTTTTGAAAGTGTAGGTGCGAAAAGTTGTTTTGTTTTTGAAAGAGCAAGTACCCAGGAGAAATCTACCTACTCTAAGGAATTAGGCTGTGTAAGAGTCCTTTAGACAGTACTATCCCACTATTGAGAAGTAGGTAGCACCGTCGTTAGAGTTATTCGGGTCAATTCGATTATAGGGACATATGTGGTCACCAAAGCAATAGTAGGACGCCTTAGCGGTAACCCTAATGTCCTAGATCCTTTTTATCCGAGGCAACCGTTTCGAGGCAACTGGATCTTTAGACAGGAGGGCGACCTCTAAAACACCCTATACTTGATGACCACTTTGATGCAACCAAGTGAGGCGTACCCTAAGAGTGGCATGTGCACGTGTGTCCAGTTTCAGGTTAAATTGTCTTTGCATGCATGTGTTTGTGAGCTACGAGTTGATTTTATTTTTTATACAAGTCTTGTCATGCATAATTAACAGTTAATAATTTGCGGGAAATAAATTGTGGAAAATTGAATCTACGCTATTACAAGGCGTCGGGTATTTACATCGCCAAAAACATAACCCTTTGGAAAATAAATGCGAGAAAATAAATAAAGCGATAAAAGAGGTCCTAATTATCTATTACATCCTCAAAGCAGATACAATAATATGATCAAAATAATAAAGTGCGCGCAAAGAAATTGAATCAGGACGTCCTTAGGGTTTTGACCCTTTTTGAGAAAAGAATTGAATTTTGTCCTTTTTGCAACTAATTAAATATTAAGCCTAATACTAATTAATTAATTACAAGAGAAAAAAAAGTATTTTTGTGTTTTTTATGTTTTATGTTTTTTATGTTTTTAATGAAAATAGAAATAAAATAAATTAAAATTGTCAAAAGAAAAACCTTAATTCTAAGTTTGATTTTATTTATTATGAAAAGAATCAAAATTAAACCTAATTTAACTAAATTAATTAATTTACATTTATTTACAAAAATAATGATTAATAGTAAAAATAATAAATAATAAAAATATTTACATCTTTTGATTATCTGAATTTATTATAAAAATAATTTGTTAGTTAATAATAATAATAATAATTAAAAGAATTAAAAAAAAGGAAAAGAAACTAAAAAGAATAGTAAACCAGGGGGGTCGCTGGGCCCAGAATGGAGGTTTTGTTAGCAACCTGAAGCCCAATAAGCTATCAAGCCTGTTTGACCTTTTGCAATTGTCCAGAGCGTGCTTTGACTTGGAACATGGTGGTCAGCACCTTATGACCTTCAGATCTGTGTTGGAGGACAACTGGCGCCTGGGATTGGAAGGAATATGGTGGACATCATTGGAAAGCGCTGCATGAGAATATGTTAGAAAAAATATCATAGAGCTTTGTATGGACCTGGGAATCGAACCCAGGTCCCAATGATACACAGCCAGATCACCAACCACTGAGCCAACCTGCACGCGTTGATATTATGATAACCAATAAAAATAATATATCAAAACTAATCCTTATGCTGGAAACAAAAAAACGCGCGTTATTTTTTGAATGGACCAACCAGGATACACCACATCTTCATCCCCTTCGCTGAACCTGTAAAAAAGCAAAGAGATAGCGGGGGTTTTTAACCCCCACAAAGCAGAACAAGGAATAATAGCGATTAGGTCTGGGATTAAGATAAATTGTTCGCGAGGGTAGGGTTAAACTCGTCTGGACGCAGCGATCTCAACCATAGGCATTAGGAAGCTTAATTTTTCTCATACTGAAAAGCCCCAAATTGGAAGCTTGGAAAACCTAGAATTCGTCAATGGTGATTTCTGTTTCAGGGCGTTTTAATGCAATTAAAATATACCAAAAGCTTCCTGTGGATTCAAGCAACACAAAGCAACCAACAAATCATGTTAAATGCGCATGGAATATGAGTTTCGATTATCAAAATAGTAAGCAAACCGTGAATCTGTTGGAGGCGATTTCTTAAGCTTTAGCGTGCGATTTTGATTGCAATGTGTTTCTGAGGGTTCCAACAATGTATTGGAAACAAGAAAAGCCTTTGAATCACGTTGGAATGTGGAATTCAGTTTTCACTTTTTCTTAAATTTTTTGGAATATGATTATGGCTTTCTGCAGCAATTCTCACGTGTTTTGAATTAGGGTTAGGTTGTGTGCATATAATGGAATGAAGCTAGGCCAAAGTTTGGGCCTTAATCCATGTGTATGGGAGAATTAGGTTTACACTTTCCACCATTGAGAAACTTTTCATATTTGAAGCAAATCTAAGATTTCATTCACAAAATAGCCCTAGTACGAATTTGTTAGCTGGCACATGATGTATGAAAGCTGTTTCAAATCATAAGATACTATTCCATTGATTTTTAGATTTTATTTGAATTATTATAGATTTAAAATGAATTAAATCAATAAAAATTAAATAAAATAGAAAAATAAATGTTTGATCTTGAAATTAATCATGGGACACGTGTGTGGCATGACAAGGCTGGATCAAGTGGAAGAAAGTGGGCCCTTTTGTCAAAAATTGAAGTTTTAAGGATAGTTGAATTTTGCAAATTCATAAAAATTTCCCAACTTCTCCAATGCATATCTTGTTCAATTGTGATCATATGAACATGTTCTTGGACATTTTCGAAAGGTCTTGAAGTCCTCTAACCAATGCCTTTGGTCCCATGTCATTTGGATTTACCAATCTCAAGTTATGGTCTTTGACTTAAAATGCCTTTTTGTTGACTTTTGAAATTTACCTATAATGTAGAAATTGATAACTCTTTGTGAGAGCATTTCTTGGACTTGGAATGTGAAGATGAGTTGTAGGAAATGTCATCCCCTTCACAATGAGCCTTGGATGGGATTTTTCTGATGAACCATGAAAAAGTTATTCCCTGGTCAAGATACAGTTGACTTTTCTGATGTCCAAAAATAGAAACTTTTGCATCTTTGATGTCTTTTGAGCCATGCTTGTGGAATCATGATCAAGACTTGATCAAATGATGACTGTGTGCTCAAAATAAGATGTTGACCAAAAATTCTGACTTTTGACTGCAAAATGACCATTTTGCCCCTGCAGTTGACTGTGGATCAAATGGAGCTTTTGACTGTGCAATTTGACATTATGAGTCTTGAGACTTAACATGTAGATGCTTGACAATGTATATAGACCTATGGACTTGATTGAACCATTGAAAACCTCAAATTCTTTGAAGGAACCAAAACCCTAATTTTGACTGGCTTAGGAGGCATGTGGACTGTGCAATCTTTGAGTAGTCTTGAACCATTTGAGGATGATTCTTGACAAATCTTGGAGAATATGGGACGGCAAATTTTGGGGTACAACAACCTTCAACCACCCAAAACAGTTAGAGAAATAAGAAGTTTTCTAGGACACGCTGGTTTTTACCGATGTTTTATAAAAGATTTCTCTAAAATCACCAAGCCACTAACTGAATTATTAATGAAAGAGGCTGAGTTTATTTTCGACGATAAATGCTTGAACGCATTTGAGACGCTTAAAGAAGCTTTAATTTCAACACCTATTATGCAACCTCCTAATTGGAACCTACCATTTGAAATAATGTGCGATGCGAGCGATTATGCTGTAGGCGCAGTCCTAGGACAATGCAAAGATAAAAAACTTCATGCTATCTACTACGCAAGCAGAACACTCGATCCCGCACAAATGAATTACGCCACTACGGAGAAGGAACTCTTAGCTGTGGTATTCGCATTGGATAAATTTCGTTCCTACTTAGTAGGCGCTAAAATCATTATTTACACGGATCATGTCGCGATCCGATACTTACTAAGCAAGAAAGACGCCAAACCGCGACTATTCAGATGGATCTTACTCCTACAAGAGTTTGATTTGGAAATGAAAGACAAAAGAGGAACTGAAAACGTGGTAGTTGACCATTTATCAAGATTAGATGGAATCCAAACCGAGAGTGTTCCTATAAACGAAGATTTCCCTTATGAACGCCTTATTGCTAAGCTAGAGATAAACCCTACCGACAATTTAGATCAACACAATGAACCTTTAACAACTGCGGTAGTAAAAGCCATTTGTACCAACACCATATTACCATGGTACACTGATTTCATCAACTATTTAGCTGCCGGTGTTTTACCACCTGACTTCACGTACCAACAGCAGAAGAAATTCTTCCATGATCTTAAACACTACTTTTGGGATGAACCATTACTCTTTAAAATAGGCGCCGATGGTATCTACCGTTGCTGCGTTCCTAACGATGAAATAGACGACGTCATTTCCCATTGTCATTCCGCCCCTTATGGTGGACACGCTAGTACGTCGAAAACTTGTGCAAAAATACTTCAAGCTGGCTTCTTTTGGCCTACCCTATGGAAAGACGTCCACGTAGCAATTATGAACTGCGATAGATGTCAACACACAGGAAATATATCTAGACGCGACGAAATGCCGTAAAAAGTAATCCTCGAAGTAGAAATTTTCGATGTATGGGGAATTGATTTCATGGAACCATTCCCCGCATCTTTTGGAAATAAGTATATTTTGGTAGCCGTTGACTACGTATCAAAATGGATTGAAGCCATCGCCGCACCCACAAACGATACATGAGTGGTACTAAAACTATTCAAGCATATTATCTTCCCACGATTCGGTGTACCAAGACTAGTAATCAGTGATGGTGGTTCCCATTTTATCTCTAGAATTTTCGAAAAGTTACTTTCAAAATATGGCGTTAAACATCGCATAGCCACACCATACCATCCTCAAACGAGCGGACAAGTGGAAGTGTCAAATAGGGAGATAAAACAAATCCTTGAGAAAACCGTAGCCACATCCAGAAAAGACCGGTCCTCCAAGCTAAATGATGCTCTTTGGGCATATCGGACAGCTTTTAAAACCCCTATCGGAATAACGCCGTTTAAGTTAGTTTATGGAAAATCTTGTCATTTGCCAGTAGAATTAGAACATAAAGCTTATTGGGCCATAAAAACCCTTAACTTAAATTACAAGATTGCTGGCGAGAAACGAGTATTAGATATCCATGAATTAGAAGAATTGCGTTTAGACGCTTATGAAAATGCTAGAATCTATAAAGAAAGAACAAAAAAATGGCCCGATAAGCTTATCTCGCGGAAAGAATTTAAGGAAGGAGACATCGTACTCCTATTCAACTCTAGACTGAAACTTTTCCCGGTAAAATTACGTTCCAGATGGTCCGGACCATTCGAAATTAACAAAGTTTTCCCAAGTGGTGCGATAGAAATTAAAGGAAATTCTATCGAACCATTCATAGTCAATGGCCAGCGCTTAAAGCACTACTTTAACGTCGGAAATATCAACTATTCAACTTATCTTCAGTTAAGTGATCCGCCTACCCCGATACCTAATTGAATAGGTATTATCTGTCGAGCCGTCGACATAAAATAAAGGCGCTTCGTGGGAGGCAACCCATGTTTTATTTTAATTATTTTTACTGTTTTAACATGTTTTTATTTTTATTTTCTTTTTCTTAATCTTTAAAATTTTCATGATTGCATCTCTTACTCCTTTCTATTTTCTTCTATTTTTATTTTCCCTTTACACTTTCTTTTTTTCTTTTTGATTTAACTTCGGCAAATTCTTAACCTGAAAATACTAACTTAGTTTTTTTTCAAACATTTATTAAATATTTTCAGGGGATAATTCTTTTGCTTTCATATTTAGCGCTATGGCACGTGTAAACTTCATGAATGTCACTTTGAGAAGCAGACACCAAAGAAGACGCTTTGAGGATCTGGATGAGTGGGAAATGTGCCCTACAATCTACGCTGATGACCATGCTATGACCGCTCTTGGCATTTGTGAGAGTGTCATGTATTTTCTACATCAGATTGGCTGGGACACTACTCCTATCCGAAGACGGTACTGTACTTACAAGAAGCTGACCCTTGAGTTCTTGAGCACCCTGAGCTTCATTCCAAATCATGGCATAGGATTCAACCGTGGGTTGATCACTTTCAGGATGTTTGACATGGATTGCACCTATAACCTCAGGGAGTTTAGCCACCTGCTAGGGTTCCCTTTTGGACCTGATGTTATCACTATGACCCAGGAGGACCTCTTGCTTGATTCTGATCTTGATTTTTTCTGGGGAAGCATCACTGGTAATAACCATCCAGAGCCGTCTGATCTTTATTCTGATTGCATCCATAACCCGGCTATCAGGTACTTTCACAAGATCATCGCCCACACCATCTTTGGTAAACAGCAGAATGTTACATCTGTATCCCACAATGAGCTCTTCATTATGTACTGTGCATCCCAGAGCCGTCCGGTAAACGGTGCCACTTATATGCTAGCTAACATGGAGCGTATCATCCAGACCCCAAATGCACCAATCCTGTTGGGTGGTTTAGTCACTATGCTATCAAATGCAATTGGACTCCGCATGCCTATGCTAGGATCAGCCCCGCTTTATGGAATAAAGCCGATGAACATTGAATTCTGCTTCAACACCATCTTTATCAGGAACCTTGGGCCAGATCAATTTGAGCTGTTAATTAATCATGAGATTGTCCACCAGTTTAAGCTTCCGAACCCTATCACTAGTGTGCATAATAAAGCTAACTGGCTTTTTGACCTCTACCATCCTGCTACACCGCCTTCGTCTCCTTCTACTGTTGACATTTACGAAGTACCCAATACTTCTAATGCTGATGAAGACCCTGCCACACCACTAGGATACCATGAGTTCCCCGATCCATGGGAACAGTGGGCTGCTTCAACTGAGACCGCCACCCAAGCTCTAGAGATTCCACCGCCTTCACCTACTGTTACCCTGCACTCTTTGCATGATGCTATTACTGACATGCGGGGCGAGCTTACATCTCTCTGAGTGGACTCCATCGCTTTCATGGATCTGGTGACCGATCAGCTGGATTTCATGCACCAGCATATGTTTCCACCTCCCCGTGGCTAGAGTTGCCGTTGTTATCTTATTCTTGTCTCTCGCATTTGTACATACAGCGGGGACACTGTTTAGTTTTAGTGTGGGAGGGATTCTAGTTATTTTAGCATTTTATCATTTTTAGTTATTTCATTTTTATTTTTAGTTATTTCGAAACAATTTTTATGAATTAATTCAATTATTTATCAAGTACCAAGTTATTTTATTTTTTTCATTCCTTTTCATTTTCAGCATACTATTTATTCCCTTTAATTTACTGTTTATTTACTGTTTGTATTATTAGAATACTTAAAAATATTTCAAAACTCTAATTAATTAAAATATTTCAAACTTAAAATATTAAGAAAATAATAAAAATATATAAAAATATATAAACACCCCCAACGGTCCTGTAACGGTCTTCTCATTAATGACATTGAACGCATTACGACCGTCACACCCTCGTGACGAGCGTAACACTCCTTTTTGCCTTGTGACGACCGTCACACCCTCGTGACGACCGTCACGTATACAATGTATCAGAACGGCTATTACATAACCGTTCCAACCATTCCCTTCATAAACCCATTTCCTCAATTGTTGCAATCACACGAAAACTACCAATTCCACTCCATTTTTCTTCAAACTTCTAAACTCCCAACACTAAATTACTATCCACCCACTACCCCAATTTCATATTCCAAACCTTTTGCAATCAAATTCTACCTACACCATGGCCAAAAACCCACTAGCTCTCGCCCTCACTTTCAGAATCGGCGAACAAGGAGAAAATCAACGGGAAAAATTTCAGAAATTTCAACGCCGAGGTCTCCAACCCACACGGTACGTTGATATCAACTGCCTGAGGAGTTTGGGACTACTTGACAGTGTCCGCCAATTGTTGCAGAGTGTAGATTTATGGAACTTGTGCCGTGAACCAAGACCGATTTATGAAACTCTTACTCTTGAGTTTTTGAGTTCCTTTGTTTAAATCACTCCTCCAGGTGCCACGAACAAACTGTCAGGCCTGGCCAAATTCCGCATGTTTGGCATTGAGCACGAGTTGCCTCAATCCGACATCGCGTGACTTTTAGGCTTCTGTTCTGACGAAGGTGTTCATCTCCGGGTGCCGGATAATTTTGGTGAGGAAGCCTTCAACTTATGGCACAATTTGACGAATATCCGTGTCGGATCCTATGACCACCTAAATGCCACCCACATTCATAATCCGGCCATCCGCTATTTCCACCGCATCCTCAGCAACACAATCTTCGCCCGTGACAGCAACCATAAGCTCAACTCCAAGGAGCTCTTCTTTTTGCATTCCGCGTTCACAGGGCAAAAGATAAATGCCGCCCCGTTCTTACTTGCTCACATCCACTATATTTGTGCTAGAGGCGGAAAACCATTTTATTTCGGAGGGCTGGTCACTTCACTTGCTATAGGTCTGAACTACGATGCTGCTCTCGCGACTTTTCCTTCTATAGCACCGACTTTGCTAACTTTGGATCACTGTAAAGCCGCACATCTCATTTACGAGCGGGAGGATGGCAGATTTCACCCTGTAATTAGGAACACTATCTATCAGAACATCATTTTGCCTTGCAGGGACCGAATCGATCCAAGAAACTGAGCAAACTGGTTGTTCGATCCTGAAATTCCCGCAGAGCGTGCACCTGCTCATGAAGACCAACCTGCAGCCCCCGCAGACGAAATGCAAGAAGAGCTGGATAATGCTCCTCCAGTCCACGACATTCCAGGATCCTCATCTGAACCTCCTCCTATTAATCTTGAAGACATCCTCCGCGCAATCCATATGCAAAACCAAATGAATGCAGCACTTGAAAGAAGGCAACATGAGCAATTTCAGTCTCTATGCGCTCAAAACACTCAGATCTTGAATGGGCAGCGCAACATGAATGAGAGGTTAGATGAGGCCCTGTCAGAGCTCAATGCCTTAAGGATGGACGTCAACACCCTTGGTTTCCAAGACACTGACATAAAATCCACTCCTACCAGACGCTCTCGCACCAGGAGTAGAGGACGTGGTCACCAGTAGTTTTTCTTTATTCTTTATGTAGTTTCTTATTTTTTTTCTGTTTCATTTCCTTTCCGTTTGTTTTTGTAATTGTACTTCCCCGCCTATACACCGCAACATTGAGGACAATGTCGGATTTAGTGTGGGAGAGGTACCTTTCCTTCATTTATAAACTAGTAATTTTTATGATACATCTCGATTTAAATTCTTCACTTTATTCAGCCATACCAAAATTTTTTTTTTTTATCTTCGCATTAGCCCGACATACCTATTCTAACGAAATCCCCAGTTAGGGAAGCCGAAAACGACATAACAAGATTGATACGGTTATGACACCGTAGACTTCCTATTTACGCGATCCGTTTCAATAACCATTATACCGACATCTAGAGTTTTTAGTTCTACAGTAACCCCTAGTAGTTTATACTAGCAGTCAGCACCGTCTTCACACAAACCACGTGGAGAATCGATGAATATAAGTGTTTAATGTATGATCATTAAAATATCCTTCCTATCTCACTGCTAAAAGAAAATAAATTTTGTGCACCAAAATATACAGTCACATATAAGTGTTGAGAAAATAACGAAGGAATCCAGTGTAGGTTGGTTCAGAGGTATTTGGTTCTGAACTCGGTAGGGCGTGCTATGGCTCGATCCCCCACAACCTTCAACTTGGATAACATATGTAGGGATGCCACATTCATGTACCAGACCATGTGCAAAAAGGATCAAAGTCACTAACCGGTTACTCCACTACGTGCGTGCTAAGACAAAAGGCTTAATGTGATTGCGCCAGAACAAAACCGGGTGAAATAGATACGAGGAACTCTGGGCAGAATTATAACAGAACTGTTGGATAGCTCGTTTGAAATGGAAGCCTACGACTAAGCTTATTGCTTGTGTCATTAGCGTATCTTTAGTGTTTCACTCAAGTATTGGCCGAACCGACGAGGATTTCCCGAAATTACTTTAAAAATCCAAGGTATGTCATGCTTATGCGCTTGACAAAACTTGTCCGACCTTTCGAATGACTATTTGCTTGAGGACAAGCAAATGTTTAAGTATGGGGGGATTTGATAACGAGAAAATGTATCATATAATTACTATGATTTTTACCGATTTTATATTACATTAAGTCGTTTAACCCCCGATTATTCCGAGTTTATTTGTATTTTTACAGGTATAACATTTGTCAACTCAAACCAATGGAAAAGGACAACATAAAGAAGGCTAGACAATAAACAAAGAAAAAAAGAACTAAAAATGCAAAGTTTGGATTTTTGGAGCAGTGACGGTCGTCACACCCTTGTGACGGGCGTAACACCCCCCAACTTAGAATAACACTCGTCACGCATCACTGACGAGCGTAATGCGCCATTTAAGCGTGTTACGACCGTCACGTGCGTGAAGATGGACGTTGTAAATGGGTGGAGACGTGGGCAACGCAAGGGCAGACTCGTTCTCCTATTTTCCCTCCACTCAGTAACCATGCTCCCTATATTTCCTCCACTCAACCTTTTCTCAAGACACTTTTAACTGCTATTTCCTCTGCTATATATATGTGTGGTAGTGCAAAGCTGCAGGGGTCGAAGGAATTTTCCCAGAACAAATTTATTGCTTTTGCTATTATTTTTATTTCCTTGTTTTAGAGCTTTTTTTCTACATTGCTGTAATTTCTATTTCAAGCTTTAGTTTTAGGTGTTAATTCTTCATTCAAGAATTAACACAATTCATTTACTTCAATCAAGCTGCAAGGAATATTGTAATACTTCAAGATTACCATAGCAACTTTAATTCCAGGTTTTTATTGCAATTAATATTTATTCAATTTTTGTATTATTCCAATTATTTTTATGAATTATATTTTGAATTGCATTATTGTTAAATCTATTATGTCCGGCTAAATTATTCGTACCAGTATGTGACCCTTAAGAACCGAAGGAATTCAGTGATACCTTGGCCAAAAATATTTATTTATAAAACAATTTCTGGTTTCCAATTTCCAAGATTAATTTAACTATCCTTGTCACGAGAGTGGGAGGTTAATTAACACGATTTTGCCACGAGAGTGGGAAATTAATTAAGGCAAGAACCTGCATGCGAGAGTTGGGGTTCAACCCAGATAGTGGTAACGAAATATTAATTTTTAAATACACGAGTGTTTTAATAAATTAATTAAACTCAAATTGTTTTCAAAAAGTGTTATCAAATTTAAAGTGCATCCACTAGGTTTAGTAGCATAACTTATTTCATGAACACGAGAGTGTATGTCTCAGGTATTTAAACAATTGGTTTTTACCGAAATACTTTATAGGCCAAGCGATTCACCGAATTCCCGAAGTCCGACTATCACATACCGGTATAACTATTACTATTATTTTTAATTAAACTGTTTCCCCCCTAAAATCGAATATTCATCGCTTAGTTAAACAAATTGTAGCATTAGGTCATATGCGATTGATCCTCAGTCTCTGTGGGTTCGATAATCTTTTAAAACTAGAACGACTAAACTGTATACTTGCAGTTAGTATCCCGATAGACTTATAAAGTCCCGATCATACTCAAGCTTTAATTTATTAATAAGATGGATCTCGAGCAAACAATGAAGGAACTCTAAGCACAAAATGCTCAGTTTCAACAGATGTTCTTAACTCTAGCCAAAGGACAAGAAGAGTTGAAGACCTTGCTGGTTGAAGAGAAAAAGAAGAAAAAGAAAATAACCGAAGTTCTAAACATGGGAAAAAGATTCCAAGGACAAGCAAGAAGGACCCTAGATTTTGCAACGTCATCTGGTGAGAAAGACAATCAAGATGGGAAAGGCAAGGAAGCAGTTGTCGAGCCAGATTCAGAAGAGGAAGAAGAAGATTATTCTGAAGAACAATACCCTCTAGCTGACGACAAGTATAAGCATCTAGAAGAACGGTTAAGTGCAATGGAAATCCAAAAAGTTCCTGGACTAGACTTTGAGGAGTTGGGGTTAGTATCTGGGATTGTCATTCCTCCAAAATTGAAAGCACCGGTGTTCTCCAAATATGGCGGAGTTTCATGTCCCAAAATGCATCTCCAGTCCAATGTAAGGGAAATCCAGCCTCATACCTCTGACAAGGATTTATGTGTACACTTCTTCCAAGACAGTCTGTCTGGAACTCAACTTGATTGGTTTTATCAGTTAGAAAGAGCCAATGTTCATAAATGGGAAGATCTTGTTGCTATCTTTTACAAACAATACCAATACAACGCTGATCTTGCGCCCACCCGTACTCAACTCCAGAGTATGGCCATGGTTTCAAGTGAGGGCTTCAAAGACTACACGCAAAAATGGAGGGACTTAGAAGGAAGAGTCCAGCCTCCCCTATCTGAAAGAGAGTTAGTTGATATGTTTTTGGGCACCTTGTCCGGACCTTTCTTCAATCACTTAATTAGGAGCTCCTTGGCGGGTTTTACCGAATTGATATTAACCGGAGAAAGAGTAGAAGCTGGGATAAAGAATGGGAAGATTCAAAAAGATGCATCCTCTGCTGTTGTAAGGAAACCATTCATTGGAAAGAAAGAAGTATTTGCTGTATATCCTAAGAGAAATCAAGATAGGGCTGAGCGCCATCCAATGGTGGAGGCTGTCATGATTCTAAACCTGCACCTGCTCAGCAAAGAAGCAACCAGCCAAGAACGGAAAGACCAATCAGATAATTCACTCGAATCAATATGACACTATCTCAAGTATCACCACATTTGTTAAGATCCAATCTAGTGACTTTGAAAGAAGCTCCAAAGAATCCTACACAACCTCTCCTCATTATCATCCTAATGCCCACTGTGCATACAATTTTGAGAGTCCTGGTCATGACACCAACAACTGTTGGGCTCTAAAAAACAAAGTACAAGACCTTCTTGAAGCCAAAGAGATTGAATTCAACGCGCCAAAAAAGCCCAATGTTATCACTTCCCCTATGCCCAAACAAGACCGTAATGTCAACGCCGTTGAGGAGGATATGTTTGTTACTTCAGTGGATGAACTTGTGACCCCACTCCTGATTATCAAAAAGAACTTGTTGAATGCCGGTGTTTTCCCAGGCTATGATGAAAGCTGTCATTTCTGTTTGTCCTCACCAACCAGCTGTCCTTTGTTAAAAGCAAGCGTTCAATGCGTAATGGATGACAAGGAGATTTTGTTCGAAAATCTTCTATTGCAACTGTTTCTTATAATGATGTTTCCATAGTGACCATTTCCGAAAATTCTTCCAAGGTCTCCACCAAAAGACCCGTTAGAATTACATCAGTTCCTAAAGTAGCTCCTTTGATAATTATAATGCCTGGACCAATCCCGTATTCGTCAAATAAAACTGTCCCATGGAATTATGGAGGTGATGTTTACTATCATGGTATCAAGCAAGATTGGCCAGCTATTGAAGATTCAAGTTCTAAGAAAGTTGGCTCCGATATCAGTAATATCGTAGGGACTAGCAAGATCACTCGAAGTGGAAGGGTGTTATCTCCAGAAGTTTCTCCTCCAAAAGCTATTTCATGACCCGTAATCATTCTTGTTATTGTTGCTCCTCCAAAGGCTATTCCCAGTCCTACAGTCATCTCTGCTAATACTCCTGTTGACAAAAATGTTACAATCCCTGTTATCACCCATACTAACATTCCTACCGCTGAGTCAACCAAGACTCTAGAAAAAGGTATTCTGGTTGAGCCTGTCCGGACGAAGGCACAATCAGTATCTATCCCTGAGACCTCCTGAAAAGAGATGGAGGAAATTCTAAAGATCATAAAAAGAAGCGACTACAATGTAGTCGAGCAATTGGGGAAAACTCCATCAAAAATTTCCATGCTGGCTTTATTGTTATATTTTGAGGCTCATGCAAAGGCCTTGGTAAAATTCCTTAAGACTGCCCATGTACCCCAAGAAACATCTTCCGATCAGTTCCAAGACTGCGTAGCCAGCTTGACTGCAGATAATGGTTTAGGATTTTCAAATGCTGATTTAACGCCAAGAGGGAGAAAGCATAATGAGGCATTACATGTCTCAGTTGAATGAAGGAGCACGACCTTGGCTCATGTTTTGGTTGACACCGGTTCATCTCTGAATGTGTTGCCTAAAAAGGCTCTTGATAGGCTGGAATGTGAAGGATTGACATTGAAACCGAGCAACATAGTAGTGAGGGTTTTCGACGGCTCAAAAAGGATGGTGCATGGGGAAGTGGACATCCCCATAAAGTTTAGAACCCAAACATTTGATTCAACTTTTTATGTAATGGATATCCTCCCTTCATATTCTTGCTTATTAGGCCGGTCGTGGATTCACAATGCTAGTGCAGTCACCTCTACGTTGCATTAAATGCTGAAATATCCAATTCAAGGGAAAATCATCACGGTTCATGGAGAAGAAGAGTATATGGTCAGCCATCTAAATTCCTTCAGATATGTGGAACTAGATGGTGAATTTATTGAAACTCCATTCCATCACTTTGAAGAAGTCCCGCAAGATGTGGCAGTAACCAAGGTTATTTCTCAAGTCCCAAAGATTACAAGGTCTCCGCTCAAGATGTCGTCTTTGAAGGATGCTAAGGCAGTGATAGAAGACGGTGGGTGCACTATTTTGGGCCAACTCCCAGATATCCCATACAAATCTGAAAAATTTGGCTTGGGTTTCACTTCAGGTGCCCAGAAAGCTATACGAAGTGCTCGTGCCGGAGGACCACCCTTGAAGATCAGCAACCGCGAAGTCAACACAGTAGAGGATGATGAAGACAACTATGACCTGGAGGATTGGATTTTCCCAATTGTTAGTGGAGGGCTCAGCAACTGGGAGGCTAGAAATTTCGTCCCGATCACATTTATCCAACAGTAATTTGTCTTTAAATTTTGTCGGATCTATAATATTAAAACAATTCAGACTCTTAAAACCTTGTGCCTTACCCGAGGCACAATGGTCCATTTGTAAGGGTTATTATCTTATTTCCATATGACATCAATGAATCATGGACGTTTTTGCATACAAAATTTATGCTCATTGTTTTTCTTTTTACATTTTTATCCTTTTCAAAGATAGCTATACTCTTACACACACTCACACTCACAATGCAGGTCTACATCTATTCGGGATCCCATGGGTAACGGTTCTTCTATGGCTTTCTGTGATTCTGAAAATCTAATCTACCAAGCCGAAGACGAAGGCGAGGAAGATTGTGAAGTACCAGGGGAACTCGTCAGGTTACTACAAAAAGAAGAGAGAACCATTCAGCCCCACGAGGAACCAGTGGACACAATCAACCTAGGTACCGAAGAAGACAAAAGAGAAGTCAAGGTGGGTGCCAATCTGGAACCCAGTGTCAAAGAGCGTCTGATTCAGTTGCTACATGATTATGTTGAGGTCTTTGCCTGGTCGTATGAAGACATGCCAGGACTCGATGCAGATATCGTGGTACATCGTCTACCAATAAAAGAAGATTGTCCACTGGTAAAACAAAAGGTCCGTCGCATGCGACCAGACATGTCAGAGAAGATCAAAGCAGAAGTCATGAAACAATTCAACGCCAGATTCTCGGCCATCACTCCCTATCCATAATGGCTTGCCAATGTCGTCCCCGTGCCCAAAAAGGACGGCAAAGTACGAATGTGCATGGACTACAGAGATTTGAGTAGGCCAAGCCCTAAGGATGATTTCCCACTTCCCCACATTGATGTTCTAGTTGACAATACGACACAACATAAAGTGTTTTCTTTTATGGACGATTTCTCAGGCTACAACCAAATCAAAATGGCGCCTGAGGACATGGAGAAAACAACCTTTATCACACAATGGGGCATATTCTACTACAAGGTTATGCCATTTGGACTGAAGAATGCTGGGGCAGCCTATCAGCGTGCCATGGTAGCTCTATTTCACAACATGATACATCATGAAATAGAGGTCTATATGGACGACATGATAGCTAGATCTCAAACAGAAGAAGAGCATCTCGATCATTTACAGAAACTGTTTGAGAGGTTAAAGAAATACAAGCTGAGGTTGAACTCAAATAAATGCACATTTGGGGTGAGGTCTGGTAAACTCCTAGGCTTTTCCGTCAGCAATAAAGGTATTGAAGTGGATCCCGACAAGGTGAAAGCAATACAAGAAATGCTTGCTCCTCGTACCGAGAAGGAAGTCAGAGGATTTTTGGGACGTTTAAACTACATTTCCAGATTCATTTCTCACCTGACAACTACTTGTGAACCAATCTATAAATTACTGAAGAAAGATCAAGTACTCAAATGGAATGATGAGTTTCAAACTGCCTTCGACAAGATCAAAGAATACTTACAAGAGCCTCTTGTTTTGATGCCACCAGTCGAGGGAAGACCATTGATCATGTATCTAACTGTTTTGGAAAATTCAATGGGGTGTGTGTTGGGGCAGCATGACGAGTCTGGCCAAAAAGAGCATGCTATTTATTACCTGAGCAAAAAGTTTACCGACTGTGAAACAAGATATTCACTGCTCGAGAAAACTTGTTACGCTCTGGCATGGGCTGCTCGCTGGCTAAGACAGTATATGCTGACCCATACTACCTTATTGATATCCAAAATGGACCCCATAAAATACATCTTCGAGAAGCCTGCCCTTTCTGGGAGAATAGCAAGATGGCAGATGATCCTGACAGAATATGACATATAGTATACTACCCAGAAGGCAATAAAGGGTAGTGTACTAGCTGATCACCTTTCTCACAAAGTTGTGGAAGACTACCAGTCCATGAAGTTTGAATTCCCAGATGAAGACATCATGATGGTAAATAACTGTGAAGAATTCATACCATATGACGGACCTGAACAAGGATCCCGATGGACCCTGGTTTTTGATGGGGCGTCCAACGCACTCGGCAATGGTATTGGTGTTGTACTCATATCTCCTGAAGGGTGTCATACTCCCTTTACTGTAAGACTCTGCTTAAATTGTACAAATAACATGGCAGAATACGAAGCGTGCATTTTTGGGCTCAAAGCTGCAATAGATTTGGGAATCAAATCCTTAAGTGTATTCGGAGATTCAACTTTGGTCATCAGCCAGATCAAAGGGGAATGGGACACCAAACACCTTAACCTTATCCCCTACAAAGGACATGTCCTGATATTGATCCCACATTTTGAGAAGATTACCTTTGAGCATTTCCCGCGAGAAAAAAATCAGCTAGCAGACGCACTAGCCACAATGTCCTCCATGTTTAAACTTAAATGGGATAACGAGGTTCCCCAGATCACCATTGAACGAATGGATGAAATAGCTCACTGCCACGTGATTAATACTGAAGAAATAGTGGACCAGCCTTGGTTTCACGAAGTCAAGAGGTATCTCGAGGCTCAAGAATATCCGGAAGGGGCTTCAGTCAATGATAAGAAGTTCTTAAGGAGATTCTCTGCTAAATTATTCCTTAGTAATGGAATTCTCTACAAACGCAACCATGACTCTGTTACTCCATTGCATAGACAAGGTTGAGGCAGAAAAGATCATGGCTGAGTTTCATGAGGTCACTTTTGGCACCCATTCCAGTGGGCATACGATGGTAAAGAAGATCCTACTGGAAGGCTATTACTGGTCTACCATGGAAGAAGATTGCTATCAACACTCTCGAACCTGCCACAAGTGTCAGATTTATGCTGACAAGGTGCACGTACCTCCGGTTCCTCTGAATGTCTTGACGGATCCTTGGCCCTTTGCTATGTGGGGGATCGATATGATTGGAGAAATTAAGCCATCAACTTCTAATGGGCACCGCTTCATCTTGGTGGCCATTAACTATTTTACAAAGTGGGTTGAGGCAGCCTCTTTCGCTTCCGTGACCAAGAATGTTGTATCCCGATTCATTAAACAAAATCTCATCTGCCGGTATAGTATCCCAGAAAGGATCATCACAGACAATGGTACAAATCTAAACAATACTATGATCACCGCCCTATGCAAGCAATTCAAGATCCAGCGTCACAATTCTTCCCCTTACCGGCCAAAGATGATTGGTGCTATCGAAGCCGCAAATAAGAATATCAAAAAGATCATACAGAAAATGACATTCACATACAAAGACTGGCATGAGATGCTACCATTTGCTCTCCACGATTATCATACCATAACACGCACATCAACCGAGGCAACACCCTACTCTCTGGTATATGGCATGGAGGCTGTCTTGCCTATTGAGGTCCAGATCCCCTCTCTGAGAATTATGATGGATACAGGGCTGAATGAACAAGATTGGATCCAGACTTGACTTGATCAACTGAACTTGATTGATGAGAAAAGGCTTACTGCTGTCTGCCATGGTCAAATGTATCAAAAACGGATGATCAAAGCTTTCAACAAAAAAGTCATACGCCAAGTGTATCAAGTTGGGGATTTGGTGACCAAGCGTATCATACTACCGCAAGGTGATCCCAGGGGAAAATGGAGTCCTACATATGAAGGACCATTTGTGATCAAAAGCATATTCTCTGGTGGGGCAATGATCTTGACCACCATGGATGGCGACGACCTGCCACACCCTGTGAATGCAGACATAGTCAAAAGATACTACGCATAAGAGACCCTCTAGTTTGACACACCTAGTAAAAACAAGGGTATCTCGGCGAACCAAAAAGGTTCAGGAAAAAATTAGGGATAAAACAAAAATAATCTGTACACCCGACAAGCTGATAACCCGAAAGGGCGGCCTGGGCAAAAAAGGGTATCCCGGTAGACTGAAAACCCGAAAGGGCGGTCTAGGAAAAAGTTAGGGATTTAAAGCGCATGACTATGTCCCGTTGGATCACCTTACGCACAACCTGCAAACTCGACAGTTCTGATTAATCCAATCAGCTTCGGACAAGGAAACAAATAGATAAGACGCTCAAAGACACGAAGGCTATAGCAGAATGGGAACTCCATGGGATTATTGCATATAGCTATCTTTTCTTTGTATCAAATTTTCATTTTTTTACAACGAAATTCTCTTACTAGAATGTTTGTCTCATTGTACAAAAATACTTACTCAAAGTCAATACAAAAATATCCCTTTAAAAGTGCAAAACTATCTGTTTTTCCTTACTCCTATGTTTTGTTTACAAAAACGTCCAATGATTTATTTTTGAACATATGCATTTGAACATAATTACGGTTTACAAATAAACAAAATAGAAAGTCAATCACTGATGGTTTTAAGAAATAAGGAAATCTCTAGGCTATTTCCATAAAGATTCCCTGCAATGTGCAGGTTAATCCCTAGCGGAACAAAGCTTCCAGTTATCAATCCCCAGTAGAAGTCATCCAATTTATCAGGATTTTACAAGCAGTACACGACGTTTCTCTTACAATAGAGTTTATCTCTCTAAGAGGAAATACATCAACACTTCAACTTCACAACATGAATACTTACACTCCATATCCTCAGCAGCAGTCGGGGATTTATTTTCCCCAATCCAACAACAGTGCAGCAGATTAGCTCACATACACATACATCACATCCATATATCATAACATCGATAACACGAATGCATATGTCACAATCTCATTGTACCATACATTTCATACATCATGACATTGCTTACAGCTAATGTTTTTACCCTTTTCAGGGTAAGATTAATCAATGGCTATCATTAATAAATTACAAAGGTCAGAGGTTGATACTTAAGACAAGCCAGGTAAATTATCTACACGACCAACTAAAGCAATCTAGTATGGGTTCTTTAGATTCAACTTTTGATACAATTCAGATACGCTCCAGACACGGATGCCATTCTGATACTCATTCAGATTCAGCTTTCAGATATAATTCAGATACGCTCTAGACACAGATGCCATTCTGAAACTCATTTAGATTCAGCTTCTCAGATACAGTTCAGATACGCTCCAGACACGGATGCCATTCTGATACTCATTCAGATTCAACTTTTGATATAGTTCAGATACGCTCCAGACACGAACGCCATTCTGATACTCATTCAGATTCAGTTCTTTATTAAACTGCAGATACGCTCCAGACACGGACGCCATTTTGATACTCATTCAAATTCAGATTTCAGATACAGTTTAGATATGTTCCAGACACAGATTCCATTCTGATACTCATTCAGATTTAGCTTCTCAGATACAGTTCGGATACGCTTCAGACACAGACGCCATTCAGTCACTCATTCAGATTCTCTTTCAGATATAGTCCAACAATCATTTTGGATGGCATCTGCAAGCCCATCTCCGACAACTTCTCATCTTCTCTCCAAATGGCATCTTTAAGCCCCTTCCCTATACCATCAACCATCACACCCTCGAGTGCAAATTTCTGGGCACTCTAGTGTCCAATCATCTTCCACCTTCGAGTCACGAATGAAAAAACTAGCCAATTTAACTCTTCAGGCTAAAGAATATTGAACAGAGGAATTTGTTGTACCCAAAAATTTTCCCTCTCACTTATCAAGAATTTATGCACAAGATCTCCTTGGGCTCAAGACTGCACTAGGGTTGATCAGCTCAAGACACCTCCTTAAGCACTGGTGACCACAATTAGGGTTTGAGATTGCACAAGGATATTTGAACTCCCAATGCCCCATATGACTTTGATGGATCATTATGGACTCCCAAGATTACTCATGTCAAGTTTCAAGCCTTGGATCACACTTTTGCTCAGTCAATTGAGCAATTGACCTAAAAATCAACTATATTGGGGAAAAAGTCAATTATGGCCAATTTACAGTCAAAATTCATATTTATCATTTGATCAAGTTTGGACCACAATTCTTTAAGAAATTTGATCAAATCTTCAAAAGGGCAAAATGGTCAAAATTAGGGTTTTGACTGGGAAAGGGCAATTTCTGATTTTTGACCTAGCAAATGATCAATTGGTTTAAGCATGATATCAAGAGTCCAATTGCATCATTTTAACCTAATGACATGGCTCAAAACATTGCAAGTCCAATGGATTGACAAATGAATTTTGCAGTCAAATGATCAAAAGTCAACTGTATATTGAAAAGTCAAACTTTGACTTTTTGGTCAAATTCAAATGCCAAAGATCACAATTCATCAAAATATGTCAAAATATGAAACTTATTCATCAAGAAATCCAAAATTCAAAATTTCATTTTGAAAAGTGAAAATTTCTAAACTTAGAAATTTTTCTAAGTGTTGGAAATTTCCTATTTTTTCACAACTTTGAGCAAAATTTTCACCACGATGCAAGATGATTCAAGAGAAACTTCCAACATTACAGTTGTAGATCTGCATGAAATATATAACTTTTATTTACACAACTCCTTCCAAAATGCTTGGATCTCAAGTTATAATTTTAAGAATACATGGTCATGAAACAAAACACTTAGTGAACTTTTTTCCCTAATTTGGTCAGGATTTTGACCTAACTTCATGACACTTTTTCATATAGTTCCAAGGGGAATCTTAAAAATAAATTCAAAGACGGGTTGTAGAGAACATTACAAGCTTTCTAAAATGTCAAAGAACTCCTTGAGATCATTCTTGAGTAGGGAGAATTGAAGAGATGAAGTTAGGGTTTCATCACTTGAATTACAAGGCATTTTGTGATGAACAAAATTTAAAGTCAAAGTTATGCTTCATAAACTCTACTTTGAAGGCCTCAAAATCGTTAGGCACTCCATAATTAATTGCTTGCACAACTGTTAGATGTCTCATTTCAAGCATTCAATGCAAGACCATGCTTTATATCCATTTTGGGAAGAAAGTGCACATTGCCATTTTGATAAAGTGACTTTTTGCACAAAACTTGTTCTTGAGCCTTGCACTTGTTCTCTTATGATCATACATGTCTCATAACACAAGAGAAATGGTTTAGACACTTACAATCACCCAACCCATGCTTGTTCTTCACATTGAAACTTGGTTTCCCACTTTTCTTGAAAATCAAGTAACATAGCAAATAGCTTATAACTTGTACTTCTGACTTTCCAATGCACTCAAACCTCTTTGCTTATACATACACAAACCATTTGACACAAATTACACGCATGCTTGAGCCCTAAAAAACACCAAGAGCTCAGAACTGTTTCACATACCTCCATTGTTGCCTAACCTGACCAAAAGTTTTAAACTCACATCTCCCTCGTGCGTTTTCAAGCCTTTTTGTTCCTAAAGTTTCTAAACATCATTTAGAACTCATCCCACACCCTGTTATAAGACTGTAACACCATTAACACCATCCTCCATTTTCAAAAACAGAGCTTTGCACTTGGACTTCGCCAGAACTCCTCAGGTACTTTCAGCTCAAGCTAAGCATCCCATTAGCTTCCTGGGAACTTGAGGAAGCTAACCCAATCATTGGAACTCACTGAAAGCTTCTCAAACTCCAAACCTGATACCCTCTTGCAAGGTAAGTTTTATAACTTTGGAACTTTTCATACAGGCATGATAAATGATTTATTTGTGAATGAAACATGTAGATATCATTGCCCTAAAGCTAACCATGTCCATAGTTTCAATTAAGTTTGCTTGAGCTTAGAGAATTTTAAGATTGAAGTTTCTGAGATTTTTAGGGTTCATTTTAGGGCCAATGAAATTCATGTTTGTATTTGAGCTATAGTTTTAATGCTTTACATTTCTGAAACCGTGAAGAAATTTGCTATAAGTTTCATGTTTACAGTTTTCATTTTTGTTGAGATTTGAACAAGTTACAGAGGTTCTGGCTGGGCGTGAGGTTGAAGATGAAGTTGGCCTTAGGAACGTGTTTGTCATATATATTTATGGTTTGATTTATATAAACGGATGTATAGCCACCCCAGTGGTAGAAGCGCACGCCTGTAACCAGAGGGACCTGGGTTCGAGCCCCAGTGGCACCCTTTTGATTTTTTTTTCCATTTTTCCATACAATCTGACTTTTTTTGGTATGCGCTGGGCCTCCTTGGGATTTGTTGTTATTGTTTCTACTTTCTAACCCCCTGTTTCACTTACACAACCCCTGGCCCATTTTTATTTATTTTTTTATTTTAATTTATTTCTTAAATATATTTTCTAACATTAAAAAAAATCATAAAAAATATAAAAGTAGTAGATTTATATTTTGACATAGTTTATTTATTTTTTTTCGCAAAAGTTATTTTATTTAATCAATAATTTATTTATTTTACTAATTATCTTTGTAAATTTAATTAAAAAATAGGTTTTAGTTATTTTATTTTACACCATTTGAATATATTATTTTAAAATATAAAAAGACAAAAAATATTTTATAATACTATAAATTATTTTTAAGACAAAAATACCAAAAATATTCCTTTTATAAACTTAATTTCTTTTAACCAATTAAACACTAGGGTTTTTATTTAGATTCTTTTTTCTGGTAAATTTAAATTTCACTTTTAATTAATTATTTTCCCTTTAGTTAATTAGGTTAAACTCAAGTCCCCTTTTCTCTAAAAAATCCAAACAAAAATATCTATTTTCTTCACACTTACATTCTTGTATATTTATTCATTTTGTACATTATATTCATTTAATTTCTTGTACATTTATAACAATATGGTTGTAATAGACTAATTAGGTTTATTTTCTTGCAATCCCCATTTATAATTTGTACTCCCCCCACAAGTATTGTAATAGCATAGTAACTTTAAATTCTGCAATTTACCGCTTTTATATACAATTGCTAGTAATTAGGGTTTGTATGGAAAGACTAAAACCAATCAAATAGAAAACCCTAATCAAAGATGAAATCAAGTATGAGAAAACAATACACTTGTACACAAGCACCCCTAGGGTAAAATCCACTTGGTTGCCTTACAAAATGGCCATGTTACGCATGTGAGATATCTTAGCAAAAACAAGCAAAATATAAGATCATAGTCCCTCGATGACGCTATATATGTTGCCTTTCAAATGATCTAGTCCCTAAAAGAGAATGCTAAGATACCTTGCAACATTGATAATCGTGGTTATACGATGACCCACGCCCGTCCCGTTTACATCCATAGATAGGGTTACTTACCAAATCAATGGTAAGATAACAATGTCAAAGGAAAAGGAAAATGAACATGAAAGACTTTTGAGTATGTAGAATGCTCCTAATTACTTGCTCCATTTCAAAACAAAATATCCTTGCTATTTTCAAAACAAACACATACACTTTCAAAACATCTTAGAAATTTGAAAACATTTTCAAAAGATCAAACACTTTGTATACATTCTTACGAACGAGAATCATTATAAAGTTTGCCTAAACAATGGCCTCTTTAAAAAATACTTTCAAAAACCACACAGAGCACAAGTTCAAACAAAATCAAGTGATCTAGCAAGTAACTAAGAGCCCATGGAAAGCCATGGATAAAAAGGGTGCTAATACCTTCCCTTTTCATAATTTACCCCCCGAAGTCAAGAAATAATCTCAAAGGTCTTTCCTATGCTTTTTCACCTTTCCTTTTGGATAAAATAAAAGTCGGTGGCGACTCTTGCTAACAGCAATATTTGCGATCAAATGCAAAACAATCAAGTCAGTTCTCCCACCGTATCACAGATACAAAGGCTATGCTTTTTTTTATCTTCTCAGATCTTTCATTTATGCCCAATTCAAATGTTAGAAGGGATCCAACAAGTTCATCCACTTTCATTTTGTCAATGTCTTGGGCTTCTTCTATAGCAGTCACCTTCATATCAAATCTCTTGGGAAGAGACTTGAGCATATTTCTCACAAATTTGTCTTCAGGTATTTTCTCTCCTAAAGCACTGGAGGCAATAGCAATTTTAAGGATGTTCATATGGAAGTCATTTATACTTTCATCATATTTCATCCTTAAATTCTCAAATTTCGTGGTGAGCAGTTGTAGTCTTTACATCTTAACTTTGGATGTTCCTTCATGAGTAGATTGAAGAATTCCCCATGCATCCTTAGAAACTTCACAAGTATTTACCAATCTGAACATATTCTTGTCAATTCCATTGAATATAGCATTCAAGACTTTAGAATTTCCAAGATAAATTTCATCTTCTTCCTTAGACCAATCTTCGCCTGATTTTAATTCAGAAGTAGGTTCTCCATTTTCTCCCAATTTGACAAGGTGTTTCCATCCTCTTAAAACAACTTTTTTAGCTCTGTTGTCTAAGGAATTTAGAAAGGCAACCATACATGGTTTCCAGTAGTCATAATTACTTCCATCAAGAATGGGTGGTCTATTCACAAATCCTCCTTCCTTATCCATAGTACCAGAAAGTATCTTCCCTGGATCTCACCCAGATAAAGAGCAGGATGCCTGCTCTGATACCAATTGAAATTCTGGTATCATATATGTGATGTCGAAAGAGATGTCACGACACAAATATCTGTATGCAAGTAAGGTGCAGTAAAATCAAAAGTAGTAAAAACACAAGAGACTGTTCACCCAATTCACTGTACAACAACACCTACTCTGGGGGCTACCAAGTCAAGGACAAGTTCACTAAATAATATTAATTCGTAGACCCTCAGTAAACAACCAGTTTACGATATAATCACTTAATTACTACCCAAGCTAAACTTGTACCTAAGACTCACCTAGGTATGAGGCCATCCTCAAATCCCTTTAATCACTTACAAAATTAATAAGTTTGAAACACTTCAATCATTTAATGCTTAAAAGCTTATGAATGATACACAATTAACAACCCAAATAACAACTCAAGTATTTAAACTAATACTTAGAGTGTATTACAAATAAAAAGCCTAAACTTCTAATTAGAAAGAAAGTATTCTTATTCAAAAATTGCTTGTCTTTGAATAAGGAAGCGAGTCCTTATATATGCGAAGCTTTGGGCTTGGGCTTAAAAACAAATATTTAAATATTTTTAATATTTCCATAAAAACAGGCTAAGATATAATTATGCAATTTGAAAAATATTCTTCCATATTTTTCGCAACCTGTAGTTCACAAATCCTGAATAATAGAGTGCTGGAAATCAGGAAACAAAAGACTTAGCTGATTTTGGGCTGAGATCAGTTCAGTAGACAGATCTCAAGACATCTGCTTTAACATTATTCAAAATAGTTTTGCTCCAAATGTTAAGACATTTAGCAAAACATTAACAAGTCATTGTTTTACCAAAATTGCTGCTAATAAACACTTACAACAACTATCTCAATGACCAACAAAAACAAGTTCCAGATTAATTCCTGAAACCAGACGGGGAAACTGTCTGTGAACAACTGATTGTAGATCAATTCCCGAAACAAGACGGGGCGACTATCTACAAGACCAGGTTAGAGAATAATTCCTGAAACCAGACAAGGCAACTATCTCAACGACCAACAAAAGCAAGTTCCAGATTAATTCCTGAAACCAGACAGGGCAACTATATGTGAACAACTGATTATGGATTAATTCCCGAAACAAGACGGGGCGACTATCTACAAGACCAGGTTAGAGAGTAATTCCTAAAATCAGACATGGAAACTATCTTAACGACCAATAAAAGCAAGTTCCAGATTAATTCCTGAAACAAGACATGACAACTATCTGTGAACAACTGATTGTGGATCAATTCCCAAAACAAGACGGGGCAACTATCTACAAGACCGGGTTAGAGATTAATTCTTGAAACCAGACAGGGCAACTCTCTCAACAACCAACAAAAGCATGTTCCATATTAATTCCTGAAACTAGACAGGACAACTATCTATGAACAACTGATTATGGATCAATTCTCGAAACAAGACAGGAAACTACCTACACGACCAGATGAAACAACTCTACCCAGCTCCTTCTATTATATTTCTTGATGCAGCTTTACACGGGCTCATCCTGAAACAATCTTACATGGATTCCTTCTTGCAATTTTCAGATGCAACTTCACACGGGCTCATCCTGAACCAGCCCTGCACAAGCTCATTCTCATATATCTCCAGATAGTAGTTTACAACACTGCAAAGCCTGGACCTGACCAGATGACAGTATACCTCAAGTTCAAGTTAAAGCCTGGAACCGACCAGATAACAGCTTAATTTCTGAAGCCTGGACCCGACCAGATAACAATTAATTTCATTTTCCCCAGTAAGTCGTTGTGAAGCCTGAAATACGACCAGATGACAACCAACTTTATTACCCTTAGCAAGTTACGATGAAGTCTGGATTTCAACCAAAAAACAACTAACTTTCATCTCTCTAGTCCAGGGATAACTCATCAGTAGAGCCATAGACAACTAAAGATCCTATACTCTATTCGCCATAGAGTTTTACTCAAGCAAAAGAACAAAAATTAACATTCCCCAGTGGAGTCCTCCTCAGACATCAGGAACAGGAATCCCCATAAAGAGACCTCTTATGAAGTCAACATCTACTTTGGATGGCATCTTTAAGCCCATCTTCGACAACTCTCAGTCTTCTTCTCCAAATGGAAACTGTAAGCCCATTCCTAATATCATCAACCAACGATGTTACTTCATGTGAGTGCAAATTTCTGGGCACTCTAGTGTTCAATCATCTTCCACCTTCAGATCACGAAAGCCAGACAAGCCAATCTAAATCTTCATGTTTAAGAAGATTGAACAGGGGAAGCTGTTGCACCCCAAAATTTTCCATCCCTTTTTATTCAAGGCATGCTCATTAAGGTCCTAAATTGCTCAAGGTTTACCAAGAATTGATCAGACAAATTCTCCTCCTAAGCAATGGCCTTTCAACTAGTTTCACTTTTCACCAACATGTGTGAGCTCCAAAGGTCTCAAATGTTTTACATGGTCCTAATATGTCTTCAAGTTTGTCCATGCCAAGTTTCATGCCCTACAACTTCTCTTTTATCCTCAAGCTCAAGAAATGCATCATTTGGAAGGTACAAGCTCATACATCACAGGAGGTTATTGCACCCTATACGCCTCAGCATAATGGCATGGATGAAAGAAAGAAAAGAAGTGTACTTAACTTTATGAGATGTAAGTTGAAATCTAAAAATATGCCTAAAAGGTTTTTGGTCGAAGAAGCTTCGACAGCAGTATGCATTCTAATTAGATGCCCGACGAAGTAATGTTAGCTTGGAATTTCGATTATACAAGTTTTGAATAATTGACACTATGATCGAAGAAAGAATAGTTCGAAAGAAAGTGTGAGGAGGCTTTTATGAAGTCTTCGATTGATGAAGATCTAGTAAAGAACTTCGAAGGGTTCGTTATCAAATTATTGAAATATAAGTTATTCGAAGCATTACAAGGAAAGACATTTCGATTGCATTGGCGCTTCGAAAAGAAAAAGATTTTGAATTCACAAGCTTTTATCTTATCCAAAGAAACACGTGGATGTCTAATGGTTCGAAGGACATGCAACCTTCAAACATGGCGTGATTTCATAGAAGGACCGTTAGGGTCGAATCAGCCAAATATAAGTCATCTTAGAGTTTTTTGGATCAATATGTTTTAGGCATGTACCTGAACAGGCAAGGAAGAAGTTGGATGATCGAATTGAAGTCTTGGTGTGCATAGGTTATCATTTGATTGGCGCATACAAGCTGTATTCACCAATCAAAGATAAACTAGTGATCAGTAAAGATGTTCTTTAGACGAAATAAAAGGGTGAGATTGGAGTCGAAGTTCAGTTTGACAAGAAGATGAATAGAACAAAGCTTCGACACTGTCACAACTGTCACAACTGTGTTCGAAGCAGATCAAAAAGAATAGAACAAAGCTTCAACAAGTCAAGGAAGAGGTCATACTTTGATTAGTCGAATTGAAGGAAAGAAGATCAAAAAGAACATAATGAAGTTATGACAAGTCAAGATGAAGAGGTGATACTTCGATTGGTTGAACTGAAGTAAAGGAGATCTATTGTACCCCAAAATTTTCCCTCTCATTTCCCAAGACATTTCCTCATAAGGATTTACTAAAGTTCAAGATTGCACAAGTATAATTGTATTTTTAACACCCCACATAATTTCCATGGATCATATTGGATTTTCAAGCATCAAGTCAAAGAGGAAACTGTTGAAAGAGAAAAGCAGATAAATTTTATTTTTTTGACAAAATTGAAGAAAAGCAAGCTTGTTTCGATTCATACTAGCTTCAACTGGGCATTACTCCCTTTATTCTAGCTTCGACTGGGCATTTTTTCCCTTTGAAACAATTGGCTTCAATTCAAAGCAGTGGTCTCGTACATGCAGGCTTCGATTGAACAATTTCTATCTTCATGCAGGCTTCGATTCAAAGCAGTGGCCTCCTGCATGCAAGCTTCGATTGAAAAAATTCTATCTTCATGCAAGCTTCGTTTGGGCATTTGGGCCTCCTGCATGCAAGCTTCGATTGAACAATTTCTATCTTCATGCAACATTCATTTGGGCACGTGGCCTCCTTTGATGCAAGTTGGGTTTACATCCTTCGTTTGGGGCATGTGGCCTCCTTTGATTCAAGCTTAGTTTATATCCTTCGTTTGGGAATTTGGCTTCCTTTGATGCAAGCTTGGTTTATATCCTTTGTTTGGGCATTTGGCTTCCTTCGATGCAAGTTGGATTTACATCCTTCGTTTGGGTATGTGGCCTCCTTTGATGCAAGTTGGGTTTAAATCCTTCGTTTGGGGCATTTGGCCTCCTTTTATGCAAGCTTGGTTTACATCCTTCGTTTGGGCATGTGGCCTCCTTCAATCAAGTTTAATCCATAAGCTTTGTTTGGGCTTTTTGCTCCCTTCAAAGCAACATGCTTTGATCCATTTCAAAAAAAAAACCTTTGACAAACAAGTTGAAGACAAAAATTTTAAAGAACACTGATCAAATCCACATGCCATGCTACATGATCTTACTTTGCAGGCCTCAATGCTTGTGTTTCACTCCATAATTAATTGTTTACACCATGAATTAAGCTATTATCCATGTAATTAAGCCTTTGTATAAAATATTTTTCCATGAAGTAAATTAGTTAGTACAAAATTTGTCTTAAGCCCATACCTTACTTAATTCTGATTATACTCCTCCATAAATCATGGAAATCAATCACTTTTAACCAATAAATTTGGTACTTCATCTTGGGATCATGGAAAATCTGACATAACTTAATATTCACGTTTCAACCAAACCATATTTTGTTCAAACTCCCAAATCTTTTCTCTATAAATAGAGAAACCATTAACAAATAAAGGGTCCAAAGATTTTGGCTGTATGGGAAAAATCGTCAAACTCTAAAACTCTCAAACTCTCAAAATATCAAACACTCTCAAACATTCAAACTCTAAAACTCTCACAAAAAGAATCTCAGATCTCTTCATCCATTAGTGAACCCTTTGATTCACTCCCTAACAACAATATAACAGTCTTTCGATTCACTCCCTAGACTGTCATATAACAGCCCTTCGATTCACTCATCACTACCACGTACCAACCTTCGATTCAGTGACTTTCCAAACAAAGTAGCAACTGAACTAGTTCAAGGAAGGTCCCTACAGGTTTGATCCATCAACGAATCAATCCCTGAAGTCATATACCGCTCTATCAATTGGCACTTCAAAGGGTAAGTTTCCTTAAATCTTGAAACTTTTCATTCCAACATCATTTTTATATACATTATAAAGAAAAAATGTAGATATCACATCTAGGAAGTCGACCATGTTTTTAGCTTCGATTATCACTGCCTGTATGTTGATAATCTCAACTCGGTATAGTTAGCCTTTGAGTTAGGTGCCAAACAGTTTGTACTAACACCTGGCCTGTAGCTTTTGAAATTTACATTGTTAGATTCATTTTCAAACTTTAGGCAGGTTTTCTGTATCTTTCGATTGGCCGAGGATTGAAGCCTTTTGAATCTCAACATGGAAGCCTTGCACTCCTGCACTCGAAGGAAGAAGCTGGGCATTTCAAAACTTCAGAAACAAGTTCATCTTGTACCTAATCGAAGTCATCTTGTGAACAGATGAAACGGACCACCCCAGTGGTACAAACAGCGCGTGCGAAAGGCATTTTTACCAAAGATAAGGCTTTTTTACTAATCAATGGTAAGATAACAATATCAAAGGAAGGAAGAAATAAACAAAAATACTTTCGAGTAGGTTGGACGCTCGTAGTGGCTTGCTTGCAAAATAAAAACCATTTCCACATTCACACTTTCAAAACACTTTCAAAAACAAACATCTCTTTGAACTATTTTCAAAAAGTCCAACACTTTGTATGCATTGTTATAAAGACGAGAATCATTACCAAGTTTGCCTCAACGAAGGAGATTTTCAAAACTAATTTCAAAACCCACAAAAAAGCACATTTTCAAACAAAGCAAAAATGATCTAGCAAGCAAATAAGAGCCCATAGATAACTATGGATAAAAAGGGTGTTAATACCTTCCCTTTTTATAATCTACACCCGGAACTCAAGAAATAATCTCAAAGGTCTTTCCTGTTTTTTTCACCCTTTCCTTTATTGGATAAAAGAAAAGTCGGTGGCGACTCTTGCTATCCGCAACAATTGCGATCAAACGCAAAACACCCAAGTCAGTTCCCGCACCGTATTACAAAACTGGAGACTCTGCTGGGGAGATAAGTGAGGTCACCTTAGAATTAGATCATATTTACTTTCTTTCATTGTTTGATTTGTTTACTTCACATTCATGGGTCTTTGTTTGGGCTTGTTTTGATCCTCTAACCGGAACGGGGAACACCATTAGGTAAGTAGTAATAAATTGTGGAAACTGTGTAGAGTATACCGACATGGTTGAAGCGATAACTACGTTAGTGTGACTAATTTATTGGTACCGGTAGCCCTTGAGTTTAGTCAAGGAGAATACAGGGCCATTGTGTGGTGTCATGAAGTACTAACTGACCTTATAACCTTTAATTGAACAACTTGGCCATTAGGAAGTAGTGAGATAGCCGGCTTTGGTGCAGTCCGAAGTTGGTTGATACTCGATACTACGCTCATTGAGATCTGACTTTTGGGATATTTCGGTCGCCAATAAAGAGGCTTATGCTGAAACAATGCCCAATGAAGAAAGATCAATGATATTTAGATCCCCTAGAACCCGATTACTTTCTAAGACAGGTTGAATCAACTAAAATTCAAAAGGGTACTTACCTCTGAACCCCATGCAAGCCTAAACCTAAGGACTTGTTTGCTTTTCTTGTGTATATACTTGTACATAAACATTATAACATCATACCATGGCATTTTGCACTAACCATTTCAAGGACTTAGAGATTTACTTTTGTTCTATTTTGTAGAACATGACTTCCACTCGCATAAATACTATCCAAGTAAACCTCGTAAGAGTGCCTCCTCAACTCAAAGAATTAGCATCAAGGGTTCCTGAGAATTCTCCGTTCACCGAAAGACATGGTCGATTTCTGAATCTGGTTACCTCAAGCTATGATGAAGACATGATGAAGGTTCTCTTCTAATTCTTTGATCCTTTGCACCATTGCTTTACCTTTCATGATTACAAACTTGTGCCCACATTGGAAGACACCCAAGACTTGAGGATATTGCTCGAGCTTTGCATTTGCAACGATCTAACGTTGTGGCCAATTGGGAAACGAGAAGTGGCGTCAAAGGGTTTTTAGCCAAGTTTTTGTTTGAGAGGGCTCAATTCTTTTGGGATGCTTTGAATTTAAAAGCCTTTGAAGAAGTGTTGGCTCTTCTCATCTATGGGATGATTCTGTTTCCCAATCTGGACCAACTTATAGACGTGAACACAGTCAAAAATTTCTATCTCACAATCCGATGCCCACTTTACTTAGGGATATCTTACATTCTCTTCACTCTCGCACCATGAAGAGAAGAGGACTTCTTATGTGTTTCACTCCTCTTTTGGCTAGGTGGTTTATGTCGCACCTACCCCGATCTATTGTGAAGAACGAGCAAGGTTTAAGATGGTCTAGTAGCTTTATGTCACTTACACATTATGATATCTATTGGTGTGCTCGATCTATGGAGAACATTATAATTATTGACCATTTTAGGGAATTCCCTAATGTCCCTCTACTTGGTATTAGGGGAGGTATCACTTACAATCCTTGTTTGGCTCTGAGACAGTTTGGATATGCTAGGAGGGATTTCCCTCATGACGCACTTGTCCAAGGAATTGCATTTGACTTGAGATCAATGTCCATGGTTATCGTCAGAGATTCATACGAGCTTAGGGCATGGTTAACAAGGTTGATAGCAAGACGTTGGGGCATAAGAACTCCATTCCTTGGGATCCTTATCTTAAGTGGGTGCAATCTCGTGCCTAAATTCTCATGATGCCTTATGAATCCATGTTACCTATTATCATGGAGCCTGTCACCGAAGGAGATGTTCCATATACTGTCCTTTATCCTGATATGCCAACTTCTCTTGAGGATTTGCAAAGAGCTTGGATTCCGCTAAAGAGGGAGCGAGACACCTTTGAAGCCTATTTTTATGCAAGTGAGAAGAGGATATTAGAGCTCACGAGACAACTTCACGAGGAGAGGAGCTTGGATGCCTATATTTATCCAAAGAGATAGAATCCACAGAAGACTTGAGCCATTTTTATTGTATTTTTGTTCATTTTGTTTCTTTTGTTTCAATGTAAGCCCAAGAGGCGTGTTGTAATCAATTTGAACTCATTAATGAAATGTTTGTTCCTTTTTTATAAACAAATTTAAATATTCTAAGTCCTTGAAATCATGTGCATACGCATTTCCATGCATCATAACATAAGCAGGTTTTCTACAACATGTTTCCTTATCTTTCTACTGTTTATTTCAGTAAGATGAATATCGAACAAACAGTGAAATATTTGCAAGAGCAGAATTCACAATTCCAAGCAACCTTGCTGGCCCTAGCCAAGGGACAACAAGAGATGATGCCACTGCTAACAACAAAAAAGAAGACTAAAAAGAAATCCTTCATCAACACAGATAGGAGATTCAAAGGGCCTGTTTGTCAGGTGTAGATAGTCGAGGATTCGCCTAAGGAGGACAAAAATCAAGATAAAGAGGCTAGGAGCACCCATGTTACGGTTTCAAATGATCAAGCTTCCGAAGATGAAAACTACTTTGATGAGAAATACCCTTCGACCGAGGATAAATACAAACAATTAGAGGATAGGCTAAAAGCTGTTGAAATTCAAGTCGTGCCTGGTTTAGATTTTAGTGAGTTGGGCTTAGTACCTGGGGTCGGCATTCCCCATAAGTTCAAAATACCGGTCTTCGCTAAGTATGACGGGGTTTCCTGCCTAAAGCTTCATCTATGGTCTTACATGCGCAAGATGCAGCCGCACACTACCAACAAAAAGCTTTGGATCCATTTCTTCCAAGAGAGTCTTGCTCGGACTCAACTAGATTGGTTCTATCAATTAGAAGGTTCTTGCATCCATGAATGGGAAGATCTAGCCACTTCTTTTTATCATCAGTATCAATACAATGTCGATTTGGCACCAACAAGAGTCCAACTTCAAGGTATGACGACGGGTGCTAACGAAGGGTTTAAGGAATACGCATAAAAATGGAGGGATCTTGCTGGTAGGATCCAACCACCACTAACTGACAAAGAATTAATTGACATGGTCATGGGTACATTGACCGACCCATTTTTCAACCTATTGATTGGGAGTTCTTCGTCTGGTTTCACCGAGTTGATACTAACTGGTGAAAGGGTAGAAACCAGCATTAAGAGCGGAAAAATCCCAATGACATTTGCTTCCACATCCAATGCTGTAAAGAAGCCTTTCACTAGGAAGAAAGATGAAAATGTTGTGTATGGGGCAAGGATCCTGGCCAAGAAGAGTCACCGACCCTCTGTTAATGATGTGTTAATCTCCAACCCTCCGCTTGCTCCAAGATAATCATTCAACAATCAACAATCCGAAGTTCCTCGAAGACAGTTCCCAAGGATTAGCATGTCACTGTCCCAAGCCTTACAACACCTGTTGAAGGCCAACTTAGTGACACTGCGCAATCCACCCTCCAATCCAGACATTCTATCACCTAAATACAATCCGAATGCCAAGTGCGCGTATCATTCCAACAGTCCTGGGCATGAAACTGATCAGTGTTGGGCTCTGAAGAATAAGATTCAAGATCTGATAGATAAAAAAATGATGGAGTTTGATCCACCTGCTACTCCAAATGTGATAATCGCACCGATGCCGAACCATGGCAAAGGTGTTAACACAATTGATGATACTACTTTTGTCTCCTCCATTGAAGATTTAACAACTCCATTAAGTATTGTGAAAGTTAACTTGCTGAGAGCCGGGGTGTTCACTGGATGTTCTAAAAATTGTGTCTGCTGTGATTAACAAGTAAATGGGTGCAAGCAGTTAAAAGAAGGTGTGCAACGCCTGATAAACAGCCGCGAGATTCTGTTTGAGAAAATTCATACCATCAAAAGTTTAACCAACAAAACTGAAGACCTTTCCATAATTACAATTTCCAATAAGCCTTTTAGGATCCCCTCAAAGGGTCCTATTAGGATTTAAAATGAACCAACCATCGCTCCTTTAATAATCACTGCCGCCTGGCCTATCCCCTACTCTTCTGACAAAGCAGTTCCATGGAACTATGGTGCCGAGGTTTTTTATCATGGGATATAACAAGATTCTTAGATCAACAAAGATGAAGCTGATGTCACCAATATTGCCGGTTCTAGTAAAGTTACAAGAATAGGGAGGATCTTTTCCCCTGATATTTCACCACCCATTACTACAATAACTCCCGTCCGTATAACCAATGATAAATCTAGTACCAACACTAGAGGAAAAGAGAAAGAAAGTGAGCCTGCTGGGATAGAGGCACCTACCAAAGATGTTAATGCTGAGGATCCATCCACTCATGAGATGGAGGAAATTCTAAAAATCATAAAGAAGAGAGACTTCAAAATAGTGGAGCAGCTGGGGAAAACCCCCTCTAAAATTTCCTTGCTGTCATTATTACTCTGTTCAGACGTTCATGCCCAAGCTCTGAACAAGTTCTTGAAGAAGGCCCACGTGCCCCAAGAAACCACTGCCGACCAGTTCGAGAATTGTGTAACAAGTTTAACGACTGACAATGGATTAGGGTTCTCCGACGCTGATTTGACTCCTATGGGAAGAAACCACAACAAAGCCTTACATATCTCTATTGAATGCAAAGGAACCACCCTAGCTCATGTCTTAGTTGATATTAGCTCATCATTAAATGTGCTACCCAAAGGTGCTTTGGACCGACTAGATTGTGAAGGACTGGTCTTAAAGCCAAGCGATATTGTCGTGAGGGCTTTCGATGGGTCTAAGAGAATGGTTCATGGAGAGGTGGATCTCCCAATTAAAGTCGTATCACAGATCTTCAATTCTACCTTTTACATAATGGACATACGTCCCGTCTATTCTTGTTTACTTTGGCGCCCTTGGATCCATGGGGCAGGAGCAGTAACATGACCCTTCATCAAAAAGTAAAGTATCCAGTAAAAGGGAAAATCGTTATTGTTAGCGGCGAAGAAGAATTTATGGTAAGCCATCTTAATCCCTTCAAGTATATGGAAATGGATGGAGAATTCATAGAGACTCTGTGCCAGTTCTTCGAAATTGTTCCTCCTATGGTTGTCGCCACGAAAATAACCTCCAACATATCAAAAACTGATGAAGTTGTACCAAGAATGGTTTCACTCAAGGATGCCCGTGCCATGGTCGAAGATGGAAATTGTACTATCTGGGGCCAACTTCCAGACATTCCGTTTAAAGCAGACAAATTTAGATTGGGTTTCACCACTAAAGTTCAAAAAGAAGTCAGGCGCGCTCGCGTGGGAAAGATACCTCTCTGCATCAGAAATCATGAAGTGAATGTTGTAGAAGATTCTAACGATGAATGCACTTTCAAAGAATGGATCTACCCTACGGTAGAAGGAAAGCTCAACAACTCGCAGGAAAAGGATTTCACTCCCATCTCCTTCATCGAGGAGTAATTGTTGTTTACTGTTTTATGTCAACTCAAGAATTTCTGTCTGTAATCTTAATTTCCAAAACAATGAATTTTAAGCCATGTGCCTTGCCCGGGGCATTATGGTCCATTTGTTAAGGGTTTTGTTCATGTCCATTTATCATATGATCATTTAATATAAACCATTGGACCTTTTGGCATTAAAATTTTTGTGTTCATTGTCTTTCTTTTCCTTTATTACATTTTTTATCTCAATAGCCATGTATCTTACACACACACACACACACACACACATACACACACACACACACTTGCAGATCTTCATCCACTCCGGATCTCATTGCCAACGACTCTACTATTGCCAGTTATGACTTCGAACATCCAATTTACTAAGCCGAAGATGAAGGCGAGGAAGATTGCGAAATACCAAGGGAACTAGCGAGGCTTCTGACGCAAGAAGAAAAAGCTATTCAACCCTATGAAGAGCCAATTGAAGTTATCAACTTAGGTACTGAGGCAGATAAAAGAGAGGTCAAGATCGGTGCCAACCTAAAAGATGGTATCAAGAGTAGATTAGTTCAGATGTTACATGACTATGCTGAGGTGTTTTCTTGGTCGTATAAAGATATGCCCGGGTTGGATACCGATAGTGTGGTTCATCGTCTGCCAACGAAGGAATATTGTCCTCCTGTTAAGAAAAAGGTTCGTCGAATGCGGCCTGACATGTCTGAAAAGATAAAAGCCGAGGTAATGAAAAAGTTTGAGGCAGGTTTTCTGGCTGTCACATCCTATCCTCAATGGGTTGTAAACATGGTCCCTGTGCCAAAGAAAGATGGAAAGGTTTGTATGTGTGTGGATTATAGAGATCTGAATAGGGCAAGCCCCAAGGATAATTTCCCCTACCACATATCTACGTCTTGGTTGACAACACTGCTCAGCACAAAGTCTTCTCCTTCATGGATGGATTTTCTGGATACAACCAAATCAAGATGGCTCTCGAAGACATGGAAAAGACCACCTTTGTTTCACAATGGGGCACCTTTTGCTACAAAGTTATGACATTCAGACTAAAGAATGTAGGGGCAACATATCAAAGAGCTATGGTAGCTTTATTTCATGATATGATTCATCATGAAATAGAAGTCTATGTGGATGATATGATTGCGAGATTGCAAACTGAAGAAGAGCATCTCGATCACCTACACAAGCTATTTGAAAGACTAAAGAAGTACAAGTTGAGGTTGAACCCTAATAAGTTCACATTCAGAGTAAGGTCTGGAAAGCTTCTAGGTTTTGTTGTTAGTGGTAAAGGCATCGAAGTTGATCCTGCAAATGTAAAAGCCATTCAAGAAATGCCAGTCCCCCATTCTGAAATGGAGGTCAGAGGATTCTTGGGCCGTCTTAACTACATTGCTCGCTTCATCTCTCACTTAACTGCTACTTGTGAGCCAATCTTCAAACTCTTGAAGAAAGACCAAGTAGTCAAATGGAACGATGACTGTCAAGCTGCCTTCGACAAGATCAAGGAATATTTGCAAGAGCCTCCTATCTTTATGCCTCCAGTTGAAGGAAGACCTTTGATCATGTACTTGACCATGCTAGATAATACTATGGGGTGTGTTTTGGGCCAACATGACGAGTCTGGCCGAAAAGAGCATGCAATATACTACCTGAGCAAAAAGTTCACTGACTGTGAAACCAGATATTCACTGCTCGAGAAAACTTGTTATGCTCTCGCATGGGCTGCTCACTGATTAAGACAGTATATGTTGACTCACAGCACTCTATTGATTTCTAAGATGGACCCTATCAAGTACATCTTCGAGAATCCCGCTCTCTCCGGGCGGATAACTAGATGGCAAATGATTATGAATGAATACGATATTAAATATATAACACAAAAGGCCATCAAAGGAAGTATATTGGCGGATCATTTGGCCCATCAAGCTGTTGATGATTACCAATCTATGAACTTTGACTTCCTGAAGGAGAATATCATGTTAGTGACCGACTATGCAAAACCTTGACCATATGACAAACCTGAACAAGGATCCCGATGGACTATGGTTTTTGACGGGGCTTCCAACGCTTTGGGCAATGGATTTGGTGTTGTGGTTATTTCTCCTGAAGGTTTCCACACTCCTTTCGCTGCTGGATTATGCTTTGATTGTACGAACAATGTGGCCGAATATGGAGCATGCATCTTGGGTATGAAGGCTACCATTGACTTGAGGATCAAACATTTGGATGTATTCAGAGATTCTACTCTGTTAATTAACCAGGTAAAGGGAGAATGGGACACCAAGCATCCTTACCTTATTCCATACAAGGATCTTGTGTTAACGCTGACTCCATACTTCGAAGAGATCACCTTTGAGCATTTCCCTAGGGAGGAAAATCAGTTAGCCGATGCTTTTGCCATAATGCGTTCCATGTTCAAGGTCAAATGGGACAACTAAGCTCCTATGATTACAATTGAGGGATTTGACAAACTTACACACTGCTACGAGCTTGACATTGACGAAGAGAAATCATGGTACCATGAGGTGAGGAGATATCTTGAAGCACAAGAATATCGTGAAGAAGCCTTCGTCAATGATAGGAAATTCTTGCGAAGATTTTTAGTCAAATTCTTTCTAAGAAATAAAATCCTATACAAGAGCAACCATGATTCTGCTCTCCGATGTGTGGACAAGTAGAAGGATGAGAAAATTATGGAAGACATGCACGATGACCTCTTTGGGACACACTCTAGTGGACATACTAGGGCCAAGAAAATCCTGAGGGCTGGTTATTATTGGTCCACAATGGAAACTGATTGTCATCATCACTCAAGGACTTGCCACAAGTGTCAAATCTATGCTGACGACCTCCATGTACCTCATATTCCTCTAAATGTCATGACTGATCCGTGGCCATTTGCAATGTGGGGAATTGACATGATTGGAAAGATCAAACCTACTGCCTTAAATGGTCACCATTTCATCCTTGTTGCCATTGATTACTTTACCAAGTGGGTCGAAGCTGCTTCATATGCCTCAGTTGCCAAGAACGTTATATCCAGGTTCATCAAGCATAATATCATCTACCGTTGCGGTATCCCCAAAATGATTATCACTGACAATGGAACTAATCTCAACAACGCTATGATCACGGAACTCTACACTCAGTTCATAATCAAGCATCACAATTCTTCTCCATACAGACCCAAGATGAATGGCACAGTGGGAGCTTCCGATAAAAATATCAAGAAGATTATGCAAAAAATGATGATAACATATAAAGACTGGCATGAGATGTTACCGTTTTCTCTCCATGGATACCGTACTTCGGCTCGTACGTCAACCGGGAAAACTCCTCTCTCCTTGGTCTATGGCATGGAAGTCGTCTTTCCCGTAGAGGTTCAAATTCCCTCTCTAAGGATAATGAAAGAAGCAGGTCTGGGAGAAAATGAATGGATTCAAACTAGGTTGGATCAGCTGAACTTGATTGATGAGAAGCGACTGGCTACTGTCTGCCATGGTCAAATGTATCAAAAGTGTATGATCAAGGTGTTCAACAAAAAGATCAAGCCTCGAGTGTATCAAACTGGCGACTTGGTAATAAAGCGCACCATTCTTCTGCAAGGCGACCCCAGGAGGAAATGGACTCCCACTTATGAAGGACTTTTTTTTGTAAAGTAAGTTTTCTCTGGTGGTGGCATGATGCTGACTACTATGGATGGCGAAGATTTCCCATAACCCGTAAACACAGACATAGTTAAAAAATACTAGCATAAAATGACTCGCTTGGTTGACACACCTAGGCAAAAATATGGGAATCCCGGTGAACCAAAGAGGTTCAGGCAAAAGTTAGGGATATATGCAAAAGATTGTACACCCGACAAGTCAAAAACCTGAAATGGCGACTTGGGCAAAAATGGATATCCTGGTGGGCTGAAAACCCGAAAGGGCGGTCCAGGAAAAAGTTAAGGATTAGAGCGTATGACTATGTCCTGTGGGGTCTCTACAGCCAGCTTTATTACCAAAATCCGAAGTTTCAAATGGTCCAAAATCAATCCAATCAACTTCATTCAACGACAAGGGTTTGCTCGAAGACATAAAGGCAATGGCAGAGTGGGGGAAATGAGATCACTTTCACATGGCTATTATTTTTGTTTTCACTATGTATACTTTTTATTTCTTTTGGCGATTTCCTCTTACTAGGATCTCTGTCTCTTTGTACAAAAAAGCCTATTTATGGGCGAAAAATAAATACAAATATACTTTGAAGTACAAACTTTTCACTTTTTCTGTTTTGAGTGCGAAGATGTCCAATGACTAAAATTGAATGAACCTATGCATATGAATATGATTAAACTTTTAACAAATATATGCTTCAAAATAGTGATAAGCTTCTCCTTATTTGCATTTAAGATATCCCCACAGAGTTATTTCATTAACATTATCTTCACAAATTTGGATTCATAAACTCCCCAACCAGAGTTTCAATCTCTGGAAAGTCCCCTCCCTAGTTGAGTTGGCCTTAAAAAAGGGAGCCCCGAGAAATTATTCGTATGAAATATCCTCTCCAACAGATTGTCAATAGGGCTTATTTCCTCAACAAACAACAAAGTTCCCCAGCCTAAGTTTGCCTCTCAGAATACCACAATTAAGGGACCATGACCCCTAATCCCCAGTGAAGTTGTCGATAGAGTCATTACTATCTCCGAAGGTTTCCATAAAGCCTGGACCCGACTAGATAACCGTTAACCTCAAGAGAAAATTGCTGAAACCTGGACCCGACCAGATAACAATTTGAGTTTATAAAACCTGGACCCGACCAGATAACAATTTGAGTTTGTAAAACCTAGACCCAACCGAATAACGGTTAATTTCATTTTTTAAGCCTAGACCCGACTAGATAATAGTTTAAATTCTTCAATTGCTGAAACCTGGACCCAACCAGATAACAGTTTTAGTTTCCGAAACCTGGACCCAAAGGGATAACAGTTAATCTCATTTTTTAAGTTACTAAAGCCTGGACCCGACCAGATAATAGTTTAACTTCTTCAATTGCTGAAACCTGGACCCGACTAGATAACAGTTTGGGTTTCTGAAACCTGGACCCGACCAGATAATAGTTAATCTCATTTTTTAAGCCTGGACCCGACCAGATAATAGTTTAACTTCTTCAATTGCTGAAACCTGGACCCGACCAGATAACAATTTTAGTTTCTGAAACCTGGACCCGACTGGATAATAGTTAATCTCATTTTTTTTAAGTTACTAAAGCCTGGACCCGACCAGATAATAGTTTAACTTCTTCAATTGCTGAAACCTAGACCTGACCAGATAACAGTTTAAGTTTCTGAAACCTGGACCCGACCGGATAACAATTAATCTCATTTTTTAAGTTACTAAAGCTTGGATCTGACTAGATAACAATTAACTTCTTTATCCCCAGCAAGTTTTTGTGAAGCCTGGAATCCGACCAGATAATAATTAACTTTCAAGAGATAATTCCCCAGTAGAGCAACGGACAACTAAAACTCCTGAGCTCTTTTCCCCAAGCAGAGATTAACATTGTCCACAGAGTCTTCTCAAACAAGTAAACATTCCCTAGCGGATTTCCCCTCAAACAACAGAACGGGAATCCCCAACGGGAACATCCTAAAATAAAGTCTGAAGGGAAGCATACTCTTCATCCCCAACAACATTCCGAGATTTAACTTCCCAAAGCTCCCCAACACTTGTCAAGGATCTATTTTCCGAAGAAAATATACACTTCAAAAAATATTTCATGTTCATACATCATATTACATACATGATAAATGCATACAACATAATCTCATTTATTGTAAGAACATCATGAAGCCATGCATACATCTGCATGCAACTAACCCTCTTGCTTGTAGGAAGGGAGAATCAAAGACCTCTTCTGGTTAGATTTAGTTCTTCCAGTTAAAGATAGGTGAATCAAAGACCTCTTCTGGTTAGATTTATTTCTTCCAGTTAAAAACAGGCGAAACAAAGACCTTTTTTGTCACCATGGATGTCATCTGTAAGCCCATCTCTGAAAACTCTCCATCATCTCTCCAAATGGAATTTGTAAGCCCATTCCAAATTCAACACATCATCAAGTGCAAATTTATGGGCACTTTAGTGTTCAATCATGTTTCACCTTCAAGTCACGAAAGGCGGATATGCCAATCTAACTCTTCAGGTTCAAGAAGATTGAAAAGGGGCAGCTGTTGTACCCAAAAATTTGCCCTCTCATTTCTCAAGAAATTTTCTCATAAGGATTTATTAAAGTTCAAGATTGCACAAGTATAATTTTATATTTAACACCCCACATAATTTCCATGGGTCATATTGGATTTTCAAGCATCAAGTCAAAGAGGAAACTGTTGAAAGAACAAAGCAGATAAATTTGATTTTTTTGACAAAATTGAAGAAAAGGAAGCTTATTTCGATTCATACTAGCTTCGACTTGGCATTTCTCCCTTCATTCTAGATTCGATTGTGCATTGTTTCCCTTTGAAACATTTGGCTTCGATTCAACACAGTGGCCTCCTACATGCAGGTTTCGATTGAACAATTTCTATCTTCATGCAGGCTTCGATTCAAAGCAGTGGCCTCCTACATGCAAGCTTCAATTGAACAAATTTTATCTTCATGCAAGCTTTTATTGGGCATTTAGGCCTTCTGTATGCAAGCTTCGATTGAATAATTTCTATCTTCATGCAACCTTGGTTAGGGCATATAGCCTCCTTTGATGCAAGTTGGGTTTACATCCTTCGTTTGGGGCATGTGGCCTCCTTTGATGCAAGCTTGGTTTATATCCTTCATTTGGGCATTTGGCTTCCTTTGATGCAAGCTTTGTTTATATCCTTCGTTTGGGCATTTGGCTTCCTTCGATGCAAGTTAGATTTACATCCTTCGTTTGGGCATGTGGCCTCCTTTGATGCAAGTTGGGTTTACATCCTTCGTTTGGGGCATGTGACCTCCTTTGATGCAAGCTTGGTTTACATCCTTCGTTTGGGCATGTGGCCTCCTTCAATCAAGTTTAATCCATAAGCTTCGTTTGGGCATTTTGCTCCCTTCGAAGCAACCTGCTTTGATCCATTTCAAAAAAAAAACCTTCGACACACAAGTTGAAGACAAAATTTTGAAAGAACACTGATCAAATCCATAGGCCATGCTACATGATCTTACTTTGCAGGCCTCAATGCTTGTGTTTCAACCCATAATTAATTGTTTACACCATGAATTAAGCTATTATCTAGGTAATTAAGCCTTTGTCCAAAAGATTTTTCCATGAAGTAAACTTGCTAGTACAAAATTTGTCTTAAGCCCATACCTTGCTTAATTATGATTATACTCCACCATAAATCATGCAAATCAGCCCCTTTTAACCAACAACTTTGGTACTTCATCTTGGGATCATGAAAAATCTGACATAACTTAATATTCACGTTTCAACCAAACCATATTTTATTCAAATTCCCAAGCCTTTTTTCTATAAATAGAGAATACATTAACAAATAAAGGGTCCAGATATTTTGGTTGTGTGGGAAAAATCATCAAATTCTCAAATTCTCAAACACTCTCAAACATTCAAACTCTAAAACTCTGACAAAAAGTATCTCATATCCCTTCATGCATTAGTGAACCCTTCGATTCATTCCCTAACAATAATATAACAGTCTTTCAATTCACTCCCTATACTGCCATATAACAGCCCTTCGATTCACTCTTAACCAACCTTCGATTCACTCATCACTACCATGTACCAACCTTCAATTCAGTGACTTTCCAGACAAGGCAGCAACTGAACTAGTTCAAGAAAGGTCCCTGCAGGTTTGATCCATCATCGGATTAATCCCTAAAGTCATATACTGCTCTTTCGATTGGCACTTCAAGAGGTAAGTTTCCTTAAAGCTTGAAACTTTTCATTCCAGCATCATTTGTATATACATTATAAAGAAAAAACGTAGATATCACATCTAGGAAGTTGACCATGTTTTTAGCTTATATTATCACTGCATGTACGTTGATAATCTCAACTCTGACTAGTTAGTCTGTGAGTTAGGTGCCAAACATATTTGTACTAACCCCTGGCATGTAGCTTTCGAAAGTTACATTGTTAGATTCATTTTCAAACTTTAGGCAGGTTTTCTGTATCTTTCGATTGGCTGAGGATTGAAGCCTTTCGAATCTCAACATGGAAGCCTTGCACTCCTGCACTCGAAGGAAGAAGTTGAACATTCCAAACCTTTAGAAAAAGTTTATCTTGTACCTAATCGAAGTCATCTTGTGAACGGATGAAACAGACCATCCCAGTGGTACAAACAGCGCGCGCGAAAGGCATTCTTGCATAAGGTCTTGAGTTCAAACTTGGGCAGGACCAGAACAGTTTTTACCCTTTGTTTATTTCCTTTTTTAACAAACTTCAAACATTTTCCCAACCAATCAAAATAACTCCTTTTGAGCTGATTTTTTTCATAATATTTATTTGCAAGTTTTATTTTATGAATATATTAAAATATAACAAAAAATATTTTATTTTCATAACTATTTTAATTAATCAAAACCTTTCCTTAACAAAAATTAAAACAAAGTTCATTTTCTTTTCATTCTAATTCTTGTACATTTATTCACATTCAATATGGTTGTAATAGATAATTAGAATTTTATTTCTAGCAATCCCCATTTATACATTTGTATTCCCATCCCTTAAAGTGATGTAATAACGTAGTAAATTTATTTTCCGCAATTTACCGCTTTCATATAAATGTTAGTAATTAGGGTGTGTATGGCAAGACTAAAACCAATGCTTAGAAAACCCTAATTCAAGTCAAAATCAAGCATGAAAAAAAACACTTGCACACTTACATCTCTAGGGTTAACTCCACTTGTTGCCTTGAGAAAATGGTAATAATATGCTTGTGAGATATCTTAGCAAAAATAATCAAAAGATCATAGTCCCTCGATGACGCTTCGAATGTTGCCTTACAAATGATCTTAGTCCCTCAAGAGAAATGCTAAGATATCTTACAACATTGCTATTCATGACTATACGAATGACCCACGCCCGTCCCTTTTACATCCAAAGATAAGGCTTCTTACCAATCAATGGTAAGATAGAAATATCAAATGAAGGAAGAAATAAACAAAAAGACTTTTGAGTAGGTAGGACGCTCGTAGTGGCTTACTTGCAAAACAAAAACCATTTCCACATTCACACTTTCAAAACACTTTAAAAAACAAACATCTCTTTGAACTATTTTCAAAAAGTCCAACACTTTGTATGCATTCTTATAGAGATGAGAATCATTACAATGTTTGCCTCAACGAAGGCGCTTTTCAAAAATACTTTCAAAACCCACCACAAAGCACATTTTCAATCAAATAAAAAATGATCTAGCAAGAAACTAAGAGCCCATAGATAACTATGGATAAAAAGGGTGCTAATACCTTCCCTTTTAATAATCTACCCCCTGAATTCAAGAAATAATCTCAAAGGTCTTTCCTGTTCTTTTCACCCTTTCCTTTATTGGATAAAAGAAAAGTCAGTGGCGACTCTTCCTATCCGCAACAATTGTGATAAAACGCAAAACACCCAAGTCAGTTATCGCACCGTATTACAGAACTGGAGACTCTACTGGGGAGATACTTAAAAGTGGGGTTACCTTAGAATTAGATCACATTTACTTGCTTTCATTATTTGATTTGTTTACTTCACATTCATGGGTCTTTGTTTGGGCTTGTTTTGATCTCTACCCAGATCAGAGAACACCATTAGATAAGTAGCAATAAATTGTGAAAACTGTGTGGGGTATACCGACATGGTTGAAGCGATAGCTACGTTAGTGTGACACATTTGTTGGTACCGGTAGCCCTTGAATTTATTCAAGGAGAATACAGGGCCGCTGTATGGTGTCATGAAGAACTAACTGACCTTAGAACCTTTAATTTAACGACTTGGCCATTAGGAAGTAGTGAGATAGCCGGCTTTGGTGCAGTCCAAAATTGGTTGATACTCGATACTATGCTCATTGAGATGTGACTTTTGGGATATTTCGGTCGCCAATAAAGAGGCTTGCGATGAAATAATGCCCAATGAAGAAAGATCAATGATATTGAGATCCCCTAGAACCCGATTACTTTCTAGGACAGGTTAAACCAACTAAACTTCAAAAGGGTACTTACCTATGAACCCCATGCAAGCCTAAACCTAAGGACTTGTTTGCTTTTCTTGTGTATATACTTGTACATAAACATCATGACATTATACCATGGCATTTGCACTAACCATTTCAAGGACTTAGAGATTTACTTTTGTTCTGTTTTATAAGACATGACTTCCACTCGCAGAAATACTATCCAAGTCAACTTCGTAAGAGTTCCTCCTCAACTCAAAGAATTAGCGTCAAGGGTTCCTGAGAATTCTTTGTTCACCGAAAGACATGGTCGACTTCTCAATCTGGTTACCTCAATATGTGATGAAGACATGATGAAGGTTCTCTTCCAATTCTTCGACCTTTTGCACCATTTGCAACAATCTGACGTTGTGGCCAATTGGGAAATGAGAAGTGGTGTCAAAGGGTTTTTAGCCAAGTTTTTGTTTGAGAGGGCTCAATTCTTTTGGGATGCTTTAGATTTACAAGCCTTTGAAGAAGTGTTGGCTCTTCTCATCTATGGGATGATTCTGTTTCCCAATCCGGACCAACTTATAGATGTGAACGCAGTTAAAAAATTTCTATGTCACTATCCAGTGCCCACTTTACTTGGGGATATCTTACTTTCTCTTCACTCTCGCACCATGAAGAGAAGAGGAATTCTTATATGTTGCACTCATCTTTTGGCTAGGTGGTTTATGTTGCACCTACCCTGATCTATTGTGAAGAACGAGCAAGGTTTAAGATGGTCTAGTAGGTTAATGTTACTCACACATTCTGGTATCCATTGGTGTGCTTGATCTATGGAGAACATTACAATTATTGAATGTTGTGTGGAATTCCCTAATGTCCCTCTACTTGGTATTAGGGGAGGTATCACTTACAATCCTTGTTTGGCTCTGAGACAATTTAGGTATGCTAGGAGGGATGGCCCTCATGACACACTTGTCCAAGGAATTGCATTTGACTATGAGAGCGATGTCCATGGTTATCGTTAGAGATTCATACGAGCTCAGGGCATGGTTAACAAGGTTGATAGCAAGACGTTGGGGCATAAGAAATCCATTCATTTAGAGCCTTGTCTCAAGTGGGTGCGATCTCGCGCCCAAAACCTCATGATGCCTTATGAAGCCATCTTACCTATTATCATGGAGCCTGTCGCCGAAGGAGATGTTCCATATACTGTCCTTTATCCTGATATGCCAACTTCTCTTGAGGATTTGCAAAGAGCTTGGATTCAACTAAAGGGGGAGCGAGACACCTTTGAAGCCCAATTTTATGCAAGCGAGAAGAGGACATTGGAGCTCACGAGAAAAATTCATGAGGAGAGGAGCTTGAATGCATATATTTCTCCAAAGAAGAAGCATCCATAAAAGACTTGAGCCATTTTTATTGTATTTTTGTTCATTTTGTTTCTTTTGTTTCAATGTAAGCCCAATAGGTGTGTTGTAATCAATTTGAACTTATTAATGCAATGTTTTTTCCTTTTGTCTAAACAAATTTAAATCTTCTAAGTCCTTGAAATCATGTGCATACGCATTTTCATGCGTCATAATATAAGCAGGTTTTCCACAACATGTTTCCTTATCTTTCTACTGTTTATGTCCGTTAGATGGATATCAAACAAACAGTGAAAGATTTGCAAGCGCATAATTCACAATTCCAAGAAACCTTGCTAGCCCTGGCCAAGGGACAACGAGAGATGATGACACTGCTAACAACATAAAAGAAGACTAAAAAGAAAGCCTTCATCAAAACGGATAGGAGATTCAAAAGGCTTGTTCGTCAGGTGCAGATAGTCGAGGATTCGTCTAAGGAGGACGAAAATCAAGATGAAGAGGCTAGGAGCATCCATGCTGAGATTGCAAATGATCAAGCTTCTGAAATGAAGACTACTTTGATGAGAAATACCCTCCGACCGAGGATAAATACAAACAGTTGGAGAATAGGCTAAAAGCTGTTGAAATTCAAGCCGTGCCTGGTTTGGATTTTAGTGAGTTAGGCTTAGTACATGGGGTTGTCATTCCCCATAAGTTCAAAATACCGGTATTCTCTAAGTATTATGGGGTTTCCTGCCCAAAGCTTCATCTAAGGTCTTATATGCGCAAGATGCAGCCGCACACTACCGATAAAAAGCTCTGGATCCATTTCTTAGCGAAACGCGCTCATCCGATCCTTCCGTTTGGTAAAAGAATTTGGATTTCAAACTCGTTTAATCTTTAATTTTAATCTCGTATTGCATATTAATGTTATTGTCATTGTTTATGAATGTTTCACGTAATTCATGTGAGTTTCAGTGCCTATAACACAAAACGCCATTGCTAGGGTATTTGAAGTTGGTTCCTTCGAATCTCAAAATCTAGACCATTTCAGGCCAAATGGACCTCATATTTGGAATCAGGGGGTTTGAATTAGGGTGATATGGTAGTTTTCAATCTTTATTTTTGGCTGTTTTGCAGGTTCAAGGTTGGAGCCCACTGGAGAAGACAACCAGAAAGTTGACTCCGGTGGGGTGACTCCGATTGCCAAGCGTTTTCCTCACATTGGCCCATTCAAGCCACTAAACGCATGTTTTTATTTTCGAATATATTTCTGTTTGATTTTCATTTACTTATTTATTATTGTGTTATAATTAACAAATGAACAAGCAGCTCGGATGGTAAAGAGGAAGCGTGCAAAGGAGGAAGGACCTGGGTTCGATACCCAGGCCTCACAATTTTGTTTTCTAACTATTATTCTGCAGATCTTGTGTGTTTCACATCCAGATATTCACGATGCACCTTCATATCATAACCAGGAGATCCCATCTGATCAGATCCAGAGCCCCCAGACGTGCAGCTCACCATGCACCCTCAAAAGATTCCCTCACTGGATCCAACTGCGGACTTGGGCTCCTCTCACTTCGGGCCTAAGTTTTTTAAGCTTAACCCCCTGTTTACTTTTGTTGCCTGGCCCATTTATACTTGTTTACTTTGTTTTTGTTTATTTCTTTTAGTTTGTTTTTTTTAATCAACACAAAAATCAGAAGAAAAAAAATATAAGTAACTTAGAATTAGGTTTTATTTCACTTTTTTTAATAATTTAGTTTAATCAAATATTTTAACCTCCTTTCTCAATTAAAAGAAATTATAACTTAGGATTTTAATTTATTTCTTTTTCATAATAAAAATAACAAAAAGTTTTTCTTTAGACCTAGCAATATTTTAGGGTTTGGACGTCTTTTCATTTCGCGCGCATTATTTCCTTTCACACTTTTTTCATATTATTGTACCTGCTTCCTGATTGTAATAGTTTAAAGTAGGCTTTTACATTTACTACTTTATTTCCCTCCTAGTTTTAGACATGTAATTAATCCCCTCCCCGAAGCCTTGTAATAGTTAGGATTTTACATTTCCGCAATTTAATTTCTGTAAACTATTAACTGTTATATGTATGCCTAATGGGGTTGTATGTCAAGAATAACAAACAAATGCTAGCAAACCTAACACAAGACAAAAATAACTAAATACAACACAATTGCACATGCGCACCTCTAGGGTATCCCACTTTGGTTTCCTTCAGATAAACAATCACATCTCTTAAAATGTGAGATATTTTAGTGGATACCCTTCATTTTAAAGATCATAAGTCTCTCAATGACCCTATCGATGTTGCCTCGGTAAAAATGATCTTAAAACCCTAGGATAGTTACTAAAGTTTCTTGCCCAATTGCCTTTGTGACTATAAATTTCCCTTCGATTGTCCCTTAAAACATCCAATGACTAGGGCTACCTACTCACTAATAGTAGGATATCACTGTCTAAAGAAAAAGAGGAAAAGAACAACCCTTTCGAGTAAAAATAGATATATGTTCTCTACCATTCCGAGAAATATTACAAAGTCCACAGCACTAAGACGCTTTCAAAAATAATTTTAAAAACACACAAAGTACAAGGTATTTCAAAATGAGCTAAGCATCTAAGAGCCCGTAGATAATTATGGATCGAAAGGGTGCTAACACCTTCCCTTTCCATAATCTACCCCCCTTACTCAAAAAACTCTCGAAAGGTCTTTTTCTGTTATTTTCACCCTTTACTTTGTTGGATAAAAGAAAAGTCAGTGGCGACTCTTGCTTACCGCAACATTTACGAATACAAATGCAAAACCAGTATAACAGTTGGTTCTGCCACCGTATAATAGTATGATAGACTTAGTAAATTTTTTCTTAAACCAGGATACTCTAGAGGGAAAGTCGACACTACTCTCTTTATTAAACATCAAGGAAAACATATTTTATTAGATCAAATTTATGCAGATGATATTGTGATACGGTGGCAGAACCGACTGTTAATACTTGTTTGTGCTTTTTGATCGCAAATGTCGCAGTCAGCAAGAGTCGCCATCGACTTTTCTTTTATCCAACAAAGGAAAGGGTTAAAAGAACAGAAAAATACCTTTTTTCGAGAGTTTATGAGTAAGGGGGGTAGATTATGGAAAGGGAAGGTGTTAGCACCCTTTCCATCCGTAGTTTTCTATTGGCTCTTAGGTACTTGCTCATTTTTGAAAATTGTTTTCGTGTTTATGTGAAAAGGTTTTTGTTTGAAAATGCCTTAGTGCAGAGATTCACTTTATGATAACCCTTGTATCAGTTCTCAAGAGTGTGATAAAGCGTTTTAAAAACTTTGTTTGAAAAGTGTTTGAAAGTGTGGTGTGAAAATTTGTTTGAGCAAGTACCTAACAGTTAACTACCTACTCGAAAAAAGTTTATTATTTTCCTCCTATCCTTTAGACAATGCTATCCTACTATTGGTGAGTAGGTAGCCCTAGTCGTTGGATGTTGAGGGACTATCGAAAGGGACGTAATGGTCATTGAAAGTAACAGGTAGAGATGCCTTAGCAGTTCGAAGGGACTGTCATCATATATTCGGAGGCAACATCGAGGGACAAGATCATTTCTCGTAGGAAACTCGAGGGACAGTAAGGGACTATGATCTTTTATGATGACTTTGAACTGAGGCGTCTTTGCTAAGGTATCCCTATGTTCGAGGGACATGACCATTTCCGAAGGCAACCAAAGTGGGAGATACCCTAAGGGTGCAAGTGTGCAATAGTGTGCTTTTTTCAGATATTTTTATCTTGATGTTAGTGATCTAAGATTAGTTGATTAGTTCTTTCCATACACGCCTAATTTACTAGCAGTTTATATACATGCATATAATATAGTGCGAAAAGTAAAACCTACAACTATTACAAAGCTTTGGGGAAATTACAATTATATTTGACTGAAAATGTAAAATACAGAAATTAAGACCGTAATTAAGCTATTACAAACCAGACACAATTACATAATTAACAAAAAATGCTAAAGTAAATAAACGCGCGCATGAATTGAAAATATGTCTAAAATCCTAAGTAAAAGGAATTTTTTTGTTTGTTTTTGTTATGAAAAAATTAATTAATTAATTTACAAAATTAATTTAATATAAAAAACTAAGCCTAATGTTTTTGTGGTTTTTTTTAATGTTAATAAAAGCTTAGAACAAGTAAGGTCAAACAACCAAAAGAAGGATAAAATCGAAAGAAAAAACGGTAAATGTAAAGAGTACATTCTTGGAAGTAAGGCCTGGATCGAAGAGGCTTGGGTTTCCTTTTGATCCAATGAGGAATCTTGATCGAAGGTGTCTGAGAGACTATGCATCTGGGGCATTCGATCTGGATGCGTCATCCTTCAATCTGGGATATTGGATCTGCAAGGAAGTTTGTTAAAAAACACAAAATGTATGACTTGGGTGTCGAACCCAGGTCCTTTTCATTGCAGCGCATCTTCCTCACCCACCTGGCCGAAAGATTTCCATTCATTGGTGCAAACAAAACAACAATATTACGTTAGAAACAAAAACACAGTATTAACTTGAATATCAAACCTGCACGCTCAATGGACCCCTATGGTGTTTACCCATTGAAGATAAGCGAAAGTTGTAAGAATCGAAGGTAAGCTCATATTTTCCCCCAACAATGGCACGATCTCAATCCTGCATCTTTGCTCACATGTAACACACTCAAACAAACATGAACATTAGCAGCAATATGTATGAATTTAAATCATGTTTAACAAGTTTGAGATCAAAGAAGAAATTACCAATAGAGGGATTGTATGATGGATGCTTCTGCGTGAATCCCAGGAACACGATTCAGGTGTTATTTTGGACGGAGGCTGCTTGCAAAATCAGCTTCGAGTTTGACAGTCTTTGGAAATTTTGTGCAACTTTAAGGAATCTCGTGGGGTAGGCTGCGTTTTTATGAGGCAATCTATTATGTCCCCGCCTGTTTATCTCTGAGATCATGAGGTTTATATAGACAAGGGATTTTAGGTCAACGTTTGTGTATCAAATATTGATCCATTATGATGAAGAGATTTGATTTGATTTCTTCATAAAAACATGCTATATTTGATTCAATCAGGTGCCAATCTATTTTCATGCCTTACTGCCATCCTGTCATGAGTTGTTTGGGCCTCTAATATGATGGAAATCGAAATATGATATGCCCCTACAGATCCATTTCCCTTCGAATTTGTTCTCTTGAAGGCTCTGAACTCTAATTCGAATTGCACCAGCTTCAATGTCATGTCTCATTCGATTGAGCCACCCTTTGCTTCGATTGCTTGATTTGAAGAGAATCACCCTGGTCGAATCAACTCTTGTGGAGTTAGGAACAAACAAGGCAAGAATATGGCCTTTAACTCAAGAATTGAATCCACGATCAACATTGAATTCTTGCCATATTTGCAAGGAAAACATGCCATTTTGAACTTTGGGTGAACCTGTACAGGTTAGGATGGGTGTTTTGTTCGAATTTGTCTTAAAGCTTTCATCATGGTTCCTTCGATTAAGTCTTAAGTTTTGCTCTCTTCGATGGCTTTGAACTTGGTCCAATCAAAGCATTTTCTTATTGACTAATCGAAGTGTTGTTCTACACTCCTTGATGGATCTAAGTCCTGATTCAAATTCCCCAGAACTTCCCACATCAGAACATTTGTTTTCCTTCAAAGGCTCTGAATTCAAATTGCACCAAATTTGTTATCACGACTCCTTCTATTAAATCTTAAGCCTTTCTCCCTTCGATGGCTCTGCATCTTGATTCGAATTGCTCATTTTCTCAGCATCAGAGCTTCTACGTTTGAACCATAGTCTGCAAAAAGGCTCAGAGTTATCCTCTCCAATCTGCATGAATTCGAAGGCCCATCATCAGAGCTTCTGGAACCCTATCAGTTCTTTCTCTTTTTGATCTCATTTTCTATAACTTGGACAATCAGAATATCGCCATATTGATATGCCAATCGAAACATCACTTGGTTAACATGCCTTTCGAAAGGCACTTTGTACGCTCTAACGAAAAACAACCTTATTTAAGATGCCCGTCGAAGCTGCCTTGTTGGAAATGCCTACTGAAAGGCCCTATACTAATCGAAGGACCTTTTACAGATGCCAATCGAAGGACCTTTTGCATATGCCAATTGAAGGACCTTTTACAGATGCCAATGGAAGGATCTTTTACAGATGCCAATCGAAGGGCACTTTGTTGATGCCAATCGAAGAACCTTTTGTAGGTGCCAATCGAAGGATAGTTAACCATTATTTGAAAATTTTCCTTTTATTTAGGCAAAGGTTTGTAACCACCTATGCAAGAGGAAATCTTGGAAAAACATGAGAGGGCAAGTTTTGGGGTACAACAGATGCCCCTGTTCAATCTTCTTAAACCCGAGGATGTAGATTGGCTGGTCTGCCTTTCGTGATCTGAAGGTGGAAGATGATTGAACACTAGAGTGCCCAGAAATTTGCACTCGTCTGAAATGATACTGGTAGTTGATGATATCGGGAATGGGCTTACATACGCCATTTGGAAAAGATGACAGAAGATCGTCAGAGATGGGCTTAAAGATGCCATCCAGAACAATGTTGATTTCATGAGATATCCCTCTGTGGGAATTCCCGATCTTGCTGTTAGAGAGGACTCTGCTTAGGAATGTTGATCTCTGTCTTGGAACATAGAGTTTTAGGAGCTTCAGTTGTCCGTTACTCTACTGGGGAGTCATCACTTAATTTAAGAGACAAAAGTGAACTACTATCTGTTCAGGATCCAGGCTTTACAATGGCTTGCTGAGGATAATAAGGCTAAATGTTATCTATTCGTGCTCCAGGCTTCACAGCGACTTACTGGGGAGATGAGATTAAACTGTTATCTGATCAGGATCCAGGCTTCACAGTGTCTTAAATTGTTGATTAACTATTATCCGATCAGTTTCCAGGCTTCATAGCTTCTTTAACTGGAATAGAAATCTTAGTATCAATTTGACTGAACCAGAGAAAGGTCTCAAGTTGTCTTCAACTGGGATAGAAATCTTAGTATCGATTTAACTGAACCATAAAAAGGTCTCGAATTGTCTTCAACTAGGATAGGAATCTTAGTATCGATTTTACTGAACCTGGGGAAGGCCTCGAATTAACTTTGACTGGCATAGTAATCAAGAGAATCTTAGTATCGATTCAACTGACCCAGACAAAAGTCTTGTAATATCTTCAACTGGAATGGTAATCAGAGAGATCTTAGTGGCGACCTGCCTGACCCAGGGAAAATCTTGGGTTAACTTTAACTGGCATAATAATCAGGAGAATATTAGTGTCGATTCAAATGACCCAGACGAAAGTCTTAGAACCTCTTCAACCAGAATGGTAATCAGGGAGATCTTATTGTCGGTCTGGATGCTCTAGAGAAGATCTTGTGAGGACATCTTTCTGAGGAAAATCCTGGAATGGCCCTTTGTTAGACGTAGCTTGTTGATTTGATCTTTCCCCTGAAAGGTAAAGAGTTAGTTATGATACGGTGGGAGAACTAACTTGAGGGTTTTGCATTTTATCAAAAATGTTGAGGTTTAGCAAGATTCACCACCGACTTTTCTTTTATCCAAAAGGAAAGGTGAAAAAGCACAGGAAAGACCTTTGAGATTGTTTCTTGAGTTCGGGGGGTAGATCATGAAAAGGGAAGGTATTAGCACCCTTTTCATCCATGGTTTTCCATGGGCTCTTAGTTACTTGCTAAATCACTTGCTTTTGTTGTTTGAAAATGTGTTTGGTGTGGTTTTTGAAAGTATTTTGTAAAAGAGGCCATTGTTTCGGCAATTTTTGTAATGATTCTCGTTCGTAAGAAGGTATACAAAGACGTTTGTCTTTTTGAAAATGTTTTCAATGTTTGTAAAATGTTTGGAAATGTGTGTGTTTGTTTTGAAAATAGCAAGGATAGTTGTTTGGAAATGGAGCAAGTAACTAGGAGCAATATACTTACTCAAATATCTTTCTTATGTATTTTCTATTCCTTTGACATTGTTGTCTTACCATTGATTTGGTAAGCAACCCTATCTTTGGATGTAAACGGGACGGGCGTGGGTCATTGTATGACCATGATTAGCAATATTGCAAAGTATCTTTAGCATTTTTGAAGGACTAAGATCATCTTTGTAAGGAAACTTTGAATAGCGTCATCGAGGGACTATGATCTTATACTTGCTTGTTTTGCCAAGATACTTCACATGCGTAATATGGCCATTTTTTGTATAAGGCAACCAAGTGGAGAAACCCTAAGGATGCTTGTGTTCAAGTGTGTTATTTTCATGCTTTAATTTTGTCTTGGATTTAGAATTTTTCTATTTGATTTGTTTTTATCTTGTCATACAAACCCTAATTACTAACATGGCATGTAAAGCGGTAAATTGCGTAATTTAAAGCTTACTATGCTATTACAATATTTTATGCGAGAGGGGAATACAAATTTGAATGGGGATTTGCAAGAATGTAAATCTAAATAAGCTATTACAACCAAATCGAATTTGTACGAATATTGGAATAAACAAACACAATATTTAAATATGCAATATTATGTACATGCAAGAAAAAGATTTTTATTTTGTTTCTTATGTGAAAAGAAATTTTGAACTAAACCTAATGACTTAAGAAAAAGAAATCAATTCTTGAAAACCAAAGTTAGCCCTAATTTCTAGTTTAAAAGAAAATAAAGTTCTTATGTATTATTTTTTATGTATTCTTTGTATTAAAAATAATAAATAATATTTTATGAAAATAATTAGTTTTTATATGTTAAAATAAATATTTACAAATATATATATATATATATATATATATATATATATATATATATATATATATATATATATATATATATATATATATATATATATATATATATATATATATATATATATATATATATATATATATATATATATATATATATATATATATATATATATATATATATATATATATATATATATATATATATATATATATATATATATATATATATATATATATATATATATATATATATATATATATATATATATATATATATATATAAAAGAAAAGATAATAATATATCTAAGTTTAATTTATTTTTTACAAATTTATTTAATAAAGATAGTTGGTATATGTGATCGGTGGATCTGGAACTGACTGTTTAACGCTGGTTCACGAAATGTCGCGGAAGCAAGAGTCGCCACCGTCTTTTATTTTCTCCAAATGGAAAGGACAAAAGCACAGAAAAATTCCTTAAAGAGATTGCTCTCGGTTCGGGAGGTAGGTTATAGAAAGGGAAGGTGTTAGCACCCTTTCTATCCATGGTTATCCATGGGCTCTTAGATACTTGCTCATTTGTGTTTTCAAAAATGGTTTGTTTGCTTTTCAACTGTGGGTTTTAAAAAGTTTCTTTGAAAATTCCAGTTCGACTCTTGTATCGGTCCTCAAGAGTGTTTGAAAAATTGCTTTCGAAATCTTTTTGAAAAGGTGTCGGTGTGAAAAGTAGTTTTGAATTTGTTTTGAAATTTAGAGCAAGTATCTACGAGAACCTACCTACCCTAAGGAATTCGTCTGTGTAAATGTCCTTTAAAGTAGTGCCATCCCACCATTGAGAGGTAGGTAGCACCACCGTTGAAGGTGTTCGGGTCAATTCGAAGGTTCGAAACATGGTGATCACCGGAGCAATATGAAGACACCTTAGAAGCTACCCTCATGCCAGGTTCCCGGATCATGAGGACTTACTAAGACATCCTCTACTCGACGATCACCTTTCGAGGCAAGGCAACAGTGAGGCGTACCCTAGGGGTGGTGTGTGAATGGTGTGTCAGATTCAGTTATTTTATCTTGTCATGTCAAAGTGATCTATGCGTTTGTTTTTATTTTTTTGTCCATTCATTCTTGCATGCATTTGTTAACAATTAAAAAATTTGCGGAAAGGTAAAATTCTAAACTATTACAAAAGGCGCGGGTCCACATCGCCAAAATTTTCAGGACCCGATTTGACAGAAAAATAAAGAATTAAAAGAGTGCGAGAAAGTATGAAATTACACGGCTTTGGGAGAGGTACATAAAAATTATACGAAAAGAAAATAAATGCGCGATTTGAATTAAGATTGGAAACGAGGGCGTTGGACCCTTTTTAATGAGATTAGATTAAATTATTAAATTAAAGAAAAAGAAATTATTTTTGGTTTTTGGTATTTAGGAGAATTTAATGCAATTAAAACCTAATTCTACAATTTTTATTTTATTATGAAAACATATTAAAGTTTAACCTAAAATTAACCCTAATTAATTAATGCGATTTGATTCATAAAAATAAATAGTTAATTATTAGTGGAATTTAAGAAAAAGGATAAAAATTAATTAAGACTAATTCTACCAATTTTAAATTATTTAAGAAAATGTTAAGATTTAAACCTAAATTAGAACTAAAATCAATTAAAGTTATTTATTTACAAAAATGATATTTAAATAAATAAAAAACTTATTTTTTTGTCTTTTCTGATTTTTTTGTGTTTTTTATATTATTGTGAAAATATTTAAATTAATTAACTAATTAAAAATAAGAAATAATTGAATCAAAATAATAAAATAAAATAGAAAAGATGTTGCAAACCTAGGGGGGTCTGTCCCCATTTGGGAGGTTTTCATTAGCACTTTAGGCCCATTAAGCTTCTGACTTTGTTGACCTTTTGACTAACATGCATGTGTGTTGACCAATGATCATGGTGCTCCTCTGATCAGAGCCAACAGATCAATCTCAGTGGGCGCGTGGCATAGCTGGATCAAAGGTTGTATGGTGTTCCCTGTATTGAAATTGCATAGGAGTATTAATTGAAAAATAATAAGGAAAGGGTGAGGACCTGGGGCTCGAACCCAGGTCCTGGAGATTACCAACATACACGCTTGCCAACCATGCTGCTTTGTTTATCTGTACATTATATAAACAATAAATATAATAAAGCAAAACAAACGCTAATGCTTTTTTTCGCGCGAGATTTTGAATGAACCAATCATAGCTCGCCACTGCATCGTCTTCTCCGTGGTTTGTATTTTCCTGAAATAAGAAAAGAATGGGCAACGGTTTTGAACCGTTCCCACAAGTAACATTCTAAAAAATAACGATTAGGCCATATGGCCACATAAATTAGGCGCGAGGGTTCCGTTTAGATCGTCCAAGCACGCTTGTTTCAATGATATAGGTCTCGAGTGCTAATTTTTCCTTCACCAAGAAACCCCAATTTAAGGTTCTGAAAACCCTAAGCATCGCCCATGGTGGTTTCTTGTATAGTGCGTAAAAACTCAATTCATCTACATGGTTAGCTTCAGGAAGGTCCCATTAGTATAAATCAATCATAAAAATGCAATGATATGGTCTAAATTACAAAATATGATTATGCAAAAAGAGCTATGCAGTTTGCCTTCGAATTACCAATTCTTTGAGTATGGGACACAATTCTCGATTGGAATCGTCTCCTGGCAACCTTGGCAAGCTAATGGAGTGGTTGTTTTGTCTTGAAAGGCCCTGCAATCGTGATTTCAGTTTTCAACTTTTAAGCAAAAAACTCAAATGTAGTTCTTGGTCTATGGCGCAGCTTGGACCTCTTGGGCATTAGGGTTTCACTATGTATATATGTGTGAAGGTTCTAGGGTTGAGAAACTAATCAAAAATCCATGAATTGATGAAAAAAATATTTGATTTTCAAGCCATTATTTTCAAATCTTTTTCAAGCATATTTGGTCTCAATCATATCCAATCATCATAATTCCTTCCATATTTGATTGTACACGAAATATTGAGATTATTTTATGCACAAAAAGATTTAGAAAATTAGGTTTAGTATTTTTCATGTATTTTATTTAATTAACTGAATTATTAATAATAAAAAATCCAAATAAATAAATAAAAATGATAAAAAACTTCCCTTTGGGCCAAATGGTCGTGCACATGCCTTGGATAATGAATTGTGGAAGAAAAAGAGGCCCATTAGCAATTTTAGGTCATTTGAATCAATGTTGACTTTTCAAAATATCCAACAATTTCCCAACTTCCACAAGGCATAACTTGCTCAATTTTTAAGCTTTGCTCATGTTCTTGGACATTTTGGAAAGGTCTTTGAGTCCTCTAACCAATGCCTTTGGTCCCATGTCATTTTGATTTACCAATCTCAAGTTATGGCCTTTGACTTAAAGTCCCTTTTTGTTGACTTTTGAAAATGACCTATAATGTTGAAATTGATAACTTTTTGTGAGAGCATTTCTTGGACTTGAAGTATGAAGAGGAGTTGTAGGAAATGTTTTTATCTTAAAAATGAGCTTTGGATGGAATTTTTCTGATAATCCATGTGAAAGTTATGCCCTGGTCAAGTTACAGTTGACTTTTTCAACTGTCCAAATATGGAAACTTTTGCATCTTGATGATTTTTGAACCAAACTTTGAGAATCATGATCAAGCATTGATCAAATGATGTTTGTGGCTTCAAAATGAGATGTTGACCAAAAATTTGAACTTTTGACTGCCAAATGACCATTTTGCCCCTACAGTTGACTAGTGCAATTAGGGTTTTTGACTGTGCAATTTTGTGCTGAAAGTCTTGAAACTTGGTATGAGGATGCTTGACCATATTTATAGGCATGTGGGACTTGATTGGACCCTTGGAAACTTCATTTACTTTGTCAGAACCAAAACCCTAATTTTGACTGTTAGGAGGCCCTTGAACTGTGCAACCCTTGGGGAATTTTGAAGCTTGACTTGGCAATTTCTTGAAGAATATGGGAGGGAAAATTTTGGGGTACAACAGTATATATATTGAAGATAAAATATATTTTTATGTGAAAAATAAAATGAAATAAAATAAAAATGCAATATTATCATATTTATATTTTTTATGATTTTTATGTATTTAAGAAAATTTTTAATAAAACAAAAAAAACAAATAAACAAAAGATTGGGCCAGGGGGTATCCTGAGAAATTAGGAGGTGGATGTTAGAAAAAAAAACATAAGGCCCATCGTTGAAGCCCAAACCTGCAAAACAGAAAAAAATGGAAAAGTATGAAAAAACAAAAGGTAGCGCCAAGGTTCGAACCCATGACCCGGGTCTCACCAGCGTGCTACCTTGCCACTGGGGTGGCTATACATCCGTTGATTTATGTGAAACAAGAAAAACATAGCATGAAACGCTTCCATGGCCCTGTACTTCGTCTTCTTCCTCTAGCCAGCCAGAAGCTCTGTAACTTTCTCATTTCTCCATGAAAATGAAAACTCCCAACATGAAAATGGTAGTACTCATTCCCATGATTTCAACCATGTAAATCATGTAAGCTAACAATCAAAGATCAAAACAAATTTTAAAAGCCCTAAATCTAAACCTAATTTTTCCAGGAACTTCAAGTTCAAAATTCTCTTAACTCAGGCCAAATAAATGCAAGTTATATATATGTATAACTTTGTAGTAATGATGTCTACATTGTTTATTCACAAATCGTGGCCAATGGATGCCTGTATGAAGAGATATAAGCTGAGATTATTACCTCTTTTAGTTGAGATCGTGAATGGAGTTTGAGTGAGATTTAGGAAGGCCTGAAGGTTGCTTTAGCTTGCTTGAACCTCCTTGAGTATGTTCCAACCCTTATCTTGCTTTGAAAGTGTCTGAAACTCTCTATCCAAGTCAACCTGAAAGCTTGGAAAACAAAAATGGTAGATGAAGGAGAAGGAGTTACAGTGCAGGGATCTGGATCACATAGATATCAAGTAGATAAAGTGTTTGGATGATTGAAACTTGAAACGCATGAGCCAAATGATGGATTGTTATGCTTATGCACAAACAACAAGTTTTGACAATTTTTGGTGATATGCAGTGTTTGAATGTTTCAGGCCTCTAGCAATCATTTTTCTAGTTGTAATGTGTTTGTGTATTAGTATGGCATAGGTTTTAAGTCAGCTCTTCAACAGATTTTTCAAATCTAGCCTTTTTGCACACTTTCTTGCTTTTGAAGCCAAGTGAAAGGACAATTATCTTCCTACTTGTACTGGCTTGCTTGGGGTTGGTATGAGTTCTATACAAGTTGCCTTAGGCCTGGAGGATTTGCGTGTGGAGAGAAGACATGTCCAATGCTCAAGATTTATAAAGTTGCAAAAGTAAAGCTTTTTCAAAATGGCAACGACAACTTTGTGCCATTTATGGAAATAATGCTTGGACAAAGACCTTTGGGCTTGAATTAAACCTTTGTCAACTGAGTAAGAATTAAATTATGAAGTGAGGAACAATTTTAGGACCTGTAAAGCATGGATTAGGCATCATAGGTACTAATTTGGAATTTGTTCTTCATGAAATGGCTTGAATTCAAAGTGAGAAATTTCCAACTTCATCTCTTCGATTCTCCATACTGAAAAATGATCTCAAGGAGTTCTTTGACATTTTGGAAAGCTTGAAATGTGCTCTATAACTCATCTTTGAAATGAATTTCAAGATTCCTCTAGGAACTAGGTGAAAAATTGCCACGAAGTTGGGTCTAAAACCTGCCTAAATTAGGGCAAAATTTCACTAAGTTATTTAGTTCATGAGCTTGTATTCATAAAATTATATCTTGAGATACAAGCATCTTTAGGTAAAAATGTATAGATTTCATGGATTTCTAAAAATTTCATGTTGGGAACTTCCCTTGAATCATCTTGTATCATGGTGAAAAATGGCTTAAAGTTGAGAAAAAATAAGAAATTTTCTATGCTTAGAAAAATTTCTAAGTTAAGAAAATTTCCAATTTTAAAACCTAATCTTCAATCCTTGATTTCTTGATGAAAAAGTTTCACATTTTGACATGTTTTGATGAATTGTGATCCTTGACACTTTATTTTGACCAAAAAGTCAATGATTGACTTTTCAGTGTATTGTTGACTTTTGATCAGTTGACTGCAAATTTCATCTGTCTATCCAATGGATTTGCAATGTTTTGAACTATGTAATTAGGTAAATATGATACAAATGAACCCTTGAAATCATTCTTCAACTCAATTGGTTATTTTCTAGGTCAAAAATCAGAAATTGCCCTTTCTTAGTCAAAACCCTAAATTTTGACCATTTTGCCCTTTTGATGATTTGATCAAATTTCTTGAGGAGTTGTGGTCCAAACTTGATCAAATGTTAAATATGAGCCTAAAATGTTGATGTTGATAAAAAATTATGAAGTTTGACTGTAAATTGGCCATGGTTGAATTTTTCCCCAATACAACTAATTTTTAGGTCAACTGTTCAATTGACTGATCAAAAATGTGGTTCAAGGCTTGAAACTTGTCATGAGTAATCTTAGGGGTTCATAATGATTTTTGAAAGTCATATGAAGCAATGATAGTCCAATAATCCTTGTGCAAACTCAAACCCTAATTTAGGGTCAACAGTGTAAGATGAGATGTCTTGAGCTGACCAAACCATAATCCAGTCTTGAGTCAAAGAAATCTTGTGAGGAAATTCTTGATAAGTGAGAGGGAAAATTTTGGGGTACAAAATTAGTCATATGGAATTCCATGATGTATGAAGTGCATTGTGTAATGGTGTTTTCAAAACAAATGAGATTGGGATGTATGCATTTGTATTGCAGAAGTTATGACATTTGTAGAATGATGTATGAATGCAATGTATGAACGTATCAGCTATTCTGTTGCAGTATTGTTGAACCAGGGAAAATAAATCTCTGATTTTTGCTGGGGGTGAAGAATGTAGGTCTTCAAATATGTTGAAGTTAAAACGCTGGGGGATGATCTTCTGTTGTTAGAGAAATAAACTCTGTTGGAGAACGAAAGCTCTGTGAACTGAACTGTTGATAGAAGATAGTCTAGAATAACTATCAGGATGATATCCGTCTCTGGATCATACCTGAACCGTTTCTAGAAGATGATCTGAATAGGTATCAGGATGATATCCGTCTCTGGATTGTACCTGAACAGAGACGTTCTTGAAACATGTGTTGAATGAGTGTGAGAATGACATCCGTCTCTGGATCGTATCTGCACTGTACTTAAAACATGTGTTGAATGAGTTTCAGAATGACAACCGTCTCTGGATCGTATATGAACTGTACTTGAAACATGTGTTGAATGAGTGTCAGAATGACACCCATCTCTGGATCGTATCTGCACTATTTTTAGGAGTAGGTGTCAGGATGACATTCGTTTCTAGATCGTACCTAAACCATTTCTAGACGATAGTCCGAATAAGTATCATGATGACATATGTCTTTGGATCATACCTGAAATGTACTTGAAACATGTGTTAAATAAGTGTCAGAATGACATCTGTCTTTGGATCGTATCTGAACTGTATTTGAAACATGTGTTGAATGAGTGTCAGAATGACATCCGTCTCTGGATCGTATCTGAATTGTATTTGAAACATGTGTTGAATGAGTGTCAGAATGACATCCATCTCTGGATCGTATCTGAACTGTACTTGAAACATGTGTTGAATGAGTGTCAGAATGGCATCCGTCTCTGGATCGTATCTGAACTGTACTTGAAACATGTGTTGAATGAGTGTCAGAATGACATCCGTCTCTAGATTGTATCTGAACTATACTTGAAACATGTGTTGGATGAGTGTCAGAATGACATCCGTCTCTGGATCGTATCTGAACTGTATTTAAAGAGAATCTGAATAAGTATTCGGATGACATCCGTCTATGGATCGTACCTGAACTGTTTCAAGAAGATAATCTGGAATAAGTACCAGGATAACATTCGTCTCTAGACCGTACCTGAACTGTTGCTATAAGATAGTCTGGAATAAGTATCAGAATGGCATCTGTCTCTGGATCATACCTGAACTATCTCTAGAAGAGGACTTGGTTTATTTAGAATGTTTCCATTGGGAATTCCTGTTTAATTGTTTTTGAGAAGAAATCTGTTGGGGAACATTGATTTTGCTTGATTGTACGTGATTCGTTGCTGGAATTCATGTCTAATACCCCAAGTGATTCAGATGGAGATCTTCCCCTCGCTACTTGGCATTTTTTGAGAGATTCCTTGAATCTTGACTTGACTGCCCCAGGTGATGGACAATGATCATGCCGTGCCCCTTGGTCGGAAGTGTTTTTCCACTTGAGGTGAACCTTTTCATTGAGAAAGTTTTTATTCACTAGATATTTGTCATGTGTATTTCTCTGTTGTTGAACAAATAACTATATGCAAACAACGATATTTAAATAATGCAAAGTTTATGCTTGTCTTGAAGTTTTTGAAAAATCATTTTTTCAGTAAAACAAATTTTGCAAGAGGGTGATATAACCCCAGGATTTATAGTAAATCCTACAGGAGTCAGGATACCTTTTGTAACAGTATGCTTCCGAACTAACCTATGCTTCAGTTAGGACTTTTAAGGGTTATATCGTGGCCTGGTTCACGGTTTAAGAAACAAAGGATAAAGGCTAAAATTTTATTTGTACCCACCCGTTCTTCGTGATGTTCTTCGATCCTATGCTCAGTTAATTATGCATTTTGAATCCCAGTTGAGTTTTGGAATCTACTTGATATCCCAGTTGAGTTTTGTCAAGGATTTGTAGTAACCTCTTCTTTTTTTCTTCGTTATCCCTTCTTTTGCCTGAATTGTTTCTTGTGATTACAGTGAGCGGGATGCCCCCGTTTTTTTCTTAAGTCTCCTTCATAGGTTTTGACTTAGCGGGATTTTATTTTGAGAGATAATGACTGCCGATTTTAATGATTATGCGGAACCATCACCATGTTCTGATTTGGAAGGACGTCTTTGATGCCATTCATTATGTATGAAGTAGAATATTGCGACTGAATGCACATATAAATTAACTGAGAAACTACCCTGCCCCAGGTTATGATTAAGGGTTTTAAATTGTGTGAAAAGAAAACTCCCACTTCTTAGGCTCAAAAGGGTTGACTAGGGATTATCTTCCTTATAACTCCACTATTTAGGATTTGAAACAATGGTCGTACATCGCCAGCAAGGTTTGTTCAAAAGCACACTGTGTGAGATTATGGTATCATTTTCGTCATCCACCCTCTAAAGGCTTACAACTTTTAATCAAGAGTCGAATATCACAAAAAATGAAGTAAGAACACAGTTTTGAAACATTGAATACGAATGAATTGATTCAAGACAAACATATGCGATGCATTGATGAAATAACAAGGTTTGATATGAATAAATGTTCGAACAATCAAAAGAAAATTACAAATTGAAAATTCTAATGAACAAAATCCTCTTTGTCTGATCTTGTCACTTCAGATGGTGTGCCTTGGAGGGATAACAGAAGAATTCCAGTTGACTATCTTGTGCGAATTCCAATGCTCCCTCATCGATCAGGTCTTGAATTTTGTATTTTAATCCGACAGCTATCAGTATCATGCCCTGTACTGTTGGAGTGATATGCACACCTTGCATTTGGATTGTACATTGGAGAGGCAGTATTGGAATTTGTAGGAGGATCCCTCAACGTGATCAAATTCAATTTCAACATGTGTTGCAACTTGCGACATTGGTATGTTGAGTTTGGTATATTGCCTAGTGAATAAATCCCACTTACTTCGATTACCGTGTGCTTGTTGGCGAGGTTGTGGTTGGGCTCGTAATGTAGCAACAAATTGGAAAGGTCCACTCTCCACCAAGCCAAATCCTTGTCTTGTCAGGGGCTGATTAACGACTTGATCCTCAACCTCAACCGTTTGTTTCATACAGTTGCGACCGTCTTGATAAAGTTTGCTGACGAGGATTCTTATCTCCTCTTGTCCCTGGGCTATGCTTTGGATAAGAGCCATTTGACTGATCATCTGGTTCCTCATCCTTTCCATCTCATCTTGCAGTTGTTCAACCTGGTCATCCTTGTTGTTGTTAGGACGTTTCTTGGTTAGATTCCCAACGAGAAGTGCTTTCAATTCTTCCTGCCCCTTGTATAGGTTTAGGAACATTTCCATGAACTGAGCCTCTTGAGTTTGGAGATCTCTGTTGTCTTGTTTGAGAGCCATTGCTGAAATAAACAGCGAGAACATGAGAGACATGTATTGGAGACTACATGTTATGCAATTACATGTATGATATGCAAATGTTTTCAAGGATCTTGCAGGGTAAACAATAAAAATGTTAGGCGTTGAACTTTACAGCTTTGATTGAAGAACTTCCTATCATTGAAGGTCCTTCTACAAGAGTCAAACTCACCATATCAAGTGGGTCATAGCCCCTGCCTCAAGTTGTCACTTTGGTCTTTTGACAGCGTTGGCTAAAGGAAAATGAATCCACTTGCCCCTTGCTAGACGACTGCTTTATCATAACCTGCATCACAGGCCATTGAGATCCTTGAAATGGTTAAGAAAATTCTATGGTATGATGCTATGATGTGTTTGCTATGCATCAAGTAAAAATGCAGGGTAAGAAACCAATTTATTGGATTTATACAAACAAGGTCCTGCAAGGAATACAAACAAAGCCCTGCCATGAGTTCAAATTGTTAGGCAAAGAAAGGAAACAAGTCACACAAGTAGCCTTAGGTTTAGGCTTGCATGGATTCCATAGGTAAGTACCCTCTTGAAGTTTAGTTAGTTTCAAACCTGTCGTAAAAATAGTAACCAGGTTCTAAGGAGTCTCAATGTCACTGATCTTTCTTTATCGGTATTATTTCAGTTTAGCAATCTTTTCTTGCGACCGAAACATCCCGAAAGTCCAATCTCAATGAGTGTAGTATCAAGTATCAACTGATTCCCAGCTTTACACTGAGGCCGACTATCTCACTAATTTCTAATGGCCATGTTTGTTCGACTAAGGTTCTAAGGTTCATTAGTGCTTCACGACACCACGCGGCGGCCCCGTATTCTCCTCGATTCAACACAAGGGATACCCGTACCAACCAAAGTGTCACACCAACATAGCTATCGATTCAACCATATCGGTCTACACCGTACTATCTCCATAATCTATTGCTGTTTACCTAAACAGATGCCCCAGATCTGGGTATAGGATCTATAGTAACCCAAACAATACCCTCAAAGATAAATTAGTCAAGGCAAAAAAAGAAAGCAATTTTAAAATGATCTAGACCCTAAGGTAAACCCCAATTTATAATTATCCCCAGCAGAGTCGCCAGTTATGTGATACGGTAGTAGAACCGACTATTAATACTGGTGTTGTACCCCAAAATTTGCCCTCCCATATTCCTCAAGACATGTCAAGAATGATCTTCAAATTGCTCAAAATGGCTCAAGGGTTGTACAGTCAAATCACCTCCTAAGGAAGTCAAGTCAAAATTAGGGTTTTTGTGTTGCATTAAGGTCCTCATATCCAAATGGCCTAAGTGCTCCCCAATGTCTTAATATGTTCTTAAGTCCATCCATGACAAATTTCAAGCCTTGCAGAGAAACTTTGGTCAGCCAATTGCTCAAGAGGCCCAAAAATCGATTGTGCTAGGGCAAAAGTCAACTGTGTCCCAAATACAGTCAAACCTCCAGATTTTTTGTCAACAGTCTCATTTTTAAGGATAATTAATCATTTGATCAAGGGTTGATCATGATTCATCAAGGATTGCTCAAAATTCATCAAGATTCAAAAGTTGCTAAATTAGGATTTTGTAGGAAAAGTCAACTCAAATTTGACCAAGCATAACTTTCTCATATTTTATGAGAAATGACCCATCCAAATCTCATTTTGAAAAGTATGAAATTTCCTACAATCCACCTTCATACCCCGAGATCAGAAAATGCACTCACAAGAAGTTACGAATTTGGACATTATAGGTCATTTTTGAAAGTCAACAAAAACACCTTTTTTTTCCAAAGCTTATAACTTGAGAATGGAAGATCAAAATGAGATTAGACAAAAAGGGTTGATTAGAGGACATCTCAAGGTTTCTAAAAAGTCCAAGAACACCTCCAAAAGTTCCAAATTGAAGAAGTTATGCATTGTTGAAGTTGGGCATTTTTCCAAATTTGCCAAAAGTCAACTATCCTCAAAATTCCAATTTTTGACAAAAGGGCCCACTTTTTTCCACTTGATTTAATCTTGTAATGCCACACACGTGTCCCATGCTTAATTTCATGACCAAACATTTATTTTTCTATTTTATTTCATTTTTATTGATTTAATTCATTATTAATCAATATTAAATCAAATAAAATCCAAAAATTATTGAAAAGGGATCTTTGTGATTTGTACAGCTTGCAAACATCATGTGACAACCAACCAACTTGTGCTAAGGCTTATTTGTGCACAAAATCTCAGATTTGGCCTGTTTTTAGAAAGGTTAACAATGGTGATAAAATCAAATCCTAAACCTTGAATGTACATGGATATTGGCCCAACTCTTGACCTAAAATCATTGCCTTATACATACACAAGCCACACAAACCTAATTCATGACCTAAGAACTGCTAAAACGGCCAGAGCAAATTGCAAAAATCCTTGAAAAAGTGTGAGATCAAGAACGATATTAGAGGCACTTTCAGACCAAAAAGAGAATGCAGCTTTCTTCCTTGATATCCAGTGGTGCTATACCAAGTGAAACCAAGCCTTTTCATCAACCACATCGCACTGTAAGTCGTCTCAAACTTTGCCCTGAACACGAAATCCAAACTTCCAGTTCTTGCATCTTTTCTTCAAAATATTGGCATATTCATGTTTGTTATTGGATGTAGAACAGTTTTGCAATGTTTAATTTTATTCTCAGGGCCTCTAACGTGATACCCGAACCTAGGGTTTCCAAGCTTTGTTTTTAGGAGTTTTTGATACAGGTACAATCAAGGCAAACCATGGCTATATTTATGCTCAGGGAAGAGAGACGATCACGTTGATACCCTTCGTGTGCGTTTACATGACCTAGAACTTATTTTTGAATCTCCCCACGAAACTTCCTGCGGATAAAAATCCGCAGGTAAATAACCAGAGATTTTTGGAGAAGACGACCACACGTCGCTCTCCCATTGGCCGGTTTGAAATCAGCGCACTTTTTATTTTATTTTTCCAAGCATAAGTGTTTGTTTGATATATGTTAATTGCTGTATATTATAATAACAAATAAGGCATGGTGGTGTAGTGGTAGGGGCGAACGTCCAATGAGCAATGGGACCTGGGTTCGAATCCCAGGTCCCCCCAAAACATTATTGCAATTTTGTTTCAGGAAATTCCATGAAACACTCAAAGCAGGGCCCATCATATGCCCTCATCCAGATGTTCTCCAAGTGGCTCCAGATCTGATCCAGTGGCTAGGATTGAAGGACTACCATGCTCCCTAGTCAACAAGCACGCGCTGGATTCTGAAAGTCTAATCAGGCTTCTCACGTTTGGGCCTGGAATTCTGATGAATGAACCCCCTTTCTAGGCCCAGACCCCTTTTTTTTGGTTTGCTTTTTTTTCTTTTCTATATTTCTTCTACTTAATTTATTTTATTATTTTATTAACCAATTAACTAATTAACTTCTTTTTTCATAATAATAAAATCAGAAAACCTAAAAAATAATATTTTTATTAATTTTATTAATTTTATTATTTTTGTAAATAAACAATTTAATTGACTTAGTTTTTCTAATTAGGCATAATTTTAACATTTTTGCAATAAATTAAAAGTAAATTAGAATATTAGGTTTTAGCCATTTTAACCATTCTATTTTTATTTCCTTAAATATTCCAAAAAAATATCTTTTTTTATTTAATTAATTAATTAACTTAGGTTTAATTTCATTTAGTTCAAAATAACAAAAAAAATCTCCTTCTTTCATAAAAAGGGTTAAAACCCTAAAACTCGCCGAATCAATTTTTCTCGCGCGTATGATTTTTTGATCCATATAATGTAATTGTTCCGAGGATGTAATAGCTTTAACTTAGGATCATTTACCGCTTTTATTTACCTTTTCGCATTTACTTTTTCAAGGGTTTGTTTTTGGCGATGTAAATACCCGACGCCTTGTAATAGCTTAGTTTTATTTTCCGCAACTATTAACTGCTAGATGTATGAATAATAGGCTATGCATGACAAGATCTATCTTAACTTAAAATCAACCGTAGCTCACCATGACATGTACAAAGATAACATAACTGAAATTTGACACATTTGCACATGCCACTCCTAGGGTACGCCTCACTTGGTTGCCTCGAACGTGGTCATTGAGTATAGGATGTTTTAGGGGTCGCCCTCCTGTCTAAAGATCAAAGTTTCCTCGAAACGGTTGCCTCGGATAAAAATGATCTAAGACATTAGGGTTACCACTAAGGCGTCCTTACGTTGCTTTAGTGACCACACGCCCCTAAAATCGAATTGACCCGAAAACTCCAACGACGATGCTACCTATTCCTTCATAGTGGGATAGCATTGTCTAAAGGGACATTTACATAGTTTAATTCCTTTTGAGTAGGTAGAGGTTCTCAGGTACTTGCTCTGTCAAAACAAAACAAATTTCTCGCACTTACACTTTTCAAACAAAGTTTTCAACAACACTTCGTACACTCTTGAGGACAGAAACAAGAGTTAAAATGAAGTTTTCAAACAAAACTCTTTTCAAAACCTACGAACACAAGAAAAGCAAAACTTTTTGAAAATACAATGAGCAAGTACCTAAGAGCCCGTGGATAACCACGGATAGAAAGGGTGCTAACACCTTCCCTTTCTATAATCTACCTCCCGAACCCGAGAAATATCTCAAAAAGGAATTTTTCTGTGCTTTTGTCCTTTCCTTGTTGGATAAAATAAAAGACGATGGCGACTCTTGCTTACCGCGACATTTTGCGAAAACAAACGCAAACGCGAACCAACATTCCAAAAATGGTCAGTTCTATTCCCACCGATCACAACTGGTTTGCGTTTTTTGTTCACAAATATCGCGGTAAGTAAGAGTCGCCATCGACTTTTCTTTTATCCAACAAAGGAAAGGGTGAAAAGAACAGAAAAAGACATTTTTTCGAGAGTTTCTGAGTAATGGGGGTAGATTATGGAAAGGGAAGGTGTTAGCACCCTTTCCATCCATAGTTTTCTACGGGCTCTTAGGTACTTGCTCATTTTTGAAAATTGCTTTCGTGTTTGTGTGAAAAAGTTTTTGTTTGAAAATGCCTTAGTGCGGCAATTTGCTTTATGATAACCCTTGTATATGTCCTCAAGAGTGTGATAAAGCGTTTTAAAAACTTTGTTTGAAAAGTGTTTGAAAGTGTGGTGTGAAAATTTGTTTGAGCAAGTACCTAACAGTTATCTACCTACTCGAACATGAATTGAAAATACGTCTAAAATCCTAAGTGAAAGGATTTTTTTGTTTGTTTGTTATCAAAAGAAATTGAATTAAAAATCCTAAGTCTATTAAATTTTAGTTTTTTAAAGAAAATATTAAAATAATTAATTAATTAATTGACAAAATTAATTTAATATAAAAAACTAAGCCTAATGTTTTTGTGGTTTTTTTAATGTTAATTAAAGCTTAGAAGAAGTAAGGTCAAACAACCAAAAGAAGGATAAAATCGAAAGACAAAAAAAGTAAATGTAAAGAGTACATTCTTGGAAGTAAGGTCTGGATCGAAGAGGCTTGGGTTGCATTTCGATCCAATGAGGAATCTTGATTGAAGGTTTCTGAGAGACTACGCGTATGGGACATTCAATCTGGATGTGTCATCCTTCAATCTGGGATATTGGGTCTGTAAGGAAGTTTGTTAGAAAAACACAAAATGTATGACCTGGGTGTCGAACCCAGGTCCTTTTCGTTGCAGTGCATCTTCCTCACCCACCTGGTCGAAAGATTTCCATTCATTGGTGCCAACGAAACAACAATATTATGTTAGAAACAAAAACACAGTATTAACTTGAATATCAAATCTGCACGCCCAGTGGACCCCTATGGTGTTTACCCATCGAAGATAAACTAAAGCTGTAAGAATCAAAGGTAAGCTCAAATTATTCCCCAACAATGGCACGATCTCAATCCTGCATCTTTGCTCACATGTAACACACTCAAACAAACATGAACATTAGCAACAATATGTATGAATTTAAATCATGTTTAACAAGTTTGAGATTAAAGACGAAATTACCAATAGAGGGATTGTATGAGGGGTGCTTCTGCGTGAATCCCAAGAACACGATTCAGGTGTTAGTTTGGATGGAGGCTGCTTGCAAAATCAGCTTCGAGTTTGAGAGTCTGTGTAAATTTTGTGCAACTTTATGGAATCTCGTGGGGAAGGCTGCATTTTTGCAAGGCAATCTATGTATGTCCCCGTCTGTTTTTATCCGAGATCACGAGGTTTATATAGACAAGGGATTTTAGGTCAACATTTGTGTATTAAATATTGGTCCATTGTGATGAAGAGATTTGATTTGATTTTTCTTCATAAAAACTTGCTATATTTTGATTCAATCAGGTGCCAATCTATTTTCATGCGTTACTGTCAGGCTTTCATGAGTTGTTTGGGCCTCCAATATGATGAAAATCGAAAGCTGACATGCCCTACAGATCAATTTCCCTTCGAATTTGTTCTCTTTGAAGGCTCTGAACTCTAATTCTAATTGCACCAGCTTCGATGTCATGGCTCCTTCGATTGAGCCACCCTCTGCTTCGATTGCTTGATTTGAAGAGAATCACCCTGGTCGAATCAACTCTTGTGGAGTTGGGAACAAACAAGGCAAGAATCTGGCCTTTAACTCAGGAATTGAATCCACGATCAACATTGAATTCTTTCCATATTTGCAAGGAAAACATGCCATTTTGAACTTTGGGTGAACCTGGACAGGTTAGGATAGGTATTTTGTTTGAATTTTTCTTAAGGATTTCATCATGGTTCCTTCGATTAAGTCTCAAGTTTTGCTCTCTTCGATGGCTTTGAACTTGGTCCAATTGAAACATTATCTTATTGACTAATCAAAGTTTTATTCTACACTCCTTGATGGCTCTAAGTCCTTATTCAAATTGCCCAGAACTTCCCTCATCAGAACATTTGTTTTCCTTCGAAGGCTCTGAATTCGAATTGCACCAACTTTGTTATGACAACTCCTTAGATTAAATCTTAAGCCTTGATCCCTTCGATGGCTCTACATCTTGATTCGAATTGCTCATATTCTCAGCATCAGAGCTTCTACGTTTGAACCATAGTCTGCAGAAAGGCTTAGAGTTATCCTCTCCAATCTGCATGAATTCGAATGCCCATTATCAGAGCTTCTGGAACCCTCTCTCATTTTCTCTAACTTGGATAATCAGAATATCTCCCTGTTGATATCCCAATCAAAACATCACTTGGTTAACATGCCTTTCGAAAGTCACTTTATACGCTCTAACAAAAAACAACCTTATTTAAGATGCAAGTCGAAGCTACCTTGTTGGAAATGCCCATCGAAAGGCCCTATACTAATCGAAGAACCTTTTGCAGATGCCAATCGAAGGAAATTTTGCATATGCCAATCGAAGGACCTTTTATAGATGCCTATCGAAGGATCTTTTGCATATGCCAATCAAAGGGCACTTTGTATATGCGAATCGAAAAACCTGTTGTAGATGCCAATCGAAGGATACTTAACCATCATTTGAAAATTTTCCTTTTCTTTAGGCAAAGGTTTGTAACCACCTATGCAAGAGGAAATCTTGGAAAAACATGAGAGGGTAAACTTTGGGGTACAACAGATATCATTTTTGGATCTACTAATATGCATCTTATTAAGGAGTTCTCTAAGCTTATGCATGGAGAGTTTGAAATGATCCTAATGGGGGAGTTGAATTACTTTCTCGGGCTACAAATTAAACAAATCGGTGAAGGAATGTTTGTATGTTAAACCAAGTATTGCCTCGAATTACTTGAGAGATTCTGAATGAATAGTGCTAAGGAAATTGACACTCCCATGGCAATAAATGGTAACTTAGACAGGGATGAGAAAGGTAAGGATGTTGAGGTAAAAAGGTATAGAGATATGATTAGTTCTCTTCTATATATTACAACATCTTGTCCCGACATTATGTTTACTATTTGTATGTGTGGATGATATCAAGCGGTTACCAAGGAATCTCATTTAAAAGCTGTAAAGCGAATTTTTAGATACCTTATTGGTACCTAAAAAGTCGGGCTTTGGTACTCCAAGGGAAACAATTCTACTTTGGTTGGTTGTCCGAATTCCGACTTTGCAAGTTACAAATTGGATAGGAAAAGTACTAGTGGAACTTTTCACTTATTTGGAAATTCCTTGGTAAGTTGGCATAGTAAAAAGCAAGTTTTCGTGGCTTTGTCAACTGCCGAGGCGGAATACGTGGCAACCGGTAGTTGTTGTGCTCAAATTTTGTGGCTCAAACAACAACTGTTGGACTTTGATATTAAACTAGTGCCATAAATCTAACCAAAAACACGGTGCTGCATTCAAGGACTAAACACATTGAGATACGTCACCACTTTCTTCTTGATCATGTTAAAAAAGGGGATGTTGAGAGTAAAAGTAAACTTGTCGATGTTTTCACTAAACCACTCACAACCGAATCCTTTGTCAACATACATGGAGAATTTGGGATAATTGATATCTCAAATGTTTCCTAGTTCTATCTCGTTACTTGCACGTTAAGTATTCACTCTAACTATGTGTTTGAGTGTGATACATTTTGTGAGTGCAACTTCCAATCCTTCAAGAGTGAGGTAATGTCGTTTCAATTTATCCTTGAACGTAAGTTTTTCCTTAATGTATATTTCTAGGCTTCTTCTAAAAACGCTTCATATACTTTAAAATGATGAAAACCATGAATGTTCATTTCCAAAAAATTTCGATTAATAACCATTGTGTGTTCTTGATCTATATGTTTACAATGACTTCATGTATTAATTACTTCACATTTGTATAGATTTATTCTTAGTATGCAAGCATGTGATATGGTTATTTCCCTTATCTTATGTTGCAATGTGTGGTTCATGTTGTCGTAGTTACCTTGCATGATAGACATCTTCATTTTGGTGTTAGTAGAGATATTGTGTTGTCTCTATGGTTGGCACATGTGTGTGCGACATCAGGAGTTCCATTATGAAGTGTTACATGATCGTGACGCTCCAACTTTCTTTCATTTCTTTTGCATGCTATTACATTTGTTGTGATGTTTGCTGCCTGTTGGTATTTGTTAATTGTTTTGGAAACTTTTTGTTGTACCCCAAAATTTTCCCTCTCATTTTATTCAAGACATACTCCTAGAGGTCCTCAAGTGCTCAAGGTTGACCAAGGATTGACCAGACAAATTCTCCTCCTAAGCAATGGATCTCCAGATAGGGTTTCATTTTTCACAAAGAAGTTTGGGTTTCAAAGGCCTCAAGTGATTTCCGTGGTTCCTAATATGTCATCAATAATGCTCATGCCAAGTTTCATGCCTTGCATCACAAGTTTGCTCAGTTAATGTCTCAAATGTTTGAAAATCAACTGTATTGGTCAAAAAGTCAACTATGGTCAACATACAGTCAAACTTCAAGATTTTTGGTCAACATCAACATTTTGAAGTAATATATATCATTTTATCAAGGGTTGATCATGATTCCTCAATGAATGCTCTCAAATCCTCAAGAATCAAAATTGCTAAATTAGGGTTTCCCTAGAGAAAGTCAATTGAACTTTGACCAGGCATAACTTTCACATGCCTCGTCCATTATTCCCCAAAAAAAGCTCATTGTGAATAAAATTCAATTCCCTACAACCTTTTCTCTATCCTGAAGTTCAAAAAATGCATCATTGGAAAGATATGTGCCAATACATTACAGGTCTTTTTGAAAGTCAACGAAAAGTCATTTTTTGTCAAAGCAAGTTACATCAATATAATTTCTTCAAATGCAAAAATGGTCAACATATAGATTCTAGGGGACATCTTTAGCTTTCTAATAAGTCAAATATCATCTCCAAAAGATAAAAATTGAGCAAGTTATGACTAGTACAAATTGGGCAAATAGGTGAAAATACAAAAAAGTCAACTTTGAGCAAAAATGCATTATTAAGTTCATAGACCTATTTTGTGGGATTCAAATATGTTTATGACTTATTCAAGGATCCCTAAATTCACTCTCACCTTGCTTTTCATTTTTTCTCTATTTTATTCATATTTATTTTGTTTTTATTCAAATAAACACAAAATAAATTGCATAAAATAATAAATAAAAAGTATGGACACATGGGATGATGATTTGGGTTGATATTGGACCTTATAATTCCTCAAGGCATGAGGAAAAGACCAGGTTCATTACATCTCAAGAAGGGCAAGTTTTTACACAATTTTGGAAGTATTTTAATATGTTTGATATTGCTTTGAAATGGGGCCATTCTATGTGGATTGTTGCCATGTTTATTCACCATTCCATCTCTCTATAAGTACATGACATTGCAAGAAAGAAAAGACACACACCAAACTTCCTAGAGAAGCTCTCAAAATTGTCACAATATTCTCAAGAATGGAAAAATTCGAAACTCAAACTTACCGCCTATATTCATCAAAACCAAGCCTTGCATCGTGTTTCTGAAGCTCCAAGGATCTCATTCCTATCCTTCTTGTAGATTGAAGCATGCTAGAATACGCCAACGAGGTTGCTTTGATTCGAACCATTTCCTTTGAGTTTTGACGCAGGAATCCAGTTCTGCCATTGTTAGGGCTCAAGAACTTTTGAGTTTCGAATCCAACACTACGAGCCATTTCAGACCAAACTAGTACCATGATTGGATTCGTAGCATATGTCCCATTATTATTATTTTTTGCTTTATTTCGTTTTCATTTGTCTCTTTTATTTCAATAATTTCTTCTCCTATTAAAAAAAATCATAAAAGACATCACAAAATCAAACAAACCAAAAATAATTAGAATTAGATTTTCATTAATTAAATTAATTTTAATTAATTATTTTAATCACCTTTATTTTTTTAATTAATTAATCAATTAGAATTAAGAAGAGTGATTATAATGTAGTTGAGCAGCTGGGGCAAACCCCATCCAAGATTTCTATGTTATCACTATTGTTGTGTTCAGAGGCCCATGCCAAGGCTCCGATTACCTTCCTGAAGACGGCCCACGTGCCACAAGAAACATCAGCTGATTAGTTTACTGATTGTGTGGCCAATTTAACTGCTGATAATGGTTTGGGTTTCTCCGACGCTGATCTGGCTGCTAAAGGGAAGAACCATAACGATGCCCTGCATGTCTCCATTGAATGCAGGGGCACTACTCTCGCACATGTGTTGGTTGACACGGGGTCTTCGTTGAACGTCTTACCCAAGAAAGCTCTAGACAGGTCGGATTGCGAAGGTTTGGAGCTAAAGCCAAGTAACATTGTTGTCCGGGCCTTTGATGGGTCTAAAAGGATGGTGCATGGTGAGGTTGATATTCCAATCAAGGTTGTTTCCCAGGTCTTCAATTCTACATTCTACGTGATGGACATTCGGCCATCCTATTCTTGTTTGCTGGGTCGTCCATGGATCCATAAAGCTGGAGCTGTGACTTCAACACTCCATCAAAAGTTGAAGTACCCGGTCAAAGGGAAGATTGTGACAGTTCAAGGGGAGGAGGAATACATGGTCATCCACCTCAACTCGTTCCGGTACGTGGAGATGGATGGGGAATTCATTGAGACCCCATTCCAACACTTCGAAGAGGTTCCTCAGACACTGGCATCAGCTGAGACTGTGATTGAAGGTTCTCCTATGAAGATGGCTTCCTTAAGGGATGCTCGGGCTGTTATTGAGAATGGTGAGTATGCAAACTGGGGCCGACTTCCTGATTTCACTCAGAAGACTAACAAGTTTGGTTTGGGTTTCACTGCAGAAGCTCAGAGGGCTGTTCGTAGTACAAGGATTGGAAGACCTCCTGTGTTCATCAGCAACTCGGGAGTAAATGCCATCGAAGATGACATGGAGGAATCTGAATTCGACAGTTGGATCTACCCTACGACCAACGGTGGACCAAACAACTAGACGGCAAAGGACTTCGTCCCTATTACTTTTGTTACTCAGTAATGAACTCTTTTATTTTGAATTTGTAACAGACAATGTTTTGAAACTTTATGGCCCGGTGTCTTACCCGGGGCACCGTGGCTTAATTTGTGAGGGCTTTTCTGTGCCATTTTCATATATCATTAGTAAAAGCATTGGACGTTTCTTGCATTTAAAATTTTGCGCTCCTTGTCTTTCTTTATTATAAAACAGCTATTTATACACACTCATATATACAGGTCCTAATCCACTCTGGATCTCACTGGTAACGACTCTGCTACTGCCAGTTATGACTTCGAAAATCCGATCAACTTAGCTGAAGACGAAGGTGAAGATGATTGCGAAGTTACTAGTGAGCTTGCAAGACTGCTACTTCAGGAAGAGAGGGCCATTCAGCCACATGAAGAGCCAGTGGAAACGGTAAATCTGGGTACTGAGACAGACAAGAAGGAAGTCAAGATCGGTGCAAATCTGGAGCTTAGTGTGAAACAGCGGTTGATTCAGATGCTGCATGACTATGTAGAGATCTTTGCCTGGTCCTACGAAGATATGCCTGGGTTGGATACTGACATCGTGGTTCATCGCCTGCCTACCAAGGAAGACTGCCCTCCGGTAAAACAAGACCGAAGTTATGAAACAGTTTGATGTCGGTTTTCTAGCAGTGAATTCTTACCCTCAGTGGGTTGCCAATGTGGTTCCGGTACCGAAGAAAGATGGTAAGGTCCAAATGTGTGTTGACTACAGGGATTTAAACAGGGCGAGCCGTAAGGATGACTTCCCTCTGCCTCACATCGACGTTCTGGTTGATAACACTGCTCAGCATAAGGTATTCTCCTTCATGGACGGTTTCTCCGGTTATAATCAGATAAAGATGGCTCCCGAAGACATGGAGAAGACCACTTTTGTTACTCAGTGGGGTACCTTTTGCTACAAGGTCATGCCTTTTGGGCTGAAAAATGTTGGGGCAACGTATCAGCGTGCCATGGTTGCTCTGTTTCATGATATGATCCATCATGAGATTGAAGTATACATCAACGATATGATTGCAAGGTCCCAAACTAAGGAGGAACACCTTGACCATCTACAGAAGCTGTTTGACCGGTTGAAGTTGTACAAGATGAGATTAAACCCGAACAAGTGCACCTTCAGGGGTGAGATCTGGAAAACTACTAGGTTTCGTCGTAAGCGACAAAGGTATTCAAGTGGACCCTGCCAAAGTGAAAGCCATACAAGAGATTCCAGCTCCCAAGACAGAGAAAGAAGTCAGAGGCTTTCTAGGACGGTTGAACTACATTGCCCGATTCATCTCGCACCTAACTGCTACTTGTGAACCAATCTTCAAGCTACTGAAGAAAGATCAAGTAATACGTTGGAACGATGAATGTCAGGCCGCTTTCGAAAGAATCAAAGAGTATCTCCAAGAGCCACCCATTATTATGCCACCGGTTAAAGGGAGACCTCTAATCTTATACTTGACAGTACTTGACAATTCAATGGGGTGTGTGCTGGGTCAGCATGACAAGTATGGCCGAAAAAAGCATGCTATTTATTACCTTAGCAAAAAGTTTACCGACTATGAGACCCGATACTCACTGCTTGAGAAAACTTGATGCGCTTTGGCATGGGCTGCTCTCCGGCTAAGACAGTATATGTTGACTCACACTACTCTGTTGATTTCAAAGATGGATCCAATCAAGTATATCTTCGAAAAGCCCGCCTTGTCCGGAAGAATAGCAAGATGGAAGATGATCTTAACTGAATATGACATCTAGTACACGACTCAAAAAGCAATCAAGGGAAGTGTGTTGGCAGACCATTTGGCACATCAGGCAGTGGATGATTACCAGTCTATGAACTTTGAATTTCCAGACGAGAATATCTTGGTAGTAACTGATTGCGAGATACGTGGGCCAGATGAAGGACCTGAGGAAGGATCACGATGGTCTATGTACTTTGATGGAGCCTCAAACGCTTTGGGTAATGGCATTGGCACTGTGATCATATCTCCTAAAGGCTCTCATACTTCGTTTACCGCCAGACTATGTTTCAACTGCACCAACAACATGGCGGAGTATGAAGTCTGCATTATGGGTCTCCGAGCTGCAATTGACCTAAGGATCAAGTTTCTGAGCATCTTCAGAGATTCCGCTCTCGTGATCAGTCAGATCAAAGGCGAGTGGGATACGAAACACCCAAATCTTATTCCTTACAAGGAGTATGTATTGACGTTGCTTCCCCATTTCGAGGAGATGACCTTTGAACATTTCCCAAGAGAGGAGAATCAATTGGCGGACGCGCTAGCTACGATGTCTTCTATGTTCAAAGTCAAATGGGACAACGAGGCTCCCCGGATCATTATTTGGAAGTTGGATGAACCTGCATATTATTGTGATCTTGAGACCGAAGAGGTAACAGAAAAACCTTGGTATCATGAAGTAAAGAGGTACCTTAAAGCTCAAGAGTACCCCGAGGGCGCGTATGTTAATGACAAGAAGTTTCTGAGAAGGTTCGCGGCAAAGTTCTTCATCAGCAATGACATTCTTTACAAACGTAACCATGATTCAACCTTACTGCGTTGTGTGGATAAAATTGAAGCAGAAAGGATCATGGCAGAGCTGCATGAAGGTACCTTCGGAACGCATTCCAGTGGACATACCATGGTAAAGAAAATCCTTCGGGCAGGATATTACTGGTCAACAATGGAAGCCGACTGTTATCAGCATTCTCGGACATGTCACAAGTGCCTGATCTATGTTGATAAGGTGCACATTCCTCCAGTTCCTTTGAACATCTTGACAGCACCTTGGCCTTTTGCAATGTGGGGCATTGATATGATCGGCGAGATCAGACCTACGGCATCCAACGGGCATCGCTTCATCCTGGTAGCGATTGATTACTTTACAAAGTGGGTTGAAGTAGCTTCCTTTGCCACCGTAACCAAGAACGTCGTGGCACGATTCATTCGGCACAACCTGATCTGTCGATACGGTGTACCAGAGAGGATCATTACGGATAATGGTACCAATCTTAACAACAAGATGATCACTAAGCTCTGCGAGCAATTCAAGATACAGCATCATAATTCTTCTCCCTACCGGCCGAAGATAAATGGGGCTGTAGAAGCAGCTAATAAGAACATTAAGATGATTGTGCATAAGATGACAGTAACCTACAAAGATTAGCACGAGATGTTACCATTTGCTCTTCATGGGTACCGTACCTCAGCACGGACGTCAACAGGGGCAACACCCTATTCCTTGGTATATGGCATGGAGGCAGTCCTCCCCATTGAAGTTCAGATACCCTCTCTCTGGATCATGAAGGATGCGGGTTTAAGTGAAGACGACTGGATCCAGATCTGGCTTGATCAATTGAACCTAATCGACGAAAAGATACTCACTGCTATTTATCATGGTCAGACGTACCAAAAACGGATGATCAAGGCATTTAACAAGAAAGTCAGACGACAAGAGTATCAAGTCGGGGACTTGGTAATCAAGCGCATCATTCTACCTCAAGGTGATTCCAGGGGCAAATGGACCCCTACGTACGAAGGGCCATTTGTGGTTAAGAACATCTTCTCAGGAGGAGCGATGATTCTAACCACCATGGATGGTGACGACCTTCCTCACCCCGTCAATGCAGACATAGTGAAAAGATACTACGCATAATTAAAGACCCGTTAGGTTGACTGGCCTAGGAAAAAATAAGGGCTTCCCAGCGAACCAAAAGGGTTCGGGAAAAAATAAGGGATGAAAATAAAAAAAAATCTGTACACCCGGCAAGTCCAAAACCTGAAAAGGCGGCCTAGGCAAAAATAAGGGCTTCCCGGCGAACCAAAAGGGTTCGGGCAAAAATAAGGGATGAAAATAAAAAAAATCTGTACACCCGGCAAGTCGAAAACCTGAAAAGGCGGCTTGGGCAAAAATGGGTATCCTGGTGGACTGAAAACCCGAAAGGGCGGTCTAGGCAAAAGTTAGGGATTAAAGCGTAATACTATGTCGCATTGGATCACCTCGTATCCGGACTTCAGTATCGACTATCAAGCTCGGACGACACCGGTCAATCAGATTCATCTTCAGCTAAGCAGCAAAGTGATGAGATGCTTGAAGATATAAGGGCAATAGCAGAGCTGGAACCCAGTGGGATTATTCACATAGCTGTTTTGTCTTCTCTTCACAAATTGTATAAATTCTATTTGTTCGGCGGCGTTCTCTTACTAGGATGTCAACCTCTTGTACAAAAACGCCTATTTACAGGCAAACTTCAAAATCAATACAAGTTCATTTTTCAGACAAATTGCAAATTGTTTTTTCCTTTATCTGTTTTGTTTTGCAAAGAATGTCCAATGTTCATTTTTGATATATGCATTTGACATTAATTGCTGCTCATAAACATTTGCATGCGAAACAAAGGATTAATTATGGGTGATATCAAAAGTAGGGGCAATAAGAATTGTCTGAGAGGTCTAGTTGCTCTGTCCACCAAGGTACCAAGGTAGGTTCGGCTGAAGAATGTAACCAGGATACCTTCACTCCCCGTAGAGTAAGACAGTAATGGTAGCTCTCCCCACTGAGACTTGCAACCATAAATGAATCAGAAATACTCTCCCCCAAGTAGAGTTAGTCTACCATCAGCCCCAAAAAGGCTCGATATTCCCAGAAGGTCTTAATATTCCCCAGCGGAGTATAAAGATATTCCCCAACAGGCGTAGGAGTATCCCCGACAGTCTTAATATTCCTCGACAGAGTATAAGAATGTTCCCCGGCGGAATACAAGATGCCCCTAGTGGAGCCATTTCCCAGCGCAGTCTAAAAAAGTTTCCCCAATGGAATTGAATCATTTCCCCAGTAGATTCTGGAAGTTTATCCCCTGCAGAGTACAAATGCATCTCCTCAGCTAAATTCAGAGGTCATTCCCACAAGATTCTAACTGGGTTATCCTCAGCAAGTTGCAACTGAAAGATCATCCCCAGCGAAGTTCTTTCTATCCCCAGTGGAGTTCATCATCAAAATCCCCAATAGAGCTTACCAACGGAATCCCCAGCGAAGTTATCGTTAAAATCTCAGCAAAGCATCTCTTCCCCACAGAGTAATTCCCCGCAGAGTAATCTCTTCACCAGTTTATTCCACAATGGAGTCATCCTCTCCTGCAAGTTTATCACCTTCGTTCATCATCCCCAGTGGAAGCAAATAATTCCACATCATTCTCCAGCAGCTATCCGGGATTTATTTTCCTCAGATAAAACATCACATTTTCATACATCATGATACATGCATATACGCATCATATCATACAATCTCATTTATGTTGAGAACATCATCGCTCGATCCATATCATGCATTGCATATGACTGACCTTTACCTTTCAGGAAAGATGCAGTTAGATTCTCAAATCATGTCAAAGGAGCCAAAACCAGTTAAATCGATTCCTAAAGATTTTTCTGAAGCCAAGTCAGTCAAAGGAGACAAAACCAGTTAAATCGATTCCTAAAGATTTTTCTGATCCGAACGCAGTCAATGGAGACAAAATCAGCTAAATCGATTCCTAAAGATTTCTCTGATGTGAACGCAGTCAATGGAGACAAAATCAGTTAAATTGATTCCTAAAGATTTTTCTGAGGCCAATGGAGACAAAATCAAGTAAATAGATTCCTAAAGATTTTTCTGAGGCAAAGCCAGTCAATTGAGACAAAATCAGCTAAATCGATTCCTAAAGATTTTTCTGATGCTAACCCGTCAAAGGAGACAACCCGTCAATGAAGACAACCCGTCAATGAAGACAACCCGTCAATAGAGACAACCCGTCAATGAAGACGACCCGTCAACAAAGACAAAACTACCTACCAACAATCTCCAGGTGGCATCTATAAGCCCATCCTCCTATCCATCATCTCTCAAAATGGCATCTGTAAGCCCATTCCTGACATCACAACGCTGATACTACACCATGCGAGCACAAATTTATGGGCACTTTAGTGTTCAATCATCTTCCACCTTCGGATCACGAAAGGCACGCAAGCCAATCTATATCCTCAGGTCTAAGAAGATTTAACAGGGGCAACTGTTGTACCCCAAAATTTGCCCTCCCATATTCCTCAAGACATGTCAATAATGATCTTCAAATAACTCAAAATGGCTCAAGGGTTGTACAGTCAAATCACCTCCTAAGGCAGTCAAGTCAAAATTAGGGTTTTGTGTTGCATTAAGGTCCTAATATCCAAATGGACTCAAGTGCTCCCCAATGTCTTAATATGTTCTTAAGTCCATCCATGACAAATTTCAAGCCTTACAGAGAAACTTTGGTTAGCCAATTGCTCAAGAGGCCCAAAAATCGACTGTGCTAGGGCAAAAGTCAACTGTGTTCCAAATACAGTCAAACCTCTAGATTTTTAGTCAACAGTCTCATTTTTAAGGATAATTAATCATTTGATCAAGGTTTGACCATGATTCATCAAGGATTGCTCAAAATTCATCAAGATTCAAAAGTTGCTAAATTAGGGTTTTGCAGGAAAAGTCAACTCAACTTTGACCAAGCATAACTTTCTCATACTTTATGAGAAATGACCCATCCAAAGCTCATTTTGAAAATGATGCAATTTCCTATAATCCATCTTCATATCCCAAGATATGAAAATTCACTCACAAGAAGTTATAAATTTGGACATTATAGGTCATTTTTGAAAGTCAACAAAAACACCTTTTTTTGCCAAAGCTTATAACTTGAGAATGGAAGATAAAAATGAGATTAGACCAAAAGGGTTGATTATAGGACATCTCAAGGTTTCTAAAAAGTTCAAGAACACCTCCAAAAGTTCCAAATTGAGGAAGTTATGCATTGTTGAAGTTGGGCATTTTTCCAAATTTGCCAAAAGTCAACTATCCTCAAAATTCCAATTTTTGAAAAAAAGGGCCCACTTTTTCCACTTGATTTAATCTTGTCATGCCACACACGTGTCCCATGCTTAATTTCATGACCAAACATTTATTTTTCTATTTTATTTCATTTTTATTGATTTAATTCATTATTAATCAATATTAAATCAAATAAAATCCAAAAATTATTGAAAAGGGATCTTTGTGATTTGTACAGCTTGCAAACAACATGTGACAACCAACCAACTCGTGCTAAGGCTTATTTGTGCACGAAATCTCAGATTTGGCCTATTTTTGGAAAGGTTAACAATGGTGATAAAATCAAATCCTAAACCTTGAATGTACATGGATATTGGCCCAACTCTTGACCTAAAATCATTGCCTTATACATACACAAGCCACACAAACCTAATTCACGACCTAAGAACTGCTAAAACGGCCAGAGCAAATTGCAAAAATCCTTGAAAAAGTGTGAGATCAAGAACGATATTGGAAGCACTTTCAGACCAAAAAGAGAACGCAGCTTTCTTCCTTGATATCCAGTGGTGCTATACCAAGTGAAACCAAGCCTTTTCATCAACCACATCGCACTGTAAGTCGTCTCAAACTTTGCCCTGAACACGAAATCCAAACTTCCAGTTCTTGCATCTTTTCTTCAAAATATTGGCATATTCATGTTTGTTATTGGATGTAGAACAATTTTGCAATGTTTAATTTTATTCTGAGGGCCTCTAACGTGATACCCGAACCTAGGGTTTCCAAGCTTTGTTTTTAGGCGTTTTTGATACAGGTACAATCAAGGCAAACCATGGCTATATTTGTGCTCAGGGAAGAGAGACGATCACGTTGATACCCTTCGTGTGCATTTACATGACCTAGAACTTATTTTTGAATCGCCCCACGAAACTTCCTGCGAATAAAAATCCGCAGGTAAATAACCAGAGATTTTTGGAGAAGACGACCACACGTCGCTCTTCCATTGGCCGGTTTGAAATCAGCGCGCTTTTTATTTTTTTTTTTGCCAGGCATAAGTGTTTGTTTGATATATGTTAATTGCTGTATATTATAATAACAAATAAGGCATGGTGGTGTAGTGGCAGGGGCGAACATCCAATGAGCAATGGGACATGGGTTCGAATCCCAGGTCCCCCCAAAACATTATTGTAATTTTGTTTCCGGAAATTCCATGAAACACTCAAAGCAGGGCCCATCATACGCCCTCATCCAGATGTTCTCCAAGTGGCTCCATATCTGATCCAGTGGCTAGGATTGAAGGACTACCATGCTCCCTGGTCAACAAGCACGCGCTGGATTCTGAAAGTCCAATCAGGCTTCTCACGTTTGGGCCTGGAATTCTGATGAATGAACCCCCTTTCTAGGCCCAGACCCCTTTTTTTTTGTTTTCTTTTTTTTCTTTTCTATATTTCTTCTACTTAATTTATTTTATTATTTTATTAACCAATTAACTAATTAACTTCTTTTTTCATAATAATAAAATCAGAAAACCTAAAAAATAATATTTTTATTAATTTTATTAATTTCATTATTTTTGTAAATAAACAATTTAATTGACTTAGTTTTTCTAATTAGGCATAATTTTAACATTTTTGCAATAAATTAAAAGTAAATTAGAATATTAGGTTTTAGCCATTTTAACCATTCTATTTTTATTTCCTTAAATATTCCAAAAAAATATCTTTTTTTATTTAATTAATTAATTAACTTAGGTTTAATTTCATTTAGTTCAAAATAACAAAAAAATCTCCTTCTTTCATAAAAAGGGCCAAAACCCTAAAACTCGCCGATTCAATTTTTCTCGTGCGTATGATTTTTTGATCCATATAATGTAATTGTTCCGAGGATGTAATAGCTTTAACTTGGGATCATTTACCGCTTTTATTTACCTTTTCACATTTAATTTTTCAAGGGTTTGTTTTTGGCGATGTAAATACCCGACGCCTTGTAATAGCTTAGTTTTATTTTCCGCAACCATTAACTGCTAGATGTATGAATAATAGGCTATGCATGACAAGATCTATCTTAACTTAAAATCAACCGTAGCTCACCATGACATGTACAAAGATAACATAACTGAAAATTGACACATTTGCACATGCCACTCCTAGGGTACGCCTCACTTGGTTGCCTCGAACGTGGTCATTGAGTATAGGATGTTTTAGGGGTCTCCCTCCTGTCTAAAGATCAAATTTGCCTCGAAACGGTTGCCTCGGATAAAAATGATCTAAGACATTAGGGTTACCACTAAGGCGTCCTTACGTTGCTTTAATGACCACACGCCCCTAAAATCAAATTGACCCGAAAACTCCAACGACGATGCTACCTACTCCTTCATAGTGGGATAGCATTGTCTAAAGGGACATTTACACAGTTTAATTCCTTTTGAGTAGGTAGAGGTTCTCAGGTACTTGCTCTGTCAAAATAAAACAAATTTTTCGCACTTACACTTTTCAAACAAAGTTTTCAACAACACTTCGTACACTCTTGAGGACAGAAACAAGAGTTAAATCGAAGTTTTCAAACAAAACTCTTTTCAAAACCTACGAACACAAGAAAAGCAAAACTTTTTGAAAACACAATGAGCAAGTACCTAAGAGCCCGTGGATAACCACAGATACAAAGGGTGCTAACACCTTCCCTTTCTATAATCTACCTCCCGAACCCGAGAAATATCTCAAAAAAGAATTTTTCTGTGCTTTTGTCCTTTCCTTGTTGGATAAAATAAAAGATGGTGGCGACTCTTTCTTACCGCGACATTTTGCGTAAACAAAGGCAAACGCGAACCAACATTCCAAAAATGGTCAGTTCTATTCCCACCGATCACAACTGGTTTGTGTTTTTTGTTCACAAATATCGCGATAAGCAAGAGTCGCCATCGACTTTTCTTTTATCCAACAAAGGAAAGGTTGAAAAGAACATAAAAAGACATTTTTTCAAGAGTTTCTGAGTAAGGGGGTAGATTATGGAAAGGGAAGGTGTTAGCACCCTTTCCATCCATAGTTTTCTACGGGCTCTTAGGTACTTGCTCATTTTTGAAAATTTCTTTCGTGTTTGTGTGAAAAAGTTTTTGTTTGAAAATGCCTTAGTGCGGAAATTCGCTTTATGATAACCCTTGTATATGTCCTCAAGAGTTTGATAAAGCGTTTTAAAAACTTTGTTTGAAAAGTGTTTGAAAGTGTGGTGTGAAAATTTGTTTGAACAAGTACCTAACAGTTATCTACCTACTCGAAAAAAGTTTGTTATTTTCCTCCTATCCTTTAGACAGTGCTATCCTACTATTAGTGAGTAGGTAGCCCTAGTCGTTGGATGTTGAGAGACTATCGAAAGGTATGTAATGGTTATTGAAAGCAACAGGTAGAGATACCTTAGCAGTTCGAAGGGACTATCATCATATATTCGGAGGTAACATCGAGGGACAAGATCATTTCTCGTAGGCAACTCAAGGGACAGTAAGGGACTATGATCTTTTATGATGACTTTGAGATGAGGGGTCTTTGCTAAGGTATCCCTATGTTCGAGGGACATGACCATTTCCGAAGGCAACCAAAATGGGAGATACCCTAAGGGTGCAAGTGTGCAATAGTGTGCTTATTTTCAAATATTTTTATCTTGATGTTAGTGATCTAAGATTATTTGATTAGTTCTTTCTATACACGCCTAATTTACTAGCAGTTTATATACAAGCATATAATATAGTGCGAAAAGTAAAACCTACGGCTATTATAAAGCTTTGGGGAAATTACAATTATATTTGACAGAAAATGTAAAGTGCGGAAATTAAGACCCTAATTAAGCTATTACAAACTGTGAACAATTATATAATTAACAAAAAAATGCCAAAGTAAATAAACACGAACATGAATTGAAAATACGTCTAAAATCCTAAGTGAAAGGATTTTTTTGTTTGTTTGTTATCAAAAGAAATTGAATTAAAAATCTTAAGTCTATTAAATTTTAGTTTTTAAAAGAAAATATTAAAATAATTAATTAATTAATTGACAAAATTAATTTAATATAAAAAACTAAGCCTAATGTTTTTGTGGTTTTTTTAATGTTAATTAAAGCTTAGAAGAAGTAAGGTCAAACAACCAAAAGAAGGATAAAATCGAAAGACAAAAACAGTAAATGTAAAGAGTACATTCTTGGAAGTAAGGTCTGGATCGAAGAGGCTTGGGTTGCATTTCGATCCAATGAGGAATCTTGATTGAAGGTTTCTGAGAGACTACGCGTATGGGGCATTCAATCTGGATGTGTCATCCTTCAATCTGGGATACTGGGTCTGTAAGGAAGTTTGTTAGAAAAACACAAAATGTATGACCTGGGTGTCGAACCCAGGTCCTTTTCGTTGCAGTGCATCTTCCTCACCCACCTGGTCGAAAGATTTCCATTCATTGGTGCCAACGAAACAACAATATTATGTTAGAAACAAAAACACAGTATTAACTTGAATATCAAATCTGCACGCCAGTGGACCCCTATGGTGTTTACCCATCGAAGATAAATTAAAGCTGTAAGAATCGAAGGTAAGCTCAAATTATTCCCCAACAATGGCACGATCTCAATCCTGCATCTTTGCTCACATGTAACACACTCAAACAAACATGAACATTAGCAACAATATGTATGAATTTAAATCATGTTTAACAAGTTTGAGATTAAAGACGAAATTACCAATAGAGGGATTGTATGAGGGGTGCTTCTGCGTGAATCCCAAGAACACGATTCAGGTGTTAGTTTGGACGGAGGCTGCTTGCAAAATTAGCTTCGAGTTTGAGAGTCTGTGTAAATTTTGTGCAACTTTATGGAATCTCGTGGGGAAGGCTGCATTTTTACAAGGCAATCTATGTATGTCCCCGTCCGTTTTTATCCGAGATCACGAGGTTTATATAGACAAGGGATTTTAGGTCAACATTTGTGTATCAAATATTGGTCCATTATGATGAAGAGATTTGATTTGATTTTTCTTCATAAAAACTTGCTATATTTTGATTCAATCAGGTGCCAATCTATTTTCATGCGTTACTGCCAGGCTTTCATGAGTTGTTTGGGCCTCCAATATGATGAAAATCGAAAGCTGACATGCCCTACAGATCCATTTCCCTTCGAATTTGTTCTCTTTGAAGGCTCTGAACTCTAATTCTAATTGCACCAGCTTCGATGTCATGGCTCTTTCGATTGAGCCACCCTCTGCTTCGATTGCTTGATTTGAAGAGAATCACCCTGGTCGAATCAACTCTTGTGGAGTTGGGAACAAACAAGGCAAGAATCTGGCCTTTAACTCAGGAATTGAATCCACGATCAACATTGAATTCTTTCCATATTTGCAAGGAAAACATGCCATTTTGAATTTTGGGTGAACCTGGACAGGTTAGGATATGTATTTTGTTTGAATTTGTCTTAAGGATTTCATCATGGTTCCTTCGATTAAGTCTCAAGTTTTGCTCTCTTCGATGGCTTTGAACTTGGTCCAATCGAAACGTTATCTTATTGACTAATCAAAGTTTTATTCTACACTCCTTGATGGCTCTAAGTCCTTATTCAAATTGCCCAGAAATTCCCTCATCAGAACATTTGTTTTCCTTCGAAGGCTCTGAATTCGAATTGCACCAACTTTGTTATGACAACTCCTTAGATTAAATCTTAAGCCTTGATCCCTTTGATGGCTCTACATCTTGATTCGAATTGCTCATATTCTCAGCATCAGAGCTTCTACGTTTGAACCATAGTCTGCAGAAAGGCTTAGAGTTATCCTCTCCAATCTGCATGAATTCGAATGCCCATTATCAGAGCTTCTAGAACCCTCTCTCATTTTCTCTAACTTAGATAATCAGAATATCGCCCTGTTGATATGCCAATCGAAACATCACTTGGTTAACATGCCTGTCGAAAGTCACTTTATACGCTCTAACAAAAAACAACCCTATTTAAGATGCAAGTCGAAGCTACCTTGTTGGAAATGCCCATCGAAAGGCCCTATACTAATCGAAGAACCTTTTGCAGATGCCAATCGAAGGAACTTTTGCATATGCCAATCGAAGGACCTTTTATAGATGCCTATCGAAGGATCTTTTGCATATGCCAATCTAAGGGAACTTTGTAGATGTGAATCAAAAAACCTGTTATAGATGCCAATCGAAGGATACTTAACCATCATTTGAAAATTTTCGTTTTCTTTAGGCAAAGGTTTGTAACCACCTATGCAAGATTAAATCTTGGAAAAACATGAGAGGGTAAACTTTGGGGTACAACAGATATCATTTTTGGATCTACTAATATGCATCTTGTCAAGGAGTTCTCTAAGCTTATGCATGGAGAGTCTGAAATGATCCTAATGGGGGAGTTGAATTACTTTCTCGGGCTACAAATTAAACAAATCGGTGAAGGAATGTTTGTATGTTAAACCAAGTATTGCCTCAAATTACTTAAGAGATTCTGAATGAATAGTGCTAAGGAAATTGACACTCCCATGGCAACAAATGGTAACTTAGACAGGGATGAGAAAGGTAAGGATGTTGAGGTAAAAAGGTATAGAGATATGATTGGTTCTTTTCTCTATATTACAACATCTTGTCCCGACATTATGTTTATTGTTTGTATGTGTGCATGATATCAAGCGGTTACCAAGGAATCTCATTTAAAAGTTATAAAACGAATTTTTAGATACCTTATTGGTACCTAAAAATTTGGGCTTTGGTACTCCAAGGGAAACAATTCTACTTTGGTTGGTTATCCGAATTCCGACTTTGCAAGTTACAAATTAGATAGGCAAAGTACTAGTGGAACTTTTCACTTATTTGGAAATTCCTTGGTAAGTTGGCATAGTAAAAAGCAAGTTTTTGTGGCTTTGTCAACTGCCGAGGCGGAATACGTGGCAATCGGTAGTTGCTGTGCTCACATTTTGTGGCTCAAACAACAACTGTTGGACTTTGATATCTCAAATGTTTCCTAGTTCTATCTCGTTACTTGCACGTTAAGTATTCACTCTAACTATGTGTTTGAGTGTGATACATTTTGTGAGTGCAACTTCCAATCCTTCAAGAGTGAGGTAATGTCGTTTCAATTTATCCTTGAACGTAAGTTTTTCCTTAATGTATATTTCTAGGATTCTTCTAAAAACGCTTCATATACTTTAAAATGATGAAAACCATGAATGTTCATTTCCAAAAAATTTCGATTAATAACCATTGTGTGTTCTTGATCTATATGTTTACAATGACTTCATGTATTAATTATTTCACATTTGTATAGATTTATTCTTAGTATGCAAGCATGTGATATGGTTATTTCCCTTATATTATGTTGCAATGTGTGGTTCATGTTGTCATAGTTACCTTGCATGATAGACATCTTCATTTTGGTGTTAGTAGAGATATTGTGTTGTCTCTATGGTTGGCACATGTGTGTGCGACATCAGGAGTTCCATTATAAAGTTTTACATGATCGTGACGCTCCAACTTTCTTTCATTTCTTTTGCATGCTATTACATTTGTTGTGATGTTTGCTTCCTGTTGGTATTTGTTAATTGTTTTGGAAACTTTTTGTTGTACCCCAAAATTTTCCCTCTCATTTTATTCAAGACATACTCCTAGAGGTCCTCAAGTGCTCAAGGTTGACCAAGGGTTGACCATACAAATTCTCCTCCTAAGCAATGGATCTCCAGATAGGGTTTCATTTTTCACAAAGAAGTTTGGGTTTCAAAGGCCTCAAGTGATTTCCATGGTTCCTAATATGTCATCAATAATTCTCATGCCAAGTTTCATGCCTTGCATCACAAGTTTGCTCAGTTAATGTCTCAAATGTTTGAAAATCAACTGTATTGGTCAAAAAGTCAACTATGGTCAACATACAGTCAAACTTCAAGATTTTTGGTCAACATCAACATTTTGAAGTAACATATATCATTTTATCAAGGGTTGATCATGATTCCTCAATGAATGCTCTCAAATCCTCAAGAATCAAAATTGCTAAATTAGGGTTTCCCTAGAGAAAGTCAATTGAACTTTGACCAGGCATAACTTTCACATGCCTCGTCCATTATTCCCCAAAAAAAGATCATTGTGAATAAAATTCAATTCCCTACATCCTTTTCTCTATCCTGAAGTTCAAAAAATGCATCATTGGAAAGATATGTGCCAATACATTACAGGTCTTTTTGAAAGTCAACGAAAAGTCATTTTTTGTCAAAGTAAGTTACATCAATATAATTTCTTCAAATGCAAAAATGGTCAACATATAGATTCTAGGGGACATCTTTAGCTTTCTAAAAAGTCAAATATCATCTCCAAAAGATAAAAATTGAGCAAGTTATGACTAGTACAAATTGGGCAAATAGGTGAAAATACAAAAAAGCCAACTTTGAGCAAAAATGCATTATTAAGTTCACAAACCTATTTTTTGGGATTCAAATATGTTTATGACTTATTCAAGGATCCCTAAATTCACTCTCACCTTGATTTTCATTTTTTCTCTATTTTATTCATATTTATTTTGTTTTTATTCAAATAAACACAAAATAAATTGCATAAAATAATAAATAAAAAGTATGGACACATGGCATGATGATTTGGGTTGATATTGGACCTTATAATTCGTTCAAGGCATGAGGAAAAGACCAGGTTCATTACATCTCAAGAAGGGCAAGTTTTTACACAATTTTGGAAGTATTTTAATATGTTTGATATTGCTTTGAAAGGGGGCCATTCTGTGTGGATTGTTGCCATGTTTATTCACCATTCCATCTCTCTATAAGTACATGACATTACAAGAAAGAAAATACACACACCAAACTGCCTAGAGAAGCTCTCAAAATTGTCACAATATTCTCAAGAATGGAAAAATTCGAAACTTAAACTTACCACCCATATTCATCAAAACCAAGCCTTGCATCGTGTTTCTGAAGCTCCAAGGATCTCATTCCTATCCTTCTTGTAGATTTAAGCATGCTAGAATACGCCTACGAGGTTGCTTCGATTCGAACCATTTCCTTTGAGTTTTGACGCAGGAATCCAGTTCTGCCATTGTTAGGGCTCAAGAACTTTTGAGTTTCGAATCCAACACTACGAGCCATTTCAGACCAAACCAGTACCATGATTGGATTCGTAGCATATGTCCCATTATTATTATTTTTTTCTTTATTTCATTTTCATTTGTCTCTTTTATTTCAATAATTTCTTCTCCTATAAAAAAAATCATAAAAGACATCACAAAATCAAACAAACCAAAAATAATTAGAATTAGATTTTCATTAATTAAATTAATTTTAATTAGTTATTTTAATCACCTTTCTTTTTTTAATTAATTAATCAATTAGAATTAGGATTAATTTAATTTCAAATCTTTTTCATAATAATAATAAAAAACAAAATAATATTAGATTTTCTTCTATAGTTAATATCAATGTTCATTTTCTTCTATTCATTTAAATTAGATTTAGCTTTTTAATTTTTAATTAAAATATTTCTTAAAAAATAAACAAAACAAAAACAACAAAAATTGTATTAATTTTCTTAGAACTTTTTTTTGAGTTTTTAGACGTTCCATCTTAATCTTTGCGCGTTCTTTATTTTCTGCAGTATTACTTTTGAAATGTTGTATCTGCCCATGGTTTGTAATAGTTAAAAATTAGGATTTCTTTACTGTTTTTACCCCCATTTTTGGACTTGTAATTTCCCCCTCCTCGAAGCCATGTAATAGTTAGTTTAAATTCCGCACTTTAAACTTTCTGCACTTGTGTATATATATATATATATATATATATATATATATATATATATATATATATATATATATATATATATATATATATATATATATATATATATATATATATATATATATATATATATATATATATATATATATATATATATATATATATATATATATATATATATATATATATATATATATATATATATATATATATATATATATATATATATATATATATATATATATATATATATATATATATATATATATATATATATATATATATATATATATATATATATATATATATATATATATATATATATATATATATATATATATATATATATATATATTAAACTGTTAGATGTATGCCTAATAGGATTGCATGAAAAGAATTAAAAGTAAATGTTAGCAAACTTAAACATCAAAGACAAATAATTGAAACACAACGCACCCACACATGTGCAACTCTAGGGTACTCCCACTTTGGTTGCCTTCGGAATAAAACAGTCACAACTCTCGAATGTGAGAGTTTTTAGTTGCAACCCTTTGGTTCAAAGATCATAAAATGACCCTTCTGATGTTTCCTCGGTAAATGATCTTAAAAAATTAGGGGTGTTACTAAAGCATTTTGCCAAGTTGCCTTTGTGATTGTATGATGACCCTCGATTGTCCCTCAAACATCCAAAGATGGGGCTATCTACTCACTAATAGTAGTATAGCACTGTCTAAAGGAAAAGAGGAAAAGAACAAACCTTTTCGAGTAGGTAGATAGTTCCTAAATGCTTGCTTAAAACAAAACATTTTCCACACCTACACTCCTTCCCAAAAATATTTTCAAAAACACTTTGTACACGTTCTCAACAATATGGGAAACATTACAAAGTTCATCGCACTAAGGCGTCTTCTCAAAATACTTTTATTTCAAACATACAAATACAAGGTATTTTCAAATGAGCTAGCATCTAAGAGCTCGTAGATAACTACGGATGGAAAGGGTGCTAACACCTTCCCTTTCCATAATCTACCCCCTTACTTAGAAATAATCCCGAAAGGTTATTTTCTGTTCTTTTCACCCTTTCCTTTGTTGGATAAAAGAAAAGTCGATGGCGACTATTTCTTACCATAACATTTGCTAATACAAATGAAAAACCAGTATAAAAGTCAGTTCTCCCACCATATTACAGAACTGGAGACTCTGCCGGGGAAAGAAAAAGTGGGGTTACCTTAGAGTTTAGATCATTTTAACTTCTTTCCTTGTGTGTTTTGTATGCTTTATTTTTTAAAGGGGTTTCTTGGGTTACTGTTAAAGATCCTATACACGAATCTAGGGTACCTTTTTAGATGAGTAGCAATAAATCATGGAGGTTGTACGGTGTAGACCAATACGGACAAAGTGATGGCTACGTTAGTGTGATACTTTGGCTTGTACTAATGTTCCTTGAGTCAGTCAAGGATAACATTAGGCTTCTTCATAGTGCCATTAAGCGCTAACTGACCTTTACAACCTTTAATTGACTCATCCTAGCCACTAGAAAGTAGTGAGATATCTGGCTTTGGTTTCGATCGAAGATTGGTTGATACTCGATGCTACACTCACTGAGATTGGACTTTTGGGATATTTCGGCCATAATACTTCGATGCTTGAGCTGAAACAATGCATGACGGAAAGGTCAATGATATGAGACTCCTTAGAACCCGGTTACTATTACTAGGACAGGTTGAGCCAACTGAAACTTCAAGAGGGTACTTACCTTTAAAACCTCATGAAAGCCTTTAAACCTAAGGTCTTTGTGTGACTTGTTTGTGTTTGCTATCTTTGTTTGAAAGTGTTGTACCCCAAAATTTTCCCTCCCATATTTCTCAAGACATGTCAAGAATCATCTCCAAGTTGTTCAAGATGGCTCAAGAGTTGGACAGTCAAAACACCTCCTATGGCAATCAATTCAAAATTAGGGTTTTGTGTTGCATCAAGGTCCTTGCATCCAAATGGCCTCAAGTTATCCCCAATGTCCTAATATGTTCTCAAGTTCATCCATGTCAAATTTCAAGCCTTGCAGAGAAAGTTTGGTCAGTCAATTGCTCAAGAAGTCCAAAAATCGACTGTGCTAGGGCAAAAGTCAACTGTGACCTACAAATAGTCAAACCTCAAATATTTTTTTTCAACATTTTCATTTTTAAGGATAATTCATCATTTGATCAAGGGTTTATCATGATTAATCAAGGATTGCTCAAGATTCATCAAAATTCAAAAGTTGCTAAATTAGGGTTTTATAGGAAAATTCAACTCAACTTTGACCAAGCATAACTTTCTCATACTTTATGAGAAATGACCCATCTAAAGCTCATTTTGACTAGGATGGAATTTCCTACAATCCATCTTCACACCACAAGATCAAGAAATTCTCTCACAAAAAGTTACAAATTTGGACATTATAGGTCATTTTTGAAAGTCAACAAAAACACCTTTTTTGCCAAAGCTTATAACTTGAGCACGAAATATCAAAATGAGATGAGACAAAAAGGTTTGGTTAGCGGACATTTCAAGGTTTATAAAAATTCCAATAACACCTCCAAAAGTTCAGAGTTGAAGAAGTTATGCATTGTTGAAGTTGGGCATTTTTCCAAAATTGCCAAAAGTCAACTATCCTCAAAACTCCAATTTTTGACAAAAGGGCCCACTTTTTTCCACTTCATATGGTCTTATCACACCACACACGTGTCCCATCTTCAATGTCGTGACCAATTATTTATTTTTCTATTTTATTTAATTTTTATTGATTTAATTCATTTTAAATCAATATTAATTCAAATAAAATCTAAAAATTGATGGAATGATATCTTTGTGATTGGTATAGACTTCAATTATCATCATGAACCAAATCAAATTCATATCAAGCTTTGTTATGCACAAAAAAAATCAGATTTGGACATTTTTGGAAACTTGATAATGGAAGATCAAATCATATCTCAATTCTTCAATTCATATGGATTCAAGCCCAAGTTTTAACCTAAATGCATTCCAATATACATGTACAAGCGAGGCATACAAAGAAAAGGACCTGAAACTGCAAGAAACGGCGAAACCAAATTGGAGAAAAAGCTTGAAAAAGTGAAAATTGAAATAACACTTAGGGCTCGTTTCAATCCAAAATCACAACGTGGTGTTCTTGCTTGCAATCTCCTGAAGCTATAGCAACCAAAACCAGGCCTTGAGACCACTTGAAACGCGCTGTAAGTACTCACGAATATGCCTCTGTACACGAAAACATAACTCCTCATTCTTGCATCTTTTTGACAAATCATAGACATATTCTTGATCCTTGTTTGATTTCGAAGCTTTCTACATCATTTTATTTTATTTTCATGGCCTCTAACGTGATACCCGAACCTAGGGTTTCCTTGCTTTGTTTTTAGCCATTTTTTATACAGGCAAAATCAACGCAAATCATGGCCATAGTTGTGTTCAGGGAAGCAAGACGAACACGATGATGGTCTTAGCTTGCGTTTACATGGCCTAGGATGAATTTTTGAAACATCCCACGAATCTTCCTGCGGATAAAAATCCGCAGGTAAAAAACCCGGACCATTTGGAGAAGATGATAACGTGGCTTGTCTTCATTGGCCAGTTCAAATAGGTTTAGCGCATTTTTTTTATTTTCCAGTATATTGCTTATTTTTCTCATATAATAATTAGCGTTTGTTTTATTAACAAGAAAGCAATACAGCTCAGTTGGTGGAAGCGTGAGTGGAAAAACCATTGGGACCTGGGTTCGAATCCCATGTCACCCAAAACATTTATTCAATTTTTCTTCAGATATTCTCATGCAACGCCCAAAGTACAGAACATCATATGCCTCATGGATCCAGGCGCCAGATGGCCTCCAGGCCAAATCCAAGGGTCCAGATTGCAAGCTCATCATACTCCAAGTCAACAGGAACTCATGGGATGACTAAAGTCAAACGAGGCTGGAACGTTTTGGGCCTCTGAATTGTTGAACAAACACCCAGTTTGGGCCCAAACCCCCCTGAGTTTGCTTCTTTGTATTTTTCTTTCATTATTTTTCTTATTTTTATTTATTGTTATTTATTTGTTATTTTTAATTACTAACCAAATAATAATTTTCCTCATAAAATCAGAAAACATAAAAAATAATATTTTTATTAATTTCATTATTTCATTATTTTTGTAAATAAACTTTAATCAATTAATTTAGTTTTAATTAGGAACAATTTTAATATTTTTTGCAATAAATTAAAATTAATGTAGAATTAGGTTTTTAATAATTTTAATAACTTTTATTTTATTTCCTTAAATATAAAAAACCCAAGAAATATATTTTTTATTTAATTAATTAATTAACTTAGATTTAATTTCCATTTAATTCAAAAATAACAAAAATTATGCTTTCTTTAATAAAAAGGGGTCAATACTCTAAAAATGCGTCGTCTTAATTTTTTGCACGCGATCCATTATTTCCAATATTGTAATTGCTTCCAGTTTGTAATAGCTTTTAATTAGGAATTTAATTTATTTATCGCTTTATTTTTACTTTCCACAATTAAAATTAAAGGGTTTGTTTTTGGCGATGTAAATACCCGACGCCTTGTAATAGTTTAGATTTAATTTCCGCAATTTAAATTCTGCAACTATTAACTGTTAGATTTTTGATAATAGGGAATGCACGACAAGATCAATCTTTAACCTAAAATCAACAATAGCTCACCCATAACATGTACAGATAAAATTAACCGAACTAACACACTTGCACATGCCACTCTTAGGGTACGCCTCACTTGGTTGCCTCGAACGTGGTTATTGAGTGTAGGAAGTTTTAGAGGTCACCCTCTTGTCCAAAGATCATAGTTTCCTCGAAACGATTGCCTCGGAAAAATGATCTAGGATATTAGGGTTACCGCTAAGGTGTCCTAACATTGCTTTAATGACCACACGTCCCTTAATCGAATTGACCCGAAAACTCCAACGATGGTGCTACCTACTCCTCAATAGTGGGATAGCACTGTCTAAAGGACATTAGCACAGTTTAATTCCTTTTCGAGTAGGTAGATGGTTCTTAAGTACTTGCTCCTTTTAAAACAAAACAAAACTTTTCGCACTTACACTCTCTTCAAAACAAAAACTCTTTTCAAACCCACAAACACAAAGAAAAGCAAACTTTTGAAAACACAATGAGCAAGTACCTAAGAGCCCGTGGATAACCACGAATAGAAAGGGTGCTAACACCTTCCCTTTCTATAATCTACCTCCCGAACCCGAGAAACATCTCGAAAAAGGAATTTTTCTGTGCTTTTGTCCTTTCCTTGTTGGATAAAATAAAATACGGTGGCGACTCTTGCTCACCGCGACATTTTGCAAAAACAAACTCAAAACGCAAACCAGCATTCCAAAACAGTCAGTTCTCATTACCACCGATCACAGAACTGGCGACTCAGCTGGGGAAATTATTATAAGTGAGGTGTACCTTAGGATTAGATCATTGTGTTTTCAATTGTATGCTTTGTATGCTTTAATTTTATGGGCTTGTATCGAAGTTCTATAGATCCTAACCCGGATCTGGGGGCACCCTTTAGGTAAGTAGCAATAAACTGTGAGGGATATGTACGGCGTAGACCGATACGGATGAAGCAGTAGCTACATTGGTGTGGCACTTTAGTCTGTACCGATATCCCTTGTGTTGGAACGAGGAGAATATGGGTCTTCTAAGGGGTCATTAAGCACCAACAGACCTTAGAACCTTAAATTGACCAACTTGGCCATAGAACAGTAGCAGTATGCTACACTCATTGAGACTAAACTCTCGCGATGATTCCGGCTGCAAGAAAAGGTTACTAAACTGGAATTATGACCGATTGAGGGTAGTCAGTGGTATTGAGATCCTCTAGAACCCGGTTACTATTTTTAGGACAGGTTTAAACCAACTGAACTGAAAGAGGGTAGTACCTAAGCTCCATGCCAGCCTGAAATCTAAGGGCTCTTTTGTGTGACTTATGTGCCTTTACCATGTTTTCTTTTTGTGGATACTTGTGTTGTGCTTACTATCATGACATCATGACATTATAACATTGCATACATCTTGCATAAGGACTAACATGTTTCAAAGACAAGAGGGTTTCATCTTTGCTCTGTTTTGTAGGTCATCATGATGCCCATGCGTAAGAATACCATCCGGATCAACTTTGTCCAAGTCCCTACCTTGCTTAAAGAGTTGGTTGCCAAGATGCCTGACACTACTTCCTTCATCAAGAGGCATGGTTCTCTTCTCAGTTTGGTCACATCCAAATTGGACGAGCAGATGATGAGTGTCCTGGTCCAGTTTTATGATCCGCTGTACCATTGCTTCACTTTTCAAGACTATCAGCTGGTCCCTACCCTAGAAGAGTTCTATGAGCTGCTCGGTATCTCTGTTTTGGAGCAAACTCTGTTCACAGGTTGGGAGAAGACTCTTAGGCCTGAAGAAATTGTTCCAGCCCTTCATTTGACCAAAGAAGAGGTAATGGCTAATTGGGAGACTAGAAGTGGAGCTAAAGGATTTCTGACTAAGTTCTTGGTTGGCAAGGCTAACTACTTTTGGGATAGCCTAGACTTTAAGGCGTTCGAGGATATTCTGGCTCTTTTGATTTATGGCTTGGTATTGTTTCCGAATCCTGACACTTTTGTTGATGTGAATGCCATAAAGATCTTCAACTCTCAGAACCCTGTACCCACTCTCTTGGGTGACATTCTTCATCAGCTCTATGCTCGTACTGCCCGAAAGCGGGGAACCTTGATGTGCTGTGCTCCTTTATTGTCGAGGTGGTTTATTTCGCACCTCCCTAATTCAGTGCTTAAGAACAAAGAAGGAATGGGCTGGGCTTATAGGGTGATGTCTCTCTCATAATGACATTATCTGGACTCTCAAAGGTATGGATGAAGTGACTATCATTGATCGCTATGGAGAGTATCCCAATGTTCCCCTGCTAGGAACCCATGGAGGAATTTCTTACAACCCATGCTTAGCTCTCCGTCAGTTTGGAAGAGCCAGAAGAGAAGGACCTCATGAAATGTTAATGCCTCATATCATCTTTGATTTTCAAGGGGATAGTGACGAGCAACATCGTAGATTCATCAGGGCTTAGGATAGAGTTCACCAATCTGATCCACATGAGCTGGGCCCAAAGACTTCTCTACCAATGGAGCCATATCTCAGATGGGTCTGTATCCATGCCCAAAAGTTGGGTATGCCTTATGAAGCTGTCCGGACTGTCACTCTTGAAGTTGCTAATGAAGAAGGGGTTCTTCCAACCATTCTCCATCCTTATATGCCCAATGACATTGGGGCACTGAAGAGATCTTGGATGCAACTGTGGGAAGAACGGGATTCTTATCGGGAGAAGTTCAACGAGCAGGAGCAGAAGATCCAGAGGTTGACTAGACAGTTAGAGAACGAGCGATTCTCAACGATTATGTCCGCACTGATAAGAAGAGACCATGGGAGCATTGATAGGACTTTGATGATTTCCTTTACAGTTTTGTTTACTTTTCAGTATTTTCATTCTTGTAACACCTTAAGGGCATTTTGTTGAACAATTTAAATTTTAAAGTTTAAATCTAATAAAGTGTGTTTCCTTTCTTGTTTACAAATTTGAATCCCGATTGTCTTTGAAATCATAAATCATACGCATTTCATCCCATGCACTTCATAAACAGGTACCCTTTACAAGTCTCTTATCTTCTTCGCTGTTTATTTCAACAATCATCATGTCTACTGAACCTTCAACTGAGCAAGCTATCAAGGCCCTCCAGGCCCAGAATGCACAATTTCAAGAGTTGTTCATGAATCTAGCCAAGGGTCAGCAGGACCTGAAGACCTTGATTCTGAAAGAGAAGAAGAAGAAGAAGAAGAAGAGAACAGTCCTGTTTAACACAGGACACAGGTTTGGGAACAGGTTACAGAATGAAGTTGATCTGACCACCTCATCTGGAGGGAAAGCTAGTTCACAAGAAAGGAGGGCTCCTAGCCCTGTGGTCTCCGACAACGAGACGGACTACGATGAAGAACAGTATCCTCCTGCCGAGGATAAGTAAAAACAACTGGAAGACCGTTTGAGCGCTATGGAAATTCAGAAGGTGCCCGGTCTGGACTTCGGAGATCTAGGTCTATCATTTGGGGTGGTGATTCCCCATAAATTCAAGGCACCAGCCTTTGCCAAGTATGACGGAGTTTCCTGTCTAAAGCTGCACCGATGGTCATATGTGAGGAAGATCCAACCTTACACTGCTGATAAGAACTTATGGATCCATTTCTTTCAAGACAGTCTCTAAGGGACTCAGCTTGAGTGGTTCTATCAGTTAGACGGAGCCAGTATCCGCAGCTGGGAAGATTTGGCTATTGCATTCTACAGGCAGTATCAGTCCAACTCCGACCTTGCTCATACGCGTACCCAGCTCCAGGGTATGTCAATAGGAACGGGTGAAGGATTCAAATATTATGCTCAAAAGTGGAGAGACCTTGCCGGAAGGGTGCAACCACCTTTGGCTGATCGTGAGCTTGTTGACATGTTTCTGGGGACCCTGTCTGGTCCATTCTTCAACCATCTAATTGGAAGCTCTTCAGCTGGGTTTACAGATCTTATTTTGACTGGTGAGAGGATTGAGGCTGGTATTAAGGCTGGGAAGATACAGAAGGGTGCCTCATCGAGCACCGAGAAGAAGTCGTTTAAGAAAGAGCCCAGTGTTGTCTACAGTGCAAGAAGACAGAGTAGACCTGAACACCGTCAAGCTGTCAATGCGGTTTTTATTTCAAAACTTACTAGTGCTCCTCAGTACCAAAATAAATAAAAGGACGAGGGACCTAAGAAGCAATTCACTCGTCTCAGCATGACCTTATCTTAGATTCTTCCACAGTTGCTAAAGACTAATCTAGTGACTTTAAGGGAACCCCCAAAGAATTCAAATACAACGTCACCAAGGTATAACCCTAACGCCCGTTGTGCTTATCACTCCGATAGCCCAGGGCATAATACAGATGATTGTTGGGCTTTTAAGAACAAGATACAAGACTCAATTGATGCAAAGGAGATTGAGTCTGAGGCGCCCGAGAGGCCTAATGTTGTGACTGCACCCATGCCCAAACATGGAGTAAATGTTGTAGAGGAAGACTTGTTTGTAGTTTCTGCGGATGACATTGTTACCCCTCTGATGACTGTCAAGAAGAACCTGTTGCTAGCCGGTTTATTTCCGGTCTATGACGAAGGTTGCCATATGTGTTCTGTTTTACCTACCGGTTGCCCATTCCTGAAGTCAGGTATCCAAAACCTGATGGATAGTAAGGAGATCCTGTTTGAGAAGACTGTTGTTCCTTCTATTCCTACTGAAGAAGTCGCCATCATTACCATTTTCGACAATTCTTCCAAGGCTCCCTCGAGGAAGCCTGTTAGAATTACATCTGTTCCGAAGATTGCACCTGTGATCATCACTGTTCCGGGGCCCATCCCCTACACCTCTGATAAAGCTGTCCCTTGGCACTATGGGGCTGATGTTTATGTTCATGGAGTTAAGCAAGAGTTAGATGCTGATGTTGACGTCAGCAACATTACTGGACCTGCTAAAGTCACCCGCAGCGGTAGACTTTTCTCACCTGATATTGTTCCACCAACTGTCCGAAGACCTGTTGTCATTACACCTGCAAGTGTACCTGCCACTATTCTTGATCAAGTCCTTATTCTTACCCTTGTCGCCGAGTCATCTGACGTTCGGGGCAAAGGGATCACCACTGATGTGCCTGCCCATACGGAGGCACCGAAGACAGTTACTGTTGAAGCTTCCAAACCGGAGATGGAAGAGATTCTAAAGATTATTAAGAAGAGTGATTACAACGTAGTTGAACAACTGGGGCAAACCCCATCCAAGATTTCTATGTTGTCACTATTGTTGTGCTCAGAGGCCCATGCCAAGGCTCTGATTACATTTCTGAAGACTGCCCACGTGCCACAAGAGACGTCAGCTGATCAGTTTACAGATTGCGTGGCCAATTTAATTGCTGATAATGGATTGGGTTTCTCAGACGCTGACTTGACGGCTAAGGGGAAGAATCATAACGATGCCCTGCATGTCTCCATTGAATGCATGGGCACTACTCTTGCACATGTGTTGGTTGATATTGGTTCCTCATTAAACGTCTTGCCCAAAAAAGCTCTAGACCGGTTGGATTGTGAAGGGTTGAAGCTAAAACCAAGTAACATCGTTGTCAGGGCCTTTGATGGGTCTAAAAGGATGGTGCACGGTGAAGTTGATATTCCAATTAAAGTTGGTTCTCAGGTCTTCAATTCTATGTTCTATGTGATGGACATTCAGCCATCCTACTCTTGTTTGCTGGGTCGTCCATGGATCCATAAAGTCGGGGCCGTAACCTCAACGCTTCACCAGAAGCTGAAGTACCCGGTCAAAGGGAAGATTGTGACAGTACAAGGGGAGGAAGAGTACATGGTCAACCACCTCAACTCGTTCAGATACGTAGAGATGGATGGGGAGTTCATTGAGACCCCATTCCAGCACTTTGAAGAGGTGCCCCAGACGCTGGCATCATCTGAGACTGTTATTGAAGACTCTCCTATGAAGATGGCTTCCTTAAAGGATGCCCGGGTTGTTGTTGAGAAGGGTGAGTGTGCAAATTAGGGCCCACTTCCTGATTTTACACAGAAGACTAACAAGTTTGGTTTGGGTTTCACTGTAGAAGCTCAAAGGGCTGTTCGAAGTGCAAGGATTGGAAGACCTCCTGTGTTCATCAGCAACTCGAGAGTAAATGCCATTGAAGATGATGTGGAAGAGTCTGAATTCGACAGCTGGATCTATCCTACGACCGACGATGGACCAAGCAACTGGACAGCAAAGGACTTCATCCCTATTACTTTTGTTACCCAGTAATGAAACTTTTTGTTTTGAATTTTTAATAGACAATGTTTTGAAACTTTATGGCCTGGTGTCTGGCCCGGGGCACCGTGGCTTCATTTGTGAGGGCTTTTGTGTGTCATATTCATACATCATTAATAAAAGCATTGGACGTTCTTACATTTCAAATTTTGTGCTCCATGTTTTTCTCCATTATATATTGCAAAACAGCTATTTTACACACACTCACATATACAGGTCATCCACTCTGGATCTCACTAGTAACGACTCTGCTACTTCCAGTTATGACTTCGAAAATTCGATCAACTTAGCCAAAGACGAAGATGAAGATGATTGCAAAGTTCCTGGTGAACTTGCAAGACTGCTACTCCAGGAAGAGAGGGCCATTCAGCCACATGAAGAGCCAGTGGAAACAGTGAATCTGGGTACTGAGACAGACAAGAAGGAAGTCAAGGTTGGTGCCAATCTGGGGCCTAGTGTGAAACAACGGTTGATTCAGATGCTGCGTGACTACGTGGAGATCTTTGCTTGGTCTTATGAAGATATGCCTGGTTTGGATACCGACATTGTGGTTCATCGCCTGCCTACCAAGGAAGACTTTCCTCCCGTAAAACAGAAGGTTCGTCAAATGCGCCCAGAAATGTCTGAGAAAATCAAGGCTGAAGTTATGAAACAATTTGACACTAGTTTTCTAGTAGTAACTTCTTACCCCCAGTGGGTCGCCAATATGGTTCCTGTGCCGAAGAAGGATGGGAAGGTTCGAATGTGTGTTGACTACAGGGTTCTGAACAGGGCGAGCCCCAAGGATGATTTCCCTCTACCTCATATCGATGTTCTAGTTGACAATACTGCTCAGCACAAGGTCTTATCCTTTATGGACTATTTCTCCGGTTATAATCAGATAAAAATGGCTCCCGAAGACATGGAGAAGACCGCTTTTGTTACTTAGTGGGGTAAATTTTTCTACAAGGTCATGCCTTTTGGGTTGAAAAATGTTGGGGCAACGTATCAACGTGCCATGGTTCCTTTGTTTCATGACATGATTCATCATGAGATTGAAGTATACGTCGACGATATGATTGCAAGGTCCCAGACTGAGGATGAACACCTTGACCATCTACAGAAACTGTTTGACAGGTTGAAGTTGTACAAGTTGAAGTTGAACCCGAACAAGTGCACCTTCGGGGTGAGATCTGGTAAACTGCTGGGTTTCATCGTGAGCGACAAAGGTATTCAAGTTGATCCTGCCAAAGTGAAAGCTATACAGGAGATGCCAGCTCCCAGAACAGAGAAAGAGGTCAGAGGCTTTCTGGGACGACTAAACTACATTGCCCGATTCATCTCGCACCTAATTGCTACTTGTGAGCCAATCTTTAAGCTGCTGAAGAAAGATCAAGTGGTACATTGGAATAATGAATGCCAGGCCGCTTTCGAAAGAATCAAAGAGTATCTCCAAGAGCCACCTATTCTGATGCCACCAGTTGAAAGGAGACCTTTGATCTTATACTTGACAACTCAATGGGGTGTGTGCTGGGTCAGCATGACGAGTCTGGCCGAAAAGAGCATGCTATTTATTACCTTAGCAAAAATTTACAGACTGTGAGACCCGATACTTACTGCTCGAGAAAACTTGATGCGCTTTGGCATGGGCTGCTCGCCAGCTGAGATAGTATATGTTGACTCACACTACTCTGTTGATATCTAAGATGGATCCAATCAAGTATATCTTTAAAAAGCCTGCCTTGTCCGGAAGAATAGCAAGATGGAAAATGATCTTGACTGAGTATGACATCCAATACACGACCCAAAAAGCAATCAAGGGAAGTGTATTGGCAGACCATTTGGCACATCAGTTTGTGGATGATTACTAGTCTATGAACTTTAAATTCCAGGATGAGAATATCATGTTGATAACTGACTGTGAGACACCTGGACCGGATGAAGGACCCGAGGAAGGATCCCTATGGTCTATGTACTTTGATGGAGCTTCGAACGCTTTGGGTAATGGCATTGGCACCGTGATCATATCTCCTAAAGGCTCTCATACTCCGTTTACCGCCCGTCTATGTTTCAATTGCACCAACAATATGGCGAAGTATGAAGCGTGCATCATGGGTCTTCGAGCTGCAAGTGACCTAAGGATTAAGTTTCTGAGTGTCTTCGGAGATTCCGCTCTCGTGATCAGTCAGATCAAAGGCGAGTGGGATACAAAACACCCAAATCTTATTCCTTACAAGGAGTATGTATTAACGTTGCTTCCCCATTTCGAGGAGATAACCTTTGAACACTTCCCTAGAGAGGAGAATCAGTTAGCGGGCGTGCTGGCTACGATGTCTTCAATGTTCAAAGTCCATTGGGACAACGAGGCTCCACGGATCATTATTGAAAGATTGGACGAACCTGCGCATTGCTGTGATCTTGAGACTGAAGAGGTAACATAAAAGCCCTGGTATCATGAGGTGAAGAGGTACCTTGAAGCTCAAGAATACCCCGAGGGTGCATCTGTTAATGATAAGAAGTTTCTGAGGAGGTTCGCGGCGAATTTCTTCATCAGCAATGGCAATTTTTACAAGCGTAACCATGATTCGACCTTACTGCGTTGTGTGGATAAGATTGAAGCAGAAAGGATCATGGCAGAGCTGTATGAAGGTACTTTCGGAACTCATTCCAGTGGACATACCATGGCAAAGAAAATCCTCTGGGCAGGATATTACTGGTCCACAATGGAAGCCGACTGTTATCAGCATTCTCGGACATGTCACAAGTTCCAGGTCTATGCTGATAAGGTGCACATACCTCCAGTCCCTCTGAATGTTTTGACAGCACCTTGGCCTTTTGCAATGTGGGGCATTGATATGATCGGCGAGATCAGACCTACGGCATCTAACGGGCATCGTTTCATCCTGGTAGCGATTGATTACTTTACAAAGTGGGTTGAAGCAACTTCCTTTGCTACCGTAACCAAGAACGTCGTGGCACGGTTCATTCGACACAATCTGATTTGTCGATACGGTGTACCAGAGAGGATCATTACGGACAATGGTACCAATCTTAACAACAAGATGATCACTGAGCTCTGCGAACAATTCAAGATACAACATCATAACTCTTCTCCCTACCGGCCGAAGATGAATGGGGCTGTCGAAGCAGCAAATAAGAACATTAAGAAGATTGTGCAGAAGATGACAGTGACATACAAAGATTGGCACGAGATGTTACCATTTGCTCTTCATGGGTACCGTACCTCAACACGGACCTCAACAGGGGCAACGCCTTATTCCTTGGTTTATGGCATGGAGGCAGTCTTGCCTATTGAAGTTCAGATACCCTCTCTTCGAATCATGAAGGATGCAGGTTTGAGTGAAGATGACTGGATTCAGACCCGGCTTGATCAAATGAACCTAATCGACAAAAATAAGGTGTTGAGATGTACCAAAAATGAATGATCAAGGCATTTAACAAGAAAGTCAGACGACAAGAGTATCAAGTTGGGGACCTGGTAATCAAGCGCAACATCTTACCTCAAGGTGATCCCAGGGGAAAATGGACCCCTACTTACGAAGGGTCATTTGTGGTTAAGAACATTTTCTCAGGAGGAGCTACGATTCTAACCACCATGGATGGTGACGACCTTCCTCACCCCGTCAATGCGGACATAGTGAAAAGATACTATGCATAATCAAAGACCCGCTAGGTTGACTGGCCTAGGCAAAAATAAGGGCTTCCCGGTAAACCAAAAGGGTTCAGGCAAAAATAAGGGATGAAAATGAAAAAAAATCTGTACACCCGGCAAGTCGAAAATCTGAAAAGGCGGCTTGGGAAAAAATGGGTATCCCGATGGACTGAAAACCCGAAAGGGCAGTCCAGGCAAAAGTTAGGGATCAAAGCATAACACTATGTCTCATTGGATCACCTCGCATCCAGACTTCGGTATCGACTATCAAGCTCGGACGACACTAATCAATCAGATTCATCTTCAACTAAGCAGCAAAGTGATGAGATGCTTGAAGATATAAAGGCAATAGCAGAGTTGGAACCCAGTGGGGTTACTCACATAACAGTTTTGTTTCCTTTTTACAAATTGTGTAAATTCTATTTATCCGGCGGTGTTCTCTTACTAGGACGTCAGCCTCTTGTACAAAAACGCATATATTTCAGGCCAAACTTCAAAATCAATACAAATTCATTTTCAGAAATTTCAAGCTGTTTTTCCTTTACCTGTTTTGTTTTGCAAAGAACGTCCAATGTTCATTTTTGATATATGCATTTGACATTAATTGCTGATCATAAATATTTACATGCGAAACGAAAGATGAGTTACTGGTAATAATAGAAACAGGGGCAAATAAGAATTTCCCGAACTGTACAAGTTGCTCTGTCCACCAGGTACCAAGGTACATCCAGCTGAAGAATATGGCTAAGATACCTTCATTCCCCGCAGGATAAGGAAATAATGGTAACTCTCCCAGCTGAGACTTGCAGCTATGAACGGATCAGCAATACTCTCCTCAAGCAGAGTTAATCTACCATCAAGCGCTAAAAAGGTTTTAGTATTCCCAGAAGGTCTTAATATTCCTCAGCGGAGTATAAAGATATTCCCCAGCAAGCATAAAATCATCCCCAGTGGAGTTTATCATTAAAATCATCCCCAGTGGAGTTTATCATTAAAATCATCCCCAGCGGAGTTTATCATTAAAACCATCCCCAATGGAAGTCATCATTAAAATCCCCAACAGAGCTTATCAACGGAAACCCCGACAGAGTTTATCGTTAAAATCTTCAGCAGATCATCCCTTCCCCACAGAGTAATTCCCCTCAGAGTAATCTCTTCATCAGTTTATTTTTCCAACGGAGTTCTTTTCTCCTGCAGGTTTATCCTCACAATCATCTCCGTTCACCATCCCTGGCGAAAGCGAAGCATTCAACTTTATTCTCCAGGAGCTCCGGGATTTATTTTCCCCAGCTAAAACATTACATGTCCATACATCATACTACATGCATATACGCATCATACCATACAATCTCATTTATTTTGAGAACATCATTGCCTGATACATATCATGCATTACATACAGCTAACCTTTACCTTTCAGGAAAAATACAATCAAGATTCAAGTTATGAAGCCCGGTTACGACCGGATAGTATCTTGATTTCTACAGCATACTGTGAAGCCCGGATTACGACCGGATAACAATATCAGACTACCGCGAAGCCTGGATTATGACCAGATAGTGATATCTCTCAAAAGTAAGCTATGAAGCCCGGAGAACAACCGGATAATAGTTTATTCCCCAGTGAGCCGTGAAGCCCGGATCACGATTGGATAACAGCTCAGCAAGTTATTGTGAAGCCTGAATTACGACCAGAAAGCAATACAAGACCATGAAGCCTGGATTACGACCAGATAATGGTAGAAGATGTTGTGAAGACTGGATTACGACCAGATAGCAACCAAGAGTACTACGAAGCTTGGATTTCGATCAGATAGTGGTATGATACATCGTAAAGCCTGGATTATGACCAGATAGCATTAAGGGACAATGTGAAGCTTGGATTACGACCAAACAGCAGTTTACCCAGCCAGTTACTATGAAGCCCGGATTCGACCGAATATTAGTAAAATCAACCATCAAAGGGAAGACCGGATGCGACCGGATAACCACTTGATTTGTTCTGAAGCCTGGATTTCGACCAGATAAGAAATGAGGTATTGTGAAGATTGGATTCGACCAGATAGCAGTACGTGACACCATGAAGCCAGAATTCGACCAGATAATGGTATAACACATTGTGAAGCCTGGATTACGACCAGATAGCGGTACAAGACACTGTGAAGCTTGGATTCCGACCAAATAGCAGTTTACATGGACAGTTACTAAGAAGCCCAGAGTCGGCCGGATATTATTATGCCCTAAATTCAAGTTGAAGCCCGGATGCGACCGGATAACCACTATATTTGTTCTGAAGCTTGGATTTCAACCAGATAAGAAGTGAGAAATTGCAAAGCCTGGATTACAATAGGATAGCAAGTTTAATCTCATCTCCCCGGTAAGTCACTGTAAAGCTTGGATTGTGACCAGATAGCAGTCGGTCTTATCACTATGAAGCCTGGGTTACGACCAGATAGTAGTTCACTCTCATCTCTTCAACAGAGAAGATTCCTCAATAGAATAACAGACGACCGAAGCTCCTAAAATTCAATGGATACGATTCCCCAGTAGAATAACGGATGATCGAAGCTCCTAAAAGTTTTATTTCTCCTAAGACAAAGAACAGCATTCTCCAGCGGAATCTCCCTCAACAACAGGTATACAAGCTCTCGCTAAGGAATATCTTACGCGATCGACACTCCTTCGGATGGCATCTTTAAGCCCATCTCCCATCATCAATATCCAAATGGCATCTATAAGCCCATTCCCGACATTACAAGACAAATACTACTTCACGCGAGTGCAAATTTCTGGGCACTCTAGTGTTCAATCATCTTCCACCTTCGGATCACGAAAGGCCCGAACGCCAATCTATATCCTCAGGTTTAAGAAGATTGAACAGGGGCAACTGTTGTACCCCAAAATTTTCCCTCCCATATTTCTCAAGACATGTCAAGAATCATCTCCAAGTTGTTCAATATGGCTCAAGAGTTGGACAGTCAAAACACCTCCTAAGGCAGTCAATTCAAAATTAGGGTTTTGTGTTGCATCAAGGTCCTTGCATCCAAATGGCCTCAAGTTCTACCCAATGTCCTAATATGTTCTCAAGTTCATCCATGTCAAATTTCAAGCCTTGCAGAGAAATTTTGGTCAGTCAATTGCTCAAGAAGTCCAAAAATCGACTGTGCTATGGAAAAAGTCAACTGTGACCTACAAATAGTCAAACCTCAAAGAATTTTTGTCAACCTTCTCATTTTGAAGGATAATTCATCATTTTATCAAGGGTTTATCATGATTCATCAAGGATTGCTCAAGATTCATCAAAATTCAAAAGTTGCTAAATTAGGGTTTTGTAGGAAAAGTCAACACAACTTTGACCAAGCATAACTGTCTCATACTTTATGAGAAATGACCCATCCAAAGCTCATTTTGAAGAGGATGAAATTTCCTACAATCCAGCTTCACACCCCAAGATCAAGAAATGCTCTCACAAAAAGTTACAAATTTGGACATTATAGGTCATTTTTGAAAGTCAACAAAAACACCTTTTTTGCCAAAGCTTATAACTTGAGCATGGAATATAAAAATGAGACGAGACCAAATAGTTTGGTTAGAGGACATCTCAAGGTTTCTAAAAAGTCCAAGAACACCTCCAAAAGTTCAAATTTGAAGAAGTTATGCATTGTTGAAGTTGGACATTTTTCCAAAATTACCAAAAGTCAACTATCCTCAAAACTCCAATTTTTGACAAAAGGGCCCACTTTTTCCCACTTGATATGGTCTTATCACACCACACACGTGTCCCATCTTCAATTTCGTGACCAATCATTTACTTTTCTATTTTATTTAATTTTTATTGATTTAATTCATTTTAAATCAATATTAATTCAAATAAAATCTAAAAAATGATAGAATGATATCTTTGTGATTGGTATAGACTTGAATTATCATCATGAACCAAATCAAATTCGTATCAAGCTTTGTTATGCACAAAAAAAAAATCAGATTTGGACATTTTTGGAAATTGATAATGGAAGATCAAATCATATCTCAATTCTTCAATTCCTATGGATTCAAGCCCAAGTTTTAACCTAAATGCATTCCAATATACATGTACAAGCGAGGCATACAAAGAAAAGGACATGAAACTACAAGAAACGGCCAAACCAAATTGGAGAAAAAGCTTGAAAAAGTGAAAACTGAAATCACACTTAAGGCTCGTTTCAATCCAAAATCACAACGTGGTGTTCTTGCTTGCAATCTCCTGAAGCTATAGCAACCAAAACCAGGCCTTGAGACCACTTGAAACATCCCACGAATCTTCCTGCGGATAAAAATCCGCAGGTAAAAAACCAGGACCATTTGGAGAAGATGATAACGTGGCTTGTCTTCATTGGCCAGTTCAAATAGGTTTAGCGCGTTTTTTTTATTTTCCAGTATATTGCTTATTTTTCTCATATAATAATTAGCGTTTGTTTTATTAACAAGAAAGCAATACAGCTCAGTTGGTGGAAGCGTGAGTGGAAAAACCATTGGGACCTGGGTTCGAATCCCAGGTCCCCCAAAACATTTATTCTAGTTTTCTTCAGATATTCTCATGCAGCACCCAAAGTACAGAACATCATATGCCTCATGGATCCAGGCGCCAGATGGCCTTCAGGCCAAATCCAAGGGTCCAGATTGCAAGCTCATCATACTCCAAGTCAACAGGCACTCATGGGATGACTAAAGTCAAATGAGGCTGGAATGTTTTGGGCCTCTGAATTGCTGAACAAACACCCAGTTTGGGCCCAAACCCCCCTGAGTTTGTTTCTTTTTATTTTTCTTTCATTATTTTTCTTATTTTTATTTATTGTTATTTATTTGTTATTTTTAATTACTAACCAAATAATAATTTTCCTCATAAAATCAGAAAACATAAAAAATAATATTTTTATTAATTTCATTATTTCATTATTTTTGTAAATAAACTTTAATCAATTAATTTAATTTTAATTAGGAACAATTTTAATATTTTTTGCAATAAATTAAAATTAATGTAGAATTAGGTTTTTAATAATTTTAATCACTTTTATTTTATTTCCTTAAATATAAAAAATCCAAAAAATATATTTTTTTATTTAATTAATTAATTAACTTAGATTTAATTTCCATTTAATTCAAAAATAACAAAAAATATGCTTCTTTAATAAAAAGGGGTTAAAACCCTAAAAATGCGCCGTCTTAATTTTCCGCACGCGATCCATTATTTCCAATATTGTAATTGCTTCCAGTTTGTAATAGCTTTCAATTAGGACTTTAATTTATTTATCGCTTTATTTTTATTTTCTGCAGATTAAAATTAAAGGGTTTGTTTTTGGCGATGTAAATACCTGACGCCTTGTAATAGTTTAGATTTAATTTCCGCAATTTAAATTCCGCAACTATTAACTGTTAGATGTTTGATAATAGGGAATGCACGACAAGATCAATCTTTAACCTAAAATCAACAATAGCTCACCCATAACATGTACAGATAAAATTAACTGAACTAACACACTTGCACATGCCATCTTAGGGTACGCCTCACTTGGTTGCCTCGAACGTGGTCATTGAGTATAGGAAGTTTTAGAGGTCGCCCTCTTGTCCAAAGATCATAGTAGCCTCAAAACGGTTGCCTCGGAAAAATAATCTAGGATATTAGGGTTACCGCTAAGCTGTCCTAACATTGCTTTAGTGACCATACATCCCTTAATCGAATTGGCCCAAAAACTCCAACGATGGTGATACCTACTCCTCAATAGTGGGATAGCACTGTCTAAAGGACGTTAGCATAGTTTAATTCCTTTTCGAGTAGGTAGATGGTTCTTAAGTACTTGCTCCTTTTAAAACAAAACAAAACTTTTCGCACTTACACTCTCTTCAAAACAAAAACTCTTTTCAAACCCACAAACACAAAGAAAAGCAAACTTTTGAAAACACAATGAGCAAGTACCTAAGAGCCCGTGGATAAACACGGATAGAAAGGGTGCTAACACCTTCCCTTTCTATAATCTACCTCCCAAACCCGAGAAACATCTCGAAAAAGGAATTTTTCTGTGCTTTTGTCCTTTCCTTGTTGGATAAAATAAAAGACGGTGGCGACTCTTGCTCACCGCGACATTTTGCAAAAACAAACGCAAAACGCGAACCAGCATTCCAAAACAGTCAGTTCTCATTCCCACCGATCATAGAAAGCATAATCATAACATCATGAACATCATAACATATCATTTGCACTAACTGTTTCAAGGACCTATGGATTTATCTCTTCTCTATTTTGTAGGTTATAGATTCAGCTCGCAGAAAAACCATCTGGATCAACTTTGTAGAAATTCCTCCCAAGCTTAAGGAGTTGGTCTTAAAAGTTCCTGAAAGCTCATCATTCAACAAAAGATATGGTCACTTGCTAAGTTTGGTTACTACCGGTTTTGACGAAGGTTTAATGAGAGTCTTATTCCAATTCTTTGATCCTAAGCACCATTGCTTCACATTTCCAGATTATCAGGTGGTGCCCATGCTGGAAGAATTCTCTAAGCTACTTGGTTTGCCTATATTGGAGCAGATACCTTTCACCGATTTAGAACAAGATACAAATTCTGAAAATGTTGCCATAGCCTTGCATTTGGAGCCATCTGACATTGAATCCAATTGGGAAAGAAGAAGTGGGGTTAAAGGTCTTCTTGCAAAGTTTCTGATGGAGAAAGCACAAGTATTCCTAGACGCCATAAGTTACCATGATTTTGAAGATATCTTGGCTCTCTTGATCTATGGGTTGGTTTTGTTCCCTAATTCAGACCAACTTATAGACGTCAATGCCATCAACATTTTCCTTACTTACAATCCAGTGCCTACATTGCTCGGGGATATTCTGCATTCACTCCATACCCGTACTATGAATAAGCGACGAACTCTTATGTGTTGTATGCTTTTGCTATATAGGTGGTTTATTTCGCACCTTCCTCATTCAGTAATGAAGAATGAGTTAGGCTTAAGGTGGAATCAAAGGTTAATGTCTCACTCTCCCTCTTATATCTATTGGTGTCCTCGCTCTCAAGAAGGCATCTCTTTTATTGATCATTGTAGAGATTTTCCTAATGTGTCACTCCTTGGCATTAGAGGAGGCATCACCTATAACCCTTATTTAGCCCTACGTTAGTTTGGTTACGCACAGAGAGATGATCCTCTTGATATACTCATCCAGGGTATTATGTTCGACTACTCAAATGATCTGCAAGGTTATCGTCAGAGGTTCATTCGCGCTTGGGGCATGGTTAAGAAGACTGATAGTAAGACTTTAGGGCGCAAGAACTCTATCCCTTTGGAACCTTACCTCAAATGGGTGTGAGGTTGTGCTCAAAGTCTTATAATGCCATATACTACCATCTTACCGGTGATCTTAGAGCCTATTGTTCAAGGGGACGAGTCTAGCATCATTCTTCATCCTGATATGCCAACAAACTTCGAGGAATTTCAAAGGTCTTGGATCCAACTCAAGAAAAATGGGACACCTTTAAGACCCAATTTTATGCCAGTGAGAAGAAAGTGTTAGAACTGACGAAGCAGCTTCACGAAGAGCAGAATCTTAATGCCTATATCAGCACAAAAAGGAAGCCCCAATGGGAAACCTAGAAGTTTTATAAGATTTTAATTGTTATTTCTTTGTAAACTTTGATTTCATTTGAACTTACTAATAAAAAGTCTTTGTTTCTATTTGATTAAAAAAAGTTTAAATCCTACGAGGTACTTGAAAACATTGCATAATAATATCATGCATATCATCACATAAGCAGGTATTTCAAGACAGTTTTCTTATCTTTTTGCTGTTTATTTCAGCAAAAAGAAATGGCTCTTGAACAAACAATTAAGGATCTTCAAGCACATAATGTTCAATTTCAACAAATGTTCCTGGCTCTGGCTAAAGGACAATGTGATATGCTGGCAGAACCGACTGTTATACTGTTTTTGTGTTTGTCTTTACAAATGTTGCGGTAAGCAAGATTCGCCACCGACTTTTCTTTTATCCAAATTAAGGAAAGGGTGAAAAGAATAGAAAAATACCTTTTCAAGAATTTTCTGAGTAAGGGGGTAGATTATGGAAAGGGAAAGTGTTAGCACCCTTTCTATCCGTAGTTTTCTACGGGCTCTTAGATGCATAACTCATTTTAAAAGTACCTTGTGCTTTGTGTGCTTTTTAAAAGAAGTTTGAAAATGCCTTAGTGCGGCGATTTTCTTCATGATAACTCCTATATCAATCCTCAAGAGTATTGATAAAGCAAATGTTTTTGAAAATGTTTTTTGAAATGTTTTTGTGTAGGTGTAAAAATTTGTTTTGAGCAAGCATCTAACAACTATCTACTTGGACTCGAAAAGGCCGTTCTTTTCCTCCTATCCTTTAGACAGAGCTATCCTACTATTAGTGAGTAGGTATCCCTATCATTGGATGTTGAGGGACAATCGAAGGGACATACAGTCATAAAGGCAACATGTGGAGACACTTTAGAAATTTTGTTTAGGGACTAAATCATTTACCGAGAGGCAACTGTATGGTCATCGAGAGACTATGATCTTTTATTTTACGGGTCTTCGCTAAAGCGTCCCCGTATTGAGGGACATGACTGTTTTATTTTCGAAGGCAACCAAAGTGGGGTACCCTAGAGGTGTATATGTGCGATTGATTCAATTCATTTTATTTATCTTTGTTATTAGGTTTGCTAACGTTTTGCTTTTAGTCTTTCCATACAAGCCTAGTTACTAACAGTTGATATTTGCAAAAATTTAAAGTGCGGGAATTTAAATCCTACGCTAATACAATGCTTAGGGGAGGGGGTATTTACATGTTCAAACGTGGGAAAAATAAAGAAAGCGATAAAGTCCTATTTTAATCTATTACACCCCATTAGCAGATACAAAAATATGAAAAAGAAAAAATAGAAAGGAAATAATGAACGCACGTGAATTGGGAAAAATACGTCTAAAACCCTAAAAACCTCTAAGTAAACAAGAAATTTTTTTTTTGGTTTTGTTTATTTTTTATTAAGAAAAATAATTAAACTAAATCTAAATTTAATTAAAAACAAATATTAAATGAAATTAACCTAATTCTAATATTTTTGTGTTTTTATTAAGAAAATAATTGAATTGAATAAACCTAAGTCTAGTTGATTTTAAATTGATGAAATAAATAATAATTAATTAACTTACAAAAATTAAAATTAATTTAAGAAAAACCTAAGTCTATTTAATATTTTTTTGATTTTATGATTTGTTAGAATTTTTTTAATGAAGAAAATAATAAGATAAAATAAAAAAAGAAAACTAATGGGCCTAGTGCTGATCAGTAATCAGGGGGGTGAGGATTGAAATTCCTAGGGCCCAAAAGTGATGGAGCCTAGAAGCTGTATTGGAATACAGTAAAGAGAAGCCTTGAGGGTGCATGATGAATTTCATATTAAGGCTCTTGGATCTGGATGAATTGACATTGGAAGGCGTGGATCTGATGGTCTATGACGCACGCTTGGGGATGCAATGCATGGTATCCCGCAAGAAAATGTTAGAAAATGTAAAATTGCTGGACCTGGGACTCAAAGTCAGGCCCTCTCTCTTTCACACGCACTGCCTTGCCAACTGAGCTGCTGATTCATTCGTGCATTATAACAAACACATAGCATTATATGTGAAACAAAGTCAGATATTATTTAAACATAAAAATGCACGCTGATGAAATTCAAAGGGACCAATCAGGTAACACAAAAGTGCCACGCATGCTCCTGCCTGAGTTAAACGACCGGAGGGACGCCAAAGTCAAACTCCGGTCGTATTCTCCGGGAGATCAAAATATGGATCCTGCAAATTGGTTAGTTTCAAGACTAAATCAAAACCATATTCCACTTAGAATTTCACCCTGATCACGAATCTGGCCTTAGATTGGCAGAAAACTCCTGCATCTTGAGTTATGAACAGAAAACCTTAGCACAGTTTGAAAATGTTACATTATGATTCATGCGTCATGGACTTCATGCTAGGCCCTTAACCTGTTTTAATGATTCCTAACAACTCATACATACATGTCAAAGCATTCAAAAACACGCAAAAATAAGGATTTGAATTTTAGAAATTTACCAAAATGGTGATGATTGAAAGTGGTAATTCTGGCGTGCGTTGGCTTGAATGGGGGTTGGGAGTGAATCTTGGGATCGACAGGAAGAGGATGGCACGCTTGGTTTGGATGGATGGTGGTTGGAAATTCAGTTTTTAATTTCACAACTTTGAGAATTGTTTGCAATTTTGTGTGGTTCTTCTCCAGCAATTTTTCGTTTCTTTGGCTTGCACATGTGGTGTATATATAGAGGAGAGGGAGGAGACAAGATAATAAGGAAATAATCCAAGACATAAAGCCATGCTTTCATGCCAAAATCCAACAAATTAAAAAGCTTCCAACTTTGCAAAACTTGCCCTTTCCATGCTTGCATGCACCTGGACATCTTGGCACGAATTTGTGGGCTTTTAAGCAAGCCAAAACATCAACCCAAATGCCTAAGCCCATCTCCATTTATTATATGCAATTTATTTTATATTTATTTGAAATAAATTAAAATAAATATGAAAAAAATAGATAAAAATGGCAAGGCAATATAAAAATGAGATTAGAGGTCCTTTGCAAGGTTAGGAAGACCCCTGAAGTCCAAGAAGTTAGGCCATTGACCTAAAAGTTTAATTTTGTCCAATGCACAAATCTTGAAATTTCCAAAACTTTCCCAAATTGGTAAAGCCATGACTTGCTCAATTTTGATCTCATGATTATGACATTTGACTTTTTGGAAAGCCCAAGACGTCTACTTCAATCTCTCTTTTGATTAATTTTGCATTTGAAGATTTTATCTTGATGTAAATGGTCTTGGAAAAAGTGTCTATTGTTGACTTTCTGAAAATGACCTGTAATGTATGAGCTTGTACCTTTCAAATGGTGCATCTCTTGATATTGAGGACAAAATAGAAGTTGTAGGGAATTAGACCTTCTTCTAAATTATCTTTGGTTGGGGAAAAATGGATGAAGTATGTGAAAGTTATGCCTGGTCAAAGTTCAGTTGACTTTTCCTATTGAAACCCTAATTTAGCAATTTTTGACTTTTGATAGATTAGGAGCATTTCTTGAGGAATCATGATCAACCCTTGATAAAATTATGGATATTACTTCAAAATGTTGATGTTGACCAAAAACCTTGAAGTTTGACTGTACATGGGCCACAATTGACTTTTGACCTAGTATAGTTGATTTTCAAGCATTTGAGCATTTGAATGAGAAAACTTGTAGTGTAAGGCATGAAACTTGTCATGGACAATCTTGAAGACATATTAGGGCCATGGAAAACATTTGAGACCTTTGTAGATAAAAAATCTTGGTGAAAAGTGAAACCCTGATTAGAGTTACATTGCTTAAGAGGAGAATTTTTCTGATCAATTCTTTGGTCAATCTTTAGAAATTGAGGACCTCAATAAGCATGTCTTGAGTAAGAAATGGGAGGGAAAATTTTGGGGTACAACAACTGCCCTTGTTCAATCTTCTCAGACCTGAGGATTTAGGTTGGCTTATCTGCCTTTCGTGATCTGAAGGTGGAAGATGATTGAACACTATAGTGCCCAGAAATTTGCACTTGCATGAAGTAACACTGATAGTTGATGATATCGAGAATGGGATTATAGATGCCATTTTAAGAAGAGGATCGAGAGTCGTCAGAGATGGGCTTAAAGATGCCATCCAAAGTAGATGCTAATTTCATAAATGGTCCCCTTTGTGGGGGTTTCTGTTCCTGATGTCTGAGGAGGACTCCACTAGGGAATGTGGGTTTCTGTTGTCTTCCTGTTTGAGGAGAATTCTGTGGGGAATAAAATCTAGGAACTTCAGTTGTCTAAGGCTCTACTGAGGAGTTATCTCTATACTGGAGAGATGAAAGTTCGCTGCTTTCTGGTTGAAATTCGGGTTTCACGGTAACTTGCTGAGGATAATGGAATTAACCTTTACTAAAAAATGTATTAGAAAGAGCTTGTGTAGGGATGTTCCAGGATGAGTCCGTGTTAGTATTCATCCGGAGATATAGGAGAAGGAGCCTGTGTGGGGATGTTTCGGGATAAGTCCGTGTTAGACTACATCTCGGGGATCATGAGAAGAAACCCGTGTAAGATTGCTTCGTCTGGTCATGTAGATAATTTTCCTGTCTGGTTTCAGATGTTAATCTACATATTAGAGATTCGCAGATAGTTGTCTTGTCCAGTTTCAGGTATTAATTTGGAACTTGAAAATTGTTGGTCGCTGAGATAGTTGTCCTGGATGGTTTCAGGTATTAATCTCTGACCCGAGAAAGAAAGATAGTTTTACTGGATTGTTACAGTTATTAATCTTCAATCTCCTCATGTAGATAGATTTCCTGGCTTGTTACCGGTATTAACCTACAGTCGATCGTCCATAGATAGTTCTCATGGCTTGTTACAGGTATCAATCTGGAACTTGTTTTTGTTGGTCGTCGAGATAGTTATCCTGGATAGTTACAAGTATTAATCTTTGACTTGAGAAAGAAAGATAGTTTTCCTGGATTGTTACAGGTATTAATCTTCAATATCCTCATGTAGATAGTTTTCCTGGCTTGTTACAGGTATTAATCTAAAGTCGGTCATTCACAGATAGTTTTCCTGGCTTGTTACAGGTATTAATCTGGAACTTGTTTTTGGTGGTCGTCGAGATAGTTGTCCTGGCTGGTTACAGGTATTAATCTCTCACGTGAGAAAGAAAGATAGTTTTCCTGGCTTGTTACAGGTATTAATATTTAATCTCTTCATGTAGATAGTTTTCCTGGCTAGTTACAGGTATTAATCTACAATCGGTCGTCCACAGATAATTATCCTGGCTTATTACAGGTATTAATTTGGAACTTGTTTTTGTTGGTCGTCGAGATAGTTGTCCTTGCTGGTTACAGGTATTAATCTCTGACTTGAGAAAGAAAGATAGTTTTCCTGGCTTGTTACAAGTATTAATCTTCAATCTCCTCATGTAGATAGGTTTCCTGGCTTGTTACAGGTATCAATCTATAGTCGGTCATTCACAGATAGTTTTCCTGGCTTGTTACAAGTATTAATCTGGAACTTGTTTTTGTTGGTCGTCAAGATAGTTGTCCTGGCTGGTTACAGGTATTAACCTCTGACCTGAGAAAGAAAGATGACTTTCCTAGCTTGTTACAGGTATTAATCTTCAATCTCTTCATGTAGATAGTTTTCCTGGCAAGTTACCGGTATTAATCTACAATCGGCCGTCCACAGATAGTTCTCCTGGCTTGTTACAGATATTAATCTGGAACTTGTTTTTTTTGGTCATCGAGATAGTTATCCTGGATGGTTACATGTATTAATCCATGACCTAAGAAAGAAAGATAGTTTTCCTGGCTTATTACAGGTATTAATCTTCAATCTCTTCATGTAGATAGTTTTCCTGGCTAGTTACAAGTATTAATCTATAATCGGTCGTCCACAGATAGTATTCCTGGCTTGTTATAGGTATTAATCTGGAACTTGTTTTTGTTGGTCGTCGAGATAGTTTTCCTGGCTTGTTACAAGTATTAATCTTTGACCTGAGAAAGAAAGATAGTTTCCTGGCTTGTTACAGGTATTAATCTTCAATCTCCTCATGTAGATAGTTTTCTTGGCTTGTTACAGGTATTAATATACAGTCGGTCATTCACAGATAGTTTTCCTGGCTTGTTATAGGTATTAATGTGGAACTTGGCAACATTAGTCACATAGATAGTTCCCCGTCTGGTTTCGGGCATTAATTTGTGGCCTGCTGTATTTGTTGGTAAACCCGTCTTGCTTCGGGAGTTCATAGCACTTAGTCGTATAGATAGTTTCCCGTTTGGCTTCGGGCATTAATCTTTGACCTGCTGTATAGGTTGACAGTGTTTGTCTTTCTACAGACTCAACCTGGAAAGGTAAAGTCAGTTTCATGTGATGTCATGATGTATGAGTTGCATGATGCTCTCAAAATAAATGAGATTGTGATATACACGTTCGTGCTGCACATGCTATGACGTTTGTAAAATTATGTATGAATGCAATGTATGAACGTGTCAGTCATTCCATTGCTGTATTGTCGAATTAGGAAAAATAAATCCATGATTGTTGCTGGGGGTAAGAATGTAGATCTTCAAACTTGGGAGATAAAACGCTGGGAGATGAACTTCCGTTGTTTAGAGAAATAAACTCTGTTGGGGAAGGTAAACTCTGTGAACTGTTTGAGGATTGTGAGAGTGAATATATGTCATGATTGTATCTGAACTGTTGCTAGAATATAGTCTAGAATAAGTATCAGGATGACATCCGTCTCTGGATCGTACCTGAACCGTTTCTAGAAGATGATCTGAGTAAGTATTAGGAGGACATCCGTCTCTGGATTGTACCTGAATCATTGCTAGAAGATATTTTGGAATAAGTGTCAGGATGACATCTGTCTCTTGATCGTACCTAAACCGTTGCTAGAAGATAGTCTGGAATAAGTGTTAGGATGACATTCGTCTCTGGAACGTACCTGAACTGTTTTTAGAAGATACGTTGAAATAAGTGTCATAATGACATCCATCTCTGGATCGTATTTGCACCGTTTCTAGAAGATGTGTTGAAATAAGTGTCAGAATGACATCCATCTCTGGATTGTATCTGCACCATTTCTAGAAGATGTGTTAAAATAAGTGTCAGAATATCATCCATCTCTGGATGGTACCTGAACCATTTCCGGAAGAAAAGTCTGCTTTATTTAGAATGTTTTCGTCGAGAATTCTTGTTTTGTTGTTTTGATAAGAAATCCGTTAGGGAAGGGAAACTCCGTAATATGCATGGGGATTTTGTGAGATCCTGTTGGGGAATCCTGAGAAGCTTGACGACTTCACTGGGGGGATCTTTTCTTAGATGTCAGAGCAGTAGTTGGAGTTTTTTGCTCCGTCAGAGATATGAGAACACTTGACACCATTAGGCTACATGCTGAGAATATGGCGGTGACCTTGTAGCAGGATTCCCCTGCCTCTGTACTTGCTGGAGAAAATATCTACCGCGGATTTTGTAGACAGTTTTACTGTTATCCCAACATATGGAGTCTTTGGTGAATGCGGATCAGGGTGATCAGTACTCTAATGATAGACAAGTGACGGGATGATGGGACGTAGTCATATGCTTTAATCCCTAACTTTTGCCTGGACTGTCCTTTCAGATTTTCAGTCCATCGGGATACCCTTTTTTCCCAAGCCGCCTTTTCAGGTTTTCTACTTGCCGGGTGTATAGAATTTTCATATGTATATCCCTAATTTTTGCCCGAACCCCTTTGGTTCGTCGGGATGCCCTTATTTTTGCCTAGGCCAGTCAACCTAGCAGGTCTTTATTCATGCGTAGTATCTTTTAACTATGTCCATGTTCACCGGGTACAGAGAATTGTCACTGTCCATAGCAGTAAGTGTTTCCATACTACCAGAAGATGTTTGTTTGATCGTACAAGATTCATTGCTGGAATTCATGTCCAATGCCCCAAGTGATTTAAATGGAGATCTGCCCCTGGCTATTTGGCATTTTTGAGAGATTCCTTGAACCTTGACTTGACTGCCCCAGATCAGCTGGACACCATGCTATGCCCCTTGATTATGAAAGGCCTATCACTGGAATGTCTTTCCATCTGAAGTGATTCTGTCCACTGAGAGGATTTCTATTCATCGAATATCCGTCGTGCAAATTTCTCTCCTGTTGAACAAATAGTCATATGCAAAAAATGCTATTTTAAGAATGCAAAGCTTATGTCTGTCTTGAAGTTTGAAAATTCATGTTTTAGTAAAACAAAATTTGCAAGAATGTAACATCAACTCAGGATTTATAGAAAACCTTACAGGAGTTAGGATACCTTTTGTAACAGTATGCTTTCGAACTAACCCATGCTTCAACTAGGACTTTTAAGGGTTGTAACGTGGCCTGGTTCACGGTTTTATGAAACAAAGGATAAAGGCTCAAATCTTATTTGTACCCAACCTGCTCTTAATGATGTTCTTCAGTCCTATGCTCAGTTAATTGTACGTTTAAATCCCGATTTAGTCTGGGACCTTTGCTCTGATACTTGGTGATGGTTCAGGAATTGAACGTTCATTTGAGAAGGCAGTTATTTTGGTAACCTTTTCTTTTTTTTTTGTTGAGGATTTGTAGGACCTCCTTTTTTTTATATTTTGTTATCCCTACTTTTTCCTGAACTGTTTCTTTTGTGTTTACAGTCAGCAGGATGCCCCCGTTTTTTTTATTAAGTCTCCTTCGTAGATTTGACTTAACGGGCTTTTCTCTCGAGAGATAATGACTGTTTGTCTTGACGATTATGTGGAACCATCACTATCTTTTGGAAGGCATCTTCTACACTATTTTTCGTGTATGAAGGATGAGCTTGCGACTGAATGCATCTCTGAATTAACTGAGAAAGCTACCCTACCCAGGGTTATGATTAAGGGTTTTAATTTGTATGAAAAGAAAAACTCTTACTTCTTAGGCTCAAAGGGGTTGACTAGGGATTATCTTCCATATAACTCCACTGTTTAGGATTTGAAACAACGCTTGTACATCGTCAAGGGGTCTGTTCAAAAGCATACTGTAGAGACGGTGGTATCGTTTTCGTCATCCTCCCTCTAAAAGCTTATAGCTTTTAACCAAGAGTTGAATATCACAAACAGAAAGTAAAAGCACAATTTAAGTATAGTGACAACGAATGAAATAATTCAAGACAAACATATGCAATGAATTGATGAATTAACAAAGTTTGTCATAAATAAATGTTCGAACAATCAAAATAAAATTATAACTTGAAAATTCTAATGAATAAAAGCCTCTTTTTCTGAACTTGTCACTTCAGATGATGTGCCTTTGAGGGATGGCAGAAGAATTCAGTCTGGCCATCTTGTGTGAACTCCAGCGCTCCTTCATTGATCAAGTCCTTAATCTTATTTTTCAATGTCCAACAGTCATTCGTATCATGTACAGGACTATTGGAATGGTATGTGCATATTGCATTAGGACGATAGCTAAGAGCGGAGACATTGGGATTTCGAGGAGGATCCCTTAACGTAATCAACTCCATCTTCAACATGTGTTGCAATACCTGAGCCAAGGACATGTTGATTTTGGTGAATTGCCTTTTCTGTGTGTCCTGCTTATGCTGATTGCCTTGCCGTTGTTTCTGCATCGGTGCTGGAATAGAAGTCCTCATTACCCCTAAAGATTGGTTGATATTACTCTTATTGCGGCCCTTCTGGTCGTACACGGAATTTGACTCTTTCTTCCCATTGTATGGTATCTTCTGAGTAATTGAAGATGCAGTCCCTTGAATGTCACACTCCTGAGTTTATTTTCAAAGTGCCCCCGTATGAACATGTCACCCAATTACCTATCTGCCAAGAGAGATTGATCATTGATTAGGCCCCAAGCTCTAGCAGTTTTCCCTAGACTATCGTATCTGTCTTGAAGAAGCTTTCTGATAAGAATCCTCAATTCTTCTTGTTCCCGAGCTAAACTTTGGATAAGAGCCATCTGACTACTCATCTGGATTCTCATCCTTTCCATTTCAGCTTGCAGTTATTCCAACTGGTCATCCTTATTGTTGTCAGGATGTTTCTTGGTCAAGTTCCCATTGAGGAGTGCTTTCAACTCTTCTTGCCCCTTGGATAGGTTGAGGAACATTTCCATGAACTAAGACTCTTAAGTTTGGAGATCTCTGTTGTTCTGTTTGAGATCCATTTCTCTTGCTTGCTGAAATAAACAACGAGAACATGAGAGACCTATACTGAAGACCTGTTATGTAATGACATGCATGATGTGTAAATGTTTTCAAGGATCTTATGGGGTAAACACAAGAAGATGTTAGGAGTTGACTACAACTTTGATTAAAGAATTTCATATTGTTGAATGTCCTTCTACGATAATCAAGCTCACCATATCGAGTGGGTCATAGCCCCTGACTCAAGTTGTCATGTTTTGGTCTTTTGAAGGCATTTAGTTAGAGGAAAATAAATCCCCTTTCCCCTTTCTAGAAGTCTGCTTTATCATAACCTGCATCACAGGCCCTTGAGATCCTTGAAATGGTTAAGGAAATTCTATGGTATGATGCTATGATGTGTATGCTATGCGTCAAGAAAAAATTTAAGATGATGAAGACAAATATGTCTTGCTAGAAATCCAGGTTATTGGATAATGACTCATATCATCAGATAATAAACAAAACCCTGCAAAGAGTTCAGGTCTTTAGATAATGAAAGCAAACAAATCACACAAGTAGCCTTAGGTTCAGGCTTGTATGGATTCCATAGGTAAGTACCCTCTTGAAGTTTAGTTGGTTCAACCTGTCCTAGTAATATTAACCTGTTCTAGGGAATCTCATATCACTGGTCTTTATTTTAGGAATTGTTCTAGCTCAAGCACCGAAGTATTGCGGCCAGAATATCCCAACAGTCTAGTCTTAATGAGTGTAGTATCGAGTATCAACCAATCTTCAGTCAGAAATAAATCTGGTCATCTCACTACTTTCTAATGGCTTAGGATGAGTCAATTAAAGGTTCTAAAGGTAAGTTAGTGCTTAATGACACTATGGAAGCCTAATGTTATCCTTGACTGACTCAAGGAACATTAGTACAAACTAGAGTATCACGCTAATGTAGCTATCACTTTGTCCATATCGGTCTACGCTGTACAACTTCCATGATTTATTGCTACTTACCTAAAAGGTGCCCCAGATTCGGGTGTATGATCTTTAACAATAACCCAAGCAACCCTTTAAAGAGAAATCAATAAAAGCATACAAGTAAATTTAAAGTGATAAAATATACTCTAAGGTAACCCCACTTTATAAGTATCCTCAGCAGAGTCACCAGTTCTGTGATATGGTGGCAGAACCGACTGTTATACTGGTTTTGCATTTGTGTTCACAAATGTTGCGGTAAGTAAGAGTCGCCACCGGCTTTTCTTTTATCCAAATTAAGGAAAGGGTGAAAAGAATAGAAAAAGACCTTTTCGAGAATTTTCTGAGTAAGTGGGTAGATTATGGAAAAGGGAAGGTGTTAGCACCCTTTTCATTCGTAGTTTTCTACGGGCTCTTAGATGCTTATCTCATTTTAAAAGTACCTTGTGCTTTGTGTTTTTTTGAAAAGAAGTTTAAAAATGCCTTAGTGCGGCGATTTGCTTCATGATAACTCCTGTATCAGTCCTCAAGAGTGTTGATAAAGAAAATGTTTGTGAAAATGTTTTTGAAACGTTTTTGTGTAGGTGTAAAAATTAGTTTTGAGAAAGCATCTAACAACTATCTACTTGGACTCGAAAAGGTCGTTATTTTCATCCTATCCTTTAGACAATGCTATCCTACTATTAGTGAGTAGGTAGCCCTATCGTTAGATGTTAAGGGACAATCGAAGGGACATACAGTCATAAAGGAAACATGTGGAGACGCTTTAGAAATTTTGTTTAGGGACTAGATCATTTACCAAGGGACTATGATCTTTTGTTTTACGGGTCTTTGCTAAAACATCTCCGTTTCGAGGGACATGACTGTTTTATTTCCGAAGGCAACCAAAGTGGAGTACCCTGGAGGTGTATATGTGCAATTGATTCAATTCAGTTTATTTATCTTTGTTATTAGGTTTGCTAACTTTTTTCTTTTAGTCTTTCCATACAAGCCTAATTACTAACAGTTGATATTTGCAGAAATTTAAAGTGCTGGAATTTAAATCCCACACTATTACTATGCTTCGGGGAGGGGGTATTTACATGTTCAAACGGAAAAAAAATAAAGAAAGCGATAAAGTCCTATTTTAATCTATTACATCTCATCAACAAATACAAAAATATGAAAAAGAAAAATAAAAAGGAAATAATGAACGCACGTGAATTGGGAAAAATACGTCTATAACCCTAAAAATTTCTAAGTAAACAAGAAAATATTTTTTTTGGTTTTGTTTATTTTTTATTAAGAAAAATAATTAAACTAAATATACATTTAATTAAAACTAAATATCAAATGAAATTAACCTAATTCTAATTTTTTTTTTGTTTTTATTAAGAAAATAATTGAATTGAATAAACCTAAGTCTAGTTGATTTTAAATTGATGAAATAAAATTAAAATAATTATTTAATTTACAAAATTTAAAATTAATTTAAGAAAAACCTAAGTCTACTTAATATTTTTTTGATTTTATGGTTTGTTAGATTTTTTTTAAATGAATCAAATAATAAGATAAAATAAAAAAAGAAAATTGATGGGCCTGGTGCTGATCAGTAAACAGGGGGGTGAGGATTGAAATTCCTAGGGCCCAAAAGTGATGGAGCCTAGAGGCTGTTTTGGAATCTAGTAAGGAGAAGCCTTGAGGGAGCATGGTGAATCTCACATTAACGCTCTTGGATCTGGATGGATTGACATTGAAAGGCGTGGATCTGATGGTCTATGATGCGCGCTCGGGGATGCAATGCATGGTATCCCGCAAGAAAAAGTTATAAAATGTAAAATTGCTGGACCTGGGACTTGAACCCAGGCCATCTCCCTTTCACACGCGCTGCCTTGCCAACTGAGCTGCTGATTCATTCGTGCATTATAACAAACACATAGCATTATATGTGAAACAAAGTCAGATATTATTTAAACAAAAATAACATGCGCTGATGAAATTCAAATGGACCAATCAGGTAACACGAAAGTGCCACGCATGCTCCTGCCTGAGTCAAACGACCAGAGGGACGCCAGAGTCAAACTCCAACCGTATTCTCCGGGACATCAAAATATAGATCCTGTGAATTGTTTAGTTTCAAGTCTAAATCAAATCCATATTCCACTTAGAATTTCGCCCTGATTACGAATCTGGCCTTAGATAGGCCAGAAAACTCCCGCATCTTGAGTTATGAACAGAAAACCCTAGAACGGTTTGAAAATGGCACATTATGATTCATGCGTCATGGACTTCATGCTAGGCGCTTAACCTGTTCTAATGATGCCTAGCAACCCATACATGCATGTCAAAGCATTCAAAAACATGTAAAAATAAGGATTTGAATTTTAGAAATTTACTAAAATGGTGATAATTGAAAGTGGTAGTTATGGCGTGTGTTGGCTTGAATGAGGGTTGGGAGTGAATCCTGGAATCGACAGGAAGAGGATGGCGCACTTGGTTTGGATGGATGGTGGTTGGAAATTCAGTTTTGAATTTCACAACTTTGATAATTGTTTGCAAGTTTGTGTGGTTCTTCTCCAGTAATTTTTTGTTTCTTTGGCTTGCACATGTGGTGTATATATAGAGGAGATGGAGGAGACAAGATAATAAGGCAAGAATCCAAGCCATAAAGCCATGCTTTCATGCCAAAATCCAACAAATTAAAAAGCTTCCAACTTTGCAAAACTTTCCCTTTCCATGCTTGCATGCACCTGAACATCTTGGCATGAATTTGTGGGCTTTTAAGCAAGCCAAAACATTAGCCTAAATGCCTAAGCCCATCTCCATTTATTTTATGCAATTTATTTTATATTTATTTGAAATAAATTAAAATAAATATGAACAAAATAGATAAAAATGGCAAGGCAATATAAAAATGAGATTAGAGGTCCTTTGCAAGGTTAGGAAGACCCTTGAAGTCCAAGAAATTAGGCCATTGACCTAAAAGTTCAATTTTGTCCAATGCACAAATCTTGAAATTTCCAAAATTTTCCCAACTTGGGCAAGCCATAACTTGCTCTATTTTGATCTCATGATGATGACCTTGTACGTTTTGGAAAGCCCAGGATGTATACTTCAATCTCTCTTTTGATTAATTTTGCATTTGAAGACTTTATATTGATGTAAATGGTCTTGGAAAAAAGTGTCTTTTGTTGACTTTCTGAAAATGATATGTAATGTATGAGCTTGTACCTTTCAAATGGTGCATCTCTTGATCTTGAGGACAAAAGAGAAGTTGTAGGGAATTATATTTTATTCAAAATGAACTTTAGTTGGGGAAAAATGGATGAAGTATGTGAATGTTATGTATGGTCAAAGTTTAGTTGACTTTTCCTATTGAAATCCTAATTTAGCAATTTTTTACTTTTTATAGATTAGGAGTATTTCTTGAGAAATCATGATCAACCCTTGATCAAATGATGGATATTACTTTAAAATGTTGATGTTGAACAAAAATCTTGAAGTTTGACTGTACATGGGCCACAATTGAGTTTTGACCTAATATAGTTGATTTTTAAGCATTTGAGCATTTGACTGAGCAAACTTGTACCGTAAGGCATGAAACTTGTCATGGACAATCTTGAAGACATATTAGGACCATGGAAAACATTTGAGACCTTTGGAGCTCAAACATCTTGGTGAAAAGTGAAACCCTAAATAGAGGTACATTGCTTAGGAGGAGAATTTGTCTGATCAATTCTTTGGTCAACCTTGAGCAATAGAGGACCTCAATGAGCATGTCTTGAGTAAAAAATGGGAGAGGAAATTTTGGGGTACAATAGACAAGAATATCTGAAAGCTCTCATTTTCAAAGAGAAGACAAAGAAGACAAAGAAGACAAAGAAACTAGTTGGCGTCCTTAATATGGGAAGAAGATTTAGAGGACCAGCCAAGCGAGCTCTAGAGTTCGCAACTCCATCAAATGAGGGGGATAATCAGGAAGAGGATGACAAGAAGACAAAAGAAGAAGATAACAGCCCAGGGACTGATGAAGAGGAAGCAAACTATGTTGAATAACAATATCCTCCTACTGATAACAAATATAAACAACTAGAGGATTGTCACAATGCTATGGAGATTTAGAGATTACCTGGTTTGGACTTTGAAGAGCTAGGGTTGGTCTCGGGAGTGGCTATCCCACAAAAATTCAAAGTTACCACTTTTACAAAATATGATGGTGTTTCATGTACCAAGCTTCATTAGAGGTCTTACGTTAGGAAGATCCAACCTCATACAGCTGATAGGATATTATAGGTTTACTTCTTTCAGGAGAGTTTGTCGGGGACGCAACTAGAATGGTTCTATCAATTGGAAAGAACCAACATCCGCAATTGGGAAGATTTGGTTGCTGCTTTTTACAAGCAGTACCAATATAATGCTGACCTAACACCAGCTCGTGTATAGTTGCAAAACATGTCCATGATCTCAAATGAAGGTTTCAAAGAATATGCTCAAAAATGGAGAGATCTAGCTGGAAGAGTGAAACCTCCTTTAACTGACCCGAAATGGCGTACATGTTCATGGGTACTCTGACAGGCCCGTTCTTTAACTTATTAATTGGAAATTCTTCACCTGGCTTTACAGAAATGGTTCTGACCGGGGATAGGATCGAAAGCGGTATCAAGAGTGAGAAGATTCCAATGGCTGCATCTTCTAATGTTGAGAATAAACCATTTGGTGGTAAGAAGGAAGCAAATGTTGTGTATGGCCAGAAGGGTCGTAATAAGATAGACTACAACCAATCTGTAGGGGCAGTACTAGTCTCTAATCCAGCACCAGTGCAATGATGACAATAGAGCAATCAACGTAAATAAGACACGCCCAAAAGACAATTTACCAAAATCAACATGTCTTTGGCTCAAGCATTGCAACACATGTTGAAGATGGAGTTGATTACATTGAGGGATCCTCTTCGGAATCCCAATACCTCCGCTCCTAGCTATCATCCTAATGCAATATGTGCATACCATTCCAATAGTCCTGGACATGATACGAATGACTGTTGGGCATTGAAGAACAAGATTCAAGATTTGATAGATGCTAAGGAGATTGAGTTTGGCCCTCTTGAGACTCCTAACGTGATTACTACTCCCATGCCAAATCATGTTTAAGATGGAGAATGTCCATTCATTTGGATTTTTTCAATTGTAATTTCTTTTGTTTGTTCGAACACTTATCTTTATACCAAACTATGTGTTTTTCCATTAATGCATTGCATATGTTGGTCTTGAAATTAATCCATTCATTTTCACTATACTTAAACTGTGCTTTTACTTCCTTTTTATGATATTCAACTCTCGATTAAAAGCTGTAAGCCTTTAGAGGGAGGATGACGAAAAAGATACCATAATCTCTACAGTATGGTTTTGAACAGACCTAGCTGACGATGTGCATGCGTTGTTTCAAATCCTAAATAATGGAGTTATAAGGAAGATAATCCCCAGTCAACCCCTTTGAGCCTAAGAAGTAGGAGTTTTCTTTTTCATACAAATTGAAACCTTTAATCATAACCTGGGGTAGGGTAGTTTCTCAGTTGATTCAATGGTGCATTCAATCGCAAGCTTTCCCTTCGTGCGTGACGAGTAGTGTCTGAGGTATCCTTACAAAACAAAAGATGGTGATTGTTCCACATAATCATTTAAATAGACAATCATTATCTCTTAAAAGAAAATCCCGCTAAGTTAAAACCTATGAAGGAGACTTAAGAAAAAAACTAGGGCATCCCGCTGACTGTAATCACAAAAGAAACAGTTTAGGCAAAAGGTAGGGATAATAAAAAAAAATAGGTTTCTACAAATCCTCAACAAAAAGAAAAGGTTACAAAAATGACTTCCTTCTCAAATAAACTTTCAATATCTGAACCATCATCAGAATATCAGGGCCAAGATTCCAGAACTCAATTGGGATCTAAATGCACAGTTAACTGAGTATATGACTGAAGAACATCACAAAAAATGGGTTGGGTACAAATAAAGTTTGAGCCTTTATCCTTTGTTTCTTAAACTGTGAATCAGGTCACGTTACAACCCTTAAAAGTCCTAACTGAAGCATGGGTTAGCTCAAAAGAAAACTGTTACAAAAGGTATCCAGACTCCTGTAAGGTTTGCTATAAATCCTGAGTTGATATCACATTCTTGCAAAAAATTTTAACTAAAAATGCACTTTTAAAAAAAAAACTTCAAGACAGACATAACCTCTTGACATTTTTAAATGACATTGTTTGCATATGACTAATTATTTGACAGTAGAGAAATTCACACGATGGATATTCAATGAGCGAAAATCCTCTCAATGAACAGAATCACCTCAGATAGAAAGACATTTCCAGTAACAGGCCTTTCATAATCAAGGAGCATGATATGGTGTCTAACTGATTTGGGGGCAACCGACTCAAGATTCAAGGAATATCTCAAAACTGCTGAATAGCAAGAGGAAGATCTCCATCTGAATCACTTGAGGCATTGAACATGAATTCTAGAAAAGGATCACGTATGATCGAGCAAAATTTTTTCTGGCAGTACTATAACACTTACTACTATGGACAGTGACAATTCTCTACACCCTGTAAACACGGACATAGTCGAAAAATACTACGCATGAAAAAAGACATGCTAGGTTAACTGGCCTAGGAAAAAATAATGGCATCCCGGCGAACCAAAAGAGTTCGGGCAAAAATTAGGGATATATAAATAAAACTGTATGTATGGAAAGTCGAAAACCTGAAAAGGCGGCTTGGGCAAAAATGGGTATTCCGGTGGACTGAAAATCTGAAAGGACAATCCAGGAAAAAGTTAGGGATTAAAGCGTACGACTATGTCCCATCATCTCGTTACTTGTCTATCAGTAGAAGACTTATCGCCCTGATCAACATTCACCAAGGGCTCTAGAAATTGAGGTATATTCAAGTCTCCACGGACCCCCACATAGCCAATTCCATGAGATTATCTCCACAAAGTAATCTTCACAAAGTCATACATTCCCCACAATTTCCCCGGTAGATCGCTCTGGCAGATAAAGGAGTATGATCTTCTTCCTGGAAATATTATCAACCTACGAAGTTTCAATCAGTATGTTCATGGAGTTTCTCTTCCCCAGCTGAGCTTGTTCCTCAAAGGTTGTAAAACCCCCTTCAGACTTCAGCTCTTCAGCATAGTTCATTTACTTAATAAGGGTATTTCCTTAGCAAGAGTACTTCTCCATCAATAGGCATTATTTCCCCAAATAGTTTATCATCTTCTAGATACATTACAAATACAATCAAGACACAGATTCATTCTGACACTCATTCCAGATTTCATTTCCAGATACAGTTCAGATACGATCCAGATATGGATGTCATTTTGATACTCATTCAGTACATCTTTCAGATATGGTTCAGATATAGTCCATATATGGATATTATCCTGATACCCATTCAATACATCTTTAGATACAATTAAGGCATGGATTTATTCTGACACTCCCCAGCTTGAGTGTGCTTCTACCATAAATCACTGGCAAATCCCTCTCTCATGTGAAGTTGCCACTATCCCCAGAGAGTTGCTACTGAATCTAAAACCAGATCAAATGTCAGTCAACTTTATCCTCCCCAAACGTGCCGGAAGGTTATCCATCTCTTTCATCCCAGTCAGGGTATACAAAGAATCATAACTCCCCAGTAGAGCAAAGGACAACCAAAGTTTTTAACTCTTATCTCCCAAGCAAGAACTAACACTATCCAGCAAAGTTTCCTCAAGCAAAGAACAAAAATCAATGTTCCCCAACGGAGTTTCCTCGAACAAGAAAGCGGGGATCCCCAATGGAAACAATTCCTAGAAGATTGAATATACACATGCTCTTTATCCCCAGTAACAGTCAGGGATTTATTTTCCCCAGAAAAAGATTCTCGAGATTACAAATGCACCTCAATAACATTTCACATTCATACATCATTTACAAATTACATAGCATATGCATACAAAACGCATATAGCACAATCTCGTTTATTTTGAGAGCATCATTTCGCAATAAAATACCTACATCATGCCATTGTATAAAACTAACTTTGTCTTTTCAGGTTAGTTTCCAAACAAATAGATATTGTCAATAGTTTATCATCTTCCAGATACGGTTCAGATACACTCCAAATACAAATGTTATTCTGATACTCATTCAGTACATCTTTCAGATACTGTTCAGATACGCTCCAAATACGGGTGTCATTTTGATACTCATTCAGTACATCTTTCAGATACAGTTCAGATATGCTCCAAATACGGATGTCATTTTGATACCCATTCAGTACATCTTTCAGATACAGTTCAGATACGCTCCAGATACAGATGCCATTATGATACTCATTCAGTACATCTTTCAGATATAATTTAGATACACTCCAATTACAGATGTCATTCTGATACTCATGTAGTAAATATTTCATATACAGTTCAGATACGCTCCAAATACAAATGTCATTCTGATACTCATTCAGTACATCTTTCAAATATAGTTTAGATACGCTCCAAATACGGATGTCATTCTGATACTCGTTCAATAAATCTTTCATTTCAGATACGATCAAGATATAGATTCATTCTGATACTCATACTCAGTATATCTCTAGATACAATCACGACAAACATTCATTCTGACACTCCCCAACACATCTGCTAGATACAATCGGACACAAACTCATTCTAGTATACTTCTCATATGAAGTCAGATACTGAGACCTCTTCTGGCTCAGATAAAATCAACCATAGATTTATTCTGATACTTTTTCCAGTTTGGAGTCAACATTTACTTTGGATGGCATCTATAAGCCCATATCTGACAATTCTCGGTCATCTTATTCAAATGGAATCTATAAGCCTATTCCCGATATCATCAACCAACAACATTACTTCATGCACAGGCGAGTGCAAATTTCTGGGCACTCTAGTGTTCAATCATCTTCCACCTTCAGATTATGAATGGTAGATAGGCCAATCTAACTCTTCATATTTAAGAAGATTGAACAGGGGCAGTTGTTGTACCCTAAAATTTTCCCTCTCATTTTATTCAAGACATACTCCTAGAGGTCCTCAAGTGCTCAAGGTTGACCAAGAATTGACCAGACAAATTCTTCTCCTAAGCAATGGATCTCAAGCTAGGGTTTCATTTCTCACAAAGAAGTTTGGGTTTCAAAGGCCTCAAGTGATTTCCATGGTTCCTAAGATTTCATCAAGAATGCTCGTGCCAAGTTTCATGCCTTGCATCATAAGATTGCTCAATCAATGGCTCAAATGTTTGAAAATCACCTGTATTGGTCAAAAAGTCAACTATGGTCAACATACCGTCGAACTTCAAGATTTTTGGTCAACATCAACATTTTGAAGTAATATCCATCATTTGATCAAGTTTTAATCATGATTCCTCAAGGAATGCTCTCAAATCCTGAAGAATCAAAATTGCTAAATTAGGGTTTTCGTAGAGAAAGTCAACTGAACTTTGACCAAGCATAACTTTCACATGCCTAATCCATTTTGCCCCAACAAAATCTCATTGTGAAGAAAATTCAATTCCCTGCAACATTTCTTTTGTCCTCAAGTTCAAAAAATGCATCATTGGAAAGATATGAGCCAATACATTACAGGTCTTTTTGAAAGTCAACGAAAAGGCATTTTTTGTCAAGGCAAGTTACATCAAGATAATTTTTCTAAATGTAAAAATGGTCAACTTAGAGATTGTGGGGGACATCTTGAGATTTCTAAAAAGTCCAAGATCATCTCCAAAGGATAAAAATTGAGCAAGTTATGAACAGTACAAATTGGGCAAATTGGTGAAAATACAAAAAAGTCAACTTTGAGAAAAAATGCATTTTTAAGTTCATAGACCTATTTTTTGGGATTCAAATATGTTTATGACTTACTCAAGGACCCCTAAGTTCACTCTCACCTTGCTTTGCATTTTTTTCTATTTTATTCAAATTTATTTTGTTTTTATTCAAATAAAAACAAAATAAATTACATAAAATAATAAATAAAAAGTATGGACACATGGGCTGATGATTTGGGTTGATATTGGGCCTTAGAATTCGTGCAAGGCATGAGGAAAAATACCAGGTTCATTGCATCTCAAGAAGGGCAAGTTTTTCACAATTTTGGACGTATTTTAATATGTTTGATATTGCTTTGAAAGAGAGCCATTATGTGTGGATTCTTGCCATATTTACTCATCATTCCATCCCTCTATAAATACATGACATTGAAATCAAGAAAGGACACATACCAAACTTCCTAGAGAAGCTCTCAAAATTTTCACAAAATTCTCAAGAATTGCAAAATTTGAAACTCAAACTTCCCGCCCATATTCATCAAAACCAAGCCTTGCATCGTGTTTCTGAAGCTCCAAGGATCTCATTCATATCCTTCTTGTAGATTGAAGCACACTAGAATACGCCTACGAGGTTTCTCCGGTTGGAACCATTGCCTTTGAGTTTCGGATCCAACACTACGAGCCATTTCAGACCAAACCAGTACCATGGTTGGATTCGTAGCATATGTCCCATTTATTATTATTTTTTGCTTTATTTCATTTTCATTTGTCTCTTTTATTTCAATAATTTCATTTCCTATTAAAAAATCATAAAAGATATCATAAAATCAAACAAACCAAAAATAATTAGACTTAGATTTTTATTAATTAAATTAATTTTAATTAGTTATTTTAATAACCTTTATTTTTTTAATTAATTAATCAATTAGAATTAGGATTAATTTAATTTCAAATCTTTTTCGTAATAATAATAAAAAACAAAATAATATTAGATTTTCTTATATAGTTAATTTTTAATCGATGTTCATTTTCTTCAATTAATTTAAATTAGATTTAGCTTTTTAATTTTCAATTTAAATATTTTCTTAAAAAATAAACAAAACAAAAACAACAAAAAGTTGTCTTAATTTGCTTAGAACTTTTTTTTTTGGGTTTTTAGACGTTCCTTCTTAATCTTTGTGCGTTCTTTATTTTCCGCATTATTACTTTTGAAATATTGTATCTGCCCATGGTTTGTAATAGTTTAAAATTATGATTTATTTACTGTTTTTACCCCTAGTTTTGGACTTGTAATTTCCCCCTCCCCGAAGCCATGTAATAGTTAGTTTAAATTCCGCACTTTAAACTTTCTATACTTGTATATATATTGAACTGTTAGATGTATGTATAATAGGATTTCATGATAAGAATTAAAAGTAAACGTTAGCAAACTTAAACATCAAAGACAAATAACTGAAACACAACACACCCGCACATGTGCACCTCTAGGGTACTCCCACTTCAGTTGCCTTCGGAATAAAACAGTCACAACTCTCAAATGTGAGGGATTTTAGTGGCAACCCTTTGGTTCAAAGATCATAAAATGACCTTTTCGATGTTGCCTCGGTACATGATCTTAAAACCTTAGGGGTGTTACTAAAGTATCTTGCCAAGTTGCCTTTATGACTGTACGATGACCCTCGATTGTTCCTTAAACATACAATGATAGGGCTACCTACTCACTAATAGTAGGATAGCATTGTCTAAAGGAAAAGAGGAAAAGAACAAACCTTTTCGAGTAGGTAGATAGTTCTTAAATGCTTACTCAAAACAAAACACTTTCCACACCTACACTCCTTCCCAAAAATATTTTCAAAAACACTTTGTATATATTCTCAACAATACGAGAAACATTACAAAGTTCGCCGCACTAAGGCGTCTTTTTAAAATACTTTTTTTTCAAACACACAAACACAAGGTATTTTCAAATGATCTAGCATCTAAGCGCCCGTAGATAACTACTGATGGAAAGGGTGCTAACACCTTCCATTTCTATAATCTACCCCCTTCCTTAGAAATAATCTCGAAAGGTCTTTTTCTGTTCTTTTCACGCTTTCCTTTGTTGGATAAAAGAAAACTCGATGGCGACTCTTGCTTACCGCAACATTTGCGAATACAAACGCAAAACCAGTATAATAGTCAGTTCTCCCACCGTATTATACTTTGGTACTTCTAATCGTTTACTTTCTTCTTTTTTATGGTGTCAAAGGGAGAGAAGCATATGCGAGATAAATATAGGAAGCACAAAGAAAGGGGGCGCCTTTGAAAATTACAAGAAATGCATCGTCGAAAGTTTTACCATCATCAAAAAGGGGGAGTTTGTGAGTACAACTTCAATACAAGGTGTTTTGCATGATATCAAAATCGGGAAAGGTGGAACATAGGTAAAATGGATGGTATCTCTATGTGTTATGGAACTCCTCTGCATTATAGGTCTTAGGAATCATCAAAAAATACTTTGAAATTGACCCAACACATTGAAAAATAGTTTCTACATGTCTTTGCATTGTATGTGTCGACACATTCGATTTTCAGGTCGACACATGTAACTCGGTTTTTAAGCATGTACGCTTTTGTAAGTAACAGGTCGACACATATAACCCTCAGGTCGATACATACTTAAATATTTTTGAAATTATAGAAATTCTTATTTTATGTGTCAACACATCGATATTTCAGGTCGACACATTTATTCACATTTTAAAGCCTGTAGCTCCTGACTTGCTCAGGTCGACACATAAAGTCCTTCAGTTTGACACATGCATTCTTTTTATAACGTATGTGTCGACACATACGAATTTGAGGTCGACATATAAAATCTGTTTTGGTCATATTTTCAATTTCTTTTATTCCAAATTTATCCTTTTTTCCCTAAACAATTCCAAACTATAAATACCCTTTCATGCATCATTCAAAACTTGATGATACCAAAAAATTATCCTACATTTATTCTTCTTCCTAAACCTTACAATCTATGAATACACACCTGTAGAGGTAGAAATGTTTAAGACTAAGCCATTGGGTTGACTAGACTTTATACAAATCAAAATAAAAATTTCCACCGCGCTTTATTGTTTCCAAAGGAATGGGAAAAGAGAGAATAACCCAAAAAGACGGGGAAAGATTCAAGGTAAGGGGGTTGGTTATGCAAAGGGAAGGTATTAGCACCCTAAATATCTACGGTACTCCACAAGAGCCTCTTTGTGAAATCTGTATGTTTTGGCTATAAAAAAAAGTTGTATAAAAATGGATGGTGGAGATGAGAAAAGAAATATATTTATTTTATAATTTTTGCACCCGCCGCGGTTGCGAACCTTTAGTGCCTACGTACCACCTTTTTATGCAATAGGGGATCAGGGTACATGTAGTTCCTCTTTTAAAAATTTAAAACACAAATGCGTTGGTTAATTTTATGAGATAAAACATCATCATCATTGTCCGTGTGGAAAACATACTTATTACCCACAATTATGAGAAAGGAGAATTTGCATCATCTCAAAGTGGAGGATATGGCTTGGATTGTAAAATCAACAATGCCTCACTCAACACCCAAGTGGAAAATATATCTCTTCACTACATATTGTAGAAGTATAGTTGTTTGCATCACTACAAGGATTGACAAGAGTTCAATCTTTTTTTAGAAAAGTTTAAAGATAAAAGCCAAAGTGGCAAAATGGTTTGAAATGAGATTGATTGACTTTTAGTCTTCTCACAAAAAATATCAAGGTATTATTAAGTTGATTGGAGTTTATTTAGGATTTTTTTTTGAAAATGCATGGACATAAGTCCAAGTTTATTATGAAAGTGGTTCAAGTTTAAAAACAAGAAGAGTTTTCAAAAGGAGGAAGAAGATTTTTGAAATTAAAGAAGATGAGAGAAGAAGAAGAGGCTATCCTAAAGCATACGGTAAAAGCTAGGGATAAGAACCATCTAACCAACAAGAAGCCAATACTTGACATTATGAGCCAAGATAGAATTCTCATTCCTTGGATTGAAACCAAACAAGCAAAAAAAACTAGACTTCTTGAGAGAACCAAACTTCAAGTGTATTAAGTCTTCACAATAATTGGACAGAGTAACGGTTGTATACGGGTGAATTCCAGATTACAAACAAAAGGTGTAATCACAAAAAACCTGCACATAAATAACAAACAAACAACCCAATGTCTAGAGGTAAACCTCAAGAACTCCAGTCAAAATAATCAGATAAGATCACAAGGTCTCCAAGATAGGCCAAAGTTTCTAATCCTAAGTCCAAGAAAAGTCCCATACTCTATAATGCCAAGGATAGTAACCAATTAGTCCAAATACCATTAAAGATTTTTTAGGGTTTATGTTGATTATTAAGTATCTTAAAAAGGAAAAGAAAAGCTCAAGTGAGCAAAAAAAAAAGACAAGAAAGTAAATTCTCAAATGAGCAAAGATGAAAATGACATGAAATGTAAATGCTAAAAGTAAATGGTACATAAAGCATAAAAAATAAAATCATAAAGTAAACAAGTAAATAATTACTGGTTAGTTGGATGACCATCTTGAAGCTTGCATTTGGAACTAATTAGAGGATTGGTAGAACCAAATCCTCCACACAACAAGTTGCATTTGCTTTTTGTCAAGTATATCATTCATTTGGAATTCTCACAAGTTCCATTTAATGATCAATGATGTTTAAGTGATCCGCGTTGACCAAATGTGTTTTAGATCCATTAGAGGATTGGTAGAACCAAAGCCTCCACACAATGAATCTCAAGGTTATTGGATCAAAGAGATCAAATTAACATACTTGGGCTTGGAAACATAAGTTTGGGCCACGAATGATCATTTATTCGAATCGGGACAAAATTTAGCATTATGTTAAGTAATCGTAAGTAGACTTATATAGAAGTTGCACCTATTTTGAGGCCGGTCAATAGCAATCTATGCACCATTTGTTCTGAGTCATGATATAGGGATCATGCTCTAACAATATTTAGTGCAATAAGAAGGGGATGAGATGAAGAGGGATGGGAGAGAATATACAAACCACTTTTGAATTAAATTTAATCAAACTATTATTAAAATCATTCATCCAGTTTTGTGGAGTTAAACTCAACACCATGGATCCAATGATGTTAATAAAGTTCATGATCCAAAATTTAACCCAAGATCAACCAGAAAATAAGCACTAAATAATATTACATTTTTATATATACAAAAGGGTTTAAAAATAATGTTTAAAAATAGAAAATAAAGAGAAAAATATCAACTATGTTCAAATTAATCAAGAAATAAAAAGTAAGACCATAGAAAAATCAGAAAAAGGCTCAAATAATTTTACAAATTTTTGGTAATTTTTTTAAGGTCGGAAACTATTTTTAAAATGAAAAGAAATGGGTAAAATAAACCAAAAATTATAAAAAATAGTAAATTCAGGAACAAAAATAAAATATCACCAATATTTGTCACAATATCATTGGATCACTCCATAATTTTTTCAGAATTAAAAAATGTATAAAAGTATTTTTAAACATTTAAAACAATTCAAATAAAGTGTAAATTTATAAAAAATACCAAAACACAAAATTAAATTGTGAAAAAATAAAATTCAGAAAGAGAATAATCAGATTTTCAAAAATAACAAGTGGCGTGCCATCATTGGTTGGAAGATGACACTTAGGTAATCTTCAACCTCCATCCAACGTGATTTGTAGTTCTCTCAAACTGTAAAATCAGAAGCTCAGACCTATGTCATTCGCTTCGTCTCTTCAAGACGAAGACAACCACACCCTCGCGCCAAATTTATATAAATTGTAGCTCAAGCAATCTGGAAGGAAAGTTTTGAAAAGAGATTTGAAATTTCATGGTCAAAATGTGTTTCTAGTAAAAGGTAAGTGTTACAACTAGAACCAGGGCAATGGGAGAAACACAATGATATCAGAGTTTTGAAGAATTGATGAAGGAATCTACCTATTGAAGTTGAGTTGTAGAGCTCTGAAACTGGACTTCTATGGAACAGTATAGGGCACGATTCTTGAATGTAATTATGTGGTTAGCTTCACGGAAGATCAAGGAAGGTGAATTGATGGAAAAATTGGATTGAAAAAGGCTTGAGAATGGATTTTGAAGTTACTGAATCCTGAGTTGTAGAACAAGTTTGGCAGGGTGATTCTTGCTATCCAATATTGAGAAAATGAATGGGATAGTTCATGTATTTATAGGAGAAGCAAATGGGATCAAAAGGAAGAGTGAATGATGCATTTTGGAGGGAATTCGTGTGGGTCTGCATCATAAGGAAAATGTGACTTCTCTTTTGTCAAAACTCATCCAAAGGACGCGTTTTGATGCACTAATCAACTTGGGAAAGTTGGCTAATCATGTTTATACCCAAAATGTGTGCTAATTTGAGGTTTAGAGGTTGTAACATGAAATTCAAATCCTGACTTGCAATGAAACTTCAATTCCAAGTTACTACTTTTGAAACAATGGCATTCTCAGCTCAAGGGGTCTTAAGGCATGATTCTTGATGCTTTAGAAAGACGAGGTTACAAGCTTTGCAATGGAAAAAGAATGGAGTTAAATGGATGCTTAAGCTGAAAGTTGTGTTGAGTCAAAGTTGGAGAAAAAGAGTTGACTTTCTATACTTAGAAATATTTCAATTTCTTCTTCAAAAATGACCTATAATGTCTTTTATCTAAACATGACCTTCTACTTGGAATTTGATCTTGACCAAAAAAGATGGCATAAATTAGACCTCTTGAATGACATTTTGAAACTTGAACCATTAAAAATCTCCAAAAATTGAGAGAGTTATGAATTGTTGAAGTTGGCAAAAAATCATGAAGTGACCTGTGATCTTTTGCATCCTTAAGGCAACTTCCATCTATTTTCTCACTTTGCACATAAAAGAAAGCATAAAGTTCACACCTTCAAGATAATTATGGAAAAATAATAGGATCAAGGTGATAAAAATTGACCAAGCTATGATCATTTGAAGTCACACATCGAAAATTAGGGATTCATCTGGAGGACTTGTAATCTTTCTTCCTCATTAAGCCTCTTCCTCATGGGAACTCCTTGAAACTTTTGAAGTGATTTATTGATAACCCTCTGAAGAGAAATATGTCTTTGGAATCACTCAAAAATATCAATAGATGAGCAAGATATATTCCTTTGAAGTTCAAAACCCTAGCTCCTTAGATCAAGAGAATGCTTTGAGGAACTTTGATAATTTTGAACAAACTTCTTGTACCAACGCACATGATTTGTAAATAGAAGTTGTTAAGGATGATAATGAGAACTCATAGCCACCAAAAACACTTACATATCTTGAACATTGAGAGAAATATGCACTTGTGACAAAATGGAATAATATCTTGTCCAACCATGACAACTTCTCCAATCAATCCCTTGTGCTTTTCAACCAAATTTGATAACCTTTAAATGTGATGAACCAAAACAAACTTGCCATGCCAATTATTCCAAAACCAATCAAATGGTAAGGTTTTAAATTCTCAAGCTTTATTGACTAGGGCATGGAAATAAACTCATGAACCCATAGGGTAACTTGTTAAATCCCATTGCCTTTACCTACATGGATAACAAACAAGACAAACCAACATTGAATTTTATTTAGTTAAAAGAAGAAATCAAGACAAAACAATATTCATGACCATAAAAGAACATAAGTCAAGGTGCTTGGTGATTCCTCAAAAGGGGAAAGCTAAATATAAGGAGGGGAACCAAGAATCCTAGTGTGATCTTGTTGTGAATGAATCAACATGGTATGATGAAGGGATCTTAGGGGAAACAATTAGGGTACAAAAACACCAACATTACATTGTTATGATGTTCCATCAGGGTGCCATCTAGACGAAGAAATCTGGATTTCTAATTGGTTTGGGTTGAGATTTGTAGGGGTCTTCATTTGGGACAAACCATCAGGTTTCTCCTCCAAAATCATTTGTTGAATTGGGGGTTTTCATGCAAGATCGTGCGAGAAGGAATTGTCCATGTGAAAAATCCCTTGGAGTGTTTAAAATTTTTCAAGGAACCTTAGAGTGTTTGAAATATTTTTAAGGAAGTAGCAAGAATTGGATGGTAGAACCGATAATTTTGTGTTGATAGTGTGCAATCAAATTTACTCGAGTGAAAGATCCCTTGGAGTGTTTGAAATCTTTGCAAGGAACATTGGAGTGTTTAAAATATTTTCAAGGAAGTCGCTTAAGCGGCAAATGTGTTGCATCTATTGGTTGATTTGATCTTGTTTAAGATCAAAGGTTGGAAGAAGGAGCATCAACACCAAATTGGAGAATTTTGTATTGTTGTTCTATTTCTTCCTTTGTATTAAAATTTTTCGCATATAAGAATTATCCTAATTCCATTGGAGTTAGGCGCAGACGTATCCACACGCGAGGAAGATAGTGGGGAACTGTGTAGACAAATTCCTTGTATGTTTTAACTTTTCCGCTTTTACTTGCTTTAAATTTCACCAATCGTTTTAAAAAATAGCATTGTGATAGTAATTGAATTGTAAGAATTTTCCTCTTAAAATCAGTTTTTGAATTAGGTGTGGATATAGCTTATAATCACTTTTGATTATAAGTGGTTTTGTATATCAACACCACTCAAGGAAAAATTCTGAAAATTCACTTGCACGCCAAGTGCTTGATAAAATGATCAAGTTTATTCTTTGATTATTTAGCCTTGGAAATAGCATTTGCAAAGTGATTGTGTTGAAAAAAATAAATAAGTGGATTGTTGAATTGAGTTTGTGTTAATAGATTATTCAATTTTATTTCATAGATTTAACGTTAACAATTTGTATATCTGAGTTTCCAATAAGTTGTATTTTAGACGACTTATCCAGTGATTTTCTTCCGCATTAAAAAGTTTTGAAAACAATTTAAATTCTAGATTTGTGTCTAAATTTATTTTTTGCGCCTCTATTCACACCCCTCTAGACACACACTATCATCTAACAAAGAGACCTCAGGCTAAAATCGTTAAAAAGCGCGATCGTACCCCACAGTGCAAAGAGAGACGATCCTCTTCTCCCAAGAGAAACAAGGGCAAGGATCAGCCAGAGAAGATAAGGAGATGGGCAAGAAATTCTCTGTGCCATAGAGGCCTAAATTCAAATCTTCTCTGTTACACTCTCCCGATCGAAGTGACAAAGACGACTCCAACGGTCCACTATCCTGAGTGATCATGGAGGCCACGATTCCCAAACGGATGGAGAAACCTTCACCCTTGGCGACCTATGATGGTGCTACCGATCCCGAAGATCACCTCAAGAGCTTCGAGGTGATGCTCAACTTCCACAAGATCAGGGGTGCCATCAAGTTCATATTGCTCCTCACGAGTATGCGGAAGACTATCATGACATGGTACAAGAGCCTCTCCCTATAGTACATTAACTCGTGGAAGAGTCTGAAGACTCAATTCACCAGGAACTTCACAGCCTCTCGACGACACCCCAAGACTTATGCGTCCCTTGAGGAAATCGTTCAGTGGAGTGATGAACCCCTCTGAGAGTACATTGAGCGGTTCAACCGAGAGGCCATCCAAGTCCCCATGCCTGGCCGAATGAAGAGGTACCTGCTCGACAGATGACTGTACCTGGGAAGCCATTTCATAAAGGCAGTCGACATTGAGACTCCCAAATCGTCAAACGAACTCCTCCATAAGGCCCTGTCATACATCATGTACAAAGAGAAAGAGGTTTCTACATCGCTCGGGACTCGAGGAGTTAGGAGAACAGAATCCCAATAAATGAAGATGTTAGGGCTCCCCGTTATGGCGGAGATAAGAGAAGGGAAGATTGGCCTCGTGAATCTCGCGAGCATAGAGGCCCCACGGGCTGTTTCACCGAATACACTCTGCTAATTGCTTCCCACGAACGGATCCTCGCAGAGTGTATCAACTCTGATTTCAAGCAAGCTGGAGTTCACCTTCCCAAGATGACTCCCTCGAAACCCAATGAGGAAAAATCCAAGTACTTCCGTTTCCACAGGAGTCACAACCACATCACAGAAGACTGCATCCATCTCAAGGATGTCATCGAGACTCTAATATAGGAAGGTCATCTGAGATAATACACAATGAAGAAAGAGACTCCCTGATGAGACGTCCACGACACCAAAAAGGCTGGGGAGGTGTCCCCGCCCTGTGACGAAGCTGTTTGCCTGCAGGTAGCCATGTCTGTGTCTCGACTAGAGGATTTCTTTGTCCATGAGGGGAACGACCTACTCATCTCTGCTCATAGCACCTGGGAGAGATTCCCCACCTCTATGGTCATATATGGCAGGGGATTTGACACAATCACCATCGGGTCGGTGAAGAGAAAATTTGAGGAGTTGATCGATGTAAGCTCAGCTCAAAACACTACTCTCAACAGGTTCCAAGGAAAGTCTGAACCCATAACCTTTTATCTCGAGAAGCTGCCAGGTGGGGCACCAAACTCCAGCACCCCCTACTAGCAAGGGAAAAGATGGCGAACTTCAACGTCCACCAAATTCTAGTCGACGAAGGGAGCTCTGTCGATATAATGTATGCTCATCTGTTCACCACTCTCTAGCTCGATGAGAGTCACTTGACTCCATACCTGGGTTCCGACCTACAGGATTTCAATGGAACTATACCAAACCATGGGGTTACGTCGAGCTTCTCGTTACCTTCGGGGAGGGAGCAATGGCCAGGAAAGTCATAGTCCGCTTTCTGGTCATTGAATGTGCTTCCTTGTATAATTGTATCTTGGGAAGACCGACCCTGGCCGAATTAACTGTTATCCCATCGACGGTCATTTTGAATATGAAGTACTACACAAAAAGGGGTCGTATCGTTAGCATGCACAGAGACATCAAAGCTGCAAGAAGGTGTTTCCATGCAGCTGCCAAGGGGGAGAACTCGATCAACACTATGCCCAAGTCCTCATCCAGCAAACAAGCCCGACAAGTAGACGACGAGCCAACTCGGGAAAAGGAACATACGCCATCACCTCACTTTAGTTTAGTGGACCTCGACACCCACATCACCAGAGATGAGCTGAAGGAGGAAGGCGGTGCCCAACCAACTAACGACAAGGAGCCTCTCCATCTCATGCTCCCTATCCCAGATGGATATTTTAAAGTTATCCTCCTTGACAATGATCAAGACAAAGGCGTGAAGATCAATAAAGGCCTCCCTGACCTGGCGAGGAAGCATCTTAAAGCATGCCTGAGGGAGAATGCTGATTTGTTCGCGTGGAGCGCAACTGAGATGCCCAGACTCAACCTCAAGGTCTCCTGCCATCAACTGACTATAGATCCAGCCGCTAGGGGAGTAGTTTAACGTAGGCTTAAGCAGTCTCCTGAAAAAGCGAAGGCTGTTGAAAACACTATAAAAGACCTCCTAGAGGCAAATTTTATTTTTGAGGCTTAGCACACAACCTGGTTGTCTAATGTTGTATTGGTAAAAAAAATCTAATCGAAAATTGCATATGTGAGTTGATTATACAAATCTTAATAAGGAATGTCCCAAAGATGCATATCCTTTACCTAACATCGGTAGATGGGTCGAAAACTCGACCGACTATAAACTCTTATCATTTATGGACCCGTATTCAGGTTAAAATCAGATCCCCATGGTGAAGAGAGACAAACAGTGCACCACTTTCATGACCCTGTCAGGAAAATTTTACTATAATGTAATGTCGTTCGACATGAAGAACGCGGGTGCAACTTATCAGCAGATGATGAATAGAGTTTTCTGAAGGGAAATCGGGGATATGCTCGAGGTATACATGGACGATATGATCGTCAAGTATCAAGAGGAAACCGACCATACCGCCCACCTGAAGAAAGTATTCGATCAAACAAGGAAATACAAGATGAGATTCAATTCGTAGAAGTGCACTTTTGGCGTACGGGCAGGAAAGTTCCTCGGTTTCTACTTGATTGAGCGAGTAATTGAAGCTAACCCTGATAAGTGCAGGGCCTTCTCGGAGTTCCCTACGCCAGACTTGAAGAAATCTTTCCAATCCCTTAACGAGATGCTCACCATGTTATCTTGATTTGTGGCCAAATCCGCCCATCACGCACTTCCATTTTTCAAACTACTACGCAAATAAGCAACATTTTAGTGGACAGAAGAGTACGAGCAACCTCTTCTCCACCTCAAACAAGCTATTTCACAACCACCAGTATTTTTGCAGCCAGAGGACAAGGATACTCTATACCTTTACTTGGCCGTCTCGACATAGGCTGTTAGTGCGGTATTCATCTGTGAAACCCCTAAAGGGCAGAAGCCAATATACTTTATGAGCAAGGCCTTGTAGTGCCCAGAAACAAGATACCAACAAATTGAAATATTTTCCTTGGCCTTTATCAATGCGACGAGTAGGCTGAGACACCACTTCCTAGCATACACAATCATTGTACGGACGAATCAGCCCATAAGGCAACTACCCGGTCGCCCAGATATGGCCGATAGGATGCTTAAATGGTTGCTAGAACTATCAGAATTCAATATACGGTATGAAAGCAGGAAATCCCTTAAATCCCATGTCTTCGCCGACTTCGTGGCTAAGATGACCACACCTACTTCCCTGAAAAACAAAGCCTACAAATGGACTATTTTCGTAGACGACGCGTCTAGCTCGTTAGAAGTGAAGCGGGTATCATTCTCGAAAATAAGGATGGTGTCATAGTGAAAAATCGAGAAGACTAAGATATTGATGAACTTGACTCACAATGACTTAAGAAGTCACCACCAAACTTTATTGTTTCCAAGGAAAAGGGAAAAGATCAAAACTCTATTGTTTAACATGCAATGCAAGAAGTAAAGACTAAAAGCAAAGCATAAGGAAGAGATCCAAGGTACGTGGGTTGGTTATACAAAGGGAAGGTATTAGAACCCTATGTATTTATAGTACTCTATAGTAACCACTTATAATGTCAGCTTTTTGGTTTAAATATTGTTTGTTTGTTAAAAAGTGTGGAGATGGGAAAAGAAATGTATTTTATGATATTTTTGTTTGGAAAGACAAATTCTTATACCTATGTACCAATTAAGGATCAAAACCTCATAGTTCGTGGTAAAAATAACAAAATGGTTTGTTGTGGTTGATTTTAAGAGAAGAGATATTTCATCATCTTTTAGAGAGAAATCTCAACTAATACCACCACAAGTATGAGAAGATGAATATTGCATCATCATGAAGAAAGGTCTACTAAATTGGATATAAAGATCAACAAGTTTCCAACTAACGTATTCATGTGGAAAGAATCACATTTACTTCAATAATTACTATGGGCATAGGAGAATCATGTCTCAACTATAAAGAGGATTTATATCTAATCTCTTTGAGAAAAAGTTTTAAATTGAAAAGCCAAGTGGCAAAAATATTTGAGTGAAGTTAAGTCACTTTTAGTATTTTGAAAGTGTTTTGATAAGCTTTAAGTATATTGAAGCATTTGATTAAAAAAGAAAGTTTGAAAATGCAATGACACAAAGTCATGGTTTTTATATGAAAGTGGTGAAAGTTAAAAAATGATTTTTTAGGATTAAAGTTTCTTTAGATCATATGAGAATACATAGGGTGATTATTCACAAAGGTTTTATACAAAGGGGAATGCACATGCTTATACTATAAAGTCAACAATACTATCCTTTTCTTTGGATTTTTGACACAAATACTAATTATATGAGGTAATGAACATACACAAGCATCATATTATCAAGCAAGGATCAAAACATGACATGGTAGGATTAATCATCAAGAAAGTCTTAAAAGAAAAGTATAAAATACATGTTTTTGGATTTTTATTTTATAAAAAATAAAACATATTTTTGATGTTTTTGAAGTATTATCAAAGTACACACATAAATCAAGTAGCATGCAAAAAATTAATCCAAAAGGATTTGATTTGCTCATCTAAAATCAAGTTGAAAGTTGAAGAAAAGTGTTAGAATCCTTGTGAAAAAAGCTCAAAATCATGGCAAAAAATATGCTTACTTTGCTATTGATATGCTTAATTTGCTTTGAAACTAGCTCAAACTTTCTAACAAACTCAAAAAGTGAGAAATGGAGGTATGGATTGGGTGGTTATAGAAGAAAACTTAAGGTTATATTAACTTCTATATGATGTATGGAAGATGTTTGGATGGTTTCTTTGCAAAGAAATTGCAAGAATTAGGAGTTTAGTGTTTATGGTATGAAAACTTGCAAAAATGGGGGGGGGGGGGGGGGGATTTTGGTGTCTGGGAGAGATGGTGCATTGGAGTTGCGAATTCGTGTTGATTAAGTGAAAATGAGCTCTCTATTTATAGAGAAAACTCAGAGGTAATGAGATGAATTGGTTCTCAAGTTTTCAAGTTATGGTTTTGGTTGAAATGCAAATGTCAAGTTTTCCATGGTTTCAAGGCATATAACAAATAATGGCTAGATGAAGAGTCATTTTTTCCTTGATTCATGGTGGAGTTTGATTAGATGTAATCAAGGCATGGGCTCAAGACAAACTTTGAACCAAAAATCTTGCTTTTCAAAAATAGCAATCATAACTTTTTACCTTAAATGGCAAGTTATTTGGATAATGGCTTGTATCTCTTGGGTAAAAGCTTGAAAGCTTGTGTACTCTCTTGATCTTGGATATATTTAGAGGTACTATGATCTAAAAAGAGGGATTTCATAGCATGGCTTTAAGATTTGACCATTAAGCTATCTCAAAACAGACTTGTAATGCAACCTTGGAAACCCATCTTTACAAATTTGAAACTCCTTGCTCAAGTATGATAAATCCATGCTCCTGAACTTTTTGGGAAGATTGAAACATTATAAACAACTTTAATTTTTAACACTTTCCTTTAATCAATTGGGATATTGGAGAAAAATGGCTATAAAGTCATCTACTTAACAATGTCAGAATGCTGGAAAATTTTCTCAAAGTGTTTGAGGTTTTGACAATTTTGAGATGTTAACTTCATTAATTCATATCTCCAAATGTATGCATTTTTTGGAGATCAACCCTCAATGACAGAGTTTTAGTATGAATCATGCTCTACCATTTTCATGTTGAAAGTTTTCCTTGAATCAGCTTGTACCTTGGTGAAAATTGGCCATAAAGTTGAGATATTTTTAGTCATAAAACACTTGAAAATTTTGAAGTGTTTGAAATTCTTTCAACTTTGACTTTTGTTGACTTTTCTTGATTCTCTTGATTATTGATGATAAAATTGGATTATTTTGAATGTTTTGACAATTCTTGATTTTTGAAGTGCAAAGTTGACCAAAATATCAAAGTTTTGACTTTTGTGTGATAGTTGACTTTTCATAAGATGATTCCAATTCTTTCACTATAAATCCATAATATCTTTGAAAATGTCTTGAGCCATATAATTAGGCCAAGATGTTGCTTTTGAGTTCTTTGAACCGTGATCCAAACCATTAAGTCATGCATTGAGCCAAAAGTCAATGATCCAGTTTAATCAAAACCCTAATTTGATCAAGACTTACATTGATGAAGAGTTCTTGATTCAAAACCCTGCTTGACACAAAAATAAAACACAAGCTAATTTTTGTATTTTGTTAGAGATGCAATGATGCATATAAGGTGGTATCTTAGGTGAAAAATTATGGTATAATAGATGCCCCTATTTAAGTTTGTTCTATCATGAGATATGAAGATGGAAGTCTTCGTCTCGATGCAATAGGAGGTACTTAAATACAAAATGCACAATTTTTGGCCCAAAGATGCCACCAAGAATGTTTTATGATATGATATGAATGCAAAACTCCGAATTCTGTGGGGAATAACAACAAGACTCAACTAATTAGGGGATAAAATAACAGAAACACATTAGTTCAATTAAGAAGAAGGGTTCCAACTCCATTGGGGAAAGATTAACTCAGCTTTGCTGGAGAAAAGAGAACTCAACTTTACTTGGGAAAAGCCCAAATGGGAAAAATGAAAAGCAGGATAACACAATTTCAATATGTGAGAAGGAAAACACTGACTCATAGATGACGATAAACTACCAAATCAATAGACGAAGGTATGATAAACAAGAGATATACTGACTCAACAAATGATGATAAACTGCCAACTCAATGGATGAAGGTAGGAAAATTAATAGAAATATCGACTCAACAGATGAGGATAAACTACCAACTCAATGGATGAAGGTAGAAAAGGTAATAAGATACTGAATCACAAATGACAATAATTACCAACTTAATGGATAAAGGTAGAAAAGAAAGGAATATACTGATTCAATAGATGATGGTAATCTACCAACTCAATGGATGAAGGTATAAAAGCAAGGAAGATACTGTCTCAAAAAATGACGATAATCTACCAACTCAATGGACGAAGGTGCAAAAATTAAGAGAATTATCGGCTCAATAGATGACAATAGACTACCAACTTAATGGATGAAGGTATAAAAGGTAATAAGATACTGACTCACAGATGACGGTAATCTACCAACTCAATGAATGAAGGTAGAAAAGCAAGGAATATACCAACTCAACAGATGAAGATAATCTACCAACTCAATGGATGAAGGTAGAAAAGCAAGGAATATACCAACTAAATAGATGATGATAATCTACCAACTCAATTGATGAAGGTAGAAAAGAAAGGAATATATTGACTCAACAGATGACGGTAATCTATCAACTCAATGGATGAAGGCAGGAAAGGTAATAAGATACCGACTCACAGATGACAGTAAACTACTAACTCACGATGAATGTAGGATAAACAAGAGATATACCGACTCAATAGAGGATGACAAACTACTAAATCAATAGATGAATGTATGATAAGCTTCCAAAACGGATTTCAACTTCTTCTTTTAATCAAGTCTTCCACTTGAAAAGGGTAACAAATAAACTTTCCCATGACGAACGGGTATCAGTTTCTTCTTTATAAAGTGTTCCACCTTGATATCTGAGGATAACTTCTCTGGGAATTGACGGACTACTCAAAAGAGACTGCCATTTTCTGTCCGAAAGGAAATCCGGGGACACACAAGCTTCTCAAATAAAGAGACCACCACTTGTTATCAGTTGATAATTCTTAGAGTATTTGAATAATTTTGTTTGGGAATAATTTCAACTTCTGGGGCATTGCAAACAAATTCATGCTAAGAAGATAAAGTCTTCAATGGGGATCTTCGAATAGAAGTGAAAGTCATCAATCTTGAGGAATGAATTTCTTCAAATACAGAGAAAGTATTCTAATATGCAAAATAAATGCACTCTCAATCTAGGGTTCATCGCCTAGAGAGATCCAAACAAACATATTTGTCAGAGACAAGGTTCAATCCAGGAATAAGATGAGAGAGACAGTGAAACCATACTCTTCCAAATAAGGAATAAACTCAACTGAGGGTTTATCATATTCAGAGATGGACGAGAAAGCTAAAGCAAGACCTTTCCACGAGGAACAAACTCAGTGTGGAATCAAAAGGAATATATACCTTTCTTCCTATAGCTAACACTCTATTGGAGGGAGCAAAGACATCATCGGGGAAGGAAAGTACATTACTTGGGGAGTAAACACAACCGATAGTAAGTGGACTCAGGATCATTGAGAAATGTGAATGTGCATAAATGATGTAAGTATGAATGAATTACTTAATATCATGTATATGCTGACAAAACAGACAAAAGAGCCAAATGATAACACCAGGGATGACAAAATAACACCAGGGTATAACCAAGCACTCGACCAATCTCAATAAGATAGAATCATCGTTGGAGATAAAACAAAAGCCACTTGACGGAGTCCTACTATAAGGCTTAAATCTATTTTGGGAGAGGAGGATACTTCTTGGGAAGAAAACCCAAAATTCAACCTTCTAGCATCAATAGTCCATTGAGGGGACAACAATATGGACTCAATTTTGAGGAAAAAATCTGTCGGGGGAGAAGAATCATGCTCAGTTAGAGATACCTGAATCAAGGATTATCTGGTATCACTGGGTAAAATTGCCATCTAATAATATTTGCAAAGTGAATCACATATCTTGACAAATCTGGATTGTCCTTCGAACTAATTTTGGGTGCCCCAAGTTTACTGCCGATAAACTGCATGATGCACGTCATAAATGGACAACAATTCTTGCGAATAAACATCAATTCTTAAATTCCCTAAGTTACATGGTTTATGAGAAGAAATAATCTCAAGAGGATTTTATAAAAAAACCCGGCATCCAAAATGCCCCAGTTTCTTCAAAGTCTTGAAGAGATTCGTTGAATCTTGACGTGACTGCCTTGGATTAACTATATTTGGCACAACAAAGTCTTCAAACTTTGCCCCCAGATTACATAGCCAACAGAAGAATTTAAAATGGAGTCCCTACACCATGAGAACTTGAAATAATCTTCCCCAAGATCTTCAAACTCTTGGAGAGATTTGTTGAATCTTGACGTAACAGCCCCAGATTGACTGTACTTGGCGCAATGGAGTCCTAAAACTTTTCCCCATACAAACAAATTGTGAAAGCATCAACTGGGAAAGCAACATGCCCATGCTTAGGGTCTTCAGGTAACATGCCCCTGGATATGATCATTCTTTGAAATAATTCACCAATTACCCAACAGAGATTCAAATCTAAAAAATGATTAAGCTCATTATAGATGTTCATATACAAGCTTCTTTGATGTCAAGCAAATGTTTGCAAGCAGAAGAAGTTTACTCCGAGAAAGAAAATTCTAATAAAACCGTTATGTAAGTCTTGAAGATTTTATTGAAAAGAAGTCGCAAAACCTTGTGAGTAAATCACTAGCTAGGACGTGACATTGGTTTTTTTTAAATGAAAGATAACAAAAGAAATATGATACCAACACAAATATTTATCAAAACTCATGGGAGTCAGAAACGCTATCTCATTTAAGTATGCTTTCGAAACAAACCCTACTTCAATTAGGACTTTTGAGGGTTATAACGTGGTCTGGTTCACAGTTTTTCAGAAAAATATTTTTAAGTCTCAAAGTTTATTGATGCCCACCCATTCTTCGTGATATTCTTCAATCCTATGTTCAGTTAATTCAACGTGAGTATTCATCTCTCATGAAGGATTTTTTAATGGTTAGGAAACTAAATCAACTTTTGGAGTAACAATCATCCTTTTTGTCATCGTGTTTGTAGTCACACATATTTGTTCTTTGCTGAGGACTTTTCTTTGTAGTACTTTCTTTGTAATGTTTTTTATTTTCCTTTTCATTCTTTTTTTGTTTTATTTCCCCTAAATTTTGCCCGAATTAATTCTTTTGAATTGATAGTCCAGCGAGATGCCCTAATTTTTTCCTAAGTCACTTGTATTTAAGTTTTTACTTAGCGAGCTTTTTTTATACTTTTGATTTGAACAAATTGTGTGACATTGACTTTGTCTTGACTTGTTGAGAGAGCGATGACTTCCTCATTCCTTGATGGATGAGGGATAACCATTGCGGTTTCTCATCTCTTCGACCTCTTAATGTGTGAAGGATAGCCATTATGGTCTCTTTAGAAGTGCATTCCTTTTAAAATCTGAACACTCGGTCAAATTAACTAAAAACTACCCTACCCCAGGTTAAATACAAGGGTTTTTGTGTATAAAAAGAAATTCCTACTTCAAGGCTCAAAAGGGGTTAGTAAGGGATTATCTTCCTTATATATATGGTGTTTAGGGATTTGAAACAATGCATTTACATCATTAGCAAGGTTTTATTCAAAAGCACACGAGTAGAAATTTTTTGTTTTCATATCATCATCCTCCCTCCAATTTTTGCCTAAACAATTTAAAATAAGTACGAGTGAGACAAATGGATTTCTTCAAGCCAAACATGTTCATTGTATTATCGTTATCATTCAAAGGAAAACAAGTTCAAACATGCAAAAAATGCATTAACAAATGAGGAAGATCACATATAAAAAGCAATAAAGATGCTAAAAATATGAGAAGATTCTCTCTGCTTTGACTTATGGTGAAGGAATCATATTCAATCTTTAAGGATTCTATCAATCGAGTTTACGCTTTGGTAAAAGATCGTCTTTAGAAACTGGTTCTCCATCTTGAAAATACAGAATTCTACCCCTAGTCAGTTTTCTATACTTCAATCATCAATGGATAACAGTGTTCGATAGGTCATGTGCTCCTTGGTGGAAATCACAGTAGGCATCAGCTTTGTACCATGGTTGGAAATCCTTTGGAATAGCTTGTGGAGATCGAGTCTGAACCAATCCCCTTTGCATCAAATCTAGAAACAACTCGATGTAACTCATCATAATGGGATCAAATGTGCTCTTCTTTGGAGTTTTTCCTTGATTATTCTGCTGATATGATCGTCGAGGAGTTCTCTGAGGAGGATGATAAATAGGAATTATAGGAGCTGCGAGAACTGGATTAACCATAGGGATCGCTGGTGCCACATGTTGGTACTGATAGTAATTATATCTTCTTCTGGTTTTCTTCCTCTACCTCACTGGTGGAATATCATTGAAAGTATGCATCTCGCTCTTCGGGAGATCATTATCATAAACATTAGCGTCGCTGACAGAACCACCATCCTTAGGCAATTGTTCTCCTCGGGCACCATTTTCTGTGAGCGCTACCTTTGTCATCCTTTCTTCCTTCATATGAGGATTAATTTGAGTGATAACCAAAGCTTCAACCAGAGTAGTCAGGCGCTCCATACCAACCTTCAAAGTAATCACCTCCTTGCAGAGTTCAAAGATCTCTTGCTTAATGTTTTTCATATTTTCTTAGCATGAGTGTGGCACTGTTAAGAAAACTCGACTATTGGATACCAAGAGCAAATGATAATACACTTGGAAGACTCTCAAAAGCAACACCGAATGCAACATGATGTATGAAATGCGAATGTTGGTTTTTATTTTACTTTCAAGGAACTCGGGATATTAAATTGTAAACATCAAAGCATGAAGGTAAGAAGTAAATCTCAAATTGGATTAGAGCTTTGGTCAAGTTATAATCAAAATCAATCATCCATTTTGGTGGATTAGGGTTTTCACCCCATCAACACCCAAGATCCATTGAGTTTGATGAAATTTATGATGTTTACGAAGAAATACCTCTAAGTTCCTTGAAAATCAAGTGAAAAAGAGTTTCATGGATGCATGAATGCATGGTTATGCAACAATCACAAACAAGGTCACAACAATATGGTTCAAAGGTTCAACTTCACGAGCATGGAGCCAAAGGTAAGAATCACCCCCACACGGTATGTACTATGGGTTTATTTGTACCTGTAGAACAAGGTTCTAAAAGTACCTTTGGAGTCGTGATTCTTCTTTCAGATATTACTGATTTACACAACTACTTGTGAGTACCAATAATATTCTCAAGAAAAACTTGTTCAAGAATAGTATAGTGTAACGGCTAATTCAAGAATACTTTTGAATTTCCACCACACTACATCCTAAAGTCCAAGATGGGTAAAGGGGTTCTATGGCTTCTCAATTTCACGGGCTCTCAAGTTGAAAGTAGTAATGCTTTAAAAACTGGCTTGTTTTAGCATTACCACCCCAAGAAGGCCTCCACTAAGTGGGGTTATATCATATGCTACTTATGCCAGGATTACTCCTGTCATGTAACTTTTGATTATACCACCATCCTAATTCTTAAGTGTTACTTTAATCTGGGTGTAGGATTTGTCCTTTGTAAAAAACACCAATGCCACCCCCAAAGAACCACAAAACATCATATATAACAAACAAATAATAATAAAACAGATAAAATAAGATAGGTTTAACCCTCTTGATGACCTTTTCTCAAGTGAAGTCCCTATTTCTGTCGTGGTGAAAAATCGAGAAGGCCAAGCTATTGAAGAACTTGAATCACCAATGACTTAAGAAGAAACCACCGAACTTTATTGTTCCCAAGGAAATGGGGAAAGATCAAAACCATATTGTTTAACATGCAAGTAAAGACTAAAAGCAAAGCATAAGGAAGAGATCCAAGGTACGGGGGTTGGTTATACAAAGGAAAGGTATTAGCACCCTGTCTATCTATAGTACTCTATAGGAACCACTTATAATATCTTTTTTTTGGTTTAAAATTTATTTGTTTGTTAAATGAGTGTGGAGATGGAAAAAGAAATGTATTTTAGGATTTTTTGTTTGGAAAAAAAAGTCTTATACCTATGTACCAATTAAGGATCAAAACCTCGTAGTTCGTGGTAAAAATAACAAAATGGTTTGTTGTGGTTGATTTTAGGAGAAGAGATATGTTATCATCTTTTAGAGAGAAAGATCAACTAATACCACCACAAGTATGAGAAGATGGATCTTGCATCATCATGAAGGAAGGGCTACTAACTTGGATATAAATATCAACAAGTTGACAACTAACGTCTTCATGTGGAAAGGATCACATTTACTTCCACAATTACTATAGAGATATGAGAATCATGTCTCAACTATAAAGAGGATTTATATCTAATATCTTTGAGAAAAGGTTTTAAATTTAAAAGTCATGTGGCAAAAAGATTTGAGTGAAGTTAAGTCACTTTTAGTCTTTTGAAAGAGTTTTGATAAGCTTTAAGTATATTGATGTATTTGATTAAAAAAGAAAGTTTGAAAATGCAATGACACAAAGTCAAAGTTTTTATATGAAAGTGGTGAAAGTTTAAAAATGATTTTTTAGGGTTAAAGTTTCTTTAGAGCATATGAGAATACATAGGGTGATTATTCACAAAGGTTTTATACAAAGGGGATGCACATGCTTATGACTATAAAGTTAACAATACTATCATTTTTCTTGTATTTTTCGCACAAATACTAATTATATAAGGTAATGAACATACACAAGCATCATATTACCAATCAAGGATCAAAACATGGCATGATAGGATTAACCATCAAGAAAGTCTTAAAAGAAAAGTATAAAAGACATGTTTTTGGATTTTTAATAAAATAAACAAAATAAAATATATTTTTGATATTTGTTCAAGTATTATAAAATTAAACACATAAATCAAGTAGCATGCAAAAAATTAAACCAAAAGGAGTTGATTTGCTCATCTAAAATAAAGTTGAAAGTTGAAGAAAAGTGTTGGAATCAAGTGACCAAACAAGCAATGAAAAGAAAATATTTTTGGAAAGTTGACTCAGGAAATCGATTCCCTTAAATGGGGAAATAGATTTCCGCTTTGTTGTAAGCCTTAGATAGAAGTGCTGGAAAATAATACTTTGATGTGAAAATCGATTCCCTGATATGGGGAAATTAATTTCCCCTCTGCTGCAGGTAAAAAAATAGTCATGGAAATCGATTCCCCTATTTCAGGAAATCGATTTCATGTGCGAAATTTCTAATTTTTATGGTTTTTAAAACACATCATCTTTAACTTCCATCTTCCAAAAATGGCAACTCACGCATTTCTCAATCAAATGCAAAAGTGTAAAGATTGAAGTTGCTTAGTTTTTCACAAGGATTTCAAAAATGTAAACATTATAAGTTAATACGGACTGTAGCTCATGAATTTTTTATAAGGCCAGAAGCTCTAACATTTTTTCAAAGTTAAATCATATGATATAAAAACTAAAACAATGCCTATTTTCATAGGACTTCAAATCACACCAATCATATGAACATAAATGTATCAAGAATGAATGCAAATGGTAGCTTAAACTATGAGTTCGAAGTTAAGAAAATTTACCGAATGAAATGAGTCCATTGCCCCTTTAAATGTGATTAAAGTAGCTAAGGAATGATCCTCTTAGCTTTCTTAGACCTCAATGAAGCTATTGATGTGCTTAATTTTCTTTGAAACAAGCTCAAACTTTCTAACCAACTCAAAGTGCAAACTTAAAAAGTGAGAAATGAAGGTATGGATTGGGTGGTTATAGAAGTAAACTAAAGGTTATAGAAGAAAACTTAAGATTATAGTAGCTTCTATATGATGTATGGAAGATGTTTGGATGCTTTGTTTATGAATAAATTTCAAGAATTAGGAGTTTAGTGTTTATGGTATTAAAACTTGCAAAAATGGGGTTTTTTGGGCAAATGGGGGGTTTTTCGGCAATTTTTGTTGTTTGAGAGAGATGGTGCTTTGGAGTTGATAATTAGTGTTGATTAAGTGAAAATGAGCTCTCTATTTATAGATAAAACTCATAGGTAGTAAGATGAATTGGTTCTCAAGTTCTCAAGTTATGGTTTTGGTTGAAATGCAAATATCAAGTTATGTCAAGTTTTCCATGGTTCCAAGGATAAGTACAAAGAGTGGCTAGATGAAGAGACATTGTTTCCTTGATTCATGGTGGAGTGTGATTAGAAGTAAGCAAGGTAAGGGCTCAAGACAAACTTTGTACCTAAAAGCTTGCTTTTCAATAATAACAATGGTAACTTTTTATCTTAAATGGTAAGTTATTTGGATAATGGCTTGTATCTCTTGGGTAAAGGCTTGAAAGCTTGTTTACTCTCTTAATCTTGAATAGATTTAGAGGTACTATGATCTCAAAAGAGGGATTTCATAACATGGTTTGAAGATTTGATCATTAAGCTATCTCAAAACTAACTTATAATGCAACCTTGGACACCCATCTTCATAAATTCGAAATTCCTTGCTCAAGTATGATAAATTCATGATCCTAGACTTTTTGGAAAGATTGACACATTATAAACAACTTTCATGTTGAACACTTTCCTTGAATCAATTGGGATATTAGAGAAAAATGGCTATAAATTCATATACTTAATAATGTCAGAATGCTAGAAATTTTTCTCAAAGTGTTTGAGATTTTGACAAGTTTGAGATGGTAACTTCATTAATTCATATCTCCAAATATATGAATTTTTTGGAGATCAACCCTCAATGACAAAGTTGTAGTATGAATCATGCTATACCACTTTCATGTTGAATGTTTTCCTTGAATCAGCTTGTACCTTTGTGAAAATTGGCCTTAAAGTTGAGATATTTTTAGTCATAAAACACTTGAAAATTTCTAAGTGTTTGAAATTCTTTCAACTTTGACTTTTGTTGACTTTTCTTGATTCTTGATGACAAAATTGGATAGTTTTTAATGTTTTGACGATTCTTATTTTTGAAGTTCAAAGTTGACAAAAAAAATCAAAGTTTTGACTTTTGTGTGACAATTGACTTTTCATCAGATGATTCCAATTATTTCACTATCTATTCATAATATCTTTGAAAATGTCTTGAGCCATATAATTAGTTCAAGATGTTGATTTTGAGTTATTTGAATTATGATCCAATCCATTAAGTCATGCATTGAGCCAAAAGTCAATGATCCAGTTTAATCAATACCCTAATTTGATCAAAACTTGCACTGATAAAGAGTTCTTGATTCAAAACTCTGCTTGACACAAAGAGCAAACACAAGCTAATTTTTGTATTTTGTTAGAGATGCAATGATGCGTATGAGGTGGTATCTTAGGTAACAAATTATGGTACAACAGATGGTATCCTAATAGAGGTCTCCCTAGTTCTGTCCTTCCCTGTGTCGAACAACCAAGCCGAATATGAAGCCTTTCTCGCGGGACTACGATTGGTCGAGGACTTGGGCACGTTGGAAGTAAGGATCTTCATGGATTCGCTGCTCGTCGGATCCCAATTGAAAAGAGATTATCAAGCCAAAAACGATAACCTCATCGAATACTTAACTCTAGTAATGGAAAAGATGAAACGATTCGCTTATGTGGGTGTCGTGCATGTTCCTCGCGACCATAATACCGGAGTGAATGTCTTATCGAAGCTTGTGAGCATAAGGAAAAAGGGTGGAAATAAGTCGATTGTTCAGGAAATCCTCCCTCGATCGAGCATCGAAAAACCCTCCATGATGTTCGATATAAACACCATCAGGGACCATGACTGCTGCATGACCCCGACGTACCGCTACCTCACCACAGGGGAACTGCCCCTATTACAAGAAAGAGGTTAACATAACTAAGAAGAGAGCATTCTCATATGTCCTGCTCGAGGACAAACTTTATAAATAAGGATTCTCTATCCCACAGTTAAAATGTGTCAAGGAGGCCAGGATCCCCCTTATTCTTCAAGAGATCCATGAGGGAATCAACACCCAACACTTGGGAGGAAGATCCCTAGCACAGAATGCTCTATGATCAGGATACTACTGACCTACCATGTAACACGACACAAAGGAGAATGTAAGACATGCAATAATTACCAACGTCACATAGATATGAACTTGGTGCCACCCGACGAAGTCAAGACGCTTTCGTCCCCATAGCCCTTCGCGTGGTGGGGAATGGACATCCTCGGCCCATTCACCTTGAGGTTCACCAAAACAAGTACCTAATTATCTCCATCGACTACTTCACGAAGTGGATAGAGGCTAAAGCCCTCACTCAGATCATGACGCATAAAATATTGCACTTCTACAAGAGAAACATGCTTGCCCGCTTTAGCGTACCCCAGACACTAGTCATCGACAATAGGAAACAATTAACCAACAAAAACTTCCAAGACTTTATTGCAAAACTTGGTACCAAGCACCACTTCACATCTGTCGAACACCCTCAAACAAATGGGTAAGTTGAGTCCGCTAACAGAGTTGTCTTATAAGGACTAAAACGGCAACTGGGCACGGCCAAAAACAACTGGATTGAGGAGCTACACATCATACTCTAGGCCTACAGAACCAATCCACACTCGACCATGGGAGAAACTCCTCTCCAACTAGCATACGGGACTGAGATAGTGATCCCTGTGGAAATTCGAGAACCTTCCAAGTGAACTAAATATCCCATCAACAAAGAGATGAACGACGAAGCCCTAAGGAAGGACCTCGAGTTGATCGAAGAAATTTGAGCAGGCGCAACTCTCTATGAGGCAACTCTGAAACAACAGATAACTCTGCATCATGCTGCTAAAGTCATAAAACGCGAGTTTCAAGTCGATAGTCTAGTGTTACGGAGAAACCAGAACAAAATCGCGCGAGGGAAAACTCGCTGTAAATTGGGAAGGCTCATACCGCGTCTGAGGAAGAACGGAGATCAGGGCCTATTTCCTTGAAAAATTGCATGGGGAACAACTTGCTCGACCATGGAACACAAAAAAGCTAAAATAATACTACAATTAAGTCCCAACAATACCATGTTCAGACCTAACAGTCGACCGACCCAGCTCGACAGGCAACCAAGCGTGCCCGGCCACAAAGCGTGTTTCGATACAAACACAACATCCCAAACCTGAAACAAAAGGCAGGCTCTAGCTCATTGGACTAGCATAACTTTAGCCCAACGGAAACACCTCGACCGAGCTCCGCTGTCACAGTATCAGTAAGGCAAAACTCCCCAGCTCGCGATGGGAAAGTTCACGCCGTGAGATCAGAACCCCGACTGTGATCTTGATCCTGTTATCAAGCATAACCAACTCCATTTCCTTCGATGTGTTCTCCAAACCATCAACCACTAAATATGTTGAGGAAGAGCCGCACACCAATAAATTACACACATCAAGCATACATAATGATAAGCAGATGCAACATTCAAAAAGCAAGTATTCAAGCATACAAAAGAAATATTACAAAATATCGGGCAAAGCCCTTGTCCAAATATTAAAAAAGAAATACGAGCACACATGCCTAACAACCAAACAAAAAACTAGAAACACAGAATCACAACTCACCCTTCATGATTGTCGTCATCTTCGACATGGTCGGGGGATTCAAAGGGATGAACTAGCTTACCGTCAACCACCTGAGACAGAAAATCTGATACCTTCGGTATTAAGCCCAGGGTTTAACAACTCGAGTTGGGTCACCGCTGTGTCAAAGCCAATCGCTGCCACTTTCACATAATCTGACTCGAGTTGCTGAATTTAAGCAACAAATTTAACACAGGCCTTCAAGGTTTTCATCTCTTCGGACTCATCCTCGACAGGATCTGCAGCGGCCTTCAAGCCAGCAATAGCCTCCTCGAGAGCTTTCTTCTCGAGCAACCAAGCACCCTTTTCCACAGACAAGTTGGTCGCCTCCTCCTCCCTCCTCTTTTAATCGACGCCCTGTGTAACACCCCAAATTCTAGACTAATTATTTAATTGAATAATTTAGCATGATTATACGAGTCAATGTGAGGTGTTTGATGTATTGATGATTATATGTGATCTTTTATGGTGATTTGTGAAATTATGATGAATACGAAGTGTACCATGATGATTTAGGTAAATATGATGTTTGAATGTGATGATTTGATGACTATGATGTATGATGGATTTCTATGTGTAGCATAGTGGGAATTAGATTATTTAAGAGAATTATTAGTATTTTGGAATAATTAGAATAATTGTTTAGAATTATTTTAATTGGGAAAAATAGAAGTGTAGAGAAAATAAGGGAAATATGGTCATTAGTGGAGAATTAGTAAAGACAATGTGGGAAGTTTGATATTAGAGATCTAAAGGTTATACAAGGAATTAGGAGAAAAGAAAGTCATTGTGGAACGATCGTAGAATTGGGAGAAAGAAGCTGACATTGTGGAGAAAGGAGGCTAGGGCACAAAGAGGCAAGAGATTTTGGTAGAGAACCAAAGATAAGTTGAATTGATGCTATAATCAAAGGTAAGGGGAGTTTTTATCATTGTTATTATATTTGATTTAAGGTTTAGATGATGGTAGAATTGCCTTAGGCTTTGGTAGATGAGTTGTTGGTGTTGTCTGATAAGAAATTGATGAATTGGTGATGAATAATAGTTTATAATTGATGTATAATGAGTATAGAATTATAGGTTGTTGATAGATGATGAAACCCTATGATTGGATGGTGTTTTAGGACCTATAACAGGATAAAATTGCAAGAGAATTGGACTGGTTTATGCAAGAAATTACAACAGGAAAATCCTGTTCGCACAAGATCGTCGGGAGATGGAGGACGTGTCGTCGGGAAACGGAGCTTCTCCATGCGAAGGTGGGAGCAAAGGGATGCATATATGAGATAGTTTCTAGAGTGCGTCGCCCTTAGTGTCACCGGGTGAAATATGAAGCGAAGGTAGCGTTGCCAAGCGATGGAAGTGTGTCGCCAAGCGACGAATGGAAGAATTGAAGGGTGTTGTACCCTAAAATTTTCCCTCTCATTTTATCAAGATTTCCCCCACAAGACTCATTGGACTCAGGACCAGATTAGGGTTTGCTCTGCTCAAGATCTCTCCTTGCACTGTTGACCTGAAATTAGGGTTTGAACTTGCACAAGGATTTTTGGACTTCCAATGCCTAATATGACTTTCATACTTCATGTTGGACCTATAAGATTTCTCATACCAAGTTTCAAGCTTTGAATCAAATTTTTTGCCCAGTCAATTGGACAGTTGACCTATAAATCAACTGTATTGGGGAAAAAGTCAACTGTGGCCAATTTACAGTCAAACCTCATGATTTTTGATCCACATCAACATTATAGGCTCATATGAACCATTTGATCAAGTTTAGACCACAACTCCTCAAGAAATTTGATCAGATCATCAAAAGGGCAAAATGGTCATTTTTAGGGTTTTGACTGTATAAGGGCAATTTCTGATTTTTCACCTAGCCAATGGAAAATTGGGTTCAAGCATGGATTCAAGGACTAAATTTAATCATCTTGACCTAATCACAAGATTCAAAAGATCTCAAAAGCATTGGATTGACAGATGGATTTTCTAGTCAACTGATCAAAAATCAACTGTACACTGAAAAGTCAAACTTTGACTTTTTGGTCAAAATCAAGTGCCAAGGGTCATTTTTCATCAAGATGTGTCAAAACATGAAACTTGTTCATCAAGAAACCTAATCTTGCAAATTAGGGTTTAAGATTGAAAAATTTCATAACTTAGAAATTTTCTAAGTTATGAAATTTTCTTATTTTTTCCCAACTTTGCCCAACATTTTCACCATGATGCAATCAAACAAAACTTCCAACATGAAAGTTGTAGTCCTCCACAAAATCTACAACTTTGATTCAAAAAGTTTACCCAAAAGATGCTTGGATCTCAAGTTATGATTTTTGGAATAAGGGTCCATGAAACTTTTAACTTAGTGAAATTTTGCCCTAGTTTAGGCAGGATTTTGACCTATCTTCATGGAAATTTTTCACATAGTTCCACTTGGAATCTCAAAATTAATTTCAAATATGGATTGTATAACATGTAACAAGCTTTCCAAAATGTCCAAGAACTCTCCAAAATCATTTATGGTTATGGAGAATCGAAGGTTTGAATTTGGAAAAAAGTCACTTTGATCCATGGCATTTTTCATGTTGCTACAAATTGCAAGTTCTATCCAGCCATACTTGTACTTGCTCACAGGTCTTTAAACCCTTACACACTCAAAAATTGAATGCAAACTCAATGGTTTAAGGCATTATTCTGATCAATGGAAGTTTACACAAGGGTTTAATCCATTTTTGGCAAAAAGGCAACATGCTATTTTCATAAAGTACAACTTTATGTCAACTTGTTTCCCTTGAGCCTTGAACCCATCTCTTTGCAGCAAACAAGCTCCATAACTTAGGCAAAGGTACAACAATATTGTGCATGCTTGAAGCTAGCCTGTACAGGCCTGCCTTTTGTCATTTCACACTTTTCTTAAAAGCCAAGTCAATTTGCAAAAACAAAGAGAACTCTTGTATATGATAAAACCAACTCTTGTAACCATTCAAAACAACTTTTGCATATCACATTGATCCAGAAACACGAGCTATCCAGTCCTCAAACACCCTTAAACATCAAAACACCAAAAACTTGCAAAATAGGGTAGCTTCTGCAGTTGCACCTCCATCTCACAAACCACTCGTGCGTTTTGTCCCAAACCTCTTCCAACACACTCTATACAACCCATCTAAGCTCTCCCAACCATTGGCCAGTGACTGTAACTCCATTTACAAGCTTCACCATTTTTAAATTCTGCTTGTGCAGGTTGACTTCTACAAGCTTATTCAAGCAAACTCAAAGTAAACTAAGCATTGGGGAAGGTCAAAGGAAGTTCAAGCAAGCTCCCAAGCATCTCAGGCCTCATTGAAAACCTCCACATTGTCATACTCGAGTTCAACTGAAGCAGGTGTTTTCCAACTTTCTATCTCTCTATTTAGGAATCATTAGGCTTAGGTTTGTGAATAAAAAATGTAGTACTCATTGCCCTTAAGCTGTACATATGCATAGATTTCATTTAAGTTAACTGTGTTGAGAGAATTTGATTGATGAACTTTCTGAAAAAGTTAGGTTAGAAATTAGGGCCAGATAAATTCTCTCTGGTCTTTGAGAGTTAGATTAAGTTCTTTACATGGTTGGAATCGTGTTGAAAAATATTATAACTTTTGTGTTGTGAGTTTTTGCTTTAGAGCACGTATGCAGGAGTTAGCCATTTGTACAGGAGGCGCGCGTTTTTTTGAGCAGAGGTTGAAGATGAAGGCCAGCTGGGCTGGGCCTGGCTATTTCTCACTATTTGCATCCTCCTTTGTGCTCTTTGCACCCCCTGGCCCATTTTCATCATTTTTTATATTTTTGAATTTCATTTTTAGTTTCTGAGTTTATTTTATTTTCTTAAAACATTAAAAATATCAAAAATATTTTCATAAATTTTCACATTCTATTTTATTATGTTTATTATATTTTAGACATAGAAATAATTATTAAATAATATATACATTTATTTTCTTTAATAAAAACTTGTAAATAACATAAAAAACATTATATTTTATTTTTAGTATTTATATATACTTAAATAATATTTTCTCACATTATTTTTTTTTTTTTTAGCATTTGTATATATTTTATTTATTTTATTATACATAAATAAATAATACATAATATATATAATATATA